>OZ005744.1:72135683-73481506 GCA_963930735.1 Dioctria linearis | reverse complement strand
TATACTCAAAGTTTTCAATAATATGAATTTTTTGCGTATGTATATAAGACAATGCTGAATAAGAAAATAAGAAATTCGTATACCACGAAAACCTTCTGCTAGTTCGTGTTTATCTTAATTCAATGTTCGATCGGATTAGAGAGTTAGAATTGCTCGTAAGTAAAAGATTCAGATAACGATGAAGAAAAATAGGATGCAATGCCTATACCCAAAGTTTTCAATAATATAAAATGTTTGCGTATAAGACAACGCTTAATAAGAAATTCGGATACCACGAAAACCTTCTGCTAGTTTGTGTTTATCTAAATTCAATGTTCGATCGGATTAGAGAGTTAGAATAGCTCGTAAGTAAAAAATAGATTCAGAAAATTTTATTACAATAGATAAGCAAGTATAGATAAGTGAAAATGCTTCTGAGGATGGCAACGATATTTGCCGAAACATTATTTCTTTTGTATTTAATCTTTTCCTGGATAACACTTGCTGATTAATGCAGTGATAGCTTAAAAAACTCGGAAATCTAATATCATTTTAACATAGCGCTATAAATACATTTATATAGCTTATCATTGCTCTTGTGAATCTGTTGTCGTTGAAACTAGTTAAAAGGTGGCAATTTAAAATCAGCAAGATATTCTAATAGAAGAAGTTAAAAATGTCGTTCCATCGAATTAACTATATCCAGCCATTTCTTCTCTAGATGTATAATTTTTAAAAACCAGCAAATTGAAAAAAAAACTGTTCTCTTAAATTTTAACTTATTTTCTCAATCCGCCTCATCATAGCATTTCGGGAAAATTAAAAATATGCAATACCACTGATAATTTCACTCTTGTTCTTAAAATCATTGAAAATTGAATCTGATATTTTCAAAAATGTGTTTATTACAAATTCCCATAGAAAAATGGTTTGCAATTTGATGCTATAATTTGATGGTCACTGCTCGTGATTTAAAAAATATTTTGCTGAGATCTTATTTGCGCCTTTAAATTCCAAAGTAAATTTTTTCTCAATTCACTATTTAGTGGGTAATGTGTTTGTTGTTTGCTATGCAGAGATAGGTAACGTATTTCAAGATTACCCCCTTTTAGAAACAGCTACAGAGGCATGAAGGCATCGCATATTAAACAAAAACATTTATCATTTATCATAATAACAAAGTACTCCAGTTCCCCTTCATTATGAAAATGATAAGTCTTCCACAAATCTTAGCTAAAATATAAAAAAAAGTGCCTACACTTTACAACAATAATGTTAATAAAAAGGATGACCCTTTTTTATGAAAGCTAATAAATGTTACCACTTTTAACACAAAAAGACGGCGTGTCGATAAACTTACCAGAATTTGGTAGAGACTAAGAGGTTTGTTGTACAAGGAAAGAATTATTTGGTCGATTATAGGTAAACTGAAAAATTAAACTGTGACCTTCATGTAAACACACTGTTTGTATATATGAGTTACGACTGTTTGCTGAAATTTTTTCATGTCTACTATGATGGACAAAAATTCGTCATCAGTTGTTTCTCGTTCAACTAAAAACAACATCGTGATCGACCGAAAATCCCTTCGCGATCGACGTGTTGGCCACCCCTGCTTCAGAGCAAAGTTATTTATTTAAATATGATATTGATGACAAAAAGGTACAGTCGGGGCAAATAAGTTAGCAATTATTGATTTTTTAATTTAGCTTATTTAGAATTTATTTGTCGCCGTTATGCATAATCATGAATCTACTTATTTAGATATTTAGTTTACTCCAAAAATTGCTACATCTCAAGAGAAGACATGAAGAAGGCGACAAATAATATACTCAAAGCTATAAACGAATTTGAAATTCTCCATTTTTATATTTTGCAAATTCTTTGAAATTTTATTTACAGAGCTCAAGTTCCGTTATTACCAGGAAACTTACCCAGTGCATCAGAACATTCTTGAGGATCTCTCCATATTCTGAAAACCATTCATCATTCCTTCATTTTCGAGAAAACTGAAAATTTAAAATTTCTTTATAGCTTTGATTGAAACTATTGAATAAATAACTAATATGGAAACGGATTATCGGGTGAAAACTTAAGCCACTCGTGAAATTGATTAATGTGCTGTGTTTGTATTCGCTTCGTTATGGCAATAGTGAAATCGTCACATTTTGAATGGGAACGTTTGCGCCTCCAAAGAAATATAGGGCTGCCATTGAAAAGAAGAAACCTTCTGACATTTATCGAATAAACAAATCGCACATAATCTTAAAACTATCGTGTATTTCTCTGTTTCTGTTATACATATTTAAAACACAAAAAAATTCACGAATTATTATAAAACAAGATGATATATTTTTTTAAATATATTCAATTGCCTAAAAAATGGTTTTCCGTTGAAATTTCCGCAAGTGTTTCTGTATAATTGCACCGCACAATTCATCTCATTGACTTAACAGCTAATAGCACAGCGGCATATACAACGATTACTCAGCTGAGCGTTTTTGTTTGAGGAATCGTACTCATTTGGATCAGATGAATGTTTTTAAATAATTTTGTTAGGAAAGGTATACAAATTTTATTTCGGATCGGAAGATAAGAAAGTAAGCTTAAGATTATCAGAATACCATTTTTCTGTATGAATAGTAGTTTAGGGCCGAGGAGCTATTCAAATCAAACTTTTGTCAGAACACTGCATATATTTTAGAATGATCGGACTCCGTTGGGGCTCTCATGTGATACTGAGGGAGCGTGTTTCATGGCTTGTTAAGTATTCTCGAGAGTATTGCATCAACGCTTGAGGTTGTATCGTTGGAATAATACTTGAAATGGCTATCGACGATGGTGTATATGAGTATGATCAAAATCCTCGATAAATATTTCCAAGCCATGAAAGAGATATCTATATACATATGTGCATGCTAGTTTAATTCTCTACAATGTTTTATATTGATTGTTATAGAAAGCTGACTGGTGTCATATAAGCCATAAAGCCTAAACTAATATCCGCACAGGAAAATACTCTTCCAGTAATTTTTAGCTTGGTTCCTTTCTTTCCCAATGGTTTCGCTTACTGTATACCTTACTTAACAAAATAATAAAATAGTGTTATTAAAAAGTAACTTTACCGTTTTACCCTCAATAACTCTCAGCTGATATAGTGTACATATGTGTGGCCGTAGTCCGAATCTGTAGGCAGATTGATTCGAAATCATCGGACCACGGCACATCCACATTTGCAATTATTATTCAGTTGAGAGTTCAGAGTTTTTGTTTGGGGAAATTATTTAAAATAATTTTGTTATGAAAGATATAAAAATTTGATTACGGTTGGGAAGACAACAAAGAACCTTAAGATTATCAGAGTCAATTTTTCTGTGTAAATAGTAGTTTAATTCGCAGGAGCTATTCAAATCAAATGTTGTTATCAGAATAGTGCAAATATTTTAGAATTTTAAGACTAAAGCATGGTTTTCACAAGCGAAGTTACCGTCCCAAGTAACCTCGTTTTCAGTCCCTCACCCCCTCTTGACATTCCAACCAGTTTACTTGCGCCAATACGAAAATGAGTTCCACTCACTTCAACTTTTAGCGAAGTGGAACCACAGAAATAGTCAAATTGAGTACTTTTTCTGCAACTCGTTCATTTTTTTTATTTAAGTGGTCTTTAATAATATCAGCTGGTGTGGAACTTGTTAAATGTCAACACATTTGTGTTTTGGATTTTATACGAAGGGAGTGCTTTTTATTATTCATTAAGAAATTTCGTAAATTTAAAAGGTAATTATGTAAGCAAAAATATAACTCTATAGAAATCAATTTGGCAGGAACGAAAACACACTTTATTTTTTCTTAGAAATTTTTCTCCGAAATTATCCTGAAATACATTGCTGCACAATTTATGACCTTTTCAATATTTAATTTTCCCCTTAAACCCCTTTCTCTAAATAACAAATATGTTCACATTTCACAAATTCCACACCAGATGATATTATAAATGACTACATATAGTACATCAAAGCGTGTACTATTTCTCAGGTTCTACTTCGCTAAAAAGTGTAAGTGCGAGGAACTCGTTTGCATACTGGCGCAAGTAAACTGATGGGTATGTCAAGAGGACGTGAGGGGCAAACAACGAGGTTACTTGGGACGCTTGTGGTAGTGAGCGCTTCTGTTCCATGAATTGTTAAGTATTTCTCGCGAATTTTGCTATGATACATTGAGTACGGTGGCCAGATATACTCTTTTTAAGGGTATTATATTCTTTTCAATCAAGAAATTTGCATACTCTCTCTATTTGGAAGAACTGGCAGAATATACTCTTTTTGTAAAAATCCTTGAACATATTTTTTATTTTTACTTAATTTTCTAATAATTCGCTATTAAGAAACGGCAACGCCTTATCTGGACCATTTTGATTGCATGCAACGGCAACACTGCTATTACTTTATTCAGTTTCCACTGAAAAATATGTTAAAAAAGATGCAGTCGGACGGTCTTATATCCGAGCAATACGTCTAAACAGTAGTCGAAAGATTCTATCATCAAATTTTAGCCTACATGGATAAATGGTCTACTAGATCAATTGTGGATGCAAAAAAACTCCAGACATTTTTACTCAACCGAGTATACCTACTTACGAAGAATTTCAACAATCGGTATTATTTGTTTACAACAAATGCTTACCTATGCTGCCCGTGAATAGCGTATCCCAGACAAATCAACTGAATGAAAATGAAATATTTGATACCTTTTGCTATATCAAGACTATTTTAGAAGAGAACTTACAAGAATGGGATATTAAGAATATGACGCTTATTCAAAGGTGGAAGACAATATTTAATGCGCTCAGAGAAATTCACAACGAAAATGAGCAATTAAAATTAGTTGTTGAATATGTTTTGACATTTCCTGGTACAAATGCAGACTGTGAGCGTGTTTTCAGCTTAGTAGGAAGCTATTGGTCGAAAGAGAAAAGCCAGCTTCAGGTTGAAACTTTAGAAAGCGTCATGAAAATTAAGGTTAATGTTGATGTATCATGTATCGCATTTTATAACATAATAAAGGCTGACAAAAAATTACTGGAAAGCGCAAAAACCAGCGAAAAATATACTTGAACATGACAGGTAACAATCGTATAAACATCTTACTATAACTTTAGAACGAAATAACATTTCAAGAGAAGTTTTTTGACGACGATGGGATCGCATTCCTTTAGCATCTATGTACATATACTTAGTATACAACAATCTCAACAGTAATTTAGAAAAACTTTGTTTTGTTTGTTTTTTTCTTTTTTCTTGTTCCATATATACTATATAAGTATATTAAAAATTTGTTCTTCTGTTCTTTTATGCTGTTTTATAAAATGAATAAAAAGATTTATTTTGAATCACTGTATCGCTTAAATTTTTTTCATTTATAAATCGTTTTTCAACAACTTCACAGTTTTGATCTTCGTATTCTCTTTTATTCTCATTAAGTGATTGGTAATAGTCGTATACTTACTACGATTTCAACACTCATAAGTTATATACCTACTAAGGCAATCTTTATTTTAGCAATAAGTCGCATCTCGCGTCGAAATACGAATTATCATGTTATACGTTCTGCGTTTTACTGTCGAATTCCTAGTTCTTTCCTTGATCTTGACAGAGTGGATCGTCGGTCTTCGGCATCAGTATTGCCAGGTATGGGTGAACTTAGATGACGAGACACCTGCTTTTCATATTTTAAACCACGTGGGCGCTCACTCAAGAATATTCATTTTGTGTACATTCCAAAATATATGGACTACGTAAAGAAAGTGAAGAAACTGTCTCTAGATGGAAATATATCCGATAACCGGCAAAAGCATGATATAAAGAAGGTGTGTGTGTCCAATCAGAAAGGTTAAAATGGCTGTGTTTCTAAATACTATAGGGCTGGAGGCTGTGCTTTCAAAAGGTGCAAAGTTTTTGACATTTTCTATAGCCGGTATACGAATCTGGTAACTCTTCGCTTGTTAACAGCACTCCTCGACTGACTTTGCACATATTTACATCTCATTATACAAATTTTATCTATCGTATATATTTATGTATATAACTACATACTTAAATGCACAGGCATATTGATTAATTTATAAAAATCATTATTTCAGGCTTGCCAAGAAACCGTAATGTACGAATGGGTGCTAACAATATTTACGTTACTGCTATCTATAGCAAGTGGTATATATCTATCTGATTTTTAATTACTATAGTTACTACAGTTTCCGTAAAATTTTAACAATTTAGCGGCAAATCACTTTGAATACGACAATTTTGAGCAAGCATACACTAACACCAGCAATACTAATGTTGTAAAGACAGTATATTTTGAACCATCCGCCTCACAGAATGTAACAACAATTGTCGGTCAAGCTGCTTTTTTGAACTGCAGAGTTAGAAACCTGGGAGAGAAAACGGTACGGTAATGGAGATTGTTTCACGCAAATAAATTAGTTTAATTTTAATATGCATCCAGGTATCATGGGTTCGCCATAAGGATATCAATTTACTTACGGTCGGTAGATACACTTACTCAGCCGATGAAAGATTTATTCCACTGCATAATGAGAAGACCGGTGACTGGACGTTACAGGTGTGTATAATTAAGAATTTCATGATATTATTTACATATGTAATAGAAGAATTTTTTAAACAGATAAAATATGCACAGAAGAAGGATTCAGGAGCGTATGAATGTCAAGTATCCACAACGCCTCCAATGGGTATTATAATGTCTCTACTGGTTGTTGGTAAGTACTATTAACAAAATTGTATGGAAAATGGGTATATGTAGATGCAGATTGATTAGAAAATTGTCAAAATTTACCAGAGTGTTTCAGATTCATCCTCAAAAACTAAACGAGTGTGGCTATCACGTACCTATATAATAACGTATCACTGTCATGTCACAATATCCTAATTTCACCAAGCATGATTGGCTCGCGCTTCGTTGGCGCACCGCATACAAATAATTGCTAAATTCAAATTTATAATACTAAATAGCTGACATAAAAAATTAACAAATTATCGACATTAATTAAAACATAAGAAAAGAAAGCAAGCAAAGAAATTTCAATAAGCAAAACAATTATTGTAATGAGTTCAATAAAGTGCATTAAATGCTGACAATTGCATTTTTGCAAATGTCAGCATTTGATGCAATTATTGAACTCATTACAATAATGCAATTAAAATTTTACATAAATCTTTGTAGGAGATTATGCTATCTAAGTAATTAATTGAGGGGAATAAATTCTTTATATTCTGTTAAGGATATTTATTTTATTTAGATGTACTCCGTACATTCTCTCCCTTCAAGGTTGAGTGATGGTAACTCGATGCTGTCCTGTCTCTCTTTCCTTTGCTCTCCTCGTCCTGGAGCCAGCAGCGTAGGGAGGCATAGGTGTCCAAGAAATATAGAAGAAATAGGGTTCTAAAGTCGCGTCGTATGCCCATCTGAGCACTTAAGAAGGTCCTTTGAAGGTTTTGAATTTTAAGTTTTATCTGCTAACATCTCCGCAAGGACCACAAAGCCTTTCTTCAACTTCAAAAAATTATAAATAATTTTATAAACAATGAAACCCATTGACGTATTTATTTATTTATTACTATTTATTTTGGTCGTATGGGCGAACTCATGCGACTAAATTTCTCTAAATTTTGTGTTTGCTTTTTGTTACATAATATATATTGTTACGCGCCACAAAGTGGTATAGGCGACAACTATTGGAAACGGAAACAACTTTAGGTTAGTGACATAATAGTAAACTATGATGATTTCGGTGAAACAAATCTTGTCCAGCATCGGATCGATACAGGAGATTCTAGCCATATTCGGCAGACACCACGAAGTCTACCATACAACCAGAAGTTGCAGATATGATAAACTCCATGAAGGAATAAGGCATAATAGGAGAATCTAATAGCCCTTGGACATCGCCAGTTGCTCTGGTCAGAAAAAAGAATGGCAGCATCCGATTCGAACGACTCATGGAATGTGTTTTACGACGATTAACCTGGAAAACATGTCTTGTCTACTTAGATAACATAATAGTATTCGGAAGGACATTCGAGGAACATAAAAGCAACTTACGGGACGTACTTCAAAGACTGAGAGATACGAAACTGAATAAATACGCTCTATTTAAAAACGAAGTAAAATATTTGGGGCACATAGTTTCAGAACTGATCCAGAGAAGATAGAAGCTGTCAAAAATTGGCCAGTTCCAAAGGACAAACATCAATTAAGGGGTTTTCTTGAGAAGACCCGGACATATCACTCATTCTTGCTTGACATGGAATACATGGAAAGACCAGTGTTAAAGGGAGAGCTCTTTTGCTCTACCTGTATGCGTGTGCGTCAAGGTGCATGTACCTTGATTACTGTTGAGCGGTACTTGTACCGTCTTATCTTCGTAGAAAGTGGCCAAAGGTGCTGTGTACCAAGACCGTGTTGAGAATGCAATTGGTGCTTGTACCAATTGCAGAATGAATGTTTGTTATAGCTCCTCACCAGTTGGTAGCTATCTAGCCAAAGGTTCCTCGCACCAAGACTTTATTGAAGGGTGTAATGGGTGCTTGTACCAATTACAGATTAAAACGCTGCAAATTATAAGGATTAAAAAGCCGAAAACTGCAACCAAAAGAAACCTCGAATGAAAACGACTGCGGTTGAATTAGAACTGCACTGAATAATTTTATTTGACACAAGTAGAATATATAAAAGGAAATTACGCTTATCTAAACAATTTTATTGTAACAGTGACGACTCCCATGAAATATCGTCGCGCATGTACATGAGAAGTACACCGCCTCAAACTTATTGACGGTGAGCAAAGTGCTGACCGTGGTGATTTTCATGGGAACCGTCTGCAGTAAGTACACCAGAAGTGAAATTGGCATGATGGCTGTGGGCGAAGGCGCGAAAACAATTGAATGCAAACGTAATGAGATTCTTAAGAATTTTGTCTGTTTTAGAATATTTATATTTTAATTATCGCGGGCATGCTCGTTCATGCAATTTCACTTCTGGAGGAACTTGTACACATGTATGCTATGTAGGTGTAAAAAAAAAATATGTTACAGCGGCGTCATTCTGCTGGACATAGACAACCAGAATGGAAGGACGTTTCTGAGAGGAGTGAGTAACTGAGGAGCTACTGGGCTCAATGGAATTCTCTCCACGTTGAATGTAGTATATTAAAACGTACGTGGAAGACAACTAACGGGGAGTCATTCCGGATGCAGGTAGTCGTCCCAGCATCAAAGGTTAACGATGTCCTAGAAGAAATGCACAGTGGATTACATAGAGGACATTTGGGGGTGAATAAAACAATTTCCAAAATACGTGAAAGGTTTTATTGATTACATATGCGGGAGGATGTGGTGGAGTGGTGCCGCATCTGCACTTGTGATGTGCTTCTTGAAAAGGCCGCCACACAGAATCAGAGGAGAAATGCAGAAGTATAACGTAGGAGCCCCATTTGAGAGGATAGCCATAGATATCGCTGGACCTTTTCAAGAAACGAATAATGGTAAACGTTACATATTAGTTGCTGTTGACTATTTCAGTAAATGGCCTGAAGTTTATGCAATCCCTAATCAAGAGGCAACCAGAGTGGCGGAACAAATAATAATGAATTGGGTCAATAGATTTGGTGCGTCACGAACTTCATTTGGACCAAGGACGGAACTGCGATTCACGGACGTTCCAAGAGATGTGTAAAATGCTGGGAATAAGAAAAACCAGAACAACTCATTGTATCCATAATCTGATGGCATGGTAGAGCGCTTCAACAGAACATTGGTTGAGATTCTAAAGAAAGTTGTCGACTATCATCAACGCGATTGGGATCGGCAAATTCCCATGTTCCTAATGGCCTATCGGTCAGCTGTTCACAACGTGACCGGACAAACTCCAGCAAAGGTCATATTCGGAAAGGAGATGCGCCTACCTACCGACTTCAAGATTGGTACACCCAGAGGTGAACTAGACGATTATGTATCGGAGCTTAGACAACTATTAGCTGATGTAGATGAGGTACGAGAACAAAATTAGCAGTAAATACCGATCGGATGAAGACCCGCTATAACTTACGTGCTAATTCAGCTGGATTCAATGAATGTGATCTTGTTTGGCTGTACAACCCGAAACGACGTAAAGGACGTTCGCCAAAATTACAACAACACTAGGAAGGAAGGTATTCAGTAGTGACTAGAATTAATGACGTAGTATACAGTTTTCAGCGGGGCACAAGAGGAAAACGGAAAATCGTTAGCCTGGATCGTTAGTGTAAATACTGCGAACATCAAGACCGTGGATCACATGTTGTTCGGGACGAACAATTTTAAGAACGAGGCAGTGTTACGCGCCGCAAAATGATACAAGCGACATCTATTGGAAATGGAAACAACTTTAGGTTAGTGACATCCTAGTAAACTATGGGTTCGGAGAACCGAATATTCAGGAGGGTTCTAGGATAATTTTTAGAGTATAAATATGGCGCTACTCACATCCAGGAGGCGAGTCTTATTTCAGACAGTGAAGTGAACGAAGTAAACTATTTGGATTGAGATAATTAGAAGTACAGTACTAGCGACAACTAAAGAGTTGATTTGATAATTGTGTGTGAATTGTGAGAGTAAAAAGCTAAATAAAGAAAGAATTTTTGAATTATATCTGCAATATTGTGCTTTAAATAACGAACCAAGGCCACGCTCGTAACAATTAGTAGTTAGTAGTTAGTTTGAAGCCTGCTAATTGGAGTAGCTGCTGTAATTGTTCTTGCATATCCCTCGCTTCTCTTAAACTGTCTGAACCAGTCATTACGTCATCTACATAAAAGTTTCGTCGTAGAGCGTCAGATCCCAACGGATATTTTTGTTCTTCTTGTAAAGATAGTCGTTGTAAACACTTTGTTGCCAGATATGGGGCAGATGTTGTTCCGTATGTAACCGTGCACAATTGATAATGCTTGATGGGTTGACTTGAATCATCTCTCCATGCTATCATTTGATATCTTCTATCGTCATTGTCCACTGTTATTTGCCGGTACATCTTCTCGATGTCGGCTGTGAAGACAAATCGTGGCAATCTGAACCTTAGTAAAATAGAGACTAGCTCATCCTGGATGGTTGGGCCAGTGGCTAGAATTTCATTTAATACTACGTTTGTAGACGTGTTGCTGGAAGCGTCAAACACAACTCTGAGTTTCGTTGTAGTGCTGTTAGGTTTCATCACACAATGATGTGGTAGGAAGTAATGTGGTTTAGCAATCTCACTGCCATTAACTTCTTCCATGTGTCCGAGCCTTAAATATTCACTCATGAATTCAATGTACTGTTCCTTTATCTGTGGATTCTTGTTTAGTTTGCGTTCCAATGCTAGAAAGCGACGCAGCGCAACATCCTTCGAGTCCCCTAATTTTTGAGGATCATGCACGAAGGGTAGTTTGACCACAAAACGACCGGTACTATCTCTACGAGCAGTTTGGCTAAAGTGAGTCTCACATTTGACCTCTGAGCCCGTCATGGCCCGAACAGTCGGATTGACATCTTCTAATTTCCAAAATTTTTCTAACTGATCATTTAGATTGTCATCCTCTCGATTACAGATACCACAAGTCGCTAGATGCCTTGAAATATCTTGTGTTTTACCGGCCACTACCCAGCCCAACAGCGTGTTTTGAAGTGTGGGTAGGGTTTCCCCCAATTTGATTTGTCTCACCGATAATATCTGATAATATACTTCTGCTCCGATGAGGAAATCGATGGAGCCTGGATGGTAGCAATCAGGATCAGCCAACTTAATATTTTGAGGAATGCGCCAAGTGGCTATGTTTAGAGTCTGTGTAGGTTGATATGTAGTGATCTGTGGGAGTATAACTGCTTCCAATCTTGTGGAGAATGCAGTTATCTTCGACTGGACCAGCACGCTTACTCGATGCTGAGCTCGCTGTTTGATTTCTCCGATGCCTTCAATGCAAAGGGAGTCTGGTGTCCGATTGAGACCTAGTTTTTTTGCCATTTTGTCTGTAATCAAATTGAGCTGTGAACCAGAATCTAGGATTGCTCGACACTCGACTGTTTCGCCCTTATGGTTCACGAGTTTGATGATGACAGTGCTTAAGAGGACATATCCCTTTTCTCCCTTCATTGATTGTGCCGCTAGGATGCTTGGGTTACTGGTTGATGCCACTGGATGTGACGCCGGCGCATGTGCGGAGCCGCCATCGCTGGTCATGGTGTGATGAGACGCTTTCGCAGTGTTTCCTATATGAAGCAATGTGTTGTGTTTTTTAGAGAATTTCAAGCACCCTCTAGATTGACATTTTAATGACGTATGACCAATCTTTAGGCAGTTTATACAATGCTTGTGCTTTCTGACCACGTTGAGTCTCTCCGATGGGCTTAGCTCTATGAATTTCTTACAGGCAAAAAGCGGATGGGTGTTGCCACACATTACACATTTCCTTGATGTAGATATAAATGACATAGGATTAACTTGATTGTTCCTCTTCAACATCTTATCCACTGGTTGTTGTCTTTCCTAAAGTCTCCAGTGCCTGAAATCGTAGTTCCAAGAATTGCAACAAGTCACTATTAGAAATTCCCATTCCTTGAAGCCCCATAATGGCTTTCCTTGTAGTATCATGAAGGAGTTTAATGGAAGCTGGAGATTCTTGTTGAATGCAAGGCTGTCCCAATAATTTGTTGAGTAGAGCGGTGACCAATAGCCGCTTATTATTATATCTCATCTCCAACGTTGTCCATGCCTATTGATAGTTTTCTCCCGAGGATGGGATGTGCTGTATTAAGGCCTTAGCCTCGCCTGTCAAGTTACCTTGCAAATAAAACGTCTTTTCTGCATCTGTAATAGGTTGATCATGCACCATTTGAACATATAACCCGCGGAAATGACTCCAATGTAGATAATTTCCATCAAAGGTTGGTAGAGTTATTGTTGGTAACTTTACTTGCCTGCCTACGAGGGTACATCCCGGTAGGGCTTCTAGTTAACTTGAAAGTCCGACAGCGATATCTTGTACCCATGATTCGAGTCGAATGTAATAGTTCTCATCATATGTAGCTATACTAGTCCAATAATCGGTAATGCATTTAAGTTTTAATTCGTAATATGCTCTCGGATGCTGGTCGGGGAGGCCAGTCTCAATGAGTTTTAAATACTGCACAAGCGCTGACGTCTTGCTCTTGTGGATTCTTAGCAGTGTGTTTAACTCTGTTTTTTGACCTTGAGAATCGTTTGTAAGCGTGAATGACGGGTTATTGTGTGTTTCATTGTCGTCATTCACTTCGCTATTGCCAGGTGCCCTTCACCCTCAGATTGATCTTGGTTGGAGGTTTGAGCAGGTCTAGCCAGTTGTCGCGTGTCTGCTGATTTGGCCTCAATAGCTTCTTGCAAGTGGCCTTGAATTGCTCGTAGGCCCTTTTAACGGAGCCGTAATAGCCTTTCTTGAAGTATGGATGTTCCTGGTGTGTATCTGCATAGGGCGTAAGCTTATTGTGGTTGTCGTCAAACTATACCCAGTCTGTGTCAAGCCAGACAATCCTAGTTCGCAGGTATGGCAGCTCCTTCTTGTTGGATGGGTCTCCTTTGAAACCTTGTATTAGCTGCTCAATGGATTTTCCAATGGTTTCTTGCTCACTGGTGAGGGCTTCCATATTGCGTATGTGATCAATTAATTAAATTGAAGAATCACGTCGGGGTCACCAAATTTTAAAGGGAGAGCACTTTTGCTCTACCTGTATGCGTGTGCGTCAAGGTGCGTGTACCTTGATTACTGTTGAGCGGTACTTGTACCGTCTTATCTTCGTAGAAAGTGGCCAAAGGTGCTGTGTACCAAGACCGTGCTGAGAATGCAATTGGTGCTTGTACCAATTGCAGAATGAATGTTTGTTATAGCTCCTCACCAGTTGGTAGCTATCTAGCCAAAGGTTCCTCGCACCAAGACTTTGTTGAAGGGTGTAATGGGTGCTTGTACCAATTACAGATTAAAACGCTGAAAATTATAAGGATTAAAACGCCGAAAACTGCAACCAAAAGAAACCACGAATGAAAACGACTGCGGTTGAATTAGAACTGCACTGAATAATTTTATTTGACACAAGTAGAATATATAAAAGGAAATTACGCTTATCTAAACAATTTTATTGTAACAGTGACGACTCCCATGAAATATCGTCGCGCATGTACATGAGAAGTACACCGCCTCAAACTTATTGACGGTGAGCAAAGTGCTGACCGTGGTGATTTTCATGGGAACCGTCTGCAGTAAGTACACCAGAAGTGAAATTGGCATGATGGCTGTGGGCGAAGGCGCGAAAACAATTGAATGCAAACGTAATGCGATTCTTAACAATTTTGTTTGTTTTAGAATATTTATATTTTAATTATCGCGGGCATGCTCGTTCATGCAATTTCACTTCTGGAGGAACTTGTACACATGTATGCTATGTAGGTGAGTAGTGTAGATATGGGGATTCTAATCCACGATGGTTTCGAGGCAAAAGCACCCAAAAAAAGTTCATATAAAAAAAACGTGGATTAGAATTGTGCACCCAAAAAATGTGAAGAGGGATTCTAATCCACGATGGTTTCGAGGCAAAAGCACCCAAAAAAAGTTCATATAAAAAAACGTGGATTAGAATTGTGCACCTAAAAAATGTGAAAAGGGATTCTAATCCACGACGGTTTTGAGGCAAAAGCACCCAAGATCGTAAAGAGCTTTTGATAAGACGTGCGGCGATGTAGTATTTGGAGTGAATGATCGCGAGTATGCGTGTGTCGATGATAAGTTTGTTGGTAGAATAAAGAAGTAAGAATTTGTCGTGAAGGTGAAGGTCGCATGGTGATAAAAGTTTGTTTTGGGTAAAATGTAGCTGGGAACGTAGAGTAGGTCATGGATGGCGGGTGATTGACTTGAATTATGATGAATTATGTTGGCTAATGAAATTGCAAAGTTTTGAGAAAGGATATTGCGGTTTCTAAAATTTTACGTGTTATGAGAATTTAAATTGAAAGCGATAAAGTTGCCTATGAAATGGAGGGACATTTTACTATGTTGGCTAATGAAATTGCAAAGTTTTGAGAAAGGATATTGCGGTTTCCTAAATATTTGCTACTATGGAAAAATTAGATAAATTTTGGTAATTTTCGCTATAAAAGTGAAGCAAGTGTTCACTGAGTTGATTTAGGAAAAGGAAATTTGCGGTTATTGTGTCCGTTTTGCTTTTTGATTAAGTACTTAAATTAAACGTTGAACGACCTTTTAAGAACATGAGTTGTTTCCATTTCAGTAAGGTGTGAACATTCGCAGTGTTAAGTTCGTGAAGTCTTGTAGATTTTTAAAGTGCTAAAACCGAAAAAAGAATGACATTTAATATGCAGCGAGTACATTTTAATGAGCATACAACAGACAACTTGGATGCAGATTTCCAAGCTCTGGAGGAATTGCAGTCCTTAACTTTTAAACCCATTTTAGCTTTAAAAGAAATGGAGGAGAACAATCCATATAACATCTTAAGTGCTAAGAAAGTGAAAACGCGTTTTGGGGAGAGACTTCTATTGCAGTTAGAACATCATCAACTATATCTTCCTGAAAGATTTATTAAAATAACGGATAAAACACTTCAGAGAATCAATGAAGGAGGATTTTGTATTGCTAGCAGAGGAGCTAACGGAAAATATTTTAACATCATCTTTGAAAAATCAGTAACACAAGACAAAGGACATTTACACTTTTAAGAGTTAGTGAAGTGCGATAAACTATATGTATACACAATTTATGTATAATAAATTTTTTTATTGAATAAAAATATAAAATATTAAACTATCATATATATATATTCTTTTTTAAATTCGATTTCATATGACTGCTCGTTAAATATCCCAATACTAATTTTATACTTGATTAATTCGTGCTTTTTCGTTCCATTCGTTTCCATTAAATGGACATCCTGATGTTCAAACGACATGTAGGGTACTTTCACGTTTAATCTTGTCGTAGCAAGTGAAATTGGTTTATTGCAATCACAATTAATGTATAAATAGAGCGTTGTGTAGCGAAGGTATTTATTCAATCAGTAAGAAGCAATCAACACACAACGAATATTCCTAATCAGAAAAAAAGCTATGTTTTGGTCTGAGATCATAAGAGATAAGTATAAATTTTGCATTTGTGAAGGCGGGTGGTCAGCTTTTAAAATAGTGAATACCAACGTAATTGGAGAAATACTTAATTTTTATGTAACACCTGATGACGCAAGCACTTGTTTGATTTTTTCACAACGAAAAGGCGAATCATTTCCTACAACATTAAATACTAATTTTTATTTTAAACCACTTCAACATGTAAAGTTTCAATCAAGCGGAGGAGATGTTACTGTTGTTGGAGAAACATATGGCGGCGCAAGGAGTCATAGAAATATGAATCGTTTTCCCTTAAATTGCCCTTTCGGCGATGAAGATGATTGGAAATATTGGGAGAAGTTCACACAAAATGATAATGAAAATCATTCACATCGTAGTGATAACCAAAATCTTAGTTTGAAAGAAGAAATAAAAAAGTTACAAGAACGCCATAAAAAAGAAATAGAGAAGTTAAAAGAAACAGGTTGGAAAGAAGAAGAAATAGAAAGGGTAAAAGAGCGTCATGAAGAAGAAATAGAAAGATTAAAAGAAACGAGATGGGTGGAGTATCATACAAAACAGACAGAGAAGGTGAAGAAGTTCGAAAATTGCTTTAACAAGAAGGTTACATAAAGGATTAAATTCGGCCAAGGTTTTAAGACTTTAGTTGGTAGGTGGTGATGAAATTTCACGGTAATATCGGGGAGGAAGAACTATATAAAGAGAGTCAGATCCGAAAAAATTTATTATTTGTCTAAGAAGACTCTGACCATTAAAACCTAAAAAAGTTTGCAGCAGAATCATATATCAAAATGTGTGTTATTAAATTTTTTGGGATTTTATTGATTACATCGCTCTGTCATAGCCAACCAATACCGCTATCTGTTAATCTTACAAGGGAAAACATTAGTAACTTAGATTTCGCATTAAATCTTCCTGATAATCAAACAGTACAAATTGGATTGTCCTTTCGCTTGTTAACCTATAGCGATAATAATAATAATAGAAAGAAAGACATAGAAACGGTGACTTTGATTTCAAATCCGGAAAGTGAGGGTTCTACCATTTCATTTATTGAAACAACTGCAGTACCTTCTAAAAGGAAATTTGTAAGCGTTGAAGAAGCTATAGAAGGTTTTAGGCAAGATTTAATTAAGAAAGAATTAGAAATTGCCGGGGTAATTGAGAGTAAAGACATTTTTTATAGACATTTCAAACTCGAATTTGATGATGATAAATCTATAACAATTCGCTGTACATATGACAGTAACTACTTGCTACGAACATTGAAGATTTCTTGTTATGAGTACCACGAATTTGAAACTGAAAGAGTTTTAAGTAGTGGTGAAGTGGAGATTATAAAGCAGTATGATGCCGACTACAAGAGTGATATTGAACTTGTCGATTTAAGACGCATGAAGCAAACATATCTAATGAATATTTCCAAATAAAATTGGGTTATGGAAGAACACAACAAAAAAGTAATTTTAGATAATATAATTTATTTAATTGACTCAACAAACTTTAATGATCTGATTGCTGAATATGAGAGAAGAGGATGGCTTTCATCGTATCTTCGAGAGGTTAAAGAGGTAACATTTGATTTATAAAACAATTTCATAATTTTGACAAATTTCACTGTTATCTTTACAGAATAAAAATAACTATTTCCATTATCAGAAACATGGACAGCTATTCCTTAGGATTACTAAAAGTGGCTCGAAGGCATATGAAAATCTACAAAAAATTTGTGAAAGTTTATGTTATAGAGATGTTCTGTTTT
Organism: Dioctria linearis; assembly: GCA_963930735.1. Classification (NCBI taxonomy): domain Eukaryota; kingdom Metazoa; phylum Arthropoda; class Insecta; order Diptera; family Asilidae; genus Dioctria; species Dioctria linearis. Next base: position 73,463,568 of record OZ005744.1, on the reverse strand, counting down.
TGTTGCAACAGAAAGGAAAAAAGGAGCGCAAAGTAGTTATATGTGACTCAAACCCTCAAATATATACCGCTTCAATGTGGGGCCGAAAGGGGGTCATGGGAAACTTATGCTGTTGATAGATTTCGGTTTCTACGTCGCATTGAAGAAACTGCTGAAATTTTAGCTCCAATATTATATATATATATTTTGTATTAAGTAATAAACTAAAAAATATTTTTGTTAAAAACTGTTTATGGGATTTACTTTTAAATTATAATACATCTTTTTTATTAATCCAAGAATTGTCTTTTGATGGAAATCCCAGCCACTTAACATAAACATTATCACCCTTTCGCTTCAAAACCTTCTCGACCAGATAAAGTCGAGGGTTTTTAGACTTTTGAAGTTCCAGTTCATAGAATCCTCCCTTGATTGGTTGCCCTTTATAATCTTCCAATAGATATGTGACGGGGTTTGTGAGGCGAATTTCTCTAATTTTAAAGATTTCTGCTGTCCAATTTGGTGTATAACCCTTTTCAAACACATGCTTGTATTTGCTAATTCGAACAAAATCTCCAACTTTATATTTAGGTGGATGAACGACTTTTATATGATTATATGCTGTTGAAAGTAATTGTTTCTCATTTGAATTACTGACGTCGATTGGTTTCATTTTTATTGTTCGGTGTTTCTTGCTATTATAATTCAATAGAAGATCTTTTACTATGTCAACCCATCGATATGTTCCTCTCATGCTAAATTCTTTCCACATCATATTTTTTAATGTTCTATTAAATCGTTCAACTATTGATGCCTTGAGGGGGCTATATGTTGAGTAGTGATTAATTTTGTATTTTTTCGTTAAGTTTTGGAAATTGCTATTAAAAAACTCCTTTCCGTTGTCAGTCTGTATGTTTTTAGGTATTCTACCATCATCATCAAAAATAGTTTTCACTGCTTTAGATATTTCAATGGCGGTTTTGTTTTTCACTGGAATAGCCCAGGCATATTTAGAAAACGTATCAATTACTGTTAGAAGAAAACGGTAGCCTTTGTTCTTATTAGCATATACCCCCATTTCAACCAAATCTGCTTGCCAAAGGTCATCTAAGCCTTTGATGACGACACGACGCTTTTTGAAATTTTTCCGGGCTGGTTTATGTAATTCTTCAACAATTTGTCTTTTACTCATCATAGATTTAGTTGTGCGTAACCGCCTCCTTTTTTAACTGTTATCGCTTCCACATCTATTAATTTGCTTAAAGCTCCCCAAATTTTATCCAATTCAGTATCAATATAAGTTTTTACTTTATCGCGTAAATTATTTACTGAGTTACTTGTTTGCGATTCAGCTTCTGATTTCATTTTAACGCTTAGTTCTTTAATTGCTTCATTTATAAACTGCGCGCATTCTTTTTCAGTGTTAACTTTAATTACATCATATATACTCTTTACTTCGGTCAATATTCTATCACTCATTACATTCAGATCTGCATCAAACTTTATTTTGCTCAATTCCACCAAGTCTTTAACGTATTTTTTATTAACTCCATCCCTTTCTTCTATTGGAAGCCCGAGATTTTGCATCCTTTTGTTGTTAACATTATAGTCTCCAGTTTCTGTTAGCTCGAATCCGATACCCGGTGGACCGTGTTCGCCACGTACACCTTGAGGCCCACGTTCACCAGGAAAACCTCTTGGTCCTCTTTCGCCAGGCGCTCCTAATTTCACTTCCTTAGAAAACCTTCCGAACTTGTCAACACTCATTATTTTATTAACGCTATTAAGTAAAGAGTGTGCTATTTTATACTATAATGTTTGCTTCTCTTAATTCTTCAATAATTGACATGATTTCATTATGGTGGCTATTATTACCAGCCTGTTTTGAAGCTATAAGGAGGCGCAACCGATCTACAAGTTCATTAGGATTATCCCAATAGACATAATCAATATTTTCCTTTGGTAAAAGCATTAAACCTTTTCCTGTAGGATGCACTAGCTTGCTTATAATGTCTTTGTATTTAGAGCCTTTACTACCCTTTATTTGCCCATCATCACTATGACCACGTTTATAAGCATTGGAATCTTTGAGAATAGTTTGATAATTGATTAAATCTCGTTCTGTATATGAACCTTTTGCAGGATCCTTCATGAATAATAATTCGCATAGACCTGATGTTATTGGGTAAAATTTACTATTAATAATAAAGGTATCTTCATCAATAACAATTGTAGAATTCCCAATTTTCAATTTATTGTTATTATCTAAATATACACCATAGGTAAAGTCGATTTTTGGGCTTTTATTAGCATATGCTTGTAAGTATCCATCAATTAACCCGCCAGATAAATTTAAAGTAGAATCCCTACTTGTTGCAGTTTTTGAACGAGTTGGTGTTACAAATTCCTCTTCTAAAGAAGAATATCTTTGTTTTACTGGTGTACTTGTCAACTCCATTTTTGGATATTTTATTTGAGGAGTTAGTTCATCATCATCACCTTCTTCTTCTTCTTCTTCTTCTTTGTGCGGTTTAATTTCAATTTTTGGCTCATGTTTTACTTTTGTTATGAACTCTTCAAGAGGTTTTGTTATAGGTTTAAATGTTTTCTCAAGTTGAAGTTCTGTTTCAATTTTCCCACTTTTTATAGCTTGAAATTTCTTTCTTATAACATTTCTAGTTTTTATAATGTCTTTTATTATTTGTTCCTTTCTGGCTCTTGACTTTTCTTTGTATTTCATTTTAGTTGAAAAAATGTTCTGCTTTTAGCTGTCTTAACAGGTTTACTAACTGGATTTAACTGGTCTGTCAACTGGTTAACCAACTGCTTTTAACAGCTCTTAACGGCTTTTACCATAACTGCTTTCAACTGGTCGATTAACAGTTCTTAACTGACTTTAACAGCTCTATAACTGATTCATATGACATATTACATTTATAGAACAATAAAGTTATCAAATCCTTTGCGATAACGCCCTTTGGTTAGCGGACTATCCTTAACTATGGTCAGAAAGCCATAATTATCATTCCAACACTCTGCACATGCATTCTTGAAAGTATCAAAGGACATATCTGTATTCACATGATCGCTGTAAATATGCTTAAGGTTCAAATCATCTTGCTTGAATAAAATAATCAAATTAGCATTGTCTCGAATTAAATGCTTGGGAATATGCGTATATGTTTGACAAAGATAAAAACTATCGATATCATTATGACGTCCCATACAAAAATATGCTCGCATATTGTTTTGTTTACCGCAAGCAACGTCATCAAAAATTATAATAGAATTTGGTTTTGCTTCTTCTGGTGAAATGACTTGACAATTTTCGGAAAATGTATAAAAGCCTAATCCGGAAATCGGGCTTATTACTCGTTTCAAGTATTCATATTTTTCTTGATATAGAGATTTTGAATAGATATAAATATTTTCAAATTCGAGCCCATTAGGGTGTTCTATAAGACCAATCATAAGATTAGTTTTACCACAACTAGAGGGTCCTACGATGATAGCTCTTATATTATTGGGTAATAATAACCCATGCTTTTTCTTTAAATTTGAATGATTTATATCAATATTCCTTATTGGTAATGACACTTCTTGCTTAACGAATTTCATTCTGAGAACTAATATATGTACTTGAATGAACCCATTTTTATATCAGTTTAGTTATGGTCGTGCTAAAGTAAAGACATAAATGATAGTTTACAAAAGTAATCGAAGAGTTAAAAGACATATCGGGAAAGGTTTAGTAAACGAAGCGATCAGCAGATTACCTTTTGAGTTGCATTTGCCTGGTTATCAATACTGCGGACCTGGCACTAAATTACAAGAAAGGATAACTAGAGGTGATCCTGGTGTCAATCCTCTTGACGCTGCCTGTAAAGAGCACGTCATAGCCTATTCCAAGTACAAAGATATTAAAGATCGTCATATTGCTGACTACATATTAGCAGGAAAGGCGTGGGAGCGAGTAAAATCTAGAGACGCATCACTTGGTGAACGATTAAATTCCTGGCTTGTAACAAACGCAATGAAGACAAAAGTTAAATTCGGAATGGGGTTAAAAAGAAATAAAACTTCCAGGAAGAATAATAAGACAAAATTGACACTTCAAAAAGGACTTCGTGAAGCAAGAGATATTTTAAAGGTGAAAAAACCAAATTCTTTGCACGAAGCTATAACACTTGCGCTTGCTGCCACAAAAGATGTATTTAAAAGAAAAAAGAAGTATGTAAGAACACCGCGGGTAATTCCTTTACCAAAAGTTGGAGGAATTTTACCACTCATCCCTATTTTTGCTGGACTTTCTGCACTAGGAGCTTTAGTAGGTGGTGCATCTGGTGTCGCAAAGGCAGTTACTGATGCTAAAAATGCTAAAGAGAAGCTGAAGGAAGCCACTCGACATAATGAAACGATGGAAGCTATTGCTTTAGGAAAGAAGGGTAGTGGTTTGTTTTTAATGCCTTACAGAAAAGGTCTTGGACTCTTCTTAAATCCACCCCAAAAAAACTACTGAAAACGCTACCCAACCGCCCATTAAACGAACTCGATTTACACAACTATGCAAATCACATTCCGTATTTTAGAGGTGTCTTTATGCGAGATAATCTCCCAAAGAAACCAAAAAGGTTCGAATGTGGAATCATCAATTTGGACTGTTCATCAGGTCCTGGAAGTCATTGGGTAGCGTATTATAAAGATGGTTCAAGAATTGAGTACTTTGACAGCTTTGGAAATTTACAACCACCAAAAGAACTTTTAAAGTATTTAGGAAATAAGATAGTGTACAACTATGAAGCTTATCAAAATTATAACTCTATAAATTGTGGACATTTGTGTTTAAAGTTCTTATATAATCGTTCAAAGTCAAAATAATTTATTTACTCTTTTTATGTATTCTACATGAGTCCTGAGTATAAATAAAGCATTTCATTAATTAGAATCACATTTTATTCAGAGTTACCATGTCATTAACACTGACACTGACTGGAAATTCATCTATACTCATAGCTGAATATTTTCCTCCTTTGGATCTTAATACAAACTACGTCTGTGGACTCATTGATTTCCAAACATATAATTCAATACCTAATGTGGATGAAAGGAATAATTTGTTTCATGTAAAAGATGAACTCATACAAATTCCAGAAGGATCTTATGAAATTGATGATATTGCAACACTTGTGAAAAGACAGCTAGATAAAACCAAAACTAAACCTGTAGTTATAATTACTGCTAACAATAATACTTTGAAAAGTGAAATTAAGAGTACACAGCGAATATTTTTTAATCGAGCAAACTCTATTGGTTCTTTATTGGGATTTAGTAAGCGTGAACTGGATCCCAACATCTTACATGTATCTGACTTGCCCGTAAATATAATAAAAATTAATGTAATACGAGTTGAATGCAACATTGTATCAGGATCATTTATAAATAACACGCAGGTTCACACCCTTCATGAATTTTCTCCTAAAGTGGGACCAGGATATAAAATAGTTGAAGTGCCTAGAAATGTTATTTATTTACCCGTGAATGTCAGAAGGATAAGTTCACTTGTGCTAAAATTAGTTGACCAAGACGGTGATTTAATAAATTTTAGAGGAGAGACAATTACTGTTAGATTGCATTTGCAACCTCAACATGCTGATATTTAATAAAGAAGCTACTGATAAATATAAGCCCGATAGTTTTCAAATGACTAGTCGATCAACGTCTTCACAAGAGCGAAGATCAAAGTTAACATCAATTAATAAAGAATTTTTAAAGACTCTTGGATTTAAATTGAAAAATGAGTGACATTTTGAATATTAATAGAGGTGTATCTTATAATAACAGTGTAGTGAAAGTAGAATATCATAGCTACTCACCATTCTTAAATACTTATAAAAACAGTGATGAAGTTCGAATTACAGTACAACATCAGGATTTATATGTTCTACCCAGCGAAAGCTTAATATATATTGAAGCTTCTCTAACTAAGAACAAAGATGGGACAAAGTCAGCAGACGCAAGTTTATCAAACAACGCTTTCGGTTTTCTCTTTGATGAAATTCGTTATGAATTGAATGGTGTGGAAATTGATCGAACTAGGAGTCTTGGAATAGCTAGCACATTGAAAAATTATATTTCACTAAATGAAAATGAGAGCAAGATGCTGATCAACTCAGGCTGGTCTACAACAGAATCCATAATACCAGACAAACTGTTCTTTAATTTCTGCGTGCCACTTAAAATGTTGTTAGGATTTGCTGAGGACTATAAAAAAATCATAGTAAACGCTAAACACGAACTGATATTGATCCGAAGTAGAACGGATAACAATGCTTTTATTGCTCCCAGCGACGAAGTGGTGATTAATATTTTAAAACTGCAATGGAAGATGCCTCATATTAATGTGGCAGATGTTGAAAAACTAGCATTGTTAAGAACTCTTGAAGGTGGGAGATCAATTCAAGTTCCATTCCGAAGTTGGGATATATATGAATATCCAGTTCTCCCCATTGCATCTGATCATATATGGGCAGTTAAAATATCGACACAGATGGAGAAGCCAAGATATGTCATTTTCGCTCTACAAACTGCTAGAAAAGATGATAGAAAAAAAGATTCAAGCAAATTTGACCACTGTAATCTTACAGACATTAAAATACATTTGAATTCAGAATTCTATCCATATGATGACTTAAACTTGAAATTTGACCGTGATCGGTATGCCTTGCTTTATGACATGTATACGAAGTTTCAACAATCCTATTATGACCGACAACCACAACCACTACTCTCGCCGAAAGATTTTCATGACATTGCTCCTATAGTTGTTATCGATTGTTCTCATCAAAATGAAGCCATTAAAACAGGACCGGTAGACATAAGACTAGAATTTAAGACTTCAACTAATGTCCCAGCGAACACCTCAGCTTATTGTCTACTTATTCACGATCGAATAGTTGAATACAATCCGTTAACCAGTGAAGTCCGAAAAGTTATTTAAACGAAGATGGCTGCAATTGTTGACATTCAGGGTTTTCAAGATAACAGCAATAAATTCATTGTAAAAGAATTCGCAATTTTGTCAAACGAGTATCAAATGCAGCACTACATATTTCAACCGCCCTTTCGATTCAAGGATTTGACGAGAGCAAAAAGGAGAGCAGCAACTTGGTTGTACCATAACTATCACGGCTTTCATTGGGACGATGGCTATGTTCCATATTATCAACTGCACGACTTGATAGCTCCATTACTGAAAGGCAAGACTATATATGTAAAAGGATGTCAAAAAGTTCGTTGGCTGAAAGAAACATTTTCTAATAGTATAACTGTTTATAATTTGGAAGAAGAATTTCAATGTCCCAGTTTATCGTATTTAAATTTTTTGTCAAACAACACTCTCAATTGCTTGGTTCATAAAGGAGAATGTTCTCAAAGAAATGTAAATCTTTTGAAAAAATTTTTAGACAGCAATTATGATCAAATGTAAGAAATATTTCTATGCTTTATCAATATAAATAAATAGACAACTTTTCAGTGAAATTTAATGCTATTTTATTAACTTTCCTCTTCTACATCCATTAAACTTAATTTATAATGTCCCCAAGCGTATGTGGATATGCCATCTTCTCTTATATATCGCTTATCATCTAAATAGCTTAAGGCTATTTTATTAATTGATTGAGTGTACAAATTGTGCAACATTGACTTAAAAATACTCATTTTACCATACAATATCTTTTTCCTATGTAAACATTCTCTATAATCATTAAGGTCAATATCACTTAAGGCGGTTTTTTTAACTCCTTTAGCCTTTTTTATTAACCCCATGCAATCAATATCTATCGAATACATCTTGGCTCTAAGTCCTATGAACTCTTTAACGATTTTACCGCTCGCTTCGTCTTTCATATAACCAACAATTTTTTTATTTTTTAAAGGTATTTTATAGGGATTATTCACTGCATAATCAGAAGTGTCGAAATAATTGTCTACATCAATTAAAATGTCGGTGTAAAAGTCATCGGTATCAATTGTATAGATGAACGAATCGGTATCCATATAGTTCAGAATTACATCTTTACCGTATTTCGGCTTCATATACTCATAGTGAAAGTTGTACATGTGCCATTTAGATAATTCAAGAACACAAAAACCTAAATAGAGGGGTTTATTATAATAATTTTTTATTCTATTCAATTGTATTGCCACCAAGTCTGTTGAGAATTGATTCGAGCTGTGAAAATATGGTTTGGCTATTAGTGCTCGAGCTCCAAGACGTCTACCACTACTTTCCCACTGTGTTACAAGTTTAACATCTTTTCGTTTGTCTACATTTTCCATTGTTTTTCCATACACAGCGTTATTCATCAATTTAAAAAAGTTTTTTTCAAAATCACTTTTTGCAATGCTTCGATAATAAGTGTTTTTGTCTATATAATTTTGTAGCCAGCGTTCTTGATTAAACTGAAGAACTCTGTGAATTTTTTTTAATTTTAATCCATGTTTAAGACATTGTTGAAGATTTCGGTAATGTATTATATAATGTGTTTTATCGGTTAAGTCAGAAAGTAATTTAGAAAATTTAGAATTGGGAGCTTTTTTGCGTTCGACGCAAAAGGGTAAATCATTATGAACATCATGTTTTGATGGGGGGTATTCCAAATCTACTTCAAATATATAGCCAATAGGCGAATCTTCATGAATGTTCATTATATTAATGTTCATATCTCTAACCCACTTAAAATTTGAATATGGAAGACGTTGAGACATAGCCCACCCATACAAATTATTAGCGTCTAAATAAGTAATATATCGCGATGGTTTGTTCTTATTAAAACTGTTCATGTATTTATTGTTTGCTTTTGAATGTCTAAATGAACACTGCGTTATACCGCCTCTAATTCCGTTTTTAATAAAATTTAACATATTAATATCAGTGAAAAGTTGAAGATTTATTCCAGTTGTCCTTAACATCGCATCCCATGATAGACCTGGAGTTGTATAATAATGGCAGGGATCTAGAGAGTAAATGCGTCTACAAATTTTTCTGAAATTTTCAAATATATCATTTAAAAGCAATACATCAGTTTTTAAATAAAGTTCTAAGTAATCAGCCAAAGTTTTGCAACTGAATTTATCCCAGACTTTTTTAGCATGTTTATAGTCAGTGGGGGAACATTTAGAATTTGTGAATTTGTTATCAAAGTTTTCTATTGGCGGAAGACAAGGATGCTCCAAACGCTCCCAAGAATTCAAGAATTCGTATGGGAAAACACCTTTTCTTGTCATTAAATTAAAAGCTTCCTCTTCTTTATACATGCTTCGAACTGTTGTTAGACCTTCGGGTGTTAAATTATTCGCCAGCGATTCCAAACTCGATTGCATGAATCTGTTTGAATCCAGAAATCTCAACTCTATTGTGTCCGTTTCATTAATAAATATTCGTTTTGAAAGGGAAATGTAAAGTTCCTTATTTAAAGGAATAACGTTAATATCACCTTTAAACTGAGAAAGGCCTTTAATAAATAAGTGGCAGTCATACCCTGAGAAGTTATGGAAAAAAATTGGAAAGAATTTAGGAGTCTGAAATTTTAAATTGCAAACATTATGCGCCGGACCTCTATATTTTCCCGTCAAATGACAATGATCTGCGACTCGATCAGAGCGTAAATCTAAATTGCAAATATGACAATTATTACAATCCCTTTGTGTACGCAACTCTTCAATCGTTAAAGCGATCATAGGCTTCACTTTGTCTAAGTATTCAAAATAAAGTTCTTTAAGATCTTTTACTAATAATTGTAAAAATTGATTCACTGCATCCTTTCCGCTATAAATCTTAAATCTATTTAACTTACTATTAAACGAACATTGTACATTGTAAGAAAATGCACACGGAATATGCTCCTGGATATTTGTGGTGTAAGAAGAAACAGGATCAGGAAGACAGGTATCCACGTCTTGTAAGATGCACTCAAAGTCCGCATATACTACAAAAGGTACCTCTAGTTGTTTGTGATGAGCTTCGAATTTTAATGAAGCTTTTTCTGGCGAAGGCATCACTGTAACAATTTTGCTACATTCCTTCTTATGAATGTCTAATGAGTTTTCATCATGAAAATATTGAAGGCAAGTATTACACAGGAAAATTTTATTTCTGTTGAATGTCACTTGCTGGCGAATTAATCTGTATAAAATAAAAGGAACATAAAAAATTGAAATTTAAAAAAAAATCATGTTTCTCACCTTGAAATATTTTTAATCCAAACGTAATGATATCTTCCGTCACTTTCTATAAGCAACAAGTTGATGTGATTTACTTTTTCTTGGTTGGTGCAGTAGTATGGTCCCACTATATCATAGAAATCAGTGTCTCTCCGTTCGAAACCAAATACATTCACGCTTATTGAAGGGTTCATTTCTTCAAAACGTCTAATATTTAGCACTTCAAGGGGAAATTTTAAATCACCAAATTCTATTTTATAACGCGTTTATTGGGAATAACGCAGATATAACTGCCCATTTAAAACAAAAAACATCTTCATTTTTCACATTAATACAAGCACGTTTATTCGATAAATATTGTGGAAGCGGTAAGTAATTTGATCCTCTTAACGGCTTATACTGGTTTATATTAATTTCCATATGAGAAATTCTTATTAGTGACCACCCACTGTCTCTTTCTTGGAATTCTTCCATTTTAGTCAAAATTTTCTCGATCATGTTTTTATAAATTGAAACTATTTGATCCACGTTAAGAACCACATCCATTCTCGTCTGAAATGATTTAATCGATGATTCAAAATCAAACTCATCATTCTTATCTTTGCTCAGTTTTACATATTCCGCAAACAATTCAATATTAAATTTATATGAATCATGTTTTTTTAACATGTCTATTAATATTTCTTTCACAGAAATTTCATTTAAATTACAGAACCTTAGAGGTTCTAAAACCGATTCATCTTTATTTTCAACAACCAAGGTTTCAATTCTTTCTTCAAAAGAACTCTTTATGCTTTTTAAATTGTCATCAATAGGCTTTCCCGCATTTCGTTTATGCTTGTTCGTGCGAAGATGATATTTAAATTCTTGATGAGCAATGCGAGATTTGCACACTTCACAATAAATTGTATTCAACTGACTTGATGAAGATGTTCCAGCATCTACCACATCTCTCAAAGAAACGTTCTCTACAGCTTTTTCGGGACTTTTACTGCTTCCAACATTATTAGTTTCATTTAAAACTGGTAAATTAACACTTTCTTTATTAACCCCTACACCTGAACCAACAAGTTCTACTCCTTTAATTAAATGATCACTTAATAAGTGTTTCTGTAACTGTTGAAATCTTTTAAATATTTGACCACAAATTTCACATAAGCAGCCATCGCCATGAACAATCCTACAATGTCGGTTCAAAGAAGAGGCTCTAGCAAAGATCTTTTTACAAAATTCACATACGAAACTACCCATCGCTATAAATAATTCCGAATTAATAACTCGTATAAATACTTTTAATAAACCTGTGATTCAACAGCCTTCGTCCGGAGCACAATTTAAACAAAAACTTTTAAAATTGAAACACTAAAACTTTCACTTCGCAATTAAAAACTCAGTGAACACTTGCTTCACTTTTATAGCGAAAATTACCAAAATTTATCTAATTTTTCCATAGTAGCAAATATTTAGGAAACCGCAATATCCTTTCTCAAAACTTTGCAATTTCATTAGCCAACATAGTAAAATGTCCCTCCATTTCATAGGCAACTTTATCGCTTTCAATTTAAATTCTCATAACACATAAAATTTTAGAAACCGCAATATCCTTTCTCAAAACTTTGCAATTTCATTAGCCAACATAATTCATCATAATTCAAGTCAATCACCCGCCATCCATGACCTACTCTACGTTCCCAGCTACATTTTACCCAAAACAAACTTTTATCACCATGCGACCTTCACCTTCACGACAAATTCTTACTTCTTTATTCTACCAACAAACTTATCATCGACACACGCATACTCGCGATCATTCACTCCAAATACTACATCGCCGCACGTCTTATCAAAAGCTCTTTACGATCTTGGGTGCTTTTGCCTCAAAACCGTCGTGGATTAGAATCCCTTTTCACATTTTTTGGGTGCACAATTCTAATCCACGTTTTTTTATATGAACTTTTCTTGGGTGCTTTTGCCTCGAAACCATCGTGGATTAGAATCCCTCTTCACATTTTTTGGGTGCACAATTCTAATCCACGTTTTTTTTATATGAACTTTTTTTGGGTGCTTTTGCCTCGAAACCATCGTGGATTAGAATCCCCATATCTACACTACTTAGGTGTAAAAAAAGATATGTTACAGCGGCGTCATTCTGCTGGACATAGACAACCAGAATGGAAGGACGTTTCTGAGAGGAGTGAGTAACTGAGGAGCTACTGGGCTCAATGGAATTCTCTCCACGTTGAATGTAGTATATTAAAACGTACGTGGAAGACAACTAACGGGGAGTCATTCCGGATGCAGGTAGTCGTCCCAGCATCAAAGGTTAACGATGTCCTAGAAGAAATGCACAGTGGATTACATAGAGGACATTTGGGGATGAATAAAACAATTTCCAAAATACGTGAAAGGTTTTATTGATTACATATGCGGGAGGATGTGGTGGAGTGGTGCCGCATCTGCACTTGTGATGTGCTTCTTGAAAAGGCCGCCACACAGAATCAGAGGAGAAATGCAGAAGTATAACGTAGGAGCCCCATTTGAGAGGATAGCCATAGATATCGCTGGACCTTTTCAAGAAACGAATAATGGTAAACGTTACATATTAGTTGCTGTTGACTATTTCAGTAAATGGCCTGAAGTTTATGCAATCCCTAATCAAGAGGCAACCAGAGTGGCGGAACAAATAATAATGAATTGGGTCAATAGATTTGGTGCGTCACGAACTTCATTTGGACTAAGGACGGAACTGCGATTCACGGACGTTCCAAGAGATGTGTAAAATGCTGGGAATAAGAAAAACCAGAACAACTCATTGTATCCATAATCTGATGGCATGGTAGAGCGCTTCAACAGAACATTGGTTGAGATTCTAAAGAAAGTTGTCGACTATCATCAACGCGATTGGGATCGGCAAATTCCCATGTTCCTAATGGCCTATCGGTCAGCTGTTCACAACGTGACCGGACAAACTCCAGCAAAGGTCATATTCGGAAAGGAGATGCGCCTACCTACCGACTTCAAGATTGGTACACCCAGAGGTGAACTAGACGATTATGTATCGGAGCTTAGACAACTATTAGCTGATGTACATGAGGTACGAGAACAAAATTAGCAGTAAATACCGATCGGATGAAGACCCGCTATAACTTACGTGCTAATTCAGCTGGATTCAATGAATGTGATCTTGTTTGGCTGTACAACCCGAAACGACGTAAAGGACGTTCGCCAAAATTACAACAACACTAGGAAGGAAGGTATTCAGTAGTGACTAGAATTAATGACGTAGTATACAGTTTTCAGCGGGGCACAAGAGGAAAACGGAAAATCGTTAACCTGGATCGTTAGTGTAAATACTGCGAACATCAAGATCGTGGATCACATGTTGTTCGGGACGAACAATTTTAAGAACGAGGCAGTGTTACGCGCCGCAAAATGATACAAGCGACATCTATTGGAAATGGAAACAACTTTAGGTTAGTGACATCCTAGTAAACTATGGGTTCGGAGAACCGAATATTCAGGAGGGTTCTAGGATAATTTTTAGAGTATAAATATGGCGCTACTCACATCCAGGAGGCGAGTCTTATTTCAGACAGTGAAGTGAACGAAGTAAACTATTTGGATTGAGATAATTAGAAGTACAGTACTAGCGACAACTAAAGAGTTGATTTGATAATTGTGTGTGAATTGTGAGAGTAAAAAGCTAAATAAAGAAAGAATTTTTGAATTATATCTGCAATATTGTGCTTTAAATAACGAACCAAGGCCACGCTCGTAACAATATGATAGCCATCGTGATGTGTAAAAAGTTGACAAATTACAATTAGTTCCGGGGAAATTTTTTATTCCTTTTTCGGGGGTATAAAGCAGCAGTGACGGATCCAGCTAGGTGGCGCGCGCCCCTTCCTGAAGACCACCAAAAAAAAAATTGCAATAGATCTTCTGAAGTTTTCTTAACAAAGCTATTCTACTGCCCTTTTTGATAAAAATTTAAAAAAATTTTGGAAGCGTTCAATTTGATAAGAGCGCAGCCCTTATGGCTAGCGGCTCAGCCCTCGTTCCACTTTAAGTCGTGGCTGTTGTATCCTATAGAGGAAACAAGAAGTGCTGAAAACAGCTGCCAATTAATGCATCTTCGATGTATAACCATTACAACTCTTAATTGAAGGAATTCAGCAAAACTACACAACGGCAAACAAACCATCGTATATTGGTGTAGTGACTTATTACATTTAAAGCAAACGGATTATTTTGGAATATATGTTTTTTTTTTTGTAAAATGCAATAGTTTTACTAGAATAATTAGATTTAGAAATTGATTGTTCGGTATGTATTGCTTCAAGCAATGCTGATGTCATTAGAGCTTAGTGACATTTTAAGTCTTAGCGTACATGAATATATTCCTTATTCCTAAAGCAGGTCTGAACAACAGCAAAGTAATAAAAGCGAACGAGCCTGCTTTTCCCGCGTATCAATTGCATTCATGTCCAGAATTGAAACAAGTCGACAAGACGTTACAGAATACCTCCAAGTCCATTATTCGGAGAGAAAAATTTCTTTTTAAAAGAAATATTAGACTAGGAATCTTGGAATCAAGGATAGCATAGGCTTTTGGTCCCTGGTCCAAACCATCAAGAACAACTTTACCAATTCCTCTATAGCTTCACTACTTAACAATGGTGAAGTGTTTGTTGACTCTGTGGATAAAGCAAATATTTGGTTGGTAGATTGGCCTCAATTGATTGTATACAAGAGCCAATACACATCCATAGGAAAGGCGTGTTCAAGCTCCTTCAGGGGATAAGCGTCTACAAAGCCGTAGGTCCGTATGGCTTCTCACCCCTGTTAATTAAAATGTGTGCCTCATCCTTACGCATCCTCTGCGCTCTACTTGTTTTATTTCACAAGAAAATTTCCACCAGGTTGGAAACTAGCTCACGTTCAACATATTCCCAAGAAAGAAGAGGGTAGCGATCCCTCAAAAAATTCTTTCAAGGGTTTTGAATCTTTTTTTAACTCCAAATTAATGCAGTATCTAGAAACCAAATAACTCATCAATGATCGCCGATATGGATTCCGGACTTGACGTCGTCTAGAGACTTGTTGGCTTTTCTTACAAAACGTTGGGACCCTAGTCTTCACAATTGTGGTAATCCAAAATCGTTACCCTAGATATTTCAAAGGTCTTTGATAGAGTCTGGCATCCAGCCCTGTTAGTTAAACTTAAAGTACCTGGTCTCTCCCTCTTCTTCTATTATAGATTGAAAGTTCTTTATCTGATCGCCTAATACCGGTTGTAGCGTTTCACCATAACCTCACCCTATAAATGCAGATGTCCATAGAACTCGGTTATCTCTCCATCACTCTTCTTAATTTTCTTTAGTAATCTGATTTTTCTTAACTTTAAGGCTATCCATAGTTTTGCCTATCACAGTATCCTTGATTTTGCTTACTGTTTTAACACTCTTAAGGACTCCAAAGGGAATGCCACATCTGTCAATCGAGTTTCCATCGCTTATGGTAAAACGAATCGCGTCGAATTCAAAGCATCTAAGTCAAGTCTCATAGCTGTCTCATGTCTTTAAAACTAAATCATAGCTTTAACAGTCCCATTTATTTTGATTTATGCATTCTTGGCATTAATATTTCCTGTGAATTAAGCTGGACAGATCACATCTTCTCTGTTGCCAAAGAAACATCGAAATTTCTTGGGTTTCTGCAAATGTATAAGAAATATTTCATCCCATTGAATCTAGCGCTCCTCTACAAGTCATACATCAAAGCTAGAAAGGAATAAAATTCTTATATATGAGCCGGGGCTGGTCGCACAGCTTTTGCTTTTAGAGCCTTCAAGCTCATTGGCGATTTGGCAATAACTCGTCAGATCAACCCACTCGAGCGCCGGCGCAATGTTGGATGCCTTTCGCTATTTTGCCTATGTCCTTGCTGTGCTTTGCATCATTGGGTATCTTTTGAGCTTGGCTTATTTCACAAACTTTTTTAACTTTTCCATGAAGTTATATACTTACAAGGTCTGTATTGCATGTGTTCTCTGACTGCTATTTTAAATAGACGCAAAGTACGTAGCGCTTTAATTCCTATATTTTGCAAAATTTATGATGAATTCGTAAATTTAAATAAAATGTTCTTCGCAATTTTTACTGGCCGAAATGGATGATTTGGAAGCTTTGCACTTCCACCATTTACAAGCCAAAACAAAATAAATAAGTTAACATCTCCTTCGCCTTTCGAGAGTAGCAAAAGTTGAACGTTGAGCAACTTGCTTCGACTCGGATCTTTTAAATGATGAATTTTGTGCATTTGATATTTGCAAGTGATGGCGAGTGGCTTGGAGCTTTGACATATTTCCAGGCTATAACGTTTTCAAACCCTAGTTGCACCCCCTCCTCTCAAGAATCCTGGATGCACCCCTGTAAAGTAGTAGAACTTTTATATCCTACGATCGTTCTCTGCAACGCAGATCGGAATGTAACATTGATTTAAATATAAAAATTTGAACAAATTTTAACAAGAAACTATAAACTACCTACTTCTCACCGATTTCCTTCCATATCTTATTCAATAGTTCCAGGCTTATAGGAGAAATTATGATATATTTTTTGTTAGTAACTTGTAAAATTAACTTTTCAGTAATTTATTCTAAGTGCTCTGCTGTATGAACTGTTTCGCTTTTACCGTCCGATCATGCCTCTCCACACCAGCCACTATGTTGCAGATAACGTTGAAAGAAACTGACTTTGTTAGGGACCGGTTCCGTTTTCCACATATGATGTCGAACAGTGTTTCTTTCTTCAAAATAAATAACTTGTGCAGTGCTATATAATTTTAGCCATATGTTTATTGTTTCTCTATTGCGTTACATGCGATGTTTATTGGACTGTAATATGAATATTTGCGGGTTTAAAATGCAGATTATTTGATTATTTGTTACCCTTTGACAGCCCATCAAATCTTCCTTTCTCATAGGAGTAAAACGATCTCGTGAACGATTCACAGCAAGGTATTTGCTGGGTGGTTCAATGTAAACATATTTCACGTTATGAATTACTGTGATCAAAATTAGTCCATAAAGTTGACATGACACTGTATTTAGCAGTAGAATTCGTATGTCAAATTCTTACTTTCATGTGGATTAGATTATAGATGTGTTCACCATATTGCTAGTCTATAATCCTTATGCGTATATTGTTTCAGACATGTCTAAGTATTATTCAGTAAAATCCAATACTCAACTTGAAGGACGAAGGCAATCCAAAGGAAGTCGAAAGATACTTGTTCTATATGGTTCTATATGGTGAGGATTGAAAGTACTTACCTACAGTCAATACATCCCAACATGTTGAAGAGCTCCAGCCGCCGGCAAATACCTTTATAAGAAATTGCTTGGGACAAGTCGAATAATATAAAATATTGCTTTCAAGCCTGAAAGTACAAGTTCCAGTTTACAGCTGTTTTGTTCTAAATTCCCCTATATGGTTCTAAATTATGCTGAATACACCTGAGGTATTACTATATCGTTTTTGCTGATTAACTACTACACGTAAGCTCGTGCTCATGTCGTCAAATGAATGAGAGAGAAGTGACATTTTTGCAAGCACACATTTTCAAATGCAAGAGTGGGAAGCAAACACAAAAATCCATATCGTTTTGACGACGTGGTTTAACCATGCATTGTAGATTGGGCATTAAATGCGGCTCAATTAAACATTTGTATTCCACCCGATCTTACTCTAACTAATGCCGAGGAAGCAAATATTAAAGAAATACGCATTGTGATTCGATTTCTTGCTTATATTCCACGGCATCGTTGACAAATAGGTAAATAAACACTATTTTTCTCCACTTTTTATGAAACAGCGTATGCACCTTTTTTTAAAACAGTCTCATTTTTATGAATAATGGCTGTTTTTTTTAAATATTTTTAATAATTTTCACATAGGAAACTTCACTATTACTTGCTTCGAACGCTTAAACATAAAATGAACATAAACCCCCAGGCGAAACCAAAAACAAATACTCTGAAGATGATAACTGGAAGATATCCTACAATCATCGCGCTGATAGTTTTCATCTCAATGTTTGCTGGGGTGAGACCTACAAACTCTATCAGTGTAGTTAATTACTTCTCAGTGATTCTGTAAATGGAACTTTAGTTTTTTTACACCTGCTTCTGCTGCGCATTAGGTAGCCTATTAACATGATAACTCTTCACCTCTGTGCACCACCTGCTTTGCTTTCAAAATGCCTCATTTTCACCTTTGTTACTTATTGTCTGATGTCTTTAGGGGACCACAGAAAAAAACTGCTTCACTCCGTTTCTTAGTAATTTTATTCATAACGTATTTTTATATGCATTTACTTTTTCTTAACACCAACACTGGAACAGACAAATTATTTGTTGAGCTACAAACAGTAAATATAAACGGTTAATTTGTTTTACGTGCAGGAAGCACTAATTTTATTGCCAATCCTTGATTCATCAAGAACTAACGTGTCCGAAACTGCGATGAAAACGCCGTCTAAACCTACTGGTACCTCGACAGATTTCATAGACTAGGAGTCAGCACTAAATTCTTTGAATGAATTCCTCTAATATCTCAACAAGGAAAAATTTGAGGCAAAAATACAAGACGAAAATTATCTGCCAAAAAAAAGCTAAAGTATATGAAAATATATTCGGATTGAGATACGAATACAGCGATACTAATGATATGTCTTTTATTGAAAAAAGCTTTGTTGTCACTGAAAAACTGGATTGCAACGAAAATAGTGGAGGAGTTCCCCGGAACATCATTAGATATGACAAAAAAGATTAGAAAATAACAAGTTAACAACCATCATCGAGAATCAATATATGGTATATGCTTGGAAACTCATGTTAGAAAACTAATTGAGGAGCTCTACTGCAGTGATGAAATTAATAGGTTAATGCCTGGAAGGAAAGACTTTGGGTTGTAATCCATCTGCTACTTTTCACATATTTTTTAACAATTTGAAATTGATGACGGCAGGCTGCGGTATTAAGTATATTTAATGTCTGAACAAGAATCTTCCATTTTCAATTATCAACATGCCTTGTTCTAGTGCTATGCAATCCCTCTAGCATTGAATATTATTTGAGCAACGCGCGACATTTCCCAAATATTTGAAACTGAGGCAGCTTTTTGAAGGTGCTTTCGAGACCAATTTTGTCGAAAATATTACGTATCTTCAGTGAACCAACATCGAACGTTCCAAACTCTACAGAAAATTACGATGAGCTCATCACAAGCCTCTTAAAGCGTTTATCAGCTACTATATTACGCTATGTTTTTTTCGCAGAACAACAAAGTCAGAACCTCAAGGGGCATCAGGAGATGGAAAATATGATATTGCTGTATTTATCAGAAAAATATTTTTTTATTGTACACGACGTTATCAAAGGACATCACTGAACTAATAACCATCCTTTCACCATATATTTCGTCAATCAGGATAGAGAAGTGCAGAGAACAAATTTAATTATAATTAGTGACTGCCTGAAACAACACACAAAAAAGATAAGTGTGGAGAAATCAGAAAAATGCCTTACTTCTATATTCGTATATATATTCGTATATATATTAGTCACAGGCTATCAGCTGCAATGTGTAAAATTTTAATTCGAATACCTTGTCTTCAACGCCGGCTCTATCATATGAGCAGAGTGTGCACTTGAATACGGAAAAGATTTAAAATGTACTTTTACCGCAACCCTACATCAAATAAAACGCAAAAAAATGTTCATCCACAAACCAAGTACATACACAAATCAATTCAAAACTTCACGCACAAAATCTTAATTCAGTTGGAAGTCACGCAACTTTCATCGCATTTCAAAAAGCATTCCGATCAAAATCAAAGTTTGCTCCTTTTCATGAACGAATTTTTAGAACCAACAGGGCTGACCGACTTTTTATAGGAAGATATTAATTTTAATTCTGTTCAAAATACATACATGCTCATATGGCATTGCATGTAGCCTTATTCCACTTCTCGGTTACTTGAACCATTGTGTATTGGGAAGTATAATGAAAGCACAGGTGAAATTGTAATTTTTACTACTTTTTAAATAAGGCACCTGCGGCAAATAAAGCCCGGAGGGTATTAAGGCCCAGATTTATCATCAACCTTATACAGGGTGGGCCAAAAGTCACCATGGGGGCCAAAAGTCACCATGGGGTTTAAAAATTTAATAACTTTTTCGTTTATATATTTTTTTTATTTTTTTTTTTTAGATTATATAAATAACATCTGGAGAATAAATAATGGAGAGATTCAGAACTGAACAAAGAACCAGAATAATAGAATTTATTACTTAAATCAGCGATCAATTATTTTAAAGCAAAGAGCATTTTTAAACCCCATGGTGACTTTTGGCCCACCCTGTATTATTCTGGTTCTTTGTTCAGTTGTGAATCTCTCCATTATTTATTCTCCAGATGTTATTTATATAATCTAAAAAAAAAAATAAAAAAAATATATAAACGAAAAAGTTACTAAATTTTTAAACCCCATGGTGACTTTTGGCCCCCATGGTGACTTTTGGCCCACCCTGTACTTTGAGCGTGAATTAGAATTACGACTGATCTGTCGACTGTGACTTGATTTTAAGTCGAAGTCGACGCTGAGGTGAAATTTGCAATTAAATTAAAGCTTCAACGTTGAACAAACCAGAAGTCCCGACTTCTGTGATTGAACTGAAGTTGGCCGCAGCCAACACCAACTTTGCACTTTGTGCAAAGTTTTTTTTCAGTCGCAGTCATAGTCGAAGTTGCAATTGTATCTTGCTACATGCATTTACCATTTCGGCAAAGTCGTAGTCGACTGATCAGTCGTAATTGTAATTCTCGCTTTATACGACACGAACGCGAAAACTTGTTTTTGTAGTTCTATTTCAACAAATACTTGATTTATTGCATTTTCATATTAGGTGAGCCTTATTTGCCGCAGGTACCGGATGTTTAATCTGGAAGTTTCCAAAATTTGTCAAAAAATTGAATAAAATAGACGCTACTTTGAAAATTATCAATAAAAGACTGCGGTTTAATAGATAATATTAGACAAAATATTTAATTTTAAATGTGTGCCATCAACATAAGGTGTAGTGAACATCCTTCTGTTTTCACCATTCCACGGACAAATATTTTTTGTTATTGTTGTTGCTATTTGTCTGCGTCTATACTTCTACATACTGAGCTTTTGAACTTTTGTGAGTTGCAATGCGAACGAAAAGCACATCATTTGTAAATTTGTGCAAATTTGGCATTACTATACACTGTTCAAATCAAAATCATACTCATATCAGAGTGCTTCCATGTATGTACTTATTAAGAAATTTAAGGCGCGTTTACAATTTGGCGACTGCACTCAACTCTGTCATTGTGAATGCGCTTTCGTGATTCGCGGGATTCGTTTTTTTTTTGAAAATTCTAAACTTTTACATATGTGAAAGAGAACTTCTGTATTCAATTTCATTTTTGGTGTCAAATCAAGAAGTGCTTTTCTTAGAATAAATTCAATTGAGATTATAGTTATTGTTTTGCTTAAAACAACATTATACACATGTAAATATTTTAGACAATTTCGTGGGTTTGTTTTTGTTTTAAATGTTAGCCGCGGGGGTAAAAAGAAAACCTTCCGACGCAGAGATCATAAAGCGTCGTAGGCTTCAAAAACGTGAAATGGATTGCAGGTAAGTAGGGTAAGGTAGGCTAAGTCGAAAAACTTCTTCAGTACCTAGTACTTGTTTAGATAAGGCTTCACAAAATATAGCATCACAAAATACATCACTTGACATAAATAAGGCATTCGGATGTCAGTTTAGTGATCCCCGTAACTGGTCCTGTTTGACAGATAGTATAGTTCAAATATTGTTAGAAAACGGACCTATACAAATAATGAATTTTGACTTTCCTGAAAAAGATGGTAGACAATTTAGTAATTCATGTTATACTAGGGTAGAATGGAGATAGGATTCCTCGTTCCTGGTGGCAAAAGGTGTAATATTCTGTTTTTGTTGTAAATAATTTTCTAAAACTAGAAATAGTCAAGCTCTATCAAGTACAGGATTTTCTGATTAGATTTTCATTAGTCATACTCTGAAAACTCATGAGAATACTGCAATTCATTTCGAAAGTTTTAGGACTTGGAACACTTTAGAAATAGGTTTGAGCAAAAATGGAACTACTGATTCAATCTTACAAAGTGCTATGAAGAGTGAAGTTAACCATTGGAGTCAGGACTTTCGTAGACTGGTTGCATTTGTACAGTTGAAACTTTTTGAATTTAATTAAAACGGTAGTAACGTTTGATCCTGTCCTAGCGGAGCGTCTTAGAAGATTTAGCAGTCAGGAGACTCAGTACAGTTATATGAGCAAGAATATTCAAAATGAGTTATTCAAACTGATATCTAATGCAGCTCAGAATGAAATATTGCAGATGACTAAAGAAGCGAAGTACTTTTCGATAATAGTTGATTCCATTCCAGATATAAGTCGGGAGGAGCAAGTTACATTAGTAACTAGGTTTTAGCTTAAAGTGGACAATACGTTTATAATAACAGAAACTTCTTAGGTTTTTTAAAATGTACGGACAGAATCGGCTTACAGCTACCAAAAATAGTACCTACTAGAAAAGATAAATTGTTTTGGATTATCAATTTCGAAGCGAAGAGGTCAAAGTTTTGATAACGGTTCAAATATGAAAGAAAAAAATTTAGAAGTGCAAACAAGAGTTAAGGAAATAGAACCCAGAGCATTTTATGTCCCATGCTCCTCTCATTCATTAAATTTAGTTATTAATGATGCGGCCCATTGTAGTTTAGATGCAGTTAATTTTTTCGATATTGTCCAAAGTTTATATGTTTTTATCTCCGTCTGGCTCTACAAATAGGTGGGATATAGGTGGGATATTTACAAAACGAATGCTCCGAGTTTAAGTTTGAAACCTCTTTGTGAAACTAGGTGGGAAATTAGAATGGAAGAAATAAGACCGTTTAGGAATAATTTAGGTGATGTATATCAAGCTCTTATAGAAATTTTTGAATCGGGTGATACAGTCATTAAAAATACTGCCGAGTTATTAGGAGGCAAGATCTTAGAATTTAAATTTGTATGATCACTATTAGTTTTGTTATATATTAGTAAATATTTACAAAATAAGCAAATTAATATAACTGCAGCTGTTGAAATTCTTAAAAACTATAGAGAAACTTTAATAGAAATTAGATCTGATGAGAAATTTAATGACTTTGTTAGAAACGCAGAGCTCATTGCTATAAATTTAGAAATCCCTTGTCAATTTCGAAATAAATCTATATTCCGGTCTAGAAAAAGAAAAACTATGTCCGTAGCGAAAGCTCAAGATGAACCCATATTACACCCGAAACAAACTTTGAAAGTTAATTTCTATTTTAAAATATTAGACCAAGCAATAACTTCAATCAATGAACGATTTGAAGAGTTGAACAGAGATCACAATAACTTGCTTTCCTTTTTATATAACATACAATAAAGCTCCTGAAAGCTTGAAAAAATTATGTTTAAATGTATGAATTGCATTAAGCAATAATAATAGTAAGAATATAAATGCAGAGGAACTTTATCAGGAATTATTAACGCTTTCTCCTCTCGTAAACCTGTAAATGTCTGGCTTAGATATGCTTAATTTTATTTTTGAGTACTATTTGGATACAGTTTATCCAAATGTTGTAATATGGCTTAAAATTTTAAATATTTTACCGATAACTGTGGCAAGGGCTGAGCGTAGTTTTTCTAAACTTTAATTAATTAAGAATTACCTTAGATCAACAATGACTCAAGATAGACTTGTTGGATTAGGTTCTTTATCCATAGAAAAGGATTTAGTGGAAGCTATACATTACGATGGTCTAATAGGAGAATTCTCGAAGATGAAAGCAAGGCATGTTCAGTTCCAACGATTTGACACGAACAGTGAATTGAAATAATTCGTTCTGAATTTAATTTTAAGAACAAATCATTTATACGTTTTCGTTATTTTGGATTTTTTTATAAATTTATTTTATTGAATTGCTATTTATTTTGTTGATTATGTTAAGAATTTTTGTTTGTTTTATTTTTCGAGGAATAGGCCTATTGTTGAAACCTCTTTAAAAAAACGCATCGGGGGTGTACATTACCACTCATTTCTTGTTTATTCAACCCACGTTTCCAATAATTAAATTAAAAAGTTCTATTTGTTAATTGTAAAATCAGATAAATGGTTTATAGGAGTCATGAAATATTAATTAATTTAAAAAATATTGGAAGCTTAAGGCCTTTTTTACGGAAAATGACAAAGGTAAATATTTTATGCCTCTTAAAAAAAATTTTTTTTTAATGGAATCTAAATTAAGATATCAATATTTGATAAAATTTTTCTAATGAAAGTTTGTGATGTACATCTTCATAAGTCTATCTGAAAGGTGATTTGGAAATGGCTTAAATGTATTACTTACTAACCCTTTGAATTCAAATTTGTTTAATATTGCGAAAATTGGAAATATAAGAACAATACCACAATTTTTTCTGATTAATAAATTTAGAAACACAAATTCTTGGTAGACTTCAGATGCATGAGTAAGTACGCGTATAATATAACATCCAATTTATTACTACGTCTTTAATAGAAAGTAATATAAGTTCTGAAAAAAAAAATGGTAAATGCTATTCAAGA
This sequence comes from Dioctria linearis, assembly GCA_963930735.1. Lineage (NCBI taxonomy): Eukaryota > Metazoa > Arthropoda > Insecta > Diptera > Asilidae > Dioctria > Dioctria linearis. The sequence continues at coordinate 73,438,629 of OZ005744.1, read as the reverse complement.
ACGTTTTTTCAACCTCAAATTAATCATAATCATATTGTAATAATTTCAGTAATTATATGAATTGAACGTAATACATAAGCAAATCCACTTCTAATTTTAAATCTTGTGTTTCTTTTATTTCCGGAGATATGAATTTTTAAAGTTCGAAAGGTCGAAAGGGCAACAATTGATTATTTTTGCGATTTTCAAAGAGCTGTTACTTCCGAAAGAAGTGAACTTTTGAGAAAATATTTAAATTGTATTAATAATTTATAAAAGGCCATAGGCTGAAAAGTTCCAGCCAAAGCGGTGACGTCGCTGCAGAAAGTTAATCAAAGCATCGTGGAATGGCCCCCAATCATTAATAACTGCAATGATGTCTAATGAATGTATGATCTCATCAGTAACACATCGAAATATATGCATAAATCATAGTTTTGTTTTTTAATTTAAATTAATATTAATTATTATATCTATATTATAGTACATAACTTAATTTCAAGTCAGTCCTTGCTGAAAATATGAAGGTAATATTTTAATTCTTTTTTTATTTTTATTTAGAAATTTGTACTACATACGTTGAAAAATCACTAGCTTTTCCTTGGTTGAAATATAATTATTTCAACGACGGCGGCGGAATGTTGAGGTACTATGAACGAATATTAATAGTTAACCTAAAATTACTGTCATTGCCCATTAAAAGTTTTGCTTATCCATGAAAACACAATTAACCGCATTTAATGCAATTATGCACAATTTGCATAAAAATTCAAATATCTATAATACATAGCATACAATTTCAACCACTGGAATTATAAGTAATAAAGTTTGTGTTAAATTAGTTATATTGTTCAACATATTACTTTATTCAAATCCTCTTCAGTTCTACTGGTCTAGGTATATTATATAGTTTAAATCTTTGAAAGCCACTGTGTATTTGATATTGATTTCGTCATTAAGTTTAGTCTTAAAATTTAGTACTCTATTACACGCATTTAAAAAAAAATACTATATGCTTTTTTATAGAACCAAATACCACAGTTGTTGGCGGACCGGACCTATATATTAACACAGGCTCAACTGTAAATCTCACATGTATTATACAACAATCTCCAGAACCACCTCAATCAATTTTATGGACGCACAACAATGAGGTAAGCTCTACATTTTTATTATTTCCAACAACTCAATTTTATTCTCCTTGTAATTTTTGAATTTGTAAACAAAATTTATATATACTCGAGGGACATGCTAGGGCACTGCCATTCAAAAGAAGAGTAACGCCTTTTAGAGGCTGGTAGAGATGGTTTACAAGGAACAGTGTAACGGAATTGCGTTTGGCCTTACGGCCGCAATTGCACTGGGATCAAACAGTTTGTGATTCCAGCGCAAGATCATAGTTTAACTTTTTTCTGTCAAGTATGCAGTTATAGTTTTCAAGACCGGTAATCGAGTGTTTTTACGTGTGGTAAACCCTTAAGCATATACATACAACATAAACGAAACAAATTACAAATTTGTTTTGTTTATTGGCATTTCCCCCCATAAATACAATTGCGTCACGAACAGCAATAAATTCGAATCGTTGTAACAAATAAATATTGCGTCAACAAAACATCGCCACAAAAATGCAAACAAGCACATTCCGCATAACTTCTTAATAGCAATTACACCATGAATCACAATTCTTTCAAAATTTATAATTTTTTTTAATGACCTGCATTTTTTTGCCGACATGATTGAACCCCGGAATTGTATGTATGATGAAGGTAAGTTAATTTTAAGTATAAATAGAATGTAACACAAAGAAGAAAACGTAAACGTCGATATTAACTTTCTTTCACCATACGACGAGACTTTTTTCTCTACATACGATTGGTACATAATGTGATAAACCTTTAATTACGTTTGCTTGGTTTATCAAATTAAATGCTCGAAGAGCAGTCTATGGGCTTTACTCTTAACGTGATTTAATTGGAGCAGCTATTAAAGCGTTAACTCCAGTGATATACTATATGGGGAGCAGCTAGATAGCAGAACTCCACCTGAATTGGAACACGATTAGTGATCTTCTGATAATCGTTGTTTCTTTAATTTCCTTAGCTTATTTATACAACTTAAAATTAGCTTAGGATAACAATAATTACTAGTATGATTACTTACTTTATTATTATTACCTCATCGAAGCACTCATGTTGAATCGCGGTCAGTGATCGATATTTCGTCACTGCTTGTTGCTTGCGCGCTACTTTTAATAGATTTAGTTTGTTTATGTTGATGCGCATCGAGAAAAAACTTATTTGAAATAGTTTTAATTAATCTAAATTGACTGGAGTCTTGTTGAAGCACTCTGAGAAAATACAGAAGTTATGTTCACTTCAAGCTGCCTTGTCATTGGAGTAGCCAGGAATTGGTTGTGCGGGGGGGGGGGGGGGGCTAGTAAGGGCCAGGCTGACACAAAATTGAAAAAGAATATTCTTCAATCAAGTATAGTTTTTCAAAAATGTTTTAAAACTTTCTAAAACGTTAATTATTATTAAAGCCAAGTTTCCTTATAGCAAGCAAACTATTTAACTATTTTATTGATTACTGTTGTTTGATTTCGAGTTAGGGTTGATTCTTTTATAAATATCGAATATTCATTTGATTGGATCTCATTTCGATTGAATACTAAATACATGTGATCTTCTTTTTTAAATCTACTAGCATTACAATTTCTACTGGAATGAAAAAACTTTTACAGAAAGATCCAATAGAAGACAAATTTAATTAATATATGCAGAAACACTTTTTGTATTGAGCAAAATTCTGCTTATGATAAGAAAATTATCTGAAGGAGATTTCTCGTCTAACAGACTGAAATTTTTTGAAAATAACTTCAATAAATTTACAAAATGCATTTTAAGTGCAAAAAAAAAATGATTGAACTTTTCGATCCAGCGATCAGAGTGGTTTGATTATCTCTGATCACCTACCATAGAAGTTCAATTTTGAAGGTTACACCAATTGCCCATATAAATACTTTTTATAAAAAGTAAGTCTGAAAGTTATCGCCTATACAAACGAAACTGACTTGCTACCAGGATGAACATTTTACGTATTTACTAAAACCTTTCCAATTTGGAACTAAATAATTTTTTTTCTAAAATAACGCAAAGTAGACTACATTAAAGCAATTCTGTTTTCAGGATATATACTCGTAACTTTTCTCATTTTCAGTATGAAAATTTCCTGCTATTATCATAATCGGAGATAATTTAGAAAATATATTTACTACTATTAATCTAATTTTTCATATGCTTCATATTTTTCATGCTTTCTTACATGCAGGAAATGTCCGCTAAATTCAAAATTGCACCTAAATTTCCTTGATACACATGGTACAGAGCTTATTCTCAGTAAAAATGTGTCTCAGTGCATTATCGTTTAATTTGAATTCTTCATCATCCAACACGATATTCTAAATTATTATACTGCTGGAAACTTACTTGATGGTGTTTTAATGTTGTCAACCGAAATCGTCAAAACCACTTAAGTAAGCCTTAGTTTTCTTTTTTTGTTTGCAAATCGGCTCAATACTTTTTAAGTTCTAATGTTTTTTTAACAATAGCGTTCTCTATGATGAAGAGTGAAATGTGAGAGAATGATTCTTGAAGCATTGTGCTTCTAAGCAACGGTTTTATCCGGACAATTGCAGAAAAACTTCTATCACAGCCGGCGGACCTCACTGCGAGGACTATTGCCGCTTTAAAAAGTTTATACAAATTAGGGCAGTACCTACTCTTTTTTAATATTTTTTTGTTCAAATTTTCAGCATTCATCTTATCATTTTTTAATTGAATCAAGTTTTTCATGACCATCGCTACAGCTTCCCAGGCTGATGTAAATTTTTAAGATTTTGTTTTAATTACAATTTAGGAAATGTTATTTACTATTACTTGGTAGTAAATGTTGCTCTTCCAGTAATCATCTGGTTGTGTATCGGCTGGCAAATCTAATGTTATGCTTTCGCCCACTGTCGACGCTGTCCTTTTGTTCAGTACACCAAGAGTACGTAGACGCTAGCTCTCGGAGACGGCGGAGTTCTAACAATTCACCCGAAATCTTTAAAACAAAATATTTAAACAAAAGGGCGCCATGTGATCTTTCTAGTAGAGGGACAAATCACGAAACCCGCAATGAGAACAAAGTTTCCTTCTTCATTTTAACGGTTAAATACGTTATAATCAATATATCCATACTTACACACTAATGTCGCAAAACCAAAAGATTAATACTATCCCTATCATAGGGTCATAGAGCTAAGCCTAGCCAAACCTCCCAGCATAATCTGGTTCACTAGTAAATTATAGCGAACACCTAGAGTATCTATTTATGCTATACATATGTATAATATAGTGCATGCTTACAGGATACAGAACATGTATATATATATAGCGGATACCGCCGACACTAGGATCGGTTGTTGAAAACATGTATTCATCGAAAATATGTAATAGATGTCAAAATATTTCTAAATTATAGAATCATATATAGAATGTATCAAAATTATAGAATATTCAGGGTGTTTCCCCGGAGGAGGTCAATAGTGTAGGAGGTGATAGTACTCACCTAGATGAACCAAAAATTGTATGTCAGGGGGAGGGGGGGGGGCAATATCAACCGTTTAGGAGTTACAGAGTGATTAAGAAAAAAACCTAGTTTTTCACAAAACACCCTGTATCTTAAAAACTACAGGGCGTACAGCTCATTGTATGCAAAACTTCATGGCCTTTCTAACGACCGCTCAACTAGTCCCGTACCCCTCAAGTATTATAGTTGTCTAAACTAAAAATTTCGGATTTACTTACCTTTTTTTTCTACTTTGACCTCTATTATTTTTGCAAAAAGGTCATTAACATAACTTATTTTTTATAAAAATTGTAAACTGTAGACATTCCTCTTTAATTTGACCTATTGCGTGCTATGAGCTACGCAATCTATTTAGGCAAAATTAGACGATGTTTTCTTTAAATGACATATTTTCAGTTACTAAGGGAACAAATTACCTTTGAGAATAGGTTTTCAGAATAGCTTTGAAAATAGGTTAAGAGCTAATAATTCTTAAAGCGTTGCAGATAGCACATAGGGTGTAATATGTCAAATTAAAGAGGAGAGTATACAGTTTACAGTTTTTATAATAAAAAGTTATGTTAACGACTGTTTGCAAAAAAAATATAGGTTAAATTAAAAAAAAAATAAAGGTAAGAAAATCCGAAACTTTTAGTTTAGACAACCATAATTCTTGAGGGGTATGGGGCTGGTTGGGTAGTCGTTGGAAAGGCTATGCAGTTCTGCATATAATGTTAACTGTGAGCGTACGCCCTGTAGTTTTTTAGATACAGGGTGTCTTTCGAAAAACTGGCATTTTCCTTAATCACTCTGTACCTCCTAAACGGTTGACACCCCCCCCCCCCCCCTCCCATCTACGTGAGTACTATCACCTCCTGCTCAATTGACCTCCTATCGGGAAACACCCTGTATAGAATATATCATAATTATATCTTTATCAAAATTTAGAATATAGAATCATATGTAATATGTCAAAATCATAGCTATCCCATTAAAAATTCAGCACGTGTGATCTAATTATCCGTTCGAATGCGTATAACGAACAAAGGAAATATATTTATATATTGAATATCAAACTTACATCTAGAAAATTCATCATACGTAACCTAATAATAAATTCAAATGCGTATAACAAACACAAGGAATATATGTATTTATCAAAATCCTATCAAATCGCCACCAGCCAGTCAGCCACGAGGGTTTTGTTTTTCCTTTCCAGGATTAACCAAATACAAAAAGGGTAAAAGTGTACTTAGTTTTCAATCCCATATGCCAATCGCCGGATTGCGGCTCAAAGACCGCCAATAAAATTATGGAGTTACGGCCCAAGCCTCTCGCTGCTTTCTTGTCTTTTAAACTCGCCTTATTTATTTCTTATTTTTTATTTTTTTTTCTGGTTCTGATGGTGCTGTTTCCTTGCTGCTTTTTACTTTTTTTTTGCGTTGTGATGATTTATTTTTGTTTTGATTTTCCTCCGTAACTTTATAAGTTGATCTTTGCAATACTTGTATTTTACAAATATAAACATTTTATGATTCTCGATTACTAGCACTTTTTAATACAGGATTGCGGGTAATACTTTGGCTTAGAACTCTTAATGCCCATTCCTTTTTTCCTCAGTGTACGAATATTTACGCGTTAGCCGGTTGAGGACTTGAGCGAGAAGTAAGTAAATATAACTTATCATCCTGCTGTTCGTGATCCTTGGTTTTCTTCTTATTCTTCAAAGTCCCACATCCGTTCCATTAAGATACGGCAGCATTCTGGATATTGAATTTTTAACTTCTTCGTTGTTGAATTTTGTATGGGTTTTACTGAATTTTATATTATTAGTAGTACTAGTAGATTTTAAGTTTTAGTTGAATCAAGTTGAATTCTGATATTTAGGTTAAGATAGTACACGAATAAAAAATTTATATTTGAATTGAAAATAAAGCTGAGTTATCTATTTTCAACCGGCACCCTCCCTTACGCTTGAGACTACATCTCAAAATTCGAGTCTTAGCACTAGCTGCTGAAATAACCTGCGTAATATACAAATCTATCGACCCGCATTATTATTAATTAAGTTTTGACATAAGTAGATTTAGAATTATTAACAATGAATGTATGTCCATAAAGATTATTTTTATCTACTAAAACTGCAAACGTGGCAGTCTCAACCTAGGTTCAATTCGTCTTCGTGCTCTAACCGGATTATGTTTTGAATCTTCGGATTCTGCATAGTCTGGGAATAAGTAACTTACGTGTTATCGTTTTTATCGGCCAAATTTTCCTTAAGCTTGTTTTTCCTCTTGTGTGCATTCTCTCAAGTCTCTCTCAAACTAAGTAGTATATGGACACTTTGGATACCAAATAACGTTGCGTCTGTAAGGGACAGAAGACCCCTGTCCCTTTATAGAGTAAATCATATGAGAAATGGGCGTATGCACGGGAAAACGAAAATTGATGAGACTAAAGTTGCTTTTTGTACCACTTGTGTGTAAAGTAAATGGCGGAATTGGAAACAACTTCCAGAATATGGAGGTATGTTTATACCGTGTGACACTATTGATCTGAAAAATGAGAGTAGAGTTGTTATGTTCGGACACATGTGAATACATGCAGTGTACCTGCTCAGGCGGTGGGTTTATATTTTTCGCGGTCGAATTTCAAATTAAACTTGATTTTCTGTGGAGGGGTTTTGTTTCCGTGGGGGAACCATAGGGGGCAAAGTTTTGTTTACGTGGGGGACGATCGGGGGCAAAGTTGTTGTTTACACTCTGTCTTCTAGGGGGCCTACTGGGGCAAAGTTTGTTGTTTATATTTTTGTTGTGTTGAAAGCGAAAGTGGCTAGAGAGAACCAACACGTAAGCGATGTTGGGTAAGGTAAGTTTTTGCGTCGTTTCGAATTAAGGCGATGATCTGAAAAAGGTCAGGCGAAGAAATATAAGACGTGGTTAATAGCAGTCAAGTGTTTTTATTACAATCGATGAATATTTTTTTCAGTTTTGACTGAATGAAAACTGAAGAAACTTGTTCTCCACGTCTCTACTCGTTAAAACAATAAAATAATTTTGAAGAGAGTTGATTTCATCCAGCTTTTTTTGCGTTTTTAGTTTTTCGGAGAATCGATTTGGAAGGTATATATATGAATTACCATCCAGGTAAACCGTTAATTTCTGGCCGTACTGCGTGTTAAGAACTATTTTGTTCTTCTCGCTGATTTGAGTCAAGGCCTTTGATGGGGATGCAGCGGCTCTTAAACCACTACACCAAATTAGCTGAAAACAAGTTGATTAGTAGGTAAATAAAATCACTGATTATTTCGATGCGATGGTTGAAAATTAACTGGTATTTATTGAGTCTGTACATTTATATTAATTTATTGCTTATTTTAACAATATCATTTATTGAGTTCGATGAAACAATGAACCCATACAACGATTACATTGCAAAATAGGAATGTAGAAATATGAGAGAAAACATATTGCAATTGCAATGACAAAATGCGGAAAAATGCAAACATGCACATTTACTCGATGAATGAACTGGGAAACTTGATGCTTCCCTGAGTGCACTCACCTCGTAATGTATGTAAAGATGTAGCATTGAGAAATTAATGACTAAAAATTATCATGATCTGATTTACTTATTCTATGCCAGAAAAATTATGTTTTACATCCTCCCCACGTTTGAACCGTGGTTCAAATATGGTTGATCTGGTTAATATGCTGCCTTGGCTGAGGTATAGGCCGTGGATTCTTCATGCAGAGCTTGCAGGCTTCAGCTCTACATTTCCAGGCCAGATATATGGCGATGAGTAGGACTGCGAAAAGTGCTATGTAACTGATTGATAATTGATGTATGGTGCTCTCCTGGATCCGTTTGGGTAGACTATCGAGGTTTAGAGATGTGACACGCTCGTGTAACTCCAATAGTTCCTTCAGTTGAGGTTGATATTCCCTATCGTACTCGTCGTGTGTTAGTGACTTCGTTGTTTTTAGGTGCTCCACTGACAATCCCAGGATAATATATGATGATTTCACATTGGTTGTAGATTGATGATGCTCATGAATTGTGATCAATTTTTCTTTTATGGTTCACTGGGGCTGCATTTTTAATAGTCCTGTTCCCTGCAGTATCTTAGAGAACATCTGGTTGTCACGCACGATATTTATTGGCGTATTATTATTTGTAGCGAACATCCATTGATTGGCGTCAGACAATTGTAACCAAATGGGCTGCTCCAGTGTCTGGGTCAACTTGCAGTGTTCGGACCTTGGATTATTGTTTAAAGAATCCATTTCACATGCACACATGGTCGCACCTTGATGGTAAATCGGATGTAGTTGATTGCAAAGATGTATCGTGGTACATGTGGTCAGTTCTAACTCTGTGACCGGATAAAAACGATCACGGTGTTGCGAGGTCATCAAAAATGGAGAGTGAGTCTGTACAGTGACGAATGAATTGTTGATCCAGACAGGGATGGGATAGACCTTCAATAAATTAAACGTTTCCCAATTGACTAGGGGAATTTTAATTTGGATGATGATATGATCTTGAGTGATTCCACCCTTTATATTCATTAGTTTGTATAGCTCCAAAATATTGTCTTGATGAATCGGTAGTTTAAGGGTCGATAATGGATTATTTCTTATCACTGCGGCAGCTTGTCGCAGCTGGCTGGGTGTTACCAACAGTCGATTTATTTTTCCGTGAGTTGTGTCAGTGATGACATCAGTTATTAGACCTTGAATATGCTGCAAGTTGGTGGTGACTAGGCTCATCTGCAGTGCTAACGACATAAATTATTGTCGTACTCGTACAGTATCACCTTGCTCATTGAGACGATTCCTTATCTGAAGGATGTAGTTGTCCAAGGAATCGAATTTTTGTTTGATGGCCGCTTGGTCCTTCCTTATGAGGTTTATAGTTGAATCAACGACTGAAGTCTGATTTCTTAGTAAAGTCAGTAGGTGGTCTTCATTTTCATTGATTGATTGGATTGTTTTAGACATCTCTTCCGCATATTGTTGATCAAGCACTCCGAAAAGAACATTGGCTACGTTCCCTACTATATTGAGTGCTCCTCGCTTCTGGCGATTAGGACTTGAATAGGGTGAAAGCAATTCGTTTCCAATTTTTATCTCATTTTGAAGATGCTCAAATTGAGAGATTATTTGTCGACATGCGCTCTTGGGAGTCAATTGGTCACAAAGTATTTGAAGTGCCTTCGTTCCACTTTCCAAAATGTTTAATTCCATCCAATATGGTTGTAAGTTGTAATGAACAATTATTTTCCAGTCTGATGTTATTAAGTTTGTCGCTCCAAGGTCCTCGAAGTGTATGCCTAATTGAGGCTCGAACTGCGTGATTTCGATGAGTTCGCCTTTAGTACACGACGGGACCATGAAAACAGTTAGTAATAACGTAAGTAGCGATGTTCCCAGAGAAGTTTTTGTTCGTTTTGTTGCTATTGTAGGTGATGGTTTAGAGCTGGCTTGATCTTCGTTTTGCCGTTTGTTCAAACTTGGTCTAAGGGTTTCGTCGTCAGATGCTGTCCAATCCTCTTCAGATGCTCTTTCTTTGTCTGGGCCTTCCTCCATAGGTAATGGAGCCAATTTATGTATTGGTCTGCGAAGGACTTCTTTTGATGTTCTTACATCTGCCACCCGAACATAACCATCCTTTCCTTTATGAACCTCTACAATTCTGCCTAAGGGCCACTGCTGCACTGGTGTATTATCTTCTTTCAAAATGACAAGCATTCCTGGCTTGGCGATTGTTGTTTCCACTTAAATCGATACTGTAGCTCATTTAGGTATTCCGAAGACCACCGTTTCCAAAATTGCTGTTTTATATCATAAACTAACTCCCATCTTCTAAGCAATTTAGTCTTTATAGGTTTTGCTTGTGAATCAATTGGTGCTGTCAGCGGTCCACCTATCAGTAAGTGCCCAGGTGTTAGAGCACTAAGATCATTAGGATCTGAAGATAGTGGCGTTAGAGGACGAGAATTTAGAATTGCCTCTACATCAACCAGGGCGGTTTCAAGTTCTTCATATGTTAATGAAGCCGAAGATATTGTGCCAACCAAAAGATGTTTGGCTGACTTTACGGCGGCCTCCCACAACCCGCCAAAGTGTGGAGAGCGTGGAGGAATAAAATGGAAGTCGATTCCTTTCTGACTGCACATGGTCGTGATTTTTTGTTGTCCTTGATCGGAATGGATTGCTTCAGAGAGTCTTGCTAGCTGGTTTCTCCCACAAATTTAGTGGCGTTATCGCAGTATAAATTGCAACAATGTCCTCGTCTACCTATGAAACGTTTTAATGATCCGATGAATGCCTCCGTAGTAAGGTCACTTACAATCTCGAGGTGAACAGCCTTGGTTGCGAAGCAGCAGAATATTGCCACATACGCCTTTTGCGGTCGTTTCCCTCGAATTTTATAGTGAATCCAGATGGGTCCACAAAAATCAACTCCACTGTTGATAAAAGGCCGTGCTGGTTGAACCCTGGCTGCTGGCAAATTGCCCATCATTTGTGTCATCATTTTGGGCTTGTTTTTGTTACATTGAATGCAATGTTGAACTATTGAACGCGCAATTCCCTTTCCTTTTAAAGGCCAAAAACGTTGACGAATTGCTGATAGAAGCCCTTGCGGTCCTATGTGATAGTTCCTTTTGTGACTCTCTGACATAATAAGTTTGGTTAGCTCATGTGAGTGCGGTAGCAGCATTGGATGTTTCGAGTCATATGTAAGTCCAGAGTCTTGAAGTCGACCTCCAACTCGTACAATCCCTCTTTCGTCCAAAAATGGTGCCAGCGTAGCTAGTGGACTTTGCTTGGATACCTCTTTATACCGTAGGAGATGACGTATGTCTTCTTGAAATTCTTCTTGTTGCATTAGCTTGATTATGTTGAACAAGGCTTCATCTAACTCTGAAGCAGTCAGCATTGTCTAAATTATCGCATGTTTTTGTCTGCACCTTGAAACAAATCTTAGCATATACCCAGTTACTCGCTTAAGTCTTTCAAAGGAATTTCTATGATCAATATTGTTGATGAAATGCGTACTCTTGTCTTCAATTTTGGTTGCAGTTACAGTAAGTGCTGCTCGTTTTCTTTCCAAATCGCAATCGGATATCTTTGTGTAAGGTGGAGGCCATATATCTTCGCTCCCATGTAGAAAAAGTGGTCCGTAAAACCAAAGATTACAGGACTTTAATTTTTCGGGTGATAGACCTCTTGAGAGAACATCTGCTGGATTTTCTTCCGACTTGACATGTCTCCATTGTTGAGGAAGGGATAATGTTTGAATGGAAGCTATTCTATTACCTACAAAGGTCTGGTAGGAGGTAGACGTAGAATTGATCCAAACTAATACGATCTTTGAGTCACACCAAGGAAAGCTTGCTACTTGTTCTAGCTTGGTAGATGTTTTTACTCGTTTGGCAGCGCATAACTCAAGTCTGGATACTGTTAGTTTTTTCTTGGGAGCAACCCTTGACTTTGCGCAAAGGAGACGCACAATCACTCTTCCTTCATTATTTATTGATCTAATGTATATAACAGTTCCAAAGGCCTTCTCTGACGCATCTGAAATTGCGTGGATTTGAATTACTCGTGGAGTGTTTCCTGCAAACACATGTCTTGGAATACGAATTTCATTTAATGCTGATAGATTTGTTCGGAAATTCATCCATTTCGTGTATAGTTCTTCTGTGAGTGAAGCATCCCAATGAAGCTTGAGCTCCCATAGTTCTTGCATGAAAATTTTTGCCTGATAACAACTGGAGCCATAATTCCCAGAGGATCGAAAATTCGAGCAATTTCTGATGGCACTGTTCTCTTTGTTGATTTCAATCCTTCATTTACTGTAAGTTTTGTTTGAAATTGATCGGTTTTTGGTAACCATATTAAGCCCAATGTCTTTATACAAGAAGTTTTTTCATCCGAAAAATCTATTTTCACTTCTTGATCTCGTGGTGGTATGCCATGCAATAGTTGAGAGTGGTTGGCACACCACTTGCGTAGTTTAAATCCAGCTTCCTTCAAAATTCCGGTTAACTGCGTTTGCATGTCTCGAGCCATGGCAAGACTATCTGCTCCTGTCATCACGTCATCTACATAGAAATCCCGCAGGAGTACCTGGGCTCCAACAGGGTAATTAGTAAGCTCACTCTGGGCTAAGCGCTGCAGACATTTGGTTGCTAGGTATGACGCAGATGATGTTCCATATGTAACAGTGCGTAGTTGGTAGCACTTTAATTCCTGATGTGGATCACTTCGCCACCATATAAGATGATATTTTTTTTGAACAACTTGCCTGTACATTTTCTCTATATCTGCCGTGAACACAAAACGAGGCAGACGGAAACGCAGCAGTATTGAGAACAGGTCATCTTAGATTGTCGGGCCCTTGTGGAGAATGTCGTTCAGTGATATGTTTGTGGAGGTCTTCGCTGAGGCGTCGAAAACCACCCTTAATTTTGTTGTGCTGCTATCAGGCTTCAACACACAATGATGAGGAAGGAAGTAATTAGGCGTTGGTACAGAGTTCACATTAACTTCTTCCATGTGACCCAAATCTATAAATTCGTTCATAAATGTTGTGTACTGATGTCGCAGGTCACTGTTTTGTTGAGTTTTCTTTCTAAGGCGTAGAACCTTCGCAAGGCAATCTCTTTCGACTCGCCTAAAGTTTTCGGATCTTCTAAAAATGGAAGCCCAACAGTGAATCGTCCTTCTGAATTTGTTTTTACTGTTTGATTGAAAAGCTCTTCACATTGTCTTTCTGCCAATGTTGTAGTAGTGGCTTGAGATTCATCTACATCTTCAATTTGCCAAAATTTTTCTAATAAGCAGTCTATATCAATATCATCAGTACACACACCGCACGTTGCTTTGGGCTTTGCGGTCTGATTTAACCTTCCAGTCACAACCCATCCGAGTATAGTGTTTTGAAGAGCGGGTAGATCTTCTCCTAGCTTAATCTGTCCGATGGATAGTAACTGCATGAAGAATTCAGCTCCTAATAGAAGATCAATTTGATCAGGTTTGTAGAAGGTGGGATCAGCCAGTTGTATATTTTTTGGTATGGACCAGTTTGAGATATTTAGTGGTTGGCTCGGATGTGGAGAAATGATGTTGTTTAAAACAAATGCTACTACCCTTGTTGAAAAGCCATTTATTCTTGAATTAAGCTGAACGTTAACTCTTTTTTGAGCTTTCTGGCTTGCTTGTCCAATGCCTTGAATATGCATGGATGCGTGCGATGGAGTAATGCCGAGCCTCCTGACTGCTCGTTCGCTTATTAGGTTAAGTTGGGACCCGGAGTCGAGAATGGCTCTACACTCTATTTCCTGTCCCTGGTTGCTTCTGAGTATAAAAAGTGCTGTGCTGAGAAGTATATAATTTCTTTGATTGGATTTCATAGATGTGGCCAATGTCAATGGGTGTTGCTCAGAATTCGTGCTGGCAGCTGAGATCAAGCTGGACTCCCCTTCTTTCGATGAGGCGGATATTGCCCTTGATGACGTATCCACTTTTCTTGCTGATGGCTCACTATGCACTAGAGTATTGTGTTTGCGATTGCACTTTGTGCATCCTCTTACAGAACATGTTGATGCGCTATGTCCTCTTCTTAGGCAGTTAAGGCACAAATTGTACCTTTGTAGTATAGTCCGCCGATCACTTGGTGCCATCTTCAAAAATTGTTGGCATCTGAACAGTGGATGATTCTCATGGCAAGTTACACACTTCAGGTTGGATTCGACGACTGAAGCCAATGATGATGATCTAGACATTTCTTGACTCTTGCCAATTCCTTCGGATCTTTTGACTTTGTTTCCCAGAGCTTCTAAGGACTGGAAGCGTGTTTCAAGGAATGCAAAAAAATGTTTCAATGTCTGCAGACACTTCGGGTTTGATAGCGATTGTTCATAGAGCGTGTGTGTGCTTCTGTCTAGTTTCTTATATAAGATGTGTAGCAATAATTAGTCCCAGCTAGCAATTGATATCCCAGGATTTTGTAGTCCCATTAAACACTCTTATGTAACATCGTGCATAGTTTTAATTGAAGTGGCTGATGGGGCATCTGTAGCATGAGATGGTTGATTTAACAATTTGTTAATGAGTGCAGCAACAAGCAACCTTGGGTTTTCATATCTCTCTTGAAGAAGCTTCCAAGCACTATTGTACTTTTCTTCAGATAAACTGAGATGTCTGACTAATTTTTCTGCTTCTCCAATACCACATCTTCTGACAGTTGCTTAAGGCTTGGTTATGGACCATTTGGGAGAGTAGGTCATAGAACTGCCGCCATTTTACATAATCTCCGTCAAACTTTGGGAGCGTAATTTTTGGTAAACTTAGCATCGTGCTGGATGAGGCTTGGCCTGTGATTGGTGCCTGTGGCTGTTCATCTAGTTTGGATGAAATAAGAATAAGGTAGTATTGCACCCTTTCTTCTGTCTTAATGTATTCAGTAGCATCGTATCCCATCTCAGTTGGATCTTTGATTAATTCATACATCCGTTGGTTGTATTCTTCTAGCTGGGTCCAGTATTTGTTTATGGACTGCCCTTTCAATTCGTAGGAACACCGGGGATACTCAGTTGATCTAGACTCTCCAAGCTATTAATAAGACGACGTAATGTTTCTATTATTGCCTTCTGCCGGCGGATCAATCTCACAACTTCTAATGAATCATCAGCTTTAAATTCAGGTGTTATATCGTCTTCTTTGTTGACTGTATCTGTAGATGCGACTACCTATGCATTCTGTGGCTTATTTGAGTCAGTATTAGTTTTGTTGGCACCATGCTCTAATGGAAAATTCCCTTGCTGGGCACGCTCTTCTCTTTTGCGAATCATCTCTGTAAAATAAGCCTGATACCTTTCAAACGTTTCGCGTGTCGTCTCATAACAGTTGGATGTAAAATAGACGTGACTGATCGGAGGTTCAGGTAGGAGCCGAATTTCATTGTCCACAGCTTCAAATAAATCCCAGGCTGCTATTAAGCCTCGTAAACGCTCCGTGTAGTAAGCTGACGTAGTTTTTCTATCGATGGAGTCTTTCTTATAATTGTCAATGACCCTTAAAATCTCCACCTTATAACCCTTTTGCTCAATAGCTAACTGATCCATGTCTCTGTGCTTATTTGCCATCTCTTCAATGGATGATTGATGGACAAGATGACTCGCTCGATTTGCTTAGCTCTCTGTACTAATCGTCTTTGGCTGGTAAGTGATTCAAGTGATGCACCTGAATCACGTCGAGGTCACCAATGTTAAGAACTATTTTGTTCTTCTCGCTGATTTGAGTCAAGGCCTTTGATGGGGATGCAGCGGCTCTTAAACCACTACACCAAATTAGCTGAAAACAAGTTCATTAGTAGGTAAATAAAATCACTGATTATTTCGATGTGATGGTTGAAAATTAACTGGTATTTCTAATTTATTGAGTCCATACATTTATATTAATTTATTGCTTATTTTAACAATATCATTTATTGAGTTCGATGAAACAATGAACCCATACAACGATTACATTGCAAAATAGGAATGTAGAAATATGAGAGAAAACATATTGCAATTGCAATGACAAAATGCGGAAAAATGCAAACATGCACATTTACTCGATGAATGAACTGGGAAACTGGATGTTTCCCTGAGTGCACTCACCTCATAATGTATGTAAAGATGTAGCATTGAGAAATTAATGACTAAAAATTATCATGATCTGATTTACTTATTCTATGCCAGAAAAATTATATTTTACACCGCGTTTTCACGTACTTGAAATAGCTGATTTTATATTCCTTATCAGTTTCCAGCTCTGCAACTCTCAAAAGTTTATACACTGGCTCGTTTCCGATTGTCGTCAACAATTCCGATGTAGAGTTTGCCTGAATTGGTTAATCATATTATTTTATTGACGTAAAAGGTTTTAAAAATATTATTTTTGACTCACCATGTTTACAATAATATTATTTTAAAACTATGACTTTACGAATATTTCTTAAGAGCCAACAACTGTTGATATAGAACTGTGAAATATACACAAAAAATTCCGTTTTATATACAACAGCGAAAGTAAAAAACAATTGGATTGGATTTTATTACTTTGTAAGCAGGACATACGCTTAAACAGAGGAGACTATGGTATATAAAATGTAGACGAAAATACTGTCATTTTTATTGAAAGCGAACTTTTATAAGCAAACGTTGTGTTTATCACGAAATCTTGTGCGTATTTTAAAATCAAAAGCTATAGTTTTATTAATCCTAGGTAGTGCGCAGAGAAAAAAAGCAAAAGTGAGAGACATAATTTTGGAAGTAAATTAAAGTCCTAGTTTTTAATATATTGTTTTTCTGTTTTTTGTTACAGCAACTTTTTAGCAGTATCACCAGCCTAAATAAATTAATAAAATAACGGCGTCATGTCAACAGATAAGTTTTTAAATATTTTAGAACTAGTTGTAGAAAAGGGTGAAGAGTTTTTTCCAGATTTTTTAAGATCAGGGTTAAACCAAATGTTTGAAAATAATGTTGCCTTAACAACAAAAGATATTTTAAAAGTAGGTACATAATATTATTTTTAAATATGCAATTTCTAATAAGAACTGCTTCCAAAACCTTTCTGTTCTCTTTCTACCTTAGAAAAGGTAAGCGTTTTATCCAGCCAAAACAAACAACACATTCCCGGCATAGTGGATGGATATTTGTGAGTCTACTGTCAGCACCAACGTATTAGGAAATACGGGTGATGTGGCTATACCTTCTTCTAGTATCAAACTCAGTGAAATACTGCAGTCAGGTGGTGGGGACTTTATTAAAATATTATCAAAAGAAAATAAACATTTCAGGAAATTTAAAATGGATGGCGTAAGGATGACTTTTCAACTAAAAGACTCCTCACATCAAGACATTAATAATTTAATTGAATGGATGGAAAGTGCATTTTCTGAAATGATTAAAGAATTAGTTTTAAACAGCAATGAGGCAAGTCAAATAGCCTTGTCACTTTCATTGCCAAATAATCCGGAAGTTAAACCGATATGGGTTAGCATGAGACCAGTAGATAAGATTTACGGTAAATTGATCGGAAATCTGATCTCTGATGTTAATCAGTCAAACTCCGTATTTTTTTCGGATGAAATATTGCAGGTCGAAGACAATATAGTGAATTTCCCATATGGAGGAGGAAAATTTAGTAACATCGAGAATGAAGCCGCTTACTTGAAAATTCTGACAAATGTTAGTCAAAGCGGTTTTTTATGTCTTCCAAAATGTTTGTGTTATTCAGTAGAAATATCAAAAAGTATCACCCTACCGAAAAAAATTTGACGTAAGTTTGAAAACAAACTTCTTAGCCTTTCAAAAGTGTTGTGTAAGAATGCTTTAGTTCGAGTAACGGAAAATAAAGGTTGTTTATTATGAGATCTATATAAATTTAAAAAAAAATTAAAAGATTTTCATATCGTGGTCTTTAATTCGTTAAAGGGAAATATACTTTTTCAGGGGCCAACCCATTTTGAGCGGAATAAGGAAATTTATCTTTATTTTTCTGAAGCTGAAAACCATTTTTATATTGTTAAATCTCCGACGGGGTTTTATAATAAGAAATAATTCTGCGTTTTTTGTGATAATTTATATGATCATAAGTTTTACCACAAATGTGAAATGCAGTGTACATATTGTTATGTATCTCCCCCGTGTTTATTTGTGCAAGAAGTAATAAATTGTGAAAACTGTGAAAGATCCTTTAGGGGTACTGTGTGTTACAATAATCACTTAAAAAATATATTGAATAAAGAAACTATTTGCAAAACTTTACAAGTTTGTAAAGATTGTGGTAAATTTGTCGATTATTCTAAAAGGCAGGAAATTCACATTTGTGGTGAGAATTGTTTTAAATATGTTCCAGAAGATCACTTGTGTTTTATAAAAGTTTACAAAAATAAAGAAAAATACAAAAATTTTTTTTTCATATTTTTTGATTGTGAAAGCACTCAAAACAAACAATATCAAGAATAATCTGATTCATTTGTACACAATGTAAACTTAATAATAGCCCAGCAGAATTGCAATGAATGTTATATTTCGGATACTACATATTTTTAAATATCAAAACGGATCTGAAAATATAGTAGAAAAATTTGTAGATTACTGCTTTTTGCATAGACCTTTTACAACGCAAATTATTTGTATTGCGCACAATTTGCAATCTTACGACGGACACTTTATTCTATCAGAACGGATAAAACGAAAAGTAAAAGTTGTACCAGTCATGAATGGGTCAAAAATTATGAAAATTACTTGAGGGCGTTTAATTTTTATTGATTCATTAAATTTTCTACCGTTTGCATTATCAAAACTACCCCAAGTTCTTAATATTCTAAATATCAAAAAAGGATATTACCCTCATTTTTTGAATACTTTTGATAACTGGAACTATGTAGGACAAATTCCATCTACCTACAGAAATGTATGCCATTGACGCAATGAAGACAGATGAAAGAGAAAACTTCTGCAAATGGTACGACAACCAAATAAAATCCAAGGTAGTTTTTAATAATCAGGTCGAATTAATAAGTTATTGTCGAAATGACGTCAACATTTTACGAGAGAGTTGTTTAACTTTTATGAAGGATTTTTTAAAAATAACACAAATAAATCCGTTTACAGAAGCTCTTACAATTGCATCAACAGTACCTAATGCTAGTATACAGAAAAAAACTTTTTAAAGAAAATTTGTTAGGTATTATGCCTAAAAACGTGTATATAAGAAATTCGAATCAGTTAATTATTGGTCTAAAATGGCTTACATTAGAAAACAGAAAAGTTGGGGGGAAAATTAAACACGTAGAAAATTATGGTGAAGTAAAACTACCAAAATGCAGCTTTAAAGTTGACGGGTTTAATCCGGATACCAATACTGTTTATGATTTTTTTGAATGTTTCTTCCATGGCTGTATATTGTGTTTCAAAAACGGGACTGCAAATAAACTTCAATTCCAGAATCTTGATCATGGATATGAAGGCACGTGTAAAAGAATTGAACTAATCAAACTTACAGGGCTTAAAATAATAACTATGTGGGAGTGTTATTTCAAACAGTTTTTAAAAGAAAATCCGGAAATAAACCAATCTTGAGATAACGATTTAAAAAGTAATGTACTTTCCCTTAATCCGCGGGAAGCTATAACAGGAGGGCGTACTGAGCTATTTGCTGTTTATTATGAAGCAAAGGCTGATGAGAAAATTAAATATTTGGACTTTACTAGTGTCTATACGTACGTAAATAAATATGCACCTTATCCTGTTGGGCATCCAAAAATATTAAAACATGGGGATATACCTTCCGCGGAAGATTTGATAAAAATGCATGGGTTTGTTAAATGTAGAATTTTGTCCCCACAAAATATTACTATTCCTGTTCTTCCTCTTAAAATAAACAACAAATTATATTTTCCTCTTTGCAAAACATGCAGCGAACTTAATATTCTTCACCAATGCCCACACACTGAAACTGAAAGAATGTTATTAGGTACTTGGGTAATTCCTGAAGTAGCCCTAGCAGTTCAGCAAGGGTATGAAATAAGAGATATTTTTGAAGTTTGGCAATACAGGGTGTTCCGTAAATGTCTTTAATCTTTTAAGGGGATGAAAGTAGAGGTAATTTGTCTCAAAAAAGTCTAGATACTTTTATACCGAACTCCGCTTGGTTTTCGAGTAAAACGATAATATCGATTTTCGAGATTTTGCATACCTTTTCAGAGTAATTTCGTTATAAGTTCTATTGTAATTAATGGATTGTGACGTTCAAACCTGTATTTAAAAGAACACATATTGGCCTTTCTAAGAATGCATAATTAGTTATAATTGTGCCTTCAATTATTTAAAACAAAAACAGTTTTCTCTAGAATTTTTTATTTCACCAAAATTTTTGTCGCTCTTCAGTGTACATTTATTCGAAATATCACCGTTGGACGAAGTTGTCAAAAATATGCAAAAATTTGCGCATTATGTCCCCTTTCCAAAATGAACTCCCTAAGTGCTATCAACAATAACAATCAAAAGTTATAATCAAACATTTGGAAGATGTGCCCATCGAGGTAATCTTAAGTTTTTTCGTAGGATTCTATCTGCTCCTACAGTTTTTAACCTACGACAACCATTTATATGTCATTGTACGGGAATCTGAATTGGCTATTAGATAGCGTACTTTTAGGTTTACAATGTACACTGAAGAGCGACAAAAATTTTGGTGAAATAAAAATTGTAGAGAAAACTGTTTTTGTTTTAAATAATTATGCATTCTTAGAAAGGCCAATATGTGTTCTTTTAAATAAAGGTTTGAACGTCACAATCCATTAATTACAATAGAACTTATAATGAAATTACTCTGAAAAGGTATGCAAAATCTCGAAAATCGATATTATCGATTTACTCGAAAACCAAGCGGAGTTCGGTATAAAAGTATCTAGACTTTTTTGACCCAAATGACCTATACTTTCATCCCCTTAAAGGATTAAAGACACCCTGTATAGCTACACTGAATATGTTTGTGAAACAGGACAGGGAGGTCTAGTCTCCGAATATGTTAATACGTTTTTAAAGCTAAAACAAGAAGCTAGCGGTTGGTCAAGTACATGTATTACTGAAGATTAAAGAGAACTGTATATTCATCAGAACGAAAAATACGAAAATATTGTTTTAGATAAAACAAAAATCAAAAAAAATTCCAGGCAAAGACACGAAGCAAAACTATGTCTTAATTCTTTGTGGGGAAAATTTGCGCAAAGAGGGGACAAAATGCAAACAACTGTTGTAACTTGTTTTAAAGATCTTTCTGATTTATTGAAAGTCCGGGAATTGAGTTATCATCCATTTTTGTAATAAATAATGATACATTATGGGTTAATTGGTGACATATTCAGCAAGATTTAGATGTAGTTGGTCATGTGAATATTCCTATAGGGGTATATACGACATCTTATGCTCGTATGAAATTATATGGAGTAGGTACTAGAAAAAATCCAAAATCGTGTTTTATACTACGACACTGATAGCGTAATTTTCACTGAAAAAACGAATGAAAGAACGTTTCAAACATCTGAATTTTTGGGTGGACTCACAAATGAGCTGGAATGTTATGGAAAAAACGCGTATATATCTGAGTTTGTAAGCATTGGAGCTAAATGTTACAGTTTGAAAATTAAAACAACTAGTGGTTTTGAGTACGTCACCAAATGTAAACTTTAAAAACTCTCAAATAAAGTTTGATAAAATGAAGAAAATTGTTTTTGAAGAAACCGAACCTGTAAAAATAGAAAATAAATGTAAAATTAAACGAAAATTACCTGGTGTGATTGTATCTGAACCAGAAACAAAAAGAATTAGATTTACATTTGATAAAAGAGTAATTAAGCAGGATGGTTTTTCTTATCCTTACTGTTTTAAGAGCACCAGAATGTAATATTTATAAGATTTGAATAATTTATTGTAATTAGGCAAATAAAATATTTGTAGTAAATGCAAAAATTAAAATAATCATAAATATGACAACTATTATACGAAAAAAAAATGTACATAGTTTATGATAGTAATTGTATTTGTTAAATTGTGTTGAAAATTGATATATTATTTTTGAGAAACCTACATATATAAGGCCTTAAAAAGTATATTTAAACATCTGTTTGGTATTTCCTTTCTGCAGTAAAAGTCATGAGTTCGGACAGTGTTATTTTAGATATGCTGTTTGTTAGCGGAGTTAAAAGCCAGCTGTTTGATAAGGAGTAGTCGTTCTTACAACACGGATCGCTTAATCCAACCTTATGTTATTTCAAACCTCCATACACGTATAATCAATTGTCAGCAAAAGCTCGTGGGCAGGATGATTACAATTTCAACCGAATAAACGGGTTAAGATGGAACGCTGGTACTATTAATTACAACAATCTACCTGGCATACTGACGAAATTATCAAATTCAACAATTTATGTAAAAAGACTTGAAAAGGAAAAATTTATTCAGCAATACATTCCTCAAGCTAAAATAAAACAACTTGAAATACCAAAACTAAACAACCTTATACAATTTCAAGTATATTGTGAAATTCATGGAAATTTATCTGCTGTACGTTGTGCTGTTAAAAATTGTATTAATATTTATATATATTTGTTAGTGAATAAAATAATTAAATAAAATACGTTTTATATTTATTTTATTTCATTTATTTGTAATCGAAATTCATTGCATCAAAAATTAGATTTGTAATACAATACATTGGTATTTCATAAAAAAGTCTGGAATAATTTAAGTGTACATAAGAAGTTCGAGTGGGAATAAAAAAAATTTCACATGGTAATTTTAATACATTTTTTACATTTTTACTTTTGTCAGCATACCTTTTATAATATTCCTTAAGAGCTTCAGAAGCATTGTTATTGTGAAACTTGACAATATTGAAGAATTTCATCATTTCAAATATTTTATAAAGCTCCGCTTGCGATAGTGTAATGCCCGCTTGCGATAGTGTAATGCTGCCACTATTGACGGGGATCGTGCATTCATTTTTTGGTTCGACCTGATTCGGTGAAAGCATCTCTTCCATTTTGGTTTTTAAATCGTTGAGATTCTCGTAAACTGCTACCCAGCCGGAATGAGGTGTTGATATCGGAAAGAGGCCATGCCGATGAAACACTATTTTCGCTTCGAACGATAAAGGGTCAAACCCCAGTATTACTTTCCGGTTATGGCAATCGTCCAAATGGTACGTGCAGTTTAACAAGAGATTTTCACCGGCTACTTCTGCTGGATATTTAGACAACTTCCTTTTTTCTTTTACGGCTGCTTCACCTTTGGACAACTTCTTTTTACCTTTTGTGGGAGTCCTTTGTTTTTTACGTGATGGTTCCATCTTAATCATATCACACTGTTACGCTGAATACAAAAACAGCTAGGGTTTAGGTTTTTATAGTTTTGATCTCAGGATTGCAAGACTGGCTACAAAAATCCCCTCCAGATTGTGGATGCTTTTTTTTTAGATATATGCTACGGTATAAATTAACAATTTTGTTATCATTTAAACTTAGATCGTTCGAATCAAACTGTTTTAAAGAAGTCCACTGCATCGAGAATATACAAATATACAACAATAATGTCCACAGGTTGCTGAAAACTGGCTTTGCAGTCGTTTTTTATTGCTACAAAAAGAGCTTGAATTAGCTAATAAAAATTTTCGAAAAAACCTGTTGGTGGGATACTTTCCAAAAGAGTCAAAGTACTCTGCAGGGCCTTCTTTTGGGAAATAAAAGGCGACCCAATGAGTTCCGCTTTTATGTGCAGGATCAATGTTAGATATAACACATGCAGGCTTTTTTATTTTTTGTAGTAGATGACTGCATGGAAAAACACCTCTAAAAAACCTGTTTGTCGTGCGGTTTTTTGTTAACGCCTTTGCAAGCTCAATCGTGTTCATTCTTGTTCAGCAGAAATGACGGCTTCCACGTCAATGACTTTGGTGTGAGATGTAACGTAGTTATTTATAAATTCTTTAATTGTATCTCCACGAACAAATACGGTGTTAAATTTTGATAGAGTTTTTATAAGATCTTCATCCAAATGCTTGAGTTCAAGATTGCCAAATTTACTTAATTGTTCAGTACATTCTGTACTAGATGTAGGATACTTGAAAATTATTTCTTTCGCAAAAGACTTATTTTGCGCAGCGAAAACTCTTTTTAAGAAGGTTAACTGGCCTCCGGTGAAGTACTCCACATTTACCAAAGAGTAGGTCATTATAGATTACGTATTTAAGCACAATGATCATTTAACCTGCTTTATATAGGTTTTGAGAAGCTAGTGTACACATTTTTATCTTTAGCTATATCAAGGCTGCTATCATATTCTGCATATACCTACAATACATGTCACGGTTGTTTTTAGTGCTTCTTTAAATCTTCCTTCAATTCTAACCGTTCCCTGATTCAATAGATTTCCACATGTTGAATTATATGAGACATCTGTTGTTAAATCAAAAGCAAGTAGAAAACATCCGTTGTCAAAGATTTTTTTTGAAATGTCCTTTATCGAAATAATGTATACCCGTTCCTTTAAACAATGTAATATACGCTTGAGTGCTAGCAGGATTTTCTTTTGAATAATCAAATTCTAGAGGTTGATTTGGCACCTGTACGCCGTTCACCGATAAGTTAAACCTGGTGATGTTATTGTGTTTGAAGTCGTCCTATAACCACATTGTACAATGATAATGTAAATGTATTTCCGGGTATTGTATAAGTCTTAACTTCAACTCGTTTATACGGATATATAGCGTTGGAGCGTTAGAGAACAGCTTCATGAGCCAGCAAGATGTTAGGATTGATAGTTACATGATTCATGTACATAGTTGCTTCTACTATCTTAACTCGTGGGGAATTGTCATCATCTTTTGACCAAAGGTAAAATTCGGGTTTTTCGAGTACTAAAACTACCCGTAAATCAACACCGTTCATTAATAATTTATCTTGATTAAACATATCGCCATGAATCTTTCCCATCAGCTCAACAACATTACTTTTATCAAACATCTTGGTCTTGCCAAATAACCTTCATTAAGCTCAGGGTTTTCAACTATCGCCATATTATTTTAATCGAGATACCAGCCAACCGATTCCAAATGTGTTGAAGCGGTATCTTTTCCGTAATTTAATAAATTCTCAATATAGGCTCTATAGTTGTAATTATTATCAGTTTGAGCAACTGGTTTTCCATTTAAGTAAATTGTACATTGACGGAAAAGTGAATGGAGTATGTTATTTACAAGGCCAGGGCCTTCATCACGAATAGTGTCTTTGGTTGGTTTTATCCGGTTTAGTTATTTCGATATCTTCGCCTGTGTAAAGTTCTTCTTTTCCATCCTTGATTTTAACCAGTTGTAATTTCAAACGAAGGTATATGCTTGATAAGTCTAGATATGTGTCACCATGTCCTAGCGATACAAATTCCAATACCGAAGAGTTATCCAAAGAAGCTATAGGTTTATAAGATACTTCTTCAGTTTTTGAGATGCTACTTTGTACAGGTGGTGTAGAAAAAAGGTCTAGTTCAGATTTCATGCATTCGTTGTATGATGGCATGTTGTCTATTTATCAAAAATATCTAACACACGTTTACGTATCTTCCGTTTGCCTTTAATAGATGCTCTTTTAGCTGTCTTTTTTGTTTTTGAACCTCTTTTAACGGACTTTTGTGATTTTGAACGCTTTTTACGTTTCGAAGTTGGAGCGAAATGTAAAGCTGCATGCCCATGCTTTCAAACAGCTTATTTATTCCTCTCTGTGATAGTTCTTCGGCAGCCGCTTTTCCCTGTTCTTTTAAAATATCTGTTAAAGGTTTACTACCTGCATCTTCTAAAATAGCTTTTCCTGTTTTAATTGCTTGTTGCTTCAAAGCTTTTGCCCCAGATGTAACCAAAGGTTGTAAATATCGTAATAATCCGCTGAAAAAACTACCAATTCCTCTTCCACGATGGTAAATAAGAGGAGATCGATATAATTCTCCAATATCCGCTAAACCACCTCCCGCCACTTTGAATTGCGTAATATTTAGTATAATATGAATTCATTTTCGAAGTTATACAATATGCTATTACCTCCACACTATGTTAAATTGTTTGTTGTATGAGTATATATAGTTTATTTTCTTTTAAAATGGAGCATTAAAATGTCGGAATATAGCCTGGTTTGAAATCAATTAACTCCCCTTGTTGATTAGTTATTTTTATAGAAATACTTTCGATAAAGGTTTTTTCAGTAGGACAGTAATCTACGTGTTGAAATCTTTTTGTACTTTCACATTCTTTTAAAGGTATTATACGTAAGTATCGTACTAACTGATCACCTATTACTCTGGGCTGAATAATATCAGTGTAGACATAAATTATATATTTTTCATAACAGTCCTTTGATGTTTTCTGAGACTCATGCGGTAACCTTAGTGCCCAGTCCGTAACTGATCTTTCCGGTCTATTAAGTGTGTCTATTATTAACATATGCTCCTAACGTAATCCTGCCGTATTAAAAGATTCTTTTATTTCTGACAATATGGCGTCAGGCTCACGCTTATTTTCAGGTGTTTGGAGAAATATATCCGTAAAGAAGTTGGACAGGTTGTCTATATTAGTATCAATAGGCACTGGTGTAGTTAAATATTCATGTTCTTATGGAACATCGAAAATATTGCTACCTTTAATAATTTTTCGCTGTTCGGACGGTGTAGCTTTAATCGAATCTTTATTCAATCTATTCAAGATGTTAAAAATCGTATCCTTAATTTGAATAATTATCTTTTGTTTTCTTGCTCGCTAAGAGTTTGATCATCAAAGTATACATTTGATATAAAAAGCGTAGTAAGATCTCTCACATTAAGATGAGATGGTAGTGGTTTTTTTATTTTGGTTGTGACTCCCAAATCTTCCAACCGCAGTTCAAATACATCATGTACTCTTTTGCCGCCAGTATTTTTTTCTGTCTCACGAGCTCTTTTTTTTGATGCTAAGCGCTGGATGTGTGTAATTGTCTATCGAATCTTGTATGATATCATACTTTCTCTTCTGTCTAGGAATTTGTCCAAATACGTCATCAACAAAGGCTTCAACTGACTCATAGTTTTTATATTTTAAAACAACATTTTCTGAAGCCCTCTTACCCTGATATATGTGTAATGTAAACTCGTCTGGATCCTATTTGTAGCTTACTTCAGGTATAACACCATCAAAAAAGTCAGCTTCTAACCGATCCCACATCTTTTTCTTAACATCATCCAAGTACATGGTATACCATGATGGTGAAATAGCGTTAGAAAATGTTAGTAGAAATGCAGAAAAATTTACTTGTCCTGCTCTGTAACTAGCTTGCTCAAGATCCTCTTTAGTCCACTCGAGTTTAACGGTTTCATTTATTTTGATGCTAAGTGAATTGATTTCTTTTCTATGGTGCTCTCTTATTTCTTTCAATGGATCAGATGCATCACGTCTTACCCTTTCAACGTTACTCTGATTTACTTCTTCAGCTGTATTTCGCTTGACTCCTCTTTTTATGGCATGACATGGCAACGAAATTTCAGTTATTCCAACACACCTGTCATCAGTAAACTTGCATGCTCTAGGTAGTGCATTTGTAAAAGCTGATAGCGTATTTTCGGGATAAATTTGCATGGAATTGTTACTTAAATAGGCATGCGTAAAAGTCATTATCTTTTTATCTACAGGCATTTTTAAATTCTTTCCTAACCAACGTCCGGTACACTTGAGAATTGCTGCTTATTATTATTACAGGCTTTCCCAAGCAATTGCTGGTACGCTGGCACTTCTATTTTTTGCTGCCTTTTTTAGACGATCACTTTGTCGGACAACTTTCTTAACTGCCAACGAAAGCATATTTTGACTCGGATCTAGCAGAGAAGACCTTAATATAGATTGATTTTTGGACGGTTTTCCACCATTGTAAATTGTAGTATTTTCCGTGTCGAGCTCTTCTAATATATTCGCAGCTTCATCTATACTCATTTCTGCAGGTATAGTGCACTGGGTTATACCATCCTCAGCCGTAATTACCTTATAATCTTTATCGCGAGACTTGGTTTCAGAAAACGTCTTAGGTATTTTTGAAGGTAGTTTCAGACTTTTTCCTATACCACTAGCTGATAAGCGGCGTTTGGAAGCAGATGATAACGGTTGTCTTGGTGGTGATATTTCAACAAGTTCGAAGAAATCCTCTTCCATTCTTTGAGGTGTATTTTCTTTTAAGGGTGATGTTTGCGTTGATATTTCATCTTTAAAAATAAATTTAGTTTGAGTAGTACTGTCCCGCAAGCTTTTCTGCTTATCTTGTGGTATGCGAATAAATTTAGTTTGAGTAGCACTATCCCGCAAACTTTTTTGCTTTTCTTGCGGTATGTGAATATTTTGTTTTTCATCTGACACACGCACAGCATTCCGTCTTAAGTTTGAAAACTTTATTAACTCATTTCGGTAGTTATACCATTTTTCCCTATCAGATAAATTCTTGTTTTTTAATATTTTATCCATAGTCTTATAGAACCTAGATTGATTCAGGGAATCCTCAATCTCGTTTTTCAATTTTTCGTAAACTTCTGGTGAAGAAGTAACATTTTACCTAGATTATTTTTTTAAACATATTTCTCGATTAATGAACCAATTACACCTGATAACACTGATTACACTTCCTAACAACACTGGTAAGAAGCCTCCTCACTGTATCAGTATTTTACGTTATCTGGGTACAGATCTTTTTGCAACAACTAATTTTCGCACAACTTTTTTATACTTACAGAGCGAATTGTACATTTTTCCATGAGGGATATGGTTTCCCTTCAAAGTATTAAGAGTAATTTCGCAAATTGTTTTAAAGACCTCGGGTTCGGAATTTTTAACAATGCCCTGCCTGTCTCGCTGTTCTAAGAACATATAGGATATGCTTATTGTCCCTTAATCGATTCATTCGTGACACCATTTTTACTGATTAAAGGTGGACAGAAACAAGTTGTAAATGTCTTGTTAAAAATATCAGTACGGAATCTTAACACCTCGTTGATATCTTGAGTGGAATCTACCAGTAAATATCCATGGGGCAACCGTGTAATCTCTTTATATATTTTTAGCAGCTCTGAACTATTTTCTGGATAAATCTTTCTCGCTAAATGAATAAACTAGCTCTTATATCGAGAGTTGTTAAACACAACGAGGTATTTATTGTTAAGTGATATGTCTCGGCAAAACTTGCCTTGATGAAATACATTTTGTGTTACAAGGATTGCTGAAAGATTCCGATGGTGTGATCCTTTTGTAAAGAGTTCACATACTTGTCTGCTAAAAGCATTTAACATCATATCGTCCAATACAATTAATGTAGGTTCCTGTGTATAATTTACAAACTCTTCAGGAATAATATCAATAAATTTGATATTAGTGAATGTGGTATCTGAGGGCAGAGCCCCAGTTCTGTATTACACCAGATAACTCTTGTTATTTGCGGCCTTGTTAAAAATATATTATTGAGAAGGTCTTTTATAAATGTTGTTTTTCCACAGCCTGAAGGTCCAGCAACCATCATTGTAAACGGATGATTAAACTTGATCATTGCTGGTTTTAAAATATTTTATATAAAACTGTTATTCATTGGGTTGTATTTATACATTCGGTAAAATGAGTAGAAGACAAGTCGTGAATGAACTGCATAAACCATCTCGCAGAAACTTTAAGCGACAGAGTGTTACTATTAAGGGCATTGATGATTTGTGGCAGTCAGCCTTGGTCGATATGGGTTCATACGCTACAGTAAACCAAGGCTTTCGTTTTCTTCTCACTGTAATTGATACGTTTTCAAAATATGCGTGGCCCTCACCAATTAAAAGTAAAAAGGCATCAGAAGTTGTTAAAGCGATGCAGTCTCTTTTTAATCAAGGACGCATTCCAAGAAATTTACAAACAGATGATGGAAAGGAGTTTTTTAATAAATAGTTTCGACAGCTTATGAATCGCTATGATATTAACCATTATTCCACTTACATCGCTTTAAAAGCTTCAGTTGTAGAAAGGTTTAACAGAACGTTAAAAAGCATGATGTGGAAAGAATTCAGTATGAACGGAAATTATCACTAGATTAGTATGTTAACTAAGTTAATAGAAGCGTATAATTCAGCAAAGCATCGCACTATTAAAATGCAGCCTGTATATGTTGGCCCACGCAACGAGAAACGTTTATTGTCGTCTGTGTATAAATATCCAAAGGTAAAATCCAAACCGAAATATGAAGTAGGTGATTTTGTTCGTATAAGTAAGCATAAGCATGTATTTGAAAAAGGCTATACCCCTAATTGGTCTACCGAAATATTTGTTATAAATAAAGTCAAGAGCACATTTACAACTACCTATGTTCTCGAGGATTATGAACACAATGTGATTCAGGGAAAGTTTTATGAGCTTGAACTGGCTTCAGTCAAACATCCGGATTTTTATCTTGTAGAAAAAGTTTTAAAAAGACGCGGAAATAAAGTATTAGTTAAATGGTTAGGCTTTTCACCTAAGAAGAACGCGTGGATTGATATAAAAGACGTCGTGTAATATTTTTAAAACATAGTCATCATGCTACTCTTGAAAAGAGAATCTGACCGCTTAAAAACTTTCCATAATCTTCCTTTAGATGACAGAAAGTGTTGCAAACTAGCAAGAAGTGGATTCTTTTACACAAATCTTAAAGATAAAATAAAATAATGCTTTTGCTCCCTGGAAATGTATGCTATGAACTGCCCAGAAGACGTTGAAGCAGAACACATTCATCGATCTCCAAACTGCACGTATGCCAATGGTCGAGATGTATGTGGACTATACAATAAACCGCTCTCCAAGCCGGCTCCATCAAAGACTTTAATTTATGCTTTCAACACTTTGAAGTTTTTAGCGGGTACTATACTT
This sequence comes from Dioctria linearis, assembly GCA_963930735.1. Classification (NCBI taxonomy): domain Eukaryota; kingdom Metazoa; phylum Arthropoda; class Insecta; order Diptera; family Asilidae; genus Dioctria; species Dioctria linearis. Next base: position 73,407,544 of record OZ005744.1, on the reverse strand, counting down.
GTTCTTGGACTGTTTTGTGAAATTTATTACTTTTACGAATACTTCAAACAGAAACTATGAAAAAATGTTCATCGATTGTAATAAAAATACTTGACTGCTATTAACCACGTCTTTTATTTCTTCGCCTGACCTTTTCTCAGATCATCGCATTAATTCGAAACGACGCAAAACTTACCTTACCCAACATTTATGCACCGTTTCTCTCTATAACCAGCCACTTTCGCTTTCAACACAAAAAAATATAAACAACAAACTTTGCCCCCATTAGGCCCCCTCGAAGACAGAGTTTAAATAACAACTTTGCCCCCGATCGTCCCCCACACAAATCTTTGCCCCTATGATTACCCCACGGAAACAAAACCCCGCCACTGGAAAAAACAAGCTTAATTTGAAATTCGGCCGCGAAAAATATAAACCCACCTCTTGAGCAGGTACACTGCATGTATTCTCATGTGTCCGAACATAACAACTCTACTCTCATTTTTCAGATCAATAGTGTCACACGGTATAAACACACCTCCACATTCTGGAAGTTGTTTCCAATTCCGCCATTTACTTTAGACAGAAGTGGTACAAAAAGCAACTTTAGTCTCATCAATTTTCGTTTTCCCGTGCATACGCCCATTTCTCATATGATTTACTCTATAAAGGGACAGGGGTCTTCTGTCCCTTACAGACGCAACGTTATTTGGTATCCAAAGTGTCCATATACTACTAACCTAGATGAGACTGCTCATTGTCTTCTTTATTACAGGCCGTGGCGCTAAAACTTTTCTTTACTTGCATATGTATGAGAAACGTGCTGTTTGAATGCTTTTAGCATTGCGCATTATGGAAAAACTAACACGTTTCATGTTTAAAAATTTATGTAAAATATACAACGCCTCTGGTGACGATAATTCTAACGCCTATTTATAGGTCAGAATGTTTACTTTTCGGGAAAAAATCGTAATTGTAGTTATTTGAACAAAATTACGAAAAGTTTCTGCATTTTATTAAACTCTACCCAATTCGCTGTGTAATGAGAGTACAGCTTTCGCTCAAGACGAACGTTCTTTTTTAAGTTTCAAGTCTCTTTCCCCTGAAAATCACGAATATGATTTTCTATTGAAAGAAAAATTTAAATACATAATAATTAAACGTATGATTTTAATATAATAATAAAATGTCTTTCAATTGCATCACATTTGTTTGTTGGACTTCACAAAACAATAATTTTCACTTTTTTTTACCTCCAATATGTCATTCTGTAATTTTGAAAAGTTGTTTAGAAGCGAAAAGAGGAAGAAAAAAAAGTAGCGTCCAGCTGGAATTGGTAATCTGAGGGGTCCCGTTTGTTTTGGTAGGGGTTCTTGTAGTCGAGCCGGGGACTTTTTGGATCGACTATATGCTGTTTTTCTGACTCCTAGATTCGCACTTACATTTATGTGTACATGTGTTTATCGCATATCCTTTTGGCGGCAAAAATTACACGTAAGTCTAACGTTGTAGACTCTCGCCTGGGTCATCTGGTTTCTGTTGAGGCTGTTCAGGGTTCCTCCGATTGCGTCTACATTCACAAACATCATGCCCATAGATTTAACAGCTAATACAAAATGGAGTCTTCTTTCTCATGAGATACTCATCGAGTGTGTAATCTGTAAATTAGCAGTTACTACGTTTTGTGCTTGAGCCTTATGACGGCTTCGTATTGACATGATATTGCTTGTATGTTTGTGGGACCTTCCTCGGCGAAGACTCTCGTGTTTGTCAAGCAGCTGTATATCCTGCTGTTTGAAAAAGTTCGAATGCATGGGGTTGCAGCTGCACTATATAGAGTGTTTGTGTGGCTGATTGCATAACTGAAAGAAAATATGCTGGTTGCGTAATCTGTTTCAATCTCTCCATGCTCTCTGAATTAAGTCCTTTCACTTGGTGCTTAAAGTCTTGGAGAGACTAATTGAGGTGCACATAAGAAGTGTATGGCAGGGCAATAGTAGTAGGCGCCACGTATATACTAATGGTAAGGCAGTGAAGTCGGTACTATATGCAGTGTTGTCCATTGTTGAGAAATGTCTAGAATATAAGAAGTTCACTCTGAGTACATCCTTGAATTTCGAAAGGGCTCTTAGTAACATTAAAAATATATATAACGGATTGAGAACGGTGGGAGTCTAAGCGTCCATGTGACGGGATTAGATATTGTTCAGGGAATGTCTTTGTGAGGTGTACACCGGCGGGGGGGGGATGCTATCAATAATACTCCTTCAGCTGCTGGTAATGGATGAAATTAGAGAGTGAGGGCCTTAAGGCGGTTGCCCCTGTGGATATGTACATATGGACATATGTATCTGGCCAAGCGGAAAATTACTGTCTACTATTATTGAAAGTCTCTAGAATGCGCTGCTTAAGCTGGATAATTGGACTAATAATAGTGGATTTCGTGTAAATCGCTCGAAGATAAAGAGTAGATTATGAAGCTAGTAAGCGACTAGACGTGTGTTTAGTTAGCTCCGGTGTCTCTCCGCTTTCTAAGTGAATTTTTCGGGAAAAATTTTCAATAAAGTTCATCTATCGCCTTTTGTATTTTTATTCGTGTGCTATTCGTGTGCTACAATTCGAAATAAAAATTCCAGGAAAACACGGTAAATGGCAGGCTGAGAGCCGACCAAACGTTGAAAATCCCTCTTTGGAGGCATCCGTACTTCCTGCTACGAGAGCGCTAGAGGCTAAAGCGTCTCACAATGCTTTTCAATCCACAGTTTGTCTTGCTGATCATGCGCTTGCGGCCTTAGAGGTATGGTTGGTGAAAGGACTCATCTCGATGCTGGTGGATATGGAAACCCGGCTTCTCCCAAATATCAACAACTCCATCGAAAAGTTCAATGACCATGTAACTGCTGTACTGGAAAATGAGCTAGGCAACATCAGAGGTAATTTCGCTAAAAATAAAATTCAAAAAAATGCTCTTGCTGAGGATATCAGCTGCTTGCGACGATCGTCTGATGCATTGATTCGCCAAAAATTTCCTGGAGGAATCTGAAAAAAGCTGGTCTATATGGTAGACAATGTATAAATGAAAAATGTAGGTATAATGTATGTATGTTCCATCTCTGTATGAGAGAAACACTTTCTTTTTTCATTGCGTCATCAGTTGCCAAAATGTTGATACCTGTGAAGAAATGCTAAGAGAGTAAATCGAGTTGAGCTTGTAAGTGCATATTTAATAGAAGTTAAACAAAGGAAAATGGTTAATTGTGCAGTAACAGGCTGCAAAATCTTGAAAAAAAAATGTTTTCTCATACATTTCCTTGCAAATTTGGCAACTAGCGTCGTTGTGCTCAGATGAAACATACCTTGCTACTGCATATACCATGCCTGGAATGTGTTTTTAAAATGTTAGTCCGATCTTCAACGAATAGTAGTTTGGTTCTTTGCCTTGTACTTATTTGTTTTGTATTTTATCAGATCAGACGATAACATACAGATTAGATCCATTTATATAACTACCGTTAAATATGAAAATAATTTATCTAAGATACATATATGAAATATATATTTTATAGACACAAACTCTCGTAAGACCGCGAAAAAGCAGGAATTTATATATCAATGGTGCATTTCGTGGAATATACTATATTCCGCTAGGCTAACTGAGAGGATACTTCCTCCGAACATTTTTTAACTCTTAAGGTGGCGCATTATTATCACGAAATTGCTTGATCAGCAGAAAGACCAAGTGGTGGCAGTTAATCAAAGACAGGCAGTGCGACCTTTTGAACTTGCGGTTCGGTCTGGGCCTTTCCCCTAATTTGTGTTACAATTATTATAATTAAAGAATGGATAAAATCGAATAGAATTTAACTTTCCAAATAACTCGTGTTCCAATTCTTCTAATAAAAAAATAAAATCGAATAGAATTTAACGTACAAAATAATCCGCTTCGCAATTATTTAACTAGAAGAATAAAATGACATGGAATTTAACTTTCTAAATAATTTATGTTGTAATTATTCTTTGATAAAAGAATATTATCAAATAGGATTTTACCTTACTAAAAATTAGAGTCGCAATTAATAGAACTTAACTTTCTAAATTGTGAGAAAACACAATATCTTTTCAATTTTAGAAAGGCTAACAGTGACTCCCTCCTAATTAGACTTTCTGCAATCGTGATTTCAAACATCGTGACTATCGTAATCTGATTATTGAGTGCATGTCTCTAGCATGGAATGATATTTTCCCTCTTCCATCCATGGTTTCTTATTTATATAATAAACATGTGCCTCTTAAAGTCAAACGGATCCGTCCTTTTACCAATCCGTGGTATTTTTATGGAATCCGCTCTCTCATTGTAGAAATAGAGTTCTTACATAAACAGTGGAAACGGGTGAATATTCATTACACGCGCACACTCTATAAACAAGCTCGTAACAAGGTCACTTCTGCAATTAGAGGAGATAAGCGTGAATATTTTTCTTCTCAATTCGATCCAAGCTTACTTTCCAAAACCTGGTGGGGAAACTTGAAGCGGGCTTCCATTTATTCTGATGTCAACCCTGAGTGTCCTTTTGTTTCTGAGGAACTTAACCGGCTCGTTACTTCAGGTCCAGCACCAAATTTATTAACTTTACAACAACTAGCATGTCCTTTCTTACTTTACGTGAACAAAGTGTTAATTGCTTCTCTTTCCGGTGTATGGAGAATGATGAACTCTTTAAATCGATATACTCTATCAAGTCCCATGCTACTGGTTTTGATGAAATAAATCCTCGTTTTCTCAAGATCTTATTGCCTTACATTTTTCCGTACGTTCGGCACATCATGAACACTTGTCTAACTACATCTCAATTCCCCGAAGTATGGAAAGTAGCTAATGTTATTCCTATTGATAAAAAAATGTCTGCCACTGAGCTGTCACACTACCGTCCAATAAGTATTCTCAGTTTTCTTTCCAAAGTCTTGGAAAAGCTTATGCGAGCCCCAGATTGAAAATTATGTAGCATGTAATGATCTCCTGGCGAAATATCAGTCTAGTTTTCGTGCACGACAGAGCTGTGAATCTGCGTTACTCAAGGTCACTACGGACTTGCGATCGGCTCTAGATTTTGTTTTGTTAGACTTCTCAAAGGCATTTGATTGTGCTGTACATGAACAACTACTGCAAACTTTTATTTCTCCTCTTCTGCTGTTAAAATGATATCCAATTTTCTCTCAAATAAGTCGCAACAGGTGGTCAAAAAAGGAGTTCCGTCTTCCTGAATGCATTTAACATGTGGAGTTCCTCAAGGTTCAGTCTTAGGACCTCTTCTCTTTAGTCTCTACATTAACGATTTATGTGATGTCGTGCGTGATGTTCAATTGCACCTGTATGCAGATGATGTAAAGTTGTACTTATGTAGACCTCGTGGACTGATTGAGGACTGTATCTGCAGAGTAAACGATGATCTCTCAGAAATTTTTAGGTGGGCAATTGATAATCAACTGCTTCTTAACCCCAATAAATAATATTGAGGATCTTCCCCCAATTATGCTTAATAAAGTGGAACTACCTTATGTAAACTGTATAATGAATCTGGGAGTGAAAGTTAATAATCGTTTGAGGTGCTATGAGCATATCAAATCTATGGTGGGATTAGTAGACTTGCTGTCTGCAAATATACTTCCCGTCGATTTGCGTTTGAGACTAGTTAGGACACTTTTGGTGCTACTTTTTGCTTATGGTATTTTAATGTACATGAGACTAGACTCAGTTTGCAATCGAAAGCTTGAGGTTGCTTTCAACGACTGTATACGGTTTGCTTTCGGCTTGCGTCGTTCTGACCATATCTCTGCTTATAGATCGTTGATATTTGGGTTGTACTCCAGATACGTACCTAAAGGGTAAAGCACTGATTTTCCTTCATAATCTTATTCGCACAGGTGAGCCAGAGTATCTTTTATGTAACGTCAATTTTCTGCAGTCCCTGAGAGGGCGTAAACTTCTAATTCCACGTTTCAATTCATCCATCCTTGAGGGATCTTACTTTGTCCAGGTTGCTCGCCTTTGAAATCCCCCCCCCCATGCACAGAGTATCAGTGAATTTAAGCAACTTATAACGTAATTGTATTTCACTAATTACTATAGCTGATTATGTCGAACTCTTTTCTTCTTATCTTTCCACTTTGTTTAACTTTGCTTTTCTTTTCTATCCCTTTCTATTTTTACTATTTTTCTAATATATTGTAAGTATTACGTTTAATTTTTCTCTATCTTTTTATTTTAATTTTATTTTGTAGTTAATTGGATAACCTAGCCGTACTTTGCATTGTACTAATATAAGGTTTCTAATCTTGTGTACAAATTAGGTAAATAAAATGATTGATTGATTGATTGATCTTCGAGTGCGGAAACAACTCGTATCTGGTTGTAGTAGACTACTTTTCTAAGTGGATTGAGATAAAAACGTTGCATCACAAAAGCGCAAGTAATGTAATAACACAATTAATGGAAGTGTTTTCTACTCAAAGTGCCCCCGAAATTTTAATTGCGGACAATGTTCCTTTTAATTCTGTCGAATTTAAACATTTTGCGGAAGAATGGAATTTTTCATTAATTACCTCCAGCTCATTATACTCCGCTCAAATGGTCTTGCCGAAAAAGCAATGCATATTTCCAAAGCACTCTTGAAAAAGTTTACATAGTGCATTATTTGCTTATAGAAATACCCCTATACCAGGTCTATCATATACCCCATCCAGTTGCTTATGAGCAGACTGCTTCGCCCCAAAATTCCTAAGGTTACTAAAACCCCAAACGGTTACTGATATAGAAAGGAAAATAGAAGAAAACCAAGCACGTTACAAGAAATACCACGATCGGAAAATTCGTAACAGAAAAGAACATACATTTCCCAAGCCGATAATGTAGGATAAAGAGGAAAAATATGAGAACCGGCCCAGATTATACAACACCATACCACCCCTAGATCATACTTACTACGAACAGAAAATAATCGTGTGTTAAGAAGAAATCCCATACTCTTCAGGCCTTTTAGTCTAGAACCATGATTTAATGCCCCGGATATTACTGACATGGAAAGTCTGGTTGAAGATGAAAAGATTAATAGCAAAACAATTACCTCACATCAAAGTACTGCAATGTCCGACCCAAATATCACTAATAATAGTTTTCAACAACTATCTGAAGTTACCACTGATCACAGTAGAGGGTTAAACAAGGTGAACAAAAGCATGTAACAAGATCAGGCCCTGTAGTTAAGCCTCCAGAGGGATTAACATATCACACAAATTAAAATATTAAATGAGACACTTGCTTATGGATAACAGTATTGTCTAAATTACTAGATTATCAGTGATGAATTATATTGTAAGTAAGACAATTTACTATCGTTCGCTATATTAAGAATTGTAATTGAATTATACATGTACATTAACAGGTATACATATACATTAAAGTTTTCGAACAAATCATAAATATAATATCATTATAAATCATTATAAATCTATTTAATCTTGAATTATAATAAAACGATATACGACCATTATAGTATTAAGAAGATCTATCAAGAAGGGAGATGTTATATATGTAGTCAAATCCAACTACGTCCATACATTTAAAACAGCAACAAACACTTTGTAAATGTATCAGTTAGGATAGCAGACATATGTAGATATATATCACAGATTAGGCTTATACATCTCGTACCAATTGTAAGTCAGACAGTCTCCATCTAGCATTATATCAATAAAGAGCTATGCACAATCAGTGACTTTCAATTAAGGCGAAATATAAAACAGTGTGAACGTATGTATAGTTGCAGTTGCAATACACCCCAACTATAAATTCGTATACGTATCATGATTAACGATCGTGAGTTTATTGGATGATTTCTTCATCCGCCCTATACACATATATAGGTAGATATCTATCATCATTGAAATGAATGAAATTTGGGAGAACTAATATTTATGCTGCGTCAAAACCCTCGAGAATACTTCACAAGCCATGAAACAGACTCCCCCACTACCATATGAGAGCCCCAACGGAGTCCAAACAATCTAAAATATTTGCAGTGATCTTATGGAAAACTGACAAAAGTTTGATTTAAATAGCTCCTCCGTCCTAAACTACTATTCAAACAGAAAATGGTGTTCTGATAAGCTTAAGCTTGCCTTCTTATCTTCGGAACCGGAATAACATTTTTAAACCTTTCCTAACATAACTATTTAAAAAAATGTATCTTAACCAAATGATAGCGATTCCTCAAACAAAAACTCTCAGTTGGGTAATAATTGTATATGCCATGTCACTGTGCCTTCATAGCATGCCGTGGGCTGATGATATTGAATGTAGCTGCCTACAGATTAGGACCACGGCTGCAGATACATAAATGCAAGTATAGGGACACGATATCGAAAGATAATATCGATACTCAGTATCGTTATGGTATCAAGAAGCTGGTATCGATATCTGCAAGTATCGGTTTGGACATTATCGATATATTAAAAATATCGATGCTAGAATATCCAAATCATAGGCTGATAGGAGAGGCATATAGCATAGCAGTACCTATAGGCTGGTTTTTAAGGTATATGTAAGGGAGGTTTGCAAGGTACACCGCGCAACTCCTTTCCTTTATGAGATGTGAAATTGAATTACAAATGCTGTCCTTCTGGTGGTCTTGCTAAGCTAAACATAACAATTTTTAAACAACATTTTTTTAATGTATTGTTACGTGCAATAGAAAGAGACAACTGGTGACATCTACTGGCAATAAACAACTTCAGGTTCGGAGAGTAAATGACTTCAGGTTCGGAGAATCGATTATGAAAGTTAGGAAAGTTCAGGAATAGAACAAATAGAATAGTCAAGAAGCTTTTGGAATAGAACACTCCAGAATAATCCGGAGAGTTTCTAGGGTATAAATATAACAGTAGTCATCGCCAGAAGAAGAGTCTTGTCTTAGACGTTGCAGTGTTAAGAAGCGAAAGTAATAAAGAAGCGGAAGTGTATGTAATTAGATTGCGATAATTGAAAGTACAGTATTAGCGATAATTTGAGTTGAGTTGATTAGATGAATGTTTGTGAACTTTTATATGATTAGAGTGAAATAAAGAACTTATATATTAATTATTTAATATTGTGTTTTTAAATAACGAACCAAAGGCCACGCTCGCAACAACTGGTGTCAGAAGTGAAATATATTTGAGAAATAAAGTGGTGGCAATTGACTGAAAAATTAAAAGTGTGATCAATTTTGTGGAATTGTGTTAAATTTTAAAAGTTCTGGAAAATAATTTATATTCAACTGTGAGTGAATTACTAAAATAATGGGGCGCAAAGTGGACGAGCTGCGAACGCAGAATTTGAAAGTGGAGTTAGGGAACCGGTCATTCCAAACGACAGGCATAAAGCAAGTTCTAGTCGAGCGACTTAGACAATCTTTGATAGAGGAAGGAAAGAATCCTGAAACATTTGTTTTCCAAGAGAACTTGGAATAAATCGAAGTTGAAGAAGCGCCTGCGATGAAAATGGAACAGCTTTTGAGTACTTTAATCAGTAAAATGGAAGCCCGTTTTGATGAGCAAAAGAATTCTCTCGAGGAACAAAAGAATTCTTTGGAATCACGTTTAGATGAACAGAAGAAATCTATGGACGAACAAAAGAATTCTCTCGACGAACAAAAGAAATCTATGGAAGCCCGTTTTGATGAACAAAAGATTGATTTTGAGGAACAAAAGAAATCTCTGGAAACCCGTTTGGACGAACAAAAGATTTCTCTGGAGAATTGTCTAGAAACTCGTTTGGAGGAACAGAAGACTTTCCTGAAAAACTCATTAGACGAACAAAATTTGAAAATTGAAGGAATCGAGCAGGAAGTGGCGGAAGCTCAACAAAAAGTCACCGAGCAGCTTGACAGTTTTAAATCAGATCTGGAAAGAATAAGGCATCGTCAGCCTCTAAGCGTAGCAACTGAAATATCCGGTGCAGGTAGAATGAAACCTCCAATATTTGATGGTCAAAATTCGTGGCATATCTTCAAGAGACAATTCGATGCAGCTTCAGAGGTAAATGGATGGAATGATGAAGACAAAGCTATAGCTCTGGTGTTAGCACTTCGAGGTCCTGCGTCAGAACTCTTACAAACTGTACCGATTGAAAATCAACGTAATTACTCTTCATTAGTACAGGCGATAGAATTACGTTACGGAGATGAGCACATGCAGCAAGTATATCGCCTACAGTTGCGCAACAGGATTCAAAAACATGGCGAATCACTACAACAACTGCAGGCGGATTTAGAAAGATTAGCGCATCTGTCATACTCCAGCGTGAATGCGGATTTTCTCAATGAAGTGGCGACGGAGGCATTTGTGAACGCTATTACAGATCAAAATTTACAACAATCATTAAGGCTAGCAGGAAAGAAATCAACAGCAGAAGCACTAGCCTATGCATTAGCATACGAATCCGTCAGACAAGCTTCACGGAGTGCAGTACGAGTGAGAGAAATTTCAGTGGAAGAATGTACTTGCAACAGAGTGCAATCATCACAGAGCCCGCCTTCACGTGGTGTCCCTCGATGCTGGAATTGTAATAGACCAGGGCACCTTCAAAGAGACTGCAGAAAACGTCGACGAGTGGAATCACCAGAAGAAGAGGGGAAAGAAGAATGCCAAAGATGTCGAGCCAAGGAACAAGCTTTTCGTGGAGAGACTAGATATCAAGCAGCGACTAGTCGCATCGCCTCTTCTGTTGAGCAGTCGGAAAACTAGTAAAAACCAACTTCGTGGGGCAGAAGTTGGTTGGTGGAATCGACAGCCCCGAAGTCATCATCCAAGTAAGTCAGTTACAGAGAAATAATAGCAGTCTTGTTATATATGGAAGTGTAGGAAAAAATGACTGCGCAGTTACTATCGATACTGGAGCTTCAAGATCAATTATTAGAGCAGATATTGTTAAGAACAAATGGCTTCACAACACCACAAAATATCTACTAAGAACAGCAACTGGAGCGGCAGCACAGGTGTTTGGAGAAATAACTTTAGATGTTCAACTAGGCGAACTACTATTTCCTCACACTTTCCTGGTTTCAGACATAATGGATGACAGCATTCTTGGAATAGACTTCATGACCACATACAAAATAAATCTGGATGTCGGAGAGCGGATTCTCAAATATGGCAACATAGAAATTCCTATGAAACTAGGAGAAGAAGCAGATCGTCCTGCGAAAGTAAGGACGATGGTCTGCGAAAATATTACTCTTTCGCCATGCTCAGAGACACTAATATGGACAAAGCTTACTGATGACATCGGGACCTGCCGACTCTATCTGGTGGAGCCTTACCCCACAAAAGTTACATCTAGCATCATTGTTGGCAAGACTTTAGTGAAGGCAGAAGGTGCAACATTAATACCAGTGAGAGTGCTTAACACATCCGAAAATGAGGTACAACTAAAAGAAGGTGCTATAATTGGAAATTGTGAACCCGTTTACGAAATCGTCAATTTAGATAATGGTAGTAATGTCAAGGAGACAAAAACTATACCAGCTACTACCCAACAGCTTCAGAGACTTCTTTCGTCCAGTGCCTTAAGTGAACAACAACACAATGATGCCAAAGAGGTGATCGATGAATTTTCGGAATTATTTGCAATATATGATGATGACTATGGTAAAACAAATCTTGTCCAGCATCGAATCGATGCAGGAGATTCCAGACCCATTAGACAGACACCACGAAGATTGCCATTAGCCAAACAACCAGAAGTTGCAGACATGATGAACTCCATGAAGAAACAAGGCATCATAGAGGAATCTAACAGCCCTTGGACATCGCCGGTTGTTCTGGTTAGGAAGAAAGATGGCAGCACCCGATTCTGTGTAGACTACCGCCAACTAAATAACGTGACGAGAAAAGATAGCTATCCATTACCAAGGATTGATGACACATTGGATACCCTTTCCGGAGCGCAATGGTTTTCCACGCTGGATTTGAAGAGTGGTTACTGGCAAGTGGAAATACATCCCGAGGACCGAGAGAAAACTGCTTTCTCAGTTGGCAGTGGCTTATGGCAATTCAAAGTAATGCCATTTGGGTTATGTAATGCTCCAGCCACATTCGAACGACTAATGGAATGTGTTCTACGAGGTTTAACCTGGAAAACATGTCTTGTCTATTTGGATGACATAATAGTAATCGGAAGCACATTCATGGAACATAAAAACAACTTACGGGATGTACTTCAAAGACTCAAAAATGCAAAATTAAAGCTCAGTGCGAGTAAATGTGCTCTATTTAAAAAAGAAGTTAATTATTTAGGGCACATAGTTTCATCACAAGGAGTAAGAACCGATCCAGGAAAGATAGAAGCCGTCAAAAATTGGCCAGCACCAAAGGACAAACATCAATTACGGAGTTTTCTTGGTTTAGCTACCTCCTACATGCGATTCGTGAAAGGTTTTGCAGATATAGCAAGAAGCCTACATCAACTTACCGAAAAGGGAAAGCCGTTCATATGGTCGGATAAATGCAACGAAAGTTTTGAAAATTTGAAGCAACAGCTCTGTGAAGCGCCAGTAATTCACTATCCAAAGCTGGGAAAAACATTTATATTAGACACGGATGCCAGCAATGAAGGTATTGGTGCAGTGCTTTCTCAGGAGGAGAATGGTCAAGAAGTTCCAGTAGCTTACTATAGCAAAGCACTTTCAAAGTCAGAGAAAAATTATTGTGCTGCAAGAAAGGAGCTACTTGCCATTGTAAGTTCAACAAAGCATTTTCATAAATATCTCTACGGGCAGATATTCATCCTTCGCACCGACCATGCAGCGCTTAAATGGCTTCTGCAGTTTAAGAATCCTAAGGGACAAGTGGCGAGATGGATAGAGCGACTCCAGGCTTATGATTTTGAAATACAACACCGAAGAGGTCGTATCCATGGAAATGCAGACGCCCTTTCACGATGTCCATGTAAACTTGAGTGCAAACATTGCACCCGAATAGAAGAAAAAGAAACAACAGCAACTATACAGTTGGTAACCGTGGAGCCATCTACAGGTTGGGACAACGAGGACCTACGAACAGCACAACGAGAAGATCCGGACATTTCACCTATTCTTGCTTGGAAAGAAGACATGGAAAGACCAGACTGGAAGGATATTTCGGAACGGAGTGAGAAGCTGAAAAGTTACTGGGCTCAATGGAACTCTCTTCATGTTGAATGTGGTATATTAAAACGCAAGTGGGAAGCACCTAATGGCGAATCTTTCCGAATGCAGATAGTCGTGCCGGCATCAAACGTCAAAGATGTTCTAAAAGAAATGCACGGTGGAACCTCTGGAGGACATTTGGGAGTGAACAAAACCATTTCCAAAATACGAGAAAAGTTTTACTGGTTACATATGCGAGAAGATGTGGAGGAGTGGTGCCGCAGATGCACTGTCTGTGCTGCTTGCAAAGGGCCGCAACACAGAAGCAGAGGAGAAATGCATAAGTATAATGTCGGAGCCCCCTTTGAAAGGATAGCTATAGACATCGCTGGACCTTTTCCAGAAACGGATGGGGGTAACCGTTATATATTAGTTGCCATTGACTATTTCAGTAAATGGCCTGAAGCTTATGCAATCCCTAATCAAGAGGCAACCACAGTTGCGGAACAAATAATAACGAATTGGGTCAGTAGGTTTGGTGTGCCTCACGAACTTCATTCGGACCAAGGACGGAACTTCGAATCGCGGACTTTCCAGGAGATGTGTAAAACGTTGGGAATAAGAAAAACTAGAACAACTCCTCTACACCCACAATCTGATGGCATGGTAGAGCGCTTCAACAGAACATTGATCGAGCATCTAAAGAAAGTAGTTGACTATCATCAACGCGATTGGGATCGACATATTCCTGTATTCCTAATGGCTTATAGAACAGCCGTTCATAGTACTACCGGACAAACCCCAGCTAAAGTCATATTCGGAAGAGAGATGCGTTTACCTAGCGACCTCAAATTCGGTACCCCCAGAGGTGAAAAAAAGTTACCAGAAGACTACGTATCGGAGCTCAAACAACAATTAGCCGATGTACACGAGGCCACGAGGACGAAATTAGCAACAAATACTGATCGGATGAAGACCCGCTATGACTTACGCACTAATTCCGCAGGATTTAACGAAGGTGATCTTGTTTGGCTGTACAACCCGAAACGACGTAAGGACGTTCTCCAAAATTGCAACAACACTGGGAAGGACCATATTCAGTAGTAACTAGAATTAATGACGTGGTATACAGAATTCAGCGTGGCACAAGAGGCAAGCACAAAATTGTTCATTTGGACCGCTTGTGTCAATACTACGAGCATCAAGACCGTGGACCACCCGTTGTTCGGGACGATTAAAATAAACCGGTGCAGGATATCGTGTAGCTATGTGTCCAAATGGGAGACTAGCTACGAATCGTTGCGACGGAGTCGTGGTGCACCAATTTTATCCACCCCACGCCCTGTTAGTTTATCCACGGGACGTCCGTCAGGTCTGGTACTAAAGGATTTCATTCAGTACGAATTATAGGTGGGTCTATTTTGTTTAGAAAGTTGCTAATATGTGGGGTCGGACTTCTGATGGATGTCCGCCGGAATCGAGATCTGGTGAATTTTATTTAAAATATGTATGCAAAAATATATATATATATAAGTTGAACAGTATTAAATTAAATGTGTGCAACGCGCCGGTAATTCGTAAAACGCCTCTACTTCCGTTACTCTATAACCCCTGATGGTACGCAACAGTCCAGAGAAGAATTTTGGGAAGAAATCTGGTGTGCTATATCACTAAAGCTTGTGAACCGTCTTCGTTGTTCCTGGTGAGATCAGGGGGTTCTTTCTTTGGCACATATATGGGTACATGACTATGTATGTTGTATAGAAATTATTTATTCTTGGAATATAAATGATCTGTGCTTGAGAAGATGAAATCGGTATGTTACGTCCCGGAAAATGTAACATTTTGGGTAGTGGGGCGTTCTTAGACGGTACTAGGAAGGCCCGATGCTTGTTAGTGTTAGTATAGATAGGGGGGATGATTGGGGATGCCGTGCAGGCTAACTATTGGCTATACCGTACGTCGTTTCATTCCAGCCACGGAAATCTTCAGCGGTGTTCCTAATACTATATGTGGAGTGGGTTTGTGTGCCCGTTTTGTGTTCTAGAACACGAAGTTTGTGCTGTGTAAATTTCCCTATTTTTAAGCTATTTCATTGGGTTATAGTAGTTAATTTTGTGTGAGTATTTCCTATAATAGATCATTGTGCCGATCTTGCATTATAGTTAGAATGCCAAGAATATGCGAATGTATATCATATGGATTCACAGATGTTTTTGTGGGGTAGTAGTGTGTGGTATCCCGGTAAGTATGCTTAAGTACTAAAATTAAAATAATTAAAAAATAATAAAAATCAAATGAAATGTAATGCTGTATTTTGAGTTCAATGGTGTTGATATTCGTTCAGAATATGTTCACAGGTTGTTTCTGACCAAACATTCTTTCTAATTTAGCTTGCCTTGAGTTTGCTGTTTTACAAAATAATTATTATTTACGAAGTGTCAAAGAGTGCCGTGATTTAGATCATTTTCAATTTATTCCTTAATTTTATTTTTATTTTGCTTTTTTATTTTCTTTCATTCTATAGTTTCCCGTTTATAATTATTTATGCTTTCCAAGGTGTAATTATTCCGATTAATAAAAGGATCTCCTATTCAATTTTCGAAGGTGGGTGTGTATATATGTATATGTGAATCTTGGGGTGCCAGTTCTTGGGGTGCTGCGCGTGGGGAGGCTTTCTTGGCCATACAATTTAATTACATAAAATATTACACAATATAATATGTATTTTTAGACTGCCTTGGGTTTGCTGTTTTACAAAATAATTATTTGCGAAGTGTCAAAAAGTGCCGTGATTTAGATCATTTTCAATTTATTCCTTAATTTTATTTCTATTTTGCTTTTTTATTTACTTTTATTCTATAGTTTCCCGTTTTCATTATTTATGTTTTTTAAGGTGTAATTATTCTGATTAATAAAAAGATTAATAAAAAGATCTCCTATTCAATTTTCGAAGGTGGGTGTGTATATATGTATATGTGAATCTTGGGGTGCCAGCTGCGCGTGGGGAGGCTTTCTTGGCCATACAATTTAATTTAATATAATATATAATATAATATGTATTTTTGGCTGTACATGCTCAAAAGCTCTGGGTGCATTTTTGTGTTTATTATTGGTGTTGAGACTGTATAGTTACGAATACTATCGATTCTGATGGACCTCATTGTCATGAGGGTCTTTTCAATTATTGTTGTATGGGATTGCTGTGGATGATTTATAAGGTATACTAAAGGTATAAACTTACCAAGTAATGTGTTTTAGAGTTGTTGTGCTGTTTGTTGCGGGATGCCTTAACGGTGCTGATATATGTCGCACTTTATTTCACTATATAATCACTTTTCTGTGTCTATGCACTTAATGTTGTTGTTCGCGGCGCGGTATGATTTATTATTATTTGTTATGCAAGTAAAAATGGGTGTGCTAATTATGTTCTGGAGTTTGAATGGAGTCGGGTGTTTGCCGTTCGGGTTGCTTTCGAAAAGGATCTTAATCCAATCAATTAGTATATTTTTTATTATTATTTCAGAGTGGGTGTCATTTTATGGTGAGAGCAAGTGGCTTGTGAATACGTTATAATATGGGGCCTGTGAGCTCGTGATCGTTAGCAAAATTTCTCTCTCTGGTTGAGCTGGCCTGTTAAAATTTTGTGTAGGCTATCTGCCTGAAAATGTGGAGTATGATTTCTATGTGGATCTTCAAAATCGTAAGATGAGTGGGTTATGTCTTGCTGCTGCATATATATATAGCTTCTAATGTTATGGTTGAGGACAGTCAACTGGTTGACCGAATGAAGGTATCGATAGATACTATTGTTACCGTGGAGGTATAGAGGTTGCCTAGAAGTGGTATCTTGGCGGAGGCTGACTATATATATGATGGCGATTGTGGTGTCTATATAGGACTAGCGAGGGTTAATTCTTTATTAATAGCACTTGATTTCATTAAAACTTTTTATGTTAATTGCTCACTATTGGTTATGACTATGGCGTTTTTTTTGGTATTGTGTCACTATCACTATGATGTAGCTATCACTTTTTATCGCGTGTGTATCTTAAGCTACCGTTATGCGGTTTATTGTTCAGCTATATACCACTAAGCACAACGATAGATATATATGGTGCCTATATGATGTTTTAACGGGGAATTTTTATTGATTTAAATTTTTTTCGAGAAACACTTTCGGGATTTTAATTTTGAATTCTACGCGTGTCTGAACTACTCGGCGGCGATTAAAATTCTGCCTTCTAGTTTTCTTTGCTGGTAATGGGAGGATGCAGAGTGTATCCCTACTTATTTATAATTGTGCGTACTTATTATGTGTAGTTCCTGCCTGAGTAATCTTATGGATCATGGGTTACTACCTGTTGGTGCTGTGTATATCCTTCTGATGGCTTGGGTACATATCGTGATTGGTTCGCTCAATTGGTCTTAGGTACATGGGTTCATCTTTATATATAGAGTTTTTATTATGGGTTCTGAGGTGGTTTATTAGTGCATTTTAAGGGAGAGTAGATTTATTGAGGCCTACGTTTTCCTGTTTATAATTTTTAGCTATCTATGAATGGGTAAAAATATTTTCATTATTATGAATTTTTTGATTCTCAATTTGGGTATGGGTTTTTCTCGGAAATTGCTGTATTGTTTTGTGCTGTACTGTTTTCTGTTGTCGAGATCTGCCGGCGTCGTTATGCTTAAAAATAATAAAGAGGTACAATCTCTTAGCTAGGGTTATTTTAATTTATTTTATTTAGTTTGCATGTTTGACCTTCATTTTGTCCTTTCTATGCTGAAGGTTATGTAGGTCCTGGCTCTGTTACATGGGGAATTGTGAATGGAGTTGTTGATGTATAGGGGTGCTTTAAAAGCGCTGGGTTCTTCAGGTTTTTGTGTGTCCTTGCGGGGGGGGGGGGGGGGGGGGTTGGTTGTCTGCACAGTGTATATGCTAAAGATCGGGAGCTGAACCATTGGCCACGTGTAAAATGCCTCCAGCCGAAAGCAATTGGTCTGGTTTGGTCTGATCAACACAATAAACGTTTGATAGTATCCGCATTATGTATGCACATTCGAGTACACATATGTGTGGTCTAGACCGCCGCCCGCTTGGTGTCCCAGCTGGAACCTGGGGGTGGCTTCCTGGTTTCCCTCCTTTCCCGTAGCAAGTTTCCGTGCGAAGGTTCTGGTATCATTCATTTGGTTAAACATTAAAATAATTAAAATAATTATTAAAACAGATTAAAACAACTAAAATAATACCCGTTTTCCACATCCTTTCTCTGGATGAGCGCATCATAAGATGGTTTGGCTTTATTTGTTCTATGCCTTATTGAATTTCAAGGTTCGGTGATCCATCACGCATGCACACGCACTGGTAATGTTTATGTGTGGATACGTGGTGGATCCGCACCCAATTCGACTCTTACTTTCACTTCGGTCTTCCCAGATAGATTACTATTCCAGTGCCGGATTAATGACTTGAAAGGGTCGTGTTTTAGTTCCCGAACGTTCACAGCACTGATCAGCACTTTCTTGAGGCTTACAGTGTACTGGCGGGAGGCGGTCATCAGGCGTCTTCGTCTTCTCCTTTATCGCCCTGAGTGCTCAAAGTGATGTTGTTCTTTTCTAGGAACACGCAAAAGATTAAAATAAACCGGTGCAGGATATCGTGTAGCTATGTGTCCAAATGGGAGACTAGCTACGAATCGTTGCGACGGAGTCGTGGTGCACCAATTTTATCCACCCCACGCCCTGTTAGTTTATCCACGGGACGTCCGTCAGGTCTGGTACTAAAGGATTTCATTCAGTACGAATTATAGGTGGGTCTATTTTGTTTAGAAAGTTGCTAATATGTGGGGTCGGACTTCTGATGGATGTCCGCCGGAATCGAGATCTGGTGAATTTTATTTAAAATATGTATGCAAAAAAATATATATATATAAGTTGAACAGTATTAAATTAAATGTGTGCAACGCGCCGGTAATTCGTAAAACGCCTCTACTTCCGTTACTCTATAACCCCTGATGGTACGCAACAGTCCAGAGAAGAATTTTGGGAAGAAATCTGGTGTGCTATATCACTAAAGCTTGTGAACCGTCTTCGTTGTTCCTGGTGAGATCAGGGGGTTCTTTCTTTGGTACATATATGGGTACATGACTATGTATGTTGTATAGAAATTATTTATTCTTGGAATATAAATGATCTGTGCTTGAGAAGATGAAATCGGTATGTTACGTCCCGGAAAATGTAACATTTTGGGTAGTGGGGCGTTCTTAGACGGTACTAGGAAGGCCCGATGCTTGTTAGTGTTAGTATAGATAGGGGGGATGATTGGGGATGCCGTGCAGGCTATTGGCTATACTGTACGTCGTTTCATTCCAGCCACGGAAATCTTCAGCGGTGTTCCTAATACTATATGTGGAGTGGGTTTGTGTGCCCGTTTTGTGTTCTAGAACACGAAGTTTGTGCTGTGTAAATTTCCCTATTTTTAAGCTATTTCATTGGGTTATAGTAGTTAATTTTGTGTGAGTATTTCCTATAATAGATCATTGTGCCGATCTTGCATTATAGTTAGAATGCCAAGAATATGCGAATGTATATCATATGGATTCACAGATGTTTTTGTGGGGTAGTAGTGTGTGGTATCCCGGTAAGTATGCTTAAGTACTAAAATTAAAATAATTAAAAAATAATAAAAATCAAATGAAATGTAATGCTGTATTTTGAGTTCAATGGTGTTGATATTCGTTCAGAATATGTTCACAGGTTGTTTCTGACCAACAATTCTTTCTAATTTAGCTTGCCTTGAGTTTGCTGTTTTACAAAATAATTATTTTTTACGAAGTGTCAAAGAGTGCCGTGATTCAGATCATTTTCAATTTATTCCTTAATTTTATTTTTATTTTGCTTTTTTGAAGTTGTTTATTGCCAGTAGATGTCACCAGTTGTCTTTTTCTATTGCACGTAACAATACATTAAAAAAAATGTTGTTTAAAAATTGTTATGTTTAGCTTAGCAAGACCACCAGAAGGACAGCATTTGTAATTCAATTTCACATCTCATAAAGGAAAGGAGGTGCGCGGTGTAACTTGCAAACCTCCCTTACATATACCTTAAAAACCAGCCTATAGGTACTGCTATGCTATATGCCTCTCCTATCAGCCTATGATTTGGATATTCCAGCATCGATACTTTTAATATATCGATAATGTCCAAACCGATACTTGCAGATATCGATACCAGCTTCTTGATACCATAACGATACTGAGTATCGATACTATCTTTCGATATCGTGTCCCTATACTTGCATTTATGTATCTGCAGCTGGGGTCCTAATCTGTACGCAGGTACATTCGATATCATCAGCCCACGGCATGCTATGACGGTACAGTGACATGGCATATACAATTATTACCCAACTGAGAGTTTTTGTTTGAGGAATCGCTATCATTTGGTTAAGATACATTTTTGTAAATAGTTTTGTTAGGAAAGGTTTAAAAATGTTATTCCGGTTCCGAAGATAAGAAGGCAAGCTTAAGCTTATCAGAACACCATTTTCTGTTTGAATAGTAGTTTAGGGCGGAGGAGCTATTCAAATCAAACTTTTGTCAGTTTTCCATAAGATCACTGCAAATATTTTAGATTGTTTGGACTCCGTTGGGGCTCTCATATGGTAGTGGGGGAGTCTGTTTCATGGCTTGTGAAGTATTCTCGAGGGTTTTGACGCAGCATAAATATTAGTTCTCCCAAATTTCATTCATTTCAATGATGATAGATATCTACCTATATATGTGTATAGGGCGGATGAAGAAATCATCCAATACACTCCTCATGATCGTTCTTCATGATACGTATACGAATTTATAGTTGGGGTGTATTGCAACTGCAACTATACATACGTTCACACTGTTTTATATTTCGCCTTAATTGAAAGTCACTGATTGTGCATAGCTCTTTATTGATATAATGCTAGATGGAGACTGTCTGACTTACAATTGGTACGAGATGTATAAGCCTAATCTGTGATATATATCTACATATGTCTGCTATCCTAACTGATACATTTACAAAGTGTTTGTTGCTGTTTTAAATGTATGGACGTAGTTGGGTTTGACTACATATATAACATCTCCCTTCTTGATAGATCTTCTTAATACTATACTTAGAGCATCTGAAGAATGTAGTTGACTATCATCAACGCGATTGGGATCGACATATTCCTATATTCCTAATGGCTTATAGATCAGCCATTCATAGTACTACCGGACAAACCCCAGCTAAAGTCATATTCGGAAGAGAGATGCGTTTACCTAGCGACCTCAAATTTGGTACTCCCAGAGGTGAACAAAAGTTATGAGAAGACTACGTATCGGAGCTCAAACAACAATTAGCTGATGTACACGAGGCCACGAGGACGAAATTAGCAACAAATACTGATCGGATGAAGACCCGCTATGACTTAAGTGCTAATTCCGCAGGATTTAACGAAGGTGATCTTGTTTGGCTGTACAACCCGAAACGACATACGGGACGTTCTCCAAAATTGCAACAACACTGGGAAGGACCGTATTCAGTAGTAACTAGAATTAATGACGTGGTATACAGGATTCAGCGTGGCGCAAGAGGCAAGCATAAAATTGTTCATTTGGACCGCTTTTGTGTCGACTTTGAACCGCTAAACCTTTTTTTGATGTCAGAACTATTGTATGTTTCTTTTAAGATTTCTCCACTATTTTCATCCTCTACACCACTTTCCGCTGAATCTGAACCGTTTTCACTAAAAGAATCGTAGTCAGAGTCATCATCACCATCATCATCATCATCGCTTGCTTGTTCTTCCATTTCAACTTCATCAGCTTTTTCATCGGTTCCTAAAGATTCGTCTGGTTCACTTTCTAGCTGACAATTTTTCAATTTTTTTCTATATTGCTCTAAATCATCATCAGCATCCTCGACTTCTTGTTCTGTTGCTTGTTCAGAGTCTTCTTCAGATTCACCACCTTCATCATCTTCATCGCTGTCCAACTCTTTTCGCGAAGATAATTTCCCTTTGTATCTATCACTGTATTCTGATGATAGTATTTTAACATTTCTTTTACGAAATTCACTTAAACGTTTTTCACCTTAATCAAAATCATCTTCATCTAGTTCAGAAAATTTTGGTGCTGTCTCATCCTCCGAACAATTTTCTGGATCTGCTAAAGGGCGGGGCACAAACGATTCCGACACTTTTTCCGATAAAATCTTGTATTTGCCCTTTTTTTGTGGACATTTCTATTATTGATTGACAGATCTCACACGTTTAATGACGGACGATATTTGACAAATGCCAGCCTCTAAACGTAGCAGCTGAAATATCCGGAACAGGTAGAATGAAAGCTCCAATGTTTGATGGACAAAATTCGTGGCATATCTTCAAGAGACAATTCGAGGCAGCTTCAGAGGTAAATGGATGGAATGATGAAGACAAAGCTATAGCTCTGGTGTTAGCACTTCGAGGTCCTGCGTCAGAATTCTTACAAACTGTACCGATTGAAAATCAACGTAATTACTCTTCATTAGTACAGGCGATAGAATTACGTTACGGAGATGAACACATGCAGCAAGTATATCAACTACAGTTGCGCAACAGGATTCAAAAACATGGCGAATCACTACAACAACTGCAGGCAGATGTAGAAAGATTAGCGCATCTTTCATACTCCAGCGTGAATGCAGATTTTCTCAATGAAGTGGCAACGGAAGCATTTGTGAATGCTATTAGAGATCAAAATTTACAACAATCATTAAGGCTAGCAGGAAAGAAATCAACAGCAGAAGCACTAGCCTATGCATTAGCGTATGAATCCGCCAGACAAGCTTCACGAGGTGCAGTACGAATGGGAGAAATTTCAGTGGATGAATGTACTTGCAACAGAGTGCAATCATCACAGAGCCCGCCTTCACGTGGTGTCCTTCGATGCTGGAATTGTAATATACCAGGGCACCTTCAAAGAGACTGCAGAAAACGTCGATGAGTGGAATCATCAGAAGAGGGGAAAGAAGAATACCAACGATGTCGAGCCAGGGAACAAGCAATTCGTAGAAAGACTAGATATCAAGCAGCGTCTCTCCTCTTGAGCAGTCGGAAAACTAGTAAAAACCAACTTCGTGGGGCAGAAGTTGGTTTGTGGAATCGACAGCCCCGAAGTCATCATCCAAGTAAGTCAGTTACAGAGAAATAATAGCAGTCTTGTTATATATGGAAGTGTAGGAAAAAATGACTGCGCAGTTACTATCGATACTGGAGCTTCAAGAGCAATCATTAGAGCAGATATTGTTAAGAACAAATGGCTTGACAACACCACCAAGTATCTACTAAGAACAGCAACTGGAGCAGCAGCACAGGTGTTTGGAGAAATAACTTTAGATGTTCAACTAGGCGAACTACTATTTCCTCACACTTTCCTGGTTTCAGATATAATGGATGAATGCATTCTTGGAATAGACTTCATGACCACATACAAAATAAATCCGAATGTCGTAGAGCGGATTCTCAAATATGGGAACATAGAAATTCTTATGAAACTAGGAGAAGAAGCAGATCATCCTGCGAAAGTAAGGACGATGGTCTGCGAAAATATTACTCTTTCGCCATGCTCAGAGACACTAATATGGACAAAGCTTACTGATGACATCGGGACCTGCCGATTCTATCTGGTGGAGCCTAACCCCACAAAAGTTACATCGAACATCATCGTTGGAAAGACTTTAGTGAAGGCAGAAGGTGCAACATTAATACCAGTCAGAGTGCTTAACACATCCGAAAATGAGGTACAACTAAAAGAAGGTGCTATAATTGGCAATTGTGAACCCGTTTACCAAATCGTCAATTTAGATAATGGTAGTAATGTCAAGGACACAAAAACTATACCAGCTACTACTCAACAGGTTCAGAAACTTCTTTCGTCCAGTGCCTTAAGTGAACAACAACAAAACGATGCCAAAGAGGTGATCGATGAATTTTCGGAATTCTTTGCAATAAATGATGATGATTATGGTAAAACAAATCTTGTCCAGCATCGGATCAATACAGGAGATTCCAGACCCATTCGACAGACACCACGAAGATTGCCATTAGCCAAACAACCAGAAGTTGCAGACATGATGAACTCCATGAAGAAACAAGGCATAATAGAGGAATCTAACAGCCCTTGGACATCGCCGGTTGTTCTGGTTAGGAAAAAGGATGGCAGCACCCGATTCTGTGTAGACTACCGCCAACTAAATAACGTGACGAGAAAAGATAGCTATCCATTACCATTCATTGATGACGCATTGGATACCCTTTCCGGAGCGCAATGGTTTTCCACGCTGGATTTAAAGAGTGGTTACTGGCAAGTGGAAATACATCCCGAGGACCGAGAAAACTGTTTTCTCAGTTGGCAGTGGCTTATGGCAATTCAAAGTAATGCCATTTGGGTTATGTAATGTCTCAGGATTCTTTCCTTCCGCTATCAAAGCTTGTCTAAGTCGCTCGACTAGAACTTTCTTTGTACCTGTCGTTTGTAATGAGCGGTTCCCTAGCTCCACTTACAAATCCTGCATTCGAAGCTCGTCCACTTTGCGCCCCATTACTTTAATATTTCACTCACAGTTGAATATTAATTATTTTCCAGAACTTTCAAAATTTAATACAATTTCTCAAAATTAATCACACTTTGAATTTTTAAGTCAATTGCCACCACTTTGTTTCTCAAATTTATCCCACTTCGGACACCAGTTGTTGCGAGCGTGGCCTTTGGTTCGTTATTTAAAACACAATATTAAACAATTAATATACAAGTTCTTTATTTCGCTCTAATCATATAAAATTCACAATTCCTCAATTAATCAACTCAACTTTAATTATCGCTAATACTATAGTTTCAATTATCGCAATCTAATTACATACACTTTCGCTTGTTAACACTGCAACGTCTAAGACAAGAGTCTTTTTCTGGCGATGACAACTGTTATATTTATACCCTAGAAACTCTCCGGATTATTCTGGAGTGTTCTATTCCAAAAGCTTCTTGACTGTTCTTATTCCTGAACCTTCCTGTCGATTTCATAATCGATTCTCCGAACCTGAAGTCGTTTACTTTCCATTGCCAGTAGATGTCACCAGTTGTCTCTTTCTATTGCACGTAACAATATTTTTCATCTAAATGTAATTTTATGGTATCTACGCCTGGAATTTTGTACAATGGAGCCAACTCTCTCATTAATTTTTAAAAGCATTTTCCTTCAATAATAGCAAAAGGCCGATTATCGGTACTTATGAAGTATAAAATGCAATTGGTAATAGCAGCATATTTAGATCCGCCACCTAAAAAGTAAAATAGAGAAGTGAAGAATGCATACTTGGTCATGTTTTGAAGCTACTAGTAGCCGTGTTTTTTGACTGACTTAAAGGGATTCAGTTTTATTTTTCAAACAACAACTGTGTCACGTGTCTCGAGTCTCGCTCACTTGGAATATAGTGTTGATATCTGTAAAATTCGTGTGCATGAGCGTGGCTTTTTCAGAATATCATGAAGTAGGTCAGAATTATATTGAAGAACGAGACAAATGTATTTTCAGCTGACAAACGATGAAATATCGAAGATTTGTTTACGTCTGAGACTGTTGAGAAACTCCCTGGGTATCTTGGCGTAGTGGCAGCGACTAAGAGCATTTTCGGTGGGAGTAACCACAGTGTTTTGATTCTACTACACCTCTACTGAGCTCTCACCACAGTGGCAACAGAACCAGAATTTGACTACGCTAAATTCAAATATATTCTAAGCTCGCACAATGAAAACGGATTTTAATTTCATGACATGCCAATTTTCTTGAAAAAAAATCCAAATTATGTTGTTATTGTATTAAGTTCCAATTATGTTGCTTTATTAATTGCATTTGTTTTGGTCAGCCATAACGGTCACCGACGACTTTTATTTATTTAAGTCCTATGATAAAAGTCCCAAAAGACTTTTATATTTTTAGTCTCAAGAAGACTTTTATAAATTTCAATCAGTCATAACTGTTACCAAAATCTGCAACAATAAATATATATAAATAAATGAGTCTTCTATAACTATTATTACTGACTGTAAAATATAAAAGTCCAATTAGACTGTTATCGAAAAATTGAAATTAAAAGTTATTTTGATTTTTGCATGTCCGTCCGTCTGTGCGTATGATAACTCGAGAGCACGTATACCTAGAGAGCTGAAATTTTGTACACGGACTTTAAAAAAAGAAGTAAAATTAAGTTCGAAAATGAGACGTTGCCATACAAAAATTTCGTATTCCACTATATATTTGGACACTGCCTGACAACGCGTCGACGTAGGGAGCTGAAATTTGGTACCTGGTGTTTTCATTGTACTAGCAAATCAAGTTTCAAAAAAGGACTAAATCGGGCAACTCCTTGATGTTGCCATATAAAAATTAAGTTGTTTACTTATGCTGTGAAAACGATCAGTCCACGACATTTTTATTGTACTAAAAATTTCAGCAGAATCCGAAATCCTATAAAATTGGTTATAATCATTTTTCTGTCAATAAACTGTTCTAGAAATATATGCGAAAAACCACTTCAAAAATCATATTTGCGCAGAGGCGAGTGACCGAAATTCATCTAGGGTATCATAAGAATTGGTCTTAGACCAATTCTAGCTTTTTTACTATTTCCATCTTTTCGGCATCATTCTTGTGTATATACATACTCTTCTAGGAACAGTACCACCACTAATTGCGGGGGTAGTTGATGGTGATGGCACAGAAGTACCGCTATCTAAAAACCCCAAACGACGCAAGCGACGAGGTCTCATTTATATGAAAAATATATTAAATAAAAACACACATTTTTATCTTGATTCCTTTTAACCGAACCAACCTTTTCTGTTCTGCTGTTGTGAATTCAATGCTGGCAAGCTATAGTTAGTTAATTTGTCTCCTTGTAATTAATATTACATTGCAAAGACGAATGGAAAAAAGAAAACTGACTTTCATTTGCTTCCACTGCGCTTGTTGTTATATAAGAGTCATTATTATTGGTTGGTTGGTATGTCTCATGCCGTGAACTGAACAAAAGGAATGAAGTTAGTTGTGTTTGCGTATAAATATAACCACGAAATCGGCTGTCAACTAAGGTAAATTTTTTTCAAAACTTCGATACCACTACGGCGATTCCTGATCATTTGTACCGATACTAGTAGAATATCGGGAAGGAACTATCCATGCTAAGTATCGATAGTATCGTTAACAAAATTTCGATACTTCAAATATATCGATACAATATTCGTGTCCTTAAGTATTACTAAGCTGAGAGTAAGTGACCGTAAAATCGTAAGGTTACTTTGTAATCAAGGCTATTTTATTATTTTTTTAAGTAAGTAGGTATATAGTAAGTGTAGCCTTTGGGAAGGTAAGGAACCATTCTTTAAATTACTACCAAACTATTTTCCTGTATGGATAGTAGTTTAGGTTCTATAGCAAATATAAAATCAATTGTTCTTTCACTTTTCCATAAGTATCAATATAGAACTATTTAGAGAACGGACTCCCAACGTACACATATAGATTTCTGTTGCATGGCTTGGGAAGTATTCTCGAAAGTTTTGGCTGCATGCATCTTGGGTGAATTAATGTTCGATGATTGTTTTTTTTGTTTAGTGCGAAATGTCGGAATGCCTTAGTCTTAATATCGATTTGATTCCTCGAATTAGCTGGAATTTTCAATGCTCACAAATGCCGAACATTCAAGTACTTGAAAGCGGTATCAATCAGAAGTGGTTACTTTCTTTTTTTTCTCTTAAAATATACCGACACGAACTGCTCAGCGAAAGAGGAACGAATTTTCGAACCTTAGATTTGAGTATCTACATACACACCTACATAAAATATTGTGAGTAATACGGAAAAGAAACGTAGTTTATACCGAAATAAGGAGAGATACCTACCGTAGTATACCATCCTGCCCTACTATATACGTACCATTAACTAATCCTGTCAAGTGATACGCAGTTAGCGGTATAGAGCAAAGTGAAGATCACCTGCCAACCCTGATAAGGAACCATCGCTTATAGATACCACAGTAAATGTGATAAAGAAATACCAAGGCATAAAAGAGAAACAATTTCAAAACTTAGAGGGGCACATCACTCGCCTTGGAAGAAAAGTCAATGATCTATGACAAAGGAACTTAAAGAAGAAAAATTTTTAGAAACATTTACATCCTTGATAGTGCAGGCTACATTATCCGCCATACGCTTCCAGCAAATTCAAGCCACTGCTCATCTCACCACCTCAACTAAGACGAGAGCTGACAACTATAAAAGAACACATTTTGTCGTCATTAGGGCGTCCAGTAACCTAAGATGACGTCTTAAAATTCTATAACTTGATGACAATTGAAGCCAAAATCGCAAAAGGCACTTGATATTCAGACTCGGAATATCATTTTTAACCCTTGAACTTGAAGATTTTGAATTATTCAAACTAGTCACGCAATATATCGAAGAGGGTCAAACATCAGCACCTGTGAAGTCGATCTAATTAACCATCTGCCGCAATCATCCTCGTGTCAAGACACGGTCCCCACTGGATACGGTTGAATCATTCAAATTAATGAATTTATGCTTTACAGGGCAAAATCACACTTTAAGTAGTTTACTGGAACAACATCACACAAACAATTCTGGAGAAAACAGGAATTTTACAAATTCAAGGCGACTGCATAATTAAAGAGGAACAGATAACAATACAGGGACATAGCATTTACCCATCAATTTCGCGGCTGTCTTCACGCTCTCCGGAAATTTAACGGATTTCATAACTACTCAACATTTTCCATCAAAAAATAACCAGACATATCATTATCATAAGCATTGGGCTGGACTAGATACCATCAAAGAACAGATTAAACAACTATAAAACGAGTTACCCCCTAAGACCTATCTTAAGTCACATGATGTTCATCAATATACTGTATCATATGCCGGTTTATTCTTCGAGGCAGCACTAAACATGATTATCATTTGGAAATTCAGAGCAACTATTTTTCAATAAATCAACAAAATACCAAAGCTAGCACCTAGAAAATCATATTTAAAATTTCTGAAAATAAATGATTTTATATTAAAAAAATGTGGACTTGAAGGAAAAGAAAATATATTTTTTATTATTATTTAAAATTTTATTGCAAACCGGCAGAGATTACAAACAAATAACTCAACTGTAAAATGTAAGGGAAATTAAGGTATGGCGCTGCCGCCCAGTGTTAATGTAACTTGCCCGGCGTTTCGTTCGGCGTTTGACGACGACGACGACGACGCCGGCGTGGGCGTTGTAATGTAATCCAGCAAATTCTGAGTTTAGCGTAACCTTCGATGCCTAATACTATATGGAATAACGAACTCAACATTTAAGGCGGAGATCGATGTTGAATCTTAATTCATTGTCAAGCTTAGTTAAATTAATAAAAACAATCAACTTAACTTGTTTTCATTTCACTTTCTTTCACTTTCTCTTAGAAAGCATGAAGCCATTTGCTGACAACACGTAAATTAACTTGCAATAATTTGTAAATTCTGTCAGCAATGCCTTAATTTGTTGATGTATTGTACAGCATAAGTTTTGTATATAAATATCTTGCCAAATAAATTGAACTATCCAGATGAATTCACAGTTCAAGGTGCTGCATTTCATTACGTTTTGTTTGTAGTATTATTGAGTGGCGTTGTGTCAGTACAAGAACCGAATATAACTGCAAAAAGCTTATTATAATTTACGCCGAGCGTCTAGGGATGGTCTTGGCTTACATTGTTTGTTCTGAAAATTTGTTTAATTTGAAATTATAAAAAACAATGTAAGAAAGTGCAAGCAAAACAATGTGTTTTTAATGCAGATTCTGGTGCACTATTTGAGCCATTTCTTAACATCCCATTTCAAGGTTTTCTTTTTAGGGTTCCGTACCCAAAGGGTAACAACGGAAACCCTATTACTAAGACTTCGCTGTTCGTCCGTCCGTCCGTCCGTCACCAGATTGTATCTCATGAACCGTAATAGGTAGCCAGTTGAAATTTACACAGACTGTGTATTTCTATTGACGATATACAACAAATAATAAAAATAAAATAAAACTAAAAATTAAAGGGGGCTCCATACAAAAAACGTGATTTTTTCGGCGTTTTTCATGCTTATTATTATCTGTCTGTCACCTGTATTGTTACAGACATGGAATCTGGGAACATATTTTAATTCAAATACTTTCCTACCCAGATAGGATATTCCATCGCAAAGCAATGTCCATTGCACTTGCAATAAAAATTGCATCAGCGAATTACTTGGAAGCTGTAACGCGTCGGTTGTTGGTGTGTGGGTAGTCAGGAGATTGTCCAGGGCCGTTTTCCGACGTTGCTAGTTTCAGAGCGCTGTTCTAGCTCTGCGGTTCGGGCGGTCTACGTAATACACACTGCTTAGTCTACACTCACTCACACACTCACTTATAATTCCTTATAACTACGCGGCGTAGGTGCGGGGTAGAAGCGTGCGCTCACTGTTCCTTAGACCAACACGATTAACGTGCGCTTGTCGTCAGGAGTAGCCAACGCGGGGGATACGGGACGGAGCGTACGTTTACTATTCTTCTAACCAACGCAATTACGTGCGCTTGTCTTCTGAATAGCCAACACGGGGGTACGGGCACGTAATGTATGCGTGCGCTCACTACTCTTCTGATCAACACGATTAACGTGCGCTTCGTCGTCAGAGTAGCCAACATGGTACGGGGACGGAATCTATATTCGTGCGCTCACTACTCTTCTGACCAACACGATTAACGTGCGCTTATCGACAGAGTAGCCTACACGGGGGTATGGGACGGTGTGCTTAATAATTCTCAGGCCAGAATGATTAACTTTCGCTTGCCGTTGAACTAGTCAACACGACTGCGGATAGGACTTGGACGGGAGATGTGTCTGGTCGAGCTGCTGGGAGGCACTTGCCCGGTTATTTTTTTCTTTAACCAAGATAACCCTACGACCGTCGTTCATTTACACTCCTAGCAAAAAAGGAAAATCTTAATGCTAGAAGCTAGTATTTTATTAAGGATAAAATTTACTTATTTTATTATACCCTAGATGAAATCTATAAGGTATACTAAGTTTGTCATTCCATTTGTAACACTTCGACATAATGTTGGTAGAGCAAAATGGATTAAACACCCACGCATAATATTAAAAGTTACTTTGATTTTCGCGTGTCCGTCCGTCCGTCTGTCCGTTTATCTATATGTCCGTCTGTGCGTACTATAACTCGACAACGCGTATACTTAGAGAGCTGAAATTTTGTACACGAACTTTAAAAAAAAAAGTAAAATTAAGTTTGAAACTCCTTCGTGAGGTTGCCATACAAAAACGCGTCGACGTAGAGAGCTGAAATTTGGTACATGGTGTTTTTATAGTAATAACAAATAAAGTTCTAAAAAAAAGAATAAATCAGGCCACCCCTTCTTGGTGTTTCCATATAAAAATTTAGATTTTTTACATATACTGTGAAAACAATTATTCTTAGATTTCATTGTACCAAAAACTTCTTCAGAATACGAAATCCTATAAAATTGGTTATAATAATTTTTTCTGTTCGACGAACCGCTCTAGAAATATATGCGAAAAACCACTTCAAAAATTAAACTCACATAGATCGGTGATCATACGAAATTTTATATGGTCATTCATCTAGGGTATCATAAGAATTGGTCTGAGACCAATTGTAGCTTGTTTACTTGTTTTGTTATTAAATTTAGTTTAATTTAAGTGTGGGGTTAACATGTTTTGTTGACGTCCATGTGGGTAACCTAGTGGTCGTTTTGCTTTGTTCAATTCTTTGGTTTTTAAATCACTAATTATCCGCTGGATTTTTGAGATCTTGGTAGCTAATTTGTACTTTCCTACATTTTGCCTTCCCATTTTCTTGCGCCACATTTTTCTTTGTTAATTTAGGTTTTTACTAAATTTACTGATTTTGCAGTTTTTTGTTCTGGTTTTTTCTTCTCTGCAGTTCCAAAAAAAAAGGTCACCCGAACTCGATCTGTCAAAGTACAACTCCCCTTCTCGTTCCATTCCAACCGGAGTTTTTAATCTTCCTCTCGTGCCACACGGCCTTTCACTTGAATGGATATGTATTACGGAGCCGTTCGACAAACGAGGCTTGGCGCGAGCAGCAACTCTTGGTTAAGCGATTACTTATTTATTCGTTTGGCGTGCACTTATTTATATTATTTATTTACATTTTTAAATAGTTCGTAACTATTTATTCACTTATTCATATGGTTTATTTCGGGTTAGACTTCTTTTAAATAGTAACTTAAGCTTTAATTTTTGGGACCAAAACAATTATTTCTTCGTACCAATAAACGATTGGATCAATGCCGCGCATACGTTACAATACAGGTATCGTAAACATCATCATCATCACTCTCATCTTCACTGCTAAGATTATCAACTTACTTGCTGTATCGGTACAAGAACCGGACACAGCCACAAAAAGCTCGTCTCGATACACATATCGTGAGCCTCATCTAGATCAGATTAAAAGAATTCTGATTTACAAAACCTTTTTATTCCCTTCCCTTGGTGTAGAGTTATGCAATAACCGATGATGTTTTATTCAATTGATAGCAAACGCATTTTCGAATGACAAGCTTTTATTGAGTAATTTGGGCCGAGGCATCGAAAACAAAGAGAACTTGATTTGCCAAGTGACCGACACTCATCTAATGAACTAGATTTAAATCCTGGCAGGCATTGTTATTAGGGTTTGCAATCCCGTGTTATATTTTCAATCCCGGGATTTCGGAATTACATTTTGCAAATTCCGAGATCCCGGTATTGGTACCGGGATTAGGATTGGTCGCTGTGTAAGAAAATGAATATCCAATATTCAAACCAACACATTTTACATAAAAGAATGAATAATTGTTCATATCTTAAAATACAATATGTAGTGTTCATTCATTAATTGGTGGATGCATATTTACATTCAGGTATTTATACAGGAATAAATACCATCTAAGTACGAAAGATTATGAAGAGTGCAATCGATTTGTTTTGCTATGCTCTCTTCTCATTTTCTCAATATACTTGTCAATACGAATATAATTGATGGGCTTGCATTCGTATTGATCTTTTATTATTTGCGGGCTTTTCTTATTGAAAATAATATGCAGTAAAAACAATTATTGGAACATTTTGTTGTGAAATGTTTTTTTTATTTTTTTTTTATATATTATTAAGCCAAACTCAGGGGATACCCTATGATACAAAGCACAGCATGGCAGGAAGGAAATAGGGAAAGGATTAGGGGAAATGCGGAAAGTGGCGGAGGTGCCGATGTATGTCACTCTTGAACCTTCGAAGATTGTAAGCCTAATGAAAAACAGAAGATGTTAGACTGTTCCACATTCGTGCAGTTTGGGATAAGAAAGCATCACGGAATTTTTCTGTACGGCCGAAAGTATTTTGAAGGGTGAAAGAATGTGCGCCGCTTGCAGCGCGAGTATTACGTGCAGGAATTAATCTACGAGGGATTAGGTTAGATATTTCATCAAAACGTTGGTCATGCTTGTAGCGATAAAGGAGCGAAAGAGATCTAACATTGCGGCGGTGCTCGACCGAGTCGATATGACAAGTTATTGCCAAATCACCAATGAGCTCAAGGGCTCTCTTTTTGACAATATCCAGATGCGAGAATTGTATTCCATTTTAGGTCTGATATAGGACTTGTAGAGTGGCTCTACATTTAATGGGCTGAAATATTTCTTACACCTTTTTAAAAATCCAAAATATTTCAATGCTTCTTTGGCAACAGAGAAGATGTGATCTGTTTACTGGAAATATTAATGACAAGAATGCTCAGTGACGGTGAATCTAAATTAAAGCTCCATCAAATGAAATGGGAGTGGTTAAAAGGTGATCTTGTTTTAAAGAGATGAAACAGCTTTGGGTCCTAGATGCTTTGAATTCGCCGCGATTCAATTTGCCCCAAGCGAGGATAATATCAAGATCATTATTCAATGTACTAGTCATTCAATCTCGTTTGTCACATGCGGCATTGAGCTCTGGAGTCTGCAAGATTATAAAAGGAGTAAGCGAAATTAAGGGTAAGGATGGGATTGAAATTAAGGGAAAGCAGATCATTTTTGAAAATTATGAAAATAGACGGAGAACCCTGGGGCACACCGGCATTTATAGGGTGAGGTTCAGATGTAACGCCATCTAATACAACATGAATTAGGCGACCAAATAGAAATCTTTCTATCCATAATAGAACATATACGTACATATTACACAAAAAAAATATATAAATTTTCTGAGAATAAAATTCTTAAAAAATTTTGATGAGAAAAAGTTTCAAATTATAATTCAGACAAAAATTAAATCCCGGGATTAGTTAGTTCGCTCCCGGGATTACGGGATTTGAGGAAACACCGGGATCCCGGGGCTGCAAATCCTAATTGATATATTTGGTGATCTGCTTCACATTTGGGACATGTTAAATGTTTCTGAGGAATAGCATTATGTAATGCTTGACCGGCTGGGACAATTTCTTCAAACTAACATTTGCTGCTTCTAATTCATCACAACTTTTATTTAGCAATTATGCTTTAATTAACTACTTTAATACTTCGACAGTAGGGAATAGTCAATCAGCTGATTCTTGTGCCCAGTCCTCTCTAGTATCAAACGCAAGTTATGCTAGAATTACGTATATAGATGAGCCATGGGTCTCTGTGCTTTGCGTCTTTTCGCAAAGCTCTTAGGCATCATATTGCTTCATTGCATGCGTCAGATAGACTGCGCAGAGCTTTCGAAGTAGGATTATTTACCGACGGCTGATATACATATATATGACTTTATAAATGATGTAGCTATTTGTGATGGTTTATCATAACGTAATATAAGTTTATCCCGGGCTTCCGAATAACTTGCATTGTTTACTGGTAGGTGTCAAATTAAAGCTGCTGAACCAACTTTTAACAAACCTTTCAAATATTGGAATTTTTGAGATCCACTCAACTATTCATTTGCATCGATTGATGCCTCAAACAAATTTTTAAAGGATGGCCATTCTCTATAGCCACCCTAAAATGGAGTTATATTTAATTTACGAAGTCGTGTAACACTTGGTTGAACTTGAGATCAAAATTGTGAAGAATAATTTGCTGTTGCAAAAAAAATTGATTCATTGTCGAACTGAGATCTTATTGTTCTAATAGATTAATTTGCCTAGGTTGTCCTACTTGAGGTGTTGATCCACGAATAAAACTAGCTTTCGTGTCAAGATATTTGTTCTCATATTCTTCTATTTCAGAAGCTTGCCCGTCATACAATAAAAGACTGTCTTCTAAATTACAAAACTCGCTCGACACTTCTTCAAGATTTTGACTACGAGCGGTTATTTCTTCAAGAGGAGTGTCATTGGTATTCTCTTCAGATATTTTGCACTGAAATTTTCAAACATATACAAATTAATTAACTTTTGACTATTGAAAATCACAAATGTAATTCCAGGGGGGTCAGTGAAAATTTTGCGCATTTTGAAAAGGCATGTGATATACTGTTATCGAATATCTAATAATTAAATTTAATAATTTAATAAAAATTCCCAAGATTAAATTACCAGATTTTTTTTCTTTTTGCAGTTTATCGTTTAGTTTTTATAACACCCCAAAATGATATTTTATATAAATTAGTCGACTACAAATGATTAAATATACATTCGTAAGTTACCACTGCATTTGCTACTTCAACAAATTCTTCTGTTCTTTAATTGCACTTCATGGTATGATACATGCTGTTGTGACCCAGGTGCCGAATGCCCCGAATCACAACCATAAAATCAATACATCTGTTCAGCAAGGTGGTAGTATTAGTGTAGCGGTAATGTTAAAATGAGAACAAAATAAAATAAGTTTTCATTCGATTTAATTCAAGTTCTTTAGATTTTTGTTTACGCACTCTATGCCTTAACTAAGTTAAATATTACGACTAAGATATACTAAAATACACAACTTCAATTAGCAAGCAAAAATTAGTTCGCATGTAAGCCCAAGCAAATCCAAGATGGGAAGGTGATGGACCACTAGCATGAACTAACTGTACATCAATTAATTACTATACTTCAACTTTAATTGTTTCTTTTATTAAACTATTTAAATTACAATTTTTATAAAGCAAGCGAAAATTAGTTCGCATGTAAGCCCAAGCAAACCCGAGATGGGAAGGTGAAGGGCAACTCGCATGAACAAACTGTACACAAATTTTAATTACTGTACGTCAACCTTAATTAAATATTTTTTGAAAAAAAAACTAATGCTTAACAATTTTTTTTTGTAAAATTCACAACTGATATATTTAATTAATTAATCACTTTGAGTTCATAACTTATTAATAATTCACTAAACACAAATTTTCTTCCACCTGGTATTGCATACAAACTTGCACATACTATGAGTAGATCACAAGTCAAATTCACAATTTGAATCAGGTTAAGGAAAAGCACTAAAAATTTATCACACGATGTAGACCTTGGAACTGCCGAAAACACAAGAGAGCGATCCATGGCACTGCACCTCTTTATATGGAGCTTGAACCGTCATTTTTCTGTGGAAACCCACGACCATAATGCGAAATTCTCCCAGAAAAAATATCTTTCGTTGGCTACAATTATATTCATTCGATGCGGAATTTTGTATTTTATTATCTTGCAATAAAATATTATTAATCGTTATTATATTCTCAGAACGCTGAGAACTTTTCCAAAATTTGCTATAATATGGCGCTGGCTAAATTTTGGATCCATGTTGAATAAATTTAGTGTGGAACGTAATTTTCTATTAATCTCGTTCCCACTTGCCATCTCTTTTCTTCTCATTATGCATATGAGAAATTATAAAATCTTTAATATCTTTTAACGAAGATATTTTTCCACTTTTTAAACGCTGCCAATGTGTTCCTCGCTAAAAAAACACCCCAATTTGATATATCAAGTGTTGGCAGTACATGAAAGTGACAGTTCAGCGGTTTATATTCGTTTCGCGCCGTCAAAGTTTTCACGAGTGTTTTTTAGTGGCTGTTTACGTTTAATTACAGGTAAGTTGGTGAATGGTGCCAGTAAATTGTAATTATGTAGTGAATTGATGTGTTTGTGTGGTCTATTTAGCCATATTTCGTGATTGTATACATCCTAACCTGTACCAGGTGCGATGTTTACCTTTGCCTTTTTTCGTGCTATTAAAGGTATTTCAAGTATTAATGCATCTTATAACTTGCTCAACAATGTTGTGCAGGTAATATTATGCAATTATTGATACATGAAAATTCATTTTTCGCAAGTTTTCTTGCATAGAAATTCTATTCTCGGCAGCTGTCAAAAGGTGCAATTTATGTTAATTTCACCTGAACTGCTCGACGGGAACTTAATTTTCAGTAAAATCTCTGTTCTACTAATAATATTTAGTGATTTGGTTAAGATTCCAAGTTGAGCAATGGAAATTAACATATCATCACTACTTGTAATTTACCACAGTGTTGTTGTTGCTTTCTGTGATTGTTTACATTCATATCATGCATGTATAACACTGGATTTGTTGTAATTCATTTTTATTTTAGCAATTCATTAAAATATTTATTAATTCTCAATAATCTAATTCATTTCTTTCTATAATCATTTCAGAAATTCATTGGTGTGAGCCCTTAAGCTGAGACTCGGCGAGGGATTTTGAGGGATGTCTGCTGGAACTTCTGATTTAAGATAAGTATTTTAAATTTGGACGAATTTTTGCTAATTCTTTCTTTCCTTTCAGGTCGCTGAACATTCCCCCCCCCCCCCTCCCGTTGAACGCTTGCG
Organism: Dioctria linearis; assembly: GCA_963930735.1. Taxonomy (NCBI): domain Eukaryota; kingdom Metazoa; phylum Arthropoda; class Insecta; order Diptera; family Asilidae; genus Dioctria; species Dioctria linearis. The sequence continues at coordinate 73,369,493 of OZ005744.1, read as the reverse complement.
TTCAACTGAACTCTTATTTTTGATATTCCTCGTTTGTGATAGCGCTGAAATAAAATCTGGCCATCGGCTGTTACATGCAGGAATGCTTGATAACGATCAGGAAGATTTATCGTCTTAGTTTTTCGCTTCGTATTTCGAATGGCGTCAAAGTCCATTCGCGCCAGTATGTGTTGTTGGAGATAGATATCAATCCCTTCTCTTGTTGTAAACCGCTGATGGGTGTTCCCCGCCCGCATTCTGAGTTCGTCTATATTTGTAGTAGGTTTCAGATGATGCCGCGATTCCAATTGCCTGCCATTTGTGTACACCGGCTGAGAAGTGGTAGCCTTTGTATGTGGAGTGGTCAGATATGTTGCTGATGATGGCTGCCTGGATTTTTGCTTTTCTCTAGGGTGAGCACCTCCTGCCGATGATGTGGTCGACACATTGGGAAGCGATTTTTTGGGTTGACCAGTCAACACGTCACAACCAGGTTCCAGAAATAGGTCTGCCATTGGACTCCTGGGAGGCGAGAAGCGAATATCTTCTAGGATGCATAATACATCTTCATCAGTACTCCCAAACTTGGACATCTGAAATTGTATTGAATAAATAACTTGAAAATTAGAAGGGACCATAACGACACAACACGATTGACACATAACATAAATGTAACAATATATTTGTGGTCAGCTTAAGTTGTTACCATTCTGTGGAGCCGGAGCTTCTATGGGCAGTCGACATACCTTCGCTATAGGTCGCTGGAATGAGCTGTGCTGCGTTCGGATTTGAACAACTCGTACCAGTCCATATTTTCCTGGATATACACATTCAATTACGCCTAATGGCCAACTGGTTGGTGGCATGTTTTCATTTTTTATGACCACGATATCCCCAGTTTTGATATTTGATTGCATTGTTTGCCATTTTGGTCTATGCTGAAGCTGATTAAGATACATCTTGGACCATTTATGCCAAAATTGTTTAACCAATTGCTGGTAGTACTTCCATCTTTGTGTTAGGGGTTGCTTGCAATTGGAATAATCCGGTTCTGGAATGGCGTTCAGAGGCTGGCCTATTAAAAAATGTCCAGGCGTCAGTACAAATAGTTCCTCTGGATCATTGTGAACCTGGTACTTGATGGACTTCACACCAGCCTCCCAAATTCCTCCAAAGTGTGGCGATGCTGGTGGATTAAAGTGCCAATTTATTGCTTGTAATGCTAGATATTGAGCCTCTTTTGGTTCTGCTTCCTTAACAGCTTGTCTTAAGTCTTTTTCTAGCACAGTTTTAGCTCCGATGAAGTTCGTTCCATAGTCTGAAAAGATGTCTGTGCATAAACCTCTTCTTGCGACAAATCTTTTTAAGGCTGCTAGAAAGGCTTCAGCTGTAAGATCTGATACTAGCTCGATATTTCTTGCTCGTGTGGCCATACAAACGAATATGCAGAAGTATGCCTTTTGCCGTTTGGCATTGCGAAGAGTAGACGTCTTAATTGTAATCGGACCTGCATATCCAATCCCAACCTTAGTAAAAGGCTTGGTTATGTTCACCCTTGAAGAGGGTAAGTTTCCCATGAGTTGAGTGCCAACTGATTTGCGATGCTTAGCACATGTGACGCATTGGTGTAGTCTACTCGTGATGGAGCGTCTTGCATTTAGAATCCAATATTGATTGCGACTCGTGTTCAAGACTAGTGATGGCCCTCCATGTAAAGTTTCGCGATGAAATTTGTCAATGATAATTGATGTTACGTGATGCTGTTGTGGTAGAATTATTGGATGCTTTCTTGCATATGGTATGGTAGCATTATCTAATCCTCCACCTAAACGTATTAGGCCAGTATTGTCCATAAATGGATTGAGTTTTAATAACCTACTATTCTTTGGCAACTGCTTGTTATGTACTAACTGCTTATATTCCTCTTGAAAGGCTATTTGTTGTACAATCTTCAGAATAGTGGTAGTAGCCTGACTGCATTCAGCACTATTGAGAAATTCTACACGCTTGGTATTTGGGTCTCTGCAATTGTTAATAAATCGTTTTATAGTTGCTACGATGCGAACTAGACGTGTAAATGAGGAATATCGTAGTAAGATATCTTCTCCGGCGTTAATTATGAAACTACAAGTGACAGCCCTTTTTGCTTCTAGCTCTATGTGACTGTTGTCTATTTTAGACCTTGGCCAGTCACTCGAATGGCTTACTAGCCATGATGGTCCGTGCCACCATAAATCGTTAGATCGCAAATTTGTAGCAGAACTACCTCTCGAGGCGAGGTCTCCTGGATTATGAACTGTGGAAACATGTTGCCACCGATTATGTTTGAGAATGTCTTGTATCTCAACAACACGATTGGCTACATATGATTTCCAGCGAGAAGGATGGTCATGATCCATTGGAGGACAATTGTTGAGTCTGTCCAAGCGAAAACAGGAATATTATTTAGTTTCATGTCATCGATGGTAGTTTTAATTAATCGTGCTAAGATAACTGCTCCGTTTAGTTCTAAGCGGGGTATCGTTGTGGGCTTAATTGGTGCCACCTTAGTCTTAGAAGTGAGAAGAGTGGACGTTATATTGCCATTTGTATCCTCCACTCTTAGATATAGCACATCCGTATATGCTCTTTCCGAGGCGTCGCAGAATCCGTGCAATTCCATATTTGTGCCCTTGGAGTAATGAATCCATCTAGGAATTCTTAGTTGTTGCACCTGTTGTAGATCTATCTTGAATTTCTCCCATTGAAATTGGACAGCTTCTGTCACTGGAGTGTCCCAAGAGAAACCTGTAATCCATAAGGTTTGCATTAAGATTTTTGCGACAATATTTATTGGTGCAAGCCATCCCAGAGGATCGTACAATGATGCTATTCTGATAATATTATTCTCTTAGTTAAAATTAGATGATTCTCTCCTTGTGTAATCGTAAAAGTGAAGTTATCCTGAACAGGATGCCATTTTATTCCAAGGGTTTTGATTGATTCATCCTCAGTTAATAACAGTTCACTCTTTGACCTCTCTATAATCCAGTGGCACGTCCTCCAGCAATTTGGGTTCGTTGCTGGCCCATTTCCGTAAATTAAAGCCGCCAGCCTTCATCATGTTTATGAATTCTACTTGAATTTTCTTAGCATCGGCAATGTTTTCAGCTCCTGTCAATAAATCGTCGACATAGAAGTCGGTATATGTCGCCCTTGAAGCTAGTGGCCAATGAGTACCTTCATCCTTAGCTAGTTGGTGCAGTGTGCGTACGGCGAGATAAGGAGCAGCTGAAGTACCAAACGTGACTGTTTTTAGCTGGTAATCTTATATATGTTTGGTGGCGGGATTTGGCCAAATAATTCTTTGGAATGTACAATGATCTGGATGCATTTCGATCATTCGATACATCTTCTCAATATCCGCAATCATTGCTATTCTATGCCTTCTCCAATTGAGCAAGGTTGCAAATAATTTTGGCTGTAGAGTAGGCCCCTTTAATAAGTAATCATTTATTGAACGTCCATTTGTGGTTTTAGCAGAGGCATCGAATACCACTCTTAGTTTTGTTGTAGTACTCTCCTTAAACACTGCATGATGCGGAATATAATAATGTGGTTGGTTATCGATAGGTGGAGAGATTTCTTCCATATGCCCAAGCTCTATGTATTCATTTAGGCATTTTGTGTAATCCTGTTCAAGTTCGGGATTATTTAAAAACTTTCTTAGCTTGAAAAGCGCTTGAGTGCTTGCGACCGTGAATGTCCTAATGTGGGTACTTCATTATTAATGAACGGTAACTTAACTTGGTAAGTGCCATTGCTTAATCGTGTATACGATATTTGATAGATTTTCTGACATTCTTCTTCTCTTTTATTGAGCACGGATTGTATTGGCAGTTCTTCTACCTCTCAAAACCTTTTGATCTGTTCAGTTAGATCCACGGTTGTGGTGAAGGTTCGAGTTTCTACCTTGTCGTCAAGGGTCTTGTTAGTTGCTCCTAGTAGGATCCACCCGAACATTGTGTTAACTGTCACTGGTGCTGTATCAGGTCCGCGTCTGATACCTTCTCGAATGATTTTGGCATATACTCGTGCTCCCAGTAAGGCATCTATCCGGCCTGGTTTCCAGAATGTGGGGTCTGCAAGTTTCAATCCAGCTAGATGCCGCCAATCATTTCTGGACACAACCTTTGTTGGCAAAGTATTCGTGATATTCTTCAAAACTAAGAAGTTTTCTTCTAATGCATTTCGAATACAACCACATGATGTTAGCTGTAGTTTAGTTTGTTGAGTTGCTTCAGAGAGACTAGTGTTCAATCCCGTGATATCGACTGACGTGGGCGTGCGCGAGGCACCTAGTTCCTTACATGCGTCTTCTGTTATGAACGAGGCTTGTGAACCACTGTCTATGAGACAACGCAGAACTATAGGTTCACCATAATCACCCTTTACCATCACTAACGCTGTCGACAATAACGCATGATGGCTTTCTCTGTTTATAAACGTTTGAGTCACGTTTGACTCAGCGATGCTGTTGGCCAATTTTCCCCGTGTAGGACTATGCCTTCGTTCTGACGCGATTGCTTCTGACTCGTTGAAGCTTGCCTTGTGTTTTCGTACGGCTTGCTCTTGATCTGTTGTGGCGTTCCAAATTGTTTTTCCCTTTCGGAATCGATATACAATGAAGTATGATGCTTTTTGTTACATCTAAAACATTTGTGCTTGCTACTGCATGGAAAAGCGCAAGCCCCTGTCTAGGTGCGACATGATCCCGCTACCCCTGGAATAGTAGTCAGTTCGCTTACTTGTTTCTAACTGTTGTTTGGGTTGATTTACTAGTGCCTGGAGTTGATAATTGACTAGAATCCGCTTATTTTCATATCTTTCTTTTAATTTATTCCATGCTGGTTCATAGTCCTGATTCGTAACAGGCGTATGTCTCAAGACTCTTTCAGCATCCCCAACTAAACATGCCTTTAGATGATGTAGTTTTTGTACAGCATTTAGTCTTGGGTTATCGTGTACTAATGATATAAACATATCATGAAAAGATCGCCATCGATCATAATCACCGTTAAAGGTTGGCAGTGATATTTTAGGCAATGCGGTTTCCTATTGGATTACTGTACTTGCATGCGGTGGACCAGATGAGGTAGCCTGTGTGTCTATATTTGCAGAAAACTACGTCAATTTTCCATTAATTCGCTCATTAACTCCGAGTATCTGAGTTCTGTTTTGCTGTAATTATCTTCTTCTAGATACACATTAGATTCTTCTGCCTCTTCCTCACATAATGTTTCATTAAGGGTTAAATCTATTGCACTGTAATCTTCCCAAATTTTCTTCAAATCGGAAATTTTTGCCACATAAAAACCCTGCGTATGCTTAGAACTTTCAACACCCCTTGTGTTGTCAATGAATTTGTTTAATCTGCATCTTAAGACCTTCTCTTTATTAACTACTTCCTTTAATGAAGACATATTGCAGTTATCAATGCACGTGAGTAGCGGTAAATTAATGTAACTGTAGCTGGTTACCGCTATGTAAGAAGATGCTTGTATGATTTTAGTAAGATTTAGAATCTAACAGTGAACTATGATTAAATCGAATGCTCTTATTTATCCTGGATGGAACCACCAAATAAATGTTCAGAAATGTGGTAGTATTAGCGTAGCGGTAATGTTAAAATGAGAACAAAATAAAATAAGTTTACATTCGATTTAATTCAAGTTCTTTAGATTTTTGTTTACGCACTCTATGCCTTAACTAAGTTAAATATTACGACTAAGATATACTAAAATACACAACTTCAATGAGCAAGCAAAAATTAGTTCGCATGTAAGCCCAAGCAAATCCAAGATGGGAAGGTGATGGACCACTAGCATGAACTAACTGTACATCAATTAATTACTGTACATCAACCTTAATTAAATATTTTTTGAAAAAAAAAACTAATGCTTAACAATTTTTTTTTTGTAAAATTCACAACTGATATATTTAATTAATTAATCACTTTGAGTTCATAACTTATTAATAATTCACTAAACACAAATTTTCCTCCACCTGGTATTGCATACAAACTTGCACATACTATGAGTAGATCACAAGTCAAATTCACAATTTGAATCAGGTTAAGGAAAAGCACTAAAAATTTATCACACGATGTAGACCTTGGAACTGCCGAAAACACAAGAGAGCGATCCATGGCACTGCACCTCTTTATATAGAGCTTGAACCGCCATTTTTCTGTGGAAACCCACGAGCATAATGCGAAATTCTCCCAGAAAAAATATCTTTCGTTGGCTACAATTATATTCATTCGATGCGGAATTTCGTATTTTATTATCTTGCAATAAAATATTATTAATCTTTATTATATTCTCTAAACGCTGAGAAGTTTTCCAAAATTTGCTATAATATGGCGCTGGCTAAATTTTGGCATCCATGTTGAATAAATTTAGTGTGGAACGTAATTTTCTATTTATCTCGTTCCCACTTGCCATCTCTTTTCTTCTCATTATGCATATGAGAAATTATAAAATCTTTAATACTTTTAACGAAGATATTTTTCCACTTTTTAAACGCTGCCATTGTGTTCCTCGCTAAAAAACACCCCAATTTGATATATCATGTGTTGGCAGTACATGAAAGTGACAGTTCCGCGGTTTATATTCGTTTCGCGCCGGCAATGTTTTCGCGAGTGTGTTTTAGTGGCTGTTTACGTTTAATTACAGGTAAGTTGGTGAATGGTGCCAGTAAATTCTAATTATGTAGTGATTTGATGTGTTTGTGTGGTCTATTTAGCCATATTTCGTGATTGTATACATCCTAACCTGTACCAGGTGCGATGTTTACCTTTGCCTTTTTTCGTGCTATTTAAGGTATTTCAAGTATTAAAGCATCTTATAACTTGCTCAACAATGTTGTGCAGGTAATATTATGCAATTATTGATACATGAAAATTCATTTTTCGCAAGTTTTCTTGCATAGAAATTCTATTCTCGGCAGCTGTCAAAAGGTGATATTTATGTTAATTTCACCTGAACTGCTCGACGGGAACTTAATTTTCTGTAAAATCTCTGTTCTACTATTAATATTTAGTGATTTGGTTAAGATTCCAAGTGTTGAGCAATGGAAATTAACATATCATCACTACTTGTAATTTACCACAGTGTTGTTGTTGCTTTCTGTGATTGTTTACATTCATATCATGCATGTATAACACTGGATTTGTTGTAATTCAGTTTTATTTTAGCAATTCATTAAAATATTTATTAATTCTCAATAATCTAATTCATTTCTTTTTATAATCATTTCAGAAATTCATTGGTGTGAGCCCTTAAGCTGAGACTCGGCGAGGGATTTTGAGGGATGTCTGCTGGAACTTCTGATTTAAGATAAGTATTTTAAATTTGGACGAATTTTTGCTAATTCTTTTTCTTTCTTTCCTTTCAGGTTCTTCGTCGCTGAACAACATCAATATATTGTCCTATACTGTAATAAGATTGCATTGATGTCACACGTAAAACTGTTCATGATTATTTATTGTTATAATTTGTATCGGAATTCTGTTGAAGATGCAGAGCGCTGCCGTACTTATTATGGGATGGCTAAGAAGCCGCTGTTTTTTAAGATATCCCATGGTGTTATTAAATGGCAGAATGTTCCAGAGTTGCTCCTATGGCAGAGTATGCCCTTGTTGTTATTTTATTTATAGGCAGAGTATGCCAAAGTAATATGTGTGGTAGAGTATGCCGCTGTTTTTAGGCAGAATATGCCAATGATAAGGTTGGCAGAGTAAGCCGATGTTTACTTGAGAAATAAAAGCACTCTTTCAAATTGAATTTAAGTCTGTTTTTTTTTTGATCGTGTATATTTTCTCAACCAAGAATTATGCTTGCATAGCGTAAATTGCTTGCGTTGCAAATTGTTCTTGAGGTCGAGCAAACCTTGTTTGTTTTTAATTATTATTCGTTTCGATTTTTGTTTATATTTCTTGACCGTAGTCATGGCTTTACATTACAATATAATGATTTATCACAGAAATAATCCTGAAAATCAAAAATATTTTAATTTAATTTCAATTTCATTCCAATTGCATTAAAATTCATCCCCATATTATAATAAAATGCAATTTAGCATAAATTATATTTTATTATCAGGCACACATTCCGTTCTCACGGCATGTCTACTTACCTACATGCAGTACTAAGTACATACATTATCTCAATTCCGACAAATTACCTATATACATACATACAGTCTTTAAAACTAGTAAAATCTAATAGTATGCACATACATACAGACAAATATTCTCATCGCCTAAAAATATTATTTGACAAGACACAAGTGCATATCAGATTTGAGGCATATGCATTGCGTCTAAACTTTTTGTACTTTCCCACGTACGATTTGTCACGTCGTGGGAAAGAAATAAAAAGAATAAAAATGCTTTCATGGGTACATGGGGGCATCAAGGTCAATCCTCGGGGAGTTGGTTTTTGACGTTTTTACATGTCGCCTCGCGAAAGTGATTTCTTCGTCCAGTAGAAAGGATTAGTCATTTGACAAAAAGAAAGAAAGTCAAAGAATAAAAAGGAAACTAATAAATAAAGTATCTTAATCTGCTCACCGATTGCTTCTTCCTGGACGTGCCAAGGAGTACGAGAGATCTGGCATAAAACAATGCGCACTTCATGTATGTAAAATAATTTTTTTTTCTTTTCGCAAACAAATTCCATAGTTGAAAGATAACTCAGTACTAAGATACCCAGAATTTATTTAATTTAAATAAAAGTCAGAGCTTATTTCAACGATCTTTACTATTTACTCTCTCACAATAAGTGATTCCATAAAATTTGCTTTCAATTTCGATCTCACTACAAGCCTAACGTTACTAATAACAATATCGCTGAGCACAATGGATCTGATAAGCACATCAATTTTGTGTAATGTTATAACTGACGTACATAGTTGACTTCATGTTTAATAATTTAGAAACAATGGTGCAAAGCCTTACATATAAATACGTGTACATATACATAGTTGAACAGAATTAGTATTTATTTAATTGAAATATTTCGGAAATGAACATTAATAGGACAGTTAATAACATATTGTGCACTATTAATTTTAATCTGTTGTTATTCAATTAAACAATGTTGACCCCACGTGTGAGTGGCCAATAGCCTCTCCTAGAAACGTGAAATATGGAGAAAAAAAATCATAATGAAGATAAAACAAAGCGCCGTTTAAGTATCGCACCAAAAATAAAAGATCAACCATGGCTCAAAACTTAATTGTTTTTTCTTTTTCTTTTTTCTTACCACTACATTTTGTTTTTATTACGAAAATTAAGCTGGGAAATGCAACGAACAGGCATATATAAAACCATCATAAAACGAGCTAGGAAATGTTTCTAGTGCGGTCAAGTATAGGAGCATTTTAAATTAGTAGTTAACGTACTTAACTTATAGGCTAGACAATGCATTATAAATGTCATTAAATTGAAATATTCTAATGACATTTATAATGTATTTGATTCTAATTACGTGTTTTGAAAAGTAAATACAATATATCTTTACTTGTGGAGAATTCTTGACCTATGCAAGTTTATTTCTTTATGCGGCGATATATAAGACATGGTTGATCTTCTATTTCTGGTACGATACCTGTACTTAAAAGGCGCTTGGTTTTATCTTCCTTATGATTTTCTTCTGCTTATTTCAAGTTTCTACGAGAGGTTATTGGCCATACGCACGTGAGGTTGGTTATATTTAACATGGAAAAATTAAAATTACTAGTGCAAAATATGTTATTAAATGTCCTTAACGTAAGTATATCCTATAATTATGTTGTAGATTTCACTCGACTTTCTTTCATATGTGCTTAGTTTTCCCACCATTATTAAAATTTTGAACTTCGAAATAATTTCGTTCAAGTATGGACGAGGTATTTTGCAAGACATCATTTCTTTTATCAAGGCTAATAATGTTGGATTTATCTAAAGTATACCAACAGATTAGAGATATTTTCTGTGGGTACGGAAAAGTTTGCTAATATGGCTACTTTAGAAAATTATTCACTCTCAAGGAGTATAAGTTTTCGAAGAGAAAAACATGTTTGAAGATATATCTTTAATTTTTTACTTGTCTATAAACGTTTTGGAAAGCAAGTTACTATAAATGAAAACAAGACCAAAATGGCGTTCAGTAAGCAAAACGAGCTGAGTTACAGCCAAGAAAGCGTTGCAAGTACAACATTTTCGAGAAAACCTAAAATTTCTTCTAATTTCGAAAATAACATAAATTTTTGTTTTTGAATATAGGACACCACCTTATAACGTATCAACGCACGTAGAAACCAGAAATTTTGTACACGGCCTTTTTATAAAAATAGTAAATATAGTTTCAAAAATGGGCTAAATCCCCTTCTTGGTGTTACCATATAAAAATTTAGGATTTTTATATATGCTGTGGAAACGATCAGTCCCGACATTTTCATTTTATTAAAAGCTTTTTTAGAATACGAAATCCTATAAGATTGGTTATAATTATTTTGTCTGTCCGACGAACCGTTCTAGAAATATATGCGAAAAACCACTTCACAAATTAAACTTGCATAGATCGGTGACTATACGAAATTTTATACGGAGATTCATCTACTAGGGTATCATAAGAATTAGTCTTAAACCAATTCTAGCTTTCTTACTTGTTTTAAATTGTCTTTGCAAATTCTCAACACGCTTCATTGTTTGCTGTTTGGAATTGCATAATTCTGGTATTGTGTTTGCGAATGGTAGTTTCACTATCTTAGTCATAATTGGTTTGGAAGAACTCTTTGTTTGATTTGATTTAGATGCCAAGGTATCTGTTATTGCTTTGTATATACTTTCAAACTAGTGTCTAAAAATGAATTAAATTGTTGATATTTGGGAAGCTCATAAGTTTCCTTGAAATTATTCCTATAACTGTAACGTTATGAAAGGTAGGTTTTGTATTATTGAATAAATAGGTTATGCGTACGTCCCATCTAAATGTCTCAGTTTGTATAACTTATGTCTGTAATATGTTAGATAAACGCACTTGTTGTACTTATCTATAAGTTTGTTATCTAACAAAATAATATACAACGCAATCTACGTGCTAAAAATTGCTTCAAGCTCTGGGCCAAGACTAATGTTGGCTGACTGACTCTGATTGCTCTCTTGCTTTGTGCTATCATATATACATATTTATCATATTCAACAGTAAGCCCCGTAATTTCTGCAGGGGCTATTAAATCTATATTGCTAATTAAAGGATTTAAATGAACATCTCTCTGTAGTTCATTTTGGTTGATTGGTTAATCAATCTTAAGATGATAATTTACTAGAGTTTAATTTTTTGTTCGTACTTCGACATTAATTTGCTCCATGTGAGTAGATAGTCTTGTTATCAGAGTAGGACGTAATAATTTTTCTCCTTCACCTATTATTGAAGTTTTCAAATAATACAATTTTTGAACATCTTTCAAATTTGCAGTATTATGTACTACAGTTATATGGAGAACGTGAAAGGAACCAGCCATCATAATTTGGCTAATTTCATATTATCTTGTTTTACATTTTCTAAAGTTTCGTGCATCCAAAATTGATTTCTGATGTTCTTTCCGAAAATGACTATTAATTCTGAATGTCTTTCTGCAAAATATCATAACGTTTTTATATATGTAAGTAAATGCATAAAAATTTTAATTTGAAGTTAAAGCGTCTTTTTAAAAGCAATTCCATAATTGACCTCCAGAATTTAAATCTCGGATAAGTTACCTAAAAATAAATCTATGTAACTTTTTTTAATTCAATATAACAATATATAATTATACATTAATTAATTAATATTAATATTTTAGGAAATAAATTACGATTCCCCCCGAGGTGGAGTTTCTGTGATAACTGAGAAAGGAGAGACGACCACGTCATATTTACTTATTCAAAGAGCAAAGAAAACAGACTCTGGAAGATACAGCTGTATACCTTCAAATGCTAACTCCTTCACAGTTAATGTGCATATATTAAATGGTAAAATATTATACAACTATGAATTTTAACTATTTAAATTAATTTGTAGGAGAATATCCAGCTGCTATGCAACATGGGGGACAAGGCACAATAAAAAATAAAATCTATCTTTTATTTGGATTTGTTCACTTTGTTCTTTTCTTACTTTTTTTGGTAAAATTCGTTGATAATTAAAATATATAATTTTGTAAAAAATGCTATTAAAAATATAGAATCCAATCCAATCAATTTCCTTTTAAAAAGAAAATTCTTATTATCAATCGTCGTAGTTAATAACAAAAAAATCTTTTATTAAAAATATATGTATACTATGGCAATGTTTCGATATGTTTAAAACCCCGAATAATACGGTGATATGTTTAGCAGACAAGAGCATTCAAAATTGTCATCTTATTAATTAATTAAAGGACAGCTAGCAACAGATGGAGCATGACACACAATGCATTTAAATTTAAAATTGAGTACTGTGCAGCATACAGGGGAAGCACCGGTTTTGAGCGTTTTTTTCGTATATGTGCTAAAAATTAAAAAAATCCTGCATCATTAATTGCTGCAATTCCGATGCAGAGATACACATTAAAAATTTCAAGCCGGCCCTCATTACATTTGCTGCAAGTAGGGTGCAAATTGCAATATATGAATACATCAAACTATTTTCCAAAAAACAATCTATAAGCAGAAAACTGTTTTGTTGTTGTGATATTTCGTAAAAACCTTGTTTTCAATTATTTTTCATCTGCTAAACAATTTTGCGATCTTATATAATCGAGTTACCAAATACCGGCTTCCATGCTTATCCTTGAAACTGTGTAGTCATGCTTTTAGGGTTCTGCAGCGAAAGGGTGCCAACGGGACCCTATTACTAGCCTCCGCTGTCCGTCCGTCTGTCTGTCAATGTAATAGGTAGACAGTTGAAATATTCACAGGTGTACTTCTATTGCAGCTATAGCAGCAAGTAATAAAAATTAAATTAAGTGGAACCTGGTTATGGGTTTCTTACTGTTTCGAGACCCGTATAATATACGGGTCTACAGGCAATCTACTTCATATGAGCAGAGAAAATTAAAAGAGAATTACTGAAGTACTGTCAGTTTCTGGCATAAAGCCGAAGATCACAACTTCCATAAAGAAATTACTGAGAATATAGGTACTGTGTGTAAGTGTTTCGATCAGCAGTAACAGGGTGATCTCATGAAGACAGAAATGAACCCTGAAACTACCTGCTATCTACACTACAGTGAACTCAGATGCCAATAAGTTGCTGGCGGATATATATATAGATTTATTTAAAATCTATATGTGAATCATTTTAAGGAAAATTTGTTGTCTTCATTCAATTAAAAAGATTTTTGGGTATCCTATTTTTTACTAATAAGTGGAACCTGGTAATGAGTATTTCACTCTTTCGAGACCCGTACAATATACGAGTTTACAGGCAATTCTCAACCTACTGCATATGAGCAGAGAAAATTAAAATACAAGTACCGAAGTACTGTCAGTTTCTGGCCTAAAGCCGAAGATCAAAAATTCCATAAACTGAACTGCTTTAGAATATTCAGTTGAACTTATTAACTAATATCATTCAAACAATGACTTTCTAGCACAAATAAAATTAGTGGTATTACCGCATTAAATGTTTGCAGGATGTCCGCTCCTGGAGAGAGTTGAGATAAAAGCGGCAGTTGTTAAATTTTCCACTATAGTTGAATATGTACGGCTTTGGTAGAGAAACACACAAACATAGTCGAAGTCGCTTTTGTACTGGAAATGTGACATCATCTTGAAGTTTTCTTTTAGGAGGATACTACAACAACCAATGTAGGTAGGTATGTTGACTTGTCTTCAGGCCGATACGTCACCGACCCTGAGGTCATTGACCTATGACCCTTGACCTTTGACCTTTGACCCTTGACCTTTGACCTTTGACCCTTGACCTTGACCCCTGACTCTGATGTCATTGACCTTCACACACACACACACACACACACACACACACACTACGTCACACTAAAAGATTTTCTACCAGGCGATATTCAGTACCATGTTATTAAATTAACAACAACAACAAACTAACGTAGGTAGATATGATGACCTAGGTATGAAATAGCCTAATTTTTGATCTTCAGGTGTAATGCTTCTAGTTTTATTCATTGCATAAACAATTCGTACAGCCGAATAATGTAAACAAATTCGCAGTCGAATAATGTAAACAAAATTCTCACAGAGCCGAGAAAGTAAACAAATTTATGAAAGATTCTCAATAGCTGAAAAAAAACAACAACTGATATGTTGTCTTAGATGAGTAGTTATAATTGAAAATTTCTTTTGCTGAAAAAAAACAACTGCGAATTAAAAAGCCGAGAGTGATCATGATATCTAAAAATAGATCACGGCTGCTTGTAAGAAGTAGTGGAAATTAAAGCCTCGGTGGACAGGTGGCTGGTAATTTGATGCCGCCAAGTAAAGTAAACAATGGTTTTTTGCATCTAGGAGTGTGTATTGAAAAGTCGTAAGTTTTATGAAAAATTGTTTTTTATTTATTCGCATCATTAAATCTTAAATTATAAACTTTTTCTCTGTGCTTCATATCCAAAATTGGTAACAATATATCTGAAGTTCTATTAATCCTATCTTGGAATCGAAAGCGATCCAGAGCATATGTCTCCCATGGTCCTTTTCTGGGTTCATAATCAATCATATAAACTTGCGGAGCAGCAGTACTAAACTTGACCTTCATTATCACGACTAATTAAAACAACTATTTTCACATTATTCCCTTTTTATTATTCAATCTGATGTAATTCATATTACTAATAATTCAAGCCTAGGCTACTTTTGTAGGCATGCTTTAGTGAATACCGTACTTTGAAACCATCTCGCTCTCTCAAAACATCTTTCTCTCTCTAGCACACATGTTTGAGGTGGACTTGATCATATACATACCAGCTTGGAGCTTGGTTGTCTGCTTTATATACTATGAGTATAGTATGGTTGCCTGGAATTATCAGGCTTGTTGTTCAAATGTGGTGTTTTGATAATCCTAAGCGTATTTTCTTATCTTCCGAACCAAAATAAATTGTTTATACCTTCCTTAACAAAATTATTTAAAAAAATTTATCTTAACCAAATGACTACGATTCCTCAGTCAAGAATTCTCTGTTGAGTAATCATTGTATATGGCGCTGTACCTTGGGCTGATGATATCGAATGTAGCTGCCTATAGATTCGGGCTCCGGCTGCAAATAGACAAACATTCAGCTGGGAGTTAGTGGGCGTAATATGGTAATGTTATATTTTAATCAAAACTATTTTATTATTTTGTTAAGTAAGGTATAGTGTAGCCTTTGGGAAGGTAAGGAACTAAGCTGTAAATTACTAGAAGACTATTTTCCTGTATGGATAGTAAGTTAGGCTCTATACCATATATAAATTCAATGTTTGGCAGTTTTCTATAAGTATCAATATAGAATATTTTAGAAAGAGGACTCTCAATGCACACAAACAGATTTCTGTTTCATGGCTTGGGACGTATTATGTCCAGGAACCTAGAATAGGATGACCTTATACTGTATGGATATAGGCTATAGCTTTACTCAAAACGAATTGCATGAGAATTTGGTTAGTGGTTAGTGTCTTCTTAAATGTGAGACTGTTGAGATGAATATTGAGGAGCCGAGTCAAAATGTTATGAGCACCTTGTAAGCTGGGCTTGGGCAAGATATGATGCAACGGATGGATCAGTATGAGTTTGTGGTCGAAAATATAAACAATTTCGAGTCCAAACACCATTTCTTGAACAAGGTCCCCTGGTGACATTTGCTGGTACTACCAATTTTTGTTCATCTCGGGTTCGGGGATACGATATCACTTACAGCACTCACCAGCATAGGAAAATAGCATATAATTTCGATATTTCTTGAGTAAGGTTACCTAGCCGCATTAGCCGGAACTAATAGCATGCCTTGGTTTTGCTGTTTTCTTTTATTAGCGGGGAAGTGCTAGATATCAGCATGGCGTCATCTTGTTTTTTATTGAAAAGTCACAGTTGCTTTTTTGAATCCAAACACCATTTCTTGAGCAAGGTCCCCTGGTGGCATTTGCTGGTACTACCTATGTTGTTCATCTCGGGTTCGGGGATAAGATATCACTTACAGCACTCACCAGCATAGGATTTCGATATTTCTCGAGTAAGGTTACCTAGCGGCATTAGCCGGAACTACTAGCATGCCTTGGTTTTGCTGTTTTCTTTTATTAGCGTGGAAGTGCTAGATATCAGCATGGCGTCATCTTGGTTTTGGGGAAATAGCATAGAATTTCGATATTTCTTGAGTAAGGTTAC
Source organism: Dioctria linearis (assembly GCA_963930735.1). Classification (NCBI taxonomy): domain Eukaryota; kingdom Metazoa; phylum Arthropoda; class Insecta; order Diptera; family Asilidae; genus Dioctria; species Dioctria linearis. The sequence goes on along the minus strand of OZ005744.1, from coordinate 73,353,135 downwards.
CTAGCGGCATTAGCCGGAACTAATAGCATGCCTCGGTTTTGCTGTTTTCTTTTATTAGCGGAGAAGTGCTAGATATAAGCATGACGTCATCTTGGTTTTGCTGTTTTCAAGTGCTGTTGTAGATATCATATCCCCGAACCCGAGATGAACAACACAGGTAGTACCAGCAAATGCCACCAGGGGACCTTGCTCAAGAAATGGTGTTTGGACTCGAAAAAGCTGCTATAAAAGCGCAAGCAAACTCTTGGGGGAGCACCAGTCAATCGAAGTGATTCAAAGTGTTAGTGTTGAATAAAAAAAATTAAAAATGTCTATCAGAGTAATAAATGAAAGTTTTTCATTAATTAATAAATTGCGAGAAGATGTTTTGAAGTGTTTAAGTGATGCAAATTTTGTTAATAAAAACAATATTATTAAAGAGTGCAACAGAAACATTCGTAAATATCAAGCAGCATTTCGGAAGTGTAATAAGAATGCTAGAAAACAACATTTGCACAGCTATATTGCTCAAATTAAATCGTTGAGAGTGTTAATCAAAGCTCCCCATCGAGGTGGAGGAATTAATCAACGAGTAATAAGAAGTGATTTTGTTAAGTGGGAAGAAATAAAAACAGCATTCGTAGGTATAATTAGGGCAGGTGTTATCGTGAATATAAGCCACCTAGATTCTAAGCTTTTTATGCAAGATGCTTCCAAATTACTTGCTCGCCGCATTAAGAATACATTAAAACAACAATATCATATTAAAGTTGCTACAACGTTTTGCGGTGAGTTTATTAAAGAAACTGGTGATAATGAAGTTATTAAAGACATTAAGTACTTCCAAGCAAGAACTGTCCCAATCAGTGTGGAGGATAATTTGAATGAGTGGTATAAATTAAATATATACGACCCAATACTTACTCAACTGGAAGAGTTTCAAGAGAAAGACAGTGGTTGGGCTCTGCATTCTATAATACATTTAGCGGTGCATATCAACAAGTTTGAGCCGATTCGGGGATCATTTTATATACCTCTGCCAAAGGAGAATGCATCAAAGAAAGCTTGCATCAATGTACAAAATAATGATGAAGCATGCTTCGCGTGGGCAATAACATCAGCGCTATATCCTGCAAATGTTCACTCCGATAGGATCTCATCATATCCACATTATTCTACTGTGCTAAATTTTACTGGAATAACATTTCCCATGACGCTTAAGCAAATAACGCAATTTGAAGGCCAGAACGATTTATCAATAAACGTGTTCATCCTAGAGAAAGAGCGTTTCTTCACCACAGTTCCAGTTAGACTTACGAAACACAGGATGGAGCGACATGTAAATCTCTTAATGCTACAAGATGACTATGGTCAGGATGATGATGATGATGATGATGATGATGATGATGATGATGATGATGATGATGATGATGATGATGATGATGATGATGATGATGATGATGATGATGATGATGATGATGATGATGATGATGATGATGATGATGATGATGATGATGATGATGATGATGATGATGATGATGATGATGATGATGATGATGATGATGATGATGATGATGATGATGATGATGATGATGATGATGATGATGATGATGATGATGATGATGATGATGATGATGATGATGATGATGATGATGATGATGATGATGATGATGATGATGATGATGATGATGATGATGATGATGATGATGATGATGATGATGATGATGATGATGATGATGATGATGATGATGATGATGATGATGATGATGATGATGATGATGATGATGATGATGATGATGATGATGATGATGATGATGATGATGATGATGATGATGATGATGATGATGATGATGATGATGATGATGATGATGATGATGATGATGATGATGATGATGATGATGATGATGATGATGATGATGATGATGATGATGATGATGATGATGATGATGATGATGATGATGATGATGATGATGATGATGATGATGATGATGATGATGATGATGATGATGATGATGATGATGATGATGATGATGATGATGATGATGATGATGATGATGATGATGATGATGATGATGATGATGATGATGATGATGATGATGATGATGATGATGATGATGATGATGATGATGATGATGATGATGATGATGATGATGATGATGATGATGATGATGATGATGATGATGATGATGATGATGATGATGATGATGATGATGATGATGATGATGATGATGATGATGATGATGATGATGATGATGATGATGATGATGATGATGATGATGATGATGATGATGATGATGATGATGATGATGATGATGATGATGATGATGATGATGATGATGATGATGATGATGATGATGATGATGATGATGATGATGATGATGATGATGATGATGATGATGATGATGATGATGATGATGATGATGATGATGATGATGATGATGATGATGATGATGATGATGATGATGATGATGATGATGATGATGATGATGATGATGATGATGATGATGATGATGATGATGATGATGATGATGATGATGATGATGATGATGATGATGATGATGATGATGATGATGATGATGATGATGATGATGATGATGATGATGATGATGATGATGATGATGATGATGATGATGATGATGATGATGATGATGATGATGATGATGATGATGATGATGATGATGATGATGATGATGATGATGATGATGATGATGATGATGATGATGATGATGATGATGATGATGATGATGATGATGATGATGATGATGATGATGATGATGATGATGATGATGATGATGATGATGATGATGATGATGATGATGATGATGATGATGATGATGATGATGATGATGATGATGATGATGATGATGATGATGATGATGATGATGATGATGATGATGATGATGATGATGATGATGATGATGATGATGATGATGATGATGATGATGATGATGATGATGATGATGATGATGATGATGATGATGATGATGATGATGATGATGATGATGATGATGATGATGATGATGATGATGATGATGATGATGATGATGATGATGATGATGATGATGATGATGATGATGATGATGATGATGATGATGATGATGATGATGATGATGATGATGATGATGATGATGATGATGATGATGATGATGATGATGATGATGATGATGATGATGATGATGATGATGATGATGATGATGATGATGATGATGATGATGATGATGATGATGATGATGATGATGATGATGATGATGATGATGATGATGATGATGATGATGATGATGATGATGATGATGATGATGATGATGATGATGATGATGATGATGATGATGATGATGATGATGATGATGATGATGATGATGATGATGATGATGATGATGATGATGATGATGATGATGATGATGATGATGATGATGATGATGATGATGATGATGATGATGATGATGATGATGATGATGATGATGATGATGATGATGATGATGATGATGATGATGATGATGATGATGATGATGATGATGATGATGATGATGATGATGATGATGATGATGATGATGATGATGATGATGATGATGATGATGATGATGATGATGATGATGATGATGATGATGATGATGATGATGATGATGATGATGATGATGATGATGATGATGATGATGATGATGATGATGATGATGATGATGATGATGATGATGATGATGATGATGATGATGATGATGATGATGATGATGATGATGATGATGATGATGATGATGATGATGATGATGATGATGATGATGATGATGATGATGATGATGATGATGATGATGATGATGATGATGATGATGATGATGATGATGATGATGATGATGATGATGATGATGATGATGATGATGATGATGATGATGATGATGATGATGATGATGATGATGATGATGATGATGATGATGATGATGATGATGATGATGATGATGATGATGATGATGATGATGATGATGATGATGATGATGATGATGATGATGATGATGATGATGATGATGATGATGATGATGATGATGATGATGATGATGATGATGATGATGATGATGATGATGATGATGATGATGATGATGATGATGATGATGATGATGATGATGATGATGATGATGATGATGATGATGATGATGATGATGATGATGATGATGATGATGATGATGATGATGATGATGATGATGATGATGATGATGATGATGATGATGATGATGATGATGATGATGATGATGATGATGATGATGATGATGATGATGATGATGATGATGATGATGATGATGATGATGATGATGATGATGATGATGATGATGATGATGATGATGATGATGATGATGATGATGATGATGATGATGATGATGATGATGATGATGATGATGATGATGATGATGATGATGATGATGATGATGATGATGATGATGATGATGATGATGATGATGATGATGATGATGATGATGATGATGATGATGATGATGATGATGATGATGATGATGATGATGATGATGATGATGATGATGATGATGATGATGATGATGATGATGATGATGATGATGATGATGATGATGATGATGATGATGATGATGATGATGATGATGATGATGATGATGATGATGATGATGATGATGATGATGATGATGATGATGATGATGATGATGATGATGATGATGATGATGATGATGATGATGATGATGATGATGATGATGATGATGATGATGATGATGATGATGATGATGATGATGATGATGATGATGATGATGATGATGATGATGATGATGATGATGATGATGATGATGATGATGATGATGATGATGATGATGATGATGATGATGATGATGATGATGATGATGATGATGATGATGATGATGATGATGATGATGATGATGATGATGATGATGATGATGATGATGATGATGATGATGATGATGATGATGATGATGATGATGATGATGATGATGATGATGATGATGATGATGATGATGATGATGATGATGATGATGATGATGATGATGATGATGATGATGATGATGATGATGATGATGATGATGATGATGATGATGATGATGATGATGATGATGATGATGATGATGATGATGATGATGATGATGATGATGATGATGATGATGATGATGATGATGATGATGATGATGATGATGATGATGATGATGATTATGATGCTGGCAGATATCATTTCTGCTGGATTAAAGATCTTTCACGCCTTGTATATAAACAAACTTCAAAAAGAAAGAGCAGAAAGTATATATGTGAGAGATGTTTGCTCTACTTTTACTCTGAAGAAAAATTAGCATCACACACTCCCGAATGCGAGAGTCAAAAGGACTGTAGGATTATGTTTCCCTCAGAGGAAAAGAAATGGTTGGAATATAACAATTATAACCATAAGAATCCAGTCCCGTTTTGTGTGTATGCAGATCTTGAATCAATATTGAAGCCGATTCAGGGAAACGATCAAAATACACAGCGAATCCAGGAACATGAAGTTCATAGCATAGGATTCTACTGCAAACATGATGCTAAGCTCTCATATTACAGAGCATATAGAGTCAAAGACTGTCAAAAATGGTTTGCATTAGAATTGCAAAAGATTGCATCCATAGCTGTACAGGAGAAGCTGAACATCAGACCAATGCAACCCCTGACTAAAGAGGAACGGCGTTCACATATGGAAAATACTTGCTGTCATATATGTGAAAAAACGTTTGCAGCCGATGAGGAACGAGCCCGGGACCATTGCCACTTAACAGGTAAATACTGAGAATCATAATTCAATTCATTTTTTTCATAAATTCTTTTAACAGGAAAATACCGAGGGCCAGCGCGCACAATGCATGCAATCTGATGTACCAAGATTGCTCCATAGTTCCAGTCATTTTTCACAATTTATCTGGGTATGATGCTCACTTCATTATTAAGGATATAGCTACACCTTTCCCAGGAAATGTTGATCCAGGAAATGTTGATCTCTTGCCAATAAACAAGGAAAGATATATCTCGTTCACCAAGCACATGGACGGCAGCTACATAAAATTCAGATTCAGCGATTCCTTCCGTTTTATGGCTGAATCTTTAGATAAGCTATCATCATTGCTGCCGATGGATAAATTAAACATTACAAGATCAGTATGGCAGGGATTGAATGATGACACTATCAAACTTCTTACACGCAAGGGTCTCTTCCCATATGATTTTATTGATGACTGGGGTAAATTAGATTTCCGGAACTTGCCAACACAGGAAGCGTTCTACATTAAACTGACTGACAGTGCTATATCTCCTGAGGACTACAATCATGCTGAAGAGGTCTGGCAAAAATTTGAAATACAAACACTTGGTGATGTTCTCCTATTGGCCGATGTGTTTGAGAACTTTCGAGAAGTGTGCATGAAGGACATACAATTTAGATCCAGCACATTATTACACCATGCCAGGCCTAACATGGGATGCTATGCTAAAATACACTAATGTGAAACAAGAGCTGATAACCGACGTAGATATACTGCTATTCATAGAGAGAGGCATTCGAGGTGGTATAAGTCAATGTTCGAATAGATATAGTAAAGCCAAGAACAAATATATGGATGATTTTAGCCTGAGGAGAAAGAGAAATACTTGATGTATTATGATATCAATAACCTTTATGGATGGGCCATGTCACAGCATTTACCAACCGGAGGATTCAAATGGGTTCATGTTCCCAATATTGAAGTTTCCGAAATTGCTGATGATTCTCCAACTGGATACATATTCGAAGTCGACTTGGATTATCCTCAACATCTGCATGTTAAGCATAAGGACTTACCGTTTTGCTCTGAGCATGCAGCACCACCTGGAGCAAAATTAGAAAAGCTTCTGACAACATTACATCCAAAAACTAAATATGTTATACACTACCGAAATTTGAAGCAATGCTTATCACATGGACTCATCCTGAAAAAAGTGCACCGGGTACTTCAATTCGACCAATCAACTTGGCTTAAGCCATATATTGACTTAAATACCACCAAACGGATGCAGGCTACAAGCGATCATGAGAAGGACAGCTATAAGAAGATGAATAATGCAGCTTTTGGTAAGACCATGGAAAATGTACGCAAGTATAGCGATATCAAGCTTTGCATGAAGTGGGAAGGTCGCTATGGTGCAAAAGCTCAGATTGCGGCACCCAACTTCCACAGTGTAACGATATTTGATGAGAATTTAGTTGCTGTGGAATTAAGGCGACTCAAAATATTATTCAATAAGCCGCTCTATATAGGAATGGCAGTTATGGAAATATCGAAAATATGCCTCTACGATTTTCACTACAGTTTTATGCAGCGTGAGTATGGAGATAAAAGTAAAGTCATGTATACTGATACAGATTCTCTTATATATGAACTTGAAGAGAAAAATGCATATGAGTTCATGGTCGAAAATATAAACAAATTTGATACAAGTGATTACCCAGAAGATAATGAATTCAATTTACCGCTCATGAATAAAAAGATTCCTGGGCTAATGAAGGATGAGCTGAATGGGAAAATCATGAGCGAATTTGTAGGCTTGCGCTCGAAAATGTACAGTCTGCGTATAAACGCTGGTAAAACTGTAAAAAAAGCGAAAGGGGTAAAGGCTAATGTAGTCCAGAAGCATATAAATTTCGAAGACTACGTCGAATGCTTGAATAACGAGCGAATATTAACTGCCAATCAGAGCTCCATACGATCTCATCACCATAACGTATACACTATCAGTCAAAAAAAGATTGCATTGAGTCCCTATCATAATAAGCGTCATATTATGAGCGGAGCGACGGATACTCTACCATGGGGACATTACTCTATTTCATCAGATCAACAAGTAGCAGCCACAGAAAGAATCTAAGTTAAGTGTAAATAATAAATGTATTATAGTTTTAGTTTCATTTATTCAAGTAATTTGTTTTGAACATGTATAATTATAAAATAAAAAAAGTATTGTAATTGTATTATAGTTATAGTTGTTTTTCAAGAAATTATAAAACATCTTTGTTATTAATCCAAGAATTGTGTTTTGATGAAAATCCGAGCCATTTAACGTAAGCTTTATCTCCACTCTTCTTTAAGATTTTCTCTACGAGATATAGGTTTGGGTGTTTAACTTTCAGCAGCTCCAATTCATAAAAGCCTCCTGTGATTGGATTTCCTTGATAATCTTCTAGCCGATATGTGATGGGGTTTGTGCCTTAAGAAGTGCGATTTAACTTAGCACTAGAAATTCTCATTTTGTTTACTTGGAGAGCACATAAAGGATCATGGAAACTTGCGCTGTAGGCAGATGTTGATTTCAACGACAGACAGAGGAAATTTTGATTACATCTAACATCGAGATTACAGCTCGGTCCCATAGGATTATAAGATGTGAAATAGAATGATACACTAAGAGTTAATAAATGATATTTTATATATGGCCTTCTTTTTATTCAACTGATAACAGATAAACAGCTTTTCAAACAGCTCTGATAACAGCTTAACAGCTTTTCAAACAGCTCTGATAACAGCTTAACAGCTTTTAAAACAGCTCTGATAACAGCTTAACAGCTTTTAAACAGGTCTGATAACAGCTTAACAGCTTTTCAAACAGCTCTGAAAACAGCTTAACAGCTTTTCAAACAGCTCTGATAACAGCTTAACAGCTTTTCAAACAGTTTAACAGCTTTTAAAACAGCTCTGATAACAGCTTAACAGCTTTTAAACAGCTCTGATAACAGCTTAACAGCTTTTCAAACAGCTCTGATAACAGCTTAACAGCTTTTCAAACAGCCCTGATAACAGGTTAACAGCTTTTAAAACAGCTCTGATAACAGCTTAACAGCTTTCAAACTGCTCTGATAACAGCTTAACAGCTTTTAAAACAGCTCTGATAACAGCTTAACAGCTTTTCAAACAGGTCTGATAACAGCTTAACAGCTTTTCAAACAGCTCTGCTAACAGCTTAACAGCTTTTAAAACAGCTCTGATAACAGCTTAACAGCTTTTAAACAGCTCTGATAACAGCTTAACAGCTTTTCAAATAGCTCTGATGACAGCTTAACAGCTTTTAAAACAGCTCTGATAACAGCTTAACAGCTTTTAAACAGCTCTGATAACAGAAGTATTGGGTCGTATATATTTAATTTATACCACTCATTCAAATTATCCTCCACACTGATTGGGACAGTTCTTGCTTGGAAGTACTTAATGTCTTTAATAACTTCATTATCACCAGTTTCTTTAATAAACTCACCGCAAAACGTTGTAGCAACTTTAATATGATATTGTTGTTTTAATGTATTCTTAATGCGGCGAGCAAGTAATTTGGAAGCATCTTGCATAAAAAGCTTAGGATCTAGGTGGCTTATATTCACGATAACACCTGCCCTAATTATACCTACGAATGCTGTTTGTATTTCTTCCCACTTAACAAAATCACTTCTTATTACTCGTTGATTAATTCCTCCACCTCGATGGGGAGCTTTGATTAACACTCTCAACGATTTAATTTGAGCAATATAGCTGTGCAAATGTTGTTTTCTAGCATTCTTATTACACTTCCGAAATGCTGCTTGATATTTACGAATGTTTCTGTTGCACTCTTTAATAATATTGTTTTTATTCACAAAATTTGCATCACTTAAACACTTCAAAACATCTTCTCGCAATTTATTAATTAATGAAAAACTTTCATTTATTACTCTGATAGACATTTTTAATTTTTTTTATTCAACACTAACACTTTGAATCACTTCGATTGACTGGTGCTCCCCCAAGAGTTTGCTTGCGCTTTTATAGCAGCTTTTTCGAGTCCAAACACCATTTCTTGAGCAAGGTCCCCTGGTGGCATTTGCTGGTACTACCTGTGTTGTTCATCTCGGGTTCGGGGATATGATATCTACAACAGCACTTGAAAACAGCAAAACCAAGATGACGTCATGCTTATATCTCGAACTTCTCCGCTAATAAAAGAAAACAGCAAAACCGAGGCATGCTATTAGTTCCGGCTAATGCCGCTAGGTAACCTTACTCAAGAAATATCGAAATTCTATGCTATTTCCCCAAAACCAAGATGACGTCATGCTGATATCTAGCACTTCCACGCTAATAAAAGAAAACAGCAAAACCAAGGCATGCTAGTAGTTCCGGCTAATGCCGCTAGGTAACCTTACTCGAGAAATATCGAAATCCTATGCTGGTGAGTGCTGTAAGTGATATCTTATCCCCGAGCCCGAGATGAACAACATAGGTAGTACCAGCAAATGCCACCAGGGGACCTTGCTCAAGATATGGTGTTTGGATTCAAAAAAGCAACTGTGACTTTTCAATAAAAAACAAGATGACGCCATGCTGATATCTAGCACTTCCCCGCTAATAAAAGAAAACAGCAAAACCAAGGCATGCTATTAGTTCCGGCTAATGCGGCTAGGTAACCTTACTCAAGAAATATCGAAATTCTATGCTATTTTCCTATGCTGGTGAGTGCTGTAAGTGATATCGTATCCCCGAACCCGAGATGAACAAAAATTGGTAGTACCAGCAAATGTCACCAGGGGACCTTGCTCAAGAAATGGTGTTTGGACTCGAAATTGTTTATATTTTCGACCACAAACTCATACTGATCCATCCGTTGCATCATCTCTTGCCCAAGCCCAGCTTACAAGGTGCTCATAACATTTTGACTCGACTTTCTTAATATTTTAATATAATATTAAAAAGTTATAGCATTCTTGAATTTGCTCATCGAGAAAAATGTTATTATATTCTCTTATAAGCTCCTCAATATTCATCTCAACAGTCTCACATTTAAGAAGACACTAACCGCTAACCAAATTCTCATGCAATTCGTTTTGGGTAAAGCTATAGCCTATATCCATACAGTATAAGGTCATCCTATTCTAGGTTCCTGGACATAATACGTCCCAAGCCATGAAACAGAAATCTGTTTGTGTGCATTGAGAGTCCTCTTTCTAAAATATTCTATATTGATACTTATAGAAAACTGCCAAACATTGAATTTATATATGGTATAGAGCCTAACTTACTATCCATACAGGAAAATAGTCTTCTAGTAATTTACAGCTTAGTTCCTTACCTTCCCAAAGGCTACACTATACCATACTTAACAAAATAATAAAATAGTTTTGATTAAAATGTAACATTACCATATTACGCCCACTAACTCCCAGCTGAATGTGTGTCTATTTGCAGCCGGAGCCCGAATCTATAGGCAGCTACATTCGATATCATCAGCCCAAGGTACAGCGCCATATACAATGATTACTCAACAGAGAGTTCTTGATTGAGGAATCGTAGTCATTTGGTTAAGATAAATTTTTTTAAATAATTTTGTTAAGGAAGGTATAAACAATTTATTTTGGTTCGGAAGATAAGAAAGTACGCTTAGGATTATCAAAACACCACATTTCGGTATGAATAGTAGTTAGATCAGTAAAGCGACCTCACCCCGCCGCTAATAGTCCCGTTGAACAACAAGCCTGATAATTCCAGTCAACCATACTATACTCATAGTATATAAAGCAGACAACCAAGCTCCAAGCTGGCATGTATATGATCAAGTCCACCTCAAACATGTGTGCTAGAGAGAGAAAGATGTTTTGAGAGAGCGAGATGGTTTCAAAGTACGGTATTCACTAAAGCATGCCTACAAAAGTAGCCTAGGCTTGAATTATTAGTAATATGAATTACATCAGATTGAATAATAAAAAGGGAATAATGTGAAAATAGTTGTTTTAATTAGTCGTGATAATGAAGGTCAAGTTTAGTACTGCTGCTCCGCAAGTTTATATGATTGATTATGAACCCAGAAAAGGACCATGGGAGACATATGCTCTGGATCGCTTTCGCTTCCAAGATAGGATTAATAGAACTTCAGATATATTGTTACCAATTTTGGATATGAAGCACAGAGAAAAAGTTTATAATTTAAGATTTAATGATGCGAATAAATAAAAAAAACAATTTTTCATAAAACTTACGACTTTTCAATACACACTCCTAGATGTAAAAAACCATTGTTTACTTTACTTGGCGGCATCAAATTACCAGCCACCTGTGCACCGAGGCTTTAATTTCCACTACTTCTTACAAGCAGCCGTGATCTATTTTTAGATATCATGATCACTCTCGGCTTTTTAATTCGCAGTTGTTTTTTTTCAGCAAAAGAAATTTTCAATTATAACTACTCATCTAAGACAACATATCAGTTGTTGTTTTTTTTCAGCTATTGAGAATCTTTCATAAATTTGTTTACTTTCTCGGCTCTGTGAGAATTTTGTTTACATTATTCGACTGCGAATTTGTTGACATTATTCGGCTGTACGAATTGTTTATGCAATGAATAAAACTAGAAGCATTACACCTGAAGATCAAAAATTAGGCTATTTCATACCTAGGTCATCATATCTACCTACGTTAGTTGTTGTTGTTGTTAATTTAATAACATGGTACTGAATATCGCCTGGTAGAAAATCTTTTAGTATGACGTAGTGTGTGTGTGTGTGTGTGTGTGTGTGTGTGTGTGTGACTTCACCCCCCCCCCCTCCATCCCCTCCCCACCCCCTCCCCAGAACCAACAGTGATCCACCAAAATAGTTGGAATCTACCTTGCACGACATCTTCTAGAATCTGTTCATGGTGATGTCATGTTGTGAAATTCGAATGATGCTGAACTCTCCCGCTAATAAAAGAAAACAGCAAAACCAAGGCATGCTGGTAGTTCCGGCTAAGGCCGCTAGGGAACCTTACTTAAGAAATGGCGTTCGCGCCTGAAGAGATGTCGCTAGAAAACCGTAGTACAGGAGCATGCTGGTAGTACCTGCTAATGTCGATAGAGCGCAGTCAAGACCAAATGATACATCCCGGTAGTACCGGTTAATCCCGCTAGGGCGCAGTCGAGACTCAATGGTGCACCCAAGACACAATGGTGTATCCAAGGCACAAACCAATAGAGCCAAGACACAAACCTACATTTAGTATGGACTCGAACCACCTAGCGACGGTGGCGCCATCTGTGGCGAAATCCTGGAGGCTTAAAAAAGTGGTCCAGTAGCTCCATAGTTTAACTACTAATTTTCATCATAGGAAAGCTGATCAGTGTTTCGAAGCCAACTTCCAATGCGTATTATGCTTGAAGAATTCAGAAAGGTATTGAGAATAAATAATTTGCTTCTTCGGCTAATTTTCTTCTTCGTTTCAAGGTTTATAATTTCCTATGGAAACATTTGATGCTACACAATTATTTATGAGAACGCACTTTAAAGCCAGATCGATATCAATTGCTGTTATATAATTTAGCAATGCAGTGCTTCTCTTATCCTTAAGCATTTGGAAATATTTCAGCCAAATATTTCAACACAACGCAGCAGCTTATTAAAATTTGAAATTTGAATTTCTAATGTAATCCCAGTTCGGAACGATTGTAACTGAGACTGCTATGTCTACCTTTTACTGATTGTGGTCATTGACTCTAGCACACCCTTCCTCAAATCCAAACATTGCACATCTGGCTGATGTAATTTCACAATCGCTCGTTCTGCTTAATGAACTGGGGACCTGTATCGTCCTGGCAACGCCCTCATCTCCAACCATTGACAGGACCAATGACAGAAGTATCACTGTCACCAGAGTACTCGGCCACCACACACGTAATTAAACTCAACTCTAATTGAACTCTGAAATAAAGTATACAGGGTGTTCCGTAAATGTCTTTAATCCTTTAAGGAGATGAAAGTAGAGGTCATTTGGGTCAAAAAAGTCTAGATACTTTTATATCGAACTCCGGTTGGTTTTCGAGTAAATCGATAATATCGATTTTCCAGATTTTGCATATCTTTTCAGAGTAATTTCGTTATAAGTTCTATTGCAATAATTGGATTGTGACGTTCAAACCTTTATTGAAAAGAACACATATTGGCCTTTCTAAGAATGCATAACTAGTTATAATTGTGCCTTCAATTATTTAAAAAAAAAACAGTTTTCTCTAGAATTTTTTATTTCACCAAAATTTTTGTCGCGCTTCAGTGTACATTTATTCGAAATATCCCCATTGCACAAACTTGGCAAAACTATGAAAAAATTTGCGCATTATGTCCCCTTTCCAAAATGACCTCCATAAGTGCTATCAACAATAACAATCAAAAGTTATAAGCAAACATTTGGAAGATGTGCCCATCGAGGTAATCTTCAGTTTTTTCGTAGGATTCTATCTCCTCCTACAGTTGTTAACCTACGACAACCATTTATGTTATTGTACGGGAATCGGAACTGGCTATTAGATAGGGTACTCTTCGATTTCGAATTTCGAAAATGGAGAGGGTAATTTCGAAAAAAAACACTTTTTTACCAAACGTGATATTTACGTAGATTTTGTTATTCCGCATCTTCATTTTCGCGGGAGGTGCAAGCTCTGGGAGGGGCGGGAGTTCAAAGTTTCAACTTTAAGCATTTTAACATTTTTTGGTTGCGAAGCCCGGAATAATAAGGCTAAATATTGGAAAATAAAAGCAGGAAAACCTTCACCATCACGTGTCAGTCACACAGCAAGTCTAGCCCGTAATTCTTCAACACGCCGCTGCGAGCATCTTACAGTTAGTGGCCCAGTACTCAACAATCGAGCGATTATAATCAATATAATTTCTGATACGTGGCTGCGGATCTTCAATGAAATTATTTACGTCTTTCAAGTCAACTCGGAATTCATTTCGTCAACGAGTACTATCTGCTGAGATTATTCACCATAAACGCATTTTACCTCATCAGGTAAGCGAAATTCACTATATGCAACTTAATCATTTGCAAGCAAAGGCTCATAAAAAAGGTTTCAGCCTATTTATCAAGAATTAAAAATCATTCGCATAGACATAACCTAACTCTGGACGCATATAAAAGTGCTCAGTCCACTGTATCATTACGCCGTGTAGCAATTACATATTAATGCAAATTAACCTAAAAAAACAAATGTAGTGCATTCAAATGTTGCATGCAAAACCAACACATATCGCCAATTCGTCTATCATCACAGCATATGACATCTAGCTGAAGGGCTTGCGGTAAATTGGGGCAACTGTGAGATGCCCATTCCTGAAATTGCAATACAGTGCAATAATTTCGTGAACTATATCGAGTATACATGACGTATGTATATGCTGCTCTTTTAGGCGTTAATTTCGTAAAAGCCTAAAAATTTCGATACATCAGATTGCCAACACTGAGTTACTGATAAATACTGAACTAGTTTCTGTGACAATTTGTGAACATTAAAATAAAAATAATCTTATTATATTATTTTCATAATTTTAACTATATTTGATTTATTTAAACCAATAATTTGAAATAAATACGAGACAGTTTGTGTGCTCCTAACACAATTTGCTCATACATTTACAAACTTTTTCTCGGGATTAAATTGAGTGACTCAGATAGCTGATTTAAAGTGAATTTCTTGACATTTAATTTATAAAATAAATTTAGTTCATTATCAACTGCTATCATGGATGAGCTCATTTAAAAAATAAATGGACTCAAATCCTTACTAGGCAAACAAAACGCCTTCATCCAGCGCACTGATGGCAGAGCTACGCAAATCGAAGAACTACAAGTTCGTTGGGAACGCTTACAAGATTTAAAGGAACGTTTCAACAATCTGGAAGCAGATTCCTTTGAAAGTTGTTGTGATGAAACTGAATTGACCAAAGTTTTAAATTCACTCGGCTTAGTCGAAGATGTACTTTACACAGTGATGTCATTATTTAAAAAAAACCATGAATGAACTTAATGCTCAAACTACACATAATACATCATTAAGCCAACAAGACCAACCATCAGCTGCGAAAAGTGATGTGCGTTTACCAAAACTTCAACTTCCCAGTTTTTCCGGAAAATACCAAGAATGGCCAACCTTTTGCGATTTATTTACAGCATCTATTTATAACAACATTTCACTCTCTGGGGCAATTAAGCTTCAATACTTAAAGGGTGCTTTAATAGGAGAAGCGGCCTCTTTTCTCAATCATTTCAAGATTACCGATGCAAATTATGAAGAAGCATGGAAAGAGCTAGACTCACATTTTAATAAACCACGCTATATTATTGATGCACATCTTAAAACATTGTTTGAGCAGCCAAAGATCACTCAGGCCAATCAGGATACGTTAGGGTGTCTATTAACTACAACTCGTGAAACCATACGTGCTTTAGAGGCATTGAAGCTGCCGGTAGATAAATGGGATTACCTGTTGATTTATATGATTACTAATAAATTAGACCCGGAGTCCAGACAATTATGGATAAGGGAAACTGCTTCAACTAACGAATTGAAATTCGAATCACTACTCTCATTTATAGAGAAGAGGCGCTTAGAGTTACAGGACGCTTCTTCAAAACGAATCAATACTGCAGGAATAACTCAACTAGGGCAAATGTTCATTCAGCTGTAATACAACGAAGTTGCGTTTGTTGTAATGCCAGTCACTTATTAATGCAATGTTCACATTACAAATCCTTGGATTCAAGTTCTCGTCGTAATCTTGTGAATAAAAAGGCACTGTGCATCAACTGTTTACAAGGCGGACATAAATTAAATCAAGTCGTCATCATGCAGAACTTGTGGCAAGCGTCATCACACAACGTTGCACCAGGCTATGGCGTCTATAGCCCAACGTGAAGCATCTCATGAAAACGTCAGCAGCTCCACTACGCTCTCAGTTCACGGTACCAGCTCAGAAAATATAGCAACCATACTACCTACTGCAATAGTTCATGTACTTGACAACAGAAATAACCTCCAAGTATGTCGCATATTACTTGACTCTGGTTCCCAAATATCAATCATCACCGAAGCCTGCGCTCAGAAATTAGGTCTAAAGAGAAGATCCGCTAGGGTTCATATTAAAAGCGTTTCATCTACTGAAGCAGGATCATCTAAGGGAATCATTACAATCAAAATGTTGTCAATCTTCAATCCTAATATACAAATCACCGCTGATACATTCATTTTAAACAAAATCACGGATCAAGTTCCTGAAAAATTGATTGATACACATGATTGGTAATTCGTGAATAACATACCATTAGCAATAGGCCAGGGAACATCGACATCTTTTTAGGAGCAGATGTATTCTTTGATATACTTCGCGAAGGCAAGATAACATGTAGTGATAGTACACATATTGCGCAGAATACCATATTTGGATGGATTATTGCCGGTCGCTGTACAACACAAACTACGCAAACTAGTCACCTTGATATGCATATATCAGCTGATTTAAGCAATCTACTGCAAAGATTCTGGGAGGTGGAAGACCTCAATCAACATCCAATCTACACGCAAGAATGTTTGGATTCGTAAGTCTCAATGGAAGTCATTTCAGACAGAAATCCTCTACTTAACAAGACAAGAAACACTGCCAAAGAGTATCAAACTCATAGCACTCATCCCATTTCTCGACGAGGAAGATATCCTTCGTGTAGGTGGACGACTTGAAGAGTCAAATTTGGCATATTCCTCGAAACATCCGATTATTCTCGACAGACTTGAAAAAATCAGTGAGCTCATTGTAGCTGGTGTACATCTACGATATTTACATGCTGGCTCATGCCTCATGATGACAATCATTCAACGGAAGTACTGGATCATCGGTTTACGTCAAGCTGTGAAAAAGCACATCACACACTGCATCAACTGCATTAAACAGCGAGCCTCTCCTGCTTCACAACTTATGGGTAATTTACCTGCGCTAGAGTACGCCCTGGTCGTGCATTTCTTCATACCGGTGTTGACTACGCAGGACCAATAATTATGAAAGCTTATAAGGGACGCTGAAAAAGGACATATAAGGCATACATCGCTCTCTTTGTATGTTTTACACCAAGGCTATACATCTGGAGCTTGTCACCGAATTATCTATGGACGCTTTCCTTGCTGCGCTTAACAGATTTGTAGGACGCCGTGGACATTGTGCTGACATCACCACTGACAACGCAACCAACTTCCTTGGTGCACAAAGGAAACTACTAGAATTGCGTCTCTTGTCTCGTTTAACTCAACAGTTTTGTAAGAGATGGCATCTTGTCATGAGTATCTTACGCAACTGCAAGCTAGGACTAAGTGGAGGACGGCTACGCCAAACATTAAACCAGATGACCTAGTTCTGCTCAAAGAAGAATCTGCAAGTGGTCCCTAGCTAAGGTTACATCCGCAATACCTGGTAAGGACAATTTAATTCGAGTAGTCAAGCTGCGCATCAGAGCTAGCTCGGCCCATCAGCAAAATTTGCCTGCTCCCAAGGCATGAAAAATTAAAGCAGTGTTTTGAGGTGGGGAGGATGTATCGACCTGGCAACGCCCTCATCTCCAACCATTGACAGGACCAATGACAGAAGTATCACTGTCGCCAGAGTACTCGGCCACCCACGCAATTAAACTCAACTCTAATTGATCTCTGAAATAAAGTATATATATCTAAATTGTGTTAATTAAATCAAAGTCTTTTATTTAATTCAACCTATCCTGAACAGGACCATTCCACCATTGTTCAGAGATGAGTAGATATGATGGGAGAAGTCCACGCGAAACTGCATCGGCAGGATTTTGAAGTGATGTGATTTGCTACCAATTTCAGTGGAACTCAGTTCTTGAACTTGACTTATGCGATTTGCGACTAACGTTACATATTTTGATGATGCTGATTTTATTCGATAGAGTGTAATTTCTGAGTCTTCTATGCACATCTCCCTAGGAGAAATAAGAAATCCAATTACAACTAAAGTTTATAAATCATTTCAAAAGGTAAAACTCGGAGTTCAATTAACTCCTCGAATAAACAAAAATGAAAATACAATTTACATACATACAGACTTGTATGTAATCACCTTTGTGTGAATCATTCATACCTCGTTATGAATTGATATTGATATTGAAAGCAACAGTAGGACAATTTAGAACAAAAACAGTAAGAGAATTAGAAGAATTGAAAGAAATTCAAAAGGTTGCAAAGAAAAATAAAATTGGGAAATACAAAATTCCAACAGGGTGTTGTTAATTGCATCCAAGAAGAAGTTTATGTAATCTTAGGCATAGTAATTAGTATATTGATTTTTAAATTAAATAGTCATTATAAGAAATATGTAAAAAAAATTTAGTTAGGACAATAAATGTATAGAACACAATTTCTCTTTCACTATATAAAACATTTCTTGGTTGTGGTATCAGAGTTGGTCAGCGGTAATGTATACTAATAAGAGTTTCACTGACGGAGTTTGATCCGCTAGTAGAAGTATTTTCCGTGATAGCTTTGGAACAATAGCTCCACCAAAAGAATAAAAGTGTGTAATTTTGGGGCGACACTTTCTTCGTACACCAATGAAGAGGTACAATCTAGTACACGGGTTTTTAAATTATTATTTATCTTAATGTTTCTGCATTCTTTTAGTTCCGAAAACATTTTCGAGTTTCAAAAACAACTATAGATTTTCTCGCAAAGCCGCGAAATTCAGTTCGCAGAGTCATACAGGTGTTACTCAACCTGATAATATAGTTTACCTCCTTTCCTTTTTATGGTAAACAAAAATAATTAGTTAGAGCATACTAAAAATAAAAAATGTGTATAGGTTTGCAGGCAACAAGTCCACAATAAGAGAAGTTGCTAATTTATTCAACACTTCGGAGTCATCATGTCATAAATATATTAATAAAGTAATGGACTTTTTATACAATATACATTGTTGTAGTATTTATCAAGGAGCGCTTTTGTTTCCACATCATTCCAGGCTACGAACAAACAAGGATATTTAGAAATGTTATGCTCAATTGCTAAAAGTTCATCTTGTAAATTTACTTATTTTTATCGGATGACTTTCCACCAGAAAGGAGTACTCACAAAAATCTACAAAAGAATTACCTTCAAAGTTTTGCAAATAAGTAGTTGTGTATTAATTTCTTACCTTCAATATCTTCACTTCCCATTTTTGCCATTACAATTTTTTTCCCAACAATAATGTTCAGCGACGAAGAGAACTGAGAAGAAAGAAAGAAAAAGAATTAATAAAAATCAATCTAATTTACAATAATTAACTTAATAAGTAGCCAGGGAAGTTGACTGGCATACATTTTTCTTATCCTCCCACGAAGAGCAGTATATACATACATATGTACCATACATATGTACCTACGGCAATATCTGAAAATAAAAGAAATAATGAATTAATTAATGAATTATATGTTACATCACTTAGAATAAGAAACACAAATGAATTCACAAAAAAAGCCTTTTTCGTCATGCAAATTGAATGTAAACAAGTACCTACATATAAAAACAAGAACAACACTATGGGAAACTGGAATTTTGTTATAATTAGTTTAACTTCAATGTCTCTCAACTGAAATTTAAGCCAATTATAGAGAAGATGTCACAGAACTCATTTACTGTAAAAAAAATACTTTCCCGCGAACAATTTAAGGGAAAAACTAACAAATTTTCATCTTTTGACAGTTGTCCAAAGGGAAAATGAATTAATCAAATAAGAAGTTTTTAAAAACATTTCGCAGTGTATTTACGACATAAATACAACATTTACACATCACTAAATTGATTTCTTACGCGAAGAAAATACAAAAGAAAATTTTACCTGAAAACAGGTTAAAAGGGAAAATTTTCATACAAATGGATTTTCTTACAAATTAATCACACACAAACACTACACAATAAACAGAACACAATGTGCACAACTTACCTTTGATGTAGAAGCACAATACAGCGGAAAAACGCACGGAAAAACTCGCGATCGCGAAACCGTCAAACGCCACTTGTAAACATCGCGAAAACTGTCAACTTTATATATTGCCAACATATGGCACATCAATTCGGACTATTTTTTAACGAGGAATACGATGGCGGCGTTTAAAAGGTAATAAAATATCTTCGTTAAAAGATATTTGATATTTTAAGATTTCTCATATGAGCAATGAGAAGAAAAGAGATAGCAAGTGGAAAAGAGATAGATAAAATTTGCGTTCCACATTAAAATTCTCTCATTATGGATGACAGGAAGTGCCTTACGCCATGTTATGGCATAATTTCTATTTTTAATTTTCACGCAAAGAATTGAATAAATGATGGGAGTTTTTAAATGGAAAAATGTAGAGGTTAATATTCCGCATCGAATGGCATTAGTTTCAACTGATGAAAAATTAAACATCTTGAGTAATCTTCATTATGGTTGCGGGTTTCACACACCAAAATGGCGATTCAGACCCTATATAAGGCCGAGCATTTATATGAATCGCTCTCTTATGTTATTCGAGTTCAACAAGTAAAGATCGTAGCAAGTAATATTTCGAAAGTGTAAAAAATTGTGCAAATTGGCTTACAAACTACTGATGGTAAGAGTAAGCTCACATGCAATTTTGGTGGAGGAATTGTGAATAATTTATAATTTATCTGTATTTAACATACAAGGTTGTGATAGTTTTTAATTGAATTTTTATTGTGAAATTTAGTGCGAAATTAAATAATTTGAATTTTTCGTTAGAATTAACTACAATTTAGTGATAATAACTTTAATAGTAAATTTAATCTATCTTGTACAGAACAAATTCAAGATAGTTGTTCCTACACTGCTCATTTTTGAGTTTACCTGGAATACACATGCGAATTGTTCTTTGTTTGCAGAGCTCATAATTGTATCAATATTTCAGTGTTGAAGAAGTGTAGAATATCCCTAGTAGTTTAGTTCTATAAATATGAAATTTCTAGAATAATAACATTTAAATGCTTAACTATATGCATTAGAGTGGTTAAGTAACTTCGAATAGAATTGAGATTAAATCGAATGTGTATCTATTTGCATTGTTCTGATTTTAACATACCGCTACACTTACATTCCCACCAAGAACTGTAATTGGTATATAACGGTTTTGTCAAACTACTCCGTTACACACGTGCAGCAAGGCATAGCATCAACAATATCAAAGCAAATTATATCAGCTTATTATACAAGCATATAATGTAATATTTATGTCGTTAAGCACAAGGTTTAATTCAATCAAGAATTCACATTTACATTACAGTATTGTGATTCAATCTCGCATCACATTCAGTACATAAGCATATTAATAGTCATCCAAGGACTATACCCTTTGCGTAAACCATTTTTGGTAGTTCTATCCAGGAACTGCCACTTTACGAAACATTTTTTGGTGGTTCCATCCAGGAAATAGAAGCATTCGATTTAATTTGGTTTATTCGTTAGATTCTTAAGTTCACTTGGATAAAGCAAACATTAGTTTACTTAGCTGTAAACAGTTACAGTTGCATAGATTACTGTTACATAATACATTCTTAACGGCAAGATGTCTTCGCTACAAGGATTATTCAATAAGGAAGCGGTGTTGAGAGACAGACTAAACAAACTTATTGACGACGCAAAAAACAACTGCAATACCTAAGCACACTCAAGGATTCTACGAAACCAGAATTTCAGATTTAAAAAAATTCTGGCAAGATTATAGCGCAATTGATTTAGAACTCAATGAATATCTGATTGGGCAGGATTCAGATGAAGCAAATACATTTCTGGAAGAAGATAGCTATAGTAAATCAGAGCTAAAATACGCAGAATATATGAACGAGTTAGTGGAAGGCTTACGGAAGTATTCAACTGTTATAGAGTGACAGCCTAACACATCCGCATCAATGCAGTCAACCACAACAATTATTCAACAAGAATCCCCATTGCCTAGGATTGCATTACCTACATATAATGGTGATTATGATCAATGGCGATCATTTCATGATATGTTTCTATCATTAGTTCACAATAATACTCGCCTAAGAGATGTATAAAAATTACATCATTCGAAGACATGTTTAGTTAGTGAAGAAGAGAAAGTATTAAGACATACTTCTATCACAAACCAGGATTATATGCCAGCCTGGAACAAACTAACAGAACGATATGAAAATAAACGGATTCTGGGCAATCACCAACTTAAGGCATTAGTCAATCAAACAAAACAAAATTTAGAGACAAGTAAGAGTCTAACAGCACTAATAAATACAACAGAAGAATCTCTGCAACAATTAAACAGTTTACAAGTAGAAACAAGCTCTTGGGATGTATTATCAATACATCTTTTAGTACATAAACTGCCATTTATTACTTTAAAATTATGGGAAGAAGAGCAAGGCGCCACGCAAGAGCTGCCGAGCCTCTCACAATTCACTACCTTTTTAAACAAACGTTTAAAGATTCTGGAATCCATTACAGATGCTCTAGCAACAAACGCCTCTCAACCAAGGCCAATAGCACGGGAAGCAAAGCCAACACTCAACACAATACATCACAAACGGTCTCAACGTCACAAGACCAAATTCAACACAACAATATTACACAGGCTTATAACATCCACGCAAGGTTACAATCAGCCGACAGCGCTTCTGGGTTAAACACTATTCAAACATTTGTAACCAGGGAGCCACCAAGCATTACTATCGACAGCGTTAGTCGTGGTAAGCTGCGAACGTGGTAAACCTATAGTATTACGTTGTCTTATATACAATGGCTCTCAATCATAACGGAGACTGCCTGTAAGAAACTATGTGCTACGCGCACCCCCATATAAGTAGTTATCAAAGGATTGAACACTAGTCCAGCTACTATATCACATAACCAAACAAGGTTAAAGCTAAGATCTTGCGGATCGGACTCGACTACAATACAAGAAGATTTTCTCATTTTGAAGAATATTACAAGTGCTCTACCAACAAGAGTAGTTTCCAAAACAGATTATCAACATGTAAATGGATTGCAATTGGCAGATCCTACATTTTGGAAACCTGGTGGCATAGATGCGCTACTAGGAGCAAGAATATATGCAAAAATCCTACAAGCAGGTATCAGACGAGGCTCTGACATAGCACCAGTTGCTGTTAACACTATTTTCGGTTGGATCTTACTGGGATCCACGAATGAGGTAGTCAATGACATGTGCTACGCGAACCCCCATATCAGTAGCAATCAAGGGATTGATACTCTGGATAGCATTAATAGTTTAGAATTACGTGACAATATAATTGTTAATAGACAAAAGATGGATACAGCGAGCATACATCGATATATTTAATTTTCTCCCCCGGCTTGCCATGATAGCGCATAACAGTATTTCCTTTTCGGCCACCATAAAAAGCATCGCGAGGATTTAACCATCAAAGGATGGCCTTTCAAATATCGCATGTCTTTATTTTTCTCTAACTGCCTGTGAAAATCACACTCCCACATTTCTATTACTTCGTATCCATAAGAGCGTAAGCGTTCGGTTTTTACCACAGTAGCCTCATATCTCCTATTTAAAGTAGCGTTGGGGTCGTCATAAAGCGGAGTATCGCGGTTATGTGTTAGACTTTGTGCCCATGATAATAGCAGCCATGAAATTCGAAAACCTGATTTGTCTCTGGACCATATCCATCTACCTTAACCCCGTTTAGCAAACCCTCTCGTTGTTTAGTTGCATGCAAGATATTAATTTTGCGATGATCTTCCTCCCATATCAGCCACTGCATTGCTATTTCTGACTGGTTATCGGCTTTTCGATACCCATTTTTTGGAATAATTCCGATAGTGTCTGTCTTGAGAAAATTGCAGCTGCATGCAGAGGCTATAGTCACTGCCTCCAAAAATGGCTCAATATTGCATCCATCTACCATCAGCTTTCTAAATTTTCAACCTGCCTGTGTCAAAATTTGCACGTCGCTAACACAGTATTCAACAATATCACGCTGCATATTAAATTCGTCGTTTTTGTGTTCTTCATACCATTACAGAAATATAGCTCGTTCTTCTGTTTTTATCGTATCAGGGCCATAATATTCTATTGCCGGTAGTGTGCCAGTATAATTTTCATTTTCGACAGTATTGAAAAGATGTGGAAAATAACCTTTTTTATAAATGGGTTGTGTAGCGTATTCCCCTTACGCTACCCCTTTTCTTCCTCCCTGCGTTCTTTTTTTTACTGGCTTCTCTACCTTCTGTAGAGAAACCCCCATGACCTTCCCAGTGTACCTGAAAAGGGGCAAAGAAGTACATATTTTCGAGAAGTAGGCCTATGCCACTTCTCCATACCAATAAGAAAAAAAACCTGAAAATAATAATAGTTTTGAGAAGTAGCCCTATGCTACTTCTCCATATTGTATCCATCCTGCAAAACAAAACAAAAATAAAATAAAATGTAAAACCCTGAAATACAAAAGAAACAACAACAACAGCAAAATATTTTCAGTCGAAAAATTCTAAAATGTGCAAAATGACCACAAAATACAATTTTTCGTTTAAATCTTACCGCTAGTCAGCTGAAATTCCTAACAAAACAAACGGCAACTCGCCTAGCCGTAAAAAAATCATGCGACACCACCATGCAATACATTTGAGCAGGCTTGCCCGAAATTCTCGGAAGATTCGACTTCACGATAGATATTCGGTGGCAACGAGCTGCTAAAAATCATACACGCACACCCGTACACGGTCAGCAGCACCGCTGCCCGAAAAATTATTTCGCATTCGAGGGAATAAAAACGCTCGCCTTTCGGTGGGGCTGAACGATGGAACGGGACGTTATAGGCAGACTGCGGGCAGTTAGTTAGTCTTGAGCGACGATTGCGTGCGGTTCTGGTAACTAAATATCAATGGGTTTAAGTGTCGGATTATTACTGAGTTTTCTTTTGAAAAATATTATATGTGCAGCATAAATTTGTGGAATTACCTGTGCTTCCGCGATATATCACATAACCAAACAAGGTTAAAACTAAGATCTTGTGGATCAAACTCGACCACAATAGAAGGATATTTTCTAATTTTAAAGAACATCACACATGCTCTACCAACAAGGGTAGTTTCCAAAGGAGATTATCGACATTTAAATGAATTGCGACTAGCAGATTCTACATTTTGGAAACCTGGTGAAATAGATGCGCTACTAGGAGAAAGAATATACGGAAAAATCCTCCAAGCAGGTATCAGACGAGGCTCTGACATAGCACCAGTTACTATAAACGCTATTTTCGGTTCGATCTTACAAGGATCCACGAATGAAGTAGTCAATGACATAGAAGAAAGTCATACCTTCACCACAACTGAAGCTGACTTGAATACACAACTAAAACGATTTAGTTAGAAGAGCTTTCAATACAATACATGCTCAGCAAACGAAAGCAAGAATGTGAAAGCACATATCAAACAACATTTCAACGACTAAGGGATGGAAAGTACCAAGTCAATCTTCCATTCGTTGACAACGAAGTCCCCATATTGGGACAATCAAGGTCACAAGCGCTTAAAAGATTTATGAATCTACAAAAACAGTTTTCAAGAGATTCTGAATTCGAATCAGAACACGAAAGCTGTCTTAATCACTATATAAAACGTGGACACATGGAGGAAGTTGAACTTCCAAGGGATGGTGAAAACCATTACTATATCCCACATCACGCAGTGTTTAAGGATAGCACTACAACCAAGTTGAGAGTGGTATTTGACGCCTCGGAAAGGACTACAAACGGAAAGTCAATTAATGATTATTTGTTGAAGGGACCAGCACTTAGAATATAGAGACAACAGGAAGTGTTGATACCTGTAAAATTCGTGTGCATGAGCGTGGATTTTTCAGAGTATCATGAAGTAGCTCAGCATTATATTCAAGAAAGAGACAGCTCCATGTTTAGCTGTCGAAATATCGAAAAAATCCGTCCTCCACCGAGATTTGTTTACGTTTGTGACAGCTGCGAAATTCCCTGAGTATGATGGCGTAGTGACAGTGAATAAGAACATTTTCCATGGGAGCAAACGTAATATTTGCAACCATATATCTTGTTGCCCCGCTCTCTATATTGATTCTACTACACGGCTGTACTGAGCGTTCACTACAGGGGCAACAGATACTAACACAACCAGAATTTGACTACACAAAATTTGACTTATAACACTTCCTGTACTCTCTATATTCTAAGGACCAGCATTACAACCAAAGCTATTTGCTACGTTACTCAACTGGAGAAAGTGCAAAATAGCAATGAACGCAGACATTGAGAAAATGTATAGGATGATTGACGTACATCCAGATCATCGTACATTTCAAAGAGTCATATGGAAGCATCCTATTATAAAACAAATACAGGATTATCAACTTAAGACAGTGACATTTGGTACATCATCTGCTCCATATCTGGCTGTTCGCACACTGCAAAAACTAGCAGTAGATGAAAGCGTTAACTGGCCACTAGCTTCAAGAGTTACGCTGACTGACTTCTACGTCGATGACATACTAACAGGTGCTGATAACATCACCGAAGCAAAGGAGTTGCAAACAGAGCCACTGAATATGATGAAGGCTGGCGGCTTTAATCTTAGGAAGTGGGCTAGTAATGAACCAAAGGTGCTGGAAGACTTGCCAATGGATTATCGTTAAGTCAAGGGTACTTTAACCTTTTCCGACAATGAGTCAATTAAAACTCTAGGAATACGATGGCATCCTGCACCTGATTATTTTTCGTTTATAATTGCACCAGAGACGGATACAATCATCTCTAAAAGAACTACATATATTGTCAAAGGTCGCATCACTGTATGATCCACTTGGATGGCTTGCACCAATAATAGTTGTAGCAAAAATTTTGATGCAAATATTGTGGATCACAGGTTGCTCTTGGGACGATCCAGTTGCGAATACCATTCAAACCCAATGGGAAGTGGAATTAATAAAAATTCCAAGATGGATTCATTATTCTAGCCACGCAAATATGCAATTACACGGCTTTTGCGATGCATCCGAGAGAGCATATGCAGCTGTGTTATACTTGCGAGTTGTGAATTATGATGGCAGTATTATTGTAACTCTCCTAACAGCGAAGTCAAGGGTAGCACCCATCAAGCCAACAACGATACCACGACAAGAACTTAACGGAGCAATCATACTAGCAAGACTGATTAAAGTTACTCTCGATGATATGAAATTACAAAACATCCCTGTATTTGCATGGACAGATTCAACGATTGTCCTTCAATGGATCAAGGATCACCCATCTAGATGGAAATCGTATGTAGCTAATCGTGTTGTGGAAATACAAGAAATCACCAAATATAACCAATGGCAGCATGTGTCTACTCGGGATAATCCAGCAGACCTTGCGTCTAGAGGAAGTTCAGCGGAAATTCTGCACAAATATAACTCGTGGTGGCATGGACCATCATGGCTAGGGAACTATCAAAATACTTGGCCCAAGTCAAAAAGGGAAAACAACAATCAAACAGAGTTAGAAGCCAAAAGAGCAGCACCCAACAGTTTTTTCACTAACTGTGAAGATGATATTTTATTACGATTTTCATCCTTCACACGTTTAATTCGCATCGTAGCAACGCTGTTACGCTTTGAACATAATTGTAGAAATCCGCAAACCAAACGAATAGATTTCTTCACGAGTATAGAATGGAGTCAAGCTACCAATACCATTCTGAAGATTGCACAATAATCAGTATTTAAAGATGAATTCGATCATCTGTTGCACAATGAGCCGTTACCAAGAAGTAGTTGCTTATTGAAACTCAATCCATTTATGGACAGAGATGGACTAAAACGGGTAGGTGGAAGATTAGAGAATGCTGACATCTCATATACAAGAAAGCATCCAATCATCTTACCACAACATCATCATATCACATCAATCATTATTGATAAACTTCATAGGGAATCATTGCACGGCGGACTAGCATTTGTCTTGAGCATGAATCGCAATGAATATTGGATCCTAAATGCAAGACGATGCATTACAAGCAGGATACACAAATGTATCACATGTGCTAAACATCGCAACTTAAATAGCACACAATTAATGGGAAACTTACCTTCCTCAAGAGTAAACATAACCAAACCGTTTACCAAGGTAGGTATTGATTATGCAGGTCCAATCATTGTCAAGACCTCAACACTTCGTAATGCCAAACGACAAAAGGGGTACTTTTGTATCTTTGTCTGTATGGCCACAAGGGCAATACACATCGAACTAGTGTCAGATCTAACAGCCGAAGCCTTTCTAGCAGCCTTAAGGAGGTTCGTAGCCAGAAGAGGTTTGTGTACCGACATATTCTCGGATTGTGGTACTAACTTCATCGGAGGCAAAACGATGCTAGATAAGGACCTAAGGCAAGCCATCAAGGAAGCTGAACCAGAAGCTGCACAGTACTTCGCATCCAAAACAATAAACTGGCATTTTAATCCACCAGCCACTCCACATTTCGGAGGAATCTGGGAGGCTGGCGTGAAATCAATAAAGCAACACTTACGAAGAACACTAGGAAACGCAATAGGTACGTTCGAAGAATATGCTACAATACTGACGCAAATTGAGGCATGTTTAGATTCGGGGCCATTATGTCAGGTCCATAATAATCCAGATGAATTATTCGCATTAACACCTGGACATTTTTTGATTGGTCAGCCTCTCAATACCATCCCAGAACCTGACTATTCGAAACACAAGCCATCCTTATTGCAAAGATGGAAATATCATCAGCAAATGGTTAGACAGTTTTGGGACAGATGATCTAAGGACTATCTTAACCAGTTGCAGCACAGACCAAAATGGTCCACAAAACAGACCAATATCAAAAATGGCGACATTGTAATAATAAAAAATGAACATACGTCACCAACCAATTGGCCATTAGGCATTAATGAACGATTTTACCCTGGAACTGACGGATTAGTACGCGTGGTTCAGGTACGAACACGGGATAGCATATTACAGCGACCCATAACAAAAACATGTCGACTACCCATAGAAAATATGACACAGCCAAACAATAATAATCAAGGATGACAATCAGAAGTATACTTGTTTATTTATGTTATTTGTCATTTATGTCGTTTGGTGATTGTCTCCTTTTGCATACAAGGTATTAATACATTACCATTCCAGATGTCTAATCAGGATAGTCACGATTACGATGTCCTGTACATCCTCGAGGACATTCGCTTTTCTCCTCCAATTTATACATTCAACCTGGCTGTGATGTGTTGACTGGACTTCCTAAAGCGGCTTACCACAATGCACCATCCACATCTGCATCTGTACAAGGCGCTTATTCTAAGGAACAGCAGCGATCCAGGCAGCAACATTCAGCGAAGTATGTCACAACTCCACATACAAACACAACTCCAGCCCAACCAGCTGTAGCCAATGGGGTGAAATTGGACTCGCTTGAACAGCTGAAAGCCACAACAACCATAGATGAACTCAAGATGCGTGCCGAAAATACTCACCAACGGTTTATAACTCGAGAGGGAATAGACATCTACTTACAGCGACACATATTGGAGCGTGTAGATTTTGAGGCCATCAGTAAGGCAAAAGCAAGACGAAGACAATCAATCTTCCCGATCGTTATCAAGTCTTTCTGCATGTGCGAGCTGATGGTGGAATTCTCTTAAATCGCTATCACAAAAGAGAAATAGAGAAGCTACGAAAACGGTTGAATGCAGGGGGGGGGGGGGGATGTTCAGTGACGAAGAGAACCGAAAAGAAAGAAAGAAAAAGAATTAATAAAAATCAATCCAATTTACAATAATTAACTTAATAAGTAGCCAGGGAAGTTGACTGGCATACATTTTTCTTATCCTCCCACGAAGAGCAGTATATACATACATATGTACCATACATATGTACCTACGGCAATATCTGAAAATAAAAGAAATAATGAATTAATTAATGAATTATATGTTACATCACTTAGAATAAGAAACACAAATGAATTCACAAAAAAAGCCTTTTTCGTCATGCAAATTGAATGTAAACAAGTACCTACATATAAAAACAAGAACAACACTATGGGAAATTGGAATTTTGTTATAATTAGTTTAACTTCAATGTCTCTCAACTGAAATTTAAACCAATTATAGAAAAGATGTCACAGAACACATTTACTGTAAAAAATACTTTCCCGCGAACAATTTAAGGGAAAAACTAATAAATTTTCACCCTTTGACAGTTGTCCAAAGGGAAAATGAATTAATCAAATAATAAGTTTTTAGAAACATTTCGCAGTGTATTTACG
Organism: Dioctria linearis; assembly: GCA_963930735.1. Lineage (NCBI taxonomy): Eukaryota > Metazoa > Arthropoda > Insecta > Diptera > Asilidae > Dioctria > Dioctria linearis. The sequence goes on along the minus strand of OZ005744.1, from coordinate 73,322,033 downwards.
ACATAAATACAACATTTACACATCACTAAATTGATTTCTTACGAAAAATCAACTTCCCGCGATGGTTTTCCGCGAAGAAAATACAAAAGAAAATCTTACCTGAAAACAGGTTAAAATCGAAAATTTTCATACAAATGGATTTTCTTACAAATTAATCACACACAAACACTACACAATAAACCGAACACAATGTGCACAACTTACCTTTGGTGTAGAAGCACAATACAGCGCAAAAACGAAAAACTCGCGATCGCGAAACCGTCAAACGCCACTTGTAAACATCGCGAAAACTGTCAACTTTATATATTGCCAACATATGGCACATCAATTTTTTAACGAGGAATACGATGGCGGCGTTAAAAAGGTACAAAAATATCTTCGTTAAAAGATATTTGATATTTTAAGATTTCTCATATAAGCAATGAGAAGAAAAGAGATAGCAAGTGGAAGAGAGATAGATAAAATTTTGCGTTCCACATTAAAATTCTCTCATTATGGATGACAGGAAGTGCATTACGCCATGTTATGGCATAATTTCTATTTTTAATTTTCACGCAAAGAATTTAATATATGATGGGAGTTTTTAAATGGAAAAATGTAGAGGTTAATATTCCGCATCGAATGGCATTAAAGAAAAAAAATTAAACATCTTGAGTAATCTTCATTATGGTTGCGGGTTTCACACACCAAAATGGCGATTCAGACCCTATATAAGGCCGAGCATTTATATGAATCTCTCTCTTATGTTATTCGAGTTCAACAAGTAAAGATCGTAGCAAGTCATATTTCGAAAGTGTAAAAAATTGTGCAAATTGGCTTACAAACTACTGATGGTAAGAGTAAGCTCACATGCAATTTTGGTGCAGGAATTGTGAATAATTTATAATTTATCTGTATTTAACATACAAGGTTGTGAGAGTTTTTAATTGAATTTTTATTTTGAAATTTAGTGCGAAATTAAATAATTTGAATTTTTCGTTAGAACTAACTACAATTTAGTGATAATAATTTTAATAGTAAATTTAATCTATCTTGTACAGAACAAATTCAAGATAGTTGTTCCTACACTGCTCATTTTTGAGTTTACTTGGAATACACATGCGAATTGTTCTTTGTTTGCATAGCTCATAATTGTATCAATATTTCAGTGTTGAAGAAGTGTAGGATATCACTAGTAGTTTAGTTCTATAAATACGAAATTTCTAGAATAATAATATTTAAATGCTTAACTATGTGCATTAGAGTGATCAAGTAACTTCGAATAGAATTGAGATTAAATCGAATGTGAATCTATTTGCATTGTTCTGATTTTAACATACCGCTACACTTACATTCCCACCAAGAACTGTAATTGGTATATAACGGCTTTGTCAAACTACTCCGTTACACACGTGCAGCAAGGCATAGCATCAACAATATCAAAGAAAATTATATCAGCTTAATATACAAGCATATAATGTAATATTTATGTCGTTACGCACAAGGTTTAATTCAATCAAGAATTCACATTTACATTACAGTATTGTGATTCAATCTCGCATCACATTCAGTACATAAGCATATTAATAGTCATCCAAGGACTATACCCTTTGCGTAAACCATTTTTGGTAGTTCTATCCAGGAACTGCCACTTTACGAAACAATAATCATCTTCTTACTCCCTTCTGTCAAAAGCACATCTAGACTTCAAGAGTGCATGTGATCACAATCAAATATATTAATATTTTCCCCGATCGGAGAGCAGGAAACAAAGCCATCTAGAGCAGAGTTTAAAGCACGCCTCGGAGCAAGGTCAAATCTAGATTTCCCATTCGAAATTACCATAAGGCAATCAGAGTGTAAATGCTTTCGCTGCAAGAATAGAAGCACTAATAGCATCATTAAACGACATTCAAATAACAGAACAAGGAGAAAGTAATCTAGCACTGGGGTACTTAATGATGATGACTATCTTCCACTTAATAACTTGACAACAAGAGAATCATTTTCCTTGACACTATTTCATCTCTTGGTCTCAGCCAAATCAGTAATGTTAATTATGACATGCGTAGGCAGTTAGACCTGGTATTTTCTACTGACGCGGGTAACTTATTAGTTGAACCTAGCCCAGTTATAATGTCTACTCTTGACAAATACCACCCCCCTTTTCAAATTACACATTGCTATGTAACCGAAAACCTCACATATTGTGACGAAGCGCAATACTTTTGCAATTTTAGAAAGGCTGACTTTTCAGAACTTTCCAGTAGACTTACCTCTATTGATTTCTACACATTCCTGTCTTGCAATAGTGTTGATGAAGACGTTTCTAAGTTTTACATAATTCTTTCCGATTTATTTTCTTCTTGTATTCCCCGCGAGCGTCAGCGGTTGAATAAAACATCACCGCAAAATAAAGAACTGAAACGTCTTAAAAATAGGAAGAATAAACTGTGGAAAAGTTATATGAGGGACAAGGGCTTTATAAGTCACAGCAACTTCCTCACATCATATAATGAGTTCAGAGAACTTCCTTCTGCACTTTATGATGAGTATGTTCAAAGTCTGAAATTTGCGATATGTTTCCTTCATTTTTTGACAATGCCTTTGCCTCGTCAAATTTTCAACCTCAAAATAGCAACTTCAGTCATATGAATGATTCCCATAACGTTTCATTCACTATCCCTTCAATTTCAGAAGAGGATATACTCGATCATATTAATGAGCTTCCAAATGACTTCACAACTGGTCCTGATGGTATCCCTCCAGCCTTTTTTAAGTCATGCATGCTGCCTCGCCCTGGTAGCTCCGCTAAGAATTACCTTCCAAAAATCGCTCGATAGTGGTTGTTTCCCGCAGCTATGGAAAAACTCATTTATCATACCTACCTATCCACAAAAAAGGTAGTAAAAATGAAATTTCTAACTATAGACCTATTGCAAAATTATCTTGCATGACCAAATTATTTGAATCTATCATTTACTCTCAACTATCATCTTCCTGTAAGAATTTGCTCTCTTCAAACCAGCATGGGCTTATTTCGAGCAGGTCTACAACCACTAATTTGTTGCAGTTTGTCTCGGTTACCATTTGCGGGTTTGCAAAAGGCTATCAGACAGATTGCATTTATACAGACTTTAGTAAGGCGTTCGACAAGTTATCTCACTCCGTGATACTGTTTAAAATGGAAATATATGGGTTTCCCCCAGTATTTATAAAATGGACGGAGTTTTACTTAGATAACAGAACATACGAAATCTTATTCCGCCATTCAATCTCTAGAGTATTGAAGGCTTCGTCTGGCGTACCACAAGGGAGTCACTTGGGCCCGTTGTTCTTTATTCTGTCTATTGACGACATTGTCTCCGTTGTGAGGTACTGTACGGTCTTGATTTATGCTGACGAAATTAAGCTTTTCGCTCAGATTAAATCCGTTAACGATTGTGAACAGGTACAGGGTGACCTTCAACAATTTTACAATTGGTGCAAGAGCAATAATTTGGTACTCAATATCAACAAATGGTTATGACTTTCCACAGGAATCAGAAACCAATCGATTATGATTATGAGTTCTCGGATTCGTCGATTCGCCATGTGGACTCTGTCTGTGACTTGCGTGTCAAATTTGACCACAGATTGAATTTTATCTCCCATATAAACTACATGGTTTCAAAGAGTAATTCTATGCTGGGCTTTATAAAACGTTGGTCCCGAGAGTTTTCAAATCCTACCATAACATTGCGTTTGTACACTTGCTTTGTGAGACCACTTCTTGAGTATGCTAGCCAGGTCTGGTCTCCATTTTACGGTACACACATCGACCGTATCGAGTCTGTTCAGCGGAACTTCCTACGATTTGCTCTCAGGCATCTACCCTGGAATAATTCTTTAATTCTTCCACCCTACGAGGATCGCTTGAAGCTTTCGAATATGCACTCGCTTGAGAAACGTCGCTTGGTTGCCCGATGTAACATATTGATTCTCTATTGTTACGTAACAAAATCTCTTTCCGTGATAGTAGCCACAATTTGAGAAGGCTACCTCTGTTGCATATTAACTCCTCAAGGTCTAACTTTAGCATGTATGAACCTATTAATCGCATGTGTATTACTGTCAATAATATGGCTGAGAATTTCGTTGTTGACGTTTCTAAGCATGTTTTTAAAAAAACGCCTATTTAATATTTAATTTTGTTTTAATTAACTTTTTTAAATTGTCTTGTTCTATGTTGCATGTCATTTTATCCGGTGTTCGGTCTATGTTTAGTGTAACATACTAGTACTAACACCGACTAAATGATGAAACGCATGCATTGTTGACCGCTAATTTATTAAACGTGTCCATGCAGCGAGCTTGTGTTAAGATGGTTCTGATAGTCATTAATATTTCTGATCGTGAACATGAATGATCAATTAGGCTTAAGTTCATTTAAGAATGGCATTAATGAACCATACAAATCCATTCTCATATCAGCAAGGCCAAACAAACTATCAGAAGCCATAACCATCACTACATGAATCACTGATAGTCCAAAACAGACAAACATGTATCACTACAAAAAAAACTTCAACGGTGCTAACAGATACAACAACAAGAAATATAAAAAAAAAACAATTACATGAACAAGAATGGGAACTATAACAAGAACTACAATAGCAGCCGTTATAAACATGAGAATAACAATTACAAGAATAGATATGGAAATAATAGCAGACAAAATAACAACAGCTATAATAGCAGCAGGTATATCGATAACCATAATATATACAATAAAGGTTACAATAATAAATGGGACAGAGAATCGGAAAACTTAGCTGTCCCCGGAAAACAGAGAACCGTGGGAAACACACTAAGATAATACATCTAAAACAAGGAAACAATTACGCAAACTACATAAATATATATACAAAAGAAAGCAAGTGACACAGGAGCAGATATATGAATACTGAAAAGTAACCTAGTAGAAAATAGAAAAACAGATATAGATGAATCGTGTCAAATAAATGGAATTAGTAATAAGACAATAACTACGCACGGAGTTACAGAATTAGAATTGTCAGTTGAAGATATCATCATAACACATAAATTTCATATAATTGATGAGCAAATAAACTTAACTAAGAATGGGGTGTTAGGGCGTGATTTTCTGATTAAGTATTACTGTAATATAGATTACGAAACATGCACATTAACTATAAGATCAAACATGAGGGATATAACGTTACCAATAAATATGGACATCAACACTGTCAATAATATCACGATACCACCTAGATCAGAGATAATAACACTGATTGATACTGAAATAAACGAAGACAGTCTGATCTGTGGAAGGGAAATGAGAAAAGGGATTTTTGTAGCACATGCGGTAATACCGTTAAAAGGCATAAAACACATAAGACTTTAAAACACAACAGAAGAACAGGTTACCATCACAAAGGCTCATATATACACGCAACCACTCAATAATTATCATGTTGGAATAGAATCTACTAAGAATTGCAATATTCCTTATTATAATAAAGCCAAAATGAACACCAATGCAGATGCATTATCAAGAGTTAAAGTAGAATCCAAGGACTTTATAGCAATGATGCCGAAAAATATTGTCAATGTAATTACAAGAAACATGCGGAAAACGCAAAATATGCAGGATTATAATAAGGAGGGCAAAAGTAGCGAGAACTGTGCGAGTACCTTAAATTCGAACAAGATGACTGATCACCTTTACGTTTGGAACAGTACATTAATATCTGATATAAGGTATATTAAAAAATTCGAGTTAACGTTTAAAGATAAAGACGCGCGCAACTTAAGACACACAATGATAATAGAAAACTGCATGAATATAAAGAGATGAAAATAGAAATCTCTAAAGATAAAATAATTGCAGAGTGTAATGGTAAATCTTTACCAGAGTTAAAATTGGTTCTGAGGAAATTACTACTAGAAATAAGCAATGCGAATATAAATATATTAGCGCCAGCAAATAATCATGAATTATTTGATATTATCGACGTCGAAAAATTAAGAAATATATTGAATGAATTCCATCAAGAAACGAAACATTGTGTTGAGATTATTTTACATACACCTCCTAAAAGAATAATAGAAAAAGATGAAATGCACATATTGATAGAAGAATACCATAACTCACTAATTGGTGGACACTGCGGCATAAGAAGATGCATTACTAGATTAAAACAAAAATAAACTTAGAAAAACATGAATAAAATGGTAAAAGAGCACGTAAATAATTGTAAGGAATGTGCAAGAACACAAATCACAAAACACACCAAAGAGAGATACCTAATAACTGACACACCAAGCTCATCTTTCGAAATAATCTCAATAGACACGGTTGGACCACTTCGACCATTTGGAAACTTCAGATATATTCTAACTCTGCAATGTCAGCTAACTAAGTGAAGCATTCCCAATAGAAACCAAACATGCAAGGACAGTGGCGAAAACAATAGTAGAAAAATTCATATTAAAATATGGATGTTTTAACTCAAAGCCGATATGGGTACAGAATTTTGAAATCAGCTAATGAGCAACCACAACCTGTGTGATCTTTTAAAAATACGAAAAGCAACATCAGCAACTCCTCGAATAAACAAAAATGAAAACACAATTTACATACATACTGTTTTTACCGCGACAAGAATTAAATTGCCGCCTTGTTAGGTACTGCAGCAGGTTCAGATACCTGTGCTTGTTGTCATGGTGCAATGGTACAAAACCTATGCACAACTATAAAAGATCCAGAAGCTCAGGTTCAGATACCTGTGCTTGTCGTTATGGTGCAACGGTACAAAACCTATGCACAATAAACTGCCTTTAGCAGACTCAATCAAAATAAAACGTTCACTTTTAATGATAAAATGATACTTTATTCTTTACTGTTATTCCTCTGATTATATACATAAATTCATACAGAGTCATTAATTAATTGAAGTTGATTACCTAAACATTAAACACAAAATTCATACCGTGTCATTGCCTTCATGAATGGAAAGTGATTGTGTTAACATTAATTTTATTTGAGTGCAATATAGTTTACGTTGGCATTAAATTTACTTTTTAAATGCAAGAGAAATTGACCTATATTAATTTATATGCAAAATAAAATTGTTATTGAGCAATGAAAATTGATTATTATGAATTTGTTTTATGTATAGTTCATTGGGGGTTCAACACATACAGATTTGTATGTAATCACTTTTGTGTGAATCATTCATACCTCGTTATAAATGAAGTAAATGAAAGACGCATCAAATTACAGCGCAAGGAGAAAGTAAATTATGTATGTACAGTCCACCAAATTTCGCAATAGCAACAAAGAACATATTACTCACGTGAGGTCACCATTCTTTCATTATTATACATAACGATAAAGTGGCAAAATTATCGATTATAGGTAGCATTAGGAAATTAATATAGATTGCTTACTTAGCAATAATTAACGATTATAAATAAGGTAGCTTTGAGAAAGAAAGCAAGAGTAAAGTTTTGACCATTGACTGGTAAACTCTAAGTCTAATTCTTCAGAACGCAACGGCAATTAACCAGGCGTTCTCCTTCCTAAACATATAGAGGCTTCTTAGCCAGATATCTTCTTCATAAAGGTATTGAGGCACTCCATGACACCCTAGGTTCAATCGAGAGAAACCATAGAGTTTTAAATGACAATATAATGACGATTTCTAAGCAAGAAAATTGGAGTGAGATAATTACCCTATTATACTTACAGCAATAATACCACGCCACATACTACTACAAACTATACACCTTTTGAGCTAGTTTTTGGAAAGTTAAATTCATTACCATGTGAGATTTTAAATAATAATAGGAAAATGTATAATATTGACGATTATATCACAACAATGTAAAAGAATATTTGCAGAAAGAAAAACAAGAAAGAATAGATATACAGAAAACTGTAAATGAAGCTAATTTTCAAATAGATGATTATGTATATGTAAAAGTAGGTAATAAAGTGAAATTACAGCAACCATATAAAGGACCATATAGAATAATTAGGCAGGATAATGTAAATAGTTATGTAGATATAAATGGAAAAGAATTTAAAGTACACAATAATAATTTGAATTACCTAAACACAAAATTTAAATAGCTGTAGGGATATATGTAGATATATGCATAGCAAAATAATTAAAAGTAGCCAATAGATATGGAAATATGTAATAAAGTATTGCATATAAATCATATGCACATCTCCCTAAGAGAAATATGAAACCAAGATTACAACAAAAGTTTGTAAATCATTTCAAAAGGTAAAACTCGGAGTTCAATTAACTCCTCGAATAAAGAAAAATTAAAATACAATTTACATACATACTGTTTTTACCGCGACAAGAATTAAATTGCCGCCTTGTTAGGTACTGCAGCAGGTTCAGATACCTGTGCTTGTTGTCATGGTGCAATGGTACAAAACCTATGCACAACTATAGAAGATCCAGAAGCTCAGGTTCAGATACCTGTGCTTGTCGTTATGGTGCAACGGTACAAAACCTATGCACAATAAACTGCCCTTAGCAGACTCAATCAAAATAAAACGTTCACTTTTAATGATAAAATGATACTTTATTCTTTACTGTTATTCCTCTGATTATATATATAAATTCATACAGAGTCATTAATTAATTGAAGTTGATTACCTAAACATTAAACACAAAATTCATACCGTGTCATTGCCTTCATGAATGGAAAGTGATTGTGTTAACATTAATTTTATTTGAGTGCAATATAGTTTACGTTGGCATTAAATTTACTTTTTAAATGCAAGAGAAATTGACCTATATTAATTTATATGCAAAATAAAATTGTTATTGAGCAATGAAAATTGATTATTATGAATTTGTTTTATGTATAGTTCATTGGGGTTCAACACATACAGATTTGTATGTAATCACTTTTGTGTGAATCATTCATACCTCGTTATAAATGAAGTAAATGAAAGACGCATCAGATTACAGCGCAAGGAGAAAGTAAATTATGTATGTACAGTCCACCAAATTTCGCAATAGCAACAAAGAACATGTTACTCACGTGAGGTCACCATTCTTTCATTATTATACATAACGATAAAGTGGCAAAATTATCGATTATAAGTAGCATTAGGAAATTAATATAGATTGCTTACTTAGCAATAATTAACGATTATAAATAAGGTAGCTTTGAGAAAGAAAGCAAGAGTAAAGTTTTGACCATTGACTGGTAAATTCTAAGTCTAATTCTTCAGAACGCAGCGGCAATTAACCAGGCGTTCTCCTTCCTAAACATATAGAGGCTTCTTAGCCAGATATCTTCTTCATAAAGGTATTGAGGCATTCCAGCCAAATATCAAGTAAGGATTGAGGCATTTAGGGGGATCCATAGAATATTGGACATCGGCGAATACGCCAATCCATTGGCAACCAGTATAAAGGCAAACATAATAATCCTACATTTCCGTAAATGTGATTTACCGCATAATAACCAAACGCATAGCTTCCCATTATTACCTGTGGACCGTACATAAATGCAGCAACCGTATTCCTTCTCTGAAGCATTACCAAAGCAATGGATCTGCATATCGCGCAAATTTACAGCTGGAACTAGAATGACACATCTGCTGATTGTAATATCGGAAAGTATGGGTAACTCATGAATAAATCTGTCTCATTGATCTATTAAAGCAGGAGGAAGGATATCATCCCATCCAATAACAGGGTGCGCCCATAGGATCTGCATGAAACGCTTTGCTAGGAACGAACTGGTTCGCAAATTTCAAAAGGATCGTAAATAGTTGCGATGGTCGACAATATTGTGTGGTTAGTATGAGACTTATAGAATTTAGAATTGTGTTTTGGAATTTTTAGCTGATATACATCAGATTTTCATAAAAGCCCCAGCAAGATGACCTCAGACGATGCCTCGATGTGACTACTGTTGATATCCACCAGTATTTTCCAATCATTGCTGGACTATTTCCGGAACTCAAAGCAAGAGCAACTTGATTTAAAGCACGAGTCGTTTCGATTTTGTGCATCATTGGAAACGGGAGACGATGAAAACTCGAAAGCAATTGTAATATGTGACGGGACTTACACGTATGAAGCGCTCAGCGCTAAAGCAGCCTAAACCACAAAGTTTCTTAAATAAAGCTGAAAGTATATAAAAACCGCATTTTCAAAATTTATAAATGACAAAAATGGGCCTTAGCTGTAGTTTGAGACATCCTTAAGTAATGGTGAAAAGTTTCTTCCACACTTACAAGAAAAATTGAAAAATCTATATGCTAGAATAGCCGAAGTAACCAAATTATCTCTATTGTAAAAATTTGTGGCTTAGGCCGCTTTAGCATGGCGCCTCAAATAAAAGTACTCTTACTCCGATCGAACAAGGAATCAAGACAAATGTTAATACCTTTCCAATGATTAATCCATACATTTACTGGCATCATCCATTGATCTCAGTGTGCCGGGTCCATCAAAGAAATGGTGTCGTGTGAAGAAACAACCTTGTCATCCCAAGTATATAGGCCAATTACTATACAGCAAGATCGACTTGTAAACGACCATCGAAATAGATCTAAACGAATTCCAAATGATGTTATAGTCTTGTTGACTATCAAAACCAACTTAATAAAAACTTGTTGAGTGCGACATTTTATAAAACAAGGTCAACAATACCTACATGCGTTTCATCACTTAGTCAGTGTTAGCATTAGTATGTTAAACTAAATATAAACCAGATACCGTGTCAAGAAATTCCAAGAAAATTATATAGAACGAAAAAGATTAAATATTATATAGACGTTTTTTTTAAAACATGCTTAGAAACGTCAACAGCAAAACACTCAGCCATATTATTAACAGCAATGCATATGCGATTAATAGGTTCATACATGCCAAAGTTAGACCTAGAGGAGTTAACATGCAACAGAACTAACCTTCTGAAAATTGTACGGAAAGAGATTTTTCCCAGTAATAACGGAGAATCAATATTCGCGTTAAAGATTTGATGCACAAAAGTAACATCAGCAACCATTCAACGTTTTCAAGCGAGTGCATATTTAAAGCATCAAGCAGTCCTCATAGAGTGGAAGGATTAAATAATTTTTTCTGGGTAGGTGCCTAAGAGCAAAGCGTAGGAAGTGCTGCTGGACAGACTCGAGGCGGCAGATGTGTGTACCGTACAGAGGAGACTAAGCTTGGCTAGCGTATGCAAGAAGTGGTCTCACAAAGCAAGTGTATAAACGCATTTTTCGATATTGAGTACCAAATTATTGCTTCTAACGTGAAATTTGTGAAAGTCAACCTGTATATGTTCACAATCGTCATGAGAATTAATCTGGGCGAAAAGTTGTTAAATGTGAAATTGGATCATACACAAACAGAAAACTTACTGGTATACCTAGTTTTCTATTCAAAATGACATGTATTCTACTTTTATCGAACGTTTTGAATTTGAAAACTTCCCTATTACATTATATGTAACTACATTTGTCAAGATTTTAACACTGTATCTCAAAAGGTCTGGAGCTCTATGGATTATGATTCATAATGGCTTCCATATGAAATAATTGATTTCAATTAATTACGCAATTTACTAACTTCGATTGTAAGCTAGGACTTCCTTCTTCAAATTGCGTTTAACACCTCAAGTTTTCGGAAATAACAATTTGATCCGGTTAACTTTTTGACCCCAAAATTTCTTGTTGATTCTCGTTAAAAATTTCTTGAAGCTTTAAGCATTATGATTGTTCGTGCGATCAACACTTAGACTCAGTATTAATTTAATAAGGATATCACACATACTATATAACTTGAGGGAGTAATCCTTGAGGTACAAATAGAAAAGCAATCAATCATGCATATGTGTGTAACCATTGATCAAATGAAGCCGATAATGCTACGGACCACATATACATATTTAACAAACAAAAGTAAGTAATTGAAACACAATTTGTGGATAAATTAAGGACTAAATGTGCATGTGAATATTTCAGCAAATCAAGTTACCCAAATAACAAAAGAGAAACTTCTTTAAGTGAGAAAAAATCCTAAAAAAACATATAAATTGACGTAGATATCGTCGCCTAAGTGAATAGATCCCGTTTAAGTTACGAAACACTACCAACCAAGTTACTTTAGGGAAATCAAAGTAAAAGTTTGGAATTTATTTCCTTAAATCGACAGATTCGCTTTCATTTTAGATGTGACTTGAAACATTAAAAGAAAACAATTGGTCAAGTGAATAAAACTCAAGCATTTGCTGAAAGTAATTGATATATTTAGTAAAAGCAAAACTTTGTGTAGATATAGAAATACTCACATATAGGAAGTTTCTCCTTGTTCTGGACGTGCATACAGAGATGACAACATTATGTAGAATTTTACAAGATTCCTCATTTTTATCAAAGAGTCGCATTTGAAAATTAACTATTTTTGCAAATAGGGAAATGTTATTGCAAATGACACATACTTAAGAGAATTTCACATCTGCATTTTAAAAATGTTACTAATGGCGCCATCTATGTATGTACAGCCAAACGGGATACAGCTTTTCATAATATAACTATACAATTTAATACACAAAGACACCTCTTCTCTCTACCTAGATGTAGATAGTAGAGGAAAATAGTTCTATTTCCACTTTTCACTGTTTATATATAGCTCAACCTTTTTAACACAAGTTTTTCTTCCTTACTATTTACATCTAGATGGCATGACAGATGTGAGCATTGTACAATTTTCTTCTCAAATTGACACAAATTGATCATGACATATTAACTTAACTTATCAAACTGATTTCTGTATCACAAATCCTGTGTTCTCCATTGGTGTAGGTAGGGAGGGGCCAGGTGGGCCTCCATCTCAGTCTCCCTTAGAATTCGGACTGCCCAACCCAGATTAAATTAAATTGAATTCGTTCGTTTTTCGATTCCGAAAAGCTTTAAAAAGTTCTTTTCTTTAAGAAAATCTATTGAAATTGTTTTAAATTTTTAAAAACTGTTCTGAGATTTCTCTAATTCCACTGAATTTTGACAAAGGCGTATGAATATGCATTCTGTAGGAGAAATTATGCGGAACTATTTTGACAGTTTGTGCGGAAATGTTGTGCGGACACACTGAAAAATCTGAAGTCTAAAAATATTGCAACAAACTGTATTTCTGGCCGTATGATTAGAAAAAGCTCTAAACCAGTTGCATCCTTTGTTTTAATCGTTTCAGAAGTTGTGCAGGACAAGTGATTGGATCCCACATTCTGGCGGTGTGGCACTTTTACTAAATTGTTCATACCTTCCTGGCGCCAATCAAGAAATGCATCTAAAATAAGCAAATATATTCCAAAGAACTCAAATCGTTCTTCCTTTACTATCAAAATGTAAGTTAAATTCGTACAAAGTTGCAAAAATTTTCAAATCCTATACTGCGATTTATTTTGATATATCTTTGACAATTCTTATCAAATTTTTAGAAAAATAGGCAAACTGAGTTTGTAGCTCGTGGCACAGCGCACACCTCGTTTGTAAAAATCAGTTTAATTCCAGCCAGGTTGAGCTTCCCAGTTTCTCCAGCACTCTCCGCATTGAACTAATTGCTCTTAAGTTATCTGTCTTGAAATCTGACATATACATTATTCGTTGCTATATTCCTCCAGACTCCATAAATATTGTAGATGAGAAAGGTTATCCACGATAAGATGATCCTCTTGACGAAGTACTACTAATTGGTGATTTTACCCAATATACAATGGCTACTCAATTTAGATAATGAAAGAATAAATTGTGGAAAAGTTATATGAGGAATAAAGACATTATAAGTCACAACAACTTCCTCAGCCTCACTTCCTATAATGAGTTCAAAGAACTTTCCTGTACACTTTATTATGAGTATAACCAAAGCATGCATGCGAAATTATTCAGTGACCTACGTATCTGAAATTTGCGATATGTTTCCTTTTTATTTTTTTACAATGCTTTTGCATCGTCAAATTTTCAACCTCAAAATAGCAGCTTCAGTCATATGAACGATTCTCATATCGGCTCATTCACTATGCCTACAATTGCACAAGAGGATATTCTTGATCATATTAATGGGCTTTCAAAAGATATCACTATGGGTACTGATGGAATCCCTGTAGCCTTCTTTATGGCGCGCTGCTTTGCCCTGGCAGCTCAGCTGAAAATTATTTTCGAAAAATCGCTCCATAATGATTGTCTCCCTCAGAAAATAAAAAATTCTTTTATCATATCACAAGAAAATTAGTAAAAGTGAAATTGCCATTTATATTTCTATTGCGAGATTATCTAGCCTGTCCAAATTATTTAACTCTATCATTTATTCTCAGCTATCAATTTCAAACTAACATGGGTTTATTTTGGTCAGGTCTCCAATCACTAACTTGTTGGTATTTATCTCGGATACCATTGGCGGGTTTGCAAAATGTTACCAGACAGATTGTATTTATACAGACTTTAGTAACGTCCGACAAGTTATGTCACTTCGTGATACTCTTTAAAATGGAAAAGTAGGGATTTTCTCTATCATTAAATGGACGGAGTCTAATTTAGATAATAGAAGATACCAAATCTATTTCCGCCGATCCGTCTATAGAATTGTGAAGGTTGGCTTGGCGTACCTCAAGGGAGTCACATTGGACCCATATTCTTTATTCTATCTATTGATAGCATTATCTCTGTTATGAGGCACTGCAAAGTCTTTATTTATGCTGGCGACATTAAACTTTTCGCCCAGATTAATTACAGTTGTTAAATGTGAAATTGGATCATACAGAAACAGAAAACTTACTGGTATACCTAGTTGTGTATTCAAAATGACGTGTAAGTATTCTACTTTTATCGAACGTTTTGAATTTGAAAACTTTCCCTATTACATTATATGTAACTACATTTGTCAAGATTTTAACACTGTATCTCAAAAGGTCTGGACCTTGCTCTATGGATTATGATTCAAAATTAAAGAAAAGATATTTAAGGAAAATAAGACAAAAGCACAAAAGCAAAACCAATGAAATCCAACAAACAGCCGAGGCAACACTCATTTTTTCCAAATGTGAAACTTGTTTTCTGCCTGCCTTGCAATGAAAACGCTCAAAACGACAACCGACAACGACTGCGCAGTCCCATAGAAGTTTGTTACTTCACTTGATCTTATTGTTGCTGCTGCTGCTGATGATGATGCTTCTTATTCTTCACTGCTGAAACCGATGGTGTGTTTTTTTGAATTGCTTGTCATATTGTAATGTCGCTGGGGCTGTCAATTTTTGTTGTTGTTTCTGACTACACCACTGTTCACCCCCCTCCCCTCCTCCTGCCTGCTTCATTCATTTTTGCCTCATTCACATTATCAAGTGCCTTCCTTCCTGTGCTATGTGCTGCGTTGTCTTCAATTCTTCTCTTCTTCGTCTCGGAGAAGTTTTCCAAAAAGCAAATTTGGAGATAGATAGCGATCATTTTTATCAAAATATAAACGACACATATGTATAGCTGGCTGACTGGCGAATAAGGGTTTACTGGATCATTTTAGTAAAATGAACCACTACACCCTTATTCCTCAATGTTTAAAAAACGACGTGATTTGCTATTGAAAAATCTAAACATTTCTCCTTCAGAAAAAAACAAGGATATATATCTGTTCGCTAATAATGAATAAGGGTGGTGGAAATTATAAACCTGGTTCAAAGTCAATGATTTCGTTGCTTTATTCTTCGATTCACCAAATTTACTACACTAGAATCCGCACTCAAATTAGAACCTTAAATTCGATAACTATGATTATGATTTATAATTAATATAAAATATATATTACGAGAAATATTAAAAAAAAACAAATCTATAATTTAAATCTATCTACAACGCTAAATTAAATTTTTAATAAAAAGATATTGTTAATACAGATTCGTAAATTCAATAATGTACTTTTGCTAATTAATTTTAAGTCAATCTTTTGAAACTTATATATAACTTATATACATATATGTGATATTCAATGATAAATGCCGCATGGAGGCAGTGAAGGAATCTGCCCAATTTGTGAGAAGGAGACCAGAAGAAAGATACAAAGACGACTGCATACTTCGAGCTATCAAGCATCCACCGGCGATAACAATTTGAGGTTGCATCAGCGGAGAGGTTCCTTGTACCGTATATTTTGTTGAAGGTACGATGCGAAAGGATTCATAATAATTTGTCCCTATTCGATGACCTGCTTCGATATATTAATTTTCTCTACTATACTAAATCATATTACATTTTTATGTAAGATAAAGCTTCCTGCTATACAATAAAATCTATTGCAAACTTCGTTACAAACGAAAGCCTTAATATCCATATCAATGATCATTGCATAGCTCGTGTGTCACTGCATCATTGGCGCAATGGTCATTCGTTTTGTCATTGCACCAATTACGCCCCCACAACCTTATTTGTTTGCAATTATGCATTGCTTGTCATTTCTTTTCGCGATAAGCGCGCTTTCAGCGGTTAGGAACTGCAAATTATTGAAAAAATCAGCTGATTTTCCAGCCATCACTGTAAGATGTCATTTGTGAAATTGGCTGATACATTTTTCAAGGTAAATTTTGCAAGGTTCCCAAATTATTGAATTCTTTATAAAAATTTCATATATTATAAATGGAAAAAGAGACGAAGAAGAAAGCAAGATTGTGGAAAACTGCTGAAAATTATAAGTTGTGCGAGCTGTGGCGCATTTATATAAAAGATCTGAGAAAGGCACGAAGAATTAGGCACATATACGCAGATATGTTTGTGAAATTTAAGGATATGGGAGTAATCGCCAGTATGCACAAGTGAAACATTTAATGGGTCAAATCTAGTCTGTCAAATCTAATTATGTCAAGACCGTCATTGCCGTGTGCCACCCCAAAACAGGAATGATCATTGGTCCAATTACGTAATTGAGCCAATGATCATTGATATGTCCCGTGTGTCTAGGATATTAGCCCGGCAATTCTTCTGACTTAGGCCCAATGGAAAATGCTAAGCTTACCACAAATCAAAAGTTTATAGTGTTGCTAATCCCAAAGGAGATATTTAAAAAAAAATATATATAGAAAATATTTGGAATAATTCTGAAGATTTGAGAAAAATGATAAAATCCTGAATTTGCAGTATGCCGGTGCGCATAGAAAGTGTGATTAAATCAAAGGGAAGTATAACAAATTATTAGGCAAACCCTTCGATAATATGTGCAAAAAAGAATAAATTAATAAGAAAAACTATTAAATTCCCAAAAAAAAATGTCTTTTATAATAAATTTGTCTTATATATAAAACATTTCCTAAATATTGATGGTGCATCTAAGTCATTGAACAATCATCAAATACCCGTACTAGATATCTTCGAATGGAAATGAAACCAATCAATGGATCACTGTTTTCATTGTTTCCACAGACCACTACCACCTTATTTGTGTAATGTTAATTAACAATAACTAAAATAAATAGATAAAAAATAAATAAGATTAAATACAAAAACATACCCATTCTTGATATCTACAGTAGCTTCAACTATCTAAAAAAAAACAAATAAAGAAACAACAAAACGTGTGCCGATGTAACACCATTCAATCGCTTACTGTACATAGAACATATCGCAATCTTTCTTCAGTAAACTTTTTAGTTAAACAAAAAAAAATTTTCACGATCTGCATGACAAGTAGGTAATTAAGTAAAAAGAAATCATTTGACCTGTGTCAATGGCCGAACTTAACTTTCCGTCCTGGATAATCTCCGACCGTTTTATTCAAATTTTGCGCAGATCATAAGAAATTCACCAAAGTGTATATATCTAGCTAGGTACAGTGTAATCCAATCGTTTGAAGACAGTTGAAGAGAAGAATTGAAGACAACGCAGCACATAGCACAGGAAGGCACTTGATAATGTGAACGAGGCAAAAATGAATGAAACAGGCTGCTTTGGGGGGAGGGGGGGGGGGAGCAGTGGAGTAGTCAGAAACAACAACGAAAATTGACAGCCCCAGCGACATTACAATATGACAAGCAATTCAAAAAAACACACCATCGGTTTCAGCAGTGAAGAATAAGAAGCATCATCAGCAGCAGCAGCAGCAACAACAAGATCAAGTGAAGTAACAAACTTCTATGGGACTGCGCAATCGTTGTCGGTTGTCGTTTTGAGCGTTTTTAGTGCAAGGCAGGCAGAAAACAAGTTTCACATTTGGAAAAAATGAGTGTTGCCTCGGCTCTTTGTTGGATTTCATTGGTTTTGCTTTTGTGCTTTTGTCTTATTTTCCTTAAATATCTTTTCTTTAATTATGAATCATAATCCATAGAGCAAGGTCCAGACCTTTTGAGATATAGTGTTAAAATCTTGACAAATGTAGTTACATATAATGTAATAGGGAAAGTTTTCAAATTCAAAACGTTCGATAAAAGTAGAATACTTACATGTCATTTTGAATACACAACTAGGTATACCAGTAAGTTTTCTGTTTCTGTATGATCCAATTTCACATTTAACAACTGTAATTAATCTGGGCGAAAAGTTTAATGTCGCCAGCATAAATAAAGACTGCAGTGCCTCATAACGGAGATAATGCTATCAATAGATAGAATAAAGAATAATGGGTCCAATGTGACTCCCTTGTGGTACGCCAAGCCAACCTTCACAATTCTATAGACGGATCGGCGGAAATAGATTTGGTATCTTCTATTATCTAAATTAGACTCCGTCCATTTAATGATAGAGAAAATCCCTACTTTTCCATTTTAAAGAGTATCACGAAGTGACATAACTTGTCGAACGTTACTAAAGTCTGTATAAATACAATCTGTCTGGTAACATTTTGCAAACCCGCCAATGGCATCCGAGATAAATACCAACAAGTTAGTGAATGGAGACCTGACCAAAATAAACCCATGTTAGTTTGAAATTGATAGCTGAGAAATTTCACTTTTACTAATTTTCTTGTGATATGATAAAAGAATTTTTTATTTTCTGAGGGAGACAATCATTATGGAGCGATTTTTCGAAAATAATTCTCAGCTGAGCTGCCAGGGCAAAGCAGCGCGCCATAAAGAAGGCTACAGGGATTCCATCAGTACCCATAGTGATATCTTTCGAAAGCCCATTAATATGATCAAGAATATCCTCTTGTGCAATTGTAGGCATAGTGAATGAGCCGATATGAGAATCGTTCATATGACTGAAGCTGCTATTTTGAGGTTGAAAATTTGACGATGCAAAAGCATTGTAAAAAAATAAAAAGGAAACATATAGCAAATTTCAGATACGTAGGTCACTGAATAATTTCGCATGCATGCTTTGGTTATACTCATAATAAAGTGTACAGGAAAGTTCTTTGAACTCATTATAGGAAGTGAGGCTGAGGAAGTTGTTGTGACTTATAATGTCTTTATTCCTCATATAACTTTCCACAATTTATTCTTTCATTATCTAAATTAAGTAGACATTGTATATTGGGTAAAATCACCAATTAGTAGTACTTCGTCATTTTTTTTTTTTTTTTTTTTCTCAAATTTTTTTTTTTTTTTTCTCAAATTTTTTTTCTCAAATTTTTTTTTTCTCAAATATTTTTTTTTTTTTTTTTTTTTGCTAATTCAGATTTTTTTTTTCTCAAAAAATTTTTTTTTTCTCAAAAAATTTTTTTTTTCTCAAATTTTTTTTTCTCAAATTTTTTTTTTTTTTTTTTTTCTCAAATTTTTTTTCTCAATTTTTTTTTTTTCTCAAATTTTTTTTTTTCTCAATTTTCTAATTTTTTTTTTTTTTTTTTCTCAAATTTTTTTTTTTTTTTTCTCAAATTTTTTTTTTTTTTTTTTTCTCAAAAAATTTTTTTTTTCTCAAATTTTTTTTCTCAATTTTTTTTTTTTCTCAAATTTTTTTTCTCAAATTTTTTTTTTTTTAATTTTTTTTTTTTTTTTTTTTGATTTTTTTTTTTCTCAAATTTTTTTTTTTCTCAAATTTTTTTTCTCAATTTTTTTTTTTTTTTTTTCTCAATTTTCTAATTTTTTTTTTCTCAATTTTTTTTTTTTTTTTTTTTCTCAAAATTTTTTTTTTTTTTTTTTTTTTTTTTTTTTTTAAATTTTTTTTCTTAAATATTTTTTTTTTTCTCAAATTTGAGAAAAAAAAAATTGAGAAAAAATTGAGAAAAAAAATTTGAGAAAAAAAAAAAAATATTTAAGAAAAAAAATTTAAAAAAAAAAAAAAAAAAAAAAAAAAAAAAAAAAAAAAAAAAAAAAAAAAAAAAAAAAAAAAAAAATTTGAGAAAAAAAAAAAAAAAAAAAAAAAAAAAAAAAAATTAGAAAATTGAGAAAAAAAAAAATTGAGAAAAAAAAAAAAAAAAAAAAATTGAGAAAAAAAAAATCTGAATTAGCAAAAAAAAAAAATTTGAGAAAAAAAAAAAAAATTGTGAGAGCTAGTCTCGGACGTGGGAGGGAGTGCCGGTTTGTAATGGACAACTCAGTTTTACAAATTCAAATATAAAATTTTATTTAAATATTTCAAAATTCATTTGCTTAACCTAATATCACAAATTCATTCAGAACTAAAAACTAACCTACAAACTACTATAAAATTCAATATAAGACTTCAAGTAAAAAAAAAAGATTAAAAAATTCAAATTAAAAGTTAATGAGCTCCTGCTGAGGCGCTGCCAATTTTCTCCTCGCTCTGAAAAGGGGGAGAAGATCAGAATTACTATCGGTCATCAAAGAAGAAAAAGGGGACAATATTGTTGCTGCTAGTGCGTGAGGGCACAAGAGCAGTAAAATGCTTCTGTCAGTGCAACTAGTCAGATTAGTCTCTGACAGTATTCTGAGCGTGCGCAGAATTGTAGCGATATGCTACTATAACGAAGAATGCAGATTAGTCTCTGCAGCAGAGTTATTCCTCTGTAAATGTGAGCAGGAGATGTAGCAGATTATTCTCTGCAGCAGAATTATTCCTCTGCTTAGGTGTGAGACGGATTATTGCAGATTAATCTCTGCGCAGAATTAATCTTCTGCTTAGGTGTGGGATGGATCTTTTTGCAGATTAATCTCTGCGCAGAATTAATCTTCTGCTTAGGTGTGGGATGGAATTTTTGGAATTGATAGGATTTTCAGATTAATCTCTGAAGTATAGAATAATCTTCTATATGAGGTTTGGGAATTTTATTCTTGTTACTCGGATTAGTCTCCGAATCAGATGAGCTCTGAACCAAGAATGATTTTCTGCTGCGGCTCGTAGGCTTTTATAGCCGCCGCATCCAGTTATGAGTTCTCGCCTTTCGGTGTTGCCCTAGCGACGTTTATTGGATTTGATGACTGAGGCGAAATCAAATGATTTGACGTAATGTCACAATGTGACATTACAAAATGTAAATATGCAGGAGGGATGTATAATTTAGGTAAGTTTGTGATATTTTTGTACAATTTTGTTGAAAATAAAAAATTTATTAATTATTTTTTAGATGAATGAGTCGTGTTAGACATTGCCTCCAGTCTGCGTTATAATGCATTTAGCGTGGAAGTGCATTATTCACGTAAATTAATTAGCTTTCAGCTAAATACGCTGTTAGTGGAGATTACCATTAATCATGTCACAAATGCAGAATTAGATAAGGATTCTTATATTTTCACATTCTTGGAAGAATGATTCTTTGTGTTTTGTTTTTATTTGTTTTAGGCTGGACGAGGAATTTATGTTTTTGTTGATGATCTGACTGGGAGATTGTGACTGTAGATTTGTGGATGTATCTGGCAGTGGGGAAATCATCGAGGGATCTTAGGTCTATAGGTGGACTGAACAATCATCTTATCGTGGATAACCTTTCTCATCTACAATATGGAGTCTGGAGGAATATAGCAACGAATAATGTATATGTCAGATTTTAAGACAGATAACTTAAGAGCAATTAGTTCAATGCGGAGAGTGCTGGAGAAACTGGGAAGCTTAACCTGGCTGCAATTAAACTGATTTTTACAGACGAGGTGTGCGCTGTGCCACGAGCTACAAACTCAGTTTGCCTATTTTTCTAAAAATTTGATAAGAATTGTCAAAGATATATCAAAATAAATCGCAGTATAGGATTTGAAGATTTTTGCAACTTTGTACGAATTTAACTTACATTTTGATAGTAAAGGAAGAACGATTTGAGTTCTTTGGAATATATTTGCTTATTTTAGATGCATTTCTAGATTGGCGCCATGTAGGTATGAGCAATTTAGTAAAAGTGCCACACCGCCAGAATGTGGGATCCAATCACATTGTCCTGCACAACTTCTGAAACGATTAAAACAAAGGATGCAACTGGTTTAGAGCTTTTTCTAATCATACGGCCAGAAATACAGTTTGTTGCAATATTTTTAGACTTCAGATTTTTCAGTGTATCCGCACAACATTTCTGGAGAAAAATTGGTGACGAAAACACTCGAAGATTTTGATACTGTTCTCAAAGAGTTAACAAATACCATTACCTATAGAGACGACACAGATGAAGTATCATTCAATACTGCGCAAACAGACGCAGCTTAGAATGGTGTTATCAGGCAGGTGCAAATTAGATCGCTTCCTCTGTAGCGAGTGCTGCTTGCGACGAGGCTTGGGGGCAGACTGCTGAGTAGGTCGCACTCCTGCATACAGCGAAAAAAACATTAAGACAAGACACATGCCCATTCAAAGAGACGTCACATCAGGAGGAGCAGATATGTTCAAGTTTCCGGACGTGAAACACTTATGCTCCGTGGCGATAGCACCAATAAGCACGGAGTCCTTAGCAGTAAAGCCAGACCAATCCGCAAGATCGTCCTTGACCAGCCGGATATTTTGCAGAATATCTTTAAGGATTGGGTCGGCACCAGGTGGTGAAAGACGCGTTTTACAATGCGACTTATCAAGGTAGACGGATGAGTTTGAACTGAGCGCCTTCGAAAAATGAAAAAGCTTGCCGAGTTCTGAATTGAAGTAATTAACACTTTGCTTTTTGTACCACACTTTTCTGAACAGACTTTCAGAGCTTATATATGTAAAAAGCACTCGTTTGTGGTGTATGTTTTGTATACACACTGTTAGCAAAAAGCGATACTGGAATTTATACCAATGGTCTAGAAATCTGTGGTAGCACCACTGACATATATCATATGGACTGCTCTACGAATAAGAAACTAAAGGAGAGGCCATTGCGAGTATATATATGCCACTTTTGCATGGCAAGCGTGATGTTTTTTCTCACTTTCTAAATATGGTTACATCTCTGTCTACCTGTACCCTTGGTGTCACTATTGTTAATGTTCGGAGAAGAAATCTACCCAAGCACAAAGGCCGTAGGTAAGCTTAAAATTGGAAGGGTACCAAATAGAAAAATATTTACATTCTTTTATGTGGAAATTTAGTAATATTGTACCTGTTTCATTTTAAATAATAAGCTGGGAATTAAAATATTGGTAAATGTTTGTAATTTTGATAAAAGTAAAAGAATTTTAATATATGTTCTTATTTTGGATTTAACAAAAATGAAATTTTAAGGCAAGTTTTTAGGCAACCGAAGATGGAAATAGGCTTACTAGGAAACCAGGAATCTCAAAAAGTTGTTTTGTATTACTATTTACTAGCTCTCACTATGCTGCTACTGGTATACAATTTTGCCTCATACTTTCAAAAACTGCGCCAAGATCCCCTGCATAAACTTTTTTTCCAGCCGCCTGCAATGCGATTTTTTTATAGTATGTGTATAAACTTATATACATTTTTGAGATGCCACGAAAATTGTTGTTGACGATAGTTTCTTACTCGTAGGGACTGCTAAACTTTCTGTTTCAAATGGGCTCAATTGCTTGTGTCAAAAGTTCAACGTCGCTGTCGACATTGAAAAAATAAAGTCAGTTGGCATTAGCGGGAATTTGAAAAGTTCGAATAGTAATTGTGATAAAACTAGTTAATTGTGTGAATATGAAAAGTTGAAAAGTTCGGCAAGTGATTTTGATAAAACTAGTTAATAGTGTGAATATGAAAAGTTCGAAAAGTGAATAATTAAATATACATATAAAAACAATGAATTTAAAAATGTTTATTATTAAATGATGCTTTGGAAAAGGGGAGTTGTTATAGAAGGCAAATTAAGTTAATGTCTATATAAGTTATGTAATCAGATTTTACTACATCTAGATGAAGAGGTTAAACTTCCAATTTCAATCCATAATAAAGAAAATATCGATTATATCATAGTTATATTGTATCATGAGTAGATTTACATGCCCTCCATCTTGTATTCCGTAAGTCTAACTGGAACATTGGTGAAGGAACGTTCTTTCTCCAGGATGGATACGTTTACTGATAAATTGTTCTGTTCATCGCTCCATCTTGTATTCCGTAAGTCTAACTGGAACATTGGTGAAGGAACGTTCTTTCTCCACAATGGTTACGTTTATTGATAAATTGTTCTGTCCCTCAAATTGTTTAATCTGCTTCCGCGTCATGGGAAATGATATTAAATTAAAATTATTAAATTTATTATGGTGGAATAATGCGAAGATGAGAATGAGAGTGAGCATTTGTACGGTATAGCGCTGATGTTATGGGCCACGCGAAGCAAGCTTCATCATAATTTTGTACATTGATGCAAGCTTTCTTTGATGCAATCTCTTTTGGTAGAAGTATATAAGAAGATATTTGGAGCTGTTTAAATTTGTTTATATATATTGCATGTAATGCTAGATGTATTATGGATTGCAGTGCCCACAGGGCCGTAGCTAGAGGAGGGCATTGAGGGGCAATACCCTACTTTAAAATGACAATGCCCTACCTTAAATATTGCCAACTTATTCCGCATTTTGCGGCGACGTCATAAAAGTAATCGCGGGGAGTCGGTATAATCGGAAAACTGACCAGGCAGCCACTACTCGGCCATATTTGCGTTTCTGCCCACGCACCTCTTCCTGCCATGTATGTGTATGAATGTAAGACGATTGTTCGACTACTTGAACAGCTTTGGTCAGAACATTTGGCTGTTACAAGAGTCGTATATGAAAATTATTCTTTGATTTTGAAGATCCCAGATAAAAAGAAAATGGAAAATTCAATGGTGATGATATTGCAAAAAGTATTAAATACGGAAATTCGACTGGCAAATATAGAGAAAAAAAAATGTTATGTGTTCTGCAACCGGCTGATGCGGCTTTACAGGCTTTACACGGTCGAGGCACGAGACTGACGGATACCATATCAATAATAAAATGTGTCCAGGAAGAAATTGAGGTCAGAAGAGATGTACGAGACAATTTTGGAAGAAGCTGAGAATACCATATTGTAGAAAAGGATCTCAAAATAGTTCCCATCTCAGAAGAGACAAGTAAAGCTAAAGGCAAAACATCTGGAGGATTAAATGCTGTATGGTCCAACACCTTCTCGTCAAAACACTGCAGAGATAATTTAAGCTCGCCATTTAAAGCGGAATATTATGAAACTGTAGACATAATAAAAGCTGTGATGGACAGGAGATTTGAAGACAATGAGGATCTACCAGATTCAATTTTGTGCCTTGATGAGTTGGACAAAGTTAAAGTCTGTTCAACATTTAAATATATCATTAATGAGAAAAAAAAACCAATCCGTATTTGCAATTATACTTCAGGTAATAATATTCCGTCCAAAGAAGTGGGTATTATTGTGAAAAGGTACCTACTTAAATGAGTTGAATTATTGAGGAGATCAAAGTGAAAACATATTAGAAGTTCTATACCGATAAAGGGAGTTCTTCAGAGATACGAATGAGCAATTTGCATCAGTCGCAACAATCGGATGTAGTACTGCTTTGTGCGAATGTACCTTTTCGACACTAATTGCTATCAATAAACCTCAAAGAATGTTAATGGTTCTCGAGATAATGGCAGGTTTGGTTTTTCTTGCATATGAACGGAAAAGAACAAAAAAAAGAATATAGACGAAGTGCTACGAGAATTCCACAATATGGTAAATCGAATACTGCAATTATATTGAATATTTTTACCATGTTGGGTTTCTGGTTCGGCCTATTTATTTCTTTTTATTGTAGCTTCCTGTTTTAGTTCACGTATAAAAAAGTGTAATACAATGAGGGTTCTGGAAGCTTACTTTTTCAACTGAACAAATGTATCCCAAATGCACTGAAAATTTGCCCCCCACTTCAAATTTGTGATGGCTTACCTTTAATTTGGTTCTAGCTACTGGCCTGCGTGTCCAGTCGCTCTCTTTTTCCTGGCACTCTTCGTGTTGAGTTTGTATTGGTTCTAAAATGTTTACTTTATACCACTCCTCTATGGACTGAGAAGGGTGGGAGTTAATAAGGGTCTATGTGACTGGATCAACTCACTGCTACTCAGTAGAAAGAATAGCTCCTTCTAAGGTGACGCGGTTGTGAGCAGTCTATAAAGGAACACCGCAGGGGCGGGGGTGCTATCGCCACTCTTGTGGCTGTTGGTAATGGATGAAATCCTCATAAAATTAGAGAAAGAGGGATTTAAGGCAGTTGCCTACGCGGATGCCATATGCATCCTGGTAACTGGAAAATTTCTCTCTACTATTAGTGAAAGGCTCGAGTATATGCGCTGCTTAAGCTGGAAAAAAAGGCAAATAACAGTGGATTGAGGGTAAACCCCTCGGAAACGAAGCTGGTCCTTTTTACAAGAAAGAGGCGGGTACATAGTTTCAGACTTCCAATGCTGGTTAGAGAGGATCTTACTCTATCCAGTGAAGCAAAGCATTTGGGAGTCATACTTGATTCCAAGCTAAGTGGGAAGGCTAATCCAGAAGAACGCGTGAAGAAGGCCAGTGCGGCCTTCTACACGTACAAGAGAATATTTGGCAGATATGTGGGATTAAAACCCAAAGTGGTACGGTGGATGTACAAAGCCATAGTTCGACCCACCCTCTACTCCATGGTCTGCTGGACGGTACTGACGAGGAAATGTAACCTGGAGGTGCTATGAGAAATCCAGAGGGCTGCTTGTATGGGAATAACTGGCTCTCTGCGCACCACGCCCACGGCAGCACTGCAGGTCATGCTTGGCTTACTGCCGCTGGACCTCTATTGCAGAGATGTGGCGGCTATTAGAGCTATCAGGCTTAGGGCGGGGGTTGGTGGATGGAGAGGGGTGTTGGGCAATATACTCCAGTAGATAGACTGTAGTTATTCCAGGGAAGAAAAAAACTATCAAGTACCAATCCTGACTTTTGGTTGGGGTATATCAATGCAATGATGGCCACCAGGATTGCCTGGGATGGGAAAGAGTTGGTCATACCATCCGATCTTTCTATTTTTACGGATGGTTCAGACAAGTGCGGGCACAGGGGCTGGGGTGAACTCCAGTGAGCTACAGTGGCACGAATCTTATAGACTACCTGACAAATGCAGGGTTTTTCAGGCAGATCTCGCAGCGATTTATCAGACGGCAACATTGGTATCTATGTGCAGAGTACCCTCACGGCACATATGCATATATACTGATAGCCAGGCAGCCATCAAGGCGCTGGATGCTGTGCTGGTAAAATCAAAATTGGTGCAGTTATGCCTTGAGGTATTGGCTACAAGGCACAGGGTGACCCTATGCTGAGTACCTGGTCATAAGGTTATCTCAGGCAGAGATGGCTGATGAGTTGCCTAAAAAAGGCTCTGAATTGGATAGCTCCGCAGCGGTAACTTTAGTGAGGATCCCAATCGGAGCAATAAAAGCGAAAATCATCAGGGGCGCCTCTCAAAAGGCAAACCTTTCGTGGACCAACAGGGATACCTGCCGTATTGCGTGGCCTGCATGTGCCAGGAAAAGGACATGGGAGCTGCTTGATGGTAGCAGTACAAAATATACTAGGATAGTAGATGCATAATGAACCATTGCAAAGTATGCAATTGTGTTCATTCATCCAAAAAACATAAGCTCGCACCATGCATATACACAATAACTAACGAAATGCAACAATTTTGCCATTGTTGACATTTCGCTAAACACTTTCACAACATGCGAAAATTCGCATAATTTGCAGATTCTTGCAAATTATGCATAATAAAACTATTTTTACACACTTAAAGAATATATTTGTAAACCTACCTTAAGAATTAATCCATTTATTGTGGAGAAAATAAACAAAACAAACACAACACTTTCGCACTTGAAAACCGCGGATACTTGTGTCAAATTGACTCGCGAAAAAGTCAATGTGGTGAAATCGAATGCGCGCAACCTGTTGAGCAAGTTTAGAAAGTGCGAATTTCAACAGGTAAGCAATTATTTAATAAAAAAGGTGAAATTAATTCCCATAATGAGTGAGAAAGTAACGATGTTGGAACGAGACAGAAGAAATTAGAGAGAATATTTACGTTACATATTGGAAATCGACATAATTTCATAGGGAGCCGCCATAATCAATAAGGAAAATTCATGGATAATGAAGAAGATGACATATTTTAGCATAATTTCACATAGTTGCACAAGGTGAGCAAGCATGAAAAATGTGTGGAATTTCCATATTTTTATGTGGAATCTATGATAAAATGGCGGCTCCGACACTATAAAAAGGCAGTGCTCCCTAAGATCATTCTCATTCAGTGGTAGTGATTATACATGCCAATTTGGGTATAACAACACAGTGATTTGTAATAAGTGAAAGATAAGTGAACTTCAGGAAAATTTTAGTAGCATAAATAAACGAACAATTAAGGTACATACGTGAACATATTTTTGGCAAAGTGAGAATTTCGAAACCAAATTTTCCTAATTTTGGAAAAGTAATTTCACCTGATCTTCTTTTACTTTTTAAAATTGTTTGCCAAAAGCTTTGGACGTCTACTCCTTCCGGAAAAGAATTACAAAGTGAAATCAATTTTCTGCAATTGTCGCTATTCTACATCTATGTGCGAAATTTCAGAATCTGCAACTAAATTCGAAAAAAGACTGCAAAACTGTGCGATTAAGGTAATTTTTTACCATTACCATTTCTGGATCTATCCACTTTTGAATAATAGCATCATTAAAATTAAATCTCATTAAAATCTGCCAGAAAAGCTCTATGTAGAAATTACGACAAAAAGATCTAAAGATATTTATTTCAGATCCAGAAATATTTATTCTTGAGTCTGAAAGATTTATATTAACTATTGCACCTAAATAAATATCCTTTAAAGGTAAAAAGAAGTTTGGATTATCGAATTCAATATTAGATATTGGTGTTTTTTCTATATATGATCTTATCATATACATATGTAATTAGCCAGAAAAGTATGCAGAGTGCTTTCTATTGATTTTTGGAGTTTGTGTATCTGTGGCGATTCACTCTGGCAAAGTTTTTCAAGCTTTAATCAAAGGCAAAGTACATGATAGAAATTGCGAATATAATTTATGTACGGGGTCCAATAATTTTTCAAAATATTTCCCGGACTTTTGAAATGGTCTGCATTTACTGCAAAGGCAAAATATATTTTTAAACTGTCATAAAGTTCCAAAATTCTTAAAACAACTTGTTCTAGCGAAAGCCATCGTATTTAAGCGGTATGTGGTATTTCTGTTTTTGTTTTTTGGTTTTAAATCTTTTGAATACCAGCAAACTGTTCATTTCTTTTTGGGCTATTTGCTATATAGTTATACATATCACGGGTTAATTGCTCAAAACTGTTTGGCAGATTTAAATAAGCAGCTGATACTGCTATGCTATGGATTGACACACGAATTCAGAGGCTTGGCTACTGAGTGCCTTTTGCTCGTCATCACTGCAGCACCATCTGCAGCAAACCAAATAAGGTTTATGTTATAATTAATATTGTTGTAAAACTCCTTTTAATACTGTTATAAATAGACACCGCGTCTGCTAATTTCATTCTTGTAAAAGAAACATTTTTATTAGAAAATGCAGATGTAATATTTGACAGCATTTCGATCGCTTTACACGAGCCTTTGTGTTAGCACTTTCCGCATGCACAAGTTAATCTATTTTTCCCCCACTTGCCTTTAATTTGGTGTTGCAGACCTTATAATAAGCGGTGTTTTTGGGTTTTTCGATTAACCATGATTTTAAAAGTGGGTCATCTATCTAGCCAAAACCTACTAAATGGATTTTCCCTTATAGTTTTGAATTTCGGTTCGTCCGATTTCGCGTCCGTGCTAGCTTTATATTCTCTACTTCTCTCTAAAAATGTATTACTAAATTCACTTTTTTCCTAAATGGTGAAAATTAACTACCTGTTAAATTAAAAAACCTTTTCATATTTTAATGAGTGAAAGCAATATTTTTTCTACTATGCTATTATTTCTAAAGCTGTCCAGCTGACTGCCACTTTTTCTTGTAAAATTGTCAATTCTCATAACACGATATAGTCATTTGCAAAACTAAATTACACTTCGAAACAAAGCTTCACTTAAACTGAATTGAAGTTAGCTCTGCTTCTCTAGTTTTTTACATCTCTAAGTAATTCTAAGCTATTGACGTCATTAATAACTTGATTTATTGAGTTTTATTTATTGTTCGATTCCCAAATCCACCGCTAATTAAATATTTTTCAATTAAACATTAAATTCTTCCAATCTTCCAATTTTTATGTGTAGGTAGGTATTTATACTTATATCGCGAACTTTATTAATAATTTTTTTATTGTGAACCACGTTTTGTCCTCAAAGTTTGTTTTTTATATAAGTTTTCGGTTCACGATATTTTAGTTTTCCTCGTCGCAACTTTACTGTTTTTTTGTTTTGCATGGGTAAATTAGAACACTCGATTACCACTTCAATGTCTTTAATTTCTGCACAACTTTATCTATTTTATAATTTCTAAGTCTTAACCTAAGATGCTTACTCGTCTATGTCCGCTATTCAAGGGCCGACCTGATGACGTTCTCGCTCTCAAATCTCGTTAACGGTTCTAGAGTGCATGACAGGGCCGACAACCTATGCGAATAATTTACTACAAAATACATAATATGTATTGTTGTCCAATTATATCGAGAGTCCACCGTTACATAAAGAAATAAACCTCTTCTATTGAAAGTCTCATAACGTACTTTCTGAAACTTCGTAACATCTTGCAGGCTCTCTAATTTTGTTGACATTTTCGAATATTTGTCTAAAATTTGGCATCATATAAGGTTGACTTAAATTTTCAACTTGTTGGCACACATTAAAGTCGTGGAGATAATTCCAATAGAAAATTTTCAGTCATATAATATAAGCTTGGCTTTAATCTTCAACTCTGTTGCACACTGTAAAGTCTTGGAGATAATTCAATCATTTTCATTTGACTATTGCCTTAAATTTTACCAACGCACTCCCTTTTTTCCAATCAATCTTCAGAATTCGGTGAATATGTGTAGATAAAGAAACCGCCTACGGTGAAAAGTTGACTTTGCTCAAATAATCATCATTACTTTCCCACACACTATTGGTCTGACGATATGCTTCATGTAGAATATACAGTGAAGAATTTATAAAACTGACAGTTCTGCTCACGTATCTTTGAGATTCTTTCAGCATTATATAAGTAGTTGCGGTTAGCGACTGACTATCTTTACATTCTCTACTTTCAATTACTTTCTCAATTTTGCACTTATTTATGAACATATTAATATAATTTTTCATTCTTAGACCTCGCACGTCTAATTATTTATTATATTTTTCTTTCTACTTATTTTTATTTATTTTTCATTACGTTACATACTATTGTACATTTTCAATTCCATATAATATTTTGTTTTAACCTATCTAGTCCAATCTTTATTATATTTTTGTCTATGATTAAAAAAAACTTTTTTTCTATAAGTATCATTTTTCCCATCAAAGTTTTTTTCTTGCCATCTGGCTCTTTATACATATTTATTTCTAAGATTTTCTTACCTTTTTCAAATTAGCTTGAGCTGTTATTGTTATCCATATCCTTTCTAGGCCTGTAAGACTGTAAAGCTGTTATTTATATTGTAAAAGTCTGTCCTCAAAGACCCCTGCTGAGAACCTTGGATTAGTTTAACGTTACCCGGGAACTTACTAGCACTTACCTCATAAGGTTCCATGAGACTAGGAGTGGAAGTTGAATTTTCCGCATGATTGAAGCTCCGATCACCTACTTTCTTCCCACCATGATGGAATTCTGTTTTATCTGGATTCCTATTACATCCCTGAAATTTAAACGTACACTTTTAAAAAATACCCTGGGCTGGCTGTAGTAGTGGATAGGAAATGTTCCTACCCTCTTACCTCAATTTGTTGGTTCTACTAGATAGGGTGTTGCGTTAGCGGTCCTTACGATTGCACATCCATCCTCTAACCTATTTTCGCTGTGTTTATTATATTTATTCCCTTCGTTAGATTCTTGGGTTATAAGCTTGTTGAGCTCTGAAGTTTTGTGTGTTACAGCACGGCACTCAGAATGTGTCCTTCTAAACAGAAACTCTTTTCACGCCATGTCGCAAAGTCCATGTCCATATTGTGTGCCGTACTGTTAAATTTGGAATATCGGTCATAATCGTTAAATGAAACGCTTTCTGACATGCTGTTTCTTTCCTCCTCTATCCTGGCCGGATACGTACATTCTTGACTGCTTATTTGCAAAGCTGTGGATCCTACTTGTGCACAATCTGCGACATTTTCACGAGAGAAACTTTCTTCCTTACGGTTGGCGGCGTCTTGTATCCACAGCTTCATGTTTATGCAGTCAACAATAGCTCTAACGCTGAGAAAATCCATTCCAAGTATACCGTCGGCTGGAATTGAGTCCGTATCACTAATGGCCTTAAATTTGCAGAGATGCTGATTGCTGTTCACCTGCGATTCGCTTCATAAGTGCCTTAAAGCTGCTAGCGGATCCGAACAGTCCCCCAATTCTAATTTTGTGATGTGTCTTTATGAGCGTATTCCTCTTTATTTTTACTATTAACCTTAATTATGCTACAGGTGGATCCTAATACAGTTCTCTGTATAGTGTTCCCATGTGCGGCAGAATTGGCCATAAAGCCCCTCCCTACTTGGGCTGTTGTGTAGTCTGAGCTGTAGTTTCCAGGTCATTCCTGATTGGACTGGCCTCCTTGCCGATTAAAAAGTTCTTTGGGACTGTCTTCTGTCATTAAAATTTCTAGTCCTCCATCCTCCCTGTGTCCTTTCTCTGTGCTTCCTTCCGCGTCTGTGGTACTATGTCTTGAAGCCTTTCAAAGTAAAGAGCTTCCTCTCGATCTTCTTCGAGTGCTTCAAACTTCCTTCCAGTTAGGTAAACCCGGATGGCTTGACTACCGACATCGTCTTTAAAGGTTTCTACCGCGTCGACTTCCAGTTCTGCTATTAAGCCCCCATCCTTGTTTGGGTATTTAACTTACACCCCTGCCTTAATCTGATCCAGCAGCTCGTTCAACCCGGCTGTGAAATCCATGATATCCTCTCCAAGCGTCTGCTTGCATGCCAACTTTTCAGTGCGTACTTTACCAAATGATTTTTGTGGCATATTTTACCCATCACTGCAGAGTCTTCCGCTTCTTCCAATTGCTTTTTTTACGACTCTACTTTATCCTTTAAAGCTAGGTTTTCTTTTTCAGCATCGAGCGATGCTTGCACTGTTTGCGTTTCTTCCTTTTGGAAAACATCAAACGAAGCTGTTATTACTAGGTCCAGAGCTTCTCCCGTGGTAGTTTTGATCGCAACTAATTCTTCAAAAAATTCCTTAAATTCGCCACTTGGCACTCGTTTTTCTAATTCTCCTGTCAAATGTTCGTCTATGTACTCTTAGTCCTGCTCATAACGACTTAGCTTTACTTGACTTTCATTTATCTTCTCCGTTCTGTTCTGCAATTATTTTTCTGAGCCTCGGATTAAATTAGCTCCACCGTTGTCAGTAGATACATTACACCTTTCTGTTGGCATTTCTGTTTTTGAACCCGAAGATTATCTGATCACTATATTAGCTCGACAATATGCACTTACATATCACTTCTCACTGCCAATCAAGATTAAATACTTGTGACAACCGATACATTTGACGTTATTAATATTAGACACGACACTTCAATAAAGATCAATCCCGGAACTCATGATCTTGAATTGAAATATTGATAATAAGAACCGTGGACGATACCATACATCAATATTACATACCTGTATATGTATATAAAAAAGTCTAAAATTATTGCTGTCTTATTATACGAAATCACACATAAAACTTCAGAATCATACGCCCCCACTATCTCACACTATACCTTTATCTTAAAATAAAACTATTTGTACTTTTATTCACATGTAATACATAAAAAGATGTCAATACCTGAAAACAAAAAGGAGGCCTTCTAATGCAAAAACATACGCTCACTTATTCCCAGCTATTTGTTGTACCTATATTTTTGTATTTCTGTCAAGCTAAATCTATCTCTCCATAACCATCAAAAGTTACCAAATGTTAATTAATTTCCTCGTTAATTGAACTCTCTTACTTTCATCGATTTTCTCCATATCAAAGAACCAAGAAAAGATTTACTCGCGTATGGCTTTAAATATTTTCAATTATGGCCTACTTTAAAACCTTATTTTAACACAAGACAGCGCAATTTTTATTAAATTTCATCACAATTTCTACTTCCAGAAAAGCTCCAACAAATAACTAGCAACAATCTAACCCCTTCCCAAAAATCTGACGCTCAGAATGTATACTTACTGTTCTTCTAGTAATATTTATATATACATATATATTTATACCAAATTCTAGAATAAAATATAATAGAGGAGAGGGATAGAAAAAAAATTATTTTACATAATTTCTTAGAGCCCATATAATTAAGTCACCAAAATTTCATTATTACTAATAATTTTAAAAGAGAAAAACTAATCACCAAAATTTCACGATTATATTATCTCTTAAACTTACTGCCAACATAAACTTTTCTTTTATTCAAATCTACCTTCGTTTACATCACAAAAACAAAAGATCTCACTTTAACCTTTTCTTTAACCGGCTGCACCAGATTGTCGTGTCCCATGTAAATGAAACACTTTAAGTCTTGTCTACACACTGTGAAATACTTTATTAACTGATCTAGCATAATTTTACTTGAGTGGAATCTATCGTACAATTTATCGCGATACTTGACACCTCTTTGCTGACTGAAAACGGTAACTGTACAAATCAAACCAGTCGAACGCCTCGTCACCTTGCCAACGGAAATGTTTACAATTGAATTGCTACCTCAGTTACTACCGCTATTGCTAGTAAGTAGCTGCGATGTTTAACAGTAACAGTAACAATAATTTAGCAATTCTTCTTAGGCGATAGAATATACTTAACCATTGCTTGTTACCAAATTACCACTAGCACACATATGTTCGTAAACAATTAAATGGTTGCCTAACACTTGCTGTGCATAGTAAGTGATAAAAAACCACTCATTGCTGAACGCATGGGCATCTACTGTGCTGATAATTCGAGTTTCGCTTCTGTCTGCCAAGTCCCCTGACACACGATACTACACACGAGATTAGACAGAGGCACGACGTAAAAACCAGGTTTTGTATCGAGTGTGTTTCAACCCATTCCATTGTACACGTAGTTTCTACACGGCTGATACACGTTCTTGAAGCATTAAAGAAAATTCATCATTTTTATATTATTTATACGCACACAAACTGAGTACACGCATACATATGTAATAAAACACTCGTGTATCATCCGAGTCAAACCCTCTGCTCTAAATGTGACTATTCACGAAAATGATCTAAAATAGTGCTAGGAAAACCAGTTTTTAGTACGATGTATCGTGTGTCTCCTCACTGAGACCCGTGACACACGATGATACACACTCGAGACTAGACACGATCTAAAAGCGGTTTTTGTATCGAATGTCTATCAGCCCAAGGTACACGTAGTTTATACACGGTTGATACACGTTCTTGAGGCAGCAAAGAAAATTCATCATTTCTAATATTCTATACGCACACAAACTGAGTACACGCATACATATGTAATAAAACACTCGTGTATCATCCGACTGTAACCCTCTGCTCTAAATGTGACTATTCACGAAAATGTTCTAAAATAGTGCTAGGAAAACCAGTTTTTAGTACGATGTATCGTGTGTCTCCTGTCTAAGTTCTGTGACACACGATGATACACACTCGAGTCTAGACGCGATCTAAAACCGGTTTTTGTATAGAATGTGTATCAGCCCATGGTACACGTAGTTTATACACGGTTGAAACACGTTCTTGAGGCAGCAAAGAAATTTCATCATTTCCATATGTTCTATACGCACACAAACTGAGTACACGCATACATATGTAATAAAGCAATCGTGTATCATCCGAGTCTAACCCACTGCTCTAAATTGAGGTATACACGAAAATGTTCTAAAATAGTGCTAAGAAAACCAGTTTTTAGTACGGTGTATCGCGTGCGTAGCATCGTGTGTCACTGGACTAAGAGATTTGGCCACTACAAAGCAATATCCGGCGAAGTATTACACAGCAACATCACTCTTATCTAAAGGAATTTCTACGTGCTGTAGTGGTTCTGTATGAACTTCTATCGAGGAAAATCTACTCAGTCCTCTTCATTATTTTCACTAATGTTCTGTGGTATATGAGGTTTGGATACTTGCGCATACCACTGGTCGGAACGCCAGATAATAATTTGGAAAGGATATGGGACGTAGAATAAACTTGATAGTGACTGTAGGGAATTTTATTATCACTGAAAATGTTCTTACACTATATCGATTTACTAAAGAGTAATGAACTATGAATTATGCCTACATCGAGAATTTTGCTTTTGCAACATTCAATTGCTCAATACGATTGATTCATTTAAATATTTACCTACTAGGCGAAAGGGGTTAAAGATTTTGCAATTGGATTTATTACTTTTAGGTCCATGTATGTTGGTTTGTGACATGTTTTCTAAACATTCTGCGCCTCCACTGTGGAATCCTTATGGCTTATAGGTATATGGGGTGGTTTTGTTCGAGTGGACTTCACCTTTAAAGGACGAACTACAATTATGCCGACACGACATTTACGACGACAAATTAAATGTTGACCTAACGGCAATACCATGTTCTGTACGCAATGGTGCCGACCGAATTTATCGCCGTAACCAGAGTTGGGAATAATTCAACTTTTGTCGTCGTAATTTGATTTTTTCAGCTGAGAGTAATGAGCAAAAAATTACTTTCGATGAGGAATTAATTAATTTAGTGAGGAAAATGAAGTATTTTAATGACAAAAGAAATCCTCAATATCGAAATACATATTTAAAAGAAAAAAAATGGAAAGAAATTGGAGAAAAGTTGAAAATAAGGGCTAGATGATATTTTGAAATCCACATAAACTCAGCGTTAATCATTGTTTATTACACTTTTACAACTTGTTTTTATATCTTTTCCATATTGTTAATAAATTTCAACAAATAATTTTACCACCATCTTGATATGTCAAGTCAACGAACGTAAGAATGTTGGTCGGTGTCATTGGGTTAATTCGGTGACATTTACGACGACAGTGTCGTCGTAAATGCCGTGTCGGCATCATTATATTTCAGTCTGAAGACGAAGTCTAGATTACGAGGTGCTGGCTGTGTTTTTTACACTTGTATTTCGTCTTGATTACCGTAATTTTGGATGTAACAAAGTGGCGCCCAACGTGGGGCACCAAAAGTGTAAAATGAGAAATGTAAGTTTCTAGTGGCAGTTGTTTGTTTTTGTGTATATATAATAAATGGTGCCAGAGTGATTGCCTAAAGCGCAACTAAAGAAATTGCTTTCAGATTCTGCTAACCCATAGTTCTGAGGCACAAGTTAATTCTTTTTTTTGCGATCATTCAAATTATTCTTGTAATGTACAACAGTACATACATACATATTGGCTTAACGTCAGTAGAAGGTTACGTCGCATACTCAATACCGATATTTGCCGTTGCGTCTGTTACTCATTAGGTCAGACATTGCAATCTCTAGCTGCCCTTCAATTGGAATTTCCGTTGTTTTTTATAGTGTGGAAATTGCACAAAAATTTAGAGATAACAAAATTTCATTAGACCAGTGATCGAATTTTTCGGTGAGATCGCGTGGAAAAAGAAAACAAACAAAAATTTGTTCGACTGCATGTAGTTGAAAATTTATTTCTATTATTCGAGAATATTTGTTAATCGAATTAGAAGTTTTTGCTGTTGTTTAAAGAAATACGGTTTACAAAAAAAACGTCCAATAAACAGTGTGGTTTCAAGTCCTATAGTTTGATAAATCTGTGATAGGCAACGTGCCTCTTGTCCAATTGTCTGGTGATCATTATACCAATATATTCAACACCACACTCGGATGACATATTAAAAGCGCATCTTAACAGGTGATTGGAAATTATAAATATACATTCATCATATACAATACATTCAATATTACTTACATTATATTAAACATATATTACACAAACATACATATATTATACATAAATACTATAAATTATATTTTGCGTACATATATTTATATATATTTTTCATGATAAATGTGTATAAGTTGGCTGTGCTTTTGATAAAATTTTTGCTTTTGCTAATATATGTATATTTTATTCGGCTTAAACTTTGAAAATTGAATAGAAGTGACAAGTACTATGCAATATGGTGTGGTTAAATTTTTGACAACACAAAATTTTTCGATGGTATCAATTTGCGATCGAATTTAAATTATTCGTTTTAATAGTCTCATAACATGAATTTTCTTTAAATCTTCCGGAATATTGCCAATAGTTCTATGCATAGATTTTTGATCAGTATTGGGAAATTTTTAATAGCCATTTGAGGTACAATACGAATTTAGATATATTTAGGCCGTGGCTCGCAGACTCAAAGGTGGCGAATTTCACTCAAGATGATAATATGAAAACAGTTATTGAATTCATCGCAGAAATATAGTAGCGGCTCGAGTTGGAGTTGCACTTTTTTTTGTATTGATCACTCGAATTTAAGCTGACACTTTATATTCAATTTTGGATTATAAATTTTCTCTTATTTATTTTTTTTATAGCGACCATGAAATATATGTAGGGATTACTATGCTACTTATACGTAGTACGCTTTCATCAGAGTTTTGAATACCTGAAGATATACATTAAAATTTTTTTTATTTAATAAGATAAGATAAGGATTTATAACTATGAATATAAAAGGTGTAAATAAAAAGAATTGGTAGAAATTGAAGTTTTGTAGGAAATTACTTGAAGAATAGGTATATTCTTTTGGTTACCTTGAACTGAATCATACATAGTATGCGAAAGCTATGATCTGTTTGGTAAAACAAGGCATTGTAAAATTTATTCGTACGTTGAGTTACGAACCGCATTCGTATTCATTTAGTCTGTCATACTATTTAGAAAATATACATTCTGTCAAGAGGGTATTCAGTTAGAGTTAATAGATTTATATACCCACGTGCAGACTAAAGAAAATAGTTAACCTTTGTTTCATTTAATCTTAAATCGAAGATGGACATAAATCGCCTCAATCAGGACGAGTTGGCTTATGAGCTCATTATTAGAGGTATGCCGGTAGGAAAAGTGGACGAGATGAGAGCCACCTTGCGACCAGCTCTTAGTACGAAAAAGGATGGAAAGTCGGTGGTGATCGATCCTTATCCTATTAAGTTCGATAAAGATCGGAGGGCACTAAAGAAGAATCCAGGAAATATCCCCTCTACTGGACACTTTTGAGGACGGGGTGGTTCTTCAGAATAAAAGAAATTGGCAACAAAAATTGGATAGGCGGTCAATAGATATGTTCGCTCCCAGCCGGTAGAGGAGGCGGAAAAAACGGAGAAAACGAAAATTAGAGGGGAATTGATATTTTATTTGGGATTACTGCATAGTAAAGCCTGTGAAGAGGAAGATGCAAACGATGATTCCACATGGAGTGACGAGTCGATACAATCTAGTGGGGGTTTGTCAAGTTCACGTTCGAGAAGTCCTTTGTATAAGTGGGACATAAAATTTTCTGGTGAACATGGACAATCACTTAACTCCTTTCTAGAGAGGGTTACCGAGCTCGGTGAAACTAGAGGAGTTAGCAAGAGCAAGTTGTTTCGATCTGTCTTGGATTTATTAGCGGGGCGTACCTTAATTTGGTAGCGCGCCAACAAGTCTACTCTCCACTGTTGGTCCGATCTGGTCAAGAAAATGAAAAGACAATGTTTAACAGCGGATTACGACGATCGGCTCCTAGAGGAGATAAAGAAAAGAACTCAAGGAAAGGACGAAACAATTGGAACCTACGTGGCCATAATGTCCAGCATGTTCTCTCGGTTAAGTGTACAGGTATCTGAAGATCAACAATTAAAGATACTCAAGAGGAATGTGACATCCTTTTACCAATCACAACTAGGTCTTAAGGAAGTAAAGTCGACTAGGTGTTTAGTAGATTTAGGCAGGCGCTTAGAATCGGTCCACGTATCAGTTGAGGCATTTGTACCCCCTACATCAAAACGAAGTAGCAATCTTCTAGAACCGGACCTTGCCTATGTAGAGACACGGGAGTCACATATTTCAACGATGAATAATTCTAGGCCTCCAGTTAACTCTCGTCCAAAATGTTTTCATTGTGGTCAAATAGGACATATAGCTCGCTTTTGTAAAAGAAATCTAAGATGTTATGGGTGCGGAGCTCATGGAGTTATACGCCCAAATTGTAATAATTGTGCAAAGGAAATACCGAATCAGGTGGATAAGGCATCCGAAGAGGACAGACCTCTCAAAGTGAAAATAGAATAAGTCAGCCAAACCAAAAAGCCAGAAATCCTAATGCTAGCAACCAAAATCACCAAATTCAGAATTCGGAAAACGGAAGTCGAACCCGGCAATAAGCGGCGAGTCGAGCTCTTATAATTCTTTAACTGCCACAGGCACAAAAAATAGTTTATATTCGGAAAATCAGGTGTCCGAAAGGGAAAAGGATGGACTCATGTCTTTGGTAAGCTATGTATTTGCTTCCATGGGGACGATACGCGTCCACACCTGAACATCTCTATTAGTGGCATTAGAATTTGTGGTCTATTAGATTCGGGTGCGACCCGAATCGTGGTAGGTGGGTTAGGATGGGAGCTGCTTAAAGGACTGGATCTCTAAATCACTGAATCAAAGGCACATCGCGTAGCCTTAGCTGGCGGTAAGGAAGTCGAAGTTGTTGGAGAAATAGCTCTTCCGATAGAACTAGAGGGGAAGATTAAATTGATTGACGTACTCCCGGGCTGCCACAGTATATAATTTTAGTTGTTGACTTTTGAAGAGCGATGAATATTTCGGCAGATTTGCTGAATAATTTTTGGGAGTTTGGTCAAAAGGAACGCACATATAACCTAATGGCCCTTGAAGGCCGTGACAGCCTCTCAGAAGGACAAAGTAAGGAATTAGAGTTAATCATAGAGAGCGCGGAGTCGAAAATGGAGAAAAGTCTCGGGTGTTCCACTTTGGTAGAGCAACATAGTCCCAAATAGACTCTA
This sequence comes from Dioctria linearis, assembly GCA_963930735.1. Classification (NCBI taxonomy): domain Eukaryota; kingdom Metazoa; phylum Arthropoda; class Insecta; order Diptera; family Asilidae; genus Dioctria; species Dioctria linearis. Next base: position 73,280,583 of record OZ005744.1, on the reverse strand, counting down.
CACCAATCAAGCAGAGGTACTATCCAGTATCTTCCGCAATCCAAAAAGTTATCAGTGAGGAACTGGACGAATTGTTGAAAGCAGGCATAGTAAAATCTTCGGATATTGCTTGGGCCTCTCCAGTAGTTATAGTGAAGAAAAAGGACGGATCTTATCGTTTTTGCGTAGACTATCGCAAACTTAATAAGCAAGTGAGCAACACTACGAACTTACACACACTAGGGACTCCGAAGGGAGATACATAGTCAATCTGCCATTCAAGGAAAACGCTGGAGATCTGGGGCAATCAAGGAAAAAGGCGATAGCTCGACTAATCCAAATAGAAAAGAAGCTTCAAAAGGAACCTCATACCCTAATTGAGTATAACAAATTTCTGACCGAATATCTAGAGCTAGGTCACATGTCTCCGGTAAAACCATATACAGGTGACGAATCTACAGTTTACTATTTACCTCATCATGCTGTGCATAAAACTGACAGCACCACTACAAAACTCCGTGTTGTTTTCGATGCATCATGCAAATCGGACTCTGGTTCAAGTCTAAATGACCTATTATACAGTGGACCGAAGGTCTAGCAAGACCTAGTACAAATTATGTTACGCTGGAGAAAATATCGCTATGTTTACACAGCTGACATAGAAAAAATGTTTAGACAAATCAAGATCGCCGACACGCAGAGAAACTATCAGAGAATTCTTTGGCGAAGAAGCACAAAGGAGCCCATTCAAGAATTTACACTCAATACCGTAACTTATGGAACTGGCCCTGCAACATATCTAGCAGTAAAAACACTGCAACAGCTAGCAGCAGATGAAGGAGACTATCATCCCATTGCCAAAAGAGTTCTCGGCACTGATTTCTACATCGACGATTTGTTGACAGGTGCAGATACCAAAATAGAGGCTATTCAGCTCCAAAATCAGATAACTACGCTCTTGAAATGCGGTGGATTTAATTTACGAAATGGACATCCAACAACGAGGACCTGCTAAAAGATCTACCAGAAGATATAATAGAAAGAGGCATTCTGGAAATAAAAGAAGATGATACCATAAAAACCCTTGGAGTTCACTGGAATCCAAGACTGGATGAATTTCGTTTTAAATTGAAAACAGAAGATGTCATAGTCTAACAAAGAGAATTCTATTGTCCAAAATCGCCTCAATTTTCGATCCTTTAGGCTGGTTGGCCCCTGTGACTATAAGGGCAAAACAAATAATGCAAACCCTTTGCAAAACACAAACTGATTGGGATCAAGAAGCACCTTCCGATATAGCTAATGCATGGAAAGATTTGGAGAGTGAATTAAATGAACTACAAAGTATTGCACTTCCCCGGTGGATAAAGTATCATGCACACAACGAAATCCAAATTCATGGGTTTTGCGACGCTTCTGAAAAGGGTTGTGCTGCTGTAATTTATACACGGACTACTAATTCATTTGGGAAGATTCACACCACACTACTCACAGCAAAAACCAAAGTGGCACCTTTAAAACAGAAAATTTCTATTCCTAGATTGGAGCTATGTGGAGCCGTGCTGCTAGCAACCTTGATAAAATCTACAATTACCAGTCTGGAGATACACTCGCCCAACATTTTTGCATGGTGTGACTCAGAGATAACACTAGCCTGGATAGTAAAAAATCCAAACTCTTGGCACACATACGTAGCGAACAGGGTTTCGGTGATTCAAAAGTCACTACCGAACAATGTCTGGAGATAGGTACCATCCCAGCACAACCCTGCAGATGTTGCCACTAGAGGGATCAGTCCCAGCAAATTGGTTGCTAACAAGATCTGGTGGAGAGGTCTTTTATGGTTAACTCAACCTCCAGAAACATGGCCTTCCAATAAACTTAAACCTACCACAGAGGAAGAAAACAAAAAGTCGTTTCAAGTACTCATTACACAAGTGTCCAATTCAGGAATTTTCAACTGCTCGTCCTTCATTCGACAAATAAAAACAATCGCATATTGTAGAAGGTTCATAGAACAATGTAGAAGGCCGCAAAAAACATCATCTAAATATCTCACTTCTGAGGAAATACAAGAAGCAACCCTCTGCATTGTGAGAATTGTTCAAGAAGAAGCTTTTCACGAGGAAAGAAGGTCACTCAAGAAAAATAAGTCGTTGCTGAAGTCCAGCAAACATCTCTCTCTCAACCCAGTACTTGACGCTGAAGGAATTTTATGTGTTGGAGGGAGACTACAACACTAAAACTTATCGGAGGATGCAAAACACCAAATCCTGCTTCCGCAAATGCACCACATAACCAACCTCATAATTGACCACGCGCATCAACAAACTCTACACGGGGGAACACAACTCACCCTAAGCTACGTAAGATCTCGATATTGGATTATCAATGCCAAGCGTTTGGTGCAATCAAGAATTCATAGATGCATCAAATGTTTGAGACATAGTCAACAGCCTTCAGACCAATTAATGGGAAATTTACCAGCAGTGCGAGTAACCCCATCCACACCATTCTCTCATTGTGGAGTTGATTATGCTGGACCCTTTATCACAAAAATGACGAAAGGAAGAGGAACAAAAACTCTAAAGGGCTATAACGCATTGTTTGTTTGCATGGTAACTAAGCCGTTCACCTTGAACTAGTTAGCGACCTCACCACAGATGCATTCTTGGCAGCATATAAGAGATTTGTGGCCCGCCGGGGAAATGCCAAGCAAATATTCTCAGACAATGGAACTAATTTCGTGGGTGCTCGCAATAAATTAAACAAAGATTTGCAGCTTGCCATTACTCAGGCAACAAGACAAGCCGCACAAATAACTGCAAGTGATGGCACGGAATGGAGATTCATTCCAGCTGCAAGCCCGCATATTGGAGGCTTATGGGAGGCAGGAGTGAAATCTGTGAAAACGCATCTTAAACGTGTGCTTGGTGAAACGCTACTGACTTATGAAGAATTCACTACAGTTCTGTACCAAGTAGAAGCTTTTCTGAACTCTAGACTAATTGGACAGCAGTCAAGTGACCCTAGAGACCTGGAGCCCCTAACTCCAGGACACTTCCTATTAGGACGAGCGCTATTAGCGCCTCCAGAGCCAGACATTTCCAACGAGAAGATATACAACAAATGGAAGCAGCTAACAAAATATCAACAAGATATTTGGAAAAGGTGGTCGCTAGAATATCTGAACACACTGCAACAAAGAAGCAAGTGGAAGACAAGGAAAGAAAATCCTGCTATAGGCGAATTAGTTCTGGTCAAGGACGAAAACCTTCCTCCTCAGAAATGGGCACTCGGACGAATAGTACAACTTCATCCAGGAGAAGACAAAATCGTACGCATTGCGTCAGTGCAATATAAGGATGAAGTAAAAAAGCGACCACTAAATAAATTATGCCAACTTCCCATAGAAATATACAATCAAGACAATGAGGCTACTGAGATCAAAGCTGCCACCACAATGATAGCCTCACATAAGTCTAAACCTGACCATAGGCCTCGCAAGAGGTCTCATACAGTCAGAAAGCATCAAGAACCTGAAATTTGGTCGAAACCTGAGCATTTTCACAGAATTGCTTCAGATACTACTACCCAAAAGGCTACTCAGAAGTTGGATCCACCGGCGAAAAGAAGAAAAGTGAAAATTGCACCTTGTACTTGGGCCACAAAGCTGCTACATACAACACTTCTGATTATATTCTGGTTAACAACGATTTTCGCGCAGGACTATCAATTAATCATACCTAAAACTGGCTTCTACATAGAAAATTTGGGGTATGCGCAGATTAAACGTGGAAATCTTAGATTGCAAATAGATTTCTCAACACAAGAAATTATCCGGGACCAAAAAATGATTGACACAACTTGGAAACAAACCAAGGAAATGTGCGAAAAGAACAAAGAGCTGACAGACATCACACACTGTGATGTACTCTTTCAACACTTGTCTACGCGAAGACAGAGCTTGCTCAAGGCCACTAATCAAATAATTCAATTGACTCAGCAAAAGATCAGAAGAAGAAGAGGCCTACTTGGGAGTCTACTAACAAAGGTATTTGGAGTCAATGATGAGGTCTATCAAGACATAGAACACCTCCAGCATAACCAAGAAAATCTTATGCAAACAACATACCAACAAATACTCCTTCTAAATACAAGAATTAACCAATCCAGTGGCATCATCAAGAAAAACTCAGGCATTTTGACGTGCATTTATCAAAGGTAATCGCTTCCATCAATGAAATGGCCACTTGGTACTCCAAAGCAGACCATAACAGGATCAGCATTGAAGTAATATCAACATATATCAGTGCTGAAGATTACTACGACGAGCTGGAAGGAAAATATCGTAATTGGCTGGATGCGATTCATCAACACGGGCACCTTTTAAACTTCGTTACCTCTGATGAGATTGATAGAACTGTGGCAAGGGCCCATGAAAAACTCAGCTCAAATCTTTTTGTTGAAAGGACACCTCAACCTATCCTAAACATCAACGTAGAGAATGGCACAATAAAACTGTATGGCTACCTAAGTATTGTTGAGGGGAGTCTTTATGAGTTAATCCACATCACTCCAATACCTCAAGTGATACAGGATAACATCTTCGCAGTAGCAGACTTAAAGTATTATACATTTGCAATTGATTTTGTTCAGTAAACCTACTTCAATCTGAATGAACAAGAGCTAAAAGCATGCACGAATGCGGAGAATCATACATACCTCTGCACTCCAACGATCGTCTTTAGTATTGAGAACAGTCCGTCTTGCGTTATTGATGAAATCTATGGACGTCACACAGAAAATAAATGTCAAATGCAACACGTACAGTTGAACGCAACTGTTTGGAAGACGTTAATGATGAAGAACACCTGGCTATATATGACTCCCAGCTCAAAAGTAGCGGCAATAGTCTGCAAAAACACAAGAAAGGAGCTTCTGCTAAACTCTACCGGTATCATACGCCTGTACAATGATTGCTCCTTAAAGAGAAGAGAAATCATTCTAAGGACAGATATAGACCAAAAAATTCAAGTCATCACCAGCCACATCAAGGAGACAAGACCTGCGGCTATAACTGCAATAACGAACCAAACCAAAATCCCGCATCTATTGCAGACCGGACTAGTAATACGTCCCAATGAGCATATTCTGGACTACAGTCAACTACCTGAGCCACTAAATATAAGCCAACTACAAAGAACTTTGGCAGTTCATTCTATTACAGCTACTTCAAGCATCCTGATCGCCTTCATCTCTGTAATTTGTGTTTACTACTACTGGGATAAACTCAGGGGACTTTTTCACATCTGCACATGCAACAATACTCGACAGATGCCTAGCGAACGAAGACCATCGTCGTCCGAAACCTCCATAGGACAACACTTTGAGCAGGTTTTAGCATCCGCCGGCCCCCAGCATGTTCAGCCCTGAACAACCATAATAATCATTAGAAATAAATTAATTTCATAACAAACTATTTCTATTCGAAGTTCACTAACTCATGGCAGCATAATTTAATTACTTTATGCTAGTCAGCGCATTTTTCACATTTTCAATTGACCCACTTACTTTGCACCTCTTTCGGTCGAGTAAATAAAATCGCTGACGACAGTGACAAAACAATTTTTAATATTTTGCCATGAGTCAATGCACTCACCAATTTGTTAATTCATTTATTGCTTGTATAATAGTTTTTCTTTTTATTTTTGTATTATTGTTGTATATGCTAGTTCAATTGAACCAATTATTTTGTATAAATTAAGCTAGCACAATTCAATAAACCACTAGTCTAAATTAAAGAGTGTTTAGAATTGTTCATCTAATATATCAAGATTCAACACACTGTTGAGTCTTAGTTATTCAAAGCAATTTAACCAGTCCTACACTTCAAGCCTATCTTGATTTAACACACTGTTGAATCATAGATCTTGAAGTAGGCTTTTAAAATCTCACCAGCTCAATTCAACACACGGTTGAATTTTGCAATCCATCAACAACATCTTGATTCAACACACAGTTGAATCTTGCACAGGATGCATATCCTCTCCCTTACGTGTCAGCTACATTGCATAAATTGAGGGATGTGCGGTATTTATCGTCGTTTGATATGCGTTTTGGCAGGTTCCTCTCGCAGAAAGCTCAAAGCACTATACAGCCTTTACAGTGCCACATAGGGGATTATTTCAATTTAAGAGAATGCCGTTTGGGTTGAGCAATTCACTTGCCGCCTGGCAGCGTTTAATTGACAGGGCTTTATCTGGGAATTTAGAAAGCAACGTCTTCGTCTACTTAGACGATGTAATCATCGTCAAGTCTACATTTGAGGAGCATAAGGCCGTCCTAGAAGAGGTATTTGAAAGATTGTTTAAGGCAGGGTTAGTGATTAACTATGGAAAATGTGAATTTTGTCGTCGTCCGGAACTACGTTACCTGGGATACGTGGTTTGAGAAAACGGATTGCAAGTGGACCCTGAAAAGGTAAAATGCATTATAGACATTTCTAGCCCGCAAAATGTGTCAGAAGTCCGACGTTTCATAGGTATGATAAGGTGGTATCGAAGACTCGTACCAAACTTCGCAACGCTAATAGCTCCTATTACAAGCCTCTTGAAGAAAGGTAGGAAATTTATTTGGTGAAGTTGCATTCCGGGAAGTAAAAGAAAAATTGATAAGCGCTCCAATTTTAACGTGCCCGAACTTCGATTATCCATTTGTTATCCATATGGATGCCTCTAGTTATGGACTAGGATTGACACAAGAGATCAAGGATGATACTAAAGTTATCGCGTACCTGAGTCGTTCACTCAATAAAAGTGAACGAAATTACTCGACCACCGAGCGCGAGTGTCTGGCTGTATTGTGGGCCATTGAAAATTGATACCATATATCGAGGGGTTAAAGTTCACAGTGATTACCGACCATGCCTCCCTTGTCTGGTTTCACAACCTGAAGGACCCAACAGGTAGACTAGCGCGATGGGCGATGAGATAGTGCATCGGAAAGGTAAAGAGCATATCCTACCAGATTGGCTATCTCGATCAGTACCTATTGTAGATTGTGTGAACGAGGAAAATAGTAAGAAAGAAGATAAATGGTACAATAGACTTATTCACCAATTTAACACTAACCCAGCAAATTTCCCAGATTGGACTATCGAAAATGGGATTCTTTACAAACACCGCAGGCCCAGATACCCATCATTAGCTGGACCTTCCGATTTCTGGCTACAGGTTGTTCCGAAATATCAAAGAAAAGAACTTATTTTCAAAGCGCATGACCTACCGACCTCCGGTCATTGCGGAGTCAAACGAACCTACGACCGACTATCACAGAGCTTCTATTGGCCGAAAATGAAATCGGACATATCGTTATATGTTAGGAATTGTGTAACTTACGAAGCTACTAAACCAGGGCGGAAAAAACCGGCAGGTCTTATAGCTCCACGCAGAAATGCTGATGGGCCTTGGGAGTGTTTAAGCATAGATTTAATCGGTCCCCTTCCCCCGCTCAACTAGACGGTTCACTTACATATTGACTATAGTAGATCAGTTTTCAAAATTTCCCATGATTTTCCCTTTAAGGTCTGGTACTGTTGGTCCTATATGCCAATTCCTAGTGGATTATGTATTCTTATTATTTGGGGTACCACAAAGGCATATAGGCGATAACGGAGTCCAATTCAAAAGCAGAGATTTTCGAAGACTTTGCGACAATTACGGAGTCGAAATTAAATATACGGCTTTATACTGCCCTCAGGCTAATCCGGCAGAACGCGTTAATCAAATCATAAAGTCTATGCTTCGCGCCTACGTTTCCGAAAACCACAGAGTTTGGGATCAGCATTTGGCAAAAATCGCCTGTGCAATTCGAACACAAACGCAAGAAGCTAGCAGCTTAACACCGTATTTCATAAAGTTCGGCCGCGAAATGGCCGTGAATGGAAAAGCATATAAGCATTTAGGTCAACAGGATAAAGTGGACCCTATCCAAAGATCAAGAGCATTAGAAGAAGTAAGGGATGACATGCAAAAAAGGCTGGAGAAGGCAACTGAATCGCCAAAACGGGTGTATGATCTCCGCGAAAGGGATCAAAGATATTTGGTCAACGACCTTGTCTGGCGTAAGAACTATGTTCTATCCGACGTGGCAAAATATTTTAATGCGAAACTAGCGCCTAAGTATATAGGACCATTTCGAATAGCTAGAATCCTGTCGCCTTGGACTTACGAGCTACAGGATGCTAGTGGAAGAATTGCAGGAGACTGGCACGCAAAGGATCTTAAGACTTATTATTCGGAGAAGGAAGATATGTAGTGCTTAGTTTGGGTAGCTTCAAAGATCATACATTCATAGCTGGTATTTTTTTATTGTTCTTTTTCTAACTTTAGTAGTAGCGTTAGTAGATCCTCAATAGTAGTTTTGAAGAAATAGTTCAGTGAAATAAAATCTAAGCTTTGGGATAGCATATGTATTCGATAACATTGATGTATATAAGTAGTAATCAGGAAATTTCTTGGAATCACGATGTGAGAATCAAAACATCGATATATGATGGTCATGGTATTAGGTATAGACTACAAAAATGGTTTGAATTGAGAGCTTGAACGTAGTCCAGTCAAAGCGATCAAAATTAATTTTAGATTTCATTGTTTTTCTTGTTAAGACTATTCCAGTAAGAAGTAGAGTGGGAAATTAATATACTAGAACATTGGCATGGATTATCTTGTGTAGTAAAATGTAAATTTATTTTATGGTACACTAATGAATTAAACTAAGGCTAATTTTGAGAAGATTTCGCTTTCTAAACGAAATCTTCCGGAAGAAAGAGGGGGATGTTACGACAAATTATTCTGCTCGGCAGGTTATTTGTCACTTGTGTTAATCTCTAGTCATTGTCCACTGTATGTGGCGAATGCGATGAACCGTTGACTTTTCGACCTTTGTTTATTTCAGGGATCCAAGAAAAAGCCGGCAAAGGAACCCATGGCGTCAAACATCTCCTGATAAGCTTAAGAAGTTACTCACACATCACGAAAACAAACCAAACAACCCACATCACGCAAAACATATACATACAAAGCAGATAAACATAGGGAATCCACACAGCATATAGCTAATAGCCACAACAGTTATCCCGCTCAAACAGCAGACAACATTCACACACACACACATAAACACGTAAAATCTTGCAAGGAATCTTGGATACACAGGATAGTTTTAGGTTAGAATGTAAGGCTTTCTATTCCATTGAACTGTGTTAAAAATTAAGTAGTAGGGTATTATATTAAATGGTCCCATGAATGTTATGCTGAAGTCTTCCTAGGGCGTAGCTCCACCTACGTTCAAATTCAATAGTTAATCTTAAACTGATCTTCATAACTTGACATTCATTGGTCTATTCACATTATATAAGCGTTGTAATGAATTTCATTTTGTATTTGAGATTTGAATTAATTTTGTGTAGTATGTTAGTAATTATCCGAGACTTAAACTAATTTGCATTTTACTAGAGGTATCTTAGATTTGAAATTTTGCGTAAGTTAGTTTTCCTTAACCCAATAGTTATTCTAAAATGACCCATTGGAAGCACGAAGCGAAGACCACATTGTTCAGTAATAAGTTCTTTATTTTAACGCTCTCCTGAGCCTCTTCCTTCTCTAAGCTCCACTTCTTACACGAATGAGTTAAATATTAATTACTATAATGTAATATTTCGCGACAAACCCATAACATGAAAGTGTGAACAGCCCGGACGAGAAATAATCATAGCCCAGTAGTCAAACGACAATACGAATGATTCCACTGATAAAATGTAATATAAAAACGATAAAGTCGAGTATGCCGATAAGACAGTACCATTGCAACCAACTTCAATTGTCGTAGATTTTGCCAATTTCGGAGTAAAAATGTCAAAAAAAAAAGAGCGGGCGACATGCGGCTCTCGATCCGGGAGGTGAAGTGAACACTTGGGGAGAAATCGTCGAGACGTAAAGTTAAAAATTAAAAGAAAAGAAGAAAAGTAAAAGGTTTGAAATTGATAAATTATAAGGAAGAAAAGATAAGAAAAAGATAAGGAACGAAACAACTAATTAAACAATTAAAAGGAAGTGAGTAAAAGTGAGGTGATCAGGAAAGGTACAAGCTCAGGAGAGTCAGATAGTGCTGGATTTTTAAGGATATTCATGCTTCCAAGGGACCATCCAAGTTGAGTATAAATTTTGAAATATTGTACTTTGGTTCGATTCTCTTAGAGTTTTCATTTAAATCTATTCGATATTAGTGCCTATGTAATTGTACTCCTTTTTTTTATAATAATAATCAACGTATTATACACGTGAGCACTTTAAATTTCTACCCAATATATAGTGCGTAAAAAGGTTTCGTGATATCTTCCTATAAAGATCACGTGGCGCCCATTGAATTAAAGTTTTAGTGGAGAATTCTTTTCTTCGTAAACCCCCATGAGCCTTCTCGCTGAGCTACCAACCGTTCCGAAACAAGGGATGCGCAACTATAAAATTTTTGAGTGCGGAAATTGTATGGGCTGGTTTAGACGTTGTAGTTTTTGCACTGTCATGTCATGTCATGTCATCGCCCATTCTCTTTTGTGCAAGAAGGGAAAAAATTGCTGTGCGTTAAGACTGTATAGATTTTGCACGGCGCGAACGAAAACGAGAGTGTTGTGTACAAGAATTCCACTGTACACAGCACCAAAATACCTAAAATAGAAAGAAATTTAATCACCTAAAATAGTAACAAATCAAAGAGCATAACCATTTCAAACTTTAATTTTATAATTCAAATTCTAATAACACATTCTTAACAACGTGACCAGCTTATCTTTTCACGCGCAAAGAAAGTTGCATCAGCAATTTCTTCGCATAGCCCACTTGAAAAGACGACAAATAAAGTCGAATTCCATGAAAAATCTTACCCTCAGTAAGATTTCTCAGCATAAAATATAAATTCAATCGCGCAATAAAGCAACGAAATGAAAAAACGACTCGAGAGTTCAAGTGCACAACAATGTAAGAAACAATAAAGCGACGGCGTGGTGCACGATATTTATGAAAATATGGGGTTTCAAATCCGTCCGGCGAGAAATTCCTGTTGGCTTGATTAAACATGCTCCACGATCAAATAATTTTCTTAGGATAGGAATGCTAATTAAACCTTTTCCTATCCTGACTGAGGAGACTTAGGTATTAAAAATTAGATGTCTCGAGAGTTGGTTTTGACTTTGTAATACGTTCGCCTCACGGATTTTTGAGTTGTGCAATCTTGGTCGGTTTAACTAATGAAAAAAACTTAAGTTCGGGTGCTTCCGAATAGACGGCCTTTTCTCGCCTTGTTCAGTAACACGCGCAATAACTAATAATAAAACTGAAGTTCGGGTGCTTTCGAATAGACGGCTTCAGATTTTATTAAAAGGAAATAATATTTCCTTGCCTTGTTCACGTCAGATCTTATTAAAAGAAGAATTGTGAGCGGTTAGTTAAGATCTTATTAAAAGGAGGACTGTGAGCGGTTAATTAAGGTCAGTTTAAGATTATGTAATGTGCAATAACATTCATTTGTGCTCCCGTCTTTCTCCGTTTTTAAGTAGTTTAAATTGGTTTTTCCTATTATTTTCTTTCACTGTTCTGGTGCCTGTGTGTTTTATTTATTTATTTTCTGTGTTTTTATACTAGTCAGCATAAGGAGTAAATCATCAAAATTAATTTATCATTTCGTTAATTTTCTCACTTGACCTTACGGATTAAATTATCTTCGCTATGGGAGCAAGATCGGCTGACCTAACAAAAGAGCTCTCTGGAGATCTAAGAGAAAGCAAAAAGGGCATTAATTTAAGTGCGCCTGCGCCTACGTCTCGCTCAACTAGAACTACAATAAAGCTGGCACCGTCTGCTGCAAATTCCCCTACTGGATGTGATAGTGATTCAGCTTTAACATTGCATAGCTTTGAGGCTAGTCTGTTGGCTAAAATAAATCAGCTTCTGCTCGACTCGGAGAAGCGTATGACCGCCAAAATTGAGAAAGCGATCAGCAATTTCAATGATCGATTCCCTCAGATTGAGAGTTCTATCAGTTTATTCGCAGCTAGAATACAAACAGTAGAGGATTCTCTTAAAAGCCTAAACTCTGGGTACTCAGCTCTTGTTGATAATGGTAAGGAGCTTTGTCGTTTGCAACGATGATCTGATGTGGTTATACGTGGTGTTCCATATAAGGCAAGCGAAATACCAAATGAAATTTTTAGCAAAGTTTGTCTACGCATCAATCACGCACCTTCTCCTTATATATCTGCCTTTCGTGTCAGACCCAGACAGAGTGCAAATGACCTCGATGCTGCAAGGTCTTCTACCTCACTAATTATTGCTAGATTTTCGTGTACGTCCGAGAAGCGTGCTTTCTTTGCTGCCCTCAAAGCTTTCGGCAGATTTAAACTAGCTGACATCGATGGCTTTGTTGCTCAGAGTCCAGTGCTTATTATGAGAGTATTACCCCTACTACAAGCAAGCTATTACGGGAGGCTCTACGACGAAGTCAGGAGGGGAAAGTCAGCTCTGCTTACACTCGTGAGGGCCACTTGTATATTAGGCTGGCGAAGGAAAGAAAACCCTACAAAATTATCAACTTGGATATGCTACTCTACTGCTCTTTGCGATGCCATACAGGGAGCCATGTGATGTATTGTGCATGCATTTTTTGTGTTCTAATTGTTTTTTTATTAATATGTTAAATATGTCCTTCTCATTTATTTTAGTTAATCCTTTTTATTTAAGTTTAATCTATTTCGTTGACTGTTTAGATTTTATCATAGTGATAATATTATGTTTCGTTGAGTGCTTATATTGTTTATTTATTCAAGTCTTGTTATATTTAATTTTTGTCAATCGTGTTTTTGTTCCCTTCACCTTCGTCAGTCGCAGCTCTTATGTTTATCATTATGAATGAAAACATCTTTACGCCGAACAGAGTAAGAACTCTAATCAATATTTTTTGTCAGCAGTCGGAAGGTCTTAATGTAATGAGCTTGAATGCCAGAAGCATTAGACCAAAATTTGATGAATTATGTGATATTTTTGTGGGTTCTGACATTCATGCGATTTTAGTGTGCGAGACATGGCTACATTCCCATATACCTTCTACTCTAGTTAGATTTCCTGGTTATAATCTTTTTAGAAATGACAGGTTGGATCGAATTGGTGGTGGTGTGGCCATTTACGTCAGAGATTGTTTTGATTCACGAATCGTTTACTCTTCCGGAAGTTCCCCCTTAGAATTTTGGTGTGTCGAAGTAATCTTAGGTGCTAATAAATGTTTGCTATCCTCCGTATATTGTCCGCCAAATTCTCTTTCCATTGAAAACGCAGCAGAATTCCGTTCTGCTTTCTCTGATCTAACACAAAGATATGCAAATGTTGTCTTGGGTGGTGATTTTAATGTCAATTTGTTGAGGCATAATGGTGTGACGGACTCTTTCTTATTCTTTCTACAGTATCTTCACCTTTGTGTCATTAATGATCTCCCAACTTATCTCAATACGGATAACCCCTCCCTGCTTGACCTGCTTGTTACTGGTGATAATGATTCTGTTAGCTTTCAAAACCAGATTAGTTCGCCTTCCATCTTCGATCATGATTTTCTTTTTATGACTTATAGCATTGATATTGGAAGCTGCATAAAATACAGGGATATATCATATAGGAAATATGATGATATTGATATATATCAATTGAGAGATGAGTGTGCCTCGCTGCCCTGGAATGACATCAGCCTGTGTACCTCAGTGGATGAGAAAATTAATGGTTTAAACGTACTACTACATCATCTTCACGATAAATTTGCTCCAACTCACTCTCGCAGAATCAGGGAAAATGGTTGTCCTTGGTTTTCTGCAGTGACTCAGTCACTTATCGCTGAACGGGATTTTTTGTATCGCATATATCTTAGACTAAAGACCACTCATAGCTGTGTGCATTACAAATTGGTTAGAAATTTGGTTAACTCTAGCGTACGTGCGGCCAAGAGGCAATACTTTCAGCAAAAATTTGACCCCCTACTATCATCCAAAATCTTGTGGAGAAATTTGCGTAAGGCCTCCGTGTATGGCAGAGATAAATCCCAGTGTGACCTGGACTCTGACTTACTTAACTCTCATTTCACTTCTACCCCGACCCTTGCCTCACGTAGTTCTGAACAGCTGGGTTTTAATCGTTTCATGTTTTCCCTCAAATAATGATCAGCCCTGTTTTTCTTTCAGATGTGTCGATATCAGGGAGATTGTCGTGGCAGTTGGTGCCATTAAATCTGATGCAGTGGGGCCAGATGGCATCCCACCTAGGTTTATCAGGCTACTGCTACCTCTGATAATAAAGCCGATTCTCCACATTTTAAATACTTGTCTTACCATGTCGATATTTCCGTCTGATTGGAAAGTCGCTACAGTTGTACCTGTGTCCAAAACGAACACACGCCTTATAGGATTTCTTGCTAAGGTCCTGGAAAAGTTGATGGTAAAACAAATATCTGATCACTTAGAAAACCTTGACTTATTAAGTCCTTTCCAGTCCGGTTTTCGGAGGTCTCGTAGTTGTGAGACAGCCCTTCTGAATGTCACGAGTGATATTCGCAGCTCACTTGATAGGGACCATCTATGTGTTCTTGCCTTACTTGATTTCTCCAAAGCATTCAACATGGTCAATCATTCCTATTTGCTTATAAGGTTGGCCTCAGACTTCCAATTTCACTCTTCTGCTGTATCCTTAATCCGCAGCTTTCTCTCTAATTGATTCCAGCGGGTTAAGGTGAAGGATCGTGTTTCCGGTGCTTTGCCTTTAAATTGCGGTGTCCCTCAAGGGTCTATTCTTGGCCCCTTGCTCTTCAGCCTGTATATTAGTGACCTTCCTAATGTTGTTGAAGACTGCAAAGTTCACTTGTATGCCGATTGTGGTGTTTGCTTTTTATACACCGCGATAAAAGGGGATGTGGGGCTTTATATGACGATTCACAAATAAATCTAAACACTTAAACAGTCTCCAATTCACATAATTGAACTTTATTATTTCATTTTATTTTTGTAACTCGCACATACAGATATTGTACATCAATTCACACAATTAAACTTTTGTTATTGGATCGAATTGGTGGTGGTGTGGCCATTTACGTCAGAGATTGTTTTGATTCACGAATCGTTTACTCTTCCGGAAGTTCCCCCTTAGAATTTTGGTGTGTCGAAGTAATCTTAGGTGCTAATAAATGTTTGCTATCCTCCGTATATTGTCCGCCAAATTCTCTTTCCATTGAAAACGCAGCAGAATTCCGTTCTGCTTTCTCTGATCTAACACAAAGATATGCAAATGTTGTCTTGGGTGGTGATTTTAATGTCAATTTGTTGAGGCATAATGGTGTGACGGACTCTTTCTTATTCTTTCTACAGTATCTTCACCTTTGTGTCATTAATGATCTCCCAACTTATCTCAATACGGATAACCCCTCCCTGCTTGACCTGCTTGTTACTGGTGATAATGATTCTGTTAGCTTTCAAAACCAGATTAGTTCGCCTTCCATCTTCGATCATGATTTTCTTTTTATGACTTATAGCATTGATATTGGAAGCTGCATAAAATACAGGGATATATCATATAGGAAATATGATGATATTGATATATATCAATTGAGAGATGAGTGTGCCTCGCTGCCCTGGAATGACATCAGCCTGTGTACCTCAGTGGATGAGAAAATTAATGGTTTAAACGTACTACTACATCATCTTCACGATAAATTTGCTCCAACTCACTCTCGCAGAATCAGGGAAAATGGTTGTCCTTGGTTTTCTGCAGTGACTCAGTCACTTATCGCTGAACGGGATTTTTTGTATCGCATATATCTTAGACTAAAGACCACTCATAGCTGTGTGCATTACAAATTGGTTAGAAATTTGGTTAACTCTAGCGTACGTGCGGCCAAGAGGCAATACTTTCAGCAAAAATTTGACCCCCTACTATCATCCAAAATCTTGTGGAGAAATTTGCGTAAGGCCTCCGTGTATGGCAGAGATAAATCCCAGTGTGACCTGGACTCTGACTTACTTAACTCTCATTTCACTTCTACCCCGACCCTTGCCTCACGTAGTTCTGAACAGCTGGGTTTTAATCGTTTCATGTTTTCCCTCAAATAATGATCAGCCCTGTTTTTCTTTCAGATGTGTCGATATCAGGGAGATTGTCGTGGCAGTTGGTGCCATTAAATCTGATGCAGTGGGGCCAGATGGCATCCCACCTAGGTTTATCAGGCTACTGCTACCTCTGATAATAAAGCCGATTCTCCACATTTTAAATACTTGTCTTACCATGTCGATATTTCCGTCTGATTGGAAAGTCGCTACAGTTGTACCTGTGTCCAAAACGAACACACGCCTTATAGGATTTCTTGCTAAGGTCCTGGAAAAGTTGATGGTAAAACAAATATCTGATCACTTAGAAAACCTTGACTTATTAAGTCCTTTCCAGTCCGGTTTTCGGAGGTCTCGTAGTTGTGAGACAGCCTTCTGAATGTCACGAGTGATATTCGCAGCTCACTTGATAGGGACCATCTATGTGTTCTTGCCTTACTTGATTTCTCCAAAGCATTCAACATGGTCAATCATTCCTATTTGCTTATAAGGTTGGCCTCAGACTTCCAATTTCACTCTTCTGCTGTATCCTTAATCCGCAGCTTTCTCTCTAATTGATTCCAGCGGGTTAAGGTGAAGGATCGTGTTTCCGGTGCTTTGCCTTTAAATTGCGGTGTCCCTCAAGGGTCTATTCTTGGCCCCTTGCTCTTCAGCCTGTATATTAGTGACCTTCCTAATGTTGTTGAAGACTGCAAAGTTCACTTGTATGCCGATTGTGGTGTTTGCTTTTTATACACCGCGATAAAAGGGGATGTGGGGCTTTATATGACGATTCACAAATAAATCTAAACACTTAAACAGTCTCCAATTCACATAATTGAACTTTATTATTTCATTTTATTTTTGTAACTCGCACATACAGATATTGTACATCAATTCACACAATTCAACTTTTGTTATTCCAATTATACGCAACTAAATTTTTCTTTTTCAACTGTACGTTATACACTTTCTTAAATCGGAGCTTTTTCACTTAAATTTTAATCTTTTTTCTTACCGGCTCACTCTAATACTAAAAACTAACCCTTTAACTCTCATCGCTATCAAGACTCAAAACTAAAACTGAACTTATTCTACTGCACTCGATATGTGCCAGAATTTTTTGATGTTTCCAAACAAGATTTTTATTTCCTACTTCGCTTTGTTTACCTGCGAAGTAGGTCATTATTACGAAGGTACTCTGCAATAAATTCTGATCAGCCATTAGGTCATTCTTTATTTATGCTGACCGGGCATTGATCAATGCACGTAAAATGCTTTTATTTTATTTACATATGAGTTAATATGTAACATTAAGAAGTTTTAGGAAAATGTTTTGATATTAATCAGTGATAAATGATGAAACGATTATACAACATTCCTTCCCCCCATGTAAAAGAAAAATGATACTAAAGATTAGTATCATTTTTCGTCGAGAGAAGGAATTAAACTAGTAGCAATGGAACATAGGAAAAAAAAAGAAAATAATGTAATGCTGCTGGCACAGAAGTTTACGAGTAGCTTGATCATCTGAGTTATTAACAAATACAGGTATAGTGATTAACTTAGGAGAAACTATATATTTTGTATTAATTAATGTACCTAATTATACATCTTCCGCGGAATAATAATAACAAAAAAAAGAAAAATTCCTAATAATAATTAAAACTAATTGTAACAATTTTTTTTTTGTGCAACAAAATTAATTTTTTCATTTTTAACTTAATTATTCTAGTACATTAACATATCCAAAAATGTGTTACAAAATTTTTAAATGCTAAATCTAGTTCCTATAGAGATTCTATTTACTTATTTATTTTTTTATGATAATGTAATCTAATAATTTGAGACTGCGTGTGAGGGAATGCGGAACGATTTCCGATATTTGTTTTTAAAAGTTGGTGGTGCTGGTGCAAGTTCTATAGGCAATTCATAAGCTTTTTCCGTTGTTGGATGCGTTCTGGGTGTTTCCATTGAAGAAATTGTGGCAACCTCGTGTGGGATAGCATCCACCCTGATGCTGTTATTATTGGAGAGGATATATTTATCGTAGAACGTGATTTTGATATTTTTGAGGATGCTTTTCCTTTCCAATATAAATAAATTCCTACGACTATTAGAAAGGCAGTTACTAACGAAAGAAGCCCGGTGTTAGTATATGTAAACATTTTATGAGCAGACTGTACCTTTTCGTGTTTTGCATGCCTTATTTCATTGTCTAATTCTTTGAAATTTAGAGCAGATTTTTTAAGTACTTCTTGAAAGTAGGGATGTGATGAGGTTATGGTTAGATTTCTTAGTTTGGTTGCGTTAAAGATAGATAGCTTGAGTGAGGAGTCCTCGAAATTTAATTTGGGAAGGGAAAGGTTTGCATACACGTACGTATTTAGTACATTAATTGAGTTACCTCTTGTGGGGAGCTCCCAGTGTCCTAGGGTAAATTTGCAAGATGCATTAAGATGTAAGATCCAGGCCCGGAGAGAGTATTTTGGAAAACTCTGTTTGGACATTGAGCTTGTAGAATTTTGTCTTCGTGGAATACAAACAGCCAGTGGTTGGGGGCGGTTAATTCCGTCACAACATTGGGAGGCTGAGGTAATAATTTTACTGGACATGTGAGGACATTTTCATTTTGGCTTTTATAAAGGCTGTTAACACATGATTCCTGTAATTGGTGGTCAATAGAATGGGGCTTACTCTGTCTGCAGAGATAGAGTTTAGTTTCTCGATATGTAGATAGAAGACGACATAAAGTATTGAGCTCACTTTGAAACATAACAACGGTCTGCTGAGTAATATTATTTTTGAAAAGATAATCAGCGTCAATATCTAACAAAGCGTAGACTCCATCGGTTTTCTGGAACGGAAGGGGGTGAATTTTGCTGATGTAAAAATCTGGCGAGGTACCTACGGGTATAACAATTTTAATAAGTATATGATCGGGCAGGTAGAGGCTTTGTACCGATATTACCTCATTAATAATGGAAGTATCTCGAAATAAATGGTTAATCTGGGATTACAGGGTTATGTTTTCATATAAATTTTCCAAGTTCTCTGAACGTAAAAGAAGTGGGTGTAGTCGGTGTTGTTGCAAGGCATTTATAATTGTGAAAATTTTCGAAAGAGTGTTTTGTACATGCTGTAACTGAGATAACATTGTCAGAATAATCTCGTTCAGTTCAGTTTGTATTCTATTTCTATGAATTTCCACGTCAAACTCGCTCATAGTGCCATTAACTTCTAGAAGAAAACTATTGACCACCTGTATTAAATGGTCCTGATTTTTTGTCAAGTCTAGTATTGGCGACGATAGCGATTCAAAATGTGACTTCATTAAAGTGAGTTGTTTTTCCAGAAGATGAATGGATTGATCTTCTTGGTTTTCTAACGCATCGAGGCGACTGTAGATATTGTTGGCATCGTCATTATCTATTGTACCAAACAAAAACTTGCTCACTTTCCCACCAATATCCAGTAACCCTTTTTTCGCAATGTCGCGCTAAGAAAGAGGTCAATTCAGATATTTCTTCCTGGACGTCTATTATATTTCTTTTAAATAAACTATCCCAGAAATTGCACCTACCCTCTTTATTTTTTCCATTGAAACTACACATGATCATCGCAGTACCTCAGAAAATCAATGGTTGTTGTCCAATTAGGCATTTTCATGCGAGTGACCACCGTCCACGTCGTGTGGTAAAATACTGTAGTTCCTATTGGTTCCATCAAGACTTCCCTTTCCGGCTCCAGCAGTTTTATGTCGAATGGAGTACTGGTGATCCACTGCCACGTAAGTGTGGTTATTAGAAAGCGGAGTATTTTCATACCTAAGAAAATTCAGCGGTTAGGACAGATTCTTTCTTTGTATATATAACTAGAGATAAAGATCTCGAAGTGAAAAAAAAAGAATAAGAGGAAAAAAAAAATTTGTTTGTTTTACATATTTCCAAAGTTATGTACACGCCGTTTACCGTTTTTAATTCGTATCACCGTATTTACTTCCAAAGGTACTTCAATTACATTGTACGGTCCTAACCATTCAGGAGAAAACTTTCCTTTTTTAACCGGGTTCTTTAGCAGCACTTGGTCGCCAATATCGAAAATTAAAGGCCGAGCCGTTTTGTCATAGTGGGTTTTGGAGTACTCTTTACTTTGTAGTAAATTGTTACGCGCAATTGCATATGCTTGTTGTACAATACTTCTTAATTTAAAGTAATAGTCTTCAAAGTTGTATACTGGCAAATTGTTAGGAATTTCCGCAGTGAAACCGAACAAATAGTTCATAGGCGTTAGCTTAGTACCTCTATGTGTGCTGTTATTTCGTACGAACATTGCTCCCTAAGATGTTCATCCCATGTACGGGGGTTAGACTCAACGAAGATTTTCAGATACTCGACCAAAGGCCTATGAGACCGCTCCAAAGCTCCATTGCTTTGCGGATGGTACCCGGTAGTCTGTACTTTCTTGACCTTAAGCATCTTACATACTCTTTTGAACAAATCGCTTGTAAAGTTTCCCTTGATCTGTAACTAGTACTTTGGGGATTCTGTAGCGCGTTATTATTTCATTAAAAAATGCCTTCGCTACTGTTGACGCTTCTGCGTCTGGTATAGCGACACAGTCCATGAACCTCGTCAAATCATCTTCGAAAGTTAAGATATACTTATTACCTTCACTCGTTTTTTCTGAAGCGCCTACAAGGTCCAAATAAACTTTCTCGAAAGGTTCGCGAGCGGTGTCTGTTATTACCATGGGCATTTTATTTTTACGGCTAGCTTTATAACGTTGACATTTAATACAGTTTCTTATGTATTTATTTATATCCGATAACATACCTTTCCATTTAAATTCTCTGCGGATTTTATAAAATGTTTTCCACACGCCTTGGTGACCGCCCAGAGGTGCATCGTGGAAGTTATGTAGGAAAGACTCAATTTCGTTCCTATCTTTCAAGATTCGAATTTTGGCTTTTGTGCTAATTTCTTCCTCATTTGTTATATCATCACCTTCTTCGTCTGAACTGAGCGGAGTCTTCTGAGTGTGTACTTCCATAGTAGAAGGCACCGTGGTTGTGTGATTCAATGGTATGTCCTGTATACGTTGAGGCTCCTCTGATATTAAAGGCAAGTTATAGGGGCCCTGTTTGGCTTGAGATCGTGTAACCACCAAGCATTTGCTTTTGCTGTTTTCCTGATCTGCATCTGCATTTGTATTATATTTACCGGGCTTATATTCAATATCGAAATCATAGTCTGACAATTTCACATGAAACCGAGCTAGACGCGAAGTGGTATCTTTTACCTTGAATATTCCTTTTAAAGGCTTATGATCCGTGTAAACCGTAAATTTTCTTCCCAACAAGTAGCATCGAAAGTTTTTGACCGCCCACACAATGGCCAGGAGCTCCTTTTCTGTTGTACTATAATTTTTTTCTGCCTGGTTCAGGCTTCGACTTGCGTATGCTATGGGTTGATCTTTGCCTACTTCTCCCTGAGAGAGCACAGCTCCCAAAGCATCATTACTGGCGTCGGTAGTTAATATGAACGGCTTAGAGAAATCAGAGTATAACAAAAGCGGAGGTGTAACTAAAGCATGCTTTAGTGCACAAAAAGAATTTCGGCATTCCTCGGACCATTTAAATTTTACATTTTTCCTTAGTAGTTTGTTTAGTGAGGTTGCTATTTTGGAAAAATCGCGAATGAACTTCCTGTAATAATTTGCCAATCCCAAGAAAGATTGCACTTGTTTATCTGTTTTGGGAGTCGGCAAATTTTGGACACTTAAAGTTTTCGCAGGGTCTGGCAAGGCACCTTCCTTACCACATTTGTGTCCTAAATATACAACTTCACGACGTAAGAACTGACACTTTTCCGGTTGTAATTTTAGGTTATTTTCCCTTAGCCTCTGGAATACTTCCAACAGTTAGGCGTTGTGATCATTCAGACTTTTTCCATAGATGACAATGTCATCTAAATAAACGAAACATTTAAATCCCTGCAAACCCGTCAAGATATGGTTCATTATGCGTTGAAACGTTGCTGGTGCTCCGGTGAGTCCAAAAGGCATCCGTTTAAACTCATAATGTCCATAATTAGTGCTGAAGGCAGTTTTTTCTCTGTCTCGTTGATCTACTTGTATTTGATGATAACCACTTGCCAAATCTAAAGTTGTGAAGTATCTTGCGTGACCCAACTGACCTAAGAAAGCGTCTTTGACAGTAACTTCATTTAACTTGCGGAAGTCGACGACAATTCTCCATCGTTTGGTACCATCCGAGCCAGGCTTTTTTGGTACTACCAGTAATGGGGAGTTCCATGGGCTTTTACTAGGAGTTATGATATCATTTCTGAGCATTTCCTGAACTTGTTCGTTTATTATCTCCTTTGACTCTGTGGTAATCTGTAGTTCTTCTGGTTAATTGGTGCCTGGTTTTCTTTTACCTGTATTTTATGTTTTAGTACTGGAGTGTACGTCAAAAGATCATCTTTCAAATGAAATATATCCTCATAATCTTCACAAATTTCCCATATTCTGCCCCTCTCCTCAGGGTTTAATTCTTCATCTAGGCTTATTTCTTCATGTAGTTTTTGCAATCGGTTTATATCGCGATAAATTCTTTGGCAAGTACTATTCTTCTTTACTACAGTTGCTGTTTCCACTGCGTTTATTTCCTTACTTTCATTCACCATTTTCTTCTTTAGTTTCTCAAGTTTTCCTTCACTAAGTCTTACAATATCTTAATCTTCCAGTTTCTCAATCTTGGGATTAATATTTTTCAGTATAACCGCCATTACGTTGATGTTTACTATACTTATAACAATGTGTTGGTCCTTTGGATGCACTATACAATTTGAAATGAACACTCCAGGGCATAGCTCTTCGGCTAAACAAATCAAATCTCCTTCATTTGAACAAACTGTCTTGACCAAAACTTCTGATCGAGCAGGAATATGAACTTCTCTCGAAGTCAATTCATTTTCCTTATGGCACTGAACATTAGTAAATTGTTCAGGGCTGCTATCTTGTTGCGAGTCTTTTATTTGATCAGCTAGCATAATGCGGGCAGACTTTTGTTCAGCATGTCTTGGCTTGCCGAGATTGCGGGTTACTCTCTGAGTCTCCTTCCCACAATCCAACTTTGGACTAGCCTTGGCACTTGAACTTTCTTCTGAATGCGTAGCATTTCCTTCAAATGGCACTTCGAATTCTACTTTATTGATTTCTGTGCGAGGAAAAAGTAGACGTTTTCTAGAACCTTCAACATTGCAATTTTCTTGGAGAAAGTCATTTCCGAACAATGCATCTTCCGGAATGTTAGTACCCGTACTTACTACATTTCATTTACAGGGTAACTCCGATTTCAACACAAAAGTAAGTCCCTAAAGTATTTTCTTTAACATGTACTGAATTTATTCGAATTTGTTCATTCTTATTTACTTTGGTTCCCGTCTTCAGTACGTTTTCCTTAATAAGAGTTACCTGGGAGCCAGTATCTATCAAAAATTTCGTTACACGCTTTTTACTTACATCTAACGGCAACTTAACTACAGAGTCATGAGGAGTTTGCGATTCAAAATGTCTTACTTCGTTAAGGCTCTTTTTTATGTCTAAGAAAGTTCCTGCCGATCGGGGTGCGATCAGATCGGCGCCGTCAAGTTTCCCGAGTTTTCTTGTTTTTCTTCCCATCGTCTTTTCGTAGCGCAATTAAATACTGTATGGCCATGCCTTTCGCAGAAATCGCAAGTGACCATTACCTGTCTTACTTCCGAGGGTCGATCACTTACTCGCCTACAGCTTCTTGCATAGTGACCCGAAGTCTTACACCTTTGACAATAGATCGAGTTATCGGAGGCTCTGCAGTCTCTTCTCAAATTATTTGGTTGTCCACACTTAAAGCAGGTAATGGGAGCTGAGTTTCGTGGAGGAGCGCCATATGCGGTACGTCTAGGATACTGGAAACTTTCATATCGTGTTCGGGGCGGGTGATTTTGTTCTTGGTATTGATAATTTTGTGGATATATGGGTACACTTGGACGTTCTGAAAAGTGTGAAAAAGGTCTACGGCTATTTAGCCCATTCCTATTTATTTCACTTTGGCCAGGGAGGTTATTTACACCACTAAAAGGGAAGTTATTGGAGTTTACACCACCAAAAGAGAAGTTATTGGAGTTTACACTACCGTAAATTTGATTTTCCGTGTCTTCCATAAAGCAAACCTTTTTTATTAAATCTGTAAAGTTTGAATTATCTGACATGCAGGCATATTGCTTGAGTGTCATACTTAAAAGTCCTCTTCTAAAAACTTGTGTGGCCATATTTTGATATTCTTTTATCATTGGTTCTGGATCTGTTTTGCATTTTTGTCTCAAGTTCAGCTCGCATTCTTCTAGACGTTGTTTTACTCGTTGACCAAACTGTCTCACCGTTTCTCCATTGAATTGTCTACAGCTTTGCATGTCATGGGTGAGATCTGCTAAATTTTTACAGGGAAAGTAATAGGCCGTTAAGGTCTCCTGCAATTCCTCCCATGTTTTAAAACTGGTATTCTTGCAAATCTCATAAGGAATTTTGCGCAATTTTAGTTTGGGGAGAAAAGATAAGAAAATTGCCTTCTCTTCTTCATTCAAAGAATTGCAATACGCCTGTGAAATATTCAAAAACACATGTAAATCGGATTCTGCTGTTGAAGATGGCTCACCGGAAAATGTTGGCACTATTTTGTTTATGGTATCTATTATGGTGGACGTTGGTTCGCAGTGAAAAGTCTTGCTAAGACTGGTGCTGTTATTGGGGTTAGACATTGTTCCAGAAAGAGTTGGAGTTTGTGTTATTTCGGAAGGTTACTTGTAAGTGTTCTAAGTCAGTGAAAAGATCTTGATTTTTCTGAACCAACTGCTTAACTAAGGTGGTTCCTTTCGCAATTTTTTCACAGAATGCCCTAATCTGGTGGTCCGTTTCTTCAGCGGTTTTAAAGAGTAGATCAGTAGCCGTGGTTGAATGGACTGAATTTATGAAGGTTTTGGCAGAACTCGTAGTGGGACTAGGAGGTTTCGCTATTCTATGACCTGATCGCAGTACTGTTTCTCCAAGGGGTTCAATATCACCTAGCAGAAAACTTACTTCCCTATTTTTGGGTCTAGGGGCATGTTTGTGAACATAAGTGTCTGTAGGGGCTGTTGCACTTGAATGTGATGTGATGTATGGTGGTGTAGTGGACGAGATTAACTTTCTCGATTATGTAGAATAAAAACCACACTTTATGCTTGCACACGTTATAATATTTATGCAACTATAACAAGATCTACCTTTGTTCTTATAATAAATAATTACAATAAGAAAAAAAACTGAGGTTAAATGTATACTGTGGTGTGGCGTGATGCTTACTTCAACGAGTTGAGAGACAATGCCTGCAGAGCCGATGGGCATCAATAGATAACGCATGATTTGCTGATAACAGGCGACGGAAAATATATTGCTGAATAAGTTGAGGCAATTGATCTCTCTGCAGATGATGATAAAGTTTATCGTTTTCAGAGTCGACTAACCTTTTCGAAGATCGAAATTTCAGGTAAATACTGTAAATATCGAAAAGCATTAGAAAATTAAACTAAAATTAGAATTTTATTCTTTTTCTCATTTCAGGCACCAACAGGGCATCTGCGCCTTCTAATTTAGACATGCGCTATACCGAAAAAACAAAAGAGTTTTATAATTTCACTCATGAAATTGAATCTAGAAGCTCAAAATTTAGTTAAAGGAACTATTGCATTTTATTCACACACAGTCGACAAAGTAATCTTCAGAAAATGAAACTTTTAATTTTTAGGTAACTATAGAATAAAATTCAGAGACTCTATATTGGGGTAAAAACAAAAAAAAAATCACTGATTCCGTAACATCGCAAAAAATTAATTACAATTACTTACATAAACGAAAATTCTTTTGGTAAAATGAAATTCGAAAAATTTAGCGCATCTTAACACTGTTATAGAATTATATATTATATAATAAAAATAAAAATTAAGAGAAGGTAACTATATAATGTGCTTACTGTATTTTTGTATGCTGTAGGCTGCTTTATTCCTAAACTCACTTCTTTCTTAATCCTTCTATTTTGAAAGGCTGCTGGCGGCTCTATTTCCTGGCAAGTTCACTTCTTCCTCAAACCTTGTATTTAGGTTGGCTGCGGGCTGTTATGTTTCTTAGCAGGTTTTACGTCTTCCTCAATCGCTGTACGTTTATAGGCGGTTATTTCCTGGCAGGTTTCGTCTCTTCCTCACTTTTTTGTTTTTGTTCTATTTTAATTAGATTGCTGCTCTAATTCTTGTTTACATTGGTTTTATCTTTTGTAAATCGTAGATAGCCTCGTTCTCGATTTCAAGTAGGTTTGGATTCGAATATAGCGCCTTTAATACCAGTTAAAGTATAGTAGACGATTATAATTTAAAGTCTATTTCAACGACATCTAATTATTCCGAATCCTACCGGCTGCGCCAAATGTGGTGTTTGCTTTTTATACACAGCGATAAAAGGGGATGTGGGGCTTTATATAACGATTCACAAATAAATTTAAACACTTAAACAGTCTCCAATTCATATAATTAAACTTTATTATTTCGGTTTATTTTTGTAACTCGCACATACAGTTATTGTACATCAATTCACACAATTCAACTTTTGTTATTCCAATTATACGCAACTAAATTTTTCTTTTTCAACTGTACGTTATACACTTTCTTAAATCGGAACTTTTTCACTTAAATTTTAATTTTTTTTCTTACCCGCTCACTCTAATACTAAAAACTAACCCTTGAACTCTCATCGCTATCAAGACTCAAAACTAAAACTGAACTTATTCTACTGCACTCGATATTAATTAGTTTATTTAAAAAAAAATGCAGAATCGGCTACGCGTAATTTCTGTGCCAGAATTGTTTGATGTTTCCAAACAAGATTTTTATTTCCTACTTCGCTTTGTTTACCTGCGAAGTAGGTCATTATCACTCTGCAATAAATTCTGATCAGCCATTAGGTCATTCTTTATTTATGCTGACCGGGCATTGATCAATGCACGTAAAATGCTTTTATTTTATTTACATATGGGTTAATAAGCAACATAAAGAAGTTTTAGGAAAACGTTTTGATATTAATCATTGATAAATGATGAAACGATTATACAACACGATGATGTGCAGGTGTATCTCAGTCGACCAATAGGACTTGTGGAGGATTGTATCGACAGGCTGAATTCCGACTTGCGCAATATTGCACGTTGTGCTAATCCTAATCTTTTATTGCAGGAAAGTCGCAGTGCATAGTTTTCTATCGCAGAGAAAATGAGGTATCTGACCTTCCACCTGCAGTTTTAAATAACAGGGTGCTGCAATTTTCGAATCGCGTAAAAAATCTTGGAATCTACCTCAATTCTAGAATGCTATGCTGTGATCATGTTAACGATATGACAGGTAGGATTTATGGTGGGCTTCGTCGGCTGTGGTTGTCTTCCGGAACTTTGTCTACGAACATGCATTCGATGCTTGTTAAATCTTTGATTCTGCCGTACTTTTCCTGTGGCTGTATCCTTTTTCCTCACTTGTGTTCCTCCTGTTCCGGCAAACTAAATGTGGCCTTCAATGACTGCACAAGAATTGTTTTCTGCCTTAGGAGATTCAATCATGTTTCGCAACATCGTAACCATCTACTTGGTTGCACCTTAAAGCAATACCGTTTACGTAGGCTTCTGGCATTTCTAAATAACCTCATATATTCTAAAAAACCTAGTTATTTATTTAATAAATTAGAATTTTTGGACTCCACAAGGCGTTTCGAATTGCTTCATTATTCAGTAATGGAAAACTCTTACTTTGTTCGTGCTGTTCGAGTTTGGAATAACTTACCATCTGGTATTCAGCGTACGAGCTCGACTCGTGGGTTTATGGAGCAGATAGCGCGCTGTAGCACCATTTTGGAATAGGCATTTGGTTTTGTTTTAGATTGTCTTGACTTTGTGTTTTATAGTTTTAAGTTGTTATATATTTGTATTTCTTTATTTATATTTTATTTATTTATTTATTTTAATTGTTATTTTATGTTTTAAGTATTATTTGCTCATTTTATTTATTTTACAATTTTTCAAATTTAATTTTTGATTTCAATTTGCTTATTTTTTAAATTTATATTATTAGTCGCTGACCGATTTAATTTTAATTTCCGCCTTCTTTTCGTACTAAATAAAAGATATTTATATTCTTGTCGTACATAGCCCTAAATAAATAATTCTATTCTATTCTATTCTTTTCTATTTAAGAGTGCATATAAAAATAAGGAGAAATGAGTTTTATTGTGACAAAAACCTCGTCGTTGCTTAGAGAAAACACAAGTACTTTCACTTACTGTGGACGGTGTTAAAGTGACGTAGTGGTGGTTAAGTGACTTCGTTAAAGAATTACCTCGAATACGTAACAAAAGTGGCGCAGCCCGTAGGATCAAGGTAGCTTGATTTCGCTAAACAATCAAAAGATTAAGTTCCTTGATCCTGCGAACCAAAACGGGTCCTTTGACGACGCTACTCAAGCCAAGTCACCCCCAACACTCGGGTAGAGTTCATCTTTAGGACCAGGCGCAGCAAAGAGGACAAATCCTCCACCTTTAGCCGACGCGGGATAAGACCCAGGTGCCAATACCACGCGCCTGCGCGAAGGTACATCATCAGCTGCAGATCAACAATCAACACCAACTCCAACAGGAACTCGAGTCCGTAGTGGAACGGTATTGTCTGGTCCAAATAGCCATGTAAGTCTTAATAATTTTTTACAAAAATTGTGCACAAGAGCACGGGATTTGGACAAGCTCACAATTACTCACTGTGAGGCATTAGACAAAAAACTAAGTAAAGAACGCGAGATCAGACTCGCTAGAATTAAAAAATTGAAAGAGAATACCGTTCAATTCAGAAAGGAACTGGAACAGCTGTCCGAACCCGCGTGCTCACGTAATTTAAATTTAAAAAATGATACCAGTGATAGATTAAGTGATAGTGGTATTGCTAGTGATAGTGAAGTGACAGACCCTACACCAGAGGACCTTTTAATACAAAACATGGTGGACTACGCCAAAGTTGTAAAATTTACAGCTCAGCTCGTCCCATTATTTTCGGGGAAAGTACTCCACAAATGGGATGTGAGCTACAGACCTTCATCGGCTGCTGCAAGTAGACGATGCAGTGCCTTAATGATGAAGAAAAGGTGACTTTCCTTCTGTTCCCCCCCACAAGATTTGTAACGAAGAGCTAGTCAGTCGACAGATCCACCTACATCCACTCTTACCTGGATATAGATGGATACTGCATCCGACAGCTCCTTGCTACAAAAATCATATCCAGTATAAGAGTGGGTGGCTGCGCAGCAATTGCCGGCAGCTATCAGTCGGCTAGGGGGGAGTCCTTGCCACCCACATCCCTTCAATGCTTGTTAAGCTGTGCACAAATACGAAGATAGACCAGACAGACGGACGGACAGTAAAGAAAAGAGCTGGTATGTGTGACTGCAGATGGACGGACAGACAACAAAAAAAGATCTATATGGGCTTCCTCCTTCTGGTGGTACCTGAAAGGCTGGAAAGAATCAAAATTTATATGATTGAATGGTGTAAGAAAAGAAGAACAGAAGACCTCAGCAACGCCGAACAAGTACTAATTCACCCGGAGAGTTATCAACGCTGGCAGATGAACGATTGAGAGAGAGTGAGATAGCTGAGAGGGGTCTCCGATGTTGTTGAGACACCAGCTTTGGGTAATATTGGGCCCAATTGACCCCATCCACCCTGGCTAAGCCTCCAAAGCCGTATCACAATGCTCAGCCCAATCTGGTATTTGTGTGTTACATTACGGTATCCTCCACGTGGTCCATCATCCTGCGCCCCTAATGGGTATGTTTATCTGCACATTTCAATAGAGTTCTACGTGAGATCCGCAACAAAAGAACACAAAAAAAACACAGCAGAAAGATGTTTCGACGTGTTCACCGTGTATGACGGAGATAAAAAAAGGAAGATATATAAAGGAGAAGGCGGGAACAAACAAACAAAAAAAAGGTTCCCCTTTCTTTTTACGTATATATATTCGAGCTAATGGCCCTTGTTCTTTTAATGTGCTAACAATTACTCCCGTCGCAGGTAGTTCACCTCATTGGGCTTTACAATTAAAGCTAGTTGCGAACAACCATATTCTAGACCTAGACCCTACTCTTCTACAACTAACGTATATAGGTATGAATATAATAAACAAAAAAAAATATATACAGGGTGTTCCGTAAATGTCTTTAATCCTTTAAGGGGATGAAAGTAGAGATCATTTGGGTCCAAAAAGTCCAGATACTTTTATATCGAACTCCGCTTGGTTTTCGAGTAAATCGATAATATCGATTTTCGAGATTTTGCATACCTTTTCAGAGTAATTTCGTTATAAGTTCTATTGTAATTAATGGATTGTGACGTTCAAACCTGTATTTAAAAGAACACATATTGGCCTTTCTAAGAATGCATAATTAGTTATAATTGTGCCTTCAATTATTTAAAACAAAAACAGTTTTCTCTAGAATTTTTTATTTCACCAAAATTTTTGTCGCTCTTCAGTGCACATTTATTCGAAATATCACCATTCCACGAACTTGGCAAAACTATGAGAAAATTTGCGCATTATATCCCCTTTCCAAAATGACCTCCATAAGTGCTATCAACAATAACAATCAAAAGTTATAAGCAAACATTTGGAAGATGTGCCCATCGAGGTAATCTTCAGTTTTTTCGTAGGATTCTATCTCCTCCTACAGTTTTTAGCCTACGACAACCATTTATATGAACTTAAGTAAATACGACACGTTTTGGCTACCAACGCGTAGCATCCACGAATCCCTCGCTGAACTGGAGCACTGTTGATAGGGTGCACCCTCTTACGTCTTTCTCCAGGTAATAAATTTCGTCGATAGTTTGGGTACATTGACCTCTTTTTTATTTGTATATCATTGGGTACATTGACCCCTTTTTTTTTATTTCTTTGGGTACATTGGCCTCTTTTTTTTTATACTTAATTGCTACAGATCTGGTACATATACATTTTATAACGTTAATGCTGGGGCCACAAAATCGGTAGGCCCAATGAGGTGAATAGCAAGAGAACCTTTCCTTTACACATTAAGGTCAGCGATACTGCAATGGCGTGTCTGTAATCAGCAGGTAATTTTTCAAAAAAACAATTTTTTCCTTGTTTTTTTATCACTATATAACTAATAGTCCACTTTTCAGGTAAATAATGCGGTGATGGTGTCTCTGCAATCAGCAGATAATTTAGCAAAATTTATTTTTTTATCATTTATATAACTAATACTCCACTTTCCAGGTAACTAATGCGGTTATGGGGTCTCTGCAATCGCAGGCACTTTATCAAAACAAGCAATAATCTTTATCACTAATATCACTGATATCCCACTTTTTAGGTAATAATGCTGTTACGATGTCTCTGCAATCAGTAGATAATTAACAAAATAATTTCTATCACTAGTACGCTAATAGTCCCCTTTTCAGACAAATAACGCTGTTACGATGTCTCTACAACCAGCAGGTAATTATCCAAAATAATTTTTTCACTAATATACTTATATTTCAGTTTTCAGGTAAATAGTGCTGTTACGACGTCTCTGTAATCCGCAGGTAATTTATCAAAAATAATATCTATCAATAATAGAACCAACAACCCATTTTTTTTCAGGTAAATAACGTGGTTATGGAGTCTCTGCAATCAGCAGGTAATTATCAAAAATAATTCATATCACTAATATAACTAATATTTCACTTTTCAGGTAAATAGTGCTGTTACGACGTCTTTGCAATCAGCAGGTAATTATCAAAAATAATTCTTATCACTAATATAACTAATATTTCACTTTTCAGGTAAATAGTGCTGTTACGACGTCAGCAGGTAATTTATCAAACATAATTGCTATCATTAATATATTAATACTCCACTTTTCAGGTCGCTGTCCCGATGTCTCTGTAATCAGCAGGTAATTTAGCGAAATTCAGTTTTATCACTAATATAACTAATATTTCACTTTTCAGGTAAATAGTGCTGTTACGACGTCAGCAGGTAATTTATCAAACATAATTTCTATCATTAATATATTACTACTCCACTTTTCAGGTAACTAACGCTGTCCCGATGTCTCTGCAATCAGCAGGTAATTTAGCGAAATTCAGTTTTATCACTAATATAACAAATATTTCACTTTTCAGGTAAATAGTGCTGTTACGACGTCAGCAGGTAATTATCAAAAATACTGATTTCTTTTATGTTTTTCAGCACCAAGTCACAGGTAATTTACAAAAACTGATTTCTTTTATATTTTTCAGCACAAAGTCACAGGTAATTTACAAAAACTAATTTCTTTTAATTTTTCAGCACTAAGTCGCAGGTAATTTACAAAAACTAATTTCTTTTAATTTTTCAGCACCAAGTCACAGGTAATTTACAAAAACTAATTCCTTTTAATTTTTCAGCACTGAGTCGCAGGTTATTTACAAAAACTAATTTCTTTTAATTTTTCAGCACTAACTCGCGCAAGCAGCTGCCTTAACACGTCGCTTGTTCAAAATCGACTGCCCGCTGTCTGCACTTTTCTTCTTGCTGTCGGCGACAATTTTTTTTGAATTTTTTTTGGGCGGGCTGACTGTAATATGATATCGCGTAATGCTTTACAGCTAGGCGAATTACAGTTGCGTGCCTGGAATGTTGGCTGGCTAGCGGTAAGTTGTATGTAGAAAAATTATAATTTGTGTGCATTTTGCACAAATTGGATTTTTTTTCATTTAAAATATTTTACTTGTTGTTGCTTTCCCTTCAGGTTTTACGTTTTTTCTTCTTTTCAGGGTTTTCGTAATATGGAGAAGAAGCATAGGGCTACTTCTCGAAAATATTTAAATTTTATCTTTTGTCAGGAATTTGTAATGTGGAGAAGTAGCATAGGGCTACTTCTAGAAAATATTTAAATTTTTCTTTTTCAGGAATTTATAATGTGGAGAAGTAAAATAGGGCTACTTCTAGAAAATAATTAAATGTTTTTTTTTCAGGAATTTGTAATATGGAGAAGTATCATAGGGCTACTTCTTGAAAATGACTAAGTTTTATCCCCTTTGTAGGTACCTCTGGGAAATCATGGGGGTTTCTCTACAGACGTAGAGAAGCCAAACAAAAGTAGCGTAGGGGTTATAAGCTACAGCGTCGGGACGCCCCACTGAGAATAGAGTCTCATGCCGGGCAAAACGAGGAAGGGAGCGAAGAGAGGGAAAGAAAAGAAAACAAGAAGGTTGACTCGGGAGGTGAATTTTGAATAATATTTTTGCAGCCACGCCCAACGTAGGGACGACCCACAAGAGTCTCAAGCCGGGCATACGCTAGACCTTTGGTTGTTGAGACATAAGACCCCATCTGCGGCCATGATCCCAGATCATCTTGGACGAGGGAGGATTGATCTACCAATAGACATCATCTACCAACTCGCCTCGGTCAATGAACTGACCAGGAAGAGGTGCAGCGATTGATTTATTGGGTACGGGAATGTTCGGCTCGAGACTACTACTTCGTCGGTGAAATGCCTCTACCTATCGTTCTGTGTTCTGCTGAATCCGGTCGCAACACCCCGGAAATCCCCCAATCCCAAGAGAGGAAATTGCTTCGCAACAGAAAGAATTCATCTATCAACTCACTCAGGTTGACGGAAATCCCGCGGGATGCAGCAAGCGGGTTCAAGCTCTAAGGAAATTGAAGAAAGGACAGATGACAGATGAAGGCTAACCCAGCAGGGGTTAGTAACAAAGACTGAGACCATCTAAACTTGATAGTTTAGAGATAATACCATAAAAAAGGAATATTCGCTGAGACTCCATCCGCACTCGCTGACGCCGGGACACCTTTTTATTGGAAGAAAATTGAAGAAAGGACAGGAAAGTAAAATCCTTCAGGTGAAGGCTAACCCAGAAAGGGTTAGTAGCAAAAACTGAGACCATCTAAACTTGATAGCTTAGAGATAATACACTATAAAAAAAACTCGCTGAGACTAAATCCGCACTCGCTGACGTCGGGACACCTTTTATTTGGAAGAAAGTTGAAGAAAGGACAGGAAAGTAAAATCCTTCAGATGAAGGCTAACCCAGAAGGGGTTAGTAACACAATGAAAATGGTTTATTACCCACCACTGAGGAAGTAGTAGGAGGGTTAGCGATAACCTGTGGTTCACAAGTGAAGCTTGCCGGATGCCTTCTTAGGGCTACCGAGATCTACCTAACTCTGGTTAGGACTTTATACTAACAGCCCTAGAAATTGTTGGTCCGGGACCTTTCCGGCATATCTTGGGAGGAAAATTTTTCGAATAATCAGACAATTAATTACTAACAGCCACTCACACAAAAAAAAATAAATATATCCCGAACAGGGTACGATAAAAGTCTAAAGCGAAGTGATCCAGCTGACCCTAAAAAAAATCTCTTCTATATTGGTAGGAATAAATTAACACTGGACGAAAGAACTTAGACAAAAGAAAAAAACCCTACAGTGATGTTGGCAAAGCGATACGTTAAAAATAATAATATTTTGCGCCACCTGCGATTCGACGTCGTTAAACTAAAAAAAACACACATTTTTAAAAATATATGAAATTTCATGAATAAGTCGACAGTACTCAGATAAAAAGAAGGGTGTCGGCCTGATGGAATGACGCCGAGACACGCCCGTTCCACACAACAACAAAAAAACAACGTAAATAAATTTCAGTGACTGCTGCGAAAAAGAATAAAAAAAAATTCTCTCTTTCTCTCTCTCTCTCTCCCTTCGACGCCTGCACTCATTAAGGTGTCAACGCTCAGAATTGGCCTAATCGCTTAAGCCCTCGGTCAGTCTTTACTACGATGAGCCCTAACAGGAAACGCGCACATGGGGGGGGGGGGGGGAGGGAATTGGTTGCATTGGTTGCAATGTCAGAGATCGGAGGTTTCGGAAGGTTTCCGTCTCACATTTGCATGATCGTGACAAGCACTCCCTTAGTCAAGGACAAAAATCAAGAGAGATGAACATCGTTCATCAACTTGACAAGGGACTGAGGTCAACAAATCAAGGAAAGGTGGGAGGTCGGTGATTAAGTGGCTGCTGGTACTCAGGATAGAAGTCGTAGCGGTGCAATATATAATGATATAAAACCGAACGGGACAACCCAACTAAATTATGTAAACTAACACTCGATATGACCAAATCAAAGGAAATCGGTAACTATGCTAAGGATAATCATGGTGCGATAACGCCAACTATGCTATACCGAGGAGAAAAAAAAAACCTGAAATAAACAAACTATAATCAAGATATATGGTAACTAAAAGACTATAAAGATAAGCAGCCGACGACAATAGCCAAGATGCTATAAGTTATAGCTGGGCTAGTACCGATAGAACTAAGCGATATATACTACCCATGGCAAATATATAATTACTATTATACGATTACGACAATCCGCGATAATACCTATATAACTTAGTTTCAAAATCGGTAGCTAGGCACAATTAAGGTAATTATGGAACGATAAAGCTAACTAATATATACTATAAGATAATCTTATCTAACTACCCAAAACCAAATAAATCGATAACTAAACTACGCGAGAAATAACCAGTATAAGCTAACGGTTATCTAAATAACAGCTAGAATACAATACTGTGTCTAACTTAATATCGAGATCACTAAGACGGTAATTTAGATAAAATGCATATGGCTATGATAGGCTAAAGCTAAGGAGAATACTAACCTAAATCAGTTGCGATAACTAAAGGTGATTAAAACGAGATAAGGTTAACCGTAGAAAGCCAAGACCTGTCCTACCACACAGGTAAGTGCACAAGTCTGAGGACAACCGAAATTGCACGAATCTTAATATGCCAGACGAAAGCAACTAAGATATGCTAACTACAATAAGCGAAAAAAAAATCGCACGCTATTACGAAAATTTAAGGTAACTACTATGAGATACGATAATTAATATAACCTAAAAGTAACTATGAAGATAACTAGCACAATCTACCGATAACTATGCTAACGATAAGTAAAATATATGCTACAAATACAACTCAGATATAGTTAAGGTTACTACGCCATATCCTAAATATGATGCGCATAAATATAGCCGTCCTACTATAAGATAATTCTGAATAATGAAATACTGCGATACGATAAAAGATAAAATAACTGTAGAAATACGCAAGGTATTCCGACAACAAGATAAAGGCATAATAACCAATAGAACGGTCTTCTTCCTGGAACCAGCAGAAGTGAACGGAAATCGTATTCCAACAGTATGCATCGCATACAACGTTCATCGACCACTAATACACTCAGCCTCCCATCACTAGAATAAGGGAAGGTTAATGGGGAATGACAAAAAAAAATCACCTTCACCTCGCGTGGGACTCCGCTCCAAGATCACCGTCCCAGCATTGCATCGATCACTCCAAGTCGGATAACAATCTAAAGGATGCTCAACAGCCATCCTCCCGTCAGAGTGATCGAAGCAGCTCTAAACGCGCCATGGGAGCGGAGCGCCACGCAAGCGCGCAGCGTTAGGAATAAAAATCATCCGAACCACCAGGCTGCATAAAACCAACAAGGACAATGTTAAAATAGATGAACGTCGTTCATCAACTTGTTGGATTCAAACAGACGTGGGGTTCTTCAGACAGCCGTAATACATTAGAGCCAAGAGGGACTATCATGAAAGTAACACATTTTTCAGAAGAAAAAAAAACTTTACGTAGACCCAGCCAATTGTATCCAGCCAGGAAACTCAAGTCTGGCCGCACGCTGTTGTGAACAAGAAGCAGTCATGCTAAAAGATCACAAGATGATGAAATTCTGAATTAGCCCGCTCTGGATTAAACGGAATCGCTTGGGTACGCATCCCAAAACTTTACATTAAAATAATGAGACTTTATATGGAAAAAAAATCTGCTTATGATAATAATAATAGGCACTGATTCTAGAAATGGTAACTGCACTTTAATCAAGAGAAGCTTGACTAAAGACCAAAAAAAAAACCAAACTTTGGCGCCATTTGTAACACAAATGGGCGACCAGAGATATACCAAATAAAAATAAGATCTTAAACCAAAAAAACCATTTGGGCGCGATTTGTAACGACAAATGGGCGACCAGATATATAGCAAAAATAAGGTTTTAAAGCAAAATAAACTAAAGCCAAAGTTTGGCAACAGTGATTGCCATTTTAGTCAAGAGAAGCTTGACTAAAGGCGGGAAAAAAACCTGATCGGGCGCCATTTGTAACACAAATGGGCGACCAGAAAAATCAAGAATTAAAACTTGGAGTTATACTTATGCTTTAGTCAAGAGAAGCTTGGCTAAAGGCGGGAAGAAAATCTCTTTGGGCGCCATTTGTAACAAAAATGGGTGACCAGAAAAATCAAAAATTAAAACTTGGAGTTATACTTATGCTTTAGTCAAGAGAACCCTGACTAAAGACCGAAAAAAACCCAAGTTTGGGCGCCATTTGTAACAAAGAAATGGGCGACCAGAAATATAACAAATAAAAGTAAGATCTTAAAGCAACAAAAAAACTGTTTGGGCGCCATTTGTAACGCAATTGGGCGACCAGAAAAAAAATCAAAAATTAGGATTTTACAGCAAAACCTGAATTCAGAGTTTGTATAGGAATAATTAATATTCATTGCACTTCAGTCAAGAGAAGCTTGACCAAAGGTGAGAAAAAAACCTATAGATTGGGCGCCATTTATAAAGCAAATGGGCGACCAGAAGAAAAAATCATTGAAAAAAAGTAATTGCACTTTAGTCAAGAGAAGATTGACTAAAGAAAAAATCTAGTTTGGGCGCCATTTGCAACACATTGAAATAGTAATTGCACTTTAGTCAAGAGAAGTTTGACTAACGGCTGAAAGAACAACCTAAGCTTGGGCGCCATTTGTAACGAAGAGCTTGTCAGTCGACAGATCCACCTACATCCACTCTTACCTGGATATAGATGGATACTGCATCCGACACCTCCTTGCCTCAAAAATCATATCCAGAATATGCGTGGGTGGCTGCACAGCAATTGCCGGCAGCGATCAGTCGGCTAGGGGGGAGTCCTTGCCACCCACATCTCTTCAATGCTTGTTAAGCTGTGCACAAATACGAAGATAGACCAGACAGACGGACGGACAGTAAAGAAAAGAGCTGGTATGTGTAACTGCAGACGGACGGACAGACAAAAAAAGATCTATATGGGCTTCCTCCTTCTGGTGGTACCTGAAAGGCTGGAAAGAACCAAAAATTATATGATTGAATGCTGTAAGAAAAGAAGAACAGAAGACCTCAGCAACGCCGAACAAGTACTAATTTACCCGGAGAGTTTTCAACGCTGTCAGATGAGCGATTGAGAGAGAGTGAGAGAGCTGAGGGGCCTCCGATGTTGTTGAGACCCCAGCTTTGGGTAATATTGGGCTCAATTGCCCCCATCCACCCTGGCTAAGCCTCCAAAGTCGTATCACAATGCTCAGCCCCATCTGGTGTTTGTGTGTTACATTACGGTATCCTCCACGTGGTCCATCATCCTCCCTCGCTAATGGGTATGCTTATCTGCACATTTCAATAGAGTTCTACGTGAGATCCGCACCAAGAGAACACAAAAAAAGCACAGCAGCAAGATGTTTCGACGTGTTCACCGTGTATGACGGAGATAAAAAAAGGAAGATATATAGAGGAGAAGGCGAGAACAAACAAACAAAAAAAAGTTCCCCTTTCTTTTTACATATATGTATTCGAGCTTATGGCCCTTGTTATTTTAACGCTCTAACAATTACTCCCGTCGCAGGTAGTTCACCTCATTGCGCTTTACAATGAAAGCTAGTTGCTAACAACCTTATTCTAGACCTAGACCCTACTAGCTGTTCTAGAACTAACGTATATAGGTATGCATATAATAAACAAATATATATATATATATATACATGGAATTCAAATGTGATCACGAATGCAAATACAAGAACACAAAAAAATCAATAATGAAGTTAACTAAATATGACACCTGGATGCTACGCGTTGGTAGCCAAAACGAATCCCTCGCTGAACTGGAACACTGTTGATAGGGTGCACCCTATTACGCCTTTCTCCAGGTAATAAATTTCGTCGATAGTTTGGGTACATTAACCTCTTTTTTATTTGTATATCATTGGGTACATTGACCCCTTTTTTTTATTTCTTTGGGTACATTGACCTCTTTTTTTTATAATTAATTGCTACAGATCTGGTACATATACATTTTATAACGTTAATGCTGGGCCCACAAAATCGGTAGGCCCAATGGGGTGAATAGCAAGGGAACCTTTCCTTTACACATTAAGGTCAGCGATACTGCAATGGCGTGTCTGTGATCAGCAGGTAATTTTTCAAAAAAACAATTTTTTCCTTGTTTTTTTATCACTATATAACTAATAGTCCACTTTTCAGGTAAATAATGCGGTGATGGTGTCTCTGCAATCAGCAAGTAATTTAACAAAATTTATTTTTTTATCACTAATATAACTAATATTCCACTTTCCAGGTAACTAATGCGGTTATGGGGTCTCTGCAATCGCAGGCACTTTATCAAAACAAACAATAATCTTTATCACTAATACCACTGATATCCCACTTTTCAAGTAATAATGCTGTTACGATGTCTCTGCAATCAGCAGATAATTAACAAAATAATTTCTATCACTAGTAAGCTAATAGTCCCCTTTTCAGACAAATAACGCTGTTACGATGTCTCTACAACCAGCAGGTAATTATCCAAAATAATTTATTTCACTAATATACTAATATTTCACTTTTCAGGTAAATAGTGCTGTTACGACCTCTTTGCAATCAGCAGGTAATTATCAAAAATAATTCTTATCACAAATATAACTAATATTTCACTTTACAGGTGTGCTGTTACGACGTCAGCAGGTAATTTATCAAACATAATTTCTATCATTAATATATTAATACTCCGCTTTTCAGGTAACTAACGCTGTCCCGATGTCTCTGCAATCAGCAGGTAATTTAGCGAAATTCAGTTTTATCACTAATATAACTAATATTTCACTTTTCAGGTAAATAGTGCTGTTACGACGTCAGGAGGTAATTATCAAAAATACTGATTTCTTTTATGTTTTTTCAGCACCAAGTCACAGGTAATTTACAAAAACTAATTTCTTTTAATTTTTCAGCACTAAGTCGCAGGTAATTTGCAAAAACTAATTTCTCTTAATTTTTCAGCACCAACTCGCGCAAGCAGCTGCCTTAACACGTAGCTTGTTCAAAATCGACTGCCCGCTGTCTGACTACATTACAGCCATTCCCCCGTTCATCCAACCGAACGACGAGCACTTTTCTTCGCACAAATCTCGAATTTTGCTGTCGGCGACAATTTTTTTGGCATTTCTTTCGGGCGGGCTGACTGATGATCTCGCGTGATGCTTTACAGCTAGGCGAATTACAGTTGCGTGCCTGGAATGTTGGCTGGCTAGCGGTAAGTTGTATGTAGAAAAATTATAATTTGTGTGCATTTTGCACAAATTGGAATTTTTTTTTTCATTTAAGATATTTTACTTGTTGTTGCTTTCCCTTCAGGTTTTACGTTTTTTCTTCTTTTCAGGGTTTTTCTAATATGGAGAAGTAGCTTAGGGCTACTTCTCGAAAATATTTAAATTTTATCTTTTTCAGGAATTTGTAATGTGGAGAAGTAGCATAGGGCTTCTTCTAGAAAATATTTAAATTTTTCTTTTTCAGGAATTTGAAATATGGAGAAGTAGCTACTAGCTACTACTCGAAAATGACTAAGTTTTATCCCCTTTCTAGGTACCTCTGGGAAATCATGGGCATTTCTCTACAGACGTAGAGAAGCCAAACAAAAGTAGCGTAGGGGGGTAGACGCTACAGATTAAGAGGTGATGTATATCAGCTATTCGCTTCAAACGTCCCTACTTCATTCACTGAGGTAGAGGAACGTTTGAACAGGACATACTTCCCCGTGAGACTTATCAGGAGTTTGTGAACTTATTGATCACCACGCGCCAGAACCCATTGGAATCTCTCACTGCGTTTGCTACAAGGTTGAAGCAGCTGTTGACACAAAAGTATGGAGCTGAGTCACTCCAAGCTGTGAAAACACAGATGATGGGCTTCGCCAAAAATGCTCTCAAAAGTGGAGTAACTAATCCACATTTGTGTCAATATTTACTCACGCAGGGAGCAGGCGATATAGAACATCTCACACAAAAAGCCTTGGGCATGGAGAGCAGAGGCAAGGCAGACTCCACCGTACAATAAGGTAAATTTTAAAAATTGGTTAGGCCTCAGAGCACAATCAGGGATCGGAGAGGGATCCAGCAGCCGATAAACCAAATGCAGCTGACTCCTCCATCAAATATACCTAGATTTAAGATATTTATAAAGCATAAGAGCCCAAGTATAGGTGCGTGTGATATCAAGAAGACCTGTTGACAGGCAAAGTCGACAAAACCGACTAAAAACGCTAGCCAAGGAGCTCCAAAAGTGGTGCGTGCGACCTGAGTCAGACCTATATAAAGGCAAAGTCGACTGCACCACAAAAACAAGTTAATATTACTAATCAAACGAGGCCCACGAGCCCTACAAAAGCACCAGTACAATATGGTGTTCCACCATCCGGATAGCAGGAAGCGCATCCCCTGCCATCAGACAATAGAAGGTGTAAGTAAAAAAGAAAAGAAACACCCGCCTAAACACAACAAGGAGAAAAATACGAGCTTTTCGGAAAACACAGCTATCTAACACGTGAGATACTTGTTCCCGGATCATGAAGATCCCAAAAATAGCCCGCGACTCACCAGGTTAGACGAAGAGCTCAACCTGGATGAAACATTAAACGCGGAAGAAAATGCTTCAATATCCGAACTATATTACGAGTACAATGATATCTTTTACCTTAAAGGTGATAAGCTTATATATACAAATGCTATCACCCATAACATTCCATTAATACAAGATCAGGCCTATAGATTGCCAGAGACCAAGTAATAAATGAACAATTGCGAGATATGCTAGATAACTGGATAGTCCAAACTAGATAGAGCTCTTGGAATTCACCCTTATTAGTTGTTCCCAAAAAGGCGGGACGCGATGGTGAAAAAAGGTGGCGAGTCGTTGTCGATTTTAGTAAATTAAACGAAAAGACAATTGGAAATGCATTTCCGCTACACCCAATCGAGGATATTCTTGACCAACTAAGTCATGCCAGGTATTTTACCACTCTCGATTTGGCCAATGGCTATCACCAAGCCTGGCTCGACAAAAAGGATCGGCATATGGCCGCTTTTAGCACTAGCTACGGGCACTACGAATTCAAGCGTATGCTCTTCGGACTCAAAGGAGCTCGCGCTACATTCCAACCCATCATGAACTTCGTTCTGATTCAAGGCCTACAAGACCTGGAATATTTCGCTTATCTTGACGACATCGTCATTTACGAAAAGCACCTCAATGACCACAATGGTAAACTGAGAAAAGTGTTCGACAAATTGTGAGAGAACTACCTCAAACTGCAGCCAGAGAAGTGCCACTTTTTGAGACGACAAGTTGTCTACCTCGGGCA
The DNA here is from genome assembly GCA_963930735.1 of Dioctria linearis. Classification (NCBI taxonomy): domain Eukaryota; kingdom Metazoa; phylum Arthropoda; class Insecta; order Diptera; family Asilidae; genus Dioctria; species Dioctria linearis. The sequence goes on along the minus strand of OZ005744.1, from coordinate 73,237,743 downwards.
TAAATGCTCTTGTGCAGGTGCATTACCAGACCCCACAAAAACGGCCTGCGTCCAAACATTTCCTGTTCCTAGAACAGTGAAGCAAGTTCAGTTCTTTTTAGGACTTGCAAATAGCTATAGGAAGTTCATCCCGAAAGGATGTAAAATTCACTTGGACCGAGAAATGCCAAGAAGCATTTCAAAGCATCAAAATGCTAAACCATTCAACCTTACAACGGACGCAAGTAACGAGGGTTTAGGAGCTGTACTGTCCCAGGCATAAGTAGGAAAGGACCAGCCTATTCCTATGCAAGCCGTACGCTGATAAAAGCCAAGAGAAAATACTCCACGATTGAAAAGGAGGTATTGGCTATAGTCTGGGCAACTAGAAATTTCCGATGTTACCTTCAAGGCAGAAAATTCACAGTATACAACCCTCTGGTATCTTTAATGTTAAAGACCCAACTTCCCGTTTGGGGAGATTTCACCACAAATTGTCAGGATTCGATTGCAGCATCGAATATAAAACAGGGAATTATGATACCAATGCGGATGCTTTAAGCCGCATTCCTGAGGTACTAAACGAAGACAAAATAGGTAACACCTTAAAGGTACAAGCCCAAGTTCACCACACTATGGAATCTGAAGTGGAGGAAAATAATTCCCCAAATAAAAAGAAAACAAAGAAACTTGCTCATTGCTTCGCCGTGACCAGAGCTCAAAAACAGAAAGCCCAAGAGGCCCATATTAACTCCAGCGCTGAAACACAGCCCACGGCCGCGGAAAATAAAGAGATTAAACTCCCAGAGGTGGACACAAAATCCTCTCCTACGCTTGAACTGAATGTAAGTCCAGTCAAGGCACCTGAGACAATCACGAGCCCCAAAGAAGTTCAAACAATTCTCCTTTCGGCGGCTATCAAGGTGTCATTAAGACTTATAAAAGAATTAGACGCAAGTATTGGTGGAGACAAATGCTTAGCGATATAAAGAAATATGTCAAAATGCCCTAAGTTCCATACAATGAAAGCAGCTTCACAATTTAAGATGCCAATGGTAATAACGGACATCGTAGAACAACCTTTCGACAAGGTTTACCTCGATATAGTAGGTCCATTAGAAGCGACCATATCAGGTAATAAATATATCTTGACTTTCCAGGATAATCTCACCAAATTTGTCGATTGGTATGCCATACCTAATGGAGAAGCAGTAACAGTAGCCCAAATTTTCTTCGATGAAATTGTCACGCGCTATCGGATTCCATAGAGAATAGTCACCGATCAGGGAACTAATTTCCTGAGTGAGCTATTCAAAAAGGTCTGCATACTGCTAAAGGTAAAGAAGTTACAGATATCAGCATACCATCCACAGCCTAGTGGAGCACTAGAAAGTACCCATAGACCTTTGATAGAATATCTGCTTACAGTAGTAGACGAGAATTCCAAAACGAACCGCTGCATTCGTGTACAATAATAGCGTACACGACGATACTAAATTATCTCCGATGGATTTCCTATATGGCTTCACAGCGGATGTCCCATTTAATTTAAAACGGGATCCGGAACCCGTTTATAACCACGAAAGTTATTACCACATGGTAAAATGCAGATTTTAAAAATCGTATGTCACGGCTCGTAAAAATCTCTTTAAGCCAACAAACAGCACTCAAAAGCATATTATGACAAAAGAGTCAGGCCTCTTACTTTCCACTTAGCAGACAAAGTCCTCATCAAAACTGAGAGCAGGAAACTTAAACTGTCTCAAGTCTGGGTTGGTCCCTGCCTGGTAATCAATGTTTCAACAAATACCACTATAAAAATAGGCAAGCGACAGGTTGTAGTACACAACAATCGTTTGAAACCCTATTACAAATAGTATCACATGGTGTCTTCTTCGTTCCTTTAGTTCTGAAAACAGAAGAAGAGGAACAAATCAATTGTCTATCACAAAAATGAAAGAAAAGAAAATGTTGATGCTGCTAGTGCGTGAGGGCACAAATGCGCAGCAACTGGTTCTATAGAAAACTAATTCAGATTAGTCTCTGAATATAGATTTCATATACCCAAGGTGGTATAAATCTGTTTCTATATAGTAATAGCCTTTTATGGTGCATGTGGGCACAAGGCAGCAAAATTACCGTTGCTCGTGAGTGAGAGCACAAGGGTAGCAAAGTGCTATATGTATTCGGTAAAACCAATCAGATTATTCTCTGAACATTCCGCGCGTGCGCAGAATTGTAGCAATATGCTACTATAAAGAAGAAGCGCAGATTAGTCTCTGCATCAGAATTATTCTTCTGTAAATGTGAGCAGGAAATATAGCAGTTTAATCTCTGCAGCAGAATTATTCTTCTGCTTAGATGTGGACAGGAGTGTTGCAGATTAATCTCTACGCAGAATTAATCTTCTGCTAATATATAGGCAGGAGTATTGAAGATTAATCTCTGCGCAGAATTATTCTTTTGCTTATGTGTGGGCCTGGGCAGGAAAGTTGGAAATGATAAGATTTTCAGATTAATGTGTAAAATATAGAATTAGTCTTCTATAATGAGGTTGGGAATAATATTCTTGTCACTCGGATTAGTCTCCGAATCAGATGAGCTCTGAACCAAGAATGATTTTCTGCTGCGGCTCGTCGGCTTTATATAGCCGCCGCATCCCAAGGAAGGAAGTTCCCAACTATCAGATAAGTGGTTTTTCTTTTAATTTATTTAAGTGAAAATTCTCTGTAGTGGACTGTATTATAATGTGTGTGACGGGGTGCCGGTTTTGAAAAGATAACTCGGCTTTTAATTCAAAGTATAAAATTTTATTTAATAATTTGTGCTAAAATTCTCTGTAGTGGACTGTATTATAATGTGTGTGACGGGGTACCGGTTTTGAAAAGATAACTCGGCTTTTAATTCAAAGTATAAAATTTCATTTAATAATTTGTGCTATTTCAGTTCTTAATCTACCGCGCTTTCGTTATCCAAGCTCAACATCCATTCCACTGAACTCACCTATGAACTCGGGAACGGCAGAATGTAAGAGGAACGAAGATCCTCACTTGTATTGTGGTACTTGGCACAGAAGCACAGGCTTAAATTTCGGGTTCTGCGTAAATTAAGAATCGCTATTTAGTAGTAAGAATTTAGTAAGTGTATTTTTAACAAAAGGCACGGGATATTTGCAACAGTGACAACGCTATACTGGTGACCCCGACATCCGCAGCTACTGCAGGTTAAATTAAAAAAATAAAAGGCGAAAAGTCTGAAGATCATCTGCCCGAAATTGCAATTTTGCAATAAATCACTAAACCTGTAAAACCGCATAATTCGAAGCATTGGAATTCGTGCGTAAATGGTACCCATCAACCGGACAGACAGCAGACACAATCAGGCAGAGTGACGTCAGCGTTCGAATTGCCCGCAGTACGCGAGAGGAGAGGCACATTTCTTCCAACACAACCCAACACAACAGTTCAACACTGCCATTGCCATCTTTATGTTCCAGGCCGTGACACAAAATGATTTTGCTACTTGCAAAAGTATTACAGTGGTACGATTTCGCACTTCTCTTAGCATTTGTTCTTATGGAAAAATGCATCACTTTCAACTTCAACCTTCTGCACAATGTAAATAAGTCTACGTGCTAAAAGTTTTTTTCAGGAATTTTGTTATGTAATTCCTTGTGCATTTACCAGCATAAAAATCTAAGTACTTTGTTTAATAATATTGTTAATATTTTTTCATTCAAACCTAACACTAAACATAAAAATGAGAAAATGTGTTGAATTCTGCTGCCTTCATAACAGCGTTCATCTGCTAAAGCCTGAGACGTTTGATGAAGGCTTCGTAGGTCTTCTTCAAGCAAAAGCGATAGACGCCTTTTGGTACGGAAGACGATGGGTTGCTGAAAGCACGCTCTGTCTGCCAGTCAAGATAGGTGGATTAGGTCTCACTAACTTGGTTGTGAAATCAACGTGTCTCCAAGTGCGTGCATTCCAAAGAGTGTTTTGCCAGAGAGACAGTTTGATTTCTCAACTGTGGGTGAATGTACTGGGAGGGATCGGCCTAGGAGAGTATTACTACCTACTCTCTGTTCGACCACCTTATCCTCGTGACTGGCCACAGGATCTAATCTCAACGCTTCAGACCTGGGGCAGAATCAGGCCAGCATTTCACCTTAAGTGGAATGCTCTACGGTACACGCAATTCGCGTCTATTCCGATCAGGTTTAATCCTGAATTCATAGATTCAGTGTTCAATAATGCTCGGGGTTTTGAAGCTGACACGCATACACTGGCGGTTCTCGGAGATATTATTGATATCCCTGGAAACTGTCGGATAAACACTAACACTGCACAACTACACGACCTGGCAGCTTCTGCGCGGGAGAGATTTTGCCAACTTGGGACCAGTGACCCAGGCACTAAGTTGGAGGATGCTGTCGTTCTGAACAGACCACCACACACACCTTTCAGTACAATTACAACACGTGTGCTCCGTGACGTGCTTATGTCAATAAGACCTCCGGAGTATATAGGATACAACAGATGGCGAATACATCTCGGAGTGAATATGGGCGTGATGGGAGGGATAACTTGCAGAATAGTCTACAGTTATCCTTCTAGTTACAAAGATGCCGATGTAGCATTCAAATTGCTGCATCACAGTCTTATGCGTCCTAATCAGTTGTCACATATTGACCACCGAATTCAGAGGATTTGCACAGTTTGTGGTGGTGAAGGCACCCTGTTTCACAGGTTCTTTACTTGCCCAGCTTTGCAAGATCTAATGGAACTCGTGCGTGATATGTGTCAGTTGATCCACCTGAATTTCAGCATTACTAGAACATCGTTTCTATGGGGGCCAAAGGTTTGTAGTCGGGTGAATTGTCTAATTAGCTTTGTGTTGACACTGGCCAAATCTACAATTCACCTGCACTACACGAGAGTCGAAGATGGGAATTAGAACACTGACCCACAACACCAGGCACACGCACTTAAACGCCACTTCGTTGACAGGTTGAAGAGACGTTTACGTCTCGAATATCTGGCAACGAACGCAGACACATTCAACTGCACATGGCAACCACTATCGTCGGTGCAGGATGAAGCTCTTGTCTTTCGCTGGTGATAACAGGCCACAGCATTTGCAATACTAGCCCACGGGGCTTCTCCCCGCTTAGGTATCGTTGCAAGTGCTGTGGGAAGGACAAGCACTCTGTTAGAGATGCTAAGCTAGAGGGATGATGAGGGCAGTTTGTAGAGGTCTATGATACTACAGGCTGCCCTCGCGGGACTCTATAACGGTATCACGTAAATTTTTCGTTCGTTCGGTCATTTATTTTTAATTCGGTTTCGGTTTCGGTGCTAAATTTCAAAATTGTATGTTGAAAATTCGTTTGTTTAGACAATTATTTTTATTAGTTTATTTTGGAAATTTGGAACTCCTTGGAACTGCCACTTTCCTAATTGCCAAAATTGGGACTGGTTTGTCTATGCATCAATCACGCACCTTCACCTTATATATCTGCCTTTCGTGTCAGACCCAGACAGAGTGCAAATGACCTGGATGCTGCAAGGTCTTCTACCTCACTAATTATTGCTAGATTTTCGTGTACGTCCGAGAAGCGTGCTTTCTTTGCTGCCCTCAAAGCTTTCGGCAGATTTAAACTAGCTGACATCGATGGCTTTGTTGTTCAGAGTCCAGTGCTTATATATGAGAGTATTACCCCTACTACAAGCAAGCTATTACGGGAGGCTCTACGACGAAGTCAGGAGGGGAAAGTCAGCTCTGCTTACACTCGTGAGGGCCACTTGTATATTAGGCTGGCGAAGGAAAGAAAACCCTACAAAATTATCAACTTGGATATGCTACTCTACTGCTCTTTGCGATGCCATACAGGGAGCCATGTGATGTATTGTGCATGCATTTTTTGTGATCTAATTGTTTTTTTATTAATATGTTAAAAATGTCCTTCTCATTTATTTTAGTTAATTCTTTTTATTTAAGTTTAATCTATTTCGTTGACTGTTTAGATTTTATCATAGTGATACTATTATATTTCGTTGAGTGCTTATATTGTTTATTTATTCAAGTCTTGTTATATTCAATCTGTTACCACAGAATTTTAGACCACTTATTATATATTTTCTAGTCCACTCAGTTTTTATGGTGATAATGTCTTTTTTCATTGGTGCTGATCGTGTTTTTGTTCCCTTCACCTTCGTCAGTCGCAGCTCTTATGTTTATCATTATGAATGAAAACATCTTTACGCCGAACAGAGTAAGAACTCTAATCAATATTTTTTGTCAGCAGTCGGAAGGTCTTAATGTAATGAGCTTGAATGCCAGAAGCATTAGACCAAAATTTGATGAATTATGTGATATTTTTGTGGGTTCTGACATTCATGCGATTTTAGTGTGCGAGACATGGCTACATTCCCATATACCTTCTACTCTTGTTAGATTTCCTGATTATAATCTTTTTAGAAATGACAGGTTGGATCGAATTGGTGGTGGTGTGGCCATTTACGTCAGATTGTTTTGATTCACGAATCGTTTACTCTTCCGGAAGTTCCCCCTTAGAATTTTTGTGTGTCGAAGTAATCTTAGGTGGTAATAAATGTTTGCTATCCTCCGTATATTGTCCGCCAAATTCTCTTTCCATTGAAAACGCAGCAGAATTCCGTTCTGCTTTCTCTGATCTAACACAAAGATATGCAAATGTTGTCTTGGGTGGAGATTTTAATGTCAATTTGTTGAGGCATAATGGTGTGACGGACTCTTTCTTATTCTTTCTACAGTATCTTCACCTTTGTGTCATTAATGATCTCCCAACTTATCTCAATACGGATAACCCCTCCCTGCTTGACCTGCTTGTTACTGGTGATAATGATTCTGTTAGCTTTCAAAACCAGATTAGTTCGCCTTCCATCTTCGATCATGATTTTCTTTTTATGACTTATAGCATTGATATTGGAAGCTGCATAAAGTACAGGGATATATCATATAGGAAATATGATGATATTGATCTATATCAATTGAGAGATGAGTGTGCCTCGCTGCCCTGGAATGACATCAGCCTGTGTACCTCAGTGGATGAGAAAATTAATGGTTTTAACGTACTACTACATCATCTTCACGATAAATTTGCTCCAACTCACTCTCGCAGAATCAGGGAAAATGGTTGTCCTTGGTTTTCTGCAGTGATTCAGTCACTTATCGCTGAACGGGATTTTTTATATCGCATATATCTTAGACTAAAGACCACTCATAGCCGTGTGCGTTACAAATTGGTTAGAAATTTGGTTAACTCTAGGGTACGTGCGGCCAAGAGGCAATACTTTCAGCAAAAATTTGACCCCCTACTATCATCCAAAATCTTGTGGAGAAATTTGCGTAAGGCCTCCGTGTATGGCAGAGATAAATCCCAGTGTAACCTGGACTCTGACTTGCTTAACTCCCATTTCACTTCTACCCCGACCCTTGCCTCACATAGTTCTGAACAGCTGGGTTTTAATCGTTTCATGTTTTCCCTCAAATAATGATCAGCCCTGTTTTTCTTTCAGATGTGTCGATGTCAGGGAGATTGTCGTGGCAATTGGTGCCATTAAATCTGATGCAGTGGGGCCAGATGGCATCCCACCTAGGTTTATCAGGCTACTGCTACCTCTGACAATAAAGCCGATTCTCCACATTTTAAATACTTGTCTTACCATGTCGATATTTCCGTCTGATTGGAAAGTCGCTACAGTTGTACCTGTGTCCAAAACGAACACACGCCTTATAGGATTTCTTGCTAAGGTCCTGGAAAAGTTGATGGTAAAACAAATATCTGATCACTTAGAAAACCTTGACTTATTAAGTCCTTTCCAGTCCGGTTTTCGGAGGTCTCGTAGTTGTGAGACAGCCCTTCTGAATGTCACGAGTGATATTCGCAGCTCACTTGATAGGGACCATCTATGTGTTCTTGCCTTACTTGATTTCTCCAAAGCATTCAACATGGTCAATCATTCCTATTTGCTTATAAGGTTGGCCTCAGACTTCCAATTTCACTCTTCTGCTGTATCCTTAATCCGCAGCTTTCTCTCTAATTGATTCCAGCGGTTAAGGTGAAGGATCGTGTTTCCGGTGCTTTGCCTTTAAATTGCGGTGTCCCTCAAGGGTCTATTCTTGGCCCCTTGCTCTTCAGCCTGTATATTAGTGACCTTCCTAATGTTGTTGAAGACTGCAAAGTTCACTTGTATGCCGATTGTGGTGTTTGCTTTTTATACACCGCGATAAAAGGGGATGTGGGGCTTTATATGACGATTCACAAATAAATCTAAACACTTAAACAGTCTCCAATTCACATAATTGAACTTTATTATTTCATTTTATTTTTGTAACTCGCACATACAGATATTGTACATCAATTCACACAATTCAACTTTTGTTATTCCAATTATACGCAACTAAATTTTTCTTTTTCAACTGTACGTTATACACTTTCTTAAATCGGAGCTTTTTCACTTAAATTTTAATCTTTTTTCTTACCGGCTCACTCTAATACTAAAAACTAACCCTTTAACTCTCATCGCTATCAAGACTCAAAACTAAAACTGAACTTATTCTACTGCACTCGATATGTGCCAGAATTTTTTGATGTTTCCAAACAAGATTTTTATTTCCTACTTCGCTTTGTTTACCTGCGAAGTAGGTCATTATTACGAAGGTACTCTGCAATAAATTCTGATCAGCCATTAGGTCATTCTTTATTTATGCTGACCGGGCATTGATCAATGCACGTAAAATGCTTTTATTTTATTTACATATGAGTTAATATGTAACATTAAGAAGTTTTAGGATAACGTTTTGATATTAATCAGTGATAAATGATGAAACGATTATACAACATTCCTTCCCCCCATGTAAAAGAAAAATGATACTAAAGATTAGTATCATTTTTCGTCGAGAGAAGGAATTAAACTAGTAGCAATGGAACATAGGAAAAAAAAAGAAAATAATGTAATGCTGCTGGCACAGAAGTTTACGAGTAGCTTGATCATCTGAGTTATTAACAAATACAGGTATAGTGATTAACTTAGGAGAAACTATATATTTTGTATTAATTAATGTACCTAATTATACATCTTCCGCGGAATAATAATAACAAAAAAAAGAAAAATTCCTAATAATAATTAAAACTAATTGTAACAATTTTTTTTTTGTGCAACAAAATTAATTTTTTCATTTTTAACTTAATTATTCTAGTACATTAACATATCCAAAAATGTGTTACAAAATTTTTAAATGCTAAATCTAGTTCCTATAGAGATTCTATTTACTTATTTATTTTTTTATGATAATGTAATCTAATAATTTGAGACTGCGTGTGAGGGAATGCGGAACGATTTCCGATATTTGTTTTTAAAAGTTGGTGGTGCTGGTGCAAGTTCTATAGGCAATTCATAAGCTTTTTCCGTTGTTGGATGCGTTCTGGGTGTTTCCATTGAAGAAATTGTGGCAACCTCGTGTGGGATAGCATCCACCCTGATGCTGTTATTATTGGAGAGGATATATTTATCGTAGAACGTGATTTTGATATTTTTGAGGATGCTTTTCCTTTCCAATATAAATAAATTCCTACGACTATTAGAAAGGCAGTTACTAACGAAAGAAGCCCGGTGTTAGTATATGTAAACATTTTATGAGCAGACTGTACCTTTTCGTGTTTTGCATGCCTTATTTCATTGTCTAATTCTTTGAAATTTAGAGCAGATTTTTTAAGTACTTCTTGAAAGTAGGGATGTGATGAGGTTATGGTTAGATTTCTTAGTTTGGTTGCGTTAAAGATAGATAGCTTGAGTGAGGAGTCCTCGAAATTTAATTTGGGAAGGGAAAGGTTTGCATACACGTACGTATTTAGTACATTAATTGAGTTACCTCTTGTGGGGAGCTCCCAGTGTCCTAGGGTAAATTTGCAAGATGCATTAAGATGTAAGATGCCAGGCCCGGAGAGAGTATTTTGGAAAACTCTGTTTGGACATTGAGCTTGTAGAATTTTGTCTTCGTGGAATACAAACAGCCAGTGGTTGGGGGCGGTTAATTCCGTCACAACATTGGGAGGCTGAGGTAATAATTTTACTGGACATGTGAGGACATTTTCATTTTGGCTTTTATAAAGGCTGTTAACACATGATTCCTGTAATTGGTGGTCAATAGAATGGGGCTTACTCTGTCTGCAGAGATAGAGTTTAGTTTCTCGATATGTAGATAGAAGACGACATAAAGTATTGAGCTCACTTTGAAACATAACAACGGTCTGCTGAGTAATATTATTTTTGAAAAGATAATCAGCGTCAATATCTAACAAAGCGTAGACTCCATCGGTTTTCTGGAACGGAAGGGGGTGAATTTTGCTGATGTAAAAATCTGGCGAGGTACCTACGGGTATAACAATTTTAATAAGTATATGATCGGGCAGGTAGAGGCTTTGTACCGATATTACCTCATTAATAATGGAAGTATCTCGAAATAAATGGTTAATCTGGGATTACAGGGTTATGTTCCAAAGCTCCAAAGCTCCATTGCTTTGCGGATGGTACGCGGTAGTCTGTACTTTCTTGACCTTAAGCATCTTACATACTCTTTTGAACAAATCGCTTGTAAAGTTTGTCCCTTGATCTGTAACTAGTACTTTGGGGATTCTGTAGCGCGTTATTATTTCATTAAAAAATGCCTTCGCTACTGTTGACGCTTCTGCGTCTGGTATAGCGACATAGTCCATGAACCTCGTCAAATCATCTTGGAAAGTTAAGATATACTTATTACCTTCATTCGTTTCTTCTAAAGCGCCTACAAGGTCCAAATAAACTTTCTCGAAAGGTTCGCGAGCGGTGTCTGTTATTACCATGGGCATTTTATTTTTACGGCTAGCTTTATAACGTTGACTTTTAATACAGTTTTTTATGTATTTATTTATATCCGATAACATACCTTTCCATTTAAATTCTCTGCGAATTTTATAAAATGTTTTCCACATGCCTTGGTGACCGCCCAGAGGTGCATCGTGGAAGTTATGTATGATAGACTCAATTTCGTTCCTAACTTTCAAGATTCGAATTTTGCCTTTTGTGCTAATTTCTTCCTCATTTGTTATATCATCAGCTTCTTCGTCTGAACTGAGGGGATTCTTCTGTGTGTGTACTTCCATAGTAGAAGGCACCGTGGTTATGTGATTCAATGGTATGTCCTGTATACGTTGAGGTTCCTCTGATATTAAAGGCAAGTTATAGGGGCCCTGTTTGGCTTGAGATCGTGTAACCACCAAGCATTTGCTTTTGCTGTTTTCCTGATCTTGAGTCGCGGAACTTGCTAATTCTGCGCTAAGAGGTGAAATTCTGGACAGCGCATATACATTTGTATTATATTTGCCGGGCTTATATTCAATATCGAAATCATAGTCTGACAATTTCACATGAAACCGAGCTAGACGCGAAGTGGTATCTTTTACCTTGAATATTCCTTTTAAAGGCTTATGATCCGTATAAACCGTAAATTTTCTTCCCAACAAGTAGCATCGAAAGTTTTTGACCGCCCACACAATGGCCAGGAGCTCTTTTTCTGTTGTACTATAATTTTTTTCTGCCTGGTTCAGGCTTCGACTTGCGTATGCTATGGGTTGATCTTTGCCTACTTCTCCCTTAGAGAGCACAGCTCCCAAAGCATCATTACTGGCGTCGGTAGTTAATATGAACGGCTTAGAGAAATCAGGGTATAACAAAAGCGGAGGTGTAACTAAAGCATGCTTTAGTGCACAAAAAGAATTTCGGCATTCCTCGGCCCATTTAAATTTTACATTTTTCCTTAGTAGTTTGTTTACTGAGGTTGCTATTTTGGAAAAATCGCGAATGAACTTCCTGTAATAATTTGCCAATCCCAAGAAAGATTGCACTTGTTTATCTGTTTTGGGAGTCGGCAAATTTTGGACACTTAAAGTTTTCGCAGGGTCTGGCAAGGCACCTTCCTTACCACATTTGTGTCCTAAATAGACAACTTCACGACGTAAGAACTGACACTTTTCTGGTTGTAATTTTAGGTTATTTTCCCTTAGCCTCTGGAATACTTCCAACAGTTTGGCGTTGTGATCATTCAGACTTTTTCCATAGATGACAATGTCATCTAAATAAAAGAAACATTTAAATCCCTGCAAACCCGTCAAGATATGGTTCATTATGCGTTGAAACGTTGCTGGTGCTCCGGTGAGTCCAAAAGGTATCCGTTTAAACTCATAATGTCCATAATTAGTGCTGAAGGCAGTTTTTTCTCTGTCTCGTTGATCTACTTGTATTTGATGATAACCACTTGCCAAATCTAAAGTTGTGAAGTATCTTGCGTGACCCAACTGACCTAAGATTTCTTCTATTCTCGGTTACGGGAAAGCGTCTTTGACAGTAACTTCATTTAACTTGCGGAAGTCGACGACAATTCTCCATCGTTTGGTACCATCCGAGCCAGGCTTTTTTGGTACTACCAGTAATGGGGAGTTCCATGGGCTTTTACTAGGAGTTATGATATCATTTCTGAGCATTTCCTGAACTTGTTCGTTTATTATCTCCTTTGACTCTGTGGTAATCTGTAGTTCTTCTGGTTAATTGGTGCCTGGTTTTCTTTTACCTGTATTTTATGTTTTAGTACTGGAGTGTACGTCAAAAGATCATCTTTCAAATGAAATATATCCTCATAATCTTCACAAATTTCCCATATTCTGCCCCTCTCCTCAGGGTTTAATTCTTCATCTAGGCTTATTTCTTCATGTAGTTTTTGCAATCGGTTTATATCGCGATAAATTTTTGGCAAGTACTATTCTTCTTTACTACAGTTGCTGTTTCCACTGCGTTTATTTCCTTACTTTCATTCACCATTTTCTTCTTTAGTTTCTCAAGTTTTCCTTCACTAAGTCTTACAATATCTTAATCTTCCAGTTTCTCAATCTTGGGATTAATATTTTTCAGTATAACCGCCATTACGTTGATGTTTACTATACTTATAACAATGTGTTGGTCCTTTGGATGCACTATACAATTTGAAATGAACACTCAAATCTCCTTCATTTGAACAAACTGTTTTGACCAAAACTTCTGATCGAGCAGGAATATGAACTTCTCTCGAAGTCAATTCATTTTCCTTATGGCACTGAACATTAGTAAATTGTTCAGGGCTGCTCTCTTGTTGCGAGTCTTTTAGTTGATCAGCTAGCATAATGCGGGCAGACTTTTGTTCAGCATGTCTTGGCTTGCCGAGATTGCGGGTTACTCTCTGAGTCTCCTTCCCACAATCCAACTTTGGACTAGCCTTGGCACTTGAACTTTCTTCTGAATGCGTAGCAGTTCCTTCAAATGGCACTTCGAATTCTACTTTATTGATTTCTGTGCGAGGAAAAAGTAGACGTTTTCTAGAACCTTCAACATTGCAATTTTCTAGGAGAAAGTCATTTCCGAACAATCCATCTTCCGGAATGTTAGTACCCGTACTTACTACATTTAATTTACAGGGTAACTCCGATTTCAACACAAAAGTTCCTGTACAAGTCCCTAACGTATTTTCTTTGCCATGTACTGAATTTATTCGAATTTGTTCATTCTTATTTACTTTGGTTCCCGTCTTCAGTACGTTTTCCTTAATAAGAGTTACCTGGGAGCCAGTATCTATCAAAAATTTCGTTTCACGCTTTTTACTTACATCTAATGGCAACTTAACTACAGAGTCATGAGGAGTTTGCGATTCAAAATGTCTTACTTCGTTAAGGCTCTTTTTTATGTCTAATAAAGTTACTGCCGATCGGGGTGCGATCCGGTCGGCGCCGTCAAGTTTCCTGAGTTTTCTTGTTTTTCTTCCCATCGTCTTTTCGTAGCGCAATTAAATACTGTATGGCCATGCCTTTCGCAGAAATCGCAAGTGACCATTACCTGTCTTACTTCCGAGGGTCGATCACTTACTCGCCTACAGCTTCTTGCATACTGACCCGAAGTCTTACACCTCTGGCAATAGATCGCGTTATCGGAGGCTCTGCAGTCTCTACTCAAATTATTTGGTTGTCCACACTTAAAGCAGGTAATGGGAGCTGAGTTTCGTGGAGGAGCACCATATGCGGTACGTCTAGAATACTGGAAACTTTCATATCGTGTTCGGGGAGGGTGATTTTGTTCTTGGTATTGATAATTTTGTGGATATATAGGTACACTTGGACGTTCTGAAAAGTGTGAAAAAGGTCTACGGCTATTTAGCTCATTCCTATTTATTTCACTTTGGCCAGGGAGGTTATTTACACCACTAAAAGGGAAGTTATTGGAGTTTACACCACCAAAAGAGAAGTTATTGGAGTTTACACTACCGTAAATTTGATTTTCCGTGTCTTCCATAAAGCAAACCTTTTTTATTAAATCTGTAAAGTTTGAATTATCTGATATGCAGGCATATTGCTTGAGTGTCATACTTAAAAGTCCTCTCCTAAAAACTTGTGTGACCATATTTTGATATTCTTTTATCATTGGTTCTGGATCTGTTTTGCATTTTTGTCTCAAGTTCAGCTCGCATTCTTCTAGACGTTGTTTTACTCGTTGACCAAACTGTCTCACCGTTTCTCCATTGAATTGTCTACAGCTTTGCATGTCATGGGTGAGATCTGCTAAATTTTTACAGGGAAAGTAATATGCCGTTAAGGTCTCCTGCAATTCCTTCCATGTTTTAAAACTGGTATTCTTGCAAATCTCATAAGGAATTTTGCGCAATTTTAGTTTGGGGAGAAAAGATAAGAAAATTGCCTTCTCTTCTTCATTCAAAGAATTGCAATACGCCTGTGAAATATTCAAAAACACATGTAAATCGGATTCTGCTGTTGAAGATGGCTCACCGGAAAATGTTGGCACTATTTTGTTTATGGTATCTATTATGGTGGATGTTGGTTCGCAGTGAAAAGTCTTGCTAAGACTGGTGCTGTTATTGGGGTTAGACATTGTTCCAGAAAGAGTTGGAGTTTGTGTTATTTCGGAAGGTTACTTGTAAGTGTTCTAAGTCAGTGAAAAGATCTTGATTTTTCTGAACCAACTGCTTAACTAAGGTGGTTCCTTTCGCAATTTTTTCACAGAATGCCCTAATCTGGTGGTCCGTTTCTTCAGCGGTTTTAAAGAGTAGATCAGTAGCCGTGGTTGAATGGACTGAATTTATGAAGGTTTTGGCAGAACTCGTAGTGGGACTAGGAGGTTTCGCTATTCTATGACCTGATCGCAGTACTGTTTCTCCAAGGGGTTCAATATCACCTAGAAGAAAACTTACTTCCCTATTTTTGGGTCTAGGGGCATGTTTGTGAACATAAGTGTCTGTAGGGGCTGTTGCACTTGAATGTGATGTGATGTATGGTGGTGTAGTGGACGAGATTAACTTTCTCGATTATGTAGAATAAAAACCACACTTTATGCTTGCACACGTTATAATATTTATGAAACTATAACAAGATCTACCTTTGTTCTTATAATAAATAATTACAATAAGAAAAAAAAACTGAGGTTAAATGTATACTGTGGTGTGGCGTGATGCTTACTTCAACGAGTTGAGAGACAATGCCTGCAGAGCCGATGGGCATCAATAGATAACGCATGATTTGCTGATAACAGGCGACGGAAAATATATTGCTGAATAAGTTGAGGCAATTGATCTCTCTGCAGATGATGATAAAGTTTATCGTTTTCAGAGTCGACTAACCTTTTCGAAGATCGAAATTTCAGGTAAATACTGTAAATATCGAAAAGCATTAGAAAATTAAACTAAAATTAGAATTTTATTCTTTTTTTCATTTCAGGCGCCAACAGGGCATCTGCGCCTTCTAATCTAGACATGCGCTATACCGAAAAAATAAAAGAGTTTTATAATTTCACTCATGAAATTGAATCTAGAAGCTCAAAATTTAGTTAAAGGAACTATTGCATTTTATTCACACACAGTCGACAAAGTAATCTTCAGAAAATGAAACTTTTAATTTTTAGATAACTATAGAATAAAATTCAGAGACTCTATATTGGGGTAAAAACAAAAAAAAAATCACTGATTCCGTAACATCACAAAAAATTAATTACAATTACTTACATAAACGAAAATTCTTTTGGTAAAATGAAATTCGGAAAATTTAGCGCATCTTAACACTGTTATAGAATTATATATTATATAATAAATATAAAAATAAAGAGACGGTAACTATATAATGTGCTTACTGTATTTTTGTATGCTGTAGGCTGCTTTATTCCTAAACTCACTTCTTTCTTAATCCTTCTATTTTGAAAGGCTGCTGGCGGCTCTATTTCCTGGCAAGTTCACTTCTTCATCAAACCTTGTATTTAGGTTGGTTGCGGGCTGTTATGTTTCTTAGCAGTTTTTACGTCTTCCTCAATCGCTGTACGTTTATAGGCGGTTATTTCCTGGCAGGTTTCGTCTCTTCCTCACTTTTTTGTTTTTGTTCTATTTTAATTAGATTGCTGCTCTAATTCTTGTTTGCATTGGTTTTATCTTTTTTAAATCGTAGATAGCCTCGTTCTCGCTTTCAAGTAGGTTTGGATTCGAATATAGCGCCTTTAATACCAGTTAAAGTATAGTAGACGATTATAATTTAAAGTCTATTTCAACGACATCTAATTATTCCGAATCCTACCGGCTGAGCCAAATGTGGTGTTTGCTTTTTATACACCGCGAGAAAAGGGGATGTGGGGCTTTATATAACGATTCACAAATAAATTTAAACACTTAAACAGTCTCCAATTCACATAATTAAACTTTATTATTTCGTTTTATTTTTGTAACTCGCACATACAGTTATTGTACATCAATTCACACAATTCAACTTTTGTTATTCCAATTATACGCAACTACATTTTTCTTTTTCAACTGTACGTTATACACTTTCTTAAATCGGAACTTTTTCACTTAATTCACACAATTCAACTTTTGTTATTCCAATTATACGCAACTACATTTTTCTTTTTCAACTGTACGTTATACACTTTCTTAAATCGGAACTTTTTCACTTAAGTTTTAATTTTTTTTCTTACCGGCTCACTCTAATACTAAAAACTAACCCTTTAACTCTCATCGCTATCAAGACTCAAAACTAAAACTGAACTTATTCTACTGCACTCGATATTAATTAGTTTATTTAAAAAAAAAATGCAGAATCGGCTACGCGTAATTTCTGTGCCAGAATTTTTTGATGTTTCCAAACAAGATTTTTATTTCCTACTTCGCTTTGTTTACCTGCGAAGTAGGTCATTATCACTCTGCAATAAATTCTGATCAGCCATTAGGTCATTCTTTATTTATGCTGACCGGGCATTGATCAATGCACGTAAAATGCTTTTATTTTATTTACATATGGGTTAATATGTAACATTAAGAAGTTTTAGGAAAACGTTTTGATATTAATCATTGATAAATGATGAAACGATTATACAACACGATGATGTGCAGGTGTATCTCAGTCGACCAATAGGACTTGTGGAGGATTGTATCGACAGGCTGAATTCCGACTTGCGCAATATTGCACGTTGTGCTAATCCTAATCTTTTATTGCAGGAAAGTCGCAGTGCATAGTTTTCTATCGCAGAGAAAATGAGGTATCTGACCTTCCACCTGCAGTTTTAAATAACAGGGTGCTGCAATTTTCGAATCGCGTAAAAAATCTTGGAATCTACCTCAATTCTAGAATGCTATGCTGTGATCATGTTAACGATATGACAGGTAGGATTTATGGTGGGCTTCGTCGGCTGTGGTTGTCTTCGGGAACTTTGTCTACGAACATGCATTCGATGCTTGTTAAATCTTTGATTCTGCCGTACTTTTCCTGTGGCTGTATCCTTTTTCCTCACTTGTGTTCCTCCTGTTCCGGCAAACTAAATGTGGCCTTCAATGACTGCACAAGAATTGTTTTCTGCCTTAGGAGATTCAATCATGTTTCGCAACATCGTAACCATCTACTTGGTTGCACCTTAAAGCAATACCGTTTACGTAGGCTTCTGGCATTTCTAAATAACCTCATATATTCTAAAAAACCTAGTTATTTATTTAATAAATTAGAATTTTTGGACTCCACAAGGCGTTTCGAATTGCTTCATTATTCAGTAATGGAAAACTCTTACTTTGTTCGTGCTGTTCGAGTTTGGAATAACTTACCATCTGGTATTCAGCGTACGAGCTCGACTCGTGGGTTTATGGAGCAGATAGCGCGCTGTAGCACCATTTTGGAATAGGCATTTGGTTTTGTTTTAGATTGTCTTGACTTTGTGTTTTATAGTTTTAAGTTGTTATATATTTGTATTTCTTTATTTATATTTTATTTATTTATTTATTTTAATTGCTATTTTATGTTTTAAGTATTATTTGCTCATTTTATTTATTTTACAATTTTTCAAATTTAATTTTTGATTTCAATTTGCTTATTTTTTAAATTTATATTATTAGTCGCTGACCGATTTAATTTTAATTTCCGCCTTCTTTTCGTACTAAATAAAAGATATTTATATTCTTGTCGTACATAGCCCTAAATAAATAATTCTATTCTATTCTATTCTTTTCTATTTAAGAGTGCATATAAAAATAAGGAGAAATGAGTTTTATTGTGACAAAAACCTCGTCGTTGCTTAGAGAAAACACAAGTACTTTCACTTACTGTGGACGGTGTTAAAGTGACGTAGTGGTGGTTAAGTGACTTCGTTAAAGAATTACCTCGAATACGTAACAAAAGTGGCGCAGCCCGTAGGATCAAGGTAGCTTGATTTCGCTAAACAATCAAAAGATTAAGTTCCTTGATCCTGCGAACCAAAACGGGTCCTTTGACGACGCTACTCAAGCCAAGTCACCCCCAACACTCGGGTAGAGTTCATCTTTAGGACCAGGCGCAGCAAAGAGGACAAATCCTCCACCTTTAGCCGACGCGGGATAAGACCCAGGTGCCAATACTACGCACCTGCGCGAAGGTACATCATCAGCTGCAGATCAACAATCAACACCAACTCCAACAGGAACTCGAGTCCGTAGTGGAACGGTATTGTCTGGTCCAAATAGCCATGTAAGTCTTAATAATTTTTTACAAAAATTGTGCACAAGAGCACGGGATTTGGACAAGCTCACAATTACTCACTGTGAGGCATTAGACAAAAAACTAAGTAAAGAACGCGAGATCAGACTCGCTAGAATTAAAAAATTGAAAGAGAATACCGTTCAATTCAGAAAGGAACTGGAACAGCTGTCCGAACCCGCGTGCTCACGTAATTTAAATTTAAAAAATGATACCAGTGATAGATTAAGTGATAGTGGTATTGCTAGTGATAGTGAAGTGACAGACCCTACACCAGAGGACCTTTTAATACAAAACATGGTGGACTACGCCAAAGTTGTAAAATTTACAGCTCAGCTCGTCCCATTATTTTCGGGGAAAGTACTCCACAAATGGGATGTGAGCTACAGACCTTCATCGGCTGCTGCAAGTAGACGATGCAGTGCCTTAATGATGAAGAAAAGGTGACTTTCCTTCTGTTCCCCCCCACAAGATTTGTAACGAAGAGCTAGTCAGTCGACAGATCCACCTACATCCACTCTTACCTGGATATAGATGGATACTGCATCCGACAGCTCCTTGCTACAAAAATCATATCCAGTATAAGAGTGGGTGGCTGCGCAGCAATTGCCGGCAGCTATCAGTCGGCTAGGGGGGAGTCCTTGCCACCCACATCCCTTCAATGCTTGTTAAGCTGTGCACAAATACGAAGATAGACCAGACAGACGGACGGACAGTAAAGAAAAGAGCTGGTATGTGTGACTGCAGATGGACGGACAGACAACAAAAAAAGATCTATATGGGCTTCCTCCTTCTGGTGGTACCTGAAAGGCTGGAAAGAATCAAAATTTATATGATTGAATGGTGTAAGAAAAGAAGAACAGAAGACCTCAGCAACGCCGAACAAGTACTAATTCACCCGGAGAGTTATCAACGCTGGCAGATGAACGATTGAGAGAGAGTGAGATAGCTGAGAGGGGTCTCCGATGTTGTTGAGACACCAGCTTTGGGTAATATTGGGCCCAATTGACCCCATCCACCCTGGCTAAGCCTCCAAAGCCGTATCACAATGCTCAGCCCAATCTGGTATTTGTGTGTTACATTACGGTATCCTCCACGTGGTCCATCATCCTGCGCCCCTAATGGGTATGTTTATCTGCACATTTCAATAGAGTTCTACGTGAGATCCGCAACAAAAGAACACAAAAAAAACACAGCAGAAAGATGTTTCGACGTGTTCACCGTGTATGACGGAGATAAAAAAAGGAAGATATATAAAGGAGAAGGCGGGAACAAACAAACAAAAAAAAGGTTCCCCTTTCTTTTTACGTATATATATTCGAGCTAATGGCCCTTGTTCTTTTAATGTGCTAACAATTACTCCCGTCGCAGGTAGTTCACCTCATTGGGCTTTACAATTAAAGCTAGTTGCGAACAACCATATTCTAGACCTAGACCCTACTCTTCTACAACTAACGTATATAGGTATGAATATAATAAACAAAAAAAAATATATACAGGGTGTTCCGTAAATGTCTTTAATCCTTTAAGGGGATGAAAGTAGAGATCATTTGGGTCCAAAAAGTCTAGATACTTTTATATCGAACTCCGCTTGGTTTTCGAGTAAATCGATAATATCGATTTTCGAGATTTTGCATACCTTTTCAGAGTAATTTCGTTATAAGTTCTATTGTAATTAATGGATTGTGACGTTCAAACCTGTATTTAAAAGAACACATATTGGCCTTTCTAAGAATGCATAATTAGTTATAATTGTGCCTTCAATTATTTAAAACAAAAACAGTTTTCTCTAGAATTTTTTATTTCACCAAAATTTTTGTCGCTCTTCAGTGCACATTTATTCGAAATATCACCATTCCACGAACTTGGCAAAACTATGAGAAAATTTGCGCATTATATCCCCTTTCCAAAATGACCTCCATAAGTGCTATCAACAATAACAATCAAAAGTTATAAGCAAACATTTGGAAGATGTGCCCATCGAGGTAATCTTCAGTTTTTTCGTAGGATTCTATCTCCTCCTACAGTTTTTAGCCTACGACAACCATTTATATGAACTTAAGTAAATACGACACGTTTTGGCTACCAACGCGTAGCATCCACGAATCCCTCGCTGAACTGGAGCACTGTTGATAGGGTGCACCCTCTTACGTCTTTCTCCAGGTAATAAATTTCGTCGATAGTTTGGGTACATTGACCTCTTTTTTATTTGTATATCATTGGGTACATTGACCCCTTTTTTTTTATTTCTTTGGGTACATTGGCCTCTTTTTTTTTATACTTAATTGCTACAGATCTGGTACATATACATTTTATAACGTTAATGCTGGGGCCACAAAATCGGTAGGCCCAATGAGGTGAATAGCAAGAGAACCTTTCCTTTACACATTAAGGTCAGCGATACTGCAATGGCGTGTCTGTAATCAGCAGGTAATTTTTCAAAAAAACAATTTTTTCCTTGTTTTTTTATCACTATATAACTAATAGTCCACTTTTCAGGTAAATAATGCGGTGATGGTGTCTCTGCAATCAGCAGATAATTTAGCAAAATTTATTTTTTTATCATTTATATAACTAATACTCCACTTTCCAGGTAACTAATGCGGTTATGGGGTCTCTGCAATCGCAGGCACTTTATCAAAACAAGCAATAATCTTTATCACTAATATCACTGATATCCCACTTTTCAGGTAATAATGCTGTTACGATGTCTCTGCAATCAGTAGATAATTAACAAAATAATTTCTATCACTAGTACGCTAATAGTCCCCTTTTCAGACAAATAACGCTGTTACGATGTCTCTACAACCAGCAGGTAATTATCCAAAATAATTTTTTCACTAATATACTTATATTTCAGTTTTCAGGTAAATAGTGCTGTTACGACGTCTCTGTAATCCGCAGGTAATTTATCAAAAATAATATCTATCAATAATAGAACCAACAACCCATTTTTTTTCAGGTAAATAACGTGGTTATGGAGTCTCTGCAATCAGCAGGTAATTATCAAAAATAATTCATATCACTAATATAACTAATATTTCACTTTTCAGGTAAATAGTGCTGTTACGACGTCTTTGCAATCAGCAGGTAATTATCAAAAATAATTCTTATCACTAATATAACTAATATTTCACTTTTCAGGTAAATAGTGCTGTTACGACGTCAGCAGGTAATTTATCAAACATAATTGCTATCATTAATATATTAATACTCCACTTTTCAGGTCGCTGTCCCGATGTCTCTGTAATCAGCAGGTAATTTAGCGAAATTCAGTTTTATCACTAATATAACTAATATTTCACTTTTCAGGTAAATAGTGCTGTTACGACGTCAGCAGGTAATTTATCAAACATAATTTCTATCATTAATATATTACTACTCCACTTTTCAGGTAACTAACGCTGTCCCGATGTCTCTGCAATCAGCAGGTAATTTAGCGAAATTCAGTTTTATCACTAATATAACAAATATTTCACTTTTCAGGTAAATAGTGCTGTTACGACGTCAGCAGGTAATTATCAAAAATACTGATTTCTTTTATGTTTTTCAGCACCAAGTCACAGGTAATTTACAAAAACTGATTTCTTTTATATTTTTCAGCACAAAGTCACAGGTAATTTACAAAAACTAATTTCTTTTAATTTTTCAGCACTAAGTCGCAGGTAATTTACAAAAACTAATTTCTTTTAATTTTTCAGCACCAAGTCACAGGTAATTTACAAAAACTAATTCCTTTTAATTTTTCAGCACTGAGTCGCAGGTTATTTACAAAAACTAATTTCTTTTAATTTTTCAGCACTAACTCGCGCAAGCAGCTGCCTTAACACGTCGCTTGTTCAAAATCGACTGCCCGCTGTCTGCACTTTTCTTCTTGCTGTCGGCGACAATTTTTTTTGAATTTTTTTTGGGCGGGCTGACTGTAATATGATATCGCGTAATGCTTTACAGCTAGGCGAATTACAGTTGCGTGCCTGGAATGTTGGCTGGCTAGCGGTAAGTTGTATGTAGAAAAATTATAATTTGTGTGCATTTTGCACAAATTGGATTTTTTTTCATTTAAAATATTTTACTTGTTGTTGCTTTCCCTTCAGGTTTTACGTTTTTTCTTCTTTTCAGGGTTTTCGTAATATGGAGAAGAAGCATAGGGCTACTTCTCGAAAATATTTAAATTTTATCTTTTGTCAGGAATTTGTAATGTGGAGAAGTAGCATAGGGCTACTTCTAGAAAATATTTAAATTTTTCTTTTTCAGGAATTTATAATGTGGAGAAGTAAAATAGGGCTACTTCTAGAAAATAATTAAATGTTTTTTTTTCAGGAATTTGTAATATGGAGAAGTATCATAGGGCTACTTCTTGAAAATGACTAAGTTTTATCCCCTTTGTAGGTACCTCTGGGAAATCATGGGGGTTTCTCTACAGACGTAGAGAAGCCAAACAAAAGTAGCGTAGGGGTTATAAGCTACAGCGTCGGGACGCCCCACTGAGAATAGAGTCTCATGCCGGGCAAAACGAGGAAGGGAGCGAAGAGAGGGAAAGAAAAGAAAACAAGAAGGTTGACTCGGGAGGTGAATTTTGAATAATATTTTTGCAGCCACGCCCAACGTAGGGACGACCCACAAGAGTCTCAAGCCGGGCATACGCTAGACCTTTGGTTGTTGAGACATAAGACCCCATCTGCGGCCATGATCCCAGATCATCTTGGACGAGGGAGGATTGATCTACCAATAGACATCATCTACCAACTCGCCTCGGTCAATGAACTGACCAGGAAGAGGTGCAGCGATTGATTTATTGGGTACGGGAATGTTCGGCTCGAGACTACTACTTCGTCGGTGAAATGCCTCTACCTATCGTTCTGTGTTCTGCTGAATCCGGTCGCAACACCCCGGAAATCCCCCAATCCCAAGAGAGGAAATTGCTTCGCAACAGAAAGAATTCATCTATCAACTCACTCAGGTTGACGGAAATCCCGCGGGATGCAGCAAGCGGGTTCAAGCTCTAAGGAAATTGAAGAAAGGACAGATGACAGATGAAGGCTAACCCAGCAGGGGTTAGTAACAAAGACTGAGACCATCTAAACTTGATAGTTTAGAGATAATACCATAAAAAAGGAATATTCGCTGAGACTCCATCCGCACTCGCTGACGCCGGGACACCTTTTTATTGGAAGAAAATTGAAGAAAGGACAGGAAAGTAAAATCCTTCAGGTGAAGGCTAACCCAGAAAGGGTTAGTAGCAAAAACTGAGACCATCTAAACTTGATAGCTTAGAGATAATACACTATAAAAAAAACTCGCTGAGACTAAATCCGCACTCGCTGACGTCGGGACACCTTTTATTTGGAAGAAAGTTGAAGAAAGGACAGGAAAGTAAAATCCTTCAGATGAAGGCTAACCCAGAAGGGGTTAGTAACACAATGAAAATGGTTTATTACCCACCACTGAGGAAGTAGTAGGAGGGTTAGCGATAACCTGTGGTTCACAAGTGAAGCTTGCCGGATGCCTTCTTAGGGCTACCGAGATCTACCTAACTCTGGTTAGGACTTTATACTAACAGCCCTAGAAATTGTTGGTCCGGGACCTTTCCGGCATATCTTGGGAGGAAAATTTTTCGAATAATCAGACAATTAATTACTAACAGCCACTCACACAAAAAAAAATAAATATATCCCGAACAGGGTACGATAAAAGTCTAAAGCGAAGTGATCCAGCTGACCCTAAAAAAAATCTCTTCTATATTGGTAGGAATAAATTAACACTGGACGAAAGAACTTAGACAAAAGAAAAAAACCCTACAGTGATGTTGGCAAAGCGATACGTTAAAAATAATAATATTTTGCGCCACCTGCGATTCGACGTCGTTAAACTAAAAAAAAACACACATTTTTAAAAATATATGAAATTTCATGAATAAGTCGACAGTACTCAGATAAAAAGAAGGGTGTCGGCCTGATGGAATGACGCCGAGACACGCCCGTTCCACACAACAACAAAAAAACAACGTAAATAAATTTCAGTGACTGCTGCGAAAAAGAATAAAAAAAAATTCTCTCTTTCTCTCTCTCTCTCTCCCTTCGACGCCTGCACTCATTAAGGTGTCAACGCTCAGAATTGGCCTAATCGCTTAAGCCCTCGGTCAGTCTTTACTACGATGAGCCCTAACAGGAAACGCGCACATGGGGGGGGGGGGAGGGAATTGGTTGCATTGGTTGCAATGTCAGAGATCGGAGGTTTCGGAAGGTTTCCGTCTCACATTTGCATGATCGTGACAAGCACTCCCTTAGTCAAGGACAAAAATCAAGAGAGATGAACATCGTTCATCAACTTGACAAGGGACTGAGGTCAACAAATCAAGGAAAGGTGGGAGGTCGGTGATTAAGTGGCTGCTGGTACTCAGGATAGAAGTCGTAGCGGTGCAATATATAATGATATAAAACCGAACGGGACAACCCAACTAAATTATGTAAACTAACACTCGATATGACCAAATCAAAGGAAATCGGTAACTATGCTAAGGATAATCATGGTGCGATAACGCCAACTATGCTATACCGAGGAGAAAAAAAAAACCTGAAATAAACAAACTATAATCAAGATATATGGTAACTAAAAGACTATAAAGATAAGCAGCCGACGACAATAGCCAAGATGCTATAAGTTATAGCTGGGCTAGTACCGATAGAACTAAGCGATATATACTACCCATGGCAAATATATAATTACTATTATACGATTACGACAATCCGCGATAATACCTATATAACTTAGTTTCAAAATCGGTAGCTAGGCACAATTAAGGTAATTATGGAACGATAAAGCTAACTAATATATACTATAAGATAATCTTATCTAACTACCCAAAACCAAATAAATCGATAACTAAACTACGCGAGAAATAACCAGTATAAGCTAACGGTTATCTAAATAACAGCTAGAATACAATACTGTGTCTAACTTAATATCGAGATCACTAAGACGGTAATTTAGATAAAATGCATATGGCTATGATAGGCTAAAGCTAAGGAGAATACTAACCTAAATCAGTTGCGATAACTAAAGGTGATTAAAACGAGATAAGGTTAACCGTAGAAAGCCAAGACCTGTCCTACCACACAGGTAAGTGCACAAGTCTGAGGACAACCGAAATTGCACGAATCTTAATATGCCAGACGAAAGCAACTAAGATATGCTAACTACAATAAGCGAAAAAAAAATCGCACGCTATTACGAAAATTTAAGGTAACTACTATGAGATACGATAATTAATATAACCTAAAAGTAACTATGAAGATAACTAGCACAATCTACCGATAACTATGCTAACGATAAGTAAAATATATGCTACAAATACAACTCAGATATAGTTAAGGTTACTACGCCATATCCTAAATATGATGCGCATAAATATAGCCGTCCTACTATAAGATAATTCTGAATAATGAAATACTGCGATACGATAAAAGATAAAATAACTGTAGAAATACGCAAGGTATTCCGACAACAAGATAAAGGCATAATAACCAATAGAACGGTCTTCTTCCTGGAACCAGCAGAAGTGAACGGAAATCGTATTCCAACAGTATGCATCGCATACAACGTTCATCGACCACTAATACACTCAGCCTCCCATCACTAGAATAAGGGAAGGTTAATGGGGAATGACAAAAAAAAATCACCTTCACCTCGCGTGGGACTCCGCTCCAAGATCACCGTCCCAGCATTGCATCGATCACTCCAAGTCGGATAACAATCTAAAGGATGCTCAACAGCCATCCTCCCGTCAGAGTGATCGAAGCAGCTCTAAACGCGCCATGGGAGCGGAGCGCCACGCAAGCGCGCAGCGTTAGGAATAAAAATCATCCGAACCACCAGGCTGCATAAAACCAACAAGGACAATGTTAAAATAGATGAACGTCGTTCATCAACTTGTTGGATTCAAACAGACGTGGGGTTCTTCAGACAGCCGTAATACATTAGAGCCAAGAGGGACTATCATGAAAGTAACACATTTTTCAGAAGAAAAAAAAACTTTACGTAGACCCAGCCAATTGTATCCAGCCAGGAAACTCAAGTCTGGCCGCACGCTGTTGTGAACAAGAAGCAGTCATGCTAAAAGATCACAAGATGATGAAATTCTGAATTAGCCCGCTCTGGATTAAACGGAATCGCTTGGGTACGCATCCCAAAACTTTACATTAAAATAATGAGACTTTATATGGAAAAAAAATCTGCTTATGATAATAATAATAGGCACTGATTCTAGAAATGGTAACTGCACTTTAATCAAGAGAAGCTTGACTAAAGACCAAAAAAAAAACCAAACTTTGGCGCCATTTGTAACACAAATGGGCGACCAGAGATATACCAAATAAAAATAAGATCTTAAACCAAAAAAACCATTTGGGCGCGATTTGTAACGACAAATGGGCGACCAGATATATAGCAAAAATAAGGTTTTAAAGCAAAATAAACTAAAGCCAAAGTTTGGCAACAGTGATTGCCATTTTAGTCAAGAGAAGCTTGACTAAAGGCGGGAAAAAAACCTGATCGGGCGCCATTTGTAACACAAATGGGCGACCAGAAAAATCAAGAATTAAAACTTGGAGTTATACTTATGCTTTAGTCAAGAGAAGCTTGGCTAAAGGCGGGAAGAAAATCTCTTTGGGCGCCATTTGTAACAAAAATGGGTGACCAGAAAAATCAAAAATTAAAACTTGGAGTTATACTTATGCTTTAGTCAAGAGAACCCTGACTAAAGACCGAAAAAAACCCAAGTTTGGGCGCCATTTGTAACAAAGAAATGGGCGACCAGAAATATAACAAATAAAAGTAAGATCTTAAAGCAACAAAAAAACTGTTTGGGCGCCATTTGTAACGCAATTGGGCGACCAGAAAAAAAATCAAAAATTAGGATTTTACAGCAAAACCTGAATTCAGAGTTTGTATAGGAATAATTAATATTCATTGCACTTCAGTCAAGAGAAGCTTGACCAAAGGTGAGAAAAAAACCTATAGATTGGGCGCCATTTATAAAGCAAATGGGCGACCAGAAGAAAAAATCATTGAAAAAAAGTAATTGCACTTTAGTCAAGAGAAGATTGACTAAAGAAAAAATCTAGTTTGGGCGCCATTTGCAACACATTGAAATAGTAATTGCACTTTAGTCAAGAGAAGTTTGACTAACGGCTGAAAGAACAACCTAAGCTTGGGCGCCATTTGTAACGAAGAGCTTGTCAGTCGACAGATCCACCTACATCCACTCTTACCTGGATATAGATGGATACTGCATCCGACACCTCCTTGCCTCAAAAATCATATCCAGAATATGCGTGGGTGGCTGCACAGCAATTGCCGGCAGCGATCAGTCGGCTAGGGGGGAGTCCTTGCCACCCACATCTCTTCAATGCTTGTTAAGCTGTGCACAAATACGAAGATAGACCAGACAGACGGACGGACAGTAAAGAAAAGAGCTGGTATGTGTAACTGCAGACGGACGGACAGACAAAAAAAGATCTATATGGGCTTCCTCCTTCTGGTGGTACCTGAAAGGCTGGAAAGAACCAAAAATTATATGATTGAATGCTGTAAGAAAAGAAGAACAGAAGACCTCAGCAACGCCGAACAAGTACTAATTTACCCGGAGAGTTTTCAACGCTGTCAGATGAGCGATTGAGAGAGAGTGAGAGAGCTGAGGGGCCTCCGATGTTGTTGAGACCCCAGCTTTGGGTAATATTGGGCTCAATTGCCCCCATCCACCCTGGCTAAGCCTCCAAAGTCGTATCACAATGCTCAGCCCCATCTGGTGTTTGTGTGTTACATTACGGTATCCTCCACGTGGTCCATCATCCTCCCTCGCTAATGGGTATGCTTATCTGCACATTTCAATAGAGTTCTACGTGAGATCCGCACCAAGAGAACACAAAAAAAGCACAGCAGCAAGATGTTTCGACGTGTTCACCGTGTATGACGGAGATAAAAAAAGGAAGATATATAGAGGAGAAGGCGAGAACAAACAAACAAAAAAAAGTTCCCCTTTCTTTTTACATATATGTATTCGAGCTTATGGCCCTTGTTATTTTAACGCTCTAACAATTACTCCCGTCGCAGGTAGTTCACCTCATTGCGCTTTACAATGAAAGCTAGTTGCTAACAACCTTATTCTAGACCTAGACCCTACTAGCTGTTCTAGAACTAACGTATATAGGTATGCATATAATAAACAAATATATATATATATATATACATGGAATTCAAATGTGATCACGAATGCAAATACAAGAACACAAAAAAATCAATAATGAAGTTAACTAAATATGACACCTGGATGCTACGCGTTGGTAGCCAAAACGAATCCCTCGCTGAACTGGAACACTGTTGATAGGGTGCACCCTATTACGCCTTTCTCCAGGTAATAAATTTCGTCGATAGTTTGGGTACATTAGCCTCTTTTTTATTTGTATATCATTGGGTACATTGACCCCTTTTTTTTATTTCTTTGGGTACATTGACCTCTTTTTTTTATAATTAATTGCTACAGATCTGGTACATATACATTTTATAACGTTAATGCTGGGCCCACAAAATCGGTAGGCCCAATGGGGTGAATAGCAAGGGAACCTTTCCTTTACACATTAAGGTCAGCGATACTGCAATGGCGTGTCTGTGATCAGCAGGTAATTTTTCAAAAAAACAATTTTTTCCTTGTTTTTTTATCACTATATAACTAATAGTCCACTTTTCAGGTAAATAATGCGGTGATGGTGTCTCTGCAATCAGCAAGTAATTTAACAAAATTTATTTTTTTATCACTAATATAACTAATATTCCACTTTCCAGGTAACTAATGCGGTTATGGGGTCTCTGCAATCGCAGGCACTTTATCAAAACAAACAATAATCTTTATCACTAATACCACTGATATCCCACTTTTCAAGTAATAATGCTGTTACGATGTCTCTGCAATCAGCAGATAATTAACAAAATAATTTCTATCACTAGTAAGCTAATAGTCCCCTTTTCAGACAAATAACGCTGTTACGATGTCTCTACAACCAGCAGGTAATTATCCAAAATAATTTATTTCACTAATATACTAATATTTCACTTTTCAGGTAAATAGTGCTGTTACGACCTCTTTGCAATCAGCAGGTAATTATCAAAAATAATTCTTATCACAAATATAACTAATATTTCACTTTACAGGTGTGCTGTTACGACGTCAGCAGGTAATTTATCAAACATAATTTCTATCATTAATATATTAATACTCCGCTTTTCAGGTAACTAACGCTGTCCCGATGTCTCTGCAATCAGCAGGTAATTTAGCGAAATTCAGTTTTATCACTAATATAACTAATATTTCACTTTTCAGGTAAATAGTGCTGTTACGACGTCAGGAGGTAATTATCAAAAATACTGATTTCTTTTATGTTTTTTCAGCACCAAGTCACAGGTAATTTACAAAAACTAATTTCTTTTAATTTTTCAGCACTAAGTCGCAGGTAATTTGCAAAAACTAATTTCTCTTAATTTTTCAGCACCAACTCGCGCAAGCAGCTGCCTTAACACGTAGCTTGTTCAAAATCGACTGCCCGCTGTCTGACTACATTACAGCCATTCCCCCGTTCATCCAACCGAACGACGAGCACTTTTCTTCGCACAAATCTCGAATTTTGCTGTCGGCGACAATTTTTTTGGCATTTCTTTCGGGCGGGCTGACTGATGATCTCGCGTGATGCTTTACAGCTAGGCGAATTACAGTTGCGTGCCTGGAATGTTGGCTGGCTAGCGGTAAGTTGTATGTAGAAAAATTATAATTTGTGTGCATTTTGCACAAATTGGAATTTTTTTTTTCATTTAAGATATTTTACTTGTTGTTGCTTTCCCTTCAGGTTTTACGTTTTTTCTTCTTTTCAGGGTTTTTCTAATATGGAGAAGTAGCTTAGGGCTACTTCTCGAAAATATTTAAATTTTATCTTTTTCAGGAATTTGTAATGTGGAGAAGTAGCATAGGGCTTCTTCTAGAAAATATTTAAATTTTTCTTTTTCAGGAATTTGAAATATGGAGAAGTAGCTACTAGCTACTACTCGAAAATGACTAAGTTTTATCCCCTTTCTAGGTACCTCTGGGAAATCATGGGCATTTCTCTACAGACGTAGAGAAGCCAAACAAAAGTAGCGTAGGGGGGTAGACGCTACAGATTAAGAGGTGATGTATATCAGCTATTCGCTTCAAACGTCCCTACTTCATTCACTGAGGTAGAGGAACGTTTGAACAGGACATACTTCCCCGTGAGACTTATCAGGAGTTTGTGAACTTATTGATCACCACGCGCCAGAACCCATTGGAATCTCTCACTGCGTTTGCTACAAGGTTGAAGCAGCTGTTGACACAAAAGTATGGAGCTGAGTCACTCCAAGCTGTGAAAACACAGATGATGGGCTTCGCCAAAAATGCTCTCAAAAGTGGAGTAACTAATCCACATTTGTGTCAATATTTACTCACGCAGGGAGCAGGCGATATAGAACATCTCACACAAAAAGCCTTGGGCATGGAGAGCAGAGGCAAGGCAGACTCCACCGTACAATAAGGTAAATTTTAAAAATTGGTTAGGCCTCAGAGCACAATCAGGGATCGGAGAGGGATCCAGCAGCCGATAAACCAAATGCAGCTGACTCCTCCATCAAATATACCTAGATTTAAGATATTTATAAAGCATAAGAGCCCAAGTATAGGTGCGTGTGATATCAAGAAGACCTGTTGACAGGCAAAGTCGACAAAACCGACTAAAAACGCTAGCCAAGGAGCTCCAAAAGTGGTGCGTGCGACCTGAGTCAGACCTATATAAAGGCAAAGTCGACTGCACCACAAAAACAAGTTAATATTACTAATCAAACGAGGCCCACGAGCCCTACAAAAGCACCAGTACAATATGGTGTTCCACCATCCGGATAGCAGGAAGCGCATCCCCTGCCATCAGACAATAGAAGGTGTAAGTAAAAAAGAAAAGAAACACCCGCCTAAACACAACAAGGAGAAAAATACGAGCTTTTCGGAAAACACAGCTATCTAACACGTGAGATACTTGTTCCCGGATCATGAAGATCCCAAAAATAGCCCGCGACTCACCAGGTTAGACGAAGAGCTCAACCTGGATGAAACATTAAACGCGGAAGAAAATGCTTCAATATCCGAACTATATTACGAGTACAATGATATCTTTTACCTTAAAGGTGATAAGCTTATATATACAAATGCTATCACCCATAACATTCCATTAATACAAGATCAGGCCTATAGATTGCCAGAGACCAAGTAATAAATGAACAATTGCGAGATATGCTAGATAACTGGATAGTCCAAACTAGATAGAGCTCTTGGAATTCACCCTTATTAGTTGTTCCCAAAAAGGCGGGACGCGATGGTGAAAAAAGGTGGCGAGTCGTTGTCGATTTTAGTAAATTAAACGAAAAGACAATTGGAAATGCATTTCCGCTACACCCAATCGAGGATATTCTTGACCAACTAAGTCATGCCAGGTATTTTACCACTCTCGATTTGGCCAATGGCTATCACCAAGCCTGGCTCGACAAAAAGGATCGGCATATGGCCGCTTTTAGCACTAGCTACGGGCACTACGAATTCAAGCGTATGCTCTTCGGACTCAAAGGAGCTCGCGCTACATTCCAACCCATCATGAACTTCGTTCTGATTCAAGGCCTACAAGACCTGGAATATTTCGCTTATCTTGACGACATCGTCATTTACGAAAAGCACCTCAATGACCACAATGGTAAACTGAGAAAAGTGTTCGACAAATTGTGAGAGAACTACCTCAAACTGCAGCCAGAGAAGTGCCACTTTTTGAGACGACAAGTTGTCTACCTCGGGCATAAATGCTCTTGTGCAGGTGCATTACCAGACCCCACAAAAACGGCCTGCGTCCAAACATTTCCTGTTCCTAGAACAGTGAAGCAAGTTCAGTTCTTTTTAGGACTTGCAAATAGCTATAGGAAGTTCATCCCGAAAGGATGTAAAATTCACTTGGACCGAGAAATGCCAAGAAGCATTTCAAAGCATCAAAATGCTAAACCATTCAACCTTACAACGGACGCAAGTAACGAGGGTTTAGGAGCTGTACTGTCCCAGGCATAAGTAGGAAAGGACCAGCCTATTCCTATGCAAGCCGTACGCTGATAAAAGCCAAGAGAAAATACTCCACGATTGAAAAGGAGGTATTGGCTATAGTCTGGGCAACTAGAAATTTCCGATGTTACCTTCAAGGCAGAAAATTCACAGTATACAACCCTCTGGTATCTTTAATGTTAAAGACCCAACTTCCCGTTTGGGGAGATTTCACCACAAATTGTCAGGATTCGATTGCAGCATCGAATATAAAACAGGGAATTATGATACCAATGCGGATGCTTTAAGCCGCATTCCTGAGGTACTAAACGAAGACAAAATAGGTAACACCTTAAAGGTACAAGCCCAAGTTCACCACACTATGGAATCTGAAGTGGAGGAAAATAATTCCCCAAATAAAAAGAAAACAAAGAAACTTGCTCATTGCTTCGCCGTGACCAGAGCTCAAAAACAGAAAGCCCAAGAGGCCCATATTAACTCCAGCGCTGAAACACAGCCCACGGCCGCGGAAAATAAAGAGATTAAACTCCCAGAGGTGGACACAAAATCCTCTCCTACGCTTGAACTGAATGTAAGTCCAGTCAAGGCACCTGAGACAATCACGAGCCCCAAAGAAGTTCAAACAATTCTCCTTTCGGCGGCTATCAAGGTGTCATTAAGACTTATAAAAGAATTAGACGCAAGTATTGGTGGAGACAAATGCTTAGCGATATAAAGAAATATGTCAAAATGCCCTAAGTTCCATACAATGAAAGCAGCTTCACAATTTAAGATGCCAATGGTAATAACGGACATCGTAGAACAACCTTTCGACAAGGTTTACCTCGATATAGTAGGTCCATTAGAAGCGACCATATCAGGTAATAAATATATCTTGACTTTCCAGGATAATCTCACCAAATTTGTCGATTGGTATGCCATACCTAATGGAGAAGCAGTAACAGTAGCCCAAATTTTCTTCGATGAAATTGTCACGCGCTATCGGATTCCATAGAGAATAGTCACCGATCAGGGAACTAATTTCCTGAGTGAGCTATTCAAAAAGGTCTGCATACTGCTAAAGGTAAAGAAGTTACAGATATCAGCATACCATCCACAGCCTAGTGGAGCACTAGAAAGTACCCATAGACCTTTGATAGAATATCTGCTTACAGTAGTAGACGAGAATTCCAAAACGAACCGCTGCATTCGTGTACAATAATAGCGTACACGACGATACTAAATTATCTCCGATGGATTTCCTATATGGCTTCACAGCGGATGTCCCATTTAATTTAAAACGGGATCCGGAACCCGTTTATAACCACGAAAGTTATTACCACATGGTAAAATGCAGATTTTAAAAATCGTATGTCACGGCTCGTAAAAATCTCTTTAAGCCAACAAACAGCACTCAAAAGCATATTATGACAAAAGAGTCAGGCCTCTTACTTTCCACTTAGCAGACAAAGTCCTCATCAAAACTGAGAGCAGGAAACTTAAACTGTCTCAAGTCTGGGTTGGTCCCTGCCTGGTAATCAATGTTTCAACAAATACCACTATAAAAATAGGCAAGCGACAGGTTGTAGTACACAACAATCGTTTGAAACCCTATTACAAATAGTATCACATGGTGTCTTCTTCGTTCCTTTAGTTCTGAAAACAGAAGAAGAGGAACAAATCAATTGTCTATCACAAAAATGAAAGAAAAGAAAATGTTGATGCTGCTAGTGCGTGAGGGCACAAATGCGCAGCAACTGGTTCTATAGAAAACTAATTCAGATTAGTCTCTGAATATAGATTTCATATACCCAAGGTGGTATAAATCTGTTTCTATATAGTAATAGCCTTTTATGGTGCATGTGGGCACAAGGCAGCAAAATTACCGTTGCTCGTGAGTGAGAGCACAAGGGTAGCAAAGTGCTATATGTATTCGGTAAAACCAATCAGATTATTCTCTGAACATTCCGCGCGTGCGCAGAATTGTAGCAATATGCTACTATAAAGAAGAAGCGCAGATTAGTCTCTGCATCAGAATTATTCTTCTGTAAATGTGAGCAGGAAATATAGCAGTTTAATCTCTGCAGCAGAATTATTCTTCTGCTTAGATGTGGACAGGAGTGTTGCAGATTAATCTCTACGCAGAATTAATCTTCTGCTAATATATAGGCAGGAGTATTGAAGATTAATCTCTGCGCAGAATTATTCTTTTGCTTATGTGTGGGCCTGGGCAGGAAAGTTGGAAATGATAAGATTTTCAGATTAATGTGTAAAATATAGAATTAGTCTTCTATAATGAGGTTGGGAATAATATTCTTGTCACTCGGATTAGTCTCCGAATCAGATGAGCTCTGAACCAAGAATGATTTTCTGCTGCGGCTCGTCGGCTTTATATAGCCGCCGCATCCCAAGGAAGGAAGTTCCCAACTATCAGATAAGTGGTTTTTCTTTTAATTTATTTAAGTGAAAATTCTCTGTAGTGGACTGTATTATAATGTGTGTGACGGGGTGCCGGTTTTGAAAAGATAACTCGGCTTTTAATTCAAAGTATAAAATTTTATTTAATAATTTGTGCTAAAATTCTCTGTAGTGGACTGTATTATAATGTGTGTGACGGGGTACCGGTTTT
Source organism: Dioctria linearis (assembly GCA_963930735.1). NCBI lineage: Eukaryota > Metazoa > Arthropoda > Insecta > Diptera > Asilidae > Dioctria > Dioctria linearis. The sequence continues at coordinate 73,201,917 of OZ005744.1, read as the reverse complement.
GAAAAGATAACTCGGCTTTTAATTCAAAGTATAAAATTTCATTTAATAATTTGTGCTATTTCAGTTCTTAATCTACCGCGCTTTCGTTATCCAAGCTCAACATCCATTCCACTGAACTCACCTATGAACTCGGGAACGGCAGAATGTAAGAGGAACGAAGATCCTCACTTGTATTGTGGTACTTGGCACAGAAGCACAGGCTTAAATTTCGGGTTCTGCGTAAATTAAGAATCGCTATTTAGTAGTAAGAATTTAGTAAGTGTATTTTTAACAAAAGGCACGGGATATTTGCAACAGTGACAACGCTATACTGGTGACCCCGACATCCGCAGCTACTGCAGGTTAAATTAAAAAAATAAAAGGCGAAAAGTCTGAAGATCATCTGCCCGAAATTGCAATTTTGCAATAAATCACTAAACCTGTAAAACCGCATAATTCGAAGCATTGGAATTCGTGCGTAAATGGTACCCATCAACCGGACAGACAGCAGACACAATCAGGCAGAGTGACGTCAGCGTTCGAATTGCCCGCAGTACGCGAGAGGAGAGGCACATTTCTTCCAACACAACCCAACACAACAGTTCAACACTGCCATTGCCATCTTTATGTTCCAGGCCGTGACACAAAATGATTTTGCTACTTGCAAAAGTATTACAGTGGTACGATTTCGCACTTCTCTTAGCATTTGTTCTTATGGAAAAATGCATCACTTTCAACTTCAACCTTCTGCACAATGTAAATAAGTCTACGTGCTAAAAGTTTTTTTCAGGAATTTTGTTATGTAATTCCTTGTGCATTTACCAGCATAAAAATCTAAGTACTTTGTTTAATAATATTGTTAATATTTTTTCATTCAAACCTAACACTAAACATAAAAATGAGAAAATGTGTTGAATTCTGCTGCCTTCATAACAGCGTTCATCTGCTAAAGCCTGAGACGTTTGATGAAGGCTTCGTAGGTCTTCTTCAAGCAAAAGCGATAGACGCCTTTTGGTACGGAAGACGATGGGTTGCTGAAAGCACGCTCTGTCTGCCAGTCAAGATAGGTGGATTAGGTCTCACTAACTTGGTTGTGAAATCAACGTGTCTCCAAGTGCGTGCATTCCAAAGAGTGTTTTGCCAGAGAGACAGTTTGATTTCTCAACTGTGGGTGAATGTACTGGGAGGGATCGGCCTAGGAGAGTATTACTACCTACTCTCTGTTCGACCACCTTATCCTCGTGACTGGCCACAGGATCTAATCTCAACGCTTCAGACCTGGGGCAGAATCAGGCCAGCATTTCACCTTAAGTGGAATGCTCTACGGTACACGCAATTCGCGTCTATTCCGATCAGGTTTAATCCTGAATTCATAGATTCAGTGTTCAATAATGCTCGGGGTTTTGAAGCTGACACGCATACACTGGCGGTTCTCGGAGATATTATTGATATCCCTGGAAACTGTCGGATAAACACTAACACTGCACAACTACACGACCTGGCAGCTTCTGCGCGGGAGAGATTTTGCCAACTTGGGACCAGTGACCCAGGCACTAAGTTGGAGGATGCTGTCGTTCTGAACAGACCACCACACACACCTTTCAGTACAATTACAACACGTGTGCTCCGTGACGTGCTTATGTCAATAAGACCTCCGGAGTATATAGGATACAACAGATGGCGAATACATCTCGGAGTGAATATGGGCGTGATGGGAGGGATAACTTGCAGAATAGTCTACAGTTATCCTTCTAGTTACAAAGATGCCGATGTAGCATTCAAATTGCTGCATCACAGTCTTATGCGTCCTAATCAGTTGTCACATATTGACCACCGAATTCAGAGGATTTGCACAGTTTGTGGTGGTGAAGGCACCCTGTTTCACAGGTTCTTTACTTGCCCAGCTTTGCAAGATCTAATGGAACTCGTGCGTGATATGTGTCAGTTGATCCACCTGAATTTCAGCATTACTAGAACATCGTTTCTATGGGGGCCAAAGGTTTGTAGTCGGGTGAATTGTCTAATTAGCTTTGTGTTGACACTGGCCAAATCTACAATTCACCTGCACTACACGAGAGTCGAAGATGGGAATTAGAACACTGACCCACAACACCAGGCACACGCACTTAAACGCCACTTCGTTGACAGGTTGAAGAGACGTTTACGTCTCGAATATCTGGCAACGAACGCAGACACATTCAACTGCACATGGCAACCACTATCGTCGGTGCAGGATGAAGCTCTTGTCTTTCGCTGGTGATAACAGGCCACAGCATTTGCAATACTAGCCCACGGGGCTTCTCCCCGCTTAGGTATCGTTGCAAGTGCTGTGGGAAGGACAAGCACTCTGTTAGAGATGCTAAGCTAGAGGGATGATGAGGGCAGTTTGTAGAGGTCTATGATACTACAGGCTGCCCTCGCGGGACTCTATAACGGTATCACGTAAATTTTTCGTTCGTTCGGTCATTTATTTTTAATTCGGTTTCGGTTTCGGTGCTAAATTTCAAAATTGTATGTTGAAAATTCGTTTGTTTAGACAATTATTTTTATTAGTTTATTTTGGAAATTTGGAACTCCTTGGAACTGCCACTTTCCTAATTGCCAAAATTGGGACTGGTTTGTCTATGCATCAATCACGCACCTTCACCTTATATATCTGCCTTTCGTGTCAGACCCAGACAGAGTGCAAATGACCTGGATGCTGCAAGGTCTTCTACCTCACTAATTATTGCTAGATTTTCGTGTACGTCCGAGAAGCGTGCTTTCTTTGCTGCCCTCAAAGCTTTCGGCAGATTTAAACTAGCTGACATCGATGGCTTTGTTGTTCAGAGTCCAGTGCTTATATATGAGAGTATTACCCCTACTACAAGCAAGCTATTACGGGAGGCTCTACGACGAAGTCAGGAGGGGAAAGTCAGCTCTGCTTACACTCGTGAGGGCCACTTGTATATTAGGCTGGCGAAGGAAAGAAAACCCTACAAAATTATCAACTTGGATATGCTACTCTACTGCTCTTTGCGATGCCATACAGGGAGCCATGTGATGTATTGTGCATGCATTTTTTGTGATCTAATTGTTTTTTTATTAATATGTTAAAAATGTCCTTCTCATTTATTTTAGTTAATTCTTTTTATTTAAGTTTAATCTATTTCGTTGACTGTTTAGATTTTATCATAGTGATACTATTATATTTCGTTGAGTGCTTATATTGTTTATTTATTCAAGTCTTGTTATATTCAATCTGTTACCACAGAATTTTAGACCACTTATTATATATTTTCTAGTCCACTCAGTTTTTATGGTGATAATGTCTTTTTTCATTGGTGCTGATCGTGTTTTTGTTCCCTTCACCTTCGTCAGTCGCAGCTCTTATGTTTATCATTATGAATGAAAACATCTTTACGCCGAACAGAGTAAGAACTCTAATCAATATTTTTTGTCAGCAGTCGGAAGGTCTTAATGTAATGAGCTTGAATGCCAGAAGCATTAGACCAAAATTTGATGAATTATGTGATATTTTTGTGGGTTCTGACATTCATGCGATTTTAGTGTGCGAGACATGGCTACATTCCCATATACCTTCTACTCTTGTTAGATTTCCTGATTATAATCTTTTTAGAAATGACAGGTTGGATCGAATTGGTGGTGGTGTGGCCATTTACGTCAGATTGTTTTGATTCACGAATCGTTTACTCTTCCGGAAGTTCCCCCTTAGAATTTTTGTGTGTCGAAGTAATCTTAGGTGGTAATAAATGTTTGCTATCCTCCGTATATTGTCCGCCAAATTCTCTTTCCATTGAAAACGCAGCAGAATTCCGTTCTGCTTTCTCTGATCTAACACAAAGATATGCAAATGTTGTCTTGGGTGGAGATTTTAATGTCAATTTGTTGAGGCATAATGGTGTGACGGACTCTTTCTTATTCTTTCTACAGTATCTTCACCTTTGTGTCATTAATGATCTCCCAACTTATCTCAATACGGATAACCCCTCCCTGCTTGACCTGCTTGTTACTGGTGATAATGATTCTGTTAGCTTTCAAAACCAGATTAGTTCGCCTTCCATCTTCGATCATGATTTTCTTTTTATGACTTATAGCATTGATATTGGAAGCTGCATAAAGTACAGGGATATATCATATAGGAAATATGATGATATTGATCTATATCAATTGAGAGATGAGTGTGCCTCGCTGCCCTGGAATGACATCAGCCTGTGTACCTCAGTGGATGAGAAAATTAATGGTTTTAACGTACTACTACATCATCTTCACGATAAATTTGCTCCAACTCACTCTCGCAGAATCAGGGAAAATGGTTGTCCTTGGTTTTCTGCAGTGATTCAGTCACTTATCGCTGAACGGGATTTTTTATATCGCATATATCTTAGACTAAAGACCACTCATAGCCGTGTGCGTTACAAATTGGTTAGAAATTTGGTTAACTCTAGGGTACGTGCGGCCAAGAGGCAATACTTTCAGCAAAAATTTGACCCCCTACTATCATCCAAAATCTTGTGGAGAAATTTGCGTAAGGCCTCCGTGTATGGCAGAGATAAATCCCAGTGTAACCTGGACTCTGACTTGCTTAACTCCCATTTCACTTCTACCCCGACCCTTGCCTCACATAGTTCTGAACAGCTGGGTTTTAATCGTTTCATGTTTTCCCTCAAATAATGATCAGCCCTGTTTTTCTTTCAGATGTGTCGATGTCAGGGAGATTGTCGTGGCAATTGGTGCCATTAAATCTGATGCAGTGGGGCCAGATGGCATCCCACCTAGGTTTATCAGGCTACTGCTACCTCTGACAATAAAGCCGATTCTCCACATTTTAAATACTTGTCTTACCATGTCGATATTTCCGTCTGATTGGAAAGTCGCTACAGTTGTACCTGTGTCCAAAACGAACACACGCCTTATAGGATTTCTTGCTAAGGTCCTGGAAAAGTTGATGGTAAAACAAATATCTGATCACTTAGAAAACCTTGACTTATTAAGTCCTTTCCAGTCCGGTTTTCGGAGGTCTCGTAGTTGTGAGACAGCCCTTCTGAATGTCACGAGTGATATTCGCAGCTCACTTGATAGGGACCATCTATGTGTTCTTGCCTTACTTGATTTCTCCAAAGCATTCAACATGGTCAATCATTCCTATTTGCTTATAAGGTTGGCCTCAGACTTCCAATTTCACTCTTCTGCTGTATCCTTAATCCGCAGCTTTCTCTCTAATTGATTCCAGCGGGTTAAGGTGAAGGATCGTGTTTCCGGTGCTTTGCCTTTAAATTGCGGTGTCCCTCAAGGGTCTATTCTTGGCCCCTTGCTCTTCAGCCTGTATATTAGTGACCTTCCTAATGTTGTTGAAGACTGCAAAGTTCACTTGTATGCCGATTGTGGTGTTTGCTTTTTATACACCGCGATAAAAGGGCATGTGGGGCTTTATATGACGATTCACAAATAAATCTAAACACTTAAACAGTCTCCAATTCACATAATTGAACTTTATTATTTCATTTTATTTTTGTAACTCGCACATACAGATATTGTACATCAATTCACACAATTCAACTTTTGTTATTCCAATTATACGCAACTAAATTTTTCTTTTTCAACTGTACGTTATACACTTTCTTAAATCGGAGCTTTTTCACTTAAATTTTAATCTTTTTTCTTACCGGCTCACTCTAATACTAAAAACTAACCCTTTAACTCTCATCGCTATCAAGACTCAAAACTAAAACTGAACTTATTCTACTGCACTCGATATGTGCCAGAATTTTTTGATGTTTCCAAACAAGATTTTTATTTCCTACTTCGCTTTGTTTACCTGCGAAGTAGGTCATTATTACGAAGGTACTCTGCAATAAATTCTGATCAGCCATTAGGTCATTCTTTATTTATGCTGACCGGGCATTGATCAATGCACGTAAAATGCTTTTATTTTATTTACATATGAGTTAATATGTAACATTAAGAAGTTTTAGGAAAACGTTTTGATATTAATCAGTGATAAATGATGAAACGATTATACAACATTCCTTCCCCCCATGTAAAAGAAAAATGATACTAAAGATTAGTATCATTTTTCGTCGAGAGAAGGAATTAAACTAGTAGCAATGGAACATAGGAAAAAAAAAGAAAATAATGTAATGCTGCTGGCACAGAAGTTTACGAGTAGCTTGATCATCTGAGTTATTAACAAATACAGGTATAGTGATTAACTTAGGAGAAACTATATATTTTGTATTAATTAATGTACCTAATTATACATCTTCCGCGGAATAATAATAACAAAAAAAAGAAAAATTCCTAATAATAATTAAAACTAATTGTAACAATTTTTTTTTTGTGCAACAAAATTAATTTTTTCATTTTTAACTTAATTATTCTAGTACATTAACATATCCAAAAATGTGTTACAAAATTTTTAAATGCTAAATCTAGTTCCTATAGAGATTCTATTTACTTATTTATTTTTTTATGATAATGTAATCTAATAATTTGAGACTGCGTGTGAGGGAATGCGGAACGATTTCCGATATTTGTTTTTAAAAGTTGGTGGTGCTGGTGCAAGTTCTATAGGCAATTCATAAGCTTTTTCCGTTGTTGGATGCGTTCTGGGTGTTTCCATTGAAGAAATTGTGGCAACCTCGTGTGGGATAGCATCCACCCTGATGCTGTTATTATTGGAGAGGATATATTTATCGTAGAACGTGATTTTGATATTTTTGAGGATGCTTTTCCTTTCCAATATAAATAAATTCCTACGACTATTAGAAAGGCAGTTACTAACGAAAGAAGCCCGGTGTTAGTATATGTAAACATTTTATGAGCAGACTGTACCTTTTCGTGTTTTGCATGCCTTATTTCATTGTCTAATTCTTTGAAATTTAGAGCAGATTTTTTAAGTACTTCTTGAAAGTAGGGATGTGATGAGGTTATGGTTAGATTTCTTAGTTTGGTTGCGTTAAAGATAGATAGCTTGAGTGAGGAGTCCTCGAAATTTAATTTGGGAAGGGAAAGGTTTGCATACACGTACGTATTTAGTACATTAATTGAGTTACCTCTTGTGGGGAGCTCCCAGTGTCCTAGGGTAAATTTGCAAGATGCATTAAGATGTAAGATGCCAGGCCCGGAGAGAGTATTTTGGAAAACTCTGTTTGGACATTGAGCTTGTAGAATTTTGTCTTCGTGGAATACAAACAGCCAGTGGTTGGGGGCGGTTAATTCCGTCACAACATTGGGAGGCTGAGGTAATAATTTTACTGGACATGTGAGGACATTTTCATTTTGGCTTTTATAAAGGCTGTTAACACATGATTCCTGTAATTGGTGGTCAATAGAATGGGGCTTACTCTGTCTGCAGAGATAGAGTTTAGTTTCTCGATATGTAGATAGAAGACGACATAAAGTATTGAGCTCACTTTGAAACATAACAACGGTCTGCTGAGTAATATTATTTTTGAAAAGATAATCAGCGTCAATATCTAACAAAGCGTAGACTCCATCGGTTTTCTGGAACGGAAGGGGGTGAATTTTGCTGATGTAAAAATCTGGCGAGGTACCTACGGGTATAACAATTTTAATAAGTATATGATCGGGCAGGTAGAGGCTTTGTACCGATATTACCTCATTAATAATGGAAGTATCTCGAAATAAATGGTTAATCTGGGATTACAGGGTTATGTTTTCATATAAATTTTCCAAGTTCTCTGAACGTAAAAGAAGTGGGTGTAGTCGGTGTTGTTGCAAGGCATTTATAATTGTGAAAATTTTCGAAAGAGTGTTTTGTACATGCTGTAACTGAGATAACATTGTCAGAATAATCTCGTTCAGTTCAGTTTGTATTCTATTTCTATGAATTTCCACGTCAAACTCGCTCATAGTGCCATTAACTTCTAGAAGAAAACTATTGACCACCTGTATTAAATGGTCCTGATTTTTTGTCAAGTCTAGTATTGGCGACGATAGCGATTCAAAATGTGACTTCATTAAAGTGAGTTGTTTTTCCAGAAGATGAATGGATTGATCTTCTTGGTTTTCTAACGCATCGAGGCGACTGTAGATATTGTTGGCATCGTCATTATCTATTGTACCAAACAAAAACTTGCTCACTTTCCCACCAATATCCAGTAACCCTTTTTTCGCAATGTCGCGCTAAGAAAGAGGTCAATTCAGATATTTCTTCCTGGACGTCTATTATATTTCTTTTAAATAAACTATCCCAGAAATTGCACCTACCCTCTTTATTTTTTCCATTGAAACTACACATCATCATCGCAGTACCTCAGAAAATCAATGGTTGTTGTCCAATTAGGCATTTTCATGCGAGTGACCACCGTCCACGTGGTGTGGTAAAATACTGTAGTTCCTATTGGTTCCATCAAGACTTCCCTTTCCGGCTCCAGTAGTTTTATGTCGAAGGGAGTACTGGTGATCCACTGCCACGTAAGTGTGGTTATTAGAAAGCGGAGTATTTTCATACCTAAGAAAATTCAGCGGTTAGGACAGATTCTTTCTTTGTATATATAACTAGAGATAAAGAAATCGAAGTGAAAAAAAAGAATAAGAGGAAAAAAAAATATTTGTTTGTTTTACTTATTTCCAAAGTTTTAATCTATTATTATGTACACGCCGTTTACCGTTTTTAATTCGTATCACCGTATTTACTTCCGAAGGTACTTCAATTACATTGTACGGTCCTAACCATTCAGGAGAAAACTTTCCTTTTTTAACCGGGTTCTTTAGCAGCACTTGGTCGCCAATATCGAAAATTAAAGGCCGAGCCGTTTTGTCATAGTGGGTTTTGGAGTACTCTTTACTTTGTAGTAAATTATTACGCGCAATTGCATATGCTTGTTGTACAATACTTCTTAATTTAAAGTAATAGTCTTCAAAATTGTATACTGGCAAATTGTTAGGAATTTCCGCAGTGAAACCGAACAAACAGTTCATAGGCGTTAGCTTAGTACCTCTATGTGTGCTGTTATTTCGTACGAACATTGCTGCCCTAAGATGTTCATCCCATGTACGGGGGTTAGACTCAACGAAGATTTTCAGATACTCGACCAAAGGCCTATAAGACCGCTCCAAAGCTCCATTGCTTTGCGGATGGTACGCGGTAGTCTGTACTTTCTTGACCTTAAGCATCTTACATACTCTTTTGAACAAATCGCTTGTAAAGTTTGTCCCTTGATCTGTAACTAGTACTTTGGGGATTCTGTAGCGCGTTATTATTTCATTAAAAAATGCCTTCGCTACTGTTGACGCTTCTGCGTCTGGTATAGCGACATAGTCCATGAACCTCGTCAAATCATCTTGGAAAGTTAAGATATACTTATTACCTTCATTCGTTTCTTCTAAAGCGCCTACAAGGTCCAAATAAACTTTCTCGAAAGGTTCGCGAGCGGTGTCTGTTATTACCATGGGCATTTTATTTTTACGGCTAGCTTTATAACGTTGACTTTTAATACAGTTTTTTATGTATTTATTTATATCCGATAACATACCTTTCCATTTAAATTCTCTGCGAATTTTATAAAATGTTTTCCACATGCCTTGGTGACCGCCCAGAGGTGCATCGTGGAAGTTATGTATGATAGACTCAATTTCGTTCCTAACTTTCAAGATTCGAATTTTGCCTTTTGTGCTAATTTCTTCCTCATTTGTTATATCATCAGCTTCTTCGTCTGAACTGAGGGGATTCTTCTGTGTGTGTACTTCCATAGTAGAAGGCACCGTGGTTATGTGATTCAATGGTATGTCCTGTATACGTTGAGGTTCCTCTGATATTAAAGGCAAGTTATAGGGGCCCTGTTTGGCTTGAGATCGTGTAACCACCAAGCATTTGCTTTTGCTGTTTTCCTGATCTTGAGTCGCGGAACTTGCTAATTCTGCGCTAAGAGGTGAAATTCTGGACAGCGCATATACATTTGTATTATATTTGCCGGGCTTATATTCAATATCGAAATCATAGTCTGACAATTTCACATGAAACCGAGCTAGACGCGAAGTGGTATCTTTTACCTTGAATATTCCTTTTAAAGGCTTATGATCCGTATAAACCGTAAATTTTCTTCCCAACAAGTAGCATCGAAAGTTTTTGACCGCCCACACAATGGCCAGGAGCTCTTTTTCTGTTGTACTATAATTTTTTTCTGCCTGGTTCAGGCTTCGACTTGCGTATGCTATGGGTTGATCTTTGCCTACTTCTCCCTTAGAGAGCACAGCTCCCAAAGCATCATTACTGGCGTCGGTAGTTAATATGAACGGCTTAGAGAAATCAGGGTATAACAAAAGCGGAGGTGTAACTAAAGCATGCTTTAGTGCACAAAAAGAATTTCGGCATTCCTCGGCCCATTTAAATTTTACATTTTTCCTTAGTAGTTTGTTTACTGAGGTTGCTATTTTGGAAAAATCGCGAATGAACTTCCTGTAATAATTTGCCAATCCCAAGAAAGATTGCACTTGTTTATCTGTTTTGGGAGTCGGCAAATTTTGGACACTTAAAGTTTTCGCAGGGTCTGGCAAGGCACCTTCCTTACCACATTTGTGTCCTAAATAGACAACTTCACGACGTAAGAACTGACACTTTTCTGGTTGTAATTTTAGGTTATTTTCCCTTAGCCTCTGGAATACTTCCAACAGTTTGGCGTTGTGATCATTCAGACTTTTTCCATAGATGACAATGTCATCTAAATAAAAGAAACATTTAAATCCCTGCAAACCCGTCAAGATATGGTTCATTATGCGTTGAAACGTTGCTGGTGCTCCGGTGAGTCCAAAAGGCATCCGTTTAAACTCATAATGTCCATAATTAGTGCTGAAGGCAGTTTTTTCTCTGTCTCGTTGATCTACTTGTATTTGATGATAACCACTTGCCAAATCTAAAGTTGTGAAGTATCTTGCGTGACCCAACTGACCTAAGATTTCTTCTATTCTCGGTTACGGGAAAGCGTCTTTGACAGTAACTTCATTTAACTTGCGGAAGTCGACGACAATTCTCCATCGTTTGGTACCATCCGAGCCAGGCTTTTTTGGTACTACCAGTAATGGGGAGTTCCATGGGCTTTTACTAGGAGTTATGATATCATTTCTGAGCATTTCCTGAACTTGTTCGTTTATTATCTCCTTTGACTCTGTGGTAATCTGTAGTTCTTCTGGTTAATTGGTGCCTGGTTTTCTTTTACCTGTATTTTATGTTTTAGTACTGGAGTGTACGTCAAAAGATCATCTTTCAAATGAAATATATCCTCATAATCTTCACAAATTTCCCATATTCTGCCCCTCTCCTCAGGGTTTAATTCTTCATCTAGGCTTATTTCTTCATGTAGTTTTTGCAATCGGTTTATATCGCGATAAATTTTTGGCAAGTACTATTCTTCTTTACTACAGTTGCTGTTTCCACTGCGTTTATTTCCTTACTTTCATTCACCATTTTCTTCTTTAGTTTCTCAAGTTTTCCTTCACTAAGTCTTACAATATCTTAATCTTCCAGTTTCTCAATCTTGGGATTAATATTTTTCAGTATAACCGCCATTACGTTGATGTTTACTATACTTATAACAATGTGTTGGTCCTTTGGATGCACTATACAATTTGAAATGAACACTCAAATCTCCTTCATTTGAACAAACTGTTTTGACCAAAACTTCTGATCGAGCAGGAATATGAACTTCTCTCGAAGTCAATTCATTTTCCTTATGGCACTGAACATTAGTAAATTGTTCAGGGCTGCTCTCTTGTTGCGAGTCTTTTAGTTGATCAGCTAGCATAATGCGGGCAGACTTTTGTTCAGCATGTCTTGGCTTGCCGAGATTGCGGGTTACTCTCTGAGTCTCCTTCCCACAATCCAACTTTGGACTAGCCTTGGCACTTGAACTTTCTTCTGAATGCGTAGCAGTTCCTTCAAATGGCACTTCGAATTCTACTTTATTGATTTCTGTGCGAGGAAAAAGTAGACGTTTTCTAGAACCTTCAACATTGCAATTTTCTAGGAGAAAGTCATTTCCGAACAATCCATCTTCCGGAATGTTAGTACCCGTACTTACTACATTTAATTTACAGGGTAACTCCGATTTCAACACAAAAGTTCCTGTACAAGTCCCTAACGTATTTTCTTTGCCATGTACTGAATTTATTCGAATTTGTTCATTCTTATTTACTTTGGTTCCCGTCTTCAGTACGTTTTCCTTAATAAGAGTTACCTGGGAGCCAGTATCTATCAAAAATTTCGTTTCACGCTTTTTACTTACATCTAATGGCAACTTAACTACAGAGTTATGAGGAGTTTGCGATTCAAAATGTCTTACTTCGTTAAGGCTCTTTTTTATGTCTAATAAAGTTACTGCCGATCGGGGTGCGATCCGGTCGGCGCCGTCAAGTTTCCTGAGTTTTCTTGTTTTTCTTCCCATCGTCTTTTCGTAGCGCAATTAAATACTGTATGGCCATGCCTTTCGCAGAAATCGCAAGTGACCATTACCTGTCTTACTTCCGAGGGTCGATCACTTACTCGCCTACAGCTTCTTGCATACTGACCCGAAGTCTTACACCTTTGGCAATAGATCGCGTTATCGGAGGCTCTGCAGTCTCTACTCAAATTATTTGGTTGTCCACACTTAAAGCAGGTAATGGGAGCTGAGTTTCGTGGAGGAGCACCATATGCGGTACGTCTAGAATACTGGAAACTTTCATATCGTGTTCGGGGAGGGTGATTTTGTTCTTGGTATTGATAATTTTGTGGATATATAGGTACACTTGGACGTTCTGAAAAGTGTGAAAAAGGTCTACGGCTATTTAGCTCATTCCTATTTATTTCACTTTGGCCAGGGAGGTTATTTACACCACTAAAAGGGAAGTTATTGGAGTTTACACCACCAAAAGAGAAGTTATTGGAGTTTACACTACCGTAAATTTGATTTTCCGTGTCTTCCATAAAGCAAACCTTTTTTATTAAATCTGTAAAGTTTGAATTATCTGATATGCAGGCATATTGCTTGAGTGTCATACTTAAAAGTCCTCTCCTAAAAACTTGTGTGACCATATTTTGATATTCTTTTATCATTGGTTCTGGATCTGTTTTGCATTTTTGTCTCAAGTTCAGCTCGCATTCTTCTAGACGTTGTTTTACTCGTTGACCAAACTGTCTCACCGTTTCTCCATTGAATTGTCTACAGCTTTGCATGTCATGGGTGAGATCTGCTAAATTTTTACAGGGAAAGTAATATGCCGTTAAGGTCTCCTGCAATTCCTTCCATGTTTTAAAACTGGTATTCTTGCAAATCTCATAAGGAATTTTGCGCAATTTTAGTTTGGGGAGAAAAGATAAGAAAATTGCCTTCTCTTCTTCATTCAAAGAATTGCAATACGCCTGTGAAATATTCAAAAACACATGTAAATCGGATTCTGCTGTTGAAGATGGCTCACCGGAAAATGTTGGCACTATTTTGTTTATGGTATCTATTATGGTGGATGTTGGTTCGCAGTGAAAAGTCTTGCTAAGACTGGTGCTGTTATTGGGGTTAGACATTGTTCCAGAAAGAGTTGGAGTTTGTGTTATTTCGGAAGGTTACTTGTAAGTGTTCTAAGTCAGTGAAAAGATCTTGATTTTTCTGAACCAACTGCTTAACTAAGGTGGTTCCTTTCGCAATTTTTTCACAGAATGCCCTAATCTGGTGGTCCGTTTCTTCAGCGGTTTTAAAGAGTAGATCAGTAGCCGTGGTTGAATGGACTGAATTTATGAAGGTTTTGGCAGAACTCGTAGTGGGACTAGGAGGTTTCGCTATTCTATGACCTGATCGCAGTACTGTTTCTCCAAGGGGTTCAATATCACCTAGAAGAAAACTTACTTCCCTATTTTTGGGTCTAGGGGCATGTTTGTGAACATAAGTGTCTGTAGGGGCTGTTGCACTTGAATGTGATGTGATGTATGGTGGTGTAGTGGACGAGATTAACTTTCTCGATTATGTAGAATAAAAACCACACTTTATGCTTGCACACGTTATAATATTTATGAAACTATAACAAGATCTACCTTTGTTCTTATAATAAATAATTACAATAAGAAAAAAAAACTGAGGTTAAATGTATACTGTGGTGTGGCGTGATGCTTACTTCAACGAGTTGAGAGACAATGCCTGCAGAGCCGATGGGCATCAATAGATAACGCATGATTTGCTGATAACAGGCGACGGAAAATATATTGCTGAATAAGTTGAGGCAATTGATCTCTCTGCAGATGATGATAAAGTTTATCGTTTTCAGAGTCGACTAACCTTTTCGAAGATCGAAATTTCAGGTAAATACTGTAAATATCGAAAAGCATTAGAAAATTAAACTAAAATTAGAATTTTATTCTTTTTTTCATTTCAGGCGCCAACAGGGCATCTGCGCCTTCTAATCTAGACATGCGCTATACCGAAAAAATAAAAGAGTTTTATAATTTCACTCATGAAATTGAATCTAGAAGCTCAAAATTTAGTTAAAGGAACTATTGCATTTTATTCACACACAGTCGACAAAGTAATCTTCAGAAAATGAAACTTTTAATTTTTAGATAACTATAGAATAAAATTCAGAGACTCTATATTGGGGTAAAAACAAAAAAAAAATCACTGATTCCGTAACATCACAAAAAATTAATTACAATTACTTACATAAACGAAATTCTTTTGGTAAAATGAAATTCGGAAAATTTAGCGCATCTTAACACTGTTATAGAATTATATATTATATAATAAATATAAAAATAAAGAGACGGTAACTATATAATGTGCTTACTGTATTTTTGTATGCTGTAGGCTGCTTTATTCCTAAACTCACTTCTTTCTTAATCCTTCTATTTTGAAAGGCTGCTGGCGGCTCTATTTCCTGGCAAGTTCACTTCTTCATCAAACCTTGTATTTAGGTTGGTTGCGGGCTGTTATGTTTCTTAGCAGTTTTTACGTCTTCCTCAATCGCTGTACGTTTATAGGCGGTTATTTCCTGGCAGGTTTCGTCTCTTCCTCACTTTTTTGTTTTTGTTCTATTTTAATTAGATTGCTGCTCTAATTCTTGTTTGCATTGGTTTTATCTTTTTTAAATCGTAGATAGCCTCGTTCTCGCTTTCAAGTAGGTTTGGATTCGAATATAGCGCCTTTAATACCAGTTAAAGTATAGTAGACGATTATAATTTAAAGTCTATTTCAACGACATCTAATTATTCCGAATCCTACCGGCTGAGCCAAATGTGGTGTTTGCTTTTTATACACCGCGAGAAAAGGGGATGTGGGGCTTTATATAACGATTCACAAATAAATTTAAACACTTAAACAGTCTCCAATTCATATAATTAAACTTTATTATTTCGGTTTATTTTTGTAACTCGCACATACAGTTATTGTACATCAATTCACACAATTCAACTTTTGTTATTCCAATTATACGCAACTAAATTTTTCTTTTTCAACTGTACGTTATACACTTTCTTAAATCGGAACTTTTTCACTTAAGTTTTAATTTTTTTTTCTTACCGGCTCACTCTAATACTAAAAACTAACCCTTTAACTCTCATCGCTATCAAGACTCAAAACTAAAACTGAACTTATTCTACTGCACTCGATATTAATTAGTTTATTTAAAAAAAAATGCAGAATCGGCTACGCGTAATTTCTGTGCCAGAATTTTTTGATGTTTCCAAACAAGATTTTTATTTCCTACTTCGCTTTGTTTACCTGCGAAGTAGGTCATTATCACTCTGCAATAAATTCTGATCAGCCATTAGGTCATTCTTTATTTATGCTGACCGGGCATTGATCAATGCACGTAAAATGCTTTTATTTTATTTACATATGGGTTAATATGTAACATTAAGAAGTTTTAGGAAAACGTTTTGATATTAATCATTGATAAATGATGAAACGATTATACAACACGATGATGTGCAGGTGATCTCAGTCGACCAATAGGACTTGTGGAGGATTGTATCGACAGGCTGAATTCCGACTTGCGCAATATTGCACGTTGGGCTAATCATAATCTTTTATTGCAGGAAAGTCGCAGTACATAGTTTTCTATCGCAGAGAAATTGAGGTATCTGACCTTCCACCTGCAGTTTTAAATAACAGGGTGCTGCAATTTTCGAATCGCGTAAAAAATCTTGGAATCTACCTCAATTCTAGAATGCTATGCTGTGACCATGTTAACGATATGACAGGTAGGATTTATGGTGGGCTTCGTCGGCTGTGGTTGTCTTCGGGAACTTTGTCTACGAACATGCATTCGATGCTTGTTAAATCTTTGATTCTGCCGTACTTTTCCCTGTGGCTGTATCCTTTTTCCTCACTTGTGTTCCTCCTGTTCCGGCAAACTAAATGTGGCCTTCAATGACTGCACAAGAATTGTTTCTGCCTTAGGAGATTCAATCATGTTTCGCAACATCGTAACCATCTACTTGGTTGCACCTTAAAGCAATACCGTTTACGTAGGCTTCTGGCATTTCTACATAACCTCATATATTCTAAAAAACCTAGTTATTTATTTAATAAATTAGAATTTTTGGACTCCACAAGGCGTTTCGAATTGCTGATACCAAACTTTCATTATTCAGTAATGGAAAACTCTTACTTTGTTCGTGCTATTCGAGTCTGGAATAACTTACCATCTGGTATTCAGCGTACGAGCTCGACTCGTGGGTTTATGGAGCAGATAGCGCGCTGTAGCACCATTTTGGAATAGGCATTTGGTTTTGTTTTAGATTGTCTTGACTTTGTGTTTTATAGTTTTAAGTTGTTATATATTGTATTTCTTTATTTATATTTTATTTATTTATTTATTTAATTATTATTTTATGTTTTAAGTATTATTTGCTCATTTTATTTATTTTACAATTTTTCAAATTTAATTTTTGACTTCAATTTGCTTATTTTTTAAATTTATATTATTAGTCGCTGACCGATTTAATTTAATTTCGGCCTTCTTTTCGTACTAAATAAAAGATATTTATATTCTTGTCGTACATAGCCCTAAATAAATAATTCTATTCTATTCTATTCTTTTCTATTTAAGAGTGCATATAAAAATAAGGAGAAATGAGTTTTATTGTGACAAAAACCTCGTCGTTGCTTAGAGAAAACACAAGTACTTTCACTTACTGTGGACGGTGTTTAAAGTGACGTAGTGGTGGTTAAGTGACTTCGTTAAAGAATTACCTCGAATACGTAACAAAAGTGGCGCAGCCCGTAGGATCAAGGTAGCTTGATTTCGCTAAACAATCAAAAGATTAAGTTCCTTGATCCTGCGAACCAAAAGGGGTCCTTTGACGACGCTACTCAAGCCAAGTCACCCCCAACAGTCGGGTAGAGTTCATCTTTAGGACCAGGCGCAGCAAAGAGGACAAATCCTCCACCTTTAGCCGACGCGGGATAAGCCCCAGGTGCCAATACTACGCACCTGCGCGAAGGTACATCATCAGCTGCAGATCAACAATCAACACCAACTCCAACAGGAACTCGAGTCCGCAGTGGAACGGTATTGTCTGGTCCAAATAGCCATGTAAGTCTTAATCATTTTTTACAAAAATTGTGCACAAGAGCACGGGATTTGGACAAGCTCACAATTACTCACTGTGAGGCATTAGACAAAAAACTAAGTAAAGAACGCGAGATCAGACTCGCTAGAATTAAAAAATTGAAAGCGAATACCGTTCAGTTCAGAAAGGAACTGGAACAGCTGCCCGAACCCGCGTGCTCACGTAATTTAAATTTAAAAAATGATACCAGTGATAGATTAAGTGATAGTGGTATTGCTAGTGATAGTGAAGTGACAGACCCTACACCAGAGGACCTTTTAATACAAAACATGGTGGACTACGCCAAAGTTGTAAAATTTACAGCTCAGCTCGTCCCATTATTTTCGGGGAAAGTACTCCACAAATGGGATGTGAGCTACAGACCTTCATCGGCTGCTGCAAGCAGACGATGCAGTGCCTTAATGATGAAGAAAAGGTGACTTTCCTTCAGTTCCCCCCCACAAGATTTGTAACGAAGAGCTAGTCAGTCGACAGATCCACCTACATCCACTCTTACCTGGATATAGATGGATACTGCATCCGGCAGCTCCTTGCTACAAAAATCATATCCAGTATAAGCGTGGGTGGCTGCACAGCAATTGTCGGCAGCGATCAGTCGGCTAGGGGGGTGTCCTTGCCACCCACATCCCTTCAATGCTTGTTAAGCTGTGCACAGATACGAAGATAGACCAGACAGACGGACGGACAGTAAAGAAAAGAGCTGGTATGTGTGACTGCAGATGGACGGACAGACAAAAAAAAAGATCTATATGGGCTTCCTCCTTCTGGTGGTACCTGAAAGGCTGCAAAGAATCAAAATTTATATGATTGAATGGTGTAAGAAAAGAAGAACAGAAGACCTCAGCAACGCCGAACAAGTACTAATTCACCCGGAGAGCTATCAACGCTGGCAGATGAACGATTGAGAGAGAGTGAGAGAGCTGAGAGGGGTCTCCGATGTTGTTGAGACCCCAGCTTTGGGTAATATTGGACCCAATTGCCCCCATCCACCCTGGCTAAGCCTCCAAAGCTGTATCACAATGCTCAGCCCCATCTGGTGTTTGTGTGTTACATTACGGTATCCTCCACGTGGTCCATCATCCTGCGCCCCTAATGGGTATGTTTATCTGCACATTTCAATAGAGTTCTACGTGAGATCCGCACCAAAAGAACACAAAAAAAAACACAGCAGCAAGATGTTTCGACGTGTTCACCGTGTATGACGGAGATAAAAAAAGGAAGATATATAAAGGAGAAGGCGGGAACAAACAAACAAAAAAAGTTCTCCTTTCTTCTTACGTATATGTATTCGAGCTTATGGCCCTTGTTCTTTTAATGTTCTAACAATTACTACCGTCGCAGGTAGTTCACTTCATTGGGCTTTACAATTAAAGCTAGTTGCGAACAACCATATTCTAGACCTAGACCCTACTAGCTGTTCTAGAACTAACGTATATAGGTATGAATATAATAAACAAAAAAAAAATATATATATGGAATTCAAATGTGATCACGAATGCAAATACAAGAACAAAAAAAATCAATAATGAAGTTAACTAAATATGACACCTGGATGCTACGCGTTGGTAGCCAAAACGAATCCCTCGCTGAACTGGAGCACTGTTGATAGGGTGCACCCTATTACGCCTTTCTCCAGGTTATAAATTTCGTCGATAGTTTGGGTACATTGACCTCTTTTTTATTTGTATATCATTGGGTACATTGACCCCTTTTTGTTTTATTTCTTTGGGTACATTGACCTCTTTTTTTTTATACTTAAATACTACAGATCTGGTACATATACATTTTATAACGTTAATGCTGGGGCCACAAAATCGGTAGGCCCAATGGGGTGAATAGCAAGAGAACTTTCCTTTACACATTGAGGTCAGCGATACTGCAATGGTGTGTCTGTAATCAGCAGGTAATTTTTCAAAAAAAACAATTTTTTCCTTGTTTTTTTATCACTATATAACTAATAGTCCACTTTTCAGGTAAATAATGCGGTGATGGTGTCTCTGCAATCAGCAGATAATTTAGCAAAATTTATTTTTTTATCATTAATATAACTAATACTCCACTTTCCAGGTAACTAATGCGGTTATGGGGTCTCTGCAATCGCAGCACTTTATCAAAACAAGCAATAATCTTTATCACTAATACCACTGATATCCCACTTTTCAGGTAATAATGCTGTTACGATGTCTCTGCAATCAGTAGATAATTAACAAAATAATTTCTATCACTAGTACGCTAATAGTCCCCTTTTCAGACAAATAACGCTGTTACGATGTCTCTACAACCAGCAGGTAATTATCCAAAATAATTTTTTCACTAATATACTTATATTTCAGTTTTCAGGTAAATAGTGCTGTTACGACGTCTCTGTAATCCGCAGGTAATTTGTCAAAAATAATATCTATCAATAATAGAACCAATAACCCATTTTTTTCAGGTAAATAACGTGGTTATGGAGTCTCTGCAATCAGCAGGTAATTATCAAAAATAATTCTTATCACTAATATAACTAATATTTCACTTTTCAGGTAAATAGTGTTGTTACGACGTCTTTGCAATCAGCAGGTAATTATCAAAAATAATTCTTATCACTAATATAACTAATATTTCACTTTTCAGGTAAATAGTGCTGTTACGACGTCAGCAGGTAATTTATCAAACATAATTGCTATCATTAATATATTAATACTCCACTTTTCAGGTCGCTGTCCCGATGTCTCTGCAATCAGCAGGTAATTTAGCAAAATCCCACTTTTCAAGTAATAATGCTGTTACGATGTCTCTGCAATCAGCAGATAATTAACAAAATAATTTCTATCACTAGTACGCTAATAGTCCCCTTTTCAGACAAATAACGCTGTTACGATGTCTCGACAACCAGCAGGTAATTATCCAAAATAATTTATTTCACTAATATACTAATATTTCAGTTTTCAGGTAAATAGTGCTGTTACGACGTCTCTGTAATCCGCAGGTAATTTATCAAAAATAATATCTATCAATAATAGAACCAATAACCCATTTTTTTTCAGGTAAATAATGTGGTTATGGAGTCTCTGCAATCAGAAGGTATTTATCAAAAATAATTCTTATCACTAATATAACTAATATTTCACTTTTCGTGTAAATAGTGCTGTTACGACGTCTTTGCAATCAGCAGGTAATTATCAAAAATAATTACTTTTCAGGTAAATAGTGCTGTTACGACGTCAGCAGGTAATTTATCAAACATAATTTCTATCATTAATATATTAATACTCCGCTTTACAGGTAACTAACGCTGTCCCGATGTCTCTGCAATCAGTAGGTAATTTAGCGAAATTCAGTTTTATCACTAATATAACTAATATTTCACTTTTCAGGTAAATAGTGCTGTTACGACGTCAGCAGCTAATTATCAAAAATACTGATTTCTTTTATGTTTTTTCAGCACCAAGTCACAGGTAATTTACAAAAACTAATTTCTTTTAACTTTTCAGCACTAAGTCGCAGGTAATTTACAAAAACTAATTTCTTTTAATTATTCAGCACTAACTCACGTAAGCAGCTGCCTTAACACGTCGCTTGTTCAAAATCGACTGCCCGCTGTCTGACTACATTACAGCCGTTCCCCCGTTCATCCAACCGAACGACGAGCACTTTTCTGCGCACAAATCTCGAATCTTGCCGTCGGCGACAATTTTTTTGGCATTTCTTTCGGGGACTGTAATGCATTGCGTGATGATATCACGTGATGCTTTACAGCTAGGCGAATTACAGTTGCGTGCCTGGAATGTTGGCTGGCTAGCGGTAAGTTGTATGTAGAAAAATTATAATTTGTGTGCATTTTGCACAAATTGGAATTTTTTTTTTTCATTTAAGATATTTTACTTGTTGTTGCTTTCCCTGCAGGTTTTACGTTTTTTCTTCTTTTCAGGGTTTTTGTAATATGGAGAAGTAGCACAGGGCTTCTTCTAGAAAATATTAAAATTTTTCTTTTTCAGGAATTTGTAATATGGAGAAGTAGCATAGGGCTTCTTCTAGAAAATATTTAAATTTTTCTTTTTCAGGAATTTGTAATATGGAGAATTAGCATAAGGCTACTTCTCGAAAATGACTAAGTTTTATCCCCTTTCTAGGTATCTCTGGGAAATTATGGGCATTTCTCTACAGACGTAGAGAAGCCAAACAAAAGTAGCGTAGGGGGGTATACGCTACAGATTAAGAGGTGATGCATATCAGCTATTCGCTTCAAACGTCCCTACTTCATTCACTGAGGTAGAGGAAAGTTTGAACAGGACATACTTCCCCGTGAGACTTATCAGGAGTTTGTGAAGTTATTGATCACCACGCGCCAGAACCCATTGGAATATCTCACTGCTTTTGCTACAAGGTTGAAGCAGCTGTTGACGATCTGCTATGAGGCTCCGACACAAAAGTATGGAGCTGAGTCGCTCCCGGCTGTGAAAACACAGATGATGGGCTTCGCCAAAAATGCTCTCAAAAGTGGAGTAACTAATCCACATTTGTGTCAATATTTACTCACGCAGGGAGCACGCGATATAGAACATCTCACACAAAAAGCCTTGGGCATGGAGAAATTGCAACAAAGTGCTACATTGGTCCAGCGTCCTCTAGTACAAACTCCCCCAGTGGCCCCAGTGGACCAAGATTTATGAGTGAGGGCATGGTATAAATCTCCCTACTACGAAATACCATCAACACCTATGTTCGCATCACCTCGAGCACCGTACCCAAATCAGTTCCCACGCAATGTGAATTACACAGCACTCTAACGAACATCTTTATACACTGAAGCCAAAAGGCCGGACGCAGATGCACTGGTCCGTAATATCACGTGTAGTTTCTGTCAGCGAACGGGTCACACATATTCAGATTTCCAAAAGCGCAAAAACAACCCTTTTTGTTCGAACTGCCAAAATTATGGACATGACGTTCGTGATTGAAAAACAAATAGGCAGACACACCAGGACTTCCCCCAGTCTCAACAAATTGTTCATCAATGCCTCCCCAGCAGACCACCAACAGAACAGCATAACACAAAAGGTCTCCAAGTTTTTAACATAAGACTTAAGTGTAATTTTTGTGGTTGCCGCGGACACGCAGATGAAAACTGCAGGCAAAAGAGAAAGTGGGAATCCCGGAGTCGGGGAAACGACATGCAGTCGACCCAAAACTCCCCCGCTCGACTATACACCCAACTAAAAATTGAAAAGGTCACCTCAAGCGTCCGAATCCCGTGTCTCTACAGTGAAACTTCCACTGAACATAAGTTTTAACGGCCAAACAAAACTCTGAGTAGAAGCTGGCGCTGAGGTCAGTATTAGTAAGAAGAAAGCAATTGAAGACCTCAAATTAATTAATTCAATTGAGGCCTGCACTCTACAGACCCCTTTTGGAACCGAAAAATATTGGGAAATTGCAAGGTCAACTTCAATTTTAAAAATAAAGTTCCCTGAAAGTTTCAAGTGGTACAAAACCTGCCAGGTATTACCTATCAGGAAATGATTTCCTATCAAACAATTGTAATGTTGAAGGCCCAAACAAAACACTAAATTTTTCTTGCACGGAAACAAACTCCGAAGAGTTTATTGTGCCCTTATCGTACAAAACGGACACTGGAATACGAAAAGATCTGCCTGGATGATCAAGAGACGTGCGAAATGAGGAAGCATCTGGTTACCTTAGAAGAACCAATATGCATACCTGCTAGGTCAGAAATGATCAAATCATCACCACAGACCCTTTGCGAGTGAAGGAAGGAATGCTCTTTCTATCAAAATAAATATGCGATGGAATCTTCCTGGCCAACAGTTTACTCCAGTGCTAGTTGCCATACTCAACATTAACAATTCCCAAGTAGTCATCTCCAGTTTATTATTACAACTGCTAACTATTCATGACTACGCCGTCATCCCAGTAGGAGAAGCCGCAGATATACAAAACGTTCTCAAGCCGAATGCATCGCAAACGAGCAACACAAATAACTGTGAGCTTCCCGAATCCGAGCCCAAGTCAAATAAGACTTCAAGTTCCAAAATTCCTAGATACAAGTTCTTATCTCAACCAGGAACCCAAATAAGTGACGCGTGCGAGCCCAATAAGACCCGAGCAGAGGCAAGGCAGACTCCACCGTACAATAAGGTATATTTTAAAAATTAGTTAGGCCTCAGAGCACAATGAGGGATCGGAGAGGGATCCAGCAGCCGATAAACCAAATGCAGCTGACTCCTCCATCAAATATACCTAGATTTAAGATATTTATAAAGCATAAGAGCCCAAGTACAGGTGCGTGTGATATCAAGAAGACCTGTTGACAGGCAAAGTCGACAAAACCGACTAAAAACGCTAGCCAAGGAGCTCCAAAAGTGGTGCGTGCGACCTGAGTCAGACCTATATAAAGGCAAAGTCGACTGCACCACAAAACCAAGTTAATATTACTAATCAAACGAGGCCCACGAGCCCTACAAAAGTACCAGTACAATATGGAGTTCCACCATCCGGATAGCAGGAAGCGCATCCCCTGCCATCAGACAATAGAAGGTGTAAGTAAAAAAGAAAACAAACACACGCCTAAACACAACAAGGAGAAAAATACGAGCTTTTCGGAAAACACAGCTATCTAACACGTGAGATACTTGTTCCCGGATCATGAAGATCCCAAAAATAGCCCGCGACTCACCAGGTTAGACGAAGAGCTCAACCTGGATGAAACATTAAACGCGGAAGAAAATGCTTCGATATCCGAAATTTATTACGAGTACAATGATATCTTTTACCTTAAAAGTAATAAGCTTATATATACAAATGCTATCACCCATAACATTCCATTAATAGAAGATCAGGCCTATAGATTGCCAGAGACCCAGAGACAAGTAATAAATGAACAATTGCGAGATATGCTAGATAACCGGATAGTCCAAACTAGATAGAGCTCTTGGAATTCACCCTTATTAGTTGTTCCCAAAAAGGCGGGACGCGATGGTGAAAAAAGGTGGCGAGTCGTTGTCGATTTTAGCAAATTAAACGAAAAGACAATTGGCAATGCATTTCCGCTACACCCAATCGAGGATATTCTTGACCAACTAAGTCATGCCAGGTATTTTACCACTCTCGATTTGGCCAATGGCTATCACCAAGCCTGGCTCGACAAAAAGGATCGGCATATGACCGCTTTTAGCACTAGCTACGGGCACTACGAATTCAAGCGTATGCCCTTCGG
This sequence comes from Dioctria linearis, assembly GCA_963930735.1. Lineage (NCBI taxonomy): Eukaryota > Metazoa > Arthropoda > Insecta > Diptera > Asilidae > Dioctria > Dioctria linearis. Next base: position 73,177,162 of record OZ005744.1, on the reverse strand, counting down.
ACTCAAAGGAGGTCGCGCTACATTCCAACCCATCATGAACTTCGTTCTGATTCAAGGCCTACAAGACCTGGAATATTTCGCTTATCTTGACGACATCGTCATTTATGGAAAGCACCTCAATGACAACAATGGTAAACTGAGAAAAGTGTTCGACAAATTGTGAGAGAACTACCTCAAACTCCAGCCAGAGAAGTGCCAGTTTTTGAGACGACAAGTTGTCTACCTCGGGCATAAATGCTCTTGTGCAGGTGCATTACCAGACCCCACAAAAACGGCCTGCGTCCAAACATTTCCTGTTCCTAGAACAGTGAAGCAAGTTCAGTTCTTTTTAGGACTTGCAAATAGCTATAGGAAGTTCATCCCGAAAGGATGTAAAATTCACTTGGACCGAGAAATGCCAGAAGCATTTCAAAGCATCAAAATGCTCTGATTTCCCCACCACTTTTAATCTATCCCGATTTCTCTAAACCATTCAACCTTACAACGGACGCAAGTAACGAGGGTTTAGGAGCTGTACTGTCCCAGGCATAAGTAGGAAAGGACCAGCCTATTCCTATGCAAGCCGTACGCTGATAAAAGCCAAGAGAAAATACTCCACGATTGAAAAGGAGGTATTGGCTATAGTCTGGGCAACTAGAAATTTCCGATGTTACCTTCAAGGCAGAAAATTCACAGTATACAACCCTCTGGTATCTTTAATGTTAAAGACCCAACTTCCCGTTTGGGGAGATTTCACCACAAATTGTCAGGATTCGATTGCAGCATCGAATATAAAACAGGGAATTATGATACCAATGCGGATGCTTTAAGCCGCATTCATGAGGTACTAAAAGAAGACAAAATAGGTAACACCTTAAAGGTACAAGCCCAAGTCCACCACACTATGGAATCTGAAGTGGAGGAAAATAATTCCCCAAATAAAAAGAAAACAAAGAAACTTGCTCATTGCTTCGCCGTGACCAGAGCTCAAAAACAGAAAGCCCAAGAGGCCCATATTAACTCCAGCGCTGAAACACAGCCCACGGCCGCGGAAAATAAAGAGATTAAACTCCCAGAGGTGGACACAAAATCCTCTCCTACGCTTGAACTGAATGTAAGTCCAGTCAAGGCACCTGAGACAATCACGAGCCCCAAAGAAGTTCAAACAATTCTCCTTTCGGCGGCTATCAAGGTGTCATTAAGACTTATAAAAGAATTAGACGCAAGTATTGGTGGAGACAAATGCTTAGCGATATAAAGAAATATGTCAAAATGCCCTAAGTTCCAAACAATGAAAGCAGCTTCACAATTTAAGATGCCAATGGTAATAACGGACATCGCAGAACAACCTTTCGACAAGGTTTACCTCGATATAATAGGTCCATTAGAAGCGACCATATCAGGTAATAAATATATCTTGGCTTTCCAGGATAATCTCACCAAATTTGTCGATTGGTATGCCATACCTAATGGAGAAGCAGTAACAGTAGCCCAAATTTTCTTCGATGAAATTGTCACGCGCTATCGGATTCCATAGAGAATAGTCACCGATCAGGGAACTAATTTCCTGAGTGAGCTATTCAAAAAGGTCTGCATACTGCTAAAGGTAAAGAAGTTACAGATATCAGCATACCATCCACAGCCTAATGGAGCACTAGAAAGTACCCATAGACCTTTGATAGAATATCTGATTACAATAGTAGACGAGAATTCCAAAACGAACCGCTGCATTCGTGCACAATAATAGCGTACACGACGGTACTAAATTATCTCCGATGGATTTCCTATACGGCTTCACAGCGGATGTCCCATTTAATTTAAAACGGGATCCGGAACCCGTTTATAACCACGAAAGTTATTACCACATGGTAAAATGCAGATTTTAAAAATCGTATGTCACGGCTCGTAAAAATCTCTTAGCCAGCAAACAGCACTCAAAGGCATATTATGACAAAACAGTCAGGTCTCTTACTTTCCACTTAGCAGACAAAGTCCTCATCAAAAGTGAGAGCAGGAAACTTAAACTGTCTCAAGTCTGGGTTGGTCCCTGCCTGGTAATCAATGTTTCAACAAATACCACTATAAAAATAGGCAAGCGACAGGTTGTAGTACACAACAATCATTTGAAACCCTATTACAAATAGTGTCACATGGTGTCTTCTTCGTTCCTTTAGTTCTGAAAACAGAAGAAGAGGACCAAATCAATTGTCTATCACAAAAATGAAAGAAAAGAAAATGTTGATGCTGCTAGTGCGTGAGGGCACAAAGGCGCAGCAACTGGTTCTATAGAAAACTAATTCAGATTAGTCTCTGAATATAGATTTCATATACCCAAGGTGGTATAAATCTGTTTCTATATAGTAATAGCTTTTTATGGTGCATGCGGGCACAAGGCAGCAAAATTACCGTTGCTCGTGAGTGAGAGCACAAGGGTAGCAAAGTGCTATATGTATTCGGTAAAACCAATCAGATTATTCTCTGAACATTCCGCGCGTGCGCAGAATTGTAGCAATATGCTACTATAAAGAAGAAGCGCAGATTAGTCTCTGCATCAGAATTATTCTTCTGTAAATGTGAGCAGGAAATATAGCAGATTAATCTCTGCAGCAGAATTATTCTCTGCTTAGATGTGGACAGGAGTGTTGCAGATTAATCTCTACGCAGAATTAATCTTCTGCTAATATATAGGCAGGAGTATTGAAGATTAATCTCTGCGCAGAATTAATCTTCTGCTTATGTGTGGACCTGGGCAGGAAAGTTGGAAATGATAAGATTTTCAGATTAATCTCTAAAATATAGAATTAATCTTCTATAATGAGGTTGGGAATAATATTCTTGTCACTCGGATTAGTCTCCGAATCAGATGAGCTCTGAACCAAGAATGATTTTCTGCTGCGGCTCGTCGGCTTTATATAGCCGCCGCATCCCAAGGAAGGAAGTTCCCAACTATCAGATAAGTGGTTTTTCTTTTAATTTATTTAAGTGAAAATTCTCTGTAGTGGACTGTATTATAATGTGTGTGACGGGGTGCCGGTTTTGAAAAGATAACTCGGCTTTTAATTCAAAGTATAAAATTTTATTTAATAATTTGTGCTAAAATTCTCTGTAGTGGACTGTATTATAATGTGTGTGACGGGGTACCGGTTTTGAAAAGATAACTCGGCTTTTAATTCAAAGTATAAAATTTTATTTAATAATTTGTGCTATTTCAGTTCTTAATCTACCGCGCTTTCGTTATCCAAGCTCAACATCCATTCCACTGAACTCACCTATGAACTCGGGAACGGCAGAATGTAAGAGGAACGAAGAACCTCACTTGTATTGTGGTACTTGGCACAGAAGCACAGGCTTAAATTTCGGGTTCGGCGTAAATTAAGAATCGCTATTTAGTAGTAAGAATTTAGTAAGTGTATTTTTAACAAAAGGGACGGGATATTTGCAACATTGACAACGCTATAGTGGTGACCTCGACATCCGCTGCTACTGCAGGTTAAATTAAAAAAATAAAAGGCGAAAAGTCTGAAGATCATCTGCCCGAAATTGCAATTTTGCAATAAATCACTAAACCTGTAAAACCGCATAATTCGAAGCATTGGAATTCGTGCGTAAATGGTACCCATCAACCGGACAGACAGCAGACACAATCAGGCAGAGTGACGTCAGCGTTCGAATTGCCCGCAGTACGCGAGAGGAGAGGCACATTTCTTCCAACACAACTCAACACAACAGTTCAACACTGCCATTGCCATCTTTATGTTCCAGGCCGTGACACAAAACGATTTTGCTACTTGCAAAACACTAACTAAACACTAACACTGCACAACTACACGACCTGGCAGCTTCTGCGCGGGAGAGATTTTGCCAACTTGGGACCACTGACCCAGGCACTAAGTTGGAGGATGCTGTCGTTCTGAACAGACCACCACACACACCTTTCAGTACAATTACAACACGTGTGCTCCGTGACGTGCTTATGTCAATAAGACCTCCGGAGTATATAGGATACAACAGATGGCGAACACATCTCGGGGTGAATATGGGCGTGATGGGAGGGATAACTTGCAGAGTAGTCTACAGTTATCCTTCTAGTTACAAAGATGCCGATGTAGCATTCAAATTGCTGCATCACAGTCTTATGCGTACTAATCAGTTGTCACATATTGACCACCGAATTCAGAGGATTTGCACAGTTTGTGGTGGTGAAGGCACCCTGTTTCACAGGTTCTTTACTTGCCCAGCTTTGCAAGATATGTGTCAGTTGATCCACCTGAATTTCAGCATTACTAGAACATCGTTTCTATGGGGGCCAAAGGTTTGTAGTCGGGTGAATTGTCTAATTAGCTTTGTGTTGACACTGGCCAAATCTACAATTCACCTGCACTACACGAGAGTCGAAGATGGGAATTAGAACACTGACCCACAACACCACGCACACGCACTTAAGCGCCACTTCGTTGACAGGTTGAAGAGACGTTCACGTCTCGAATATCTGGCAACGAACGCAGACACATTCAACTGCACGTGGCAACCACTATCGTCGGTGCAGGATGAAGCTCTTGTCTTTCGCTGGTAATAACAGGCCACAGCATTTGCAATACTAGCCCACGGGGCTTCTCCCCGCTTAGGTATTGTTGCAAGTGCTGTGGGAAGGACAAGGACTCTGTTAGAGATTCTAAGCTAGAGGGATGATGAGGGCAGTATGTAGAGGTCCACGATACTACAGGCTGCCCTCGCGGGACTCTATAACGGTATCACGTAAATTTTTCGTTCGTTCGGTCATTTATTTTTAATTCGGTTTCGGTGCTAAATTTCAAAATTGTATGACCAAAATTCGTTTGTTTAGACAATTATTTTTATTAGTTTATTTTGGAAATTTGGAACTCCTTGGAACTGCCACTTTCCTAATTGTCAAAATTGGGACTGGTTTTAAATTTTTCGTAATAATTTAGATCTTTTTCAAAATTCTTGTGACCGTTTTTAGATTCTTTTGAGAATTTTGTTTGAACTTGTTTTACTTTTTGTGTCATTTTGTTTTAGTTTTGTGTCATTTGTTTAGTTTAATTGTTTTACTTGTCCCTATTGACTTTTATAACTTTAGTTTAGCTAGTGCCTTTTTTACCCTTTGTAGAGCCTTTTGCCGCCTATTTCTAAGAAAATTTAAAAAGAGCCAAAGAGCCACCAAATAAATATCATATACAAATAAAAAAAAAAATATTATTATTATTCTGAAGAGAGCGGACGTCAATTTGTGCTCCAAGGAATTTGAGTTGTAAGAAGACAGAAGTTCTGGTTACAAAAAGCTTTAGTGGAGTAATAATAGGTCTTGCAACCACAATTGTGTATAAGGAAGTGTTTGTGTGTGTTATTTTTTAGAAAAACTATAAAAAATTTAAAAATAATTGTGTAAATTTTATGCATTTTGTGACATTTGGCAGTGCAATTTAAATTAATTTTGGTCGTTGCCATGGCTTTTTTCTTCTTTATTTTTCAGCCCACTGCGTGGCGTATACAGGTTCGATTCGCTTCGAATGAATCTGCTTCTTTAAAAAAAAATTTACTTTTTTTTAATATATAAAAAAATTGTTTTTTCTATTTCTCTCAAACTTTTCATTTCTTTCTTCTTTTTTTCATTTTTTCATTTGTTTTTCAAATCATCCAATTTCGCTATTTGGGACCTGTTGATGAGTCAAACCAAGACTTAACACTTGTCACCAAAAATTAATGAGTTGTGTGATGAAATAACAAATTAGAACATTTTTTAGCTTTTGCTATATACCGGAAAATCCCAAAAAATTCTTTCTTGAACAAAACTTATTGGGTAGGTCAGTCGTGATAAACTATTTGATTACCTCGTCCATCGTTCATGTGCCAAAGTCTGAGACGTTTGATGAAGGCTTCGTAGGTCTTCTCAAGCAAAAGCGATAGACGCCTTTGGTGCGGAAGACGATATGTTTCTGAAAGCACGCTCTGTCTGCCAGTCAAGATAGGTGGATTAGGTCTCACTAACTTGGTTGTGAAATCAACGTGTCTCCAAGTGCGTGCATTCCAAAGAGTGTTTTGCCAGAGAGGCAGCTTGATTTCTCAACTGTGGGTGAATGTGGTGGAAGGGATCGGCATAGAGGAGTATTACTACCTACTCTCTGTTCGACCACTTTATCCTCGTGAATGGCCGCAGGATCTAATCTCAACGATTCAGACCTGGGGCAGAATCAGGCCAGCATTTCACCTTAAGTGGAATGCTCTACGGTACACGCAATTCGCGTTGATTCCAATCAGGTTTAATCCTGAATTAATAAAATCAGTGTTCAATAATGCTCGGGGTTTTGAAGCTGACACGCATACACTGGCGGTTCTTGGAGATATTATTGATATCTCTGGAAACTGTCGAATAAACACTAACACTGCACAACTACACGACCTGGCAGCTTCTGCGCGGGAGAGATTTTGCCAACTTGGGACCAGTGACCCAGGCACTAAGTTGGAGGATGCTGTTGTTCTGAACAGACCACCACACACACCTTTCAGTACACTTACAACACGTGTGCTCCGTGACGTGCTTATGTCAATAAGACCTCCGCAGTATATAGGATACAATAGATGGCGAACACATCTCGGGGTGAATATGGGCGTGATGGGAGGGATAACTTGCAGAGTAGTCTACAGTTATCCTTCTAGTTACAAAGATGCCGATGTAGCATTCAAATTGCTGCATCACAGTCTTATGCGTACTAATCAGTTGTCACATATTGACCACCGAATTCAGAGGATTTGCACAGTTTGTGGTGGTGAAGGCACCCTGTTTCACAGGTTCTTTACTTGCCCAGCTTTGCAAGATATGTGTCAGTTGATCCACCTGAATTTCAGCATTACTAGAACATCGTTTCTATGGGGGTCAAAGGTTTGTAGTCGGGTGAATTGTCTAATTAGCTTTGTGTTGACACTGGCCAAATCTACAATTCACCTGCACTACACGAGAGTCGAAGATGGGAATTAGAACACTGATAAACAACACCAGGCACACGCACTTAAACGCCACTTCGTTGACAGGTTGAAGAGACGTTTACGTCTTGAATATCTGGCAACGAACGCAGACACATTCAACTGCACATGGCAACCACTATCGTCGGTGCAGGACGGAGCTCTTGTCCTTCGCTGGTGATAGCAGGCCACAGCATTTGCAACTCTAGTCCACGGGGCTTTTCCCCGCTTATGGATCGTTGCAAGTGCTGTGGGAAGGACAAGCACTCTGTTAGAGGTGCTAAGCTGGAGGGATGATGAGAGCAGTTTGTAGAGGTTCACGATACTACAGGCTGCTCTCCCGGGACTCTATAACGGTATCGCGTAAATTTTTCGTTCGTTCGGTCATTTATTTTTAATTCGGTTTCGGTTTCGGTTCTAAATTACAAAGTTTTATCTTGAAATTCGCTCGTTTAGGGACATTTTTATTAGTTTCTATTGGAAATTTGGAACTCCTTGGAACTGCCACTTACCTAATTGTCAAAATTGGGACTGGTTCTAAATTTCTGGTTAAACTTTAGATCTTTTTCAAAATTCTTGTGTCCATTTCTAGTCGCTTTTGAGAATTTGGTCTTGTTTGTTTTCCTTTTTGTGTGTCATTTTAATTGTATTAATTGTTTTTAATTGTTCCTTTTGACTGTTTATAGGTTAGATTAGCTAGTGTCTTTTTTTTTACAATTTTGTGCCTTTTGGCAATTTTAAGGAATATTTAAAAGAGCCACAAAAAAGAGCCAAAAATAAAGAGCCTATATAAATAAAAACAAAAAAAAATATTATTATTATTCGAGTAACGATGGGTTTGTTCACTAGGATTTCTTTGGTTAAAATTGCGGTGTGCAAATTGACCTGAATAATTATTATTTCTAAAAATTCTTGAGTCTGTTTGAAACATTCTACTGTTATTGTTATTAAAATTGCGACTGTAATTGAAGTTGTTGTTCTGTCTGAGCATTGCGGGAAAACTGGGATTATTATTGTGGCTACCAGGAATTCTTTTATGGTTTTTGTTCATATCTTTATCTATTCTTATCAACTGTATATAGATTTTTATTTCTAATTCCAGTTTTTAAAAGAGCTTGATACGGTTCTTCTACAGTCGTAATACTTTTTGTTCTAATATACATAGCGTCTGTTCTATCAATTTTACTTAAAAATTTCTCTAATATACTTTTTTGATTAAAACTAGGTTTAAAATCAGTAAGTTTTTCACTGTTTAATGAGTAATTTAAATTGAGTTTATCTAATATACAACTTAAGAAATTATATAAAGCACTTGACTGGAAGTTATCAGCTTGTTCCTTTAATTGCAAATAATCCTCTTGTACTCCGAAAGACTTGATAAGTTGATCTTTAATGTTATTCCAACCTGGGTCCAGAAATCGTCTCATAGCTTTTGCGGCTGCTCCTTGGATTTTAGTGAAGAAGATCCGATACAAGTAGTTCTTTGTATTAGCATCTGTCTTCATCCTGGTAACAGTTTCCACCTCATGAACGAAGGAAGATAGGGCAAAAGTATCATCTCCTGTGAATGAAGGAATCGCCCTTGCTTCAGCCATTAGATCTTGCAGAGTTAAAGATGTCAACCACATGTCGAATTCTTGTTGAACTTTTTCAAGTGCATTTTTCATAAAATTTATATTAAGCACTTTCAAATGTACTTATATACTTTTATTTTTCGAATAATCAGTAATGCACTTCTTTTGATGTTTTCATTTATTCACATAAGGATTTTGTTTCCAATTAATTAATTCGGATAGCAATTTAGAATAAAAATTCACTCTGCTATATATATATATTTTCACTATATATTTTTATTTAACACAGAGTCGTTAGCCTACCGACTGCGCCACTTTTATAATTATTATCGATAGGAAACAAAAAAATATATATTTGAACAAGTTAAAACAACCGAAATCAATTCAACTTCAACGATTTATTCCGGACACTTTTAGGTTCAACATGGAACTGAAAAAATATGAATTCTTATTCTAAAACTTGCATACAAATACATTACTCTACAAAATATATCTATGCGAGAAAGGAAATGGAAGATCTAATTACATTTCAAGTGACTTCTGCTTTTCTACGAAAAAGCTTAAATTGTGGGAAAGAAAATATATTATGAATGGTTACGTAGAGTTGGCTTTTCGTATTTTGGTACTTTAATATATTTTATATATGATCCGCACGAAGGGTTCCGTACCATCGTACAAATTTTAACACTTTTTTTTTATTTACTTTTTCAAATCAGAGTGGGCCTGTGAAAAAATAATGCTGTCATTTGAAAGAATAATAATAATGCTGTCATTTGAAAAAAAATGCCTACTGATGATAATAATAATGAATGAGAATGTGAAAATTTCAACTACCTACCTGTTACGGTTAATGAGATACAGCCCGGTGACAGACAGATAATAATAAGAATGAGATAAATCTAGCTTCTTGTATGGGGGCCCCCTTTAATTTTTAATTATATTTTATTTATATTATTTGTTGCTATAGCGGCAATAGAAGTACACACTCTGTGAAAATTTCAACTGTGTACCTATTACGATTAATGAGATACAACCCAAATAATAATAAGATTGAGAATAAAACGAGGAAAAAAAACGCCGGAAAAATTACGTTTCGTGTATAGGGGTCCACTTTAATTTTTAAATTTATTTAATTTTTTATATTCGTTGTTATATAGCCAATATAAATAAACAGTCTGTGAAAATTTCAATTGTCTACCTATTACGGTTAATGAGATACAACCTAGTGACGGACGGCCAGCGAAGTTTAGTAATAGGGTAACCGTTGTTACCCTTTGGGTACGGAACCCTAAAAACACCCAGTGTTAAAATAAAAAAATTTTGGAATTCAGATAGTTAAAAAACTGATTTAAAAAAATTATGTCAACAGTTGTTTACACTACACTTTTTATTTTCTTTATATTCATCACAATAATACTTCTGCTCACTGCTATAAAGCGCATTTACATAACGATGTAAGAATTAAGATTTTGAAATGGCTTTCCCTATTCTTCTCTTCAGCTAAAGAACAGATCCTATGCCCAACAAAAAATAACAAAATATATAGAAATTATCTTAATTATTTGTTAACGCAACTTATGATTCCTGGATGGAATCATCAAAAAATGTTTACGCAGAATCTTGGTTCCTCGATGGAACCACTAAAAAATGTTTGCGCAAGTAGTTTGGTTTCTGTAGGATCACCAAACCATTTAATATGCAGTAATTAGTTCCTGGAACTATATAAAAACGATATGGGGAAAGGTCACACCATATGCCTGTATACTAGGCTGATGTAAAATTCCCTTATTATTTATTAATACACAGCACGTGTGTAACGGAACAGTTGCTGTAGAACCGTTCACAAGCCAGATGTAATGATGTTATATTTGGTGGATTATGTTAGTGTAGTGGTATATTAAAATCGTTCTAATTATGATTTACATTTCGATTTAACAAAAACTTCAAATGCAGGTTAGCTTAAGAACTCTAATTCACAGCAAAGCACTTATCTAATATAAATCTAGAAAATTCTTCAAAATTATGATCTTAAAGCTATTTACAAATTCAAGCAAACAAAGGACACTTCGCAGGTATATTCCAGCTAACCCGATTTGGGAAGTATAGGAATAACTGTCTTGAATGTAGCCTGTACAAGACCTTTAATTTACTATTAATTTGTTATCAGAAAATTAGTAAAAATCACAATAAAATTAATTCACTTTATTCAAAGAAACAAAAATGCTTGGTAATCACATTAATATCACTAAATTATGTCCTTGCACAAATTTTACCTTTACCAAAAAATCGCATGTGAATTTATGCTTACCATAGGCAGATTATAAGCCAATTTCACGATTTGCACAAAGTGAGATCTAAAAAAAAAATAACTAAAATTGCACCAACTGAACTGAATTCCTTGAACTCGAACATTTTAAAAGAGCGATTCATGCTAAGGTTCGGCCTTATATAGGGTCTGAACCGCCATTTTTGTGTGTGGAACCCGCAACCATAATGGAAATTGCTCAGAATATATTATTTTTCATCAGGTGTGATTTATCTCATTCGGTGAAGAATATTAATATTGTTATATTTTCTTTTGTATGTCCAGGTGTCGGGTCACTTTAATCACACCTTCTTATCTTATAAACACCACAAAAAAAACTTTGCTCTTTAATTTTAACTTTATTTATTTTCAAGCACAACTTTCTTTCCTTAGATTTTAACTGTTATTCCTTTTTAGACACAACTCTTTTTCTTAGATTTTAACTTTTATTCTTTCACTTTCGTCGCGATCAAGAGCCCTCGTTCAGGGTAGAATATGCATAGTTGCATTTCTACCCTGAGAAAAATTTTCATTTATTCTGAAATTGTTTAAACAAGTCCAGAATATTTTTCGTTGGACGATGGCTTGAAATTTGATGTTTTTATAAACATCAGCTACCGTCCCGTCGATTGAAATTGCGGCGGGCGTATACATATAATTTATTTTCGCGGCGAGCATTTCTGATCGTGAAAGCTTTTTTTTTATATGTATGTACGTTCGTACATACATATTGTAATTTTTACGACAAATCGTACTGAAGGTACGGTTTGTCTTTGGTTTTATTTTTCCATTTAAATTAAATACTTCTACTGGCAAATTTAGCTGAAGGCAAAATTTGCCATGGGAATAATTTTGTTTTAATGAATGGAATGTGAAGAAAATTGCTGATGCAATTTTCTTCACTGATCGAGTAGATAAGCTAATCATGTTTTTAAGCATGATTAGCTTATTGAAAATTTATATGGATGAAATCTTTTAAATAAATTTTTTTTGTTACCCTTTTTCAGGTATGGTTTAAGATATATAACAATCCTTCCCCACGCGAATGGAGAGGAATAACTCTCGGGGGAAGAATTCGTCCCGTCAAAAGACTTTGGTATCTCGGGGTTTTTTATCTAAGGTATTAGGTTACTGTTTTGTTTGGGTTTAATTGAATCGGCAGAGGATGGATAATTTGTTGCAGTTAAATACTACCCGGGCCGGCGTTGTTTCTCTGTCAGTTAGTTAGCACTTGCGCTGTGAATTTTGGAGTGTCGACACCAACTTATTTTTCTGGTCCAGACTGACTTTACGCGATGTTGTTTACGGCGAAGGTGGATAAGACGCCCTTCAAGTGCCCGCCTGGGCTTACCTGCGTGGCCTGCCTAATTTATGTGAGGCATGTGCTACCAAACTGGCGTGGACCCATTCGCTTAGTCCTGCGAAGGACTAGCCAGCGGCCCTTTACTATGTGGGGGGCGGAAGCAGCTGTGGGCAAGGCGTATTGGGTGGACTTGCCTCTATACCCGCACCAAGGACAGTCTTGGGTTGGCGCTGGTAAGTTTTGTTTTAGATTTTCGCAGATTTCGACTTATTTAGCCATACCTTTTTTTTTTGTTTACAGGTGCCACATTCAACATTACTGGGCGATTTGGGCTGTGTGCGTGCTGCCACCCCGTTTTTAATGACCCGCTAACTGCGATTGTTCTCCAGATCATGGCCACACCTCCCCCTTGTGGACCCTCCGGACCCGCGGAAGACAGCGATGAGGACTAGGCTCGTCGCTAATAACCCCTTTTCTTTTTGAAAAAGGTTTTTACCTTCTTTTGTTTTTTGCTTTCTTGTCCTCCTTCTTTTTCGTGTTATATATAAAAAAATTATAAAAAAGTAAAAAAAAATAAAAACTTAGTAATCCCCAATTTAAGGTTTTTTTTTGTCGGAGTTGGCGGATTCAGATCTCGGTCGGTTTTCGGTTGAACTTTACAGCGTTTTTGATTTAGCGTTCTGTTTTTGTTGAAATGTTCTTACGAATCTTTTCTGATTGTTGGCACGGTGGGGCCTTACAAAAATTAATTTGGGCTAACAACTATTTTGTTTTTGTTTGGTTTCCTTATACGTACTGCTATTTACTATTTTATTTATTATTTTATTAGTTTAATTTTAATCTTATAAAACAAATTTTTAAATTATTTTCTACTACATTATTGGGTTTTTTTCTTTTTTGAAAGGTTCTTGCCTTTACCTTTATTATAGCATATTCTTCTGCTACTTTTCAAAAAAAGAATTTTTTCTAACCTATTGAAGGCTTACTTATCTTTCAATAGAAGTATTGTTTTTTGTCAATATCTAATTTTATTTATTTAGTTTATATTTTATTATTTTGTGTTTATAGTAGCCTGGTATTATGTTATTTGTTTTATTTTTTTTTAAATATATATATTTTTTTTACAGTTTAGGTGTTTAGTAGTTTGGTTCTATTAGTCTAAAGTTTATTTTTTCTAGTACATATTTCTTACTAATTAGATCTTTACACTATTTTTGTAATTACTTCTACTGTTTTTAGTATGTATTGTGTGCTATATTATATTAATATTTTAATTCTAGGGCATTTTCCTTTGATTCCTAGTTTAGATCTTTTTACATACATGTTTTCTTTTAAGTAATTCTAGTTCTCAACTTATTTATTTAATACCTTTCTTTTGAATTCTCTTAGTTTATATATTTTTTTTCTAAATAAATTTTCTTTGCTTTTATTTATTTTTTATTTTAACGCAATTTTTCTTTCCTATTATTACTTTATATATTTTTTTTTTGTATATTGTTTACCAGGGCTACTTTTTGTTTGAATTTGTTTTACTTAAATTGTTTTTCTTTATCTTTTATTTTTTGTTAAATCCATTTATTTACTCTAACTCTATAGTTATCGGGTTTTCTTTTCTTCGTAGTTGTGGTACACGATTTTCAGGTCTGCTTTATTTCTGTCTTTGTTAGTTTTTTTTTTTTTTTTTTACAATTGACTTTGTTATTTTATGTGTTTTGAACATATGACCAGGTTTACTTTGTTGATTAGTTTTACATTGGTTAAGTGGCTCCATTTTGCCAGTATCAGCAATTCACCTTTAAACTATTTTACTACTACAGCAATCATTATGGCCAGTACTAGTAAGCCCGTAAATGATATCGAAGTTGTTGACAGGGTATGAGAGTTTCTGCTCGATACCTTATTACTGTACTGGTCTAACGAATGAGTGCCAGTATAACTTGATTTATGGATATCGTCTGCCGTTAAAATCTCAGTTTGTGTGGAGCTGTAGTTTTGGGGTTTTGGTAAGAGTTCTGCCAGATTTAGGTTAAGCAGAGAATGATCTAATTCTGGAAATTGCTTCGGCTGAATAATTTTGAGTGGGTGTGTATCTTCCCCTTCGTCCCTAAGTATCTTTTCACCTAATTGCACTTGACATGGCTGCGTTATTTCAAGTATCCCTTGGCCCTCTAATTTTGAGATCAGAAAGTGATCTGGACACGTGATGGATAACACCGTGGAGGTGATGAACGAGAATAGCCATGCATTGGCCTTGTTCAGTTTTATCAACATGTCCTTTTGGAGAACTTGTACTCCGGACCTGCATTTGGGCAATTCATTTAACGGATTATATAATAACTTAATGGCATATTCGTTGGAAGTTGCGGCTTTGATTATAGGCGTATTAAGTCGACCTATATACGTGTTTTCCTCCATATTATTGGTGATCTGTTAGAATTTTTTCATGTCCTCATTTTTTAGGAGTAAAAATTCCTGCGTCTGAGCGTTATTTACCACCGAAGAATATCCAGGGTCAGGGATTAGAGAATAATTTGCTGACTTGGGTACAGGATAGCATCGAATTTGCTGTAGTCTCATTTTCGGCAGGTTAAAATTTGGGAGAGTAATTCTCACCACCAATTTGTTCTGCGTGAGGCGTGACTAAGCTCCTGCTGTTTGGTAGAGGACGGCTAAACAATTCTGATCGTTTGGACAATACGAAGTCGTTTTGCGATATATTTCTAGCAAATTTTATGGAGACAGGAGGAGTGGATGAATATGGTTGGTTCTACTAGCCATTATTATATCCAGAAGGGCTTGTTGTCGATATTCAACTTCGATGATTTGGAGTAATAAGCTTGATATAATATCTTGTCTTAGTTGCCTCCTAGTTAAGTCATCGGTCACATAGTGAAGATCGTTTATCTGCTGTGCTATTTTTTGTTGTCTGTCTATTACCATAGCCAGCGGTTTTTGAATCATTTCCAAGGTAGCTTTTACAACACTAATTTGTTGTTTCTCTAGCTCGGCTAGGGCTTGTGGATTTGATTCCAGTTCATCTAACCTGCTGTAAATTTCTTTTTCGTTGGTATTGTCCATGGTCCCTAAATGGT
This sequence comes from Dioctria linearis, assembly GCA_963930735.1. Classification (NCBI taxonomy): domain Eukaryota; kingdom Metazoa; phylum Arthropoda; class Insecta; order Diptera; family Asilidae; genus Dioctria; species Dioctria linearis. The sequence continues at coordinate 73,161,931 of OZ005744.1, read as the reverse complement.
AGTGCATTGCACTGCCTATTCCGTCGAATAATGACCTAGTTTTACGTTTTCCTGGGACCAATTCTTTAATGGTTCTCGTTCGTTTTTGGACACTGTCTATAATAGCGTGTATGTGCTGCTGTTGTATGTTACACAGGTCTCCTGGGTTTGTTATATTTATGCAGAGTTTATACACTAACGGCTCTGCATATTCTGCTAGTTTTATCTGGGTATCTAACTCATCCAAATCTCTCTCGGTGAGGACATTCCAGATGTCATGATATACCATGAGGTTTCCTAGGTCCAAGAAAAATATACCCGAGCCATTTAGCTAGGTTATTACATAGGTTTTTTCAGCGATTTCCCCTACTGTGTACTGGATGAAGAGGGCAAATATGATGGATTTTAGCGCCATTTCTGTGGACAATTCGGAGGAAGAAAACAATCCTTTAAGTATATTTGTACTTGCATTGTGACGTTTTAAACTGGGAAGTGGAATGACTCCACCGCAAATGTTTCTGGGAGGTATTGAAATGAAGTTTAATGGACACTGAAGTTAGAATTTCAAGTCAACCTGGTTCAAGCTGTTCAACGTGCTCTTACTCGAAATATGGTTTTAAACGATTATCATGTACCGTTACTATTCGCTTACCAATTTTGATTGTGGTATTCACATCGCTTGGTATTGCGATTACCTGATAAGGTCCTACCCAGATTTGAGCGAGCTTATGCTTTCTGCTTTCATTCTTGATGAGGACCTTGTTTCCTACATGGAAAGTTAGGGGCCGTACTGTCTTATCTTAGTACCCCTTTGAGCGCTGTTTACTTGCCAATAAGTTCTTTCGTACCGTGGCATATGATTTTTCGAGCTTATACTTCAGTATATGATAATAGCTGTCATGATTGTAAACGGGTTCGGGATACCGTTTTAAATTTGATGGGACATCCGCTGTGAAGCCGTATAAGCAGTCTATTGGGGTAAGTTTAGTACCCTCGTGTACACTGTTGTTATACACGAATGCAGCGGTTCGTAGGTATTGGTCCCATGTTTTGGGATTTTCATCTACGATTGTTCGCAGGTATTCAATCAGGGCTCTATGTGCACGCTCTAGTGCTCCATTAGACTGTGGGTGGTATGCTGAGGTCTGTAACTTCTTTACCTTTAGAAGCTTACATATCCTTTTGAATAGCTCACTCAGAAAATTTGTTCCCTGATCGGTGAGTATTCTTTTGGGTATGCGATAGCGCGTAACGATTTCATCAAAGAAAACCTGCGCTACTGTGACTGCTTCTGCATTAGGTATGGCATACCAGTCGACAAATTTCGTTAAATTATCTTGGAAGGTCAAGATATATTTGTTACCTGATGTGGTCTCTTCTAATGGACCTACAATATCGAGGTATACTTTGTCGAACGGTTGTTCTGCGATGTCCGTGATAACCATTGGCATTTTATATTGTGGAGATGCTTTCATCGTCTGGCACTTTGGGCATTTTTTAATGTATTTTTTGATGTCGCTAAGCATGTGTCTCCACCAATACTTGCGTCTTATGCGTTTGTAAGTTTTTATGACACCTTGATGGCCACCAAATGGAGAATCGTGATAATCTTTTAAGATTGTTTGGATCTCCGTGGGGCTCGTCATAACTTCGGGTGTCTTGCCAGTACTTATTTCTTGATCAAGCGATGCTGGGTTTAGTGTTTCCGCCTCCGTGAGCTAAACTTCGTTTTTGTCCGCTTTGGTGTGCTCCTCTGTCTCCACACTGGAGCTCGAGTCACGACGAAGCAATGAACGGATTTCTTTTTCTTCTTATTATTTGTGGAATCGTCTTCCTCCAGATCTGAGTCCATCGTGTGGTGGACTAGGGCTTTTACCGTTAAGGTTATGCCTAAACTGTCTTCTTTTAATCCGTGAGGGATGCGACTTAGTGCATCTGCATTAGTGTTGTACTTCCCTTTGTGGTGAAATCTCAACAAACGGGAAGTAGGGTCTTTCACATTGAAGACACCTTTGAGAGGTTTATGGTCACTATAGACCATGAATTTCCGGCCTTGAAGATAGCACCTGAAATACTTGGTAGCCCAGACAATAGCCAATAACTCTTTCTCTATAGTAGAGTAATTTCTTTCGGTTTTGTTTAATGTTCTTGCATAGGCAATGGGCTGGTCCTTTCCGACTTCTCCTTGAGAAAGAACAGCTCCTAGGGCCTCGTTACTTTCGCCCGTAGTAAGATTAAAAGATTTTGTAAAATCGGGATAAATCAAAAGTGGTGGGGAAATTAAGGCATTTTTAAGCTCTAAAATGCATCCTGGCATTCCTCTGTCCAAGAGAATTTTACATCCTTTCGGAGTAAATTCCTGATTGGACGTACAATTTTGGAGAAGTCTGGAATGAATTTCCTGTAGTAATTAGCAAGTCGTAAAAATGACTATACTTGCCTTACTGTTCTTGGAACAGGAAATGCTTGGACGCAGGCCGTCTTTCTTGGGTCTGGTAGGGCTCCTTCGCTAGAACATTTATGTCCTAGCTAAACAACTTCACTTCGTAGAAACGGGCACTTCTCTGAATGCAGTTTCAAGTTGTTCTCTCTCATTTTGTCGAAGACTTTTCTCAACTTATCATTGTGGTCGTTTAAATTTTTACCATAGATGACAATGTCATCTAAGTAAACGAAACATTCGAGGCCTTGTAAGCCTGTCAGGACGAAATTCGTTAGGCGTTGAAAAGTGGCAGGGGCTCCTTTGAGCCCGAATGGCATACGCTTGAACTCGTAGTGCCCATAGCTTGTGCTGAAAGCAGTTTTATGTCGATCTTTTTTGTCGACAAGAACTTGGTGACAGCTGTTGTCCAAATCGAGTGTGGTGAAATACCTTGCGTGACCTAGTTGGTCGAGAATATCCTCGATTCGGGGTAGCGGGAATCCGTCTCCAATTGTCTTTTGTTTAATTTGCGAAAGTCGACAGCGACGCGCCACCTTTTCTCACCGTCCGTCCCGCTTTCTTGGGGACAACTAGTAGAGGTGAATTCCAAGGGCTTTTACTAGACCGGACTATCCCGCTGTCTAGCATTTCTTTTAGCTGCTCATTAATTATTTTCCGCTGTGTTTCAGGTAAGCGGTACATTTTTTGACTGATTGGTGCTTGATCTTGCACCAATGGAATATTATGCGTTATCGCATTTGTGCATTTCTGATATCGAAATGTTTTCTTCCGCGGTCAAATTAGGGTCTACGCTGAGTTCTTGCTCTAGCCTAGAAATGCGCGGGTATTGATTTGGGTCGTCCGGAGTCTCATAATCCGGGTATAGATATCGTACATGTAATATTGTTTGACTTACTCTTCCTTTTAAGTTTTTGACCTGTAAGTAGGTGAGGCTTATTTGATTCCTTTTGAGGCTTTATTATGCTGAAGCTAGTATGTTGCAGGGTATCTGCTTCCTGTTTTATTGACGGCTGAGTTTGGTACACCTGTGTGGTCTTTGCCATAGCTGCGCGGCGATACTATTGCTTTTTGACCATGTAAAATTTGTTGTGCTGTGTGACGGTGGAGTAATATGCACCTTTAGTATAGGCTTTAGCGACTCGCTACCGTTCTTATATAGCCGCTGTTTGTTTAATAATGGTTTATGCCTCGGTATTTTCGACAGAAGAGCTATATGCACCTTTTTGGCAGGCTTTTCACACTCAGTTCCGTCTCTTGTGTTGTTTGATATTGCCTTTATATTTGGTATGGGAATGTGCGTATGGTTGTTATCTTTTGTGTGTGTCAATGGGACTATTGTGTAGTCGTTTATTGGAAATAGCTGTAACTTTAAGCTATGTATGACTACTTGATGACTGTTAGCGTTGAGAATACTAACCAGCACTAATTCTTCTCCAGATGACAGCAAACTGTTTGCCAAGAAGACTCCATCGTTTATCCCTTGGGATAAGCACAGCATTTCTTCTTGAGCTTTTAACGGGACTGGGGCAATAATTTGAGAGCGCAGATTGATTCCTTAAAGGAAGCCAATTGCTGCCTAATTTCGTCGGTCTCTTGTTCGCCCAGACAGCTTTTTTCAGATTCCTTGAGCCCTTTTGGAGCTTGGCAGCCAGCTTTTCTCGTTTGAGAAGCCTTGAAGACACTGCAGGTAGATAGTTCAGCCTGTTTAGACTCTACCTCTTCTGCAAGTGTTCTTACTTCGACTGCTTTTTCAGAATGTAGCTTGTCCCTTTCAAACACCAATGGCAAAGCAAATTCATCAGGATTAGTCTCCGTGCGAGGAAACCTTAGTGCCTTATTAGGACCCTCAAAGTTACAGTTTTTTGCTACGAAATGATTTCCTAGAAGCCCATCATCGGAAATGCCAAGCAAGGTCTTTACGACTTGAAACTTGCAGGGAATTTTGTTTTCGAAAACGAAGTTTCCCTGGCAATTTCCCAGCGTCTTTCCGGTACCAAACGAGGTCTGAAGTGTGCATGCCTCATTGTGGTTAATTGCTTTGTGATTTTTTAATGACCTTTTCTTTATTATACTTACCTCAGCGCCTGTGTCTACTACCAGTTTAGTTTGACTGTTCAGGCCTATGTCTAAAGGAAGTTTTACTGTAGCGACACAGGAATCGGGCTGCTGAGGAGGCCCTATTTTATTAGATGGGAGATCTATAGTCGAGCCGGGGAGTTTTGGGTCGACTGTACGTCGTTTCCCTGACTCCAGGCCTCCCGTTTACGTTTTTGCTGACATGCGCTTAATATATGTCCAGAACGGCCACAGGACTCAGTTTTTTTTCGCACATTATAGACTCTTGAGATCTTGTGGGTCTCTAGGTCATTAATTTGGTGGTCCACTATTGTTGTGGGGTGTTTGATTACTATTGTTGTTTCTTCACACAATAAGGCGTATTTTTCCTATTGAGGCAATCAGCATATGTGTGGCCTCTTAGATTACAAAAACTACAATTTATTTTATTTAAATAATTATTTTTATTTTGTACATTAAAATTTCTATTTGGAGATCTTGGTTCCTATTTTATATTCGGCGATGCTGTGTGTGCTTGTGTGAACTATGCCGGCGGTATGTGACTGTTTGTATTTGCAAGGTTACTGTGGGGAACCTGAGCGAATGGGTTTATGTCAGGATTAAATACGCTGTGATTTGCCGATGAATTAATTTCACTAAGTTGTGCGTTATTGGCTGTTATTGCACTTATTGAATGAGGTTTGTATTTTGTATCACATTTTACTGAAATTGCCCTGAAGGTTGCAGGAATAGAGCACTTTGCTGGAGACGTTCCATGTCGTTTTCCGCTAAATCTTCCAGCTGCGTTTTAACAGCTGGTGCTGATGTGGCTCCGTACTTGGATTCTGCTGCTTCATTGCAGAGTGCCAGCATTTGTTTTACTCGTGCCGTGAAGGCTATGAGGTTTTCCAAAGGATACTGCCTTGTTGTAATTAACTTGTTTACCAGTTCCTGGTAAGTTTCTCTAGACAGGTATGTGCGATTTAGCCGTTCTTCTACTTCTTTGAAAGTAGTTGGCATGTTTGAGGCAGAAAGCTGGTAAGCTACGCCTCGAAGTCTGGTGGGAAAGATTTGTAAAAATGCACTGTATCACTTGCCTATAGTATCCTAGGAATGTCTGGAGCTCAAGGCTCAATTTTGTATGCTGTTCTCCCGAGAATAGGGGAACGAGCTGGGCAGTCACTTTGGCGATTTTAGCGTAATCTGCCATGTTTAAATTGGGTATTTTGAAACGAGAATTTGACACTTTTGGGGAGCTAGTATATTCTATGCTGGTTTCCAGAAGGGAGTCCCCCAGTCAGATCAAAAGGATTTCACTCACGGTGGAATCACAGACACTGTCGATGGCACTTTCACTTAAATCTACACTATTATTTTTATTTGTAACTTCGAGCGAGTGCGACAATTCTCCAAACTCCTTCGAGCTCTCTTTGAACTTTTCAGTGCTTTCTTTAAATTTTCCGATTTGCTCAAGCCTTCGTTCCCGAGACTTTGCAATCTGTTTGTCAATAGAATCGCACTGTATAACCGAAAGTTCGGAGGAGTCTCGCATTTTCCCCTCTAAATACTTTAAATAATTTTCTAAATTTAAATTAGAAGGTCTTACTTGGTGGGGACCTGTTAGGATTGTCCCGCTCCTTAAAGTGACGCCTCTACGCACTGACTTTGGTAGGGGTGTTGTATTGGTACCGTCTGTTGCGGATGTTGCTCCCTCGTTGCCTCCTTCGTACAGGGGCGGAACTTCGTGCGTCGCCCGGTGAGGAGGATTGTTGTGGAGTTGGTTGAAGCGGTAGGATTTCCGGCGGCGTCTCCTGGTGGCAGCTTTCTTCTCTCATGGACCACCGTGTGTAAAATGTGCAGCTAGGGCGGCTTCTGCCGTCTTAATTCCCTTGGTTCAAATTGAGAGGAGGGCTTATTGCTTTCTTCGAGGTCCCTCTCAATTCAGGATCGCTGGTTTTGTCGCTTGAAGTTCTTTTGCTGCCGGGGGGCCCTTGGCCTTCTTAACTTCCCCTGGATAAAAGCTGAAAGGGGGGCGGTTTGCCTACTTCGAAGTCCCTTTCAGCTCCGGATCGTAGATTGGAGTGTATCTGATCTTCCTTCAGGTGTCGCGGTGGAATTCTCCTCTTAATGTGGACGTCTATCTTTCCTGGGCTGGTATGAAGCCCGCTATTTTCCCAGGGCGGTACTTTGTGCTTTGATGAGGGGTTGGCTGCGTGTTTTTTCAAACAGAGGCAGTTAAAGCTGTCCGACCCTGAGCATTGGGAGCCGACAAGATCGAAATACTCCTGAAGCCAGACTCAACTTCAGGCGGTAAGGTGTCTTGCCCAGTATTCGATCCCGTCTTCAATTCCTTTTTGATTCACAGGATAGAGGGCTTGCGAGCGCTTATACTTTGTTTGTGTAAAGTAGGCGTCATCTATCCTACCGGCTGCGCCAATTGTTATATTTTCTTTTGTATGTCGAGATGTCGGGTTACTTTAATCACACCTTTTTATCTTATAAACACCACAAAAAAAACTTCGCTTTTTAATTTTAACTTTATTTATTTTCAAGCACAACTTTCTTTCCTTAGATTTTAACTGTTATTCCTTTTTAGACACAACTCTTTTTCTTAGATTTTAACTTTTATTCTTTTTTTCCCTATTTTCTTTTTTTTTCAAACTCAACCGAGACCGCCGCGTACAGGATTTTAAAAATCGACTCGATTCTTTAAATTTTACTGCCGCACCGCCGTGTATAAAATTTAAATCACAACTCGGCTCTTGATCACTTTCGTCGCGATCAAGAGCCCTCGTTCAGGGTAGAAAATACCTAGTTGCATTTCTACCCTGAGAAAAATTTTCATTTATTCTGAACTTGTTTAAACAAGTCCAGAATATTTTTCGTTGGACGATGGTTTGAAGAAATGAACTTTGATGTTTTTATAAACATCAGCCACCGTCCCGTCGATTGAAATTGCGGCGCGCATATACATATAATGTATTTTCGCGGCGTGCATTTCTGATCGTGAAAGCTTTTTTTTTATATGTATGTACGTTCGTACATACATATTGTAATTTGTACGACAAATCGTACTGAAGGTACGGTTTGTCTTTGGTTTTATTTTACATTTTAAATTAAATATTTCTACTACCTGCTAAATTTGCCATGGGAATAATTTTGTTTTAATGCATGGAATGTGAAGAAAATTGCTGATGCAATTTTCTTCAATGATCGAGTAGATAAGCTAATCATGTTTTTAATCTTTGAAATAATTTTTTTTTGTTACCCTTTTTCAGGTATGGTTTTAGATATATAACAATATCAATCTTTTCTCATCAAAATGTTTTCTTCACATTTTCATTTCATTGAATGAAAATTAAAATTCTAAATTGTGCTATAACATGGCGCAATTAAATTCTTGTCGTCCATGTTGAGAGAATTTTATGTGGAACGTATTTTAACCCATCACTTTCTATCTCTTTCCTTCTCATTAGTTATATGAGAAATCATAAATTCGTAAATATCTCTTCCCTGAGATACTTTAGCACCTTTTTAATACCTCCATCAGATTCCTCGGTAAAAAATACCCCAAGTTCATGTGCCATATGTTGGCAATACATAAAATTTGACAGTTCCGCAATAATTAAAAGTTTGTTCTGACTGTTCGCGATTGCGAGGTTTCCTGTGCATGTTTTTCGTGCAAATTGTGGTAATTGCATAAAGGTAAGTTATGCAAATTATGTTGTATGTGTGACTCAGTGTTTGTGTGTACTTATTTTCTAGAAAACTCGTTTTTTTTTGTTGAATTTATAATCTTAACCTGTCTGCAAGTAAGATTTTCTTTTGTTGATTTTCGTGGAAAATCTTTACCGGAAGTTGTTTTTGTGTAAGATATCTTTTCAATAATACATAAACTTCGGTTTTATTGAGTTATTGCATTTCACAATCCCTTTAAAACTCGATTTTTGAGTAAATTGTTTTCCCTTGCGACAACTGTCACAGGGGAAAATTTTCATGTAATTTTCCTCGAAATAGTTCGCGGGAAAATGGTTTGTCATTGTTAACATATTCTATGACTCTTTTTTCAATAGTTGGTATAGATTTCAAGTGATGGAAACTGAAACTCAACCAACTATTAATAAATTTCCATTTCCCATGGTGTTGTTGTTACTTTCTCGACACTTTGTTTACATTAGTTGTATGGGGAAATTGGAAATTTTTATGCAATTTCTTATGAATACAGTTAGTGTTTCTTAGTATAAATAATTCATTGTAATTTATTGTTTAATTCTTTTTTTAAATAATTCATATTTTCTTATATTTCAGCTGTTGAATATATGTACGTAGGTACACAGGCACCTGTACTGCGTGGGAGGAATATATGCCAGTCGCCTTCCCGGGCTTTGTTGAGTTAAGTACTCTGTATGGGGTTTTAATTTATTAATTCTTTTTCTTTTCTTTTCAGCGTGTTCGGGGCTGAATATTCGCCCCCCCCCCACCCGGCCTATGAATGCCGGCATTCAACCGTTTTCTTAACTTTTCTATTTCTCTTTTGTGATAACGATTGAAAAGGATTCCGCCATCGGCTCGCACGTGGAGAAATACATGGTATCGATCCGGAAGATTTATTGTTTTTGTTTTGCATTTCGTCTTCCGTATGGCGTCGAAGTCGATACGTTCCAGAATGTGTCGCTGTAGATAGATATCTATTCCTTCTCGCGTGAGAAACCGCTGATGAGTTTGTGATGCATGTGTCATGTCAATGTGTCGTGTGTCAAATCGCCTCGTCTAATTTTGTTTGTTTTATTAATGTAGTGCAATTTTATAAACCCGAAATGGGTACAATTTGTTTAATTTAAATAACCTTTCTATCGTGTTGTTCGTATCTTTTTTAATATGGCCGTGGTATAGACATTTAATGGATAGTGCTGATCAAATGTCGGGTGCTGCATAGAATATAAGTGCGTTTACTAAAATCTTAACCTCGATGACAATTCAATATAAAGTGTTCACACCATAGACATAAACCGTCCACTGATCACTTTCTATGTACTGGAACGTATTATAGGGCCATCTATGAGTGAAGGTGTTTCGAATAGCAAAGACACTAAACAACTAGCTATTTTTACAACATGATAAAGGGTACTTTCTCGCACATATTCATCAGCTACATTCAATATTATTTTCCTCTGATTATACTGTCAGTTAAATATTTATATTTAATTTAATCTAATTAATCTAATTTTTCTGGTAATAATGGCACTTTGCAAGATTTGCTCCACTAAGGTTGGTGGCAAAGAGGCAGTATGCGATGGTATTTGCGGCAATGTTTTCCACGCTACATGCTTGAAGCGAAATACTCCATCTTCGTCTTCTGGGCACACCACCTGCAGTGAATGCTCTGATATCAAGCCTTGTCACGTCATGAAAAGTTTTTCGGATGCAATCTCTGGAGACCAGTCTCTTATGCTTAATAAAATTATCCAGTTTTCAGCCAATCTGTCTAATTTCCAACAATTTTATGATGATGTACACATATTGAATTGTAAGATGGAGAACGTTCTCAGCTTGACTGATACATTGAACTCTAATTCGATTGCGATACTGAAAAATTCATGAAATATCATCAAATGTATCTCTTGTGTCGAGCACCTTAGACGATCTTCCGTCTGTGGTAGCAACATGTGATACGCCCTTGACGTCCAATGCTAACAGCGGGACTGCTTTACCTATCATTGAAGATATCAGGCGCACTATTAAGCAGGTCAAGGGCGATATTGGGTCCTGTTCGTCGGGCGTATTGAAAAATTCAACGCTGTTGGGTTCAATGGTTCATGATATATATAAAAGAGTCTCGCTGCTCTGTAACTCTACAGCCTGAGCCCCAACAGTCTTCATCTACTCAGCAACATTCGCATGTCTTAATTCTTGCCTCCTCTGAGAATATTTCCTCAGCGAAGGTGGGTCGTCGTCAGAGACAAAGGAATCATCGCAACAGCCCAAATCATATTACTACTGCTGACCAATGATGTACGCTAGATAACAGACGTGTTTCAGTCCAACTCCCGTAATTAGTACCTTTAAATCGGCATTTCGATTGTTTTATTACGTGGAAATTTTATCTGCTGAACAGGTGTTTTAATCATTAATCATTGCTTCAGTCGTTTATTTATATCTAGCGCATAAGTGCAGAAGATCATTTAAAACTCTTTTAAGTTAATCGGATGATTGCTGACTGTATTGTGCTGCACTTGCATTGATTTATGTGAGCTGACCTTTTAATTGTCCACAAATGGCGACGAGGGGAAGGAAGGAAAAGCTACCATCTACATCAACTACAAATTCTGAGGAGAGTATTTCAATCGACATGCGTAAGGCCAGTAAGTGCCATTTGGATAGTCCGGGTTCTGGAGCTGTTTCAGATGCTGCAGTAGAAAAATTGGTGACGACAATGGAGACCCGTTTATTTGATAAAATGAGTAAATTGATTGATCAGTCGGAAGTACGTTTCTCTTCAAAAATCGATGATGTCATCTCTGCTCTAAATGGTCGAATAGTTGCTTGTGAAGCATCTATTAAAGAGCTGCAGGGGACGGCAAACAATCTACGTGAGCATGCCGACGATCATCAACGGGTACAGCGACATCATAATACGGGGCATACCACACCAACCCAATAAACATGTGCTTAGCATCGTTAAAAACATTGCTGCAGTATGTGGTCTGCTCTTACACTGATGCTTTTCGCCTTAAGGCAAAATTACCTTCGTCGCAGATGACGGGGAGCGGAGCGGGGTACATTTATCTTGTCATGCAGAGCAAAAAGCTTTTTTGTCAGCTTTCCGCAGATTAAAAACTCTCCAATTATCGAGGCTGGATGGTTTCTCCTCAGAAACGTTTGTCTTTATCGGCGATAGCCTATCGCCGCATTATTCTTTTCTACTCCGGGAAGCTATCACGCTCCGCAAATTGGGAAAAAAAATTCTGCACGTACGAGAAACGGCTTTCTATATATTAAGCGTAGCCAGGAAGACCGGGAGATGAAAATAATCAACCAAGAGCAATTACATAATTATTGTTTAAACTGAATTGCCAACGATTGTTGAAGTATATCCATTGATGCTGAGGACTCACTACTAAACTACTTAAATGATTTAAAGCTCACTTATTCTAACTTTGAATTTATTGTTTTAGCTATATATTTAGATTTAAAGCTCATTAACTCTAATTTTGAATTCTCTGAATTTATTGCTTAAACTATATAACTATCTGAATTACTTGCCATACATATTCTTAGATTTAAAAGATTATTAATTATAATTTTGAATTTATTGCTTTATCAATATACTTGGATTTCTCCTTTATTGTATTATAATTTAAAACTTACATGAATTTATGATGCTAATTTTTTCGCATATCCTTGTCTGGTCGTGTATATACTTTTCTGTTGCGGAGATTTATCATTTTATATTGTTCTTTTTATATATTGTTATGGTTCGTGCGAGTTTTGATGAATGCGTTGGTGGTCCCCGTTGTATGCTTGATAATGGATAGTTACTCATGTTTGGACAAGGTAAGAGCACTACTCGGAAGCTTGTGTAATCGTTCTGTAGGTTTGAATGTCTGTACGTAAACGCGCGAAGCATCAGATATGAAATTGACGAATTTCGTTACATGTTCTCTACTTAAAAGTGCATGTAATTCTTGTGTGTGAAACATGGTTGAACGACGTTGTCCCCTCACCACTTATATCCACTCCTGGCTATACGTTACTTTGTAACGACCGCAAAAGTCGAACAGGCGGTGGGGTTGCGATTTTTGTTAGAGATTTCCTGAGAGCTAAGGTGATTTCCTCTTCCAAGGAACAATCAATTGAGTTCATTTGCGCCGAGATAGGTTCTACAAATGAAAAGTTCGTTGTGTCCTCGGTATACTGTCCTCCCAACTGTTTTGACATTACTAATGCTAACGAGTTTGAGAATACAATGCCACATATAGGGCAACGATATGAGAACGTGATTGTGGGAGGTGATTTCAATGTTAATTTGAGACGGCATGATAATTTAGTCAACCAATTCTCTAATTTCCTACTCTCTGTCCACCTGCATATTGTGAACTCATTTCCTACGTACTTTAATGCCACTAATCCTTCGATTCTCGATTTGCTTCTCGTAGCCGACTGTGACAAGGTTTTATCGCACGACGAAATTGATCCACCTAGCACTTTGGACCATGATCACTTATTTATGAGTTATGAATTCTCTCTAGATCCGAATCTCCATCATAACTATTATTCCGTCCGCGATTATAATAACATTGACGCTAATGCTCTAATAGATGAATGTACATCCTTGTGTTGGGACACGATATTTAACTCTGTCTCAGTAAACCACCAAGAGCCTAGATTTAATTTGCTTGTTACTAATCTGTTTGAAAAGTATGTCCCTGTCAAAACGAAATGTGTAACTGCGCATGGCTGCCTGTGGTTCTCTGAAGGAATACGATTTCTTGTCTCTAAACGTGAGTATCTGTATCATCGTTATAGGCGCCTCAGAACAATTGAAGCGCACAGGTTATACAAGATTGCACGAAATAAAGCTAATCTGGCTATCTCACGTGCTAAGCGTCAGTACTATTCTTCTAAGCTCAACCTCAGCCTTCCTCACCGAATACTATGGCGAAATTTAAAATTGGCGGGTGTATATGGCAAAGACAGGAATGATGACTGTAGTCTAAACCCTGACGAACTAAATGAATTTTTCATTTCCTCTCACCTGTTATAACTAGCCAACCCGGCCTTCCTGATTATCTACTAGAAGAATATGCTACCCCTAATCCTTCTAACACATTCTCGTTCCGTGGGACTGATTTAAATGAACTTACCGTGGCTATCAGTAGTATTAAGTCTGATGCAATCGGACCAGACAGCTTGTCACCGCGGTTCATCAAAATGTTATTCCGGTACATTGGTAATATATATTATTAACTCTTGCCTAATGTCATCTACGTTCCCTAGTGCATGGAAAATAGCAACTGTACTGCCGGTGCCCAAGAAAACCCCTGCTGAATCTCACGCTGATTACAGGCCAGGAAGTTTACTATGTTTTCTGTCGAAAGTACTAGAAAAGCTGGTTCCCTGATCAACAGTTTTTTATCTCACCGTCGTCAACAAGTCAAGGTGAAAGATAGATTTGCTGTCCAGTGCGCGGACGCTAGAACGATGGATTCCCCAAGGATCTATTCTGGGTCCTTTGCTTTTCTGCTTATTTATCAACGATTTACCGAGAGTTATTCATGATGTGAAAATTCATTTATATGCTGATGATGTTCGGCTGTATCTAAGTAGACCTATTGGCCTCCTCGAGGATTGCGTGGCACGAATAAACTCTGATATGGACCGAATTTGCACCTGGTCTAACTATAATCGGTTGCTACTAAATCCGGGAAAGTCACTCTGTGTTATCTTTTACAATAGCACACTCAATGAAACCGACATACCGTCTATACTGTTGAACGCCGTTTCACTGCCTATGTCAAATAAGGTCACCAACCTTGGGATAGTAATAAACCCCAATATGAAGTGCTGTGATAACATTAATAATACGATCAGAAAAATCTATGGGGGCTTACGCAGACTGTGGCTTTCAGCTTATATATTATCCAGTCGTTCTCGTCTAAAGCTAGTAAAAACACTAATCGTGCCTTATTTCACTTTTGGATGTTTGGTCTCTCCTAAACTGGATAGTATCTGTACACGCAAGGTGGAAGTTGCCCTAAATGGCTGTGTGAGGTTCATTTATGGGTTGCCTAGGATTGATCATGTCTCTCTTCTCCGGTCTTGCTTGTTCGGATGTTCTTTTGCCTCTTACCTTACACGAAGAAACTTGGTTTCTTCGTACAATTTGTTAAAATTTAATAAGCCAGAGTACCTAAGATAACTTTTCCATTTTACTACCTCCCAACGAAATAGAAATTTGGTATCGCCTCGCTTTCATAAGACTGTAATAGAAAGCTCTTATCTTGTCCAAAGCATCCGTCTGTGGAATGATCTCCCTGTCAGTATACAGGCGGCTGGTACCATCAATGCATTTAAAAAACTCGTTAAAACGCACATAATATAGCTCCTTTTTCACATTCTTTTCTTTCTCTCCGCACGGGAATACTAGTTAGTTGATAGTTTCATAGTATACATAATCATTCTTATTTTTTTTTCTTTAATGTTATACTTGAATTGTAACTCCTACTTAATGATACTTATTTTTATTTTATTTTTTATTTTTATCTTTATTTTTTCTTTACTCTTTGAATTTCTATGTAAATGATTCTAGCTCCACTACAATAGTTGTACTCAATAAGATTTCAATCTTGTGTACTTTACCAAAATAAAGTTTATTCTATTCTATTCTATTCTACTGCCTCAAGTATTTCTTCAGTTCGACATGAGGTTTCTCTGGATACCAATGTGGCCTCCTTTGGCGGGACTTCATCTTCGGTTGCCGATACCGTGGTATCTCCGATTGTGGACGAGGTGTTTGATAGTGGGACGAAAGCTTCAGTTTCGGATGTCGGTATATTGCGGTCTGCTTCGGTTGCTGATATTGCCTCTACTAATGATACTCCGATTGTAATTGTAGACGCTGTTGCGCTGCGGCCAGCCAGGCTTCCAAAGTCTGTCTTCGTACCTAGAGTACATCCTGACACTACCGAGGATGTCTAGTTATGTTATGTTATGTTTTTCGATGAAGTGTCTGTCTCCATGTACATTTCAAGCAAAGCTGATAGTTTTTCTGCTGGTCCGGATGGCGTTCCTTCCACACTCATAAAACATTGTGCTACGTCCATCGTTACTGTTTTGTGTTATTTATTTAATTTATCTTTAACTTGTGGTATTTTTCCGAAACATTGGAACCTTTCTTTAATTATTCCTTTGCACAAGAAGGGCAATAAGAGCGACATTTCTAACTACAGACCTGTCGCTAATTTAAGTTGTATTGGTAAGATATTTGAAGCCCTGGTTTGTGATGTTTTGTACTTCCCCTGCAAGCCTTTCCTGTGCTCATTTCAGCATGGTTTTATGAAGGGGAAATCTACTACGACTAATTTATTGGAGTTTACTAATTTCTGCATTTCTGCTATTGAAAACGGTAAGCAAGTGGATTGCATTTTCACAGATTTCAGTAAAGCTTTTGACCGAATCACTCATAATTTTAATTCACAAGTTGACTGTTCTTCGTTTTCCTACTGTCTTTGTCAATTGGCTTCGTTCTTTTTTATCTGATATTCCCCGCAGCTCTTTCTGACGAAATAGATAATACTTCCGGCGTACCTCGAACTAGCCATCTTGGACCACTCCTTTTTATAATTTACATCAACGATGTATCTCTGATTTTATTATATTATATTATATTTCACTTTTGTAAACTCAGTAATCAGATCGTTGATGAAGTTCTAAATAAATAAATAAATGAGTATTTTCGGCACACATTCTGAGTTCTTTAATGGTTGTTGTGGGCTATAAATGCCCGAGCGAGTTCAATTGCCTTCCATTGATTAACGCTGGTTGGGATGGATTAGCCCTTGTGTGTGGAGTGGTGACATATACTGCTGAGTGCTGCTGCCTGGATCTCTGATGTTTATGGGACTGAGTATCTTGCGCAAATGCAGATGTGGACGGAGCATTGTGGTGAGATGGGTTTGGTAGACCAGTCAAAACATCACATCCAGGTTCTACAAACAGACTCTCTGTAGGACTCCTAGGAGGAGAAAAGCGGATGTCTTCGAGGATTCATCTTGATTCTCAATATTAGACGTCTGAAATTGTACTGAATTAGTGATTTGAATGTAAGAGGGGACAGTCACCAAACCACATGAATAACAAGTAACATAAATAAACAAGTATACTTCTGATTGTCATTTTTTATTGTCACCGCTTGACTGTGTTGTATTCGCTATGGGTAGTTGACATATTTTCGCTATGGGTCGCTGCAACGTACTATCCCGTGTTCGTACCTGAGCAACTCGTACCAATCCGTCAGTTCCGGAGTAAACTCGTTCAATTATGCCTAATTACCAACTAGTCGGTGGCATATGTTCATTTTTTATAAGTACAATTTCGCCAGTTTTAATGTTGGTTTGTTTTGTGGTCCATTTTGGTCTGTGCTGCAGTTGGTTAAGATAGTCCTTAGATCATCTATCCCAGAATTGTCTAACCGTTTGTTGATGATATTTCCATCGTTGTAGTAAGGATGCCTTTTGCTTGGAATAGTCCGGTTCAGGAATGGCATTCAGAGGCTGCCCAATCGAAAAATGTCCAGGTGTTAATGTGAATGATTCATCTGCATCATTGTGGACCTGGCATAATGGCCGCGAATTTAAACACGCTTCAATTTGCGTAAGTATTGTGGCATATTCTTCAAACGTACATATTGCGTTTCCAAATGTTCGTCGTAAATGGTATTTAATCGATTTCACGCCAGCCTCCCAGATTCCTCTGAAATGGGGAGATGCTGGTGGATTAAAGTGCCAATTTATTATTTTTGATGCGAAGTACTGTGAAGCTTCTGATTCAGCTTCCTTAATGGCTTGCCTTAGGTCTTTATCTAGCATCGTTTTGCCTCCAACGAAGTTAGTACCACAATCCGAAAATATGTCGGCACACAAACCTCTTTTGGCTACGAACCTCCTTAAGGCTGCTAAAAAGACTTCGGCTGTTAGCTCTGACACTAATTCTATGTGTATTACCCTTGTTGCCATACAGATAAAAATACAAAAGTACCCTTTTTGCCGTTTGACTTTAAGAAGTGGTAAAGTCTTTACAGTTATCGGACCTGCATAATCAATACCTACCTTGGTAAACGGTTTGGTTATGTTTACCCTTGAGGAAGGTAAGTTTCCCATTAATTGTGTGCTAGTTAGTTTGCGATGCTTAGCACATGTGATACATCTATGTATCCTGCTTGTAACGCATCGTCTTGCATTTGGAATCCAATACTGATTGTGACTCATGCTCAAGACTAATGATGGTCCGCCATGCAATGATTACTTATAAAGTTTATCGACGATGATTGATGTGATGTGATGATGTTGTGGTAAGATGATTGGATGCTTTCTTGTATGTGAGATGTCAGCATTTTCTAATCTTCCACCTACTCGTATTAATCCATCACTGTCCATAAATGGATTAAGTTTCAATAAGCAACTATTCCTCGGCAACTGCTTATTGTGCAACAAATGATCGTATTCATCTACAAATACTGTTTGTTGTTTGTTGTGTGATCTTCAGTATGGTATTGCTAGCTTGACTCCATTCTGTACTAGTGAAGAAATCTATTCGTTTTCTTGTGGATTTCTACAATAATGTTTAAATCGTAGTAGCGTTGCTACGATGCGAACTAAAGGTGTCAAGGATGAATATCGAAGTAATATGTCATCTTCACAGTTATTGAAAAAACTGTTTGGTACTGCGCTTTTGGCTTCCAACTCTGTTTGATCATTGTTGTTTATTATTGATTTGGGCCAAACATTTTGATGTTTCCCTAGCCATGATGGTCCATGCCACCACACACAATTTTTGTGCAAATTTTCAGCTAAAATCCCTCTCTACGCAAGATCTGCTGGATTATCCCCAGTGTTGCCATCGGTCAAATTGATATCATCAAATTTCCACAACACGATTGGCTACATATGATTTCCATCTATCTGTCCATGCAAATACAGGGGTGGTTTGTAATTGTATATCATCGACAGTGACTTTAATGAGTCTTGCTAGTATGACTGCTCCGTTCAGTTCTAGTCGTGGTATAGTTGTTGGCTTGATGGGTGCTACTCTTGACTTCGCTGTTAGGAGAGTCACGGTTATATTGCCATCAGTATTCACAACCCGCAAGTATAACACAGCTGCATACGCTCTCTCGGATGCATCGCAAAAGCCGTGTAATTGCGTTGCTAGAATAGTGAGGCCATCTTGGAATTTTTATTAATTCCACATGTTTCCAATCTCTTTGAAAGTTTTCTTATTGGGTATGAATGGCATTAGCAACTGGATTATCCCAAGCGCAGCCTGTGATCCATAGCATTTGCATCAATATTTTTGCTACAATTATTATTGGTGCAAGCCATCCAAGTGGATCATACAGCGATGCTACCTTTGACAATATAGTTCTCTTAGTTATGATTATTTTCTTCTCTTCTTGAGCAATTGTAAACGAAAAATAATAATCCTCAGATTAAAGCCGCCGGCCTTCATCATATTCAGTATTCTGTTTGCAACCCCTTTGCTTCGGTGATGCTATCAGCACCTGTCAATAGGTCATCAACGTAGAATTCAGTCAGCGCAGCTCTTAAGGCTAGTGGCCAGTTTGTGCTTTTATCCCCTGCTAGTTGATGCAATGTGCGGGCAGCTAGATATGGAGCAGACGATGTACCAAATGTAACTGTCGTAACTAGATAATCCTGAATTTGTTTTGTAACGAGATGCTGCCATATGATTCTTTGAAATGTACGATGATCTGGATGCACGTCAATCATCCTATACATTTTCTCAATGTCTGCGTTCATTGCTATTTTGTACTTAAATTTATGTTGGATATGATCTGGGTGTTTAATTAAAATACTGATTTAGGTTGATTTTCACAGGTTTTATTTCAGAAACTATATGCACTGATTTACAATGCAACTGGTTTGGGCGGTAGCAGACACTTGAGTCCGTACAGCTAACTTGACTGAATGAATACAAGACAAAACAGTTGAGTAATGTCGCAAATAGCTTTGGTTGTAATGTTGGTCCCTTCAACAAACAATCATTGATTGACTTTCCGTTTGTTGTTTTTGCTGAGGCGTCAAATACCACTGTCAACTTGGTTGTAGTGCTATCCTTGACAACTGCGTGATGTGGAATATACAAATATTTTTCACTATCCCGTGGAGGTTCAATTTCCTCCATGTGGTCACGTTCTATACAGTCATTAAGACAATTCTTATAATCTGATTCGAGTTCAGGATCCCTTGAAAACTGTTTTTGTAGATTCATAAATCTTTTAAGCGCTTGATTGTCCCAATGTAGGAACCTCATTTTCAACGAATCGAAAATTGACCTTATATTTTCCATTACTTAGTCGTTGAAATGTTGTTTGAAATATACCTTGACATTCTTGCTCCCTGTTGCTGAGCCTGGATTGAATTGGAAGCTCTTCTAGCTCCCAAAATCGTTTGAGCTGTATACTCAAATTGGCTTCAGTAGTGGTGAAGGTATGACTTTCTTCTATGTCATTGACTACTTCATTCATGGATCCTTGTAAGATCCAACCGAAAATAGCGTTTATAGTAACTGGTGCTATGTCAGAGCCTCGTCTGATACCTGCTTGGAGGATTTTTGCGTATATTCTTGCTCCTAGTAGGGCATCTATTTCACCAGGCTTCCAAAATGTAGAATCTGCTAGTCGCAGTTAATTTAAATGTCGATAATCTCCTTTGGAAACTACCCTTGTTGGTAGAGCATGTGTGATGTTCTTTAAAATTAGAAAATCTCCTTCTATTGTGGTCGAGTTTGATCCACAAGATTTTAGTTTTAACTTTGTTTGGTTATGTGATATAGTAGCTAGACTAGTATTCAATCCCTTGATTGCTACTGATATGGGGGTTCGCATAGCACATGGTTTCTTACAGGCAGTCTCCGCTATAAGTGATGACTGGGAGCCACTGTCTATATGACAACGTAATACTATGGGTTCACCACATTTGCACCTTATGTAGCGAAGAGCGGGCCCTTTGCCAGGTCTACCCACATCCATCCAACAATGAACGCAGATAGGCGCTGCAACTGACACCTCTTGCTGCAAAACTCATCTCGGGATTAGTGTGGGTGGCCGCACAGCATATTGCCGCTAGCGGTCAGCCGGCTTGGGGTGGTTCTTGCCACCCACATCTCTTGATGCTTGAAAGCTGTGCGAGAACCAAAAGAAAAGATAATAAAAGAATACAAGAAATTGAATGAATGAGGCTTGCTCGTCTTGTGGGGACTTTAGACAGACAGACGGACAGGAAAAAGAAAGAAAAGAGTAGATAAACAGGTATATAATATAATTGCTAGTTCACGTCGTACTGCCGATTCGTCTCCATGGTGCAACCAAAAAAAACGCTGAAAGTGATTAACTCTAAATATTACCAGCGATGCGCTGAGCTGTAACAAAACAAAATGTAATATCAACGCCGTACAAATGTGCAACCACCCGGAGAGTCCAACGCCAAGAGGAAGGGAGAGAGAGACAACGTGGACTCCTGATGTATGCGGAGTCCTGACTGGACTCTGATTGGGCCCATCGCCCCCATCCACCCTAGCTAAGACGTCGCAACCATCAGCCCTTCACTCGATCATCTCAACACGTGACTCGAACAAACAATAGCACATAGTAGCGCATGAGTACATAGAGCCTCTAGGTGAAAGAAAAGACCATTGGTGCGATGGTGTTTTAATTTAATAAGAATGAGCCTGGCATCCGCAAGTCACCTCGTTGTTCACACTTAATACAAAAAAAATGAATGTAGGGAGAATTACAAATGTGCAAAACAAAATCTAGGTCTAGCCTGTGCCCTACTAGCTGGTTTATCTTAATTAACTTAATTCAAATGCATGCATAGAACCAATATATATATTACATATAACCTCTGTCAATATATATATTATTATGTATTTCTAAAAGAACAATTGAGACCACAGAAGGTGGACAAAAATCTTAACTAGATACGACACCTGAAGACTACCCGCTGGTAGTGAAGGAATGGATCCCACGCTGAGCCGGAAATATGCTGGAAGGGTGCACCCTTTTCACCTCGTTTTCTTCAATTACTGGCACGATTTGAGATGTGGGCACATTGGCCTGTTTTTTTTTATTTCCTTTTCACCTCTTTTGGGTGCTTTCGTATCTTTACAAACTTTGGGCCTTACAATTAACACTTTCGCTGCGCAACAGCGCGGGCACAATGAGGTGAGTGGCAGTGTGTTGGCATCATAATCTTTAGAACACTACGACTAAAAAGGGACGTCGACGGATCACAACAACACCGCTTCGGCGTGATGTTATATGAACCTCTTTCAGGTACTAAAATTTCTCACGAATTAAATAGCGAGCACCGTTATATGGAAATTCTCTTCATTTTAAAATTTAACAGGTAATATATAAAATCAAAATTCTTAATCACAAACGCACTAAAAGAATTTCTTTTCTTTTTTCAGGAAAAATACCGCACAACTATATGGAAATTCTCTTCATTTTAAAATTTAACAGGTAATATATAAAATCCAAATTCTTAATCACAAACGCAATAAAAGAATTTCTTTTCTTTTTTCAGGAAAATTATCACGCAACGATATGGAAATTCTCTTCACTTTAACATTTAACAGGTGATATCGAAAATCCAAGTTCTTAATCACAAAAGCACTAATCGAATTTCTTTTCCTTTTCAGGAAAATTATCGCACAACTATATGGAAATCCTCTTCATTTGAAAGTTAGACAGGTAATATAGAAAATCCAAATTCTTAATCACAAACGCACTAAAAGAATTTCTTTTCTTTTTCAGGAAAAATTATCGCACAAATATATGGAAATTCTCTTCATTTTAAAATTTAGCAGGTAATATAGGAAATCCAAGTTCTTAATCACAAACGAACTAATAAAATTTCTTTTCTTTTTCAGGAAATTTATCGCACAGTTATATGGAAATTCTCTTCATTTTAAAATTTAACAGGTAATATATAAAATCCAAATTTTTAATCACAAACGCACTAAAAGAATTTCCTTTCTTTTTTCAGGAAAAATATCGCACAACTATATGGAAATTCTCTTCATTTTAAAATTTAACAGGTAATATATAAAATCCAAATTCTTAATCACAAACGAACTAAAAGAATTTCTTTTCTTTTTTCAGGAAAAAAATCGCACAACTATATGGAAATTCTCTTCATTTTAAAATTTAACAGGTAATATATACAACCCAAATTCTTAATCACAAACGCACTAAAAGAATTTCTTTTCTTTTTTCAGGAAAATTATCACGCAACGATATGGAAATTCTCTTCACTTTAAAATTTAACAGGTAATATATAAAATCCAAATTCTTAATCACAAACGCACTAAAAGAATTTCTTTTCTTTTTTCAGGAAAATTATCACGCAACGATATGGAAATTCTCTTCACTTTAACATTTAACAGGTGATATCGAAAATCCAAGTTCTTAATCACAAAAGCACTAATCGAATTTCTTTTCTTTTTCAGGAAAAATTATCGCATAACAATATGGAAATTCTCTTCACTTTGAAATTTAGCAGGTAATATAGAAAATCCAAGTTCTTAATCACAAACGAACTAAAAGAATTTCCTTTCTTTTTCAGGAAAAATATCGCACAACTATATGGAAATTCTCTTCATTTTAAAATTTAACAGGTAATATAGGAAATCCAAGTTCTTAATCACAAACGAACTAATAAAATTTCTTTTCTTTTTCAGGAAAAATTATCATGCAACGATATGGAAATTCTCTTCACTTTAAAATTTAACAGGTAATGCAGGAAATCCAAATTCTTAATCACAAACGCACTAATCGAATTTCTTTTCTTTTTCAGGGAAAATTATCACGCAACGATATGGAAATTCTCTTCACTTTAACATTTAACAGGTGATGCAGGAAATCCAAATTCTTAATCACAAACGCACTAATCGAATTTCTTTTCTTTTTCAGGAAAAATTATCACGCAACGATATGGAAATTCTCTTCACTTTAACATTTAACAGGTGATATAGAAAATCCAAGTTCCTAGTCACAAAAGCACTAATCGAATTTCTTTTCTTTTTCAGGAAAAATTATCGCGCAACGATATGGAAATTCTCTTCACTTTAAAATTTAGCAGGTAATGTAGGAAATCCAAATTCTTAATCACAAACGCACTAATCGAATTTCTTTTCTTTTTCAGGAAAAATTATCGCACAACTATTTATTGCTTTTCTTCTTCTCCTCTTTCTTTCTTCTGATTCCCGGAATGAGCTGCGCACTCAACTCTTGCCTGTACCCGTTCAGAACTTCGAATCAAACTAAACTGGCGCAGTCTGCCTACATTTCAACCGTACTGTTTTCAACCCGACCGACAGACGAGCGCTTTTCGTTTCCAAAGTCCCCAATGCTTATGCTTACCGCAGCTGGCGTACATTCGGGCTCAAATTTCTTTGGAATTTCGGGCGAACCTACTATAATGCATAGCGTGATGGTATCGCGTGATGCTTTACAGCTAGGCGAATTACCGTTTTCGTTGTCTCGATGCGGGTGACTAGTGATAAGTTTTTGCCCGAAAAATTGTATTTTGTGCTTATTTTGCACATTTATAATTTTTCGACTGAAAAAATATTCTGCTGTTGTTATTGCTTCTTTTAGATCTGGACTTGTATGCGGGTATGTATGAATATGTCTTTATTTTTTTCAGGAATTTGTTAATATGAAGAAGTAGCATAGGGCTACTTCTTGCAAATATAAATTTTTCTTTTCAGGGATTTTGAAAATATGAAGAAGTAGCATAGGGCTACTTCTTGCAAATATAGATTTTACATTTTTCAGGACTTTCTTAATATGAAGATGTAGCATAGGGCTACTTCTGGCCAATATATATAGATTTTAAATTTTCAGGAATTTCCTCATATGGAGAAGTAGCATAGGGCTACTTCTCGGAATTAGCTAAATTTTATGAAATTATATGCTCTGGGAAATCATGGGGTTTTGTCTACCGACGTAGAGAAGCCAAACAAAAGTAGCGTAAGGGGGTATACGCTACACTTACCATGACTAACGCTGTCGAAAGAAATGCTTGGTGGCTTTCTCTAGTTACAAATGTTTGAGTAGTGTTTAACTCGGAAGCACTATCGGCTGATTGTAACCTTGTGTGGATGTTGTAATCTTGTGTACTATTGCCGAGTGGTGTTTGGTCTTGTGGCGTTGAGACCTGTTGTGATATATTGCTCTGCGTTTTCGAAGATTTAGTTGGTGATGGTACTTTATGGAGATTTTCATGTGAAGTGGTGTGATGCCTTTGAATACATTCAAAGCATTTGTACTTACTACTACATTCATTAACTAAGTGATCCCTTGAAAAACACTTGAGACATCGCCTAGACATCTTAATGAATGTTCTTCGTGCTTATATATCCATCTTGAGATATTTAGGACATTTCTGGACAAAATGGTTTCCATTACATACAGGACATTTATTACCCTTTGCAGTATAGCAAGTTAGTGTTGTCTGTTTGCAGGTTGGCCTTGTTTGTCTTGCCACTGGCCTTGGTTGAAGTGCGTATGTTGCTAGAACATCTGTAATGGATTCCAGGATCTTTAATCGTTTATTCAAAAATGTAGTGAATTGTGAGAGACTCGGCAGCTCTTGTGTAGCGCCTTGCTCTTCTTCCCATAATCTCAAAGTGATAAATGGCAGTTTTTGTACTAAAAGATGTAGTAATAATACATCCCAAAAGCTTGTGTCCCCTTGTAAATTCTTTAATTGTTGCAATGATTCTTCTGTTGTATCTATTACTGACTTTATGCCCTTACTTGTTTCCAGATTTTGTTTTGCTTGATTAACTAATGCCTTGAGCTGGTGATTGACTAGAATCCGTTTATTTTCGTACCGTTCCTTTACCTTCTGGACTATATGCCAGTGTCTTGGTTTGTAATAGGAGTATGTCTTAAAAACTTCTCGGCTTCACCAGCTAAACATGTCTTCAAATGATGTAGTTTCTGTATATCTGTTAATCGAGAATTGTTGTGGACTAATGACACAAACAGATAATGAAATGATCGCCATCGATCATAGTCGCCATTATATGTAGGTAATACGATCGGTAATGAGGATTCTTGTTGCATGATTATAGTTGGCTCTGTTGAAACAGATGTGTTGGGACTCAATAATAGTTGAATATTTTCGTAAGCCTTCCACCAACTCGCTCATATATTCTGTGTATTTGAGCTCTGACTTACCCTAGTTGTCTTCTTCTAGAAATGTATTTGATTCATCTGAATCCTCCCCAACCAATGATTCATTGAGTACTAAATCAATTGCGCTATAATTTTCCCAGATTTTTCTCAAATCTGCAATTCTTGTTTCGTAGAATCCTGGAGTGCGTTTAGGTATTGCAGTTTTTTTTGCATTTTCCATAAATTTGTCTAGTCTACCTCTCAATACCGTTTCCTTATTGAATAGTTCTTGTAGCGAAGGCATAGTGCCGTTAATAATGTATTATGTAACGGTAATGTATATAACTGTCGCTTAATAATGTGAATTGATGCTCGCTTATTTCGAATGAATTTAAGAATCTAACAAATGTTTCTATTTCCTGGATGGAACCACCAAAAAATGTTGACGCAACTTACGATTCCTGAATGGAATCATCAAAAAATGTTTACGCAGAATCTTGGTTCCAGGGTGGAACCACTAAAAAATGTTTGCGCAAGTAGTTTGGTTCCTGTAGGATCACCAAGCAATTTAATATGCAGTAATTACTTCCTGGAACTATATAAAAACGATACGTAGAAAGCTCACACCGTATGCTGATGTAAAATTCCCTTATTATTTATTAATACTGCAATTTCAGCACGTGTGTAATGGAACAGTTGCTGTAGAACCGTTCACAAGACACATTATGTTAGTGTAGCGGTATATTAAAATCAGAACGAGCATAAATAAATTTACATTTCGATTTAATAAAAACTTCAAATGCAGGTTAGTTTAAGCACTCTAATTCACAGCAAAGCACTTATCTAATATAAATCTAGAAAATTCTTCAAAATTATGATGTTAAAGCTATTTACAAATTCAAGCAATCAAAGGATAATTCGCAGGTATATTCCAGCTAACTCGATTTGGGAAGTATAGGAATAACTGTTCGAAACAAATCGCTTCGAATACATTTCTCTTAACAGATACCTTCTGAAAAGAAAACATCCTGAAAACATACCATCAAACTTTTAGGAAAATTAAATCTAATTTGATTACTCTTAATCAAAAAACAGGTACACAACCTAACAAAGCCATGTATTTGACATCTACATAACACATTGCTCAAATACAATACATAAGTATAGCTTCATCGAGCAGATCGAATTAAAATCATTAGCATATATTTGAACTGTTAGATTCGTGCTAAATACAAATCCTGCAAACGCAAAATATTACAAAAATACCATGCTAAAATTGAGTTCTAAAATCAAAACAAATTCAATTGAATTACAATTTTCCCAAAAATATGTACAACATGTCATGTAGCATACAATTCATGGCGAAATATAATCAGATCAAGCCGATCAATTTGCAACTTATCATTATCATCATTACAAGTACCATCCAACGGGAATTTCTTCGCTACGTGATAGAGAGAATATTTTTTGCAAATATAATTCAATTTAACACAGCAGCATGTGAAGATTTAATTTCTTGTTGCTATGCATTTTTGTGCGCTGCTATGAAAATTTTATCGCTAGTACCGTAAGATCACAGCTGCACTGCCAATTCTTGCAATCATTCGCCTCTGCTACTCCATCAGTGGTATCGTGTGCAAGCAAGGGCTATATAAACGACAAGCTGACTGACCTCGATCTCTTTTTGTACTTGGCATCGCTTGATGTAAGTTGGCTAGTTAGGGACTAACATTTATATCGGGTATCGACTGATATATAATTTTTTAACAACTAATTAAAACGCTTTATTTCTGGTCTCGACGGAAATAAAGAATCTTGCTTCGGATCTCGACTGAAGTTAAGATATTTACTTACACTCACTTTAAGTCGGGTCTCGACTGGCTTAAAGATTATTATCTCGGGTTTCGACTGAGATAATCTTTTACTAACAAAACACTTTATTTCTGGTCTCGACGGAAATAAAGAATCTTGCTTCGGGTCTCGACTGCAGTTAAGATACTTACTAACACTCACTTTAAGTCGGGTCTCGACTGGCTTAAAGAATATTATCTCGGGTCTCGACTGAGATAATCTGTTTAATGTGTTTTCTAGTGTGTGTTGATCTCTGACCCAACAGTTTATGTAATTCTGTCTTAATACGATTGATCAAGATATTTAAGCTAAGTAAGTGTGCCAGTGTTTTGAAGTTAAGTTATTCTAACGTTGCTCTATATTAACCATATATATTTATTGAATTTCTATTTATATATCTATTATTAACAATCCTGTAAGTGTGTTTCCCCATACGTCTGAATGGTTGACCTGAAAACTTTTATACATAATCTGATCTGATTGTGGGAAATTCTAAAAAATAAGTGCAGTAGTTTCTTGAAAGTAAAAGAAAGTGAACAGTGTTGATTTGTTGTTAGGGAATAGACCACTGATCTTGATCCAAATTTACCAGTGCATTCATTTCAGTCACTTAATCAAATTTGAGTGTACGTTCTACTAACGGACAGTGCAATAACTGTCTTGAATGTATCCTGTTCAAAACACTTTAATTTACTATTAATTTGTTATCAGAAAATTAGTAAAAACCAAAATAAAATTAATTCACTTTATTCAAAGAAACAAAAATGCTTGTTAATCACAATAATATAACAAATATGCTCAAATTTCACCTTTACCGAAAAATCGCGTGTGGGCTTATGCTTACCATAGGCAGATTATAAGTCAATTTCACGATTTGCACAAATTGAGATCTCAAAAAAAGTAACTAAAATTGCACCAACGAACTGAACTCCTTGAACTCGAAAATTTTAAGAGAGCGATTCATCCTAAGGTTCGGCCTTATATAGGGTCTGAACCGCCATTTTTGTGTGTGTAACCCGCAACCATAAGGAAATTGCTCAGAATATATTATTTTTCATAAGGTGTGATTTATCTCATTCGATGAAGAATATTAATATCTATCTTTTCTCATCAAAATGTTTTCTTCACATTTTCATTTCATTGAATGAAAATTAAAATTCTAAATTGTGCTATAACATGGCGCAATTAAATTCTTGTCATCCATGTTGAGAGAATTTTATGTGGAACGTATTTTAATCCATCTCACCACTTCCACTTTCTATCTCTTTCCTTCTCATTAGTTATATGAGAAATCATGAATTCGTAAATATCTTTCCACTGAGATACTTTAGCACCTTTTTAATACCTCCATCCTCGGTAAAAAATACGCCAAATTCATGTGCCATATGTTAGCAATACATGAAATTTGACAGTTCCGTGATAAAAAGTTTGTTCTGACTGTTCGCGATCCTGAGGTTTCCTGTGCATGTTTTTCGTGAAAATTGTGGTAATTACATAAAGGTAAGTTATGCCAATTATGTTGCATGTGTGACTCAGAGTTTGTGTGTACTTATTTTCTAGAAAACTCGGTTTTTTGTTGCATTTATAATCTTAACCTGTCTTCAGATGAGATTTTTTTTGATGATTTTCGCGGAAAATCTTTACGAGAAGTCGATTTGTGTAACATATCTTTTCAATAACTCATAAACTTCGGTTTTGTTGAGTTATTGCATTTCACAATCCCTTTAAAAGTCGATTTTTGAGTAAATTGTTTTCCCTTGTGACAACTGTCAAAGGGGAAAATTTTCGTGTAATTTTCCTCGAAATAGTTCGCGGGAAAATGGTTTGTCATAGTTAACATGTTCTATGACTCTTTTTTCAATAGTTGGTATAGATTTCAAGTGACGGAAATTGAAATTCAACCAACTATTAATAAATTTCCGTTTCCAATGGTGTTGTTGTTGCTTTCTCGACACTTTGTTTACATTCGCTGTATGGGGAAATTGGTTACTCTGTTTCTTATGAATTCAGTTAGTGTTTCTTAATATAAATAATTCATTGTAATTTATTGTTTATTCTCTTTTAAATAATTCATATTTTCTTTATATTTCAGCTGTTAAATATATGTACGTAGGTACATAGGCATGTTATAATTTTTCCTCCTATAACTGAGGTCGGCGTACGCACTGAGGCCTGAAGGAGAGTAAATGGTACACACAACACTTGAACACTTTTGCTTCTTGTTATCTTTTCTTTATTTCCTTCTTTTACTTGCACAAGTGTATACACTTTCCCTCGGTATTAAACCTATTCTCCAAAAAATTTGTTCTTCGAAAAATTATTACTTCTCGTTTTCTTTATAACTGTATTAATTTCTACAAATTTTTACAACGTTATTAATTATCCTCTAGATATATTACATTTTTGTTCCTCGAAAAATTATCACTTCTCGTTTTTTTTTTTATAACTTTATTACTTTCTACAAATCTAAACCGAACCGCCGTTCATCAAATTTAAAATCAACTCGGCTCTTGATCACTTTTGTCGCGATCAAGAGCCTTCGTTCAGGGTAAAAAATGCATAGTTGCATTTTCACCCTGAGAAAATTTTCATTTATTCTGGACTTGATTAAACAAGTCCAGAATATTTTTCGTTGGACGGAGGCTTGAAATTTGATGCTTTTATAAACATCAGCCACCGTCACGATGCCGCGCGCGTATACATACAATGTACTTTCGCGGCGCGCTCTTCTTGTCGCGAAAGCTTTTTTGTGATATGTATGTACGTTCGTACATACATATTGAAATTTTCACGACAAATCGTACTGAAGGTACGATTTGTCTTTTGCTTTATTTTTTTAAAGTAAATATTTCTACTGGCAAATTTTGCTGAAGGCAAAATTTGCCATGGGATTAATTTTATTTTAATTTATGGAATGTGAAGAAAATTGCTGACGCAACTTTCTTCACTGATTAAATAGATAAGCTAACCATGTTTTAGGCATGGTTAGCTTATGTGAAAATTTATAATTTGGAATATTTGATTGAATTGAATTTGAAGAACTTATTCAATTTTTTAATATTTTTCAAATTTTAGGGTTTTCTATGTGAGTTTTAGGAACTGATTTGCTTTCTTCAAATGTTTTTGAAGGTAAGCTAATCATGTTCAACATGTATGTATGCCTGTAAAATCATCCCCTTTCTATACTTTTTCAGGGTATAATTTACGTACATAACAATCCTTCCCCCTGAGAAAAAGAGAATTATTCTTTGAAGAGGAATAATTCTCAGGGGAAGTTGTCGTTGTACTAGTTTGTATTATTTTATTCTTTTTTTTTTGCTAATTATCCTGATTTGAACTTTATTATTTCCGAATTTATGTAGTGTATTTTACGTTACCGTTGTTGTACTTTATCGATCATTAGTGCTACATTAATTCTTTTATTTTATTCTTTCTCGAATTTGTTTTGCTTTTAGGTCTATTAGTCTGGTTAGGTTGATTCGGTCGGTTCGGCTAGGCTTTACAAAATTATTTTGTGAGTTAATTACCCATTTTTTTTTCTTATTTAAATTTTAATTAATCTTGGTCGGTTCGGTTAGGCGTTACACTTTGTTTTTGTTTTGTTTTTATTTTGATAGTTTCTTGCCTTTATCTTTGTTATAGCATGTTCTTGTTAATGCTAATTTTTAAAAATTTTCTTTTTCCAGCCTATTTACGGCTTATTTATTTTTCTAATGGTAGCCTGGTAGGTTATAATCTAATTATTTATTTATTCTTTATTTCTACTTTTAAGAAATATTTTATCTATTTTTAGTACCTTACTCTATTTTTATAAATCTTTAATTCTAATGTCACTTTATTTTCATGTATATATATATACATTGTTTTTTTTTTTTTATTTAACCATTGTTAGTATGGTTTGCTTCATCTTTTTTCTTTTCTACAATCTAGTTTGTTATTCATTTATTATTTAGTTTTAATATAATTTTGTGTTATTTTTTGTTTATTTCTATTTATTTTCATATTTATTTATTTATTTATGTTTAACTAATTTCTTTTAAAGCTATTAGCTTACCGACTATTTAATAATTAAATTTAATGCCTTTTTTATGTACCTGATTTTAAATTATTTTTTCTTTCCGATTACCTGTTACTGTTCGAGTAGGTACGGCATGTTACTTTATTTTTCCTATTTTATGTTTATGTAGCATTAATTCTAACAAAGTTTTTCTTTAGTATTACTAATCTAATTATTTTTAATTCTATATACTTTTTGTATATAGTGTACCAGGGCTACTCATTTTGTTTAAATTTGACATTGATTTGGTGATCCATGTTGACAGTGTCCGTGTTCCATTTTTTAAACGATTTGGACTGATTTTGTTTTAGAGAGGCTTCTGGCTCGCCTTAAACTGGGTTGGGGAGCAGGAGTTCGTTCTTCTAAAGGAATTCCCTCTGATAAAACTTCGGGGTTACCTTGTGGTTGCTTTCTCTGTTGTCTCATCTTGATGACAACAGGGTTAAGATATTTTACAGCCACAGCGATCATTATGGCCAGAACTAGTAGGCTCGTAAATGATAGAGAAGTTGTGGACAGGATATGGGATTGTCTGCTTGATACCTTGTTACTATACTGGTCTAACTTGTGCTGGATATCTTCCAGCGAATGTGTGCCAGTATAGATTGATTTATTGATATCGTCCCCTGTTATGATTTCGGTTTGTACACTTTGGTTTAGAGACTTGGGTAAAATTTCGGCTAGATTCAGGTTGAGTAATGAAGGATTCATCTCAGGAAATTGCTTAGGCTGAGTAATTTTGAGAGGGTGTTTATTTTCACCTTCGTACCTTAGCACCTTTTCCTCTATCTGCACCTGACATGGTTGCGTTATCTCTAGTATCCCCTGCCCCTCTAATTTTGAGATGGCAAAGTGATCTTGACATGTTATATGTAGTACCGTGGAGGTAATAAACGAAAATAGCCACGCATTGGGCTTGTTTAACTTTATCAACATGTCTTTTTGGGGAACTTGTACTGTAGACCTACACTTGGGCACTTCATTTAAAGGATTGTACAACACTTTCACTATACATTCATCCGAGGTGGTTGCCTTAATTATGGGGGTATTTAGTCGACCTATATATGTATTTTCCTCCAGGCTATGAGTGACTTTCTTGAAGCTTTTCATATCCTCGCCTTTTAATAAGAGGAATTCCTGTGTGCGAGCGCTATTTGCCACACAAGAGTATCCAGGGTCAGGGATTATGGAATAATTTGCTGGTTGTGGTACTGGGAAGCATCGGACTTGCCGTAGCCTCATTTTGGGGGAATCAAAAATTGGGAGAGTTATTCTCACCACCAATTTGTTCTGCATAAGGCGTGACTGGGCTCCTGCTGATTGGTACAGAATCGATAGGCAATTTTGGTCGTTTAGACATTTCGAAGTTGATTTACGATACACGTCCAGCAGATTTTTGGGAGACACGAGGAGTGGGTGAATATGGTTGCCTTTAGTGGCTATTATAATGTCAAGGAGGGCTTGTTGACGGTATTCGACTTCGATGATTTGGAGCAATAAGCTTGATATAATCTCTTGTCTCAGTTGCCTCCTAGTTAAATCATCGGCCACATGGTGGAGATCGTTTATCTGGTGTGCTATTTTTTGTTGTCTGTCTATTAACATTGCCAGCGGTTTTTGAATCTTTTCCAAGGTAGTTTTTACAACACTGATTTGTTGTTTCTCTAGCTCGGCTAGGGCTTCTGTATTCGATTCTAACCTGCTGTAAATTTCTTTTTCGTTGTTGCTGTCCATAGTTCCAAACAAATAGTGCATGGCATTGCCTATTCCATCAAATAGTGATCTGGTCTTGCGTTTTCCTGGTACTAGTTCCCTTATAGTTTCCGTGCGTTTTCGTACGCTGTCTATAATAGCGTGTATGTGTAGTTGCTGCACGTTACAGAGGTCTTCTTTGTCCGTGATATTTATGCAGAGTTTATGCACCAAATATTCTGCATGTTCCGTTAGTTTTGTCTGCGTGTCTAACTCATCCAAGTCTATCTCAGTGAGAACATTCCAAGTGTTATGATACACCATGAGGCTTCCTAGATCCTCGAAAAATATGCCCGAGCTATTTAGCTTGGTTATAGCATAGGGTTTGTCGGCGATTTCTCCTGTCACGTACTGGATGAGGATGGCAATTGTAATAATTTGTAGCGCCATTTCTGTGGACAATTCGGAGGATGAAAATATTCCTTTAAGTATGACTTTACCTATTTCGTGCCGTTATTAGACCAGGCAGTGGAGTGGCTCCACCGCAAGTGTTCCTGAGAGCCGTTAAAATGGGATTAATTTGAAACAAACAGAGTAGGAATTTGAGTCAACCTGGTTCTGTGACAACATGTTTATTTCATTCGAAGTATGGTTTTAGACGGTTGTTATATACCGTTACAATACGCTTACCAATTTTTATTGTGGTGTTCACTCCACTTGGTATAGCAGTTACCTGATAAGGTCCTACCCAGATTTGGGAAAGCTTATGTTTTCTGCTTTCATTCTTGATGAGGACCTTGTCTCCTACATGGAAAGTTAGGGGCCGTACTGTCTTATCGTAGTACCCCTTTGAGCGCTGTTTACTTGCCAATAAGTTCTTTCTTGCCGTGGCATAAGATTTTTGGAGCTTATACTTCAGTATATGATAATAGCTCTCATGATTGTAAACTGGTTCGGGATCCCGTTTTAAATTTGATGGGACATCCGCTGTGAAGCCGTAAAGGCAGTCCATTGGGGTAAGTTTAGTACCCTCGTGTACACTATTGTTATACACGAATGCAGCGGTTCGTAGGTATTGGTCCCATGTTTTGGGATTTTCATCTACGATTGTTCGCAGGTATTCAATCAGCGGTCTGTGGGCACGCTCTAGTGCTCCGTTAGACTGTGGGTGGTATGCCGAAGTCTGTAACTTCTTTACCTTTAGAAGCTTACATACTCTTTTGAATAATTCACTCAGGAAATTTGTTCCCTGATCGGTGAGTATTCTTTTGGGTATGCGATAGCGCGTAACGATTTCATCAAAGAAAACTTGCGCTACTGTGACTGCTACTGCATTAGGTATTGCATACCAGTCGACAAATTTTGTTAAATTATCTTGGAAGGTCAAGATATATTTGTTACCTGATGTGGTCTCTTCTAATGGACCTACAATATCGAGGTAAACTTTGTCGAACGGTTGCTCTGCGATGTCCGTGATAACTATTGGCATTTTATATTGTGGAGATGCTTTCATCGTCTGGTACTTTGGGCATTTTTTAATGTATTTTTTAATATCGCTAAGCATGTGTCTCCACCAATATTTGCGTCTTATGCGTTTGTAAGTTTTTATGACACCTTGATGGCCACCAAATGGAGAATCGTGATAATCTTTTAAGATTGTTCGGATTTCCGTAGCGCTCGTGATAACTTCGGGTGTCTTGCCAGTACTTACTTTTTGCTCAAGCGATGCTGGGTTTAGTGTTTCCGCCTCAGTGTGTTGAATTTCGTTTTGGTCCGCTTTCGTGTGCTCTTCTGTCTCCACACTGGAGCTATTTAATGTCTCTTGAGCCTTTTGCTTCTGAGCTCGAGTCACGACGAAACAATGAGCGGATTTCTTCTTTCTCTTATTATTTGTGGAATTGTCTTCCTCCACATCTGAGTCCATCGTGTGGTGGACTAGGGCTTCTACCGTTAAGGTATTGCCTAAACTGTCTTCTTTTAATGCTTGAGGGATGCGACTTAGTGCATCGGCATTAGTGTTGTACTTCCCTGGTTTATATTCGATGTTGTAATCGAATTCAGATAGCTTGTGGTGAAATCTCACCAAACGGGAAGTAGGGTCTTTCACATTGAAGACACCTTTGAGAGGTTTATGGTCAGTATAGACCGTGAATTTCCGGCCTTGAAGATAGCACCTGAAATTCTTGGTAGCCCAGACAATAGCCAATAACTCTTTCTCTATAGTAGAGTAATTTCTTTCGGCTTTGTTTAATGTGCGGCTTGCATAGGCAATGGGCTGGTCCTTTCCGACTTCTCCTTGAGAAAGAACAGCTCCTAGAGCCTCGTTACTTGCGTCTGTAGTGAGATTAAAGGATTTCGAAAAATCGGGGTAAATTAAAAGTGGTGGAGAAATTAAAGCGTTTTTTATGCTTTGAAATGCTTCTTGGCATTTCTCTGTCCAAGTGAATTTTACATCCTTTCGGAGTAAATTTGTGATTGGACGTACAATTTTGGAGAAGTCTGGAATGAATTTCCTGTAGTAATTGGCAAGTCCTAAAAATGACTGAACTTGCCTTACTGTTCTTGGAACAGGAGATGCTTGGACGCAGGCCGTCTTACTTGGGTCTGGTAGGGCTCCTTCGCTAGAACATTTATGTCCTAGGTAAACAACTTCTCTTCGTAGAAACTGGCACTTTTCTGGCTGCAGTTTTAAGTTGTTCTCTCTCAACTTGTCGAAGACTTTCCTCAACTTTTCGTTGTGGTCATTTAAATTTTTACCATAGATGACAATGTCATCTAGGTAGACAAAACATTCGAGGCCTTGTAGGCCTGTCAGGACGAAATTCATTAGGCGTTGAAATGTGACGGGGGCTCCTTTGAGCCCGAATGGCATACGCTTGAACTCGTAGTGCCCATAACTTGTGCTGAAAGCAGTTTTATGTCGATCTTTTTTGTCGACAAGGACTTGGTGATAGCCGTTGGCCAAATCGAGTGTGGTGAAATACCTTGCGTGACCCAGTTTGTCGAGAATATCCTCGATTCGGGGTAGCGGGAATGCATCTCCAATTGTCTTTTCGTTCAATTTACGAAAATCGACAACGACGCACCACCTTTTTTCACCGTAAGGTCCCGCTTTCTTGGGGACAACTAGTAGAGGTGAATTCCAAGGGCTTTTACTAGACTGGACTATCCCGCTGTCTAGCATTTCTTTTAGCTGCTCGTTAATGACTTTCCGCTGTGTTTCAGGTAAGCGGTACATTTTTTGATTGATTGGTGCTTGATCTTGCACCAATGGAATATTATGCGTTATCGTATTTGTATAGGTGAGCTTGTCACCTTTGAGGAAGAATATATCGTTATACTCTTCGCAGAGTTCTGATATCGAAATTTTTTCTTCCGCGGTTAACTTAGGGTCTAGGCTGAGTTCTTGCTCTAGCCTAGAAATACGCGGGTATTGTTTTGGGTCGTCCGGAGTCTCATTATCCGGGTATAGATATCGTACATGTTGTAAAATTGCCGTTTTGTCGGCTGAATCTTGGTTTGACTTATTTTTCCTTTTAGGTTTTTGACCTGTAAATAGATGAGGCTTCTGTGATTCCTTTCGGGGCTTTATTTCGTTGTTCTTAGTAATTGGCAGGGTATTTGCTTCCTGCTTTGTTGACGGTTGAGTTTGGTACACCTGTGTGGTCTTTGCCTTAGGTTGTGTGGGATACTCATGCGCGTCAATGCTACTGCTTTTTGACCATGTAGAATGTTTTGTGTTGTGTGACGGTGGAGTAATATGCACCTTTAATATAGGCTTTAGCGACTCGCTACCGTTCTTATATGGCCGTTGTTTGCTTAATAGTGATTTATGCCTCGGGATTTTGGACGGAAGAGCTATATGCACCTTTTTGGCAGGCTTTAGGCACTCAGTTCCGTCTCTTGTGTTGTTTGATATTGCCTCTAAATTTGGTAGTGGAATGTGTGTTCTTTTGTGGTCTTTTGTGTGTGTTAATGGGACTATGATGTAGTCGTTTATTGGAAATAGCTGTAACTTTAAGCTATGTATGACTACTTGATGACTGTTAGCGTTGAGAATACTGACCAGCACTAATTCTTCTCCAGATGACAGCAAACTGTTTGCCAAGAAGACTCCATCGCTTATCTCTTGTGATAAACAGAGCATTTCTTCTTGAGTTTGTAACGGGACTGGGGCAACAATTTGAGAGCGCGCAGGTATGCAGATTGGTTCCTTAAAGGTAACCAATTGCCGCCTGATTTCATCGGTCTCTTGTTCGCCCAGACAGCCTTTTTTACATTCCTTGGGCTCTTTTGGAGCTTGGCAGCCAGCTTTTCTCGTTTGAGAAGCCTTGAAGACACTGCAGGTGGATAGTTCAGCCTGTTTAGACTCTACCTCTTCTGCAAGTGTTCTTATTTCGACTGCTTTTTCAGAATGTGGCTTGTCCGTTTCAAAATCTAATGGCAAAGCAAATTCGTCTGGATTAGTTTCCGTGCGAGGAAACCTTAGTGCCTTATTAGGACCCTCAACGTTACAGTTTTTTGCTAGGAAATCATTTCCTAGAAGTCCATCATCGGAAAGGCCACGCAAGTTTTTTACGACTTGAAACTTACAGGGAATTTTGTTTTTGAAAACGAAGTTTCCCTGGCAATTTCCCAACGTCTTTCCGGTACCAAATGGGGTCAGAAGTGTACATGCCTCATTGTGGTTAATTTCTTTGAGATCTTTTAATGACCTTTTCTTTATTATACTAACCTCAGCGCCTGTGTCTACTACTAGTTTAGTTTGGCCGTTCACGCCTATGTCTAAGGGTAGTTTTACTGTAGCGACACTGGAATCGGGCTGCTGAGGGGACCCTATTTTATTAGATGAGGGATTTATAGTCGAGCCGGGGAGTTTTGGGTCGACTGTACGTCGTTTCCCTGACTCCGGGCCTCCCATTTACGTTTTTGTTGGCAGTTATTTACTGCATGTCCAGAACGACCACAAAATTCGCACTTTTTACGCACGTTATAGACTCTGGAGTTGTTATTGGGATTCTGCGGCTCTCTAGGGCGTTGATTCGATGGTCCACCATTGTTGCTTGATCTTTGAATATTGTTGTTGTTCCTCCTGTAGTCACGTATATCGTGGTTGTATATTTTGCAGTTCACACAGTTCGGAGTATTTTTACGTTTGAGGCAATCTGCGTATGTATGGCCTCTTAAATTACAAAAACTACAAGTAATTTTATTTAAATAATTATTTTTATTGTTTACATTAAAATTTCTATTTGGTGATTTTGGCTCCTGTTTTATATTTGCCTGTGTGAACTGTGATGGAAATGTACTGGTGCTTGCATTTGTGGGCACACTGTTTTGCCAGGTATCCTGTGCGTAGGATATGATGCCTGGATTATATATATTGTGATTTGCAGGCGAATTATTTCGAATTCCTTGCGGATTACTTATCACAGGTGCATTTATTGACTGTGGTATTGTGTTCTGCACTGTACTGAATTGAAAGTGCCCTGGAGGTTGCAGAAATAGAGCACTTTGCTGGAGACGCTCCATGTCAAGCGCTCTTTGTACGAGGTCATCCACCGTGCCGTCTGTCATGGTCAGAAGGTATTGGCACATATACGGGTTATTGACTCCTGTTTTTAGTGCGTTTTTAGCGAAGTCTTCTAGCTGTATTTTCACAGCGGGGGCTGCTGTAGCGCCATATTTGGACTCTGCTGCTTCATTACAGAGTGCCAGCATTTGTTTTACTCGTGCCGTGAAGGCTGTGAGGTTTTCCAAAGGATACTGCCTTGTAGTAATTAATTTATTTACCAGTTCCGGGTAAGTTTCCCTAGGCAGGTAGGTACGATTTAGCCGTTCTTCTACCTCTTTGAAAGTAGTAGGCATATTTGAGGCAAAAAGCTGGTAAGCTTCGCCTCGAAGTCTGGTGGGGAAGATTTGCAAAATTGCCGATAGTTCCTCCACCGAAATGCACTGGATTACCTGCCTGCAGCATCCTAGGAAAGTTTGGAGCTCCAGGCTCAATTTTGGGTGCTGCTCTCCCGAGAATAGGGGTACGAGCTGGGCAGTTAACTTGGCGATTTTCGCGTAATCTGCCATGTTTATATTGGGGATTTTGAAGCTAAAGTTGGCACTTTTGGGGAGCTAGTTTCTTCTATGCTGGTTTCCAAAAGGGAGTCGCCCAGCCACTTCAATAGGATTTCACTCACGGTGGAATCACTGACACTGTCTTCAATGGCACCTTCTCTTAATTCTACACTATTATTTGTAATTTCTGTTTCGAGAGAATGCGAGAGTTCCCCAAACTGCTTTAAGCTTTCTTTAAATTTTTCCGTACTTTCTTTGAATTGCGCGATTTGCTCAAGACGCCGTTCACGGGTCTTTTTGAGCTGTTTATCGATAGAATCGCACTGTATAACAGAAAGTTCGGAGGAGTCTCGCACTTTCCCCTCTAGATATTTTAAATAATTTTCTAAATTTAAACTAGAAGCTCTTATTTGTGGGGGACCTGTAAGGATTGTTCCATTCCTTAATGTTACTCCTGGTGCTGTTGAATTTGTTGGGGGTGTTTGATTAGCACCCTCTGTTGCAGATGTTGCTCCCTCGTTGCCTCCTTCGTACCGGGGCGGATCTTCCTGTGCGTCGCCCGGTGAGGAAGCTTGTTGTGGAGTTGGGGGAATTGGTGAGATTTCCGGCGGCGTCTCCTGGTGGGAGCTTCCCTCGCTGATGGACCACCGTATGTAGAATTTGCAGCTAGGGGGGCTTCTGCCGTCTTAATTCCCTTGGTTCAAATTGAGAGGGGGGCTTATTGCCTTCTTCGGGGTCCCTCTCAATTCAGGATCGCTGGTTTTTCCGTTTGAAGTTCTTTTGCTGCCGGGGGGGGGGGGGGGCGTGGCCTTCTTAAATTCCCCTGGATAAAGGCTGAAAGGGGAGCGCGATGCCTACTTCGAAGTCCCTTTCAGCTCCGGATCGCAGATTGTCGGTTGAGGATCCTTCCTTCAAGTTTCGCGTTGGAATCTTCGGCTATGGACGTCTTATGTTCCTGGGCTGGGATGAAGCCCGCTATTGTCCCACGTTGGCACTTTGTGCTTTGATGAGGGGGTGGCTGCGTGTTTTTCAAACAGAGGCAGTTAAAGCTGTCCGACCACGAGCGTTGGGAGCCGACTAGATCGAAATACTCCTGAAGCCAGACTCAACTTCAGGCGAAGGGTAGGGTGTCTTGCCCAGTATTCGATTTCGTCCTCAACTCCTTTTGATTCGTAGGATAGAGGGTTTTCGAGCGCTTATACTTTTGTTTGTTTAAAGTAGGCTTCCTCTATCCTACCGGCTGCGCCAATTGTTATAATTTTTCCTCCTATAACTGAGGTCGGCGTACGCACTGAGGCCTGAAGGAGAGTAAATGGTACACACAACACTTGAACACTTTTGCTTCTTGTTATCTTTTCTTTATTTCCTTCTTTCACTTGCACAAGTGTATACACTTTCCCTCGGTATTAAACCTATTCTCCAAAAAATTTGTTCTTCGAAAAATTATTACTTCTCGTTTTCTTTATAACTGTATTAATTTCTACAAATTTTTACAACGTTATTAATTATCCTCTAGATATATTACAATTTTGTTCCTCGCAAAATTATCACTTCTCGTTTTTTTTATAACTTTATTACTTTCTACAAATCTAAACCGAACCGCCGTTCATCAAATTTAAAATCAACTCGGCTCTTGATCACTTTTGTCGCGATCAAGAGCCTTCGTTCAGGGTAAAAAATGCATAGTTGCATTTTCACCCTGAGAAAATTTTCATTTATTCTGGACTTGATTAAACAAGTCCAGGATATTTTTCGTTGGACGGAGGCTTGAAATTTGATGCTTTTATAAACATCAGCCACCGTCACGATGCCGCGCGCGTATACATACAATGTACTTTTGCGGCGCGCTCTTCTTGTCGCGAAAGCTTTTTTGTGATATGTATGTACGTTCGTACATACATATTGAAATTTTCACGACAAATCGTACTGAAGGTACGATTTGTCTTTTGCTTTATTTTTTTAAAGTAAATATTTCTACTGGCAAAATTTGCCATGGGAATAATTTTATTTTAATTTATGGAATGTGAAGAAAATTGCTGACGCAATTTTCTTCACTGATTAAATAGATAAGCTAACCATGTTTTAGGCATGGTTAGCTTATGTGAAAATTTATAATTTGGAATATTTTATTGAATTGAATTTGAAGAACTTATTCAATTTTTTAATATTTTTCAAATTTTAGGGTTTTCTATGTGAGTTTTAGGAACTGATTTGCTTTCTTCAAATGTTTTTGAAGGTAAGCTAATCATGTTCAACATGTATGTATGCCTGTAAAATCATCCCCTTTCTATACTTTTTCAGGGTATAATTTACGTACATAACAGGCACCTGTACTGCGTGGGAGGAATGTATGCCAGTCGCCTTCCCTGGCTTTTGGAGTTCTCGCTTGTAAAAATCGTGCAAATGAGCTTATAATCCGCCTATGGTAAGTGCTAAAATAAAGAATGAAATCTTTTAGCTCAAACTTAAACACTTTATTTAGCTTTTTATAAAGAATACTTTTGTAACTTAGGAACAAACTTCTAGTTTACATTTCACCATGTTTTCTTAACATGTGTGTCTTGATTAAAAGGCGACCTGTCAAATCGGTCAGCAAAACAGTCTTGCCTGCATAGATGTACAATATTCAACACGCCTCCTTACATTTATGTTGCAACACGATATTTATATTTATTTTGAAAAATAAGATCTTAACTTCTAACATACAAAAGACTTAATAAACCTATTCCAATTTACACATCTTATTTTGATTATATTGTGAAATACTTTTATTATTCTTTAACATTCAACACTTCTCTAAATTTAATGAATTTAACATTTCCTAATGCTTTTGTTAATATATCTGCAATATTATTTTCTGACTCAATTTTTATAACTTCAATTTTGTTTTTCTTAATATTTTCATGAACAAAGTGATAGTGTACTTCAATGTGTTTAGAATTTTTTGTAAAATTTCCATACTTAGCAATAGTTACTGCTCCTGAGTTATCTTCATATACAACTTATTTTTAATGTAAGCAATAGTGTTTTCATCTTTACAGCAAATTAAAAGATCGTCTACAAATAAGAAAATGTAAACACTTGAATCATTTTCCTCTTTAACATACAAACAATGATCATAATTACTTCTTCGAAAACCAAGAGTTTTAGAAATGTATTACAACATTCATACCATGCCCGAGGGCTCTCTTTTAAACCATATAATGTTCTATTTAATTTATACACTCTATCAGAATCATCTTCATAACCAACTGGTTGTTTTACATAAACTTCAGACAAAATTTTACCATTTAAAAATGCTGTTTCTACGTCCATTTGATGAATATCTAAAGAATTTTGACAACAATAAGACAATAATAACTTCAAACTAGGCATCATCAGCACAATCAGTTTGTTGAAAACCTCTTACCACTATCCTAGCTTTATATTCATTTTCACTCTTCTTTCTGTAGATGCACTTCACATCAATTAGCTTTTTATCCGGAGAACGCTTGTATTGTTTTTAACAAGACTTTTCATCTCACTGTTCATTGCAGCTTTCCATTTTGTAGATTCGTCACATGACATCGCCTCCTGAAAATTTTCTGGAATCATAGCATCACAATAATTTACACAAATACAATGATATCCAAATTCTTCATCAAAACGTCGTAGAGGTTTAATTTGTCTCCTTGAACCTTTTGTTTTCTTTTTTTGCTTCTTCACTTTTTATCTCATCATCACTATATACTTCCTGTGTATTTTCATGTACCTCTTCCAATTGTTTTGTCATGTCCTTTTCCATCTGACTTGTATTATTTAAATCTTCTTCTGCTTTATTTCTTGTTATATCCAAACCCTTTTTTCTTTTTCTTTTTCGTTCCTTTCCTCTTGTACTTCCTCAAATCCACATAAAGTTACATCAGTAGAAAGGGAACCACCCTCCATATACTTTTACATTACGTCCGATGGAGGCAACTGCCGCGACAATGCCACTTGTTGGTTTTCTGCAAGAGGGTTCCCACCGCCGATAAGAAGTTCTTGAGGAGGGAGTAGGATAGACACGTCCCTGTCGCAAGCATTGGGAGGTAAAAATAAAAAAGCTGAGTTGCCACCGAGTTGTGTTGTTGCAGGATGTTGGTTGGAAAGAGAGAGCTGGTGCTATCTGTGGTAAGACGGTAGATGGGTCCCTGTCGCAAGCATTGGGAGTTAAAAATAAAAAAAGCTGACTTGATACCGAGTTGTGTTGTTGCAGGAGGTTGGTTGAAAGGAGAGAGCTGGTGCTGTCTGTGGTAAGGTCGGTAGATGGGTCCCTGTCGCAAGCATTGGGGGCAAAAATAAAAAAAGCTGACTTGATACCGAGTTGTCTTGATGCCGGCTGTTGGTTGAAAGGACAGAGCTGGTGCTCTCTGTGGCAAGGACGGGAGATGGCTACTGTTTTTGTACTATAGGCGGCTTACGTACAAGCATAGTAAAGTTTTATAAAATTGCACTACCAGGCAAGCAGATAACTAAAGCACAAAATCTTGCACCCATATGTAGCAAGCATGCATGGTTTAAACCTGTATCGCTGTCTTCATATCATCAGCGGTTATCGCGCCTCTTTTTTTATATTCCGTTCATTTTTTTCTTCCACTCCAGACAAGCTTTGAACAGTTAGTCACACTTCTTCAACGTCATTTTTCCATACGAGTTTTAAAACTTGAACTTGACCGCGATGCGGTCACGAGTTGTTGTTTCTTTATGTATAGAATTTTAAGTCTACCTGAATTGAAACTGCGAGACATGTGGGTGACTTTATTTCCGGAATTTTTTTTTATATAAAGGAAAAAAGATTAAGGAAACATCGCAAAGAGCAAGTTCTGATGTTGCTTAT
This sequence comes from Dioctria linearis, assembly GCA_963930735.1. Classification (NCBI taxonomy): domain Eukaryota; kingdom Metazoa; phylum Arthropoda; class Insecta; order Diptera; family Asilidae; genus Dioctria; species Dioctria linearis. Next base: position 73,118,001 of record OZ005744.1, on the reverse strand, counting down.
GCAAGGGTTCTTGATTCTTGTGACGTTCAATACTGCCGGCGTATGATAATGAGCTGCAAAACAAGAATAGATCGGCGGCAGTCAGTGAACTTGATGTTGTGAACGACACGAATGTGGGTGAAGGTGAGCTAAAAGAAACGGGTTGCTTGAGTAAAATAAAAAACCAATTCGGCTGAGATGCCTTTATTGAAGATCTCGCTTTAATTTGTAATTCTTGCTTTCTGATTAAATAAGTTCATGCTTGCCCAGTTATCACAGTTGATTCCATAGTCGTCACTAACATAAACAGAAAAACAAAACCTGTTGTGAATGAATAACTGCAGCAGGGTTACTGACAATGTTATTAATAAAACTAAAAGAAGTTTAAGACTTTTTTAATAAAGATTTTTGCAAAGCGTTTGTTTGTTAAGCATTAATAGCGGCATGAAAATAAAACCGAATTTTGTTATGTAAAACAGGTTGTGTATAAAAACGGTATGTGTAAGGGATCTTTCAAGAAAATAAAAGCAAATCTTTGTTATTAATAGTATTTATTTCAATTGTACATAGTTTAGTACATAGTTTGTTTCAAAAGCTCTTCGTTAACGTAGACAAGCATAGGTTAGTGTCCCCGGCCCCCTCAGCCGTTTCCCCTAGGCTTTGCTTATGACTCGTCTTTAAAGGTTGATAACACTGCACAATATGCAAAAGCTATCATTAAAAAGAAAACAAACGTTATTCACTCTTGCTGCTTCAGACTTCGCTGGGAACGTAAACCTGATTTAGCACAAAACAAAAATAACAGAACAGCACGTCACATCTTTCTGCGAATATGTGTGCAATTACGCATTCACCTGTTATGTGCTCCTGTTGCTTAGCTGCTACTGTTGCTTCACATAATTTTTATATGAAATTCTGGATATTTGCATAATATCATTGATCTTGTCCAAATCACATTATCATATTTTCTTAACAAAATGACATCAATTTCCAAAGTAGGAAGGTAGCGTAAACAAAAAAGCATGACCTACCACAATAACGAAAAAAAAAATGGATCAGATTGCCAGTATGTAAACAAGGGCTCGTGCCGGTAAAAACAGGTTGACGATTTGGTGAACATGAACTGAAAAAACATGAAATGTATGCCATTTTAATTTGAAATATTTTATTTTTGGATCATCTCTTGCAGATTGCAAATAAAAAGGTCAACATTAATTGAAAAAAATTTAAATAAATAATGCATACCTACTGCTCGCGTTTCAAAACGAATATCTTGAGATTAAAAGTCGGTTATCAAGATTTAATTTGCTTTCAGAAACGTTTTGTAGATTAAAAATAAAAAACTCAGCTGTGATGAGGCCGCTTCTTTGTAAAAGCAAGAAATAATCTGGAATAACAGATGATTTGCTTTTGTCTAAAACAGTATTTGCAAATTCTGTATGCATATATACATATGTGGAGAACTAAAAAGAGTCAACCTATTAACTTTATATAAATTTTATTTAAATCATTGCTTCTATGATTTACATTTAAAATGATATCACCTACTTGTGAAAATTCTGGTTTTATATCTAAAAAAACTGCCTACGGCGAAGCTCTATAATAAGCCTACGATTTAAAAAGATTATCTCGGGGTTAAAAGCCATCAATCTGGTTTTTAAATGAACTTTACTGCATTAATTATTTGTAATCGAAATTCATTGCATCAAAAATTAGATTTGCAATGCAATGCAATCTAGAATAATTTAAGTGTACATAAGAAGTTCGACTTGATATAAAAAATCTTCAGCTCATTTTGATTTCATTTCGTTTAGGTTTATGTCAACTGGGTTTGCTTCTGTCTCAAGGAACTTTTTTTGTGATAAACTTTTCCAGTTTTTCAAAATTTTTATGATTACTTCATTTTACTTTCATTTCGTTTAGTTTAATTTGTTGTTTTCCTCTAGAGATAAGACTTATCTAAATTAATTGATAATGAGAAACATATGGGTGGGTGATTTTATTTCCTCAATATTTTTTATGATAAATATAATATGTCTACTGGGTTTGCTTCTGTTTCATATCATTGTTTATTTTTTAATGAAAATATTTGTCGCAAGAAAACTTTTTTGTTAGAACCATTTCCAGGTTTTTCAAAAATTTTATGATTATTTCATTTTGATTTCATTTCGTTTAGATTAATTTGTTGTTTTCCTCTAGAGATAATTCTTATTTACCTGAATTGTTAATGAGAAACAGGTGGATGCCTTTATGTTAAGAATATTTTTTTGATGCTTACTAACTACTTTTCTTAACGTAGAAGCATTATGCGGATTTCGAAATATTTCGCAATATGAGTTCAAATGACATCATCTGCGAGTTAGGTAGCACACATATATTTACATTTGTAGAAAATAGGCAACGTTCGACCCAAGATACAAATTTTGAGATATATCAAGGTAGCAAGATTATTAGAATTTTCCTTAAGTTGACAAAATTTCCAAAGCATTTTTAAATCTTTCACTACCAAAAATTAAGGAAATATATAAATATAATTCGAGATTGATGAAAGAAAATTTTCATTCATAAAATTCCTAACGATTTGCTACCCAATTATAAAAATTCTCAACACCGATATATTTCTTTTAAGCGCTTTATTCAGAATTTTTCTTGTTAGAGGGGTATCCCATTCACAACAAGAACGGAATTGTTGTACATAAAACTTTAATTTCCAAAATTTCTATCCGTTAGATTAAAATTCTAGTTCCTTACAATTAATATTTAAAATATTCATGCGCGTGGGTGTGGGTAATTAATATAAAAATTATAAGCATGCTAATATAACAATATGCACAACATAACAGCTACCTACCAATTGAATATCAAATAAAAACTGGCTGCTAAACAAATAAATGCAAAATTTGATGAAGTAAAACCTGGAAAAAAAATAAATATAAATGCCTTAAAAAATTATATATTGTTTTTTTGTTGTGAATCAGTTAGTAGAAACTCTTATGTTTTCAGTATTTCCAAGAAAAGATTTGAATATTTCCCAAAAAGCAGTTTACAATATTGAAATTCCTTATTTCAGAAAAATCGTGAAATAACTAAACCGTTTTCCAAATATTATATGTATTTGTAAAAACTTATGACTGTTTGTTGGTAAAATTTTTAAAATATCTGTCCGTATATCTCATTATATGTCCCACATTATTATATTAATCTTGCTTTATTTTTAAATTACCCACTAATTCTTAAACAAACTTGCAACAGCTTTTAAATATTTTGCAAAAACTCAGATTTGTAGAATTTTTATGTTAGCGTTGCAAAAATAATTTTTACTTATCTTTTTTCCAATGATTACAAAGTTGTTATAAGTACGTATTATGCATAAAATACATTTTTTAAACAATTAAGACAAACATTGATTTATGTAATTGATCACATTTAGTCCAGATCCATAATACTGAAATGCCTCCAGGATAGCGTTTCTACTGAGTTAGGCTTCACAAACCGCTTGTTATCAAAGGGGTTAGGTGTTATTTTTCTCTGATGATAAGATTTAATTCCATTCTGCTCGTGTTTCATTTCCATATTCTCAAACAAACATTTTAAACGTTAACTTTTGAAAATAAGAGTTTTTTTACAACGTTTGGAACAGGAATGTTGCTTTTGGCATCGGCTTTGACCTTAGACCAAATTGTCTCAATGCGATTTAGCATTGGAGAATAGGGTTCTAGCCCCGCCACAATTTGATATTAACAAAAAAATGTTTTTGTACTTTTCAGAGAGAGAAAAACATTTCTATGTTGTTAAATCTCCAGCTGGGTTTTTCAACAAGAAATATTTCTGTGTTTACTATGATTGTTTATACGACAATAAATTTTATCATAAATGTGAAATGCGTTGCAAGTACTGCAAGTTTTCACACTTGGTTCAAAAGTGCAGGGCGGTGATTTGTAACAATACTGGCAACGCATTTCACATTTATGATAAAATTTATTGTCGTATAAACAATCATAGTAAACACAGAAATATTTCTTGTTGAAAAACCCAGCTGGAGATTTAACAACATAGAAATGTTTTTCTCTCTCTGAAAAGTACAAAAACATTTTTTTGTTAATATCAAATTGTGGCGGGGCTAGAACCTTATTCTCCAATGCTAGATCGCATTGAGAATATTTGGTCTAAGGTCAAAGCCGATGCCAAAAGCAACATTCCTGTTCCAAACGTTGTAAAAAAATTCTTATTTTCAAAAGTTGACGTTTAAAATGTTTGTTTGAGAATATGGAAATGAAACACGAGCAGAATGGAATTAAATCTTATCATCAGAGAAAAATAACACCTAACCCCTTTGATAACAAGCGGTTTGTGAAGCCTAACTCAGTAGAAACGCTATCCTGGAGGCATTTCAGTATTATGGATCTGGACTAAATGTGATCAATTACATAAATCAATGTTTGTCTTAATTGCTTAAAAAATATATTTTATGCATAATACGTACTTATAACAACTTTGTAATCATTGGAAAAAAGATAAGTAAAAATTATTTTTGCAACGCTAACATAAAAATTCTACAAATCTGAGTTTTTGCAAAATATTTAAAAGCTGTTGCAAGTTTGTTTAAGAATTAGTGGGTAATTTAAAAATAAAGCAAGATTAATATAATAATGTGGGACATATAATGAGATATACGGACAGATATTTTAAAAATTTTACCAACAAGCAGTCATAAGTTTTTACAAATACATATAATATTTGGAAAACGGTTTAGTTATTTCACGATTTTTCTGAAATAAGGAATTTCAATATTGTAAACTGCTTTTTGGGAAATATTCAAATCTTTCTTGGAAATACTGAAAACATAAGAGTTTCTACTAACTGATTCACAACAAAAAAACAATATATAATTTTTTAAGGCATTTATATTTAATTTTTTTCCAGGTTTTACTTCATCAAATTTTGCATTTATTTGTTTAACAGCCAGTTTTTATTTGATATTCAATTGGTAGGTAGCTGTTATGTTGTGCATATTGTTATATTAGCATGCTTATAATTTTTATATTAATTACCCACACCCACGCGCATGAATATTTTAAATATTAATTGTAAGGAACTAGAATTTTAATCTAACGCACAGAAATTTTGGAAATTAAAGTTTTATGTACAACAATTCCGTTCTTGTTGTGAATGGGATACCCCTCTAACAAGAAAAATTCTGAATAAAGCGCTTAAAAGAAATATATCGGTGTTGAGAATTTTTATAATTGGGTAGCAAATCGTTAGGAATTTTATGAATGAAAATTTTCTTTCATCAATCTCGAATTATATTTATATATTTCCTTAATTTTTGGTAGAGAAAGATTTAAAAATGCTTTGGAAATTTTGTCAACTTAAGGAAAATTCTAATAATCTTGCTACCTTGATATATCTCAAAATTTGTATCTTGGGTCGAACGATGCCTATTTTCTACAAATGTAAATATATGTGTGCTACCTAACTCGCAGATGATGTCATTTGAACTCATATTGCGAAATATTTCGAAATCCGCATAATGCTTCTACGTTAAGAAAAGTAGTTAGTAAGCATCAAAAAAATATTCTTAACATAAAGGCATCCACCTGTTTCTCATTAACAATTCAGGTAAATAAGAATTATCTCTAGAGGAAAACAACAAATTAATCTAAACGAAATGAAATCAAAATGAAATAATCATAAAATTTTTGAAAAACCTGGAAATGGTTCTAACAAAAAAGTTCTCTTGCGACAAATATTTTCATTAAAAAATAAACAATGATATGAAACAGAAGCAAACCCAGTAGACATATTATATTTATCATAAAAAATATTGAGGAAATAAAATCACCCACCCATATGTTTCTCATTATCAATTAATTTAGATAAGTCTTATCTCTAGAGGAAAACAACAAATTAAACTAAACGAAATGAAAGTAAAATGAAGTAATCATAAAAATTTTGAAAAACTGGAAAAGTTTATCACAAAAAAAGTTCCTTGAGACAGAAGCAAACCCAGTTGACATAAACCTAAACGAAATGAAATCAAAATGAGCTGAAGATTTTTTATATCAAGTCGAACTTCTTATGTACACTTTAATTATTCTAGATTGCATTGCATTGCAAATCTAATTTTTGATGCAATGAATTTCGATTACAAATAATTAATGCAGTAAAGTTCATTTAAAAACCAGATTGATGGCTTTTAACCCCGAGATAATCTTTTTAAATCGTAGGCTTATTATAGAGCTTCGCCGTAGGCAGTTTTTTAGATATAAAACCAGAATTGTCACAAGTAGGTGATATCATTTTAAATGTAAATCATAGAAGCAATGATTTAAATAAAATTTATATAAAATAAAGTTAATAGGTTGACTCTTTTTAGTTCTCCACATATGTATATATGCATACAGAATTTGCAAATACTGTTTTAGACAAAAGCAAATCATCTGTTATTCCAGATTATTTCTTGCTTTTACAAAGAAGCGGCCTCATCACAGCTGAGTTTTTTATTTTTAATCTACAAAACGTTTCTGAGCAAATTAAATCTTGATAACCGACTTTTAATCTCAAGATACTCGTTTTGAAACGCGAGCAGTAGGTATGCATTATTTATTTAAATTTTTTTCAATTAATGTTAACCTTTTTATTTGCAATCTGCAAGAGATGATCCCAAAATAAAATATTTCAAATTAAAATGGCATACATTTCATGTTTTTTCAGTTCATGTTCACCAAATCGTCAACCTGTTTTTACCGGCACGAGCCCTTGTTTACATACTGGCAATCTGATCCATTTTTTTTTCGTTATTGTGGTAGGTCATGCTTTTTTGTTTACGCTACCTTCCTACTTTGGAAATTGATGTCATTTTGTTAAGAAAATATGATAATGTGATTTGGACAAGATCAATGATATTATGCAAATATCCAGAATTTCATATAAAAATTATGTGAAGCAACAGTAGCAGCTAAGCAACAGGAGCACATAACAGGTGAATGCGTAATTGCACACATATTCGCAGAAAGATGTGACGTGCTGTTCTGTTATTTTTGTTTTGTGCTAAATCAGGTTTACGTTCCCAGCGAAGTCTGAAGCAGCAAGAGTGAATAACGTTTGTTTTCTTTTTAATGATAGCTTTTGCATATTGTGCAGTGTTATCAACCTTTAAAGACGAGTCATAAGCAAAGCCTAGGGGAAACGGCTGAGGGGGCCGGGGACACTAACCTATGCTTGTCTACGTTAACGAAGAGCTTTTGAAACAAACTATATACTAAACTATGTACAATTGAAATAAATACTATTAATAACAAAGATTTGCTTTTATTTTCTTGAAAGATCCCTTACACATACCGTTTTTATACACAACCTGTTTTACATAACAAAATTCGGTTTTATTTTCATGCCGCTATTAATGCTTAACAAACAAACGCTTTGCAAAAATCTTTATTAAAAAAGTCTTAAACTTCTTTTAGTTTTATTAATAACATTGTCAGTAACCCTGCTGCAGTTATTCATTCACAACAGGTTTTGTTTTTCTGTTTATGTTAGTGACGACTATGGAATCAACTGTGATAACTGGGCAAGCATGAACTTATTTAATCAGAAAGCAAGAATTACAAATTAAAGCGAGATCTTCAATAAAGGCATCTCAGCCGAATTGGTTTTTTATTTTACTCAAGCAACCCGTTTCTTTTAGCTCACCTTCACCCACATTCGTGTCGTTCACAACATCAAGTTCACTGACTGCCGCCGATCTATTCTTGTTTTGCAGCTCATTATCATACGCCGGCAGTATTGAACGTCACAAGAATCAAGAACCCTTGCATAAGCAACATCAGAACTTGCTCTTTGCGATGTTTCCTTAATCTTTTTTCCTTTACATAAAAAAAAATTCCGGAAATAAAGTCACCCACATGTCTCGCAGTTTCAATTCAGGTAGACTTAAAATTCTATACATAAAGAAACAACAACTCGTGACCGCATCGCGGTCAAGTTCAAGTTTTAAAACTCGTATGGAAAAATGACGTTGAAGAAGTGTGACTAACTGTTCAAAGCTTGTCTGGAGTGGAAGAAAAAAATGAACGGAATATAAAAAAAGAGGCGCGATAACCGCTGCGCTGATGATATGAAGACAGTGATACAGGCTTAAACCATGCATGCTTGCTACATATGGGTGCAAGATTTTGTGCTTTAGTTATCTGCTTGCCTGGTAGTGCAATTTTATAAAACTTTACTATGCTTGTACGTAAGCCGCCTATAGTACAAAAACAGTAGACATCTCCCGTTCTTGCCACAGAGAGCACCAGCTCTCTCCTTTCAACCAACAGCCGGCATCAAGACAACTCGGTATCAAGTCAGCTTTTTTTTATTTTTGCCCCCAATGCTTGCGACAGGGACCCATCTACCGACCTTACCACAGACAGCACCAGCTCTCTCCTTTCAACCAACATCCTGCAACAACACAACTCGGTATCAAGTCAGTTTTTTTTATTTTTACCTCCCAATGCTTGCGACAGGGACCCATCTACCGTCTTACCACAGATAGCACCAGCTCTCTCCTTCCAACCAACATCCTGCAACAACACAACTCGGTGGCAACTCAGCTTTTTTTATTTTTACCTCCCAATGCTTGCGACAGGGACGTGTCTATCCTACTCCCTCCTCAAGAACTTCTTATCGGCGGTGGGAACCCTCTTGCAGAAAACCAACAAGTGGCATTGTCGCGGCAGTTGCCTCTATCGGACGTAATGTAAAAGTATATGGAGGGTGGTTCCCTTACTACTTACATCTTCCTCTATTACATCACAGTTTCTATGAATTTTCAATCTATTGTCGATCAGAACTCTATATCCAGTATCTGTATATCCAAATGTTATGTATAAAAACCTAGGTACATATATGTACCATATGTACATATATGTATAAATATGTAGAGGTATAAAACCTTAGGACCTAACAGGTAAATTTTTCTAAAAAATAATTAGTAAGCCCTATATATCTGAAAAACCTAGAGTTGGACATTTAAAAAAAAGAAAATCATAAATCATAAATTCCAATAAACTAATCATGCACAAAACATGATTATCTCCCAAAAAGGGTGAAGAAAATTGCATCAGCAATTTTCTACACATTCTACACAACTCATAAAATTTTTCACATAAAACGACTTGGGAAAAACAAAAGTTTCAGTTTACATCCCAAGTCGTTTTACTTAAAAATTTCCACGACAAATTTTGCCATGCGCGTCGCGATTTCAAACGGTGGCTGATGTTTTAAAAAGTGTAAGATTACATTTTTGCAGCCATCGTTCAACGCGAATAACTCTGGACATGTTTGAAAAAGTCCAGAATTGAAAAAGTAAAATTTTCTTAGTATAAGAAAATGCAATTTAGTATTTTCGATCCTGAACAACGGCTCTTGATCACGATGAATATGATCAAGAGTTGAGTTGGTTTTTTGGATATTTAAGAGATTTTTACTTTTTTTTTTTGATCCGGTTGTCCAGTTTTGCTCGTTACGATTAAGAAAAATTTTGGTTTTTAATTCCGATGTCCAGTTTTACTTGTTACGGTTAAGAAATTTTATAACGAGTGGTGAAAAGAAATAAAAAGAGAAAAATCAGGAAAATAAAAGTGGTTTAAGAAAAACAAAAAGCTTGTTTGTCATATATTTGGATTAGCAGTGAACTACAGGTGAGCACGCTAGTGTAAGGTAATCGCATCAGAAAATCATGAAAATCGTGAAAATATATAACAATTGGCGCAGCCGGTAGGATCAAGGAAGCTTGGTCAAGTTAAAAGATCGTAAACGCTTGAAAAGCTTTGATCCTGCAAGAATCTACGGGGAACCTGTGACACTAGCCAAGCTATAAGGCCACGTCACCCCCAACGGTCGGGGATGATATCATCTATAAGCGCCTCTGCTCCAGGCGAGCAAGCGTTCACCCCAGTGAGTGAAAAGACAACACTAAGAGACTTGGATCTCCAGATTGGAATTCATCACCGAACAGCAGAAGCTCTTTTCCAGCACCGAGAAGAAGTCAGGACAACGGACACCCATTTACAACCAACTCCAGAAGGAAGATATCATCGTTCCTGGGCTGAAGGGAATTTCGAAGAAGGCTTTAAGCCCCCCTTTCAACCATATCCAGGGGAAGTAAGTAGGCCTAGGGTCCCCCAGCAGCAAACAGAAGCACCGGAAAATTATAACTTCGTTCCAGGATTGAAAGGGATCTCGAAGTCGGCAAAAGCCCCCCTTTCAATCTCAGCCAAGGGAATTAAGACGGCAGGGGCCCCCCTAGTAGCAAACAACATTCCAGAAGGGAATACTCCATGAAGGCTGGAAGCCCCCCTTTTGGACTACACGGGACGCATATGTCAGAAGGAAACTCGACACCGACACCTGAGACAGGCACGAGATTAGACTCCATACCTTCATCCGACGCGGAGAAATCCCCAGGTGAAAATCTTCAACACCTCCGGGAAGGTACAGAAAACGCCCAAGAAGACAACCCAGCACAATCAGGTAGCCAGGAGCGCCCGAATCCAGACCCATCACAGCAAGAAGCAACAGGAGTTCGCCTTCGAAGCGGCACCGTTTTAACAAGGCCCACAGTTGTATCTAAAGTAAGTCTAGATAAATTTTTAGATAAGTTATTAGAGAAGGCACGCTAATTCGATAAGCTCACGGTCACGCACTGCGACGCTCTTGACCACAGATTAAGTTAAGGCAGAGAGCAGAGGCTGACACAGATCGAAAAATTTAAAAAAGATACAGAGCGATTCAAACAGGAGCTTATCGAATTCGCCGGGCTTTCACGTTCACTAGGTTTAAATAAGAGCTCAGCCAGTGTAGTTGTAAGCGCTGAAAGTGACAGTGATATTAGTGGTGACGCATCTGACCAAACAACCGCCGAAAATCTCCTTAGTGGCTGGCTAGAAGTATCCTTCACGGATACTAGTCCAGAAACCAGCCCTAAAACTGGACAAGGCACAAGTAGACTACCCTACAAAAGTTTAACTAAAAAGAAAATCACAATGGTAGACTATGCAAAGGTGGCCAAGCTCACGGCACAACTAGTTCCTCTGTTTTCGGGTGAAAATACCCCACAGTTAGGTCGTGAGCTACAAACATTTATTGGCTGTTGCAAACAGGCCCTACACTGTTTAAGTGAGGAAGAAAAAACAACCTTCCTACATATCTTGCCCACAAGACTTCGTGGCGATGCTTATCAGCTGTTTGCCTCGGACGTTCCAACTACTTTTAGTGAGGTGGAAGAACGTCTGAACAGAACCTACCTGCCACGAGAATCGTACCAAGAGTTGGTCAACAAATTGATCACAATGAGGCAAAACCCGTTGGAAACTCTCACTGCCTTCACAACAAGAGTGAAGTAGTTGCTGATGCTTTGCAGCGGTACATGCTCAACCGCTACGTCCGCCATTTCCACGAAGGGATTCTAGACAACTGGATACACAAAATCTGGTACAAAACATCACCTGTAATTTCTGCCAGAATCGGGGACACACCTACACGGAGTGTTTAAAACGCAAGAACACCCCCTTCTGCGCTAACTGCAGAAGTTACGGGCATGACATTCGCGACTGTCGAAATAGCCAAGCACAGTCTGCAACTCGTTTCACACGAGGATCGCCTAACAATCCACAACAGTCAGACCCGAACAATACAAAAGGCCCCAGAGTCCTTAATATAAGACAAAAATGTGATTTTTGTGGGCGCCGTGGACACAAGATCGACGAATGTTGACAAAAACAAAAATGGGAGGATAAAAAACAGGGAAACGACAGAGTCGACCCAAAACTCCCCAGCTCGACTATAAACCCTACCAGCAATAAACAAGGGTCTTCTCAGCCGCCCGACTTCAGTGTGCCCACAGCCAGACTTCCTCTAGACATAGGCCTAAATGGTCAGGCCCAGTTAATAGTGGACACCGGCGCTGAGATCAGTATAATTAAGAAAAAAGCTCTCAAATCTCGCGAGCTAATAAACCCCAACAAAAAACTAACGCTTCAAAGCCCCTTTGGCACCGGAAAAACCTTAGGAAGTTGCCAAGGAAACTTCATGCTAAAAAGTAACTTACCTTGCAACTTTCAGGTGGTAAAAAACATCCCAGGTATTTCTGACGACGGCTTGCTAGGAAATGATTTCCTAGCCAAACACTGTAATGTTGAGGGACCCAACAAAGTTCTGCGATTTCCTCGCACGGAAACAAATTCAGAAGAGTTTGCTGTTCCATTAGAAACCGCATCGGACAACCCGTGTTCACAAAACACAGTCAACAAAGAGACACTGGTAGAAGATATTAAACCCGACGGGGATACACCTCTACCTGAAGTGTTCTCAAAGCTTCTCAGTCAGAAGGAAGAAGTCGGCTGTGACTTACAAGAACGCGATAAGGATGAGTTGATTACCAAAAATCTGGTTTGTAAGACTGGCCAGCATCAGGTGACTTTAAATGAACCTGTGTGCGTACCAGCAAGTTCTCAGATCGTAGTCAAAGTCCCGTTGCATTTGCAGGAAGAAATGCTCAGTCTATCGAAAGAAATAGACGACGGAGTCTTCTTAGCAAACAGCTTACTCTCAGCTGGGTTAAAGGCAGTTCCCATAGGAATCCTCAACACACGAAGTTCACAAGTAGTTCTAAACAGCATGAACCTAAATCTGGTTCCCATTAAAGACTACACTGTCGTCCCCATCAAACGAGAGCCAGATAAAGATAGTACAAGGGCCAATCCGTCGAATCCCATGAGTCGGAATGTCGGCGATTGTGAGCATCATGTTATATGTAAACCTAAGATTAAGAAAGTGGGGCATAAGAGCCCAGGTATACCGAGCAATTGCTCCAAGAGCTTGCGGGTCCCTCATGAAAACCCCAAAGTCAAGCGCTGGCCAGCATACAAACGGTCTGCCGGTAGCAACCCCCGCAGATGCATCTGGCCCAGCGCCACTCATATATAAAAGAAACAACTCAGAGAAATGCTGGACAACGACATTGTCCAGCCCAGCAAAAGCCCATGGAACTCGCCACTGCTAGTCGTCCCCAAAAAAGCGGGACCAGATGGTGAGAAAAGGTGGCGCGTCGTCGTTGATTTCCGTAAGTTGAACGAAAAAACGATTGGAGACGCCTTCCCGCTACCACGGATTGAGGATATCCTCGGTCAACTGGGCCATTCAAGATACTTCACCACCCTAGACCTAGCCAACGGCTATCATCAGGTACTCGTCGATCCGAAAGATCGAGCAAAAACGGCTTTTAGTACCAACTACGGACATTATGAATTCAAACGCATGCCTTTCGGGCTCAAAGGAGCCCCGGCCACATTTCAGCGTTTAATGAATTTCATGTTAACTGGCCTACAAGGCCTAGAATGTTTCGTCTACTTAGATGACATCGTCATCTATGCAAAAAGTCTGGCAGACCACAACGAAAAGCTTCGAAAAGTCTTTGACAGGTTAAGAGAAAATAACCTGAAACTTCAACCTGAGAAATGTCAATATCTCAGGCGCGAGGTAGTGTATCTCGGACATAAATGTTCTAACCAAGGAGCACTACCTGACCCTAGCAAAACGGCATGCGTTCAAACTTTCCCCATCCCTAAGACAGTACAATCAGACAAGTGCAATCATTTTTGGGCCTTGCCAATTACTACAGAAAATTCATACCCGATTTTTCAAAACAGTACGTCCTCTAACAAACTTACTCTGAAAGGATGTAAAGTTTAAGTGGACTGAGAATTGCCAAGAGGCCTTTCAGAACATTAAGAACGATTTAATCTCCCCTCCACTCTTAATATATCCCGATTTTTCAAAACCCTTTAACCTTACCACAGACGCCAGCAGCGAGGCTCTTGGAGCAGTCCTATCTCAAGGAGAGGTAGGAAGTGACCAACCCATTGCCTACGCCAGCCGTACCCTGAACAAAGCCGATCGTAACTATTCCACGATTGAGAAAGAGTTACTGGCTATAGTTTGGGCGACTAAAAATTTCAGGTGTTATCTCCAAGGCCGAGAGTTCACGGTCTATACAGATCACAAACCACTCAAGGGAGTCTTCAATGTTAAGGACCCCACATCCCGTCTGGTGAGATTTCACCATAAACTTTCCGAGTTTAAGATAAAATTGAGTATAAGCCCGGAAAGTACAACACGAATGCCGACGCTTTAAGCCGCATTCCACGGGATAATAACAAAGACAAGGAAACTGCAACCTTCACGGTAGAAGCTATAGTTCACCACCAAATGGACTCGGATATAGAGGAGGAAAAACACTCATCGGACCAAAAGGAGTGTCTGCAATGCAATGCAGTAACCAGAGCCCAGACACGAAACATTCAGGAAAGTGGAACAAATCAAGACAGCCAGTCCAAACAAAAAGAACAAACTCATCATCCAGAAGAGACTGCAGACAGTGACAGTCCACCTAGTACCAATCCACCAATTATAGACGAAACTTGTCCCCCTGAAGAAATCACAAGCCCAGAGGAGATTCAATTAATCTTAAAAGATTATCATGATTCTCTCTTTGGCGGCCATCAGGGAGTGATAAAAACTTATAAATGGATTCGAAGAAAGTACTGGTGGAGGCACATGCTTAGTGACATCAAAAAGCACATTAAGCGGTGTGCCAAATGTCAAACCATGAAGGCCTCACCACAGTATAAAATGCCGATGGTGATTACAGACATAGCGGAACAACCATTCGATAAAATCTATCTAGATATAGTCGGCCCACTAGAGGAGACTGAATCCAGAAACAAATATATATTAACATTTCAGGATAACCTCACGAAGTTCGTAGATTGGTATGCCATACCAAATGGGGAAGCTATAACGGTAGCGCAAATTTTCTTCGACGAAATCGTCACACGCTACCGCATTCCCAAAAGAATAGTCACCGATCAGGGAAGTAATTTCCTGAGTGATCTATTCAAAAAGGTATGCAAACTCCTCAGGATAAATAAGCTGCAAACCTCAGCTTATCATCCCCAATCAAATGGAGCACTCGAACGTGCACATAGACCATTGATTGCATATCTACGAACTATAGTGGACGAAAATCCTAGCTCATGGGATAGTTATCTGCGAACCGCTGCTTTCGTGTACAATAACAGTGTACACGAAGGGACAAAATTAACTCCCATGGACTGTCTTTACGGCTTTACAGCGGACGTGCCGTCCAACTTAAGGCGAGACCCTGAACCCGTGTATAACCACGAGAGCTACTACCATATTCTCAGGTATAAGCTTCAAAAGTCTTACGCCATGGCACGGAAAAATCTTCTGATGAGTAAACAGCGCCCGAAAAATTACTACGACAAAGCTGTACGTCCCCTGCCATTTCACAAAGGAGACAAGGTTCTACTCAAGAGCGAGAGTCGTAAACATAAGCTCTCCCAGATTTGGGTAGGACCGTATACGGTAACCGGCATCCCCAGCTCAGTTAACACAACAATTAAAATTCGTAAACGAGAAGTGACGGTACACAACAATCGTCTAAAACCGTTCTACGAATAACATGGTGTCAATATAATCTAAGTAATTCTAAGATACATATATAATAGAATGTAACCTACCAAGTCAACAAAAACCCAATTTTAATATCCTATCCTATCCTCTCCTAGATAACAATGCGGTCAATAATTTTCTACGGACTGTTCCTGATCACAATAGGAGCCCTCACGGAGGAACCTTACTCTATAACGCCCCTAAATAATACGGCAGTACTATTTGAGGATCTTGGACACACGACACTTGGAGCGTCATCACTGAGTTAGATCTGGGCGAGTTGGACAATCAGACAAAACAGGCGGAACGCGCGGAGCACTACGTTCATCAATTATATGGTATCAAATCTTTTGATCAAAATCTATGTACCCTACAAACCAAACATGTACATGCCCTGATGGAAAACATCAAGAGACGCACCAATGTCATTAAAGAGGTAGTGCCTAAATCACGCAAGCCCCGATCGATCTTTGATGGGATAGGTAATGCGATGCACTATCTCTTTGGCACTATGGATAGCGGAAACGAACAAGAGGTGTACAGCCGACTAAGCGAATTAGAGGTAAATACTCAAACCTTAGCTGATCTGGAAAAGCAACAGATCAGCGTAATAAAAACCACGTTTGAACAAATTAAAAAACCTTTATCCTCACTGTCTGAACGACAACATCAGATAACCAATCAGATTAACCATCTGCAGAACACAACGGACGATTTGATAGCCCACCAAATAAGACAAGAGATTGTTTCTAGTCTGACACTACAAACGATAGAGTTGGAATTTAGACAACAAGCTCTACTGGACATAATAGTGTCCAGTAGGAATAATCAAATTCATCCCCTTTTAATTTCCCCAAATCATTTGCTAGAGATTTATCACAAATCTCACTCCACTTGTCCCAATCTACAGGACTGTTTGTCAGTTCTGTATCAAACAACAGATGTTAAGACACATTCGTTGCAGGACAAATTAGTTATCCGAATCAAACTTCCCATATTTAATATTCCCAAGATGAAAATCCAACAGATTAGTAATTTTCCCATACGGGTGGATTCAAACCACTCATTAATACGTTATATCGAATTTTCCCATGTGGCAAGTCAAATCCAGACCCAGGAATTTCTGCTGCTGAAGCCAGAAAACCTGAGATCTTGCAAAAAAATTTCAAAGGGAATCGATGAGGATACGTGAGTTGGTAAGGCTACAAAAACAGATGAATGTGTTATTAAACTTTTATTCTATCCACAGTGCAGCATCAGAGCTCAAATTCCCCCAAGAGACACAATAATTAAACTCAATAGACCAAATTCGTGGCTGTACTCCTTAACCGAAACTACTATAGTACATATAACTTGCACTCAACAGTTACTCACTCATCGTCTCGCAGGACAAGGAATCATGACAGTCAACGAACCATGTTCGTTGCAAATAGGGTCTAACACCCTGTATTACGAAGCAGAAAATCTACATCCGCTAAAAATTTTTCCAACCAACCTACTTCTCAGGCACAAACGAAACGGAAGAGGTATTGGCAGAATATATGTCCAAGATATCCGCTCCTAAAAACCTAGAGAAACAACCAACATTACTCCTAGGAGATGACACAAACCAACGTATCCACCTAGATACAAAATCTCTAGACGAAATCCGTACCAAAGGCCAAGATTCCGCATATACTCTCAATTACATCCCTATAAATGACCGGACTCTTGTTGCTAATTGCATCTGTGGTGGCATTAGCAAAATATAATGCCCCGGCATTCATGGCATGGATTGCTAAACGCCGACAACAGCCCACAGCTGAAAACGTTCCTATGGAACCGGTTTACCCAACACCCCAAGAAAAATTAAAACGTACTCAAAGTCTCCACAGAGCGAGATCTATACAAGTAGTATAATCAAAAAGGTCTATACTCGTTGGTTGGCCCCGTCTCATTCTCCTGTTACAAGCACAGTCCCTCTCCTTTTACTACACTGGCTGATAGAAAATAAGTGAAATAAAAACTAGACATTAAGAGAAAGAAAATATAATTCAAAAGAAAACACTATTCGGAAGTTCTCAACAAAATAGGTTAAAAGCTCTAGGAATTAGGAAAATAGAAGAAAGAAAAGCATAAAAGAGTAGAATTAACACAACTATATAACCAATTAAGATATAATCAAAATTTAATTACAAAAAAAAATAAGCAGTAACATTAAGTAATACAAAAAATAATTATTTAGCAAATAAGATATTAAAATACAATAACATAAATAACTATGCTAAATAGATATAAAATGAAAAGTTAAAATACTAACATTATACATAGAAAAATAGTAAATAAAAATAATACAAAAAAAAACAATAAGATAACCAAGAAAAAATTAAAAGGCGTTAGATAAAAATAAAGAAAAAAGAAAATATGCTTTAAAAGTAGATATAAATAAATAAATAAATAAGTAAGTAGAGCTAGATGATAAGATTAAGGAAACCGTACACTAAATTACACAAAAAAAAAACATAAAATTAGAATTAGCGAATGCTTAGAAAAATATATGAGCATTATACATTCCTGTAAAAACAACCAAAAAATTATACATGCATATGTATATTTTTGCACAGCAAGAGCAAAGACCCAACTAAAAACCGACCAAGTATTCATCTCTCTCAAAAAAAATAATAATAATAAAGCCAACAACAGTATCAACACCGAAGCCGCTATATAAGACAAAAAAAATTCTCAATTCCCTGCGAAGAACCACAAGCTATATAGGTACTTACCTGAAAACAATAGATATAGGGATAACAACAAAGAAAAACAATAGACCTAGAATTTAAATTTTTTTTTATTACAAAGCACAAATAAGGCAAAACAAAATTTAGAAAAGCGAATTACAAAAAATTATTAATGAAACTTAATTAAAGTTTTTTTTCTTTTCGCCGCGGGGAGCCGTCAGAACAAACGATCCGGGCCGTCCGTGGTTGCTGCAAGAGCAAAGAAAAAAATTATTAAAAAAAAACAAAGGAGAAATTCAAATTAAAGGAGAAATTACCCAGTTCAGCCCTCATAGGGCGGGAGAGCGTCCCAGTCTTCCTCAGAACCAGCAGGAAGATCCACGCCATCCCGGCCAGTGCTAAGCTCCTCACCTGCAGGACCCCAATCCCCCTTAGCAGGCGACACGTCCCAGTTCTCTACAGTCAAAACCGGGCTGGACACTGCACCTGGGACATTCCAGTCAAACTCAGCAGGATTGTTGGCCCAAGCGACCACGTCATCGCCATGCAGCATGTAACTAGGGTGGGTCCTACATACCAGGCAGGCACACCAGCCGACCTTTCCCGACAACACTAGGGTAGCTCCTAAAAAGAAATAAAAAAGAAAACAGTATTTAGAACCAATGAAGAGTTATCGTTCACCACAAAACAAACTTACCTAAAGGCACCCAGGAACTCCCGTTATGAGGAGATAAGCAAAGCTCCACACGGTGAAAGCTATCCACCTCGGGAGGAGCGGACCAGATACAAATATCTGGGCGCCCATCCCTGCGCAGCAGCAGCCGGATTAATCCCCTCCACCGGGGAGCCACGCTCTGCACCGAAATAGCCAGCACCCTAACACAATGGAGCCTGGAGCAGACGTACGGAGTGTTATGGCCCAATATACGGAAGATTCTTCCAGCAGCCAAGGGCGCATTCTAGCGAAATAATCAGCAATTGCTAAACAATAACTTCGCATGGTATTGTTCTGCAACTGTCGGTTGTTTTGCTGATTAGCCCAACAGCTGGCTGCGATGTGCGGTTAGTGAAACAATCGACGATTACGATAATAATTAACCTAGCATGGTAATTATTATGTAAGGCGATTGTTTACTACTAAGCGACTCAGGTGCTGCAACCGGTAGAACAAGCGGCAAGGTTGTTGTCGTTTGTTCACATCCGCGTTGCGAGTAAAAGTTTACTTCCGAATATTGGAGCATAAAAGACCAATGACTGGTCTGTCGAGTGCCTGTAATATTCTATTCTTCCAGTGATTCGACGCGTTGCATAGTGGTGTCAAGCTTCCGTTCGGTGCGGCGTACATAGTAATGGTTAAGATAGGTCAAGTTTTAGTAAATAAAGATTTATAACGTGCACGCAATTCGAGCGTTGTTTTATTCAAAGAAAGTTTTATCGCGGTTAATTATTGGGTTTTATTGATTGATTGCTAATGGGACACGACAATTTGGCGCAGCCGGTTTAAAAAGGTATTGTATTTTTAAAATTTTTGTATATTGGGAGTTAAGCTTTTTTAGCTGCTCCATTTTTTCTTAAACAAGGTAACCGTAATTAAATTGGTGCAAAGCCTCATTTGGCTTCGCCATTTATTTAACATTATTTTTTAGCTACTCCATTTACTTTTCAGCCTAAAGTAATCGATTGAGTGATTGAGTTTAAGATAATGCTTCTTTCATGCAGATAAAAAGGTGTAAAAGTTAAAATAAAATAATGTTGTAATGTTGAAAATTTTTAAGAGAATCTATTTTTTAACTACGTGAGATTTAGAAATTTTTTCAACGTCGTGTTCGGTTTAGGCGTTGATGATACGCGCGTCTATTGAACTTATTGCGTTAGTTAGTTGTTTTACTAAACTAGTTTTTTACGAGAATAATTTTGGGTTCAAGTAACATATGGTTAGTTATGTTTGTTTGTGATTGTGTACATCTGAGTAAGAACAAATAAAAAATTTTATAGAAAGCGTGTCTGTTCTGTATGTACGAATAATGGCTGAATTCAGAGTAATGAAGTACGGTAGTTATATTATAGTTTTGCATGTTTAAGGTTATATAGAGCATTGGAATTCGATTAGCACCTTTAATAAAGATTTGAGTTTTGCGAAAAGATTTTTTCTAGAGTGTGTTGTATAAATTTGTCGGAATGAAGCATAAACGTAGTTAGAGAAAAAGTAAATTTCGAAGTTAATGAAATTACCAGATCAAAGTAGATTCGAAATTGATAAAAATATAAGAAATCGGTAAAAGTGGAAAAAATGGCAGATACATTTGAGAAAATCATGGATATGGTATCCAAATATATTCCCATGTTTTCGGGAGAAAGGACACCAAAGTTGCCAAAGGAGGTATTTCGCTTCCTCAGCTGCAGTAAGGACTTGCACGACAGGCTGGAACCAGCGGAGCAAAGCATTTTGATTAAATGCATAAAGTACCGCTTATCAGATAATGCATATTACCTGATAAGTTCTCAGGAGCCGAAGGACTTCAAGTCTTTGCAGCAAGCGATAAAAACTGCATACTTGCCGAGAAAATCTTTCAGTGAATTGCGGATTGAAATGCTGGCATGTAGACAGAGGCCTGGAGAGGACATCAGAAAGTTTGCAGATCGAATGAAAGAACTGCGCGATCAAATTAAGGAGGCTGTCTCGGCCAAATACCCGGGAGGGGAGAAGGGACTACTAACCGAGTTGGAGGCCGATATTGTAGCTATTTTCAAAGCGGGTGTGATGAGTAGACTCACGCAAGTGTACCTTACAGGGCGTAAATTTCAGTCACTGGAAGAAGTGAGACAGGAAGCCAGTTATTTTGAAAAGGATGCCAAAAGGCTTCAAGTGAGAGAATCAGGAATATGGCAAGAAAACCGACAGCCGAGCACAGAAAATGCATCAAACAGATGGGCAACGGGGAAATATAGCAGCGAAAAGCCTAGGCGGAATTCGAGACCATTCTTACACAGAACAGGGCCAGTGTCATCAGGAAGATACCAAGCATCTTCGACAAGGAGAACACCTCCCAGATCTATTGAGTGTTTTCAATGCGGACAGCGTGGACACTTTGCGGGAGAGTGCCAACAAGTACCCTCCTGTACTGAATGTCAGGAATATGGACACGAGGAATCCAATTGCCGAATTCATCACGTCAGAGTGGCAAACTGTGCAGCTAGCCTTCAAGATGAACTCCATTCAGGAAGAGAGGGGCTTTATTGCCAATTCTGCCGTACATGGGACCACTACACGGGGAACTGTCTTAAGAAATATTTAGCAGAGAAAAAAAGCGAAAAATTGAATTCAAGAAGTAAATTTGTGATCACAGTGCCATCTGACATAGCGTTAGAAGGTAAGTTTAGACTTCTCATTGACACTGGTTCCACCTGTAGCTTAATCAAGGGCGCTAGAATAAAAAGAGATACAGCTATAAATACGCACCAGAAAATAAGAATTGGGGGACTCTTTGGATTTACCAGGAGTTCCACAGGCACCTGTGAGGTGAAGTTGTTCATAGACAACGGTCAGCAAGAATGCAATTTTAACGTCATTGGTGATACCGACTCGATTCCAGCTGATGGTATCCTTGGAATGGATTTCCTCAGTGACAGAGTTATTATTGACTGTGCAAATAGGAAACTTTGGGTACAAGGTGCTGGAAAAGGCAACGAGGCAAGTGCCTCTGGTAAAAATGTTGCAGCTTGTGCACGTGTGGGACCCATAGCTTGGCAAAGTAGCAGTCAAGGAAGTCCGTTTCAGGCCAGGATAGAGGAGAATAACATTAAAATAGCGGAAAGCATCGCATCTTGCTCTGATGACCGACACTTCAAAGCGAAAAGTCCGGCACGCAATGCAAAGAAATCTTTAGGACAGAGAGAGAAAAGCAAACCCATATTGGAGGAGCCATTCGGGGCACAATTATGGGAGAAGACTTTGTCCACAGCTTATGATAGTGCGTTATTTCATAATATAAGTGTCGACGAATTTAGTGAGGGGAGGGGACAACCGGAATATAAAGGGTACAGTAGAAATAGGCTGGAGGATGAGCATGCATTCGTAAGAATCGCCAATGCAACAGCCTATTTTGTAAAAAATCCTGATTCCTCGCACGGGCAAATAGGACCGCGCAAATTTTACAGACGACCTGCATGGAATCATAAGAACAATTACAGCCGACGGCGATCTCAGTGGACCTTGCCGCAAAAAGGTAAAGTAAGGCTACAAAAATATAACTTGCAAACGGATACGATAGCACCGGTGCGAAGTAGGACCGATATGAAGAATATCACGCCTAGCTTCGCCAGTCTATACAAGGTAGGTAACGGTTATGACCCAGGAATCGGGGAGCTTAACCACAGAAATGTCCAAAAAATTCCCTCCAATTTCAGAAGAAATTCGATGATCGGAGTTTAAAATGAGCCGGAAAATATGGAAAGGATATAAAAAGGTAACCTTGTGGATCCAATGTAAGGTAAATCTATAAAATAAAAGGTACAAAGGTAAGAAAATGTCTTAAAAAAAAGAGAGAGAGCCATTGAATAATGGAAATTTGAAAATTTTAAATAAATAGAGATTTTAAAAGAGAATGAAATTGAACAAAAAGGAAGAAATAGAGATTTTGATGTAAAGAGAAGTTTAAAAAAAATAAATAAGAGATGTAAAAGAAAGAGAAATTTGAAAAAGAAAAAAGAAACAAGAAAAAGTTAAAGAATAAGAAACGTATGAAGATAATTAATAAAGATTTAAAGTTAGAAATGGAAAGCTAACAATCAGGCCCAAGAAAGATAAAAAAAAACCAAAGAGTAATGAAAATAAGGGAAAAGAATATTTTAAAAATGTTGATTAATAAACGAAGAGGTTTTTAAAGATAAGAGTCAAGAAAAAATTGAAAAGTTAAAAGGAATAAGAGATTTAAGGAGAAGTTTAAAAAAATATATATAATAAGAGTTAAAATAAAAAAAAATGCTAAATTGAACAAGAGTTATAAGAAAAGATTTAAAACATATATTATAGTATATAGTAGAATAGAGAAAAATAAAAGTGGTTCCAAAGCTTAAATAACTATAGGTAAGATCGTCAAATCTACATATTCAACGCTTCCAGAGCATAGACGGTAGCAGAACGAGAGGATCAATGAAAGAATATATCAACCATACGGATACGGAACGAGTAAATATAGGGGATCAACATTACTGCAGCTCAGTATGAGCGAAGAACGAGAAATTAGTAAGATGCAGGTGATAAGGATATATACGCTGGTGTCTTTGAGCTTCGGATAGTTACATCCACGGAAAATTTACGCTCGGAAAATGAGTGAAATCATCATTTGAACATGAACAAGATATACACTATTCTTGTAACAGTGAAGTCCACATATATTATCTCCATAGATACCGAATTTGGAGCAGCAGTGAAAAAGTCCCAAAATATAGCTACATCTTAGATAAACTTTTAATGGAAAGCTATAATCAGGAAACCTGACGGAACTATGAGAGCATAATTTAATACTGAGAGGTCTGTAATATATATACATATATACCTACTAATCTACAACCTGAGATATAAAAAAAAATCTTTAAGTACACGTGGACTCTCAATATAATTGAGAGAACTCCATCGTACTTAAAAGAATTTTTTTTTGAAAAAAACCATTTTGATGAGTCCGTCCTACCACCGACCCTCAGAGCAACGATTTCCATTGAGATGTTTTTGAAATGATGATCACATCTTAAAAGCTACAAACTGATGTAATGGTTTCCAGAAATGCAATGTAGATAAAATTACTCTTACCAAATAATTAATGGTATAAAGGAGCATTTCACCGGAAAATATTATTTGAAATTCAAAGGTGATCAAGTGCCAGCAGCATTATCAGGAAGAGTGTACCGTTTGAAACGTTAGAAAAGTGAAAAGTGCGAGCGTTCATCGGAAAACCATCAAAAGGGTCAATAAACCAGAGGTTATCCAAGCTAGCAGACGCCAGTATATAGTCATCATGTCACAACAACAAACCTGCAAACAGTAAATTTACCCTCGTCGGAAAGCAGATGGTGCAATTAGAGTAGCCATAGTATTGTAATTAGAGAAGTTTTGGGCACCCATAGAAAGTATACTCTTAGATAGAATTTTTGTATAAGTAATTTTGTTATATATAAGTGCTATAAACACTTGTAAAAAGAAAACTTGTAATTTTTGTTATTTTTGTTATTAGACAGACAATAAATACTTTGTATATTTTTAAAATGCATGTGAATTAATTAAGAATATTTGTTTTAATCATGTAAATTTAGTTAAATAAAAAAAAGAGATCAATAGATTGCGACATAATATAGAGAAAATTTTTGATTATAGCATTGGAAAGATACATAGTTTTTGGGAAAATATGTTAGTTGTGAAAGAAAAATTTCATAAAGTAAAGATATGCATGAAGAAAAAAAAATGTGTTAATTGTTAAAGAAAAAATTTCATAAATTAGAGATAAGCATGAAGACAAAGAAAAAATATATACATATAAGGATATATATAAGGAAATAAATATATGTCAAAAAGAGTTAAACAGATAAACTATAAAATTATTAGTGAAAAGAAATACGTGTAATCAAAAAGAAAAACTAGCATACAGGTGGTAATAAAGAAAAACAATGCAAAATGATAAAAATTTAAGAAAATGTAAATTAGAATATTTATATTGATATGTAAGAAAAATGTAAAACAATCTGAACCGAACGGAGACCAAAAATATTTTCAATTTTTGAAACTATTGCACTCTCCAGATCTAGTTCCCTGCGGAAACTAGTTTTTCTAAGGGGGGAGGGATGTTATGGCCCAATATACGGAAGATTCTTCCAGCAGCCAAGGGCGCATTCTAGCGAAATAATCAGCAATTGCTAAACAATAACTTCGCATGGTATTGTTCTGCAACTGTCGGTTGTTTTGCTGATTAGCCCAACAGCTGGCTGCGATGTGCGGTTAGTGAAACAATCGACGATTACGATAATAATTAACCTAGCATGGTAATTATTATGTAAGGCGATTGTTTACTACTAAGCGACTCAGGTGCTGCAACCGGTAGAACAAGCGGCAAGGTTGTTGTCGTTTGTTCACATCCGCGTTGCGAGTAAAAGTTTACTTCCGAATATTGGAGCATAAAAGACCAATGACTGGTCTGTCTAGTGCCTGTAATATTCTATTCTTCGAGTGAGCCGTCGCGTTGCATAGTGGTGTCAAGTTACCGTTCGGTGCGGCGTACATAGTAATGGTTAAGATAGGTCAAGTTTTAGTAAATAAAGATTTATAACGTGCACGCAATTCGAGCGTTGTTTTATTCAAAGAAAGTTTTATCGCGGTTAATTATTGGGTTTTATTGATTGATTGCTAATGGGACACGACAATTTCACGTGGTCCAATTACTTCTCCGAATTCCATTTTAACAAGACTGTGACGATAATCACAGAAATCGCTCCATATAAAGGGCAAAACCCCTAACGTTAGCAAAAACCGATGGAGATACGATTAAAATGTGTCAAGCCCTTATCGCGGTGAAGCCCACGCAACCCCAGTAGCAAAAGTAGCTGCTTTTATTCTTTTTTTATTCTTTCAAATCACACCAGATGAGCTCCATACGACACAAATTGCAATTTATGCATTTTGTATGTATGTAGCTACAAGAACACAGATCTCAAATATTTTCTTCTTCTCTATTTTCGAAGCCGGTGCAAGATGCATTTTAATGTATCACACGCTATGGACCCATGGCATTCGTTTTATTTTTTTTAATTACTACGATATCAAATTCATTTCGATTCGATAAAACGCCCCATACAGAATCTACACACACATAACTATTTTTCGAGAATTATTCCTCTTCAAAGAATAATTCTCTTTTTCGCGGGGGGAAGGAATGTTATGTATAAAAACCTAGGTACATATATGTATAAATATGTAGAGGTATAAAACCTTAGGACCTAACAGGTAAATTTTTCTGAAAAATAATTAGTAAGCCCTATATATCTGAAAAACCTAGAGTTGGGCATTTAAAAAAAAGAAAATCATAAATCATAAATTCCAATAAACTAATCAAGCACAAAACATGATTAGTTTATCTTCCAAAAAGGGTGAAGAAAATTGCATCAGCAATTTTCTTCACATTCTACACAACTCATAAAATTTTTCCCATAAAACGACTCGGGAAAAACAAAAGTTTCAGTTTACATCCCAAGTCGTTTTACTTAAAAATTAATTAATTAATTAAAAAATAAATCAAAAGCAAGTCGTACCTTCAGTACAATTTGCCGCGAAAAAATTCAACATGTATGTACATACGTACATACATATTACGATAAAAAGCTTACACGAAAAGAAACGCGCGCCGCATAAATGCATTTTATGTATATGCGCCTCGCGATTTTAAACGGTGGCTGATGTTTTAAAAAGTGTAGGATTACATTTTTGCAGCCATCGTTCAACGCGAATAATTCTGGACATGTTAAAACAAAAAGTAAAATTTTCTCAGGATAAGAAAATGCAATTTAGCATTTTCGATCGGCGCGGTGGAAAAAATTAAAAGAAAAAATAGAAAAAAGATAATTAAGAGATTTTTAGTTTTGATCCGGTTGTCCAGTTTTGCTCGTTACGATTAAGAAAAATTTTAGTTTTTAATTCAGATGTCCAGTTTTGCTTGTTACGGTTAAGAAATTTTATAACGAGTTGTGAAAAGAAATAAAAAGAGAAAAATCAGGAAAATAAAGTGGTTTAAGAAAAACAAAAAGCGTGTTTGTCATATATGTGGATTAGCAGTGAACTACAGGTGAGCACGCTAGTGTAAGGTAATCGCATCAGTAAATCATCCCATTCGGGTGAAAATATATAACACAAGTAAAATTCCCATTTCTGCTTTTTTGTCCCATTTCTTCTTACATATACTCTGCTTCCATACATTTTTAGATATTTCACTGATGGTTTCCTATTAAAAAATATTTCAAATTGTGTTTTCCTTTTCAACTCGTTAATGTCCTGTTTTTAAGATATGCAGCTGTTTTAATTACTTCTGGCCAAAACTTTCTTTCTACTTTAGCTTCTGATAAAAGACATTTCCCCATATCCATTAATGACCTATTGTATCTCTCTGCAGTTCCATTTAATTCATGCACATAAGCTGGACAAAGTTTTACTATTATTCCTTTTTCTTTTGCAAACTGAAATACTCTTGCATTTATATATTCTTTACCATTATCACATCGCAGTTCCCTTATCATTTTGCCAGTTAAGTTTTGTATTTCATTTAGATATTGCATTAAACAGTCATATACCTCATATTTATTACAGATGCAATAAACTTTCACTAGTTTGCTGTAATCGTAAAGCTCAAAAAATATTTTTCTCCATGGTTACCTGTTGTTTGGTGTGGTCCATTTAAATCAGTGTGTACA
The DNA here is from genome assembly GCA_963930735.1 of Dioctria linearis. Lineage (NCBI taxonomy): Eukaryota > Metazoa > Arthropoda > Insecta > Diptera > Asilidae > Dioctria > Dioctria linearis. Next base: position 73,090,339 of record OZ005744.1, on the reverse strand, counting down.
ATTTCTAATATTTCCTCAGCTCTTCCTCGATTATTATTAAAGGGTATGTTATGCATTTTATTTTACATACATGTTGCGCACTTTAAATATTCTTTTCCAATCTTTTCTGGTAGTCCTTCTAAAGATTTATTTTTACACATTATTTCCAAAATTTTAAAATCTATATGTCCTAATGTACGATGTAGTTTTTCTTTCTTAGGCATATTACTTTTACTTATGTTTGCTTGTAATCTCTTTTCATATATGTTACTTTTCATTTTATATAATCTATCTTCTTTAAATGCAACTGCTATAAGCTTTCCATAAGGGTTATATATTTTTGACAATCTACCTCTTGAAACAATTGAATTTTTATCTGTAATTTGTGCATAACTTAACAAGTTTGCCTTCATCTCTTTTACATAAAAAACATTTAACAGTATTATCTCTGATTTATGTCCATAAATTGTAAAATATGTTTTAATATTACCAACCTTTGTTGCTTCCAATATTTTTCCATCGCCAATTTTTACCTTTACAGGTTTCTTCAGTATTTCACAGCTTTCATAATACTCATCGGTGTTTATAATATGATCTGTACAACCACTATCAAGCACCCATTCTATTTGATTATTTTTTATATTGTTGTACTCACTTGTGTAAATATTATTTGCAATTAATGTAGTATAGAAACTATTTCCCTGATATTGGTCATTATGATAATTTCCTCTTTCATGTTGTAAGTTTTTATTATAGTTAGTTCCACGTCCTCGATATACACGACCTCGACCACGGTTAACATTTGCATTACAATTTCTTTTTAGGTGACCGGTCTTACCACAGTTATAAAATTTCAAATTATTTATCAATGAAGACTTAGTTTCAGCACGAAAAACATTAGTTTTATCATTTGACATTTCGTTAGATTTTTCTTCAGCACTTTTTAATTTTATTTTGCTTTTTAGATAATCAACTGATCTCTCTATTTCTGGTAAAACATCTATCAAATCACCAATATGACTATAATGTTGTGGTAGGGATTTTAACATGTAATTAAGTTTTCCTGCTCTATTACTGTTGCACCTGCCTGCTTTAACTCATTTACAGCTTTTTCAAAATCATCAAAGAATAAAGATACTTCTGAATAATTTTTCAATTTGACATTTTCAAGGTTATGTCGGCAAACTATTTGCAAAGCTGTCGACTTTTTCAAATACATCTCATCAAACTTTTCTATAATTTCATAAGCTGAATTTAATTCACTAATATATTCAAGTTGTGTGTTTGTTATTGCGCTGTAAATATAGTTTGTAGCCTGAATATCGCATTCATCCCATTTTTCGTCATCGGTACTTATTACCACATCTTTACATTTTTTGTATTGTAAAAACTTGAGCATTCGAATTTTCCAGTTGCTATAATGTGCTCCGTTGAATATTGGGATATTTATATCGCTCTTTGCGGCCACTTTAACACTTTTTCTCCTTTGATATTTCCGAACTGATTTTTTCTTTTCACTTGTTGTTTTCCACACAACCACGCTCTGCTACCATGTTAAAATAAAGAATGAAATCTTTTAGCTCAAACTTAAACACTTTATTTAGCTTTTTATAAAGAATACTTTTGTAACTTATGAACAAACTTCTAGTTTACATTTCACCATGTTTTCTTAACATGTGTGTCAAATCGGTCAGCAAAACAGTGTTGCCAGCATAGATGTACAATAATCAACAGTAAGCATAAGCTCACAAACGATTTTCTTTTTGGTGAAGGTGAAAATTGTGCAAAGACATAATTTAGTAACATTATTGTGGTTAAGTGACTGATTTTTCTTTTTCAATAAAGTGCATCAATTTTAGTTTTTTACACTAATAACATTTTTTTGATAATCTGTCAATATTAAATTAAAGTGCCTTGTACAGGATAAGTTCAAGACAGTTATACTTCCCAACTCGGGTTAGCTGGAATATAGCTGCGAATTATCATTTGTTTGCTTAAAATTGTAAGTTTTAAATAGCATTAAGATCATAATTCTGAAGAATTTTCTAGATTTATTGTAGATAAGTGCTTTGCTGTGAATTAGAGTGCTTCAGCTAACCTGCATATGAAGTTTTTATTAAATACCGCTACACTAACATAATCCACCAAAGATAACATCATCACATGTGGATTGTGAACGGTTTTACAGCAACTGTTCCGTTACACATGTGCTGAAATTGCAGTATTATTAAATAATAAGGGAATTTCACATCAGCCTAGTATACAGGCATATGGTGTAACCTTTCCCCGCATCATTTTTATACCCTAGATGAAATCTATAGGGTATACTAAGTTTGTCATTCCGTTTGTAATGCACAGAAATAATGATGGTAGAGCAAAATGGATTGGACTCCCCCGCATAAAATTAAAAGTTATTTTGATTTTTGCATGTCCGTCCGTCCGTGCGCACGATAACTCGAGAACGCGTTCACTTAGAAAGCTGAAATTTTGTACACGGACATAAAAAAAAAGTAAAATTAAGTTCGAAAATGACACAAATCGGGCAACTCTTTCGTGGGGTTGCCATACAAAAATTTCGTTTTCCACTATATATTTGGACACTACCTGAGAACACGTCGACATAGAAAACTGAAATTTGGTATATTGTGATTAAATAATAATAGCAGATAAAATTTCAAAAATGGACTCAATCGGACAACCCCTTCTTGGTGTTGCCATATAAAACTTTTGGTTTTTTACATATACTTTGAAAACGATCAGTCCTAGACATTTTTATTGTACTAAAAACTTCTTCAGAATAAAAAATCCTATAAAATTGGTTATAATCATTTTTTCTGGCCGACTAGCCGTTCTGGAAATATATGCGAGAAACCAATGCAAAAAATCAAAATTGCTCAAATGAGAGACCATACAAAATTTCTTACGGGCATTCATCTAGGGTATCATAAGAATTGGTCTTCGACCAATTCTAGCTTTTTCACTTGTTTTATATAGTTCCAGGAACTAATGACTGCATATTAAATTGTTTGGTGATCATACAGGAACCAAGCTACTTGCGTAACATTTTCTGGTGGTTCCATCTAGGAATCATAAACTGCGGAAACATTTCCTTCTCCAATATAAGTCTATAAAATATGTACATGGATAGTGAAACCTGTGATGAGCCTAGTAGTAGAGAAAATTACATCAAAATCGATCGATAGCTGATCGACCTACCGACATGATTATTTGTGCATGGTTGCAATATGCAGGCGCAGGCTACACAGTCGCACTCGCCCGCGTTTAGAGATTCTCCTTCTTGCTTAAAAAATGAAAGCCCAAAAGTATGCAAATTAAAATAAATGTTTGCACAAGTATAAAATTAGGAGCTTATGTGAAGGCATCGCACAATCTCAATTGAATGCAAAAGCGTTTCACTTCTGATGCTCCATACACCACATATATACCATCCTTTAAAAAGCTTAAATTTAGACGCAACACTTTATCTGAGAAGTTAAAACCTCTCGCACAAGTACCTTAGCTATGACATGCATAAATTTTCTGACAGATGGCGACGATTTAACTGAAATTGTAGCGGTATCGTTATTTGCCGATAATTCTACTTGTGGCAGCACCGTCGTAAAAAGATGAACAAATCATCTTTGACGTCTTAGTTGATTTTTGCACTTCTTCATGCAATCGCTTTCATCTTGGACTGATCATTTGCGTCTAAAACATTGTAGCTCTTAAAGCCTTTTTGTTAAATATTTATAGTGATGTCATTTAAATACTCTTTGTTTTATTGTTTATACCAGACTTAAATACCCACAATTGGTGACCCCAAAAATAAAATACGCAGTAAAATTTGGGCAGTGTGCAGTTCTTAGAATATATACACGCCGCCATTACAATGCCACATTACATTACAAAGCATGACGAAAATTCAAGCGGCATTGAACTGAATTCCGAAATTCAAATGCAAACACGAGTTAAGCAGGAGGAAAACTCAACTCTAAATTCTACGCAAAATGCTTCGCCATCCTCTGATGCACCGGGTGCTCCATTAGCATTTTAGTCAGCAGGCACGCCAGGCGACCAAGGTTACCAAATTTCTGGAAACATGAACCAGAGTTCGAGTTTACTCACATTGAAGCGCTTTTCTGTACATACGGCATTCATTCTGACGTAGAACGCTATTTCCCAGTACTTGCTGCACTTCAGGAACCAGAAGTACTGAGTCAAGTGACTGATATCATACGCTCCCCACCAAAGGAGGATAAGTATCAAGTATTCATAATTCAGCTTATCTCTCGTTTTTCAGTTTCTAGAGAGATAATGCTAAATACATTGTTGACAGAGTTGCATCTGGCAGTCATAAAGCCTACTCAACTATTACGCAAAATGCTCAAGTTAGCATCACCCGATACACCCGAGTCTTTTATCCATTCATTATAGATTCAACGTTTGCCAACCAGTGTAAGGTGTATTTTATCAGCAAGCAAAGATGCTGAATTAACAAAGTTGGCAGAAATAGCTGATCAAATATTGGAACGCAGTTCTCTCCCCGAAACAGTGGATGCTATTAACACCCCCCATTTCAATTTCGCACAAACATACACCGGCATGCAACAACGGTGTTTAAGTTAAAGCTCTTTTGCTTTAACTGAGATGTATAATACACAATCTAGACCGCTGTAGAATTGAATATCGATGCTTGTATCGATACTCAAAATAATGGGGAATGGTTGGAAAGCTGACCGTTCTGACTTGAATTAATAGAAACGCACTGATTGCCGATTATAACAAAACTGATATTATTATTTATTTCGTTCAATATATTTATAACAAAACTGAACATGCGTAATCAATATTAACAAATCAATACACAAATTGACCTGTAAGAAACAGGGTTCATCGACTTGAGCGATTAATAATTCACCGCAGTGAGAATGCTGACTCAGCAGTAATTCCCCTGGCGTAAATATTGTAAAACCTGCATGTAAAGCGAAAAAATGGAAATTGGCATTGCTCACGGTGGTGAATTATGATCGCTGGTTCAATAAACTTAAGAATAATAACCCTTTAAAATGCTTACTCTAGACTAAATGTAATTCTTGGTTTATCATGATTAAACTGAATTTGAATATCTTGAATTAGTAATACTAGTCTAATTTTTAACATACCTTGTTCAACTGTCAATGTTTACTCTGAAGTCCGGGGTTATAACTCGTCTCGGGTTGGGTTTAGGTGGCTTATATGTATTGCAGCATGATTTAATTGTTTTGCATCTCCAAATGATTCCAAAAATTGTAATAATGATTGCCAGGGACAGGGTTAGATATCCTACCGTGTAGTGATGGGCGTGGTGTGCATGAAATTTATTTGGAAGTTCTCTTATATCCTGCATTTGAACTTCCTTCTGAAGGGCTCTCAATTCTGCTAATTTAGAGTGATACGCTATGGCATTGTGTTGTATCATTGGAAGGTGATAGAGGCTAATGGGTTTGAGAATGCTTCCGATACATGTGTAGGACAATTTGCTGGTAGTTGGATAACATGATGCCCTTGGATCGTCAAGAATTCTTGCCTGATAACACAGTTTGCTTGAAGTTTCAAGAGACCGGAACCTTCGATTGACATTTGAGATACATCATTTCCACATACGACGTTGACTGTAGTCTTCTCCTTGAAAGCGTAGATCCATTGATTTGGGTGGAATAGCTGTATCCATACTGGGTCACTGTTGGTTCTTCTGAGATCGCATGTAGGTGAGATTTCCCTGTTATGAAACAGTTCAATTTCGCACAGGCTAAGATTTGCTCCTCTTCGATAGATTGCATGAAGCTGCTTGCATAAATAGATAGTTTCATCAGTTTGTAGACACGATGATTGCTGTTGCTTGGTCAATGGGTAATATTGATCTCGATGCAGGTTAATTGCTAGAAACTCTGATGCAGGGTTAATTGCAACAAGTGTTCCATTGATCAATGCTGGAATGGGAGTGACTTGGAATAATTCGAATTTCTCTAAGTTTACGAGAGGTAGTCTCAATCGAAAGATAACATAATTTTCAACGACTCGGCCCTCTATTGTCATCAACCGATAGAACTGTAGTATAGAATCCTGGGATGCTGGTAATTGAAGAGATGTGGGTAAATGGGCCGTGATGATAGTAAGCTCTTGAGCTAATTGCCTTGGGGAAAGGAGCATGTGATTAATCCTTCCATGGTGGGTGTCGGTGATAGTATCTATTATTGCTGATTGTGTTTTTTGAAAGTTTAACGTCATCAGAGTCAGATCCATTGCTAATGAAGAAAACAGTTCCATCGCTTTCTGCTGATACAGTCCTTCACTGATATTATTTATGCGCAGGTTTATCTGGTCAAGGTGATCATCTATTTCTTGGAACTTTCTGTCAACACTTTCTTGATCAGTTTTCATTATATTTATTGTGGAGTCTATCAAAGACGTCTGATTTTTTAGGAATGTGAGGAGACGGTTTTCATTTTCCTTTATGTCATCAATAGTGTTAGACATTTCTGCTGCATATTCCGAGTCCAGTACGCCGAACAGGGCATTCGCCACATTGCCAATGATATTAACAGCACCTCTGTTGGTTCTAGTAGATTTAGTTTTGGCGTGTAGGAGTTCATTATCAGTAGAAATTTCCTCTTGCAGACGATTGAATTGGTTAACTAGTTTGACACACAAACTCGTTTGTTTTAGCACAAAGAGAAAGTTTATCTGAGTGCATAGGTGATCTAGGGTTTTGGTGCTATTTATATTTGCTTGAAAATCGTTCCAGTATGTCTCCATTTCATAATAGACTACAAGGTTCCATTCATTTGATATTATGTTAGTGGTGCCGATATTCTCAAAATATAACCCAGGTTGTGGTGTGAAAGGGATGTTTCAATAGGCTGTCCTCTGATAATGGGTAGAATCATACAGGTTAAGAGAACTGTTGTTAGTGCGGAACCGTACGTGTGACGTGTCTTTTTTTTGGAACCTCGCCGCTACTGCATGTAGAGTTGTCGTAAACTTCTGCTAATTGGGATGAGTTTTGTCGTTTTGAAGTTTGACCTTCTCTGTCCTGATCATCATGATTAGCCGATCTATCTTCGTTATCGTCCTCTATGGAGCGAGCATGTGTATTGGTCGCCGTAATGTATTATTTGCGGTTCGAACATGGGCTACCATCATTGCCCTTGAATGTTTTCACAATTCTTCCTAGCGGCCATTTGAGTGCTGGCAAGCTATCCTCCTGTATGATCACGATAGTACCTGGTTGGACATTTTGGCAGCTTTGCTTCCACTTAACACGATGCTGCAGTTGGTTGAGATATTCTCTTGACCATCGCCTCCAGAACTCCTCTTTAATGTGAGTCTCTAGTTTCCATCGTTTGAGAAGACTTATTCTTGTTTCTTCACATCTGGGAGGAGGCCGTGAGGGGCTCACCGATCAAGAAGTGTCCAGGCGTCAAAGCCGTGAAATCATTTGGATCAGAGGACATGGATGTAATTTGTCTGGAATTGAGTATTGCTTCTATTTCAATCATGACCGTTTCCAGCTCTTCATACGTAAGTGAAGCTGAAGCTAAGCGGACTTAACGGCTGCCTCCCATAGACCTCCAAAATGGGGAGCTCGCGCAGGTATGAAATGGAAGTCAATTCCGTTTGCGCTGCACCTTGTTTCGATCTCTTCTCTCGCATTGTCTGCGAAGATGCTATCCAGTAATTCTTGTAGTTGGTTTCTGGCGCCAACAAAATTCGTAGCATTATCGCAATATAAATTCTGGCAGTGCCCCCTTCTGCCCATGACGCGTTTCAGAGCACCAATAAATGCGTTCGTTGTTAGATCACTCTCTACTTCCAAATGCACTGCTTTGGTGGCAAAGCAGCAAAACACTGATACATAACTTTTTTGAGGTTTCTTCCCTCTGAGATGAAAATGCGTCCATATTGGCCCACAGAAATCCACACCTGAGTTAGTAAAGGGTCGTGCCGGTTGTATTCGGGTAGCTGGAAGATTCCCCATTAACTGTGTTCGCATTTTCGGATTGCTTCTGAAACATCGGACACAGTTTTGCACTATGGAGCGTGCGATGGTTTTCCGATAATTCCTGTGGATGTCGGTCATTAAAAGTTTTGTAAATGCATGATTATAAGGCAGGAGCATGGGATGCTTGGCATCATATGACAGAGATGATGCTTCTAATCTTCCTCCGACTCGAATGACCCCCTGATCGTCTAAAAATGGAGCAAAGCTAATAAGTGGGCTGGATTTATTTAGCTCCGTTAATTTTTGTAGCTGAGATAGATCTTCTTTGAAATTTTCCTCTTGCATGATCTTAATTATGGTAAGTAATCCCTTATCTAATTCTAGGCTTGTCAATGCACAGCTCTTATTTAGGTTAGTTTTGTCTTTATTTCTGGTGATATCTATGAAACGTAAAACGTAAGCCGTGATCCGTTGCAATTTTTTGAAGGAATTTTGGTGATTTATATGATATACGAAATGTTGAATGCTGCTTTCGATTGTTACTGGGATTGCAGTGCGTTTCCTTTCAAGCTCACATTCTGAGTCTGTTTTATATGGTTTTGGCCATATTGATTCTTCACCGTGTAGGAAGGGAGGTCCATAAAACCAGAGATTGCAGCCTTCTTATCTTTCTGGAGCAATACCACGGGATAGGATATCGGTAGGATTTTCCTTTGAATTTACATGCTTCCATTGTTAGGGTGATGACAGTTCGTGTATAGAAGCAATTCGATTGGCGACGAATGTTTGAAATGACGACCATCTAGAGTTTATCCAGGCGAGAACTATCTCCGAATCTGTCCAGTAGAACGTGACGGCATCTTCCATTCGCGGCCCATAATTCAAGTCTAGGTAATGTCAATTGCTTAGTTGGAACTACTCTCGACTTAGTGCAGAGTAACCTCACTACGATACGGTTATGATTATTGACAGAACGGATATAAACGGCACCTCCGTATGCCCTTTCAGAAGCATCTGCAAAGGCATGTATTCTTGTGGATCTTGGGCATTCTTGGCTGAACACGTGCTTGGGATTTTTATGTCATTCAATAATTGCAGCCCTTCACGAAATCTGATCCATCTTTTATGAAGCTCTGATGGGACTGCGGCATCCCAGTCAAGTTTAAGATTCCATAATTGTTGAAGGAATATTTTGGCGGTAACGACAACTGGCCCCATGATTCCGAGCGGGTCGAACAAGTGAGCTATGTCCGATGATATGAGTCTTTTGGTCACTCGATCTGTTTTAGTCCAATTGGTTTTAATGCAGAAGACATCATTTTTTGGTATCCATGTTAAGCCCAGGGTTTTGATATGCTCTTCAACTTCATCATTGAAGTCCAATTGAATAGCAGTATCTTCTCGTGAAATGTTTTGAAGTAAGCGTGGATGGTTAGCACACCACTTTCGAAGCTTGAATCCGCCTTTCTGGAGTAAAGCAATCAGTTGTCTTTGAGTGTCAATGGCTGTGGCTAGGCAATTGGACCCTGTCATAACATCATCTACGTAGAAATCGCGCTGAATTACCTCCGAAGCTGTAGGATAATCCTTGCCATCTTCCTGTGCCAACCTTTTTAGACATCTTGTGGCTAGGAATGGAGCTGTTGTTGTTCCATAGGTCACTGTGTTCAACTGATAGAATTTCAGTGGGGCATTCGAATCACTTCTCCATATGATTAGCTGAAATCGACGATCTTCTTCATTGAGTAGGACCTGGAGGTACATCTTCTCGATGTCAGCTGTGAAGACGAATTTGGGCAATCTGAATCGTAGCAAGATTGAAAAGAGTTCGTCCTGTATAGTCGGTCCTGTTGCTAAGACATCATTCAGCGATACGTTCGTGGAAGTTTAGGCAGATTAATCAAAGACAGCCCTTAGTTTGGTCGTTAAGCTGTCGGATTTGATAATGCTATGATGAGGAAGAAAGTAGTATGGATGTTAATAGTTCTTTCGTCAATTTCTTGCATGTGGCCGAGCTTCATATATTCATTCATGAATTCCACGTGTTGTGATTTAACATCATTGTGTCTGGCAAGTCTTCATTCTAGCGACAGGAATCTTCGTAGAGCGATATCCTTGGACTCCCCTAGCTTGTCAGTGGCGTGATTGAATGGTAGGCGCACTATGAATCGTCCCGTAGGGTCCTTTTTCACAGTTTGGTTGAAATAATTCTCACATCGTGCTTGCTCTGGTGAGAGTGTTTGAGACGTAGTGTCAACTTCCTCAGTCTCCAAAACCTTTATATGTCTTCGCTGCAAACCCCACAGGTGGCCTTGTCTAAGTGTCTTCCGCCGACCCTTCCGGCTACTATCCAGCCAAATACAGTATTCTGGAGGGTTGGTAAGTTTTCGCCCAACTATATTTGGCCTATACATAGCAGGTCATGGTAGAATTTGCTCCCAGCAGTATGTCTATACGAGATGGATTGTTGAAGTTGGGATCGGCTAATTTTATATATTTTGGTATCGCCCAGGAATCTGTACTTATTTCTTGAGTAGGTTGAGGTGCTATGATTTGTGGCAGAACGAAGGCCTCTACCCGTTCAATTTTGACTGTAAGAGCATATTTACTCTTCGTCGTGTATGCTGTTTTGTTTGTCCAATGCCTTGTATCTGCATCTGTTGAGAAGTACCAGTCAGGCCAAGTTTTTTAATCATTCTCTCGGTTATGAAGTTAATCTGGGATCCGGAGTCCAGTACTGCTCTGCATTCGACGCTCCTTCCTTTACTGTCAACTAAATTCACGAGAATGGTACTCAATAGAATGTAATTTTGTTGTCCTGTAGCTGTTTGTGCGGTTAATGTTGTTGGTCTGTCGTTAACTTCACCTTTCGTTGGTGATTGTGGAAATACTTTTGGAAGTGACTGAGATGAGGCTGAATATGTCTCGATATGTAACAGAGTGTTGTGTTTTCTAGTACATTTTGTACAGCTTCTCAATGTGCACTGCTGTGATGAATGGCCCGGTCTCAGACAGTTGATACACAAATTATGTTTTTTGACGAGAGTTAGCCGGTTTGATGGTGTCAGTCGAAGAAAGTCCTTACACGAGAATATAGTGCGTGGTTTCCCTTGCATGATATGCAATTTGGTATAGTTGTAGCAGCAGAGGTGAAAGGTTTTGTTGTGCCTTGTTTAATGTGGTAGTTTCCTGGAATTTTTGCCTTGCTCCCAAGTGCTTCCAGAGATTCGAATCGATTCTCCAGAAATGATAAGAGGCTCTTCATAGATTGAAGATTTCGTGAATGACTTAGAGATTGTTCGTATCAACGATGTGTGGTTTGATCCAATTTCTTGATTAGCAGATGCGTTAGTTGTTACGCAGCCCTGATGCGTAGGGTGGCTAGCCTCATACAGGTGAGGACGAGGTCCTCTTATACACGTATTCCTGAGGTGGAAAAATTTTGGGCGCCACGTAGTTTTCTTTTAATTTAAAATTTTTGTTTTTTTAATGAGTCAAACTACGAAACTCAAAGGAAAATATAGAAAACAGCGTTTCAAATTTCACTTCTTACAGTTATATTTCACATCACATTTCACCAGAATCGTCACAAAAATTCGATAACAGTGATTAACCGTACTACCACTTAATATATATATGTATATATAAAAAAAATTAACCTTATCTACCCATATGCAAATTTCAATATAAAGAATTGAAAATAAAAATAACACTTATCTGATGGTGTGGAGATGCGCACTCAGGCCGATTTCCAAAGGAAAAAAAAATCCGTCCAATTCACTTCCAAACAAGATCCAATTTAGTTGTTACTACTCGAGGTTAGAAATCAAAAAGAAATACTAAAAATACTGAGCTCTTCACTTTAATTCTGCGCTCCATTAACTACCCTGAAGAAGTGATCGTTGCTTAGCCTGTCGGCCCTCAGCCGAAATTTTGTACAGTCATAGCATAGTACAGTCATTGGATTTTAATTAATGGTCTTTTCCAGTTGTGGGGTTGTGGGTTTTATTTTTCATGCTTAGCTCTCAATCTCACTGCGGTGTGTTTTTGAACGCCTATAAGTGCTTTAGTCTCAAATTCACGTTATATAATTTGAGTACATTTTGTTTAGGTCTCAATCTCACCTTGGTGAGCTTTGAGCGTCTATGTAATGTTTAAGACTCAACCTCCTGTTTTATGTTACTAGTGATATACCATTTTAAATCTCATAATCACTTCTTTAAAATTGGTATACATTTTGAAGGTTTGATTTAGATTTTTTTTTACAGGTCCGTGGACTTAATACCGGTTTGGTTGAAGATATGCGGAAGACCCTTCGAGGGCACTACGTTATGATAAAACAGAGATGAATATAGAGTACCCGTTTAAATTCGACGAAAATGTAGATGCTTTGAACAGAAAAATAAATGATATAAGGGGTCTTTTAAAAACATTTTCGGGAAATAGAAATAGTAACGAATACAAAAAGCTAGTTACCAAGTTGGAGTGGGCTTTGCGCAGGGTGGATAGTTCACAAGACAAGGGACTAGAGTAGAAGCAAGAAAAGGCTAAATTAAGAGGGGACTTACTGTCTATGTTGGGGGAGTTGCAAACGAAGATAGAAGGGGATTTAGAGGATAACTCGGATGAGGATGAACAATCTCTCTTAATTAATTCAATGTCCACTTCTACGGTTTTGAATAAGATCGCAGTTCACAAATGGGGTGTTCATTTCTCAGGAGCATCGAACCAATCTCTCAATTCATTTTTGGATAGGGTTAGTGTGCTCTGCGAAGCGCGAGGGGTTACAACAACGCAATTGTTCAAATCGGCTCTGGATCTGTTTTCGGGAAAGGCTTTTATCTGGTATCGGGCAAATAAATCCACATTTAAATCCTGGTCGTCGCTAGTGGAAGAGTTACAAAAAGAATTCCTTCCTCCGGATTATAATGACCGCCTTACTGAGGAAATAAGACGGCGTACACAAGGCAAAGACGAATCAATAGGAATGTATGTGGAAGAAATGAGGACGCTCTTCTCCCGATTGACAATTCCTTTAACAGAACAACAAGAATTACAAATATTAAAGCGGAATATTAGCCAGTTTTACCAGAGCCAACTAGGTTTGAGTGAGGTTACCTCCATTCAACAACTAGTTGATCTTGGTCGGAGGCTTGAGTCAGTTAGAGCTTCGGTAGAATCATTCGTTCCCCCGCCTTCACGGCGCACTGCACACCTTCTAGAGCCCGAGTTAGCTTACATATCCACGGAAATAGCGGAAGTTTCAGCCATAAGTCAACAAAATCAGCCACGGCAATACAAATGCTTAAATTGCAAGCAAGATGGTCACACAGCCCGGTACTGCAGACAGAGGCGACGGTGTTTTGGTTATGGAACTGTAGGGTTTATCGGAGCAACGTGTCCGGCGTGTAATAATAATAATAATAATAGTAATAGGACTTATACTAATGGTCAAAGGGGTCCATCTACGTCATCTGCTGCGGAAACGGGAATCGAGCTCAGTAGGCGGTGACCCGAGCTCTATTAGTCCCCAAAGAGCCGCCAATCTAACGAAACTAACGGATCTAAAGTCAACAGTATCAGGGCGTAGAAGTACTTCGTCAAAAGCTCCGCTGGACTTCGTGTTTTCGTATACAAAAGGCGATAAGCGACCATTTTTAGCAGTACTGATATTCAAGGTTAAATTATTGGGATTATTGGATTCTGGTGCATCCAGAACAATTGAGTACATTTTGTTTAGGTGTCAATCTCACCTTGGTGAGCTTTGAGCGCCTATGTAATGTTTAAGACTCAACGTCCTGTTTTATGTTACTAGTGATATACCATTTTAAATCTCATAATGACTACTTTAAAATTGCTATGCATTTTGAAGGTTTGATTTAGATTTTTTTTTATTTTATTTATTTTGCTTCGAAAACTTCTCCAGTATCTCCTTCACTTTAACGTCAGTACAAATTCATAACTTCCCTGGAAGGGGTCTGGACGGATCTATTATGTGTAGGTGTGATAACATAAAGCCTGGCGCATAATTACTAGGGTCTCCAAACTGACAGATTACAATGTTGGACAAGAGCTATAAGAAAAACAATTCTAACTCAAACAAATTATCATCTAATTAAGAAGACTAAGCTTGCTAATGACATTTAGCTTATATTATATTTAGTAAGTGTAATACTGTGTGTGCATATTTTCCTTGTCAATCCCCAAACGTCCAGGTCATTAGGCCTTTACGCATATATCTTAGTATGTGCTTCGTTTCCTTCCTTTGCCTTTGGCCCCTCGTCGTGTGTCGTATTGACTTCTAACCCCAGATGACTATACTGTGTAATTATCTGCAAAAATTAAATTGCGGCAGTATCAGTGACTCTTTATTTTATGACCCCTCACCATATGACCCATAACATAGTATTGGATCCCAATCAGCGGTGGAAACCTTAAGATTCTTCAAAGCCAGTAAACATTCCTGCGTTGTATCACGTAGCGTTTTAATTGCTATAGAACTTTCGTTCACAATAACTGGTTGCGATAATAATTTGTTGAGTAGAGCTGTGACTAACAATCTGGAGTTCTCATAGCGATCCTTTAACATGTCCCAAGCAGCGGTGTAATTTTCATCTGACAAAGTTAAATGGCGTAATAACCTTTCAGCTTCCCCAGACAAGTTTGTTTTAAGATACCACATTTTTTGGCAATCGGCCATTGATTGTTTGTGAACCATTTGGTTAAACAGATCATAAAACTGACGCCATTTTAAATATTTTTGGTAGTTTCATCATGGTGTTATTGTTGATTGTTGTACTAGAAGTTGTTTCGAAGAGAAATAAAAACTTTTGTTTGATTAACTGGGTTGCTTTATTAAAAAAACTGAACTAGTTTAACAAAATTACTTGACAAGTAATATCATTGGATTGCTTAGATTAAAAAAGTACAAATGTATACAAGTAACGAAACTAATTGAAAATACAAAGGCGACTATATATGTAGGTAATTATACTGTCGTTACTTTGGTACATCACCGCCCGCCTCGTCCTTACGACGAAGCTCCGCCCGCCTTGAAGTCTTTAGATATTAAACTGAATCGTGGCTGGGTAAAGGACAGATCTTAGTAATTGGACGTTTGATGATGGTATCTTTGCATTTGATTGATACTACACGTACTAATCTATCGATTCCAGGATGAGTCTGTAGGATTCTTCCAAAAGCCCACTGAGATGGTGGGAGGTTGTTGTCACGGAGAAGGACTATACTGCCAATCTCAACATTAGGCGTTGTCGTTGTCCATTTAGTGCAAACTTGAAGATTGTTTAAATATTCCAGCGACCACCTTTTCCAAAAGTTCTCATACATTTGTTGAATCATTTGCCATCTGGCCAAGCGATTCATACTCATGCCTTGTGTACTCTGTTCAGGAAGTGTTAACGGTGATGATCCCATCAAAAAATGTCCAGGCGTTAATGCTTCTTCATCTTTAGGGTCTGAGCTGATTGGACAGAGTGGCCGGGAATTAAGGCAGGCTTCTATTTGGGTGAGAAGAGTGTACATTTCCTCAAAAGTAAGCGTAGCACTGCCAATCACTCTTTTGAGATGATGCTTTGTCGCCTTGACACCTGCTTCCCAGAGTCCACCGAAATTTGGTGCATTAGGCGGAATGAAAATCCAGGTTGTCCTTTGAAAGGCTAGGAGTGACCGGAGTTCCTCTGGCAGCTGAGCTTTTAGAAGAAATAAAGATTTTTGCAGCTCTCGATCGGCGCCGACAAAGTTTTTTGCATTGTCAATACAAACCTTATTGCAAAATCCTCTTCTAGCTGTAAAGTGTTTATAGGCTGATAGAAATGCTGACGTAGTTTGGTCCGACACTAATTCAATATGTATCGCTTTTGTCGCCAGGCAAACAAAAATTGGTATATAAGCTTTGTGCGCTGTTCTGCCTCTTCCAGGTCCATAACGAATGAGGATAGGACCAGCGTAGTCAATTCCAGTGTTCAAGAAAGGCCTTGTTGCTGTAACTCGATCACTTGGAAGGATACCCATTAGTTGTGTACGTGCCGACACTCTCTGTCGGAAACAAATAAGGCATCGCTGAATATATCGGCGTAATTTATCCCTACACGACAGAATCCCAAATCGTTGACGAATTGTGTTCAAGGTAAGTCCAGTTCCTCCATGCAAAGTATTCTTGTGAGTCTCGCTTATGATTAAGTCACTAAGCCGGCAATTTTTTGAGAGAATAAATGGATGTTTAGCATCTGCGGTCAAATTAGAATTTTGTAGTCGTCCTCCTACCCTTATTGTCTTGGTGGAGTGATCGAAAAAGGGTGACAGTCGTATGAGTCGACTTGTAGATTTAACGGAGTTTCCAATTGATAGTCGGCGGTATTCTGATGGGTAGCTCGCTTTTTGAGTGTCTCGAATACAAAATATAAGTGCGTCCTCTAGCTCAGAAGCAGTTAGAGATCCCAAATTCCGGTCTGATGACTTTTTTCTCGTATTGCATATGAAGCCATTAAAGTATGCTGTAATTCGCATCAGACGACGAAGACATGAAACTCTATTGATCAATTCCCACGATATTGATACTTCAACTGCTGCACTAACAGAAACATTCGATGACCTTTCCTCTAAGTCAGTTTTCTCAATTGAACATAAAGGCTTTGGGTCTGGCCAATATATCGAAGGAAATTTAAGAAATCCTGAACCTTGCCACCAGAGGTCGTGCTTGATTAAATCCGATGGTGATAAGCCCCGAGAGGCACAGTCTGCACGGTTGCACGAACCTGGAATACGACGCCAATGCGCTGAAGGAAGAAGTTCTTGTATTTGACTGCACCTGTTTGCAATAAATGTTTTCCATTTCGAAGGGTGAGATTTTAACCAAGTAATGACAATTTGAGCATCGCTTCAGCAATGTACTGGTATATCGGAAAATTTTAATGACGTCTGCAGATTCTTGACTAATCGAGCCATCAGGTGTGCTCCACATAGTTCTAGGCGTGGAATGGACAATTGTTTGATTGGTGCCAGTTTAGTTTTCGAGCACAGAGAGAACATTTGAATATTTTCATAGTCATGACAGACTCTTAGATATGCTACTGCGGCATTGGCCTTCTCA
This sequence comes from Dioctria linearis, assembly GCA_963930735.1. NCBI lineage: Eukaryota > Metazoa > Arthropoda > Insecta > Diptera > Asilidae > Dioctria > Dioctria linearis. The sequence goes on along the minus strand of OZ005744.1, from coordinate 73,073,270 downwards.
GATGCATCGGAAAAGGCATGAACCTCGTAGCTTAGGTTATTTGAATTGCAGCCAATCCATCTCGGAACCGTGATGTTTTCAAGACGAGGCAGCTCCTCACGGAGTAGAAGCCAATCCCTTGCTATCTGATCGGGAACCGGTGTACCCCACTCTAGACTTTTTTCGAACCAGAGTTCTTGGAACTTACACTTTGCTTGCAAAATAGATGGTGATAAGAATCCGAGTGGATCATATAGTTTTGCTACGTCCGATAAAATGTTTCTCTTTGTTACGGTAGTGGGTGGATCCTGTAGACACACTTGAAACTTAAAACAATCTTCAGTATGATCCCATAGCATTCCAAGAGTTTTGATTGTAGTGTCATTTGATAAACCTACCGACGAGCATGATTGAAAGTTAACCGCTTGTAGGAGTGAGGAACAATTCGATGACTACTTGTGAAGTTCAAATCCTCCAGATTTGAGGATATTGATTAGTTGGTTTTGTAACTGAAGCGCTGCTGTAACATTTTCAGGTCCAGAAAGGACGTCATCCACATAGAAATCAGAGCGAAGAACTTCAGATCCTAATGGAAATCGCTGTTTCTCGTCTTCTGACAGTTGTAGCAGTGTACGTATGGCAATATACGGTGCTGATGATGTGCCGTACGTAACAGTACATAGCCGAAAATCTTGAAGAGGATCCATACTGGATTTGCGCCACACAATGCGCTGAAGATTTGTATCTTGATCATGGACTCGGATTTGTCGATACATCATTTTGATATCTGCTGAAAATACAATCGGATGTTTACTCCAGCGAAGAATCACTGATCGGAGGTCGTTTTGAAGTGTTGGTCCGACAGCTAGGTATTCATTCAGGCAAGGACCCCCTCTAGATTTCCGAGACCCATTAAAAACAACTCTCAGTTTTGTGTTTACAGAATTTTCACGCAAAACTCCATGATGTGGAAAGTAAAATAGCAACTTGTGGTCATCATTACGACTGGTAGCGCGAGCAAGTTCCATGTGGTTCAGTGTATGATACTCTTCCATGAATTCCACATATCTAGATTGCAGTACAGGATCTAGAAGAAAACGTTTTTCTATTGACATGAGGCAATTTACAGCGTTGGATCTCGAGTCACCAAAAGTTAGCGGTCGTCTGAATTGTGATTTGATGGGAAGGCATACAATATAACGCCCGTTGCTATCTCGCTTTGTTGTTTCTTGATAAAACTGTTCACAATGCTAATCTTCCTCGGAAAGTGGCATTGGAGAGGCTGGTATTTCTTCAATCTCCCAAAATTTCCGTATCAGTTGATCTAGCTCTAATAGATCTGGCAAAGTAGTAGAAGTGTGAACGTTGATATGGAATGAAGTATTTGATACCTTGGCACCAGCAGGCCCTGACAGTATCCAACCCAGGGTAGTGTTCTGAGCTGTAGGTAAGCCATGAGGAAGACCATCTCTAAGTAGAGCATAGTAATTGTCTGCACCGATGATTAATTCGATACTGGAAGGTTTCGCAAAATCGGGGTCTGCAAGTGCTAATCCTTTAAGATGTGGAAAAGTGGAAATATGGAGCTTGTGAGGTGTCGCAAATCGAGTTAGTTTTGGTAAAACTAAGGCGTTGCTGTCGAAATGAAAGTCTTGATCAATTTGAGATTGAATCCGGACTGTTACCATGGATTCTACGTGTGCAGCGTCACATCCACCAATTCCAGAGATAGGAATATTAACTTTCGTTCTCTTTAGTCGAAGACAGTTTGCGACAGATGCTGCGATAAAAGTTCGTTGCGCACCTTGATAAAGTAAAGCTGTTACATGAAGACTCCTTCCTTCTGGGGATTTCAAAATAATCTTTGCTGTAGCCAATAAGATAGTATTGCTCATATTCACACTTAAGGCTGCCGCTGATAAGGATTTCACCGCGACGTTAGTAGAAATAGGAGTTATAGCTGAAGAGTAAGCTTTTGTTTCAGGAAATGTGTCCTGAGATAAGTGAAGCATCGAGTGATGCGATTGCTGACAAAGTTTGGAGCGATTGGTTGAAGGACAGTAAGCTGCTATGTGTTCCGTCTTGAGACAGTTAAAGCAAAGATATTCTTTAGACACGAAGTTTCTTCTTTCGATAGTAGTTTTCTGTTTAAAGGATGGACAGAATAAAAGAATGTGCTTTCCGTTGCAATTTGGACATTTTGAGGGCCATGAAGTTACATATGCTCGAACAACAGGAACTTTCGATTGAATATTGGAGGCAGAAGAGCTTCTATGATCCTCCTTTCGCTTCATATTCGGTAGTCCGACAGCTTCCAAAGTGTGGATTCGGTTTTGAAGAAAGCGACTAAATATTTCAAAAGTAGACGGCTCTGTGCTTGAACTAATTGAATTTTCCCAATCTTTTCGCGTGATGGAATCGAGTTTTTGTGCTGTGATAAAGATTAGCCAGTCGTCCCAACTGTTGACAGGACGATTCAAGCACTCTAAAGCTTTGACTGCTTCAGTAGATCCATCATATAATCCTTTGAGTTCATCTGCTGATTCTGTTTTCATGGCGGCTAACGACGAAAGCATTTTAAGCTACGAGGAAACAAGAATGCGCGTATTTTGATAACGGTCGCAAAGGATTTTCCACGCAGAAGAATAGTTTGCATCCGTAATTGCTGTATTGCGTAGCAGTTGTTCCGCTTGACCATGAAGACTGGTCTTTAAATAGTACAGCTTTTGTGACCCTGTTAGATCACCTCGGCAATCAATAAGGCTTTTAAAGAGGTCATGAAATGCAGACCATTCACGAAAATCTCCACCAAAACGCGTTAAATTAATTTTTGGTAGAGAATTAGCTATGACGGGACCGGAGGAATATTTGCTTGAGCTGAACTTGAGAATGCCGTGTTATATGAAGTAGGTTGAAGGTCACGTAAGGTTTCTTTCAGCAATCCAAGGTTTTCACAATAAAGTAACTCAACCAGGTCAAAAATTTCATTACGAAAATAATCCTCTTCAAGATCCTTAGACGTTGCTACGTCCACTATTCTGTCATGGTTAGCTCGGAATTTTTCCCAATACTCCTTTAATAGCTCAATCCGAGTTTGAATATAGCTTTCTGTTAAGTTTGCCTTACCAGCTTTTTGTGTGTTAATCACAAAATTACCGATGTGCTTTTTTAAAGCTAACTGTGCTGTAATTTGCTTCAATTCCATGTTGAACACGCGATTCAAGTCTCGTCCCGGGTTTCGGCACCAAATTGTTTCGAAGAGAAATAAAACTTTTGTTTGATTAACTGGGTTGCTTTATTAAAAAAACTGAACTAGTTTAACAAAATTACTTGACAAGTAATATCATTGGATTGCTTAGACTAAAAAAGTACAAATGTATACAAGTAACGAAACTAATTGAAAATACAAAGGCGACTATATATGTAGGTAATTATACTGACGTCACTTTAGTACAAAGTTGTTAATTTATCCCGTTTGTCGGATAGATAAACTAGTTGATCTTGTACCTCTTCTCTAATTGCACGTACTCATCAACATTGTAACCCATTTGAATTGGATCTTTGGCTAATTCCCAGATATTCTGGTTTATATTTTCGATCTGCAACCAATGTTGATTTAACCCGCTTATTTTCAGGTCATAATAATTTTTATTCTGTTCATCCTCATCCATTTTCATTCCTGCAATGAGCCGACGAAGTGCCTTGTCGTCTAATTGCTCGAATTATTTGCTCTTGTAGGTTTGATTGATTGAATCTCTGTAGTTCTACGACGCTCTTCATGAGCATTGGTGTCATCAGACCTTTGCGGTTTTGGATCTGTGGCATCTTGGTTATGGGCGTTGTCACTTGTACCAGCTATGACCTCTTTAGTGGTGGCTTTGTTGAATAATTTAATTTGGCTGGTGAAATGGTTTTTATACTTGTTGAAGATGGTTAAGATGGCGTTATAGTAATCATTCGTGAAGTAGGCATGATCTCTGGGTACATTCTGTAATGCTCGTATCTTGGTGTCTGTAGCATTAAAAAGGACCAAAGTTCTTCGAGACGCCTAAGTCGTTCCTCATAATATGTTAAGGTTTTCCTGTTGACCGAATCTTTCTTATAATTCGAGATTATTGCTTCAATCTCATCTCCGTTCAGATCTTGTTCCTTGAAAGTGCTTCCATTTTTTGGTTAAGTTATGGAGGTTTTCATGTTAATGAGATTTTCACTCAATCTCAGTTGTAATCGCACTTTGTGATGGGAAGTCAAATGAAATCTTCCTTCAAAAGCGATGATAAGTTTTCCCTCTGACGGAAATAAGCGCAGTTTCAACCAAAATGAATGTATGTATGTGATTCAAGTTATGCACTTGAATCACGTCGGGGTCACCAATGTTTAAGTTAAAGCTCTTTTGCTTTAACTGAGATGTATAGGCCTAGATGCACAATCTAGACCGCTGTAGAATTGAATATATGTAGATGCTTGTATCGATACTCAATATGAGGAATGGTTGCAAAGCTGACCGTTCTGACTTGAATTAATAGAAACGCACTGATTGTCGATTATAACAAAACTGATATTATTATTTATTTCATTCAATATATTTATAACAAAATTGAACATGCGTAATCAATATTAACAAATCAATACACAAATTGACCTGTAAGAAACAGGGTTCATCGACTTGAGCGATTAATAATTCACCGCAGTGAGAATGCTGACCCAGCAGTAATTCCCCTGGCGTTAATATTGTAAAAACTTCAAGTAAAGCGAAAAAATGGAAGTTAACGTTGCTCACGGTGGTGAATTATGATCGCTGGTTCAATAAACTTAAGAATAATAATCCTTTAAAATGTTTACGCTAGACTAAATGAAATTCTTGGTTTATCATGATTAAACTGAATTTGAATATCTTGAATTAGTAATACTAGTTTAATTTTTAGCTTAATAATTAAGATCTGGGTCATAACAAACGGGTTGACAGTCTTGAACAACAACTACATAAAATAACTGCAGCGATAAAAATTCAAAGGCTGCCTACACAATCGTCACAATCAAGATCGTGTAATAGATTATAAGAATTTTCTCGCTCAAACACTTCATCAAATACCAATCGACAGATCTGTTTCTATCATCGCCACTTCGCAGGTGTACGCAGCCTTGCAGCTTCAAGATAGATCCGAAAGTATCGCAAAAAAACTAAATAAGCTATCTTTGTTAGAGGCACCTTATGACAGCTTCTCTGTAAATAGCGTCACAATCGAACGCCGTCTTTATATTAAAGACAAGCATTCTAATCAGCAATTTTTAATCGATTCCGGCTCATCAGTGTCTGTGATTCCAACCTCCATGGTTGATAAAGTTTTTTCTTCAAACCCACTTATCTTTTACGCAGTAAACTCAACCGAAATTAAAACATTCGATCAACACACTCTTAACATCTACTTGGGCTTGCGCCAACAATTTTTCTGGAGTTTCACCATAGCCAATATAAAATTTCCAAGTATATGTGCTGATTTTTTGTCACACTTTGGGTTAATAATTGACCTAAAAAAACAACAACTCGTGAATCCATCAACCAAACTAACAATAAAAGAAGAAATGTTCAAGGCATTTCCTCCGTTCAAGATCAATAATCCAACATGGATATTTTACAACAATTCAAAGATACCAGATAGTTTGAATGCGATCAGTATGCCCTCGACGGTGGTCTCATTGGAACTACAAGAAGAAAAATCAAGGACGAAGAGTTGAACGATTTGCTTCATAATTCAACTTCGCTGCGCCTGCAAAAACTTGTCATCGATTCTTCTGCATCTGTTTACTGCGACATATCCTCAGGGCTAAACAGACCTTACATTCCAGCGGTTTTACCTAAAAAGGTTTTCGCTAATGTTCACGGATTATCTTATTCTGGCGGGAAGATCACCTTACAACAGCTCAAACAGAAGTTTGTCTGGCCTAACATGAGAAGGGATGCGTTACAGTGGACACGTACATGTTCCGTTTGCCAACGGGCAAAAGTGCAGAGACAGCAGAGAAATCTTCCCAAAAACATACCTGTAAATCAACGCTTCGATCACATACACTTAGACATAGTTATCATGCCACAGGTACGTGGTTATAGATTTGTCCAACTATGATCGACAGGTCTTCACGATGGCCAGAAGTGGTCCCAATCAAGGCAATAAGAGCGAATATAATTACGACCGCCTTTTACGAAAATTGGATCGCACGCTTGTAGCGAATTGCTCCTTCGCTATCTGTTCGTTTCAGAGTTTCTTGATACATAGGGAAATTTCTACTAACCTTCCTGCCTCAGCATAATGTTGAAACGCGCTTTTCGTGAGCATTACTTCAGTTTCTTTCCATACTGTACATTTTTTTTTTTTGCCCGCCCTGACAGCACGAGATTCTTAAATAAAAATCTGAAAAAAATTTCCATGACGTGGGTGACGCTAGCACGCTATTGGTGGAATTAGGAATTGTCACGTGAGTGCAACTGATACATTCGGGGTAGAAAGTTTTTTTTTTGGTGAAATGAGAGAAGGGGGGGAGTTGGGAGTTTGGAAAAGAAAGAGGAGTCTGCTTGGGAAGTTCGAACTAAATAGTTGTTTGGGAACGAATGAATGAAGCATAAATAATTTTTTTTTGGTTGATTTTAAAATGACTACAAAAAGTTTCTTCTGAATTTGTCGTCCTTAATTACTTGCTGTAACTATTTGGTGAAAAAATCATCTGTGGAAAAATCATCTGTAGAAAAATCATCTATGAATAAAAGTTTATAATCAGCCATAATTACTTGCTGTAACTATTTTTAAAAGGTGAAAAAATCATCTGTGGAAAAATCATCTATGAATAAAAGTTTATAATCAGCCTTAATTACTTGCTGTAACTATTTGAAAAAGGTGAAAAAATCATCTGTGGAAAAATCATCTGTAGAAAAATCATCTGTAATAAAAGTTTATAATCATCCATAATTACTGGCTGTAACTATTTGTAAAAGCTGTAATTCTTGGTAAATAGTAATATGAAATTACATGTAAAGGAGTTTGGAATCATCCATTAAATAGAAGATTCTGGTATTACTTGAAATGACAAGGTATGGTGAAATAGAAAAGCTATATATTATATTTTTTTTGTGAATTTATATTTAATCTTGAAAGTTATTGCACGAAATCAATATATTGAATGAGTTTTTTTATATAAATTAGATACTAAATAATTTTATTAATTGCATTACTTTTATAGATTATCTTGGCAAACAAAAGGTATTGTGCAAATAAACCTGTGTATTTATTATATGGTAAAAAGAAAAGAAAAAAAAACGATTGCACCTACACAATTTATAAATTTGATTTTGATGTATTTTTTGATTTTATTTTTTGTATTTTATTTAATACTGGTAAAGTAAAGGTGTGATGAACTTATCGCTGATGTTGTGAAACAAAAAAAAAAAGAAAAAAAAATTATCTTTTTACGTTAAAGGAAGTTGTTGTTGTTACGCAAGTTTTGATTGTGAGCAACTTGCCTTACTAAGGTTTTTTTTTTGTTTGCTTATATATCCATAAGTTAATTATTCTTGAAGTAGTAATGAGTTTGTAGGCGTGATTTTTGAGCTGATATTCAAAGGAAAAAAAAGGATAGTAATATCGATGATTGTTTTTTTTGTTATTGTTTTTTTTCGTATATATAATAAAATTCGTGGTTGATTTTAATTGGGAGTTATTATTGCTTCAAATTCACGTTCCTGATTAAGTTTTATATTGTGAGGTCATTTGAAAATTGCGATAATGGTACGGGGTATTATATCTTAGTGTATGTTGGGACATACGCCGTAAATTTTTTTTGTTAATACTATTGATTGTTATAGTTCATGCTTTCCTCTTGTTTTACTTTTCAATTTGTTTACGTTAACCGCCTTTAGAGGCTGTTGTAGTTCGGTAAACCTCTTTGAGTAAGGTGTGAAATCGTCAGATTTGTCCCTCAAATATTTATTTTTTTTTTCTGGCTCCTTTCTTGCTATGGAGTGCTGAAGTGCTAGATTAGTTTGGGGAGGATGCACAAGTGATGGTGATGTGGTGGACCTTCGGTCATAGCATGTAATCGCATTATTTATAAGGGGGCTAAGATTATTTACACAGCCTTGGAGCCTTAGCTAGGGTGGTCGGGGACGTCAGGGTCCAATAGCCCAAGGTGGGAGCTCCTTCAACACCTGGAGCTCATCTCTCTCTCTCTTTCCGAATGTCAGGAGCCACGGCAGTTGGTGGAATTGTTAACTCACGTTTTTTCAATGTAAAATCTTCTACTATCATCAATCCGTCCGTCTGTCTTACGTCAGGATACTGTCCGTATAACTGATTATTAGTCCGTCTGTCCGTCCGAGTAATTTTGTTTATGACACAGTAAATCTAGCATCCGAAGGATGAGAGTGACAAGAACCCGCCCAAACCGGCTGATCGCTAGCGGCAAAATACTGTGTCGTCACTCTCACTAGTCCCGAGGATGAAATTTTGTAGCAAGAGTTGTCAACTGCGGTTGCTGCCTGTATCAGTTTAGAGTTGATAGAGGTAGTACTGACGGAAGGTTTCTTACTGTTACAAATGGCACCCAAATCTCTCTACTTTTTTCTTTCTTCTTTATTCTTCTTTCTTCGGTTTCGAACGTTATTTTTTTTTGTCCTTTACGGAATCTCAATTGTGATAAATTCAAAACTTGCCGTGGGTGTAGCTCACCTGCGTAGAGTAATCCTTTTAGTCTTCGTAAAGCTTGATGCTTTCGTCAGGAGTGGCTCTGCCTGTGGACAGGTTGGGAGTGTTTAGCTCTAAAGTTTTTTTTTTGTATCAATTTCGTGCTTGATGGTTTTGCTGACAGTATTGGTTCGTGTTTAATGACTTATATTAATATACCTTCTGTATAATTTGATCTTTCGGATTCATGTTAAAGTGCTTCCCTGTTTGGTGGAAGGCGAACTTTGTGCGTGAGTCGCATCGTCTGAGGTTAACACTTCGGTTCGTGCACACCGATCAGGCGACCACTTGACTTCAGTTTGCTGGCCTGTTTAATCGACGAGGCTATAGTCATTTCATCAAGTTGGTGAACGATGTTCATCCCTTTGACTTTAATGTCCTTGTTGATGAGATTGTGTTGAGTTGGTTGGATTGGTTCTCGGCGGATTGTCTAAATTAATATTCCATTTAGTAAGGTGCTCTGTTTTCGGTGTAGTGTGTGTTGTATGCGACGTATACTATTTTGAGCTTTTGTTCCATACATTGTTATGGGTTCCAGCCAGGAGTCAGTATTTGTTGTAGTATTGGTGTTTTCATTGTATATCAGATCCAGTCATTCTTGCTACTGCTCTTGTTCTGAGTACTAGTGGTCGCCAAGAGTATGACCACCTTTCTTTTCATCAAGTTTATTATGCTTCCGGTTCTTCAACAAATTGTCGAACGAAGTTCGTCGGTTGATATACTTCTTTGTTGGGGAGGCTGAACCAGAAAAAACTGCTTGTCTTTTTTTTCTTTTGGGGAGAGAGAGATATATATTATCTGTCACGACAGATGGTCGTGTAGTTTCTTTTTGTGTGCGAGCAGCGGGGGGCCGGCTGCGGAGCCTCCTTGTGCCATCTCCCCTCATTATTTGTCATTAAAACTTATATATATATATACAACCATAATTTTTTTTGGTACGTTTGAGTTCAAACATTCATTGCAATGTTTGGCGAAGGGTTATTTCGGTATAGTAAGCTTAGGGTATTTGTTTTTACTTAATAAGAGTGTTTTTATATATAGAAATGGATTTTTCATTGTTGTCTTCAGACGAGTTAGAGGTAGAGTTTAAAATTCGGAATATTTCGGGTTTAGAGCCAGACGCTCTAGACAAGTTACTACAAAGGTACAAAGCAGAGTCTTAACGCATCTTTGATACCTACTATGTCACATAATTACAACAATCCCAAGTCAGAATATCAGACTCTGATGCATCGTGCGGAGATGTTACAAAGGGATTTACTCGAGCATCCGCCTACTACAGTGGTGGAGCAAGAGCAATATCACACTCTGATTTTGCATTTACTGGGCAGATCCCAGCGTTTATATAATTCTTCTCCGGTAGTTACGGAAAATGCTGAGAAGCTTATGGTCCTTTTGAAAGACCGTTTGAGTTTTCTTAATTCATTTAAAGATCTTCTTGATGTCGCTGATATGTCCAAGGGAGCTTGTGGTGGCGAGTTACTCAATAACTTGGGAACTGTAAAAAAAATTAGATCTGATGTAGGAATGTCAAATGTACAGTTGTCTAGTCCACAAAGTTCAATAAACGATGAGGATTTTATGGGTTTTGAAAATCCATGGGATTCATTACCGAGAGTTGCTAACCAAGTTAATAATGCAGTTCATACTCCTCTTTCAGTAGAAAATCCGAAACGGGTTTCAAGTGGCCCACCGGTAAAACCAGCTACTCGCTTCGCAGGTGTTCGTACCGGTTCTCAAAGTAATGAACGTTTTTGTAATAGAAGTCCACTTGTTCGTCCATATGATCATCCTGTACCACCTTTGGTCCAGTTCCAACCGGTCCCTGAGTCTATAAACATTGCGTCATTTCCTTTTGGTAATCGACGGAGTAGTCCTACACGGAGTCCCATTTTTAGATGGAAGCTGGTGTTTGATGGATCTGCATCCGGGTTGGATGTTTCAGAATTTATTTTCCGTTTGGAATCTTTAGCTCACTTGGAGAGAGTGTCGGGAGTGGGCTTGTGCGCTAGATTCCATGCCTTAGTTTCTGGTAAAGCAGCCAATTGGTATTGGCTTTTCTTACGTCTCAACCCAAATCATACTTGGGAAGATTTGCGATCTGCGTTGCTTCGGGAATTTCGCAGTCAGGATATTGATTATGAAATTCGTAAATTGATTGAAGGTCGTAAACAGGGACATCGCGAATCTTTCAGTGACTTTCGACTTGCAGTTCATGCAATGGTAACTAAAATGGTTCATCCTATTCCTGAAGGGGACTTAATTGAGATTCTTCGTCGAAACATGAAGGCCTCATTGCAGGAGGTTCTTTTACTGCGTCGAATAGACAATATTCTTGACATGCGAGATTTGTGTAATCAGTACGAAAAACTTTGGTCCGAAATTGGTGCTCCTCGAGAACCAATAATACGCAAATCCGTTCATGAACTTTATTCTGATAATTCATTGATTGGAAATAGCTCTATGGTCTGCTCTGGTGAAAATGTAGAGGCGTTTCATCCTGGTTTAAGAGCTACAGCAGCTTCTTCGGCTCCGTTCAGATCATATTCAGGTCCGCAGAATCCTCGACGTTTGTTATGTTGGAATTGTGGAAAAGAAGGACATTCATATCATGATTGTTCTTTAAGTCCGCAAAGAATCTTTTGTTTTGGCTGTGGTGCCGTTGGCGTAATTAAGCCACGTTGTCCAACTTCCTTGTCGGAAAACCAGAGGTGGAGTCGGAATCCTACGGAGACACCCCGAATTTTAACTCCTACTCAGGTCTCCAGTCGGATCACCGAGGAAGCAGCTTCGAACACCGAGCCGGTGCAGAATCGTTAGGCTTTCATTATGACAATCAATGCGGTGACTCTGAAAAAACTAATTTTTTGTTTCATCACAATAATACATCGCATTCTATGCGTGTTCAGACTTCAAATTTATCGAATTTATCAAATTTATCAAATTCAAGTGTAACCAACTCAATTGTGTCAAATCCAGTGGTGGATCAAACATATCAAATTCAAATATGACAAGTGTTCCTGATGTTTCAGCAACGCTAAAGCTTTTCAAAGATATATGTGTTCAGGTCCCTAGTGACTTGTGTGCGGATATCAAGTCCCCTGATGGTGACAATTGTAGTTGTATTTCGTCCGATGAGGACAGGTCATTTATTTCTTCTGATTCCGAGATTAACGATGTTATTGATCTTAAGGTGTTACCTGTGGATGATTCCCTTCTGCCCAGAACATCTCAGCGAACGCACAAATATCGCAGCTTGCGAAGTCATATAAAAGCCGCAGTGGCTGAAACCGTTATCTCCAGTAATTTTGACCCTCGGCCCTATGCCGACGTGTTTATAAAAGCAAAACGAATTAAGGGACTTCTTGATAGCGGTGCCAGTGTAAGTATTCTTGGTTCTGGAGCAGAGAAATTTCTGAGTACAGTAGGAATTTCATTTCATTCATTGCCTACTAGCATATCTACGGCTGATGGTCAACCACAGCTGGTGTTGGGTCACATCAGAGTTCTGGTAAAATTTGGAGAGAAAACTCGGTTAATGCGACTACATATTGTACCCACTCTTTGATTGTATTACCTGTATAGGCCAAGTACAATTCTTTTGGACACTGCTAATAAGATCTAGGCTCGAACGGAGTTACCAGTACCGTTTAAAAAAGATATCTAGCATGAAAGATTGAAACTGGGAGTATTCATGGTCCGTTGATCATGCTTTACGAAAGCCATACCAAATGGGCGGCCCGACATTGGCTAACTTGGTACTACGGGGTTAGAGGAGCCCTGGATAACAAGGTTTTATCCACCTCAACTTGGGATGTGGCCCCTTTATGGGAGCATCGTAGTGGCTGTGGTATAGGGTGCCGTGACCCAAAGATCGGCAGAGATAGGATAGGTCTCGCTTCTACCAGTAAGTTGTTGTCATGTCATGCAATCTTGGGATACTGGTACTCGTTGTTTCGACACGAGGAGTCTGATTGGATCCTTACAATCCGTGCATGAAGAATGCCGTGAGATAAGCCATTCTTGGCAGGTGCTCACGTAAAACCTCTAGACATTTCTGTACCCACTCTTCAGCAACCTCTTTATTTGGGAATAGATTTCTGGAGGATCTTTGGTTTGGCTCCTGTTATGATCAGTAAGTTGTGTTCTGTGCCCAATCCGCCTCAAATTTGTTCGCAACAACATATTCTTTCTAAGGAGGATTCAGGAAAGCTAATAACCATAATAGACACCTTTCCTTCAGTTAGTAATCAGGGCTTCGGACGCACGAATCTAGTGGAACACGAGATAGACATCGGAGCTGCTAGGCCAATCAAACAGAGACATTATGCAGTGTCTCCTGCAGTTCAAAGGTCTTTGTATGATGAGCTTCACCGTATGTTGTCGTTGGGAGTTATTGAGGAAATCCAGAGTTCTTGGTCGTCTCCAGTCACCCTAGTGAAAAAACAAAACGGGAAAGTTCGACTTTGCCTGGATGCTCGTAAACTGAATGAAGTTACCGTACCAGATGCTTTTCCTTTACCTCTTATTGATGGTCTACTTAGTCGATTACAGGATACAAATTTCATCACAGCAATTGATTTGAAGGACGCCTTTTGGCAAATTCCTCTTGCTGTTGATTCACGGGATAAAACCGCGTTTGCTGTGCTAGGCCGACCTTTGTACCATTTTACGGTATTACCGTTTGGTTTGTGTAATGCTCCACAGACTATGTGTAGATTAATGTGCAAAGCAATACCTCACCAGTTGCATGACCGAGTGTCCGTTTACTTGGACGACTTGCTAATTACTTCTTCGACATTCAATGAACACTTGAGTTTACTTTCGTTAGTTGCCGACTTGCTTCGCAACGCAGGTCTTACCATCAATGTAGAAAAGAGTAAATTTTGCATGCGTGAGGTTAAATATCTTGGTTTTGTGGTAGGTGATGGATGCTTGAAGGCCGATCCTGAGAAAGTCACTGCTATTGCAAACTTTCCAAGGCTTACTACTGTAAAAAAAGTTCGTAGTTTTTTGGGAGTTTGTGGTTGGTATAGGCGGTTTATACCACAATTCGCTACCATTGCTAGCCTTATTACGGATCTTCTGAAGAAGTGTATTAAGTTTGTGTGGAACGAAAAAGCTGAGGAAGCTTTTACAAGGTTGAAGGAATGTTTGATTACTGCTCCAGTACTGACAAATCCTGATTTTTCGAAACCCTTCTTTATTCAATGTGACGCAAGTAATACAGGCGTTGGAAGTGTGTTATTCCAATATGATGTTGATAATAATGAACACCCTATTGCGTTCATGTCTCAAAAGTTAAATGCAGCTCAACGCAATTACAGTATCACCGAATTGGAATGTTTAGCAGCAGTTTTGAGTGTGAAACGTTTTAGACCTTATGTTGAGGGATTTGAATTCACTATAATCACGGATCATGCAAGTCTTCAATGGCTTATGAACCAGCGTGATTTGTGTGGTAGACTTGCGCGGTGGAGCCTTAAGCTCCAATCATTTAACTTCCACATTGAGTATCGAAAGGGTAAGGATAACGTTGTGGCTGACGCTTTGTCCAGAGTCTTCATGGATGAACTTTATGATGAGGAAATCGTTAACGAAGTTACCAACAAGCTTGGGTTGGGAACGGTTGTTGAAACGATTGATTTGAAATCTTCGGCTTTTCTGAGTGGAACTTATGTGGGAAGATTGGAAAGGATTGCTTCTGCATTGAATCCTCCATCAAACCTCCGAATTAAGGATGGACTCTTGTATATTTCTTTTAATTCCCCAAAGTTTTGTATATCGTCTGGATCCGTTAAGTGGAAACTATGGGTTCCTGATGAATTGACTGCCACTTTGATTGAGCAGGATCACAAGCCTCCCACTTCTTCTCATTTTGGGTTTGGTAAAACGTTGGAAAAGTTGCGTCGTTTTTATTATTGGCCCAACATGACTTCTGATGTACGCCGACATGTCAATGATTGTGAAACTTGCAAATTAATCAAACCATTCAACTTCTCTTCTAAACCTCCATTGGTCGAGAGACGTTTAACTGACTTACCTTGACAGCGAATTTTTATTGACTTTCTTGGTCCTTACCCACGTAGCCTTAACGGCAATAAATATATATTTTTAGTAGTGGATCACCTGTCAAAGCTCGTCTTGATCAAAGCTCTTCCGGAAGCAACCACTACTCCAGTAATACGTTTCCTCGAGCAAGAAGTTTTCCTTGTATTCGGGGTTCCTGAGTTTTTGCACTCAGATAATGGAAGCCAGTTTACTGCCAAGTTGTTCTCACAGTTGCTAAAAAAATATGGAGTCACGCATACCTTTTCCCCATCATACTCTCCTCAATCAAATGCTTCTGAAAGAGTCAACCAGTCAATTTTAGCAGCCATCCGTGCTTATGTGGGAACCGATCATCGGAGGTGGGATGAGCACTTGAGCGAAATCGGATACGCTATCCGAAGTGTTGTTCACGAGTCGACCAAGTGTTCACCTTATTTCCAAATGTTTGGAAGACATCCGGTAGTGCATGGGAGTTCATATAAACTCATTCAGGAATGCACAAATGTATCAGACGGTGCCTTGGAGCATGTTCCTGTCAATCAGCAACTCCACTTGGTTCGTGAGGAAGTTAAGGTTAATCTTTCGAGGGCATATCAGAAGTATTCAGAGAAGTATAACCTTCGTACTAAAGTTCGGACCTTTACTGTTGGTCAAACGGTTTTTGTTCGAAACCACGCACAAAGTAATGCAGTGAATCGGTTTACGTCAAAGTTCGCACATAAATTCGTAAAGGCTAAAGTTGCTGAACGTATTGGAAATGTGTCATATCGTTTGGAAACTCCCAAGGGTATTTCTCTCGGGGTGTTCCACGTTCAAGATTTAAAGTCATAAACTATGGGATGGGATATATATTTTTTTTTTGTATTCTGTGATCTGACACTTACGAGGGTAGAGGATATTCATGTTTTTTTTTTGTCTACAGCTCTAACCTCTTTTGGGGTTATCTTTAAGGTAGATGTTTTGCTTTCCTGTTTTCCTTCTTATTCTTTTCCTGACGAAAATTGGTCTATGCAATATTGGGGTTCTACATTTAGAGTAGTGTTTCGGAACCATTAATTACAAGCCCAGCGTATAACTGGTGTTACTTATAAAAAAAAAAAAAAAAAAAAAAAAAAACGGAGTCTTCCGTCTTCAGTTCCTTCCAGTATTACATAGCCTTTCACAACTGCTTGCATTAATAGGAATTTTTTTTCTTCTAGAGTTTCCTTCTATGTCGGAGCCAGCTTGAGACTCTGGTGGGTTGTTCCCACGCTGGGCGTGTTCAATATTACTCAGTGTGTATGTTTTCTTTTATTATAGAGCCCGGCTTGAGACTCTTATCTCGGTGGGTTGTCCCCACGCTGTAGCGAATTGCTCCTTCGCTATCTGTTCGTTTCAGAGTTTCTTGATACATAGGGAAATTTCTACTAACCTTCCTGCCTCAGCATAATGTTGAAACGCGCTTTTCGTGAGCATTACTTCAGTTTCTTTCCATACTGTACATTTTTTTTGTTGCCTGCCCTGACAGAACCAATTCCTAAATAAAAATCTGAAAAAAATTTCCGTGACGTGGGTGACGCTAGCACGCTATTGGTGGAATTAGGAATTGTGACGTGAGTGTAACTGATACATTCGGGGTAGAAAGTTTTTTTTTGGGTGAAATGAGAGAAGGGGAGGGAGTCGGGAGTTTGGAAAAGAAAGAGGAGTCTGCTTGGGAAGTTCGAACTAAATGGTTGTTTGGGAACGAGTGAATGAAGCATAAATAATTTTTTTTGGTTGATTTTAAAATGACTACAAAAAGTTTCTTCTGAATTTGTCGTCCTTAATTACTTGCTGTAACTATTTGGTGAAAGAAATCATCTGTGGAAAAATCATCTGTAGAAAAATCATCTATGAATAAAAGTTTATAATCAGCCATAATTACTTGCTGTAACTATTTTTAAAAGGTGAAAAAATCATCTGTGGAAAAATCATCTGTAGAAAAATCATCTATGAATAAAAGTTTATAATCAGCCTTAATTACTTGCTGTAACTATTTGAAAAAGGTGAAAAAATCATCTGTGGAAAAATCATCTGTAGAAAAATAATCTGTAATAAAAGTTTATAACCATCCATAATTACTGGCTGTAACTATTTGTAAAAGCTGTAATTCTTGGTAAATAGTAATATGAAATTACATGTAAAGGAGTTTGGAATCATCCATTAAATAGAAGATTCTGGTATTACTTGAAATGACAAGGTATGGTGAAATAGAAAAGCTATATATTATATTTTTTTTGTGAATTTATATTTAATCTTGAAAGTTATTGCACGAAAGCAATATATTGAATGAGTTTTTTTTATATAAATTAGATACTAAATAATTTTATTAATTGCATTACTTTTATATATTATCGGCAAACAAAAGGTATTGTGCAAATATACCTGTGTATTTATTATATGATAAAAAGAAAAGAAAAAAAAACGATTTCACCTACACAATTTATAAATTGGATTTTGATGAATTAAGTACTAAATGATGTTGCTAATTGCGTTACATATTTTTTTTATTTTATTTAATACTGGTAAAGTAAAGGTGTGATGAACTTATCGCTGATGTTGTGAAACAAAAAAAAAGAAAAAAAAATAAAAAAATTATCTTTTTACGTTAAAGGAAGTTGTTGTTGTTACGCAAGTTTTGATTGTGAGCAACTTGCCTTACTAAGGTTTTTTTTTTGTTTGCTTATATATCCATAAGTTAATTATTCTTGAAGTAGTAATGAGTTTGTAGGCGTGATTTTTGAGCTGATATTCAAAGGAAAAAAAAAGGATAGTAATATCGATGATTGTTTTTTTTTGTTATTGTTTTTTTTCGTATATATAATAAAATTCGTGGTTGATTTTAATTGGGAGTTATTATTGCTTCAAATTCACGTTCCTGATTAAGTTTTATATTGTGAGGTCATTTGAAAATTGCGATAATGGTACGGGGTATTATATCTTAGTGTATGTTGGGACATACGCCGTAAATTTTTTTTTGTTAATACTATTGATTGTTATAGTTCATGCTTTCCTCTTGTTTTACTTTTCAATTTGTTTACGTTAACCGCCTTTAGAGGCTGTTGTAGTTCGGTAAACCTCTTTGAGTAAGGTGTGAAATCGTCAGATTTGTCCCTCAAATATTTATTTTTTTTTCTGGCTCCTTTCTTGATATGGAGTGCTGAAGTGCTAGATTAGTTTGGGGAGGATGCACAAGTGATGGTGATGTGGTGGACCTTCGGTCATAGCATGTAATCGCATTATTTATAAGGGGGCTAAGATTATTTACACAGCCTTGGAGCCTTAGCTAGGGTGGTCTGGGACGTCAGGGTCCAATAGCCCAAGGTGGGAGCTCCTTCAACACCTGGAGCTCATCTCTCTCTCTCTTTCCGAATGTCAGGAGCCACGGCAGTTGGTGGAATTGTTAACTCACGTTTTTTTCAATGTAAAATCTTCTACTATTATCAATCCGTCCGTCTGTCCGTCCGAGTAATTTTGTTTATGACACAGTAAATCTAGCATCCGAAGGATGAGAGTGACAAGAACCCGCCCAAACCGGCTGATCGCTATCGGCAAAATACTGTGTCGTCACTCTCACTAGTCCCGAGGATGAAATTTTGTAGCAAGAGTTGTCAACTGCGGTTGCTGCCTGTATCAGTTTAGAGTCGATAGAAGTAGTACTGACGGAAGGTTTCTTACTGTTACACGCTACGGGACTCCAAAAACAATCACCACTGACCAGGGTTCACAGTTTGGATCTGCGCTTTTCAAATCTTTAGCATCACTTATAGGAGAAAAACATGTACACACGACCCCTATCATCCGGCAGCCAGTGACGTATCGTCTTTGGAAACAAGGGAAGCATTGCTTCCTTTAAGTTTTCCGATGTAATTTAATTAAAACAAATAAAAATGAAAGGAAATAAAAAATTACGACAAAAAATTTCTTCAAAATATTTTCCCTAAAGCATTTTTATATGTTCTTCGCTGTAAACTATCGAAGAGAAACAATTATAAAATCACCTCCATCTGAACAAAGCAATCAAAAACAAAGCCATCGAACAACATGCAACGAAAAGTATAGCATTCGAACACGTCTGGGCTCTGTCTAAGATATCGCAACCGACATCACTGCCTGACGAGGTGGTTTGCAGTTCTGCTTCCATCAGCTATGTAACGACATCCAACAAAATGTATGGCATTCGAACTCGTCAGAAATCTACCTATGACGTTACATATCTCTGTTGCTCGTTCGCCACTTACAATGTCGCTACGCTCAATAAGAAATGGTTCTAAACCTAAGGGATGCAATTAAAAAAATGTTTCTATGGGTCCTACAAACACTGGTATACCGGTAGCATTTATTAGGTTAATTTCATTCATATGGATATGTTTTTCTTATGATAGATCAACGCTGTATTTGTTTCGACTGGAGGTGCTTTTAATTGTGCTTCCATTAATTTCGTGTAGCTTGGTCGGTTAGGAAGCATTTCGGTTGTTGAATGGTAAACATGTTTAAGTCGCGCGGGCGAGGGAAAATTGCAAAATTCGTGAGGGGAATTTCAAGTTGGATAGGGGAATAGTACTTAAGAAAAAGTAAAGTCGGAGGCAAATAAGCAAATGAGCAATTATAGATATCTTAATTTAGCTTATTTAGAATTTATTTGTCGCCGTCATGCCATAATCGCGAATCTGTTTTTTTGGCTATTTTGAACTGCCGTACTCATATGTAAAATCAAATCTATATTCCATTATTCAGTGAAGATCTTATCTATATTACTTTACCAATGTATATAAGATATTCCCGGTTCTCGTTTTCAAGATGAGCTCAGATACTAAAATAACGTTTATTCCTAACATTGCTACATCTCAAAAGATTAATTTCTCAGTTTCATGACGAATAATACCCATAAACGAATTTAAAATTTTCCCATTTCGTATTTTGAAACTTCTTTGAAATTTCATTTACAGAGCTCAAATGCCGTTATTACTAGACAACTTACCCAGTTCGTTAGAATACTCTCTAGTATCTCTCCACATTCTGAAAACCATTTATCATTGCCTTCGTTTTCGAGAATACGCAAAATTTCAAATTTGTTTACAGCTTTGATTGAAACAGAGCTATAATATTCAAGTAGGTACACTGCGACCTGACTGTAATCATTCCTTTAATATTTAATTCCTTTAATTTTAATTTGAAAGCAAGGAACTAAAAACTGCAATTCATGCTTACTCTCACGTGCTTAAGCTTAAAGTTAAGAAGGTTAAGTTAAATCTATCTCCTTTATGAGCTTGATATTGCCCTTGCGGTTAATTTGTAAACCTTATTTAGAGAGGTGTTTCTCCAATGATTTTCCACCTTAAAGATGCAAGCGCGGGATACTGACATATGATATGTTTCGTGGCTTCATCTTTCTCTTCATTCAGTCGACTCAGTTCACTGCTGCAGTTGCCTATTTTCGTCAACAATTAACTCCTGGAGTTCTTAAGAAATAGATATCGAGAGGGGTATAGATAATTTATTTAGGGTATCTGGAAACTCAGGTTTTCAGGACTCGGCGAGTACGGAGTTCCAAATTTTGAAAACTCGTCGAGTTCGAATCGAGCCTGGATCTAAATCTAAACTCAAATAAATAAATTAAAACGTTTAATATTTTGGAGTTCAATAACGGTTCCTATGCTGAAGTTTTTATATAAAAAAATAATAAATAAAAAATTACTAAAATTTGTTAAAATTAGAATTATTTATTGAATTGAATAATTCACAGATATACTGGAATAGATTTATTTTAATTGCTATCTTATAAAAGAAAAGAACACACTTTGTTTTTTCCACAACGTACGCATATATTTTTATTTTACATACGTTGTAACCGCTAACGCGTTTCGTCTTATCAGGACATCATCATGGCTACAACAAAAGCCCTGATGATGTATTGACAAGATGAAACGCGTTGGCGGTTACAATATATGTAAAATAAAAAGTGGTGTTTTCTTTTCTTTCACAAGATGACAGTTGAATGTAATAAGTTGATTACGTTCAGATAATTTGAGCAAATTTACACCAGTTTGATTAGCTGTTCACATTTTCATTTTTTAGTTTTATTTGTGTAAACGTTGACTTTATTCAGTAACAAATGAAAGTGAAGACGAGTCTTTATTAATGTCCGGAGCAATGTGTATAATTAAAAAATAAATAAAACATAAATCTCGAAACTGATCAGAACATTCTTAAATAAGTTGGCTACCTTTTAAATTCTGGTCTTTGCTTAATTTTAATACCTTGTACTCGTCGAGTATTAAGTCGAGACCCGAATCCTAGTAACTACCCAGTCCTAGTCGAGTCGAATCGAGTACAGAAACCCTATAATTTCTTAGAAGCGCTGCAATAACATTTGAGTGCATGGTTATTTAACGCTTCTGTAAAACTATGATCTGATTGCTTCCCCTCGCACCAAGTCCACGCCACGCCACTGCCGGCAGCTAATGGTTTAGTGGATCGATTGCATCGCACACGGCAGCTTTAATGAGACACAGTGCTTCTTGGTTAGACATTTAGTTTCATGGATGCAATAAAATCACGCGAATATGAGCTTAACGAATGCTTAACACTGGAATCGAAATGCTGTTTAATTTCTTAAAAGTCAAATCAGTGAACATTTTACTAATTTTTTAAATTAATTTTTATTCGCCTTTCATAAATAGCCGTCCACTGTTATATCTTTTTTAGTACAAAATCAAATCGACAACATATATTCTGAAATACACCGACAGAATGCCGACATGACCATATTTAAAGCTACTGTACAGGTTACCGTATATATAAAGGTGAAAATGTCAGACAGATGGATAATTTCAGTCCCATTAACAGTGTATACGACATTGAGTCCTTAGAAGATAAGCTAATAAGTGGGCGCAATTAGGCTGAGACCAAACCGGTTAAAAAAAATGATCTTTCCTCCGCGTAATTGCAAACCATACCGAAATGGTTGGTATTTTTACATGGTTCTGACGAAACGCTACCAATTCTTCCAAACTGGTTTGGTTCCCGACTAAAAGCTTTAAAGATAATTTGGTAATATGAAAATATCAAATATGGTTTTATATTTTTAATTATATAATTCATTTAAGCTTCTGAAGATTGCTCGGTTAGGAGGAGCGATCCCAAACAGAGCTTCACGTTACGCAGCGAATTTTCTTTTTGAGGATGGTGTGCTGGAGAAATTTTCATGGAGCGGGACATTTGAGAAAAAAAATCTTAGCTGCTATAGGGAAATTTTAGATACTATTTCTTCAGGTGTTCAAAAAAATTTCCTTAAATTTACTGATCATGACCTCAATAATTTTCTGAAAGAATATCTAAAACACGCAAAGACTAGACTTACGCCCAAATCTAAAGGTAATAATGTAACATACAATGAAGATACTTACAATAAAAGTGAGGAAAATCCAAGTTCAAAAGCATGAAAATTTATATGTTTAATATGCAAAACTGAAATTTTTAATATTAATTTCGTTTAATATTTTTTTTTTCCTTTTTCTTATACAGATTCGTCTGTATATGCATATGTACATATTCAAATATTTATGAAAAGCATTTCTTTTTGAGCAAACTTATATAAAACCCTTGTAAGAAATAGAGTTAGGCGTTTATTTTTTATACCTGAAATAAAAGTTTTGTTATCATAAATTTTTCTTTACAATATATTATCTTATAATGAGATATCGTCATTCCGTTTTGATTTATTTTCAGCAACGCGATTATAATAAAGCTGAAGGCTAGTGGAGTATAGTTGAGACTATGAATAATGCACTCAAATTGAAAATCAAATAAAACTACATAGATTTTGCATATAAACATTTGGGTGCATTATTCATCATTAATATAGAAACTTTATGCCTAATTAATAGGGTAAAATTCAAAAACAAAGTTACTACTAGACCGATTCGTTCAATAATTACCATTATGAAACGGTTTATTTACTACCGGAAGTTACATTTATACCGTAACCTCACGGTTACAAATACAGTTCTTGATAACAGAACTTATTTATTCCCCTATTTAAAACGGTCACAAAACATAAACATATACCGTTTTCAGAACGGCGTTTTGTTACCCGCCTTCATTAACAGATATATGATGAGGAGGTGGTTGTGGCGGCATCATTATTTGCCAATAACTCTACTTGTGGCAGCACCGTCGTAAAAATATGAATAAATCATCTTTGACGTTTTAGCTTATGTTCGCACTTCTTCATGCAATCGCCTTCATCTTGGACCGAACATTAGCGTCTAACACATTGTAGCAATTAAAGCCTTTTTGTTAAATTAATATTAATAAATATTTATAGTGGTGTTATTTAAACACTCTTTGTTTTATTGTTTATACCTGACTTAAATACCCACAAAATTCAAGAACCAACACGCGACAAACATTTAATGTTTGACACCCAGAGCCAGGTAAAATCGCTAATATCTCGAAAACCAAAACACGTAGAGGATTTCTGATGAAAATTTAATCCCCATAATACATCCACTTATACCTTCTAGAATCTATTGGCATGAACAAAAATATCCTAGGGTAACTTAAATTATTACTAATATTAACTATACACCATCCTTTAAAAAGACTAAATTAAAGCGCAACACTATCAACCTGTAACAGAGGATTACATAAGAACAGAAGCCAATTTCATGCCCGAATAAGGCAAAACGTCGAATTTGCTAAGTGGTGTTCTTGGAAAAGGGGGAGATAAGTGGTTGGCGCCGGTGAATAGAGGATTCTTGTTTGAATTGGGAAACGAAAAGGTCGAGCGCGTTTGGATTTTTAAATATCTTGTTTTTTTTTTATTTGAGATCGGAAAGGTCGTTTGGCATAATTTTTCATTTATTAGTTCGTTTGTTGTAGAAAAAAAGTATTTAAAAATCTGTGAAAAGGTGAAATAAAATTTGTTTTGCGTGCTTAATTAAAGATTCCTAATTGGAATAACTTGATAAATCTCTAGAAAAAGGACAGATACAATTTTCTTGTGTTAAATAAAAAACATATATTCCTAATTGGAATAACTTTGATAAATCTCAAGCAAAAGGAGAGATAAAATTTGTTTTGTGTTTATTTAAATATTCCTAATCGAAATAACTTTGATAAATTTCTAAAAAAAGGAGAGATAAAATTTTCTTGTGTTTAATAAAAACAAATATTCCTAATCGGAATAACTTTGATGAATCTCTAGAAAAAGGAGAGATAGAATTTGTTTGTGTTTATTTAAATATTCCCAATTGAAATAACTTTGATAAATCTCTAGAAAAAGGAGAGATAAGATTTGTTTTGTGTTTATTTAAATATTCCTAATTGGAATAACTTTGATAAATCTCTAGAATAAGGAGAGATAAAATTTGGTTTGTGTTTATTTAAATATTCCCAATTTGAATAACTTTGTTAAATCTCTAGAAAAAGGAGAGATAAAATTTGTTTTTTTTTTTATTAAAAAATTTCTAATTGGAATAACTTTGGTGAATCTCTAGAAAAGGACAAAATAATTTGTTCTTGTGTTTAATTAAATTTTCCTAATTTTAATATATAGCATTCGCAGATTTATTTAAACCAAGACCAAATAAGTTTAACCCAAGATCAAAAAAAATTTAAACTAAGCACAAATAAGTTTAACGCAAGCACAAATAAGTTTAACCCAAGCACAAATAAGTTTAACCCAAGCACAAATATGTTTAACTCGAGAGCAAATAAGTTTAACCCAAGCACAAATAAGTTTGCAATTTCAATTCAAATCAACATTTTATTATTTCATTTTGTCATTAAAAACAACTGTGTGTGACTTGTTGCAGGCTTCTTCAATAACTGTAACAATGTTATGCTCTCTACTTACATCACCCAAAACTGGTCATGAGTACGCCGTCATTTTAGAAAACGATAGTTCTATTGGGTTGAGCATAGGAGAATAAGGAGGCAAACATTTTAGAGCAAAATTAGTCGATGATAAAGCATCGTAAACCTGTTGCGTTCGATCTTAGAGCGCGGTCACGTCACGAGCTTGTAAGAGTTTAAGTTTTTTGCGCTTGTTCAAGCTTGTAAGCGTTTACGCTTTCTGCAATCAGATACACTTGTTAGTGTATAGCTACTTGCACTTGAGACAGGTACTAAGCATTTACCCTTCGTCATTCGTACGTAATTTATAGTGCATAGCTTGTTGCATTACTTACAATTATGGCTTTTTCGAGGAGAGAAATGTTTTGTGCAGAAAGCAGTTATTTTAGGGCGAAAGTTTTGTTTAGAAAAAATGAAAGATATTCAGTCCATCCTATTTTTCGTGACCGTTATAAGTTGGGTGAGTTTCACCAGTTATTTGACCATTTGAGGGAAGACAACGAAAAATTTTATGAGTATTATAGAATGACTTCGGCTACGTTTTACTATATTTAAAATAAAATACAGCCAATTATAGAAAAACAACAAACTAATCTTGAAAATCCAATCACTGCAGCGGAAAGGTTGTCAGTCACTTTAAGGAAAGTAAAACTAAGCACGTTATGAAATAAAACTATGTGTATTTTAAAAATAATCAAAAGATACAATATTTTGATCTAAATCATCCCAAGATGTTGAAGGAGTAGTAGTAGATGCATTCTCTGAATTCGTTCCAAGATTTGATGGAGATGTTGCAGAAACTGTTTCAAACAGAAGCTGTCTTATTTTCATTCGGAAGCGTAAGTTGTCGTTAATAGGCACATTTTGCATTCGCGGCAGCAAGCTCATCAAAAAATTGAAGTTATCATCATATAGTCTTCTTACATAATTGCAAGTTTCTCGTTTTCAAATTCTAGATATTGCAACTCGTTAAATGTGCAATTATTTTTTTAAGAGTTCTTTTTTGTGGCTGAAATTTTTGCACCTCTTCACGTTTTTCAAGGTCCACAACATCTTCATTATTTCTGAAAGATACTTGAGCATTCTCCTGCATCTACGTTTCCATCTGGTCCCCGTCATTACTTTCTTGTCCGATTAGCGAACTTTGGTTTACTTAACTTTCGAAGTAGTGATCTGTTAAGTTGCCATTAAGTTTAGCTGGTGTTAATGAATCACGGAGGAAATCCAAATCTAAAAAGTGTTTCAATTTACTTTGATAATTAGAATCAGCCCAACTGCCTGATTTCGGTTTTTTGTTGACTTTTGCCAGCTATAGAACAGAGATCCCGTAGATCTTTCCACTTCTTCTTTACAAGGCTATCTGATAATAACGAATAATAGATAAAATTTACATGTAACTTCGCCACAGGATTATCGTATAGAAGTTTCGCATTTTGCTACAGTCTTCCACATAATACAATTTCTGGTATTGTTCCAAATGTGTGCAATGCAGGATGGGCTTAATTTGTATGTAGGCATTTGCCGCGTCCACGTCAATCAGACATTATCAGACATGCTAGGAGTTTCATAAGCGCTGGGGATTTCCGAATTGTGTGGGTTGTGTTGATGGTAACCATATTCGAATTAAATGTCCGCCACATTCTGGAAGCTTATATTTTAATTACATGGGATATTATTCCAGTGTATTGCAGGCGGTTGCAAATGCGCATTATAAGTTCATAGCAATAGAAGTTGGAGCTTATGGGAGGCAAAGTGATGGTCATATATTTTCTTCGTCAGCTCTGTGTCATATGCTACAAAATGACGAATTTGGAATTCCTGTTCCTGCACGTTTACCTGGCATAAATGTTGATGCAAAGACGGTTTGCTAGCTACATAATGTAATTATAGATAAAGATGGAGTTGATAGATCTATGCTACTACAATAACAGCAAATAATATCGAGAATACATTCCCTTGCTAAAAGTTAGTTTTTCAGCAATAAGCTATCGTTATATTTTTAAAAATTAATTTTTCTTGTAAATAGATCTTAATGTCAATTAAAAAATTATTAGTTACAAATACAACTTACCATCAGTTTTCAATGCATCCGCTATTTATTTCCATCCTTTTATTAAAGGTAGTCTATTTTTATACTCCTTGTTTTTCAAATCCCACAAAATCTTCTTTTCCTCACTTCACTTATCATAACTTCCAGGTCCATTGTTCATTATTCACTGTTTATTAATCACTCAATGCTAGTGCGACTTGTTCTCGCGAGCGCGCTTTTAGATCAAATGAATTTGATATACCAGCTCACACGCTTAAACAAGCGTACACGCCTATATGCTTCAATCGTTGAACGTGACCGTTCTATTAGCTTTCCGTAATGTTGATGTACAATCGCACATGCATGAACAAGCAAACACTCTTACAAGTGCGTGACGTGACGGCAGCCTAGTGGGTGGATCCCGAGAGGTTGGGACCAGTTCAAAATCATTAAATAAATTAGGAAAGAAGGGTTCAACTGAAGCAATGCTCAAAAACCTATCCACTACTTATTCAAGTATAGATTTCTCCGATGGGAGAGATGATGATATTTTAATGCATGAGGGATCTAGTGATGCTCCCACATTTGACCGAAATTTTAAGAATCCGCACTCGGTCAGTTTGAATATACCGTTGCGTTCTTCGGCAATCACTTTTCAGAATCATAGGGGAAATTCGTATTCATCGCAACAGCTTGGTGGTGACCAATTGCAGTTACCTTCTCTTAATGCCCCTGGTCGTAATGCAATTATTTCAACTGGTGAAGGTAGAGAAGTTCTAACAGAAGTCCGGTATTCAAATGGCGAATGTCGCTTGATGGTATTTCAGATTTGGACATATTAGAGTTTATTTTTCGGATCGAATCGCCAGCTCGTCTGGAACGAGTAAGCGATTTTGATCTTTGCGAAGGATCTTACACCTTAGTTTCGGGAAAGACAGCCCCATGGTATTTGTTGTATCTGCGTGGAAACCCACTTGCTACCTGGAAGGAGCTCCGATCGCCCCTTTAGCGAGAATTCCATAATCAAGAATCGGATTATGAGATGCAAAAGCTTTTGGATTCTCGAAAGCAAGGAATTCGTGAGACTTTCAACGATTTTAGGCTAGCTATTCATTATTTGGTGTCTAGAATGGTTAACCCTGTTCCGACGTAACATGAAGCCAGCTTTGCACGAAGCCTTGCTGTTGTACCCAGTCAATAGTATCCTGGATCTATGTGATCTGTGTTATTGATTTGAAAAAACAAAACTATTGTCAGATACTGGAGCTCCAAGAGAGCCTGTGCCGCGACGCACTGTTCATGAGCTTTATTCGGACAGTCACTATTATAAGGAACCCGTGTCAAATCCACGTAAGGCTGTGGAAGCCTTCCAAATAATCAACAAGCCCCAATCATTTTTAGGGGAGTCTCAAGGACCACGTAAGCCCAGACTGGTAATTTGTTGGAATTGTACAGCGGAAGGGCACACATACCACTATTGTACTGTCAAACATAAAATAATCTTTTTTTATGGTTGTTGGGCAAATGATGTCATCAAGCCTCGTTGTAGTGTTGCACTTCAGGACACCGAATGCGGAGTCGAAACTTCCCGGGGACAACACGTATTCTGACTCCTGCTCAGGTCCCCTTACCGTCTACCGAGGAGCGTTACCGCTAAATCAATTTTCAAGTAGCCTTTTCACAGACAGTCATCATTTGTTCCCTGACTTAAAACAACATTATGGGCTGCAAACCCCTGTGGTGTATTCTCAGTCCCTTATGGGATCAGACTCCATTAATACTCCTAGTTATGAATTAAACAACCAAATTATGTCATATGAATCTGCTTATCCGAGACAAATCGATTCGGATAATTGTAGTTGCGTTTCCTCAGTTGACAGTACTATTAGCTCTTCCACTGATTCAGACGGACAGAATGTTAAAGCGGTGAAGGACTTTCGTCCTCAGTTTACCTTTTTTGATCTGCATAGAAATATTAAGGCTGCAGTAACGGAAACTGTATTGCACACATGTCTAGATCCTCAGCCATACGCGAATGTGTTCATTCATGGAAAGCGAATAAGAGGTCAGTTGGATAGTGGTGCTAGCGTGAGTGTGCTTGGATCAGGGGCGGAGCGTTTTCTGGGCAGCGCTGGTATATCTTTTCACTCCCTGACTACTCAAAACATAACCGCTGATGGACAACAGCAGCGAGTCTTGGGTCACGTGTGAGTACACGTTAACTATGGAAAAGAACGAGAATGATGCGTCTACATATCGTCCTGATTTGCAACAACAATTATACCTCGGTATCGATTTCTGGAAAAAGTACGGTTTTTCTCCTGTCATGATTAGTGAATTGCATTCCTTGCAAACCCACCACCAGTCTGTACTCAAAAACATGTTTTGTCTAAAAGTCACGAAAAAACACTTGAAACAGTATATCATTCGTTCCCATCATTTAATAGACATGGACTTGGTCGAACACGAAATAAAAGTTGGTACTAACAAACCCATTAAACAAAGAAACTATGGAGTTTTTCCGGCAGTACAGAGGTTGTTGTATGAGGAGCTTGATCGGATGTTGGCATTAGGTGTCATTGAAGAGAGCCAGAGTTCCTGATCTTCACCCGTAACTTTAGTGCGAAAAGCAAATGGTAAGTCTCACCTATGCCTGGATGCGCGTAAGTTGAATTCAGTCACGGCTCCGGATGCGTGCTCGTTACCACTTATCGATGGTTTACTGAATAGATTGCAGGAAACCAACTTTATATCCGCTATTGACTTAAAAGCTGCCTCTTGGCAAATTCCCGTGGCGGTAGAATCAAGAGACAAAGACTGCATTTGCCATTCCCGGAAAGCTACTGAACCAGTTCTCAGTTTAGCCGTTCGGATTATGGAACGCCCCACCGACAATGTGTAAACTCATATGCAAGGTAATACCTCATCAATTGGATGACCGCGTTTCTGTTTACGTCGATGCTGATCACTTCATCCACTTTTGTTGAACACATAGAGCTTCTGGGTACAGTTCCTGTTCTGTTGAGTAACACAGGGTTCACCATCAACTTAAAAAAGAGTAACAATTGTATGCTGGAGGTTAGGTATCTCGGATTCGTAGTTGGAGATGGTTGCTTACGTGCAGACGCTCATAAGCGGGCTGCTATTCAAGGAATTCCTTGTCCCAATAGTGTCAAAAAGTTGCGCAGTTTTCCGGGGGTCTGTGGCTGGTATAGTTTCATACTGAAATTTTCATCCATAGCTAATCTTCTTACGGACCTCTTGAAGAAAAACATAAAATTCCTTTGGACAGATCAAGCTGAAGCAGCCTTCAAACAGTTAAAGGAATGGTTAATTACTGCTCCAATGTTAGCAAACCCGGACTTTTCTATTCCTTTTTACATCCAGTGTGATGCCAGCACAACCAGAGTTGATAGTGTGCTGTTTCAGTATGTGTTACATAAGCTAAATGCTACCAAAAAAAAACTATAGTATTACTGAATTGGAGTATTTGGCGGCCGTACTAAGTGTTAAGCGCTTCCGTCCCTATTGTGAGGGCTTGGAGTTTACGATCATCACCGAACATGTTAGTCTTAAATGGCTGATGGACCAAAAAGATGTGGCAGATTGACACGGTGGAGTCTTAAGCTTCAGGCTTTCAAATTTCATATGGAGTATCAAAGGGGTAAGGAGAATGTGAAATGAAATAAACAAGATCCATGATGAAATAGCATCGACAGACGTGTTTGATCCCTCCGTTGAGACCTTTTACTTGCAGTCGTCTGTTTTTCAGGATAAGGCTTATGTCGAGCGTTTGGAAAAGGTTAGACAGAGACGAAACGAATTCCCCAATTTACGTGTTGTAAATGATCACTTACACATTTCATTCTGGAAACAACGTTTCGGACGATTTGGTTCGGTAGAAGCTGTGTGTTCCGAGCAGTTTCATAGCTGGTCTGATTAAGCAGCAACAGTCCTCCAATTTCTTCTCTTTTTGGGAATGCCAAGACGCTTGAGAAGCTGCGTCGTCATCGCCCTAATATGACTTTAAATGTCCACCAGTTTATTAATTCGAGCAGATCAAGCCTTTTAATGTTTCTTCAAAACCTCCACTGGGCGAAAGGCGTCCTACTGATTTGCCATTGCAAAGAATATTTTGTGATTTTCTTGGACCACACCCCCGAAGTCGGAACGGTAACAAATATATTTTTGTTGTACTTGTCATATCACAAACCTTTTATTTATTAAGGTACTGCCAGAAGCTGCTCCCTCTCGGGTGATAAACTTCCTGAAGCGCGCGGTCTTCCAGTGTTTGCGGTACCTGAGTACTTACATTCTGATAAAGGAAGCCAATTTACATCGAGATTGTTTTCCCATTTTCTTGAGAAATATTGTGTGAATCATTTTCTCTCTCCATCCTATTCTCCACATTCCTACGCTTTGGAGAGAGCGAATCAATCGATTCTTGCAGCTATTCGCGCTTTCGTTGCTGGCGAGCATCGGAATTTGGACGACCACTTGAATGAGATCGGCTTCTCTATTCGAAGTGTTGTTCATGACTCAACCAAGTGCTCGCCTCATTTTCAGATGCTCGGAGTGCAGCCGGTAACGAATGGAGGTTCTTACCAGGTTATTTGCTAGTTGGCAGATGACTTGGAAGGTTCAGTGGAACATATGCCGCTAAATCAAAAACTTCAGCTGGTGCGCGATAGCGTAAAAAGTAACTTGATCAATGCCTACAATAAATATTCGAAGAGATATAATCTGCGGGCTCGTATTAGGAATTTTGTAGTTGCACAGTCTGTTTTCGTTCGCAACCACGTGCAGAGTAGTACAATTCGCGAGTTTGCCGCTAAATTCGCTCCAAAATTTTTTAAGGCCATAGTGTTGGAATGCCTTGGGCGAGTTTCATATCGGCTGACCACTCCTGAGGGTCGTCCTCTGGGAGTTTTCCACGCATAAGATATTAAGCCTTAGTATAATCTAACTCTACACCTAAGTTGTTTAGATCAATTTCCGACTTTTTGCTTCTAATTATGTCGGGAGACTGCCTAGTCAAACTGGAATTTGTATATATACATATAATTCTTTACCCTGTTCTTTCGGTTTTCGTTGAGTTTTGAAAACATATCTTACGGATCTTTCATCCTTTGATTCGGTGTATCGCCTTTCAGACATACATGTACCAAGGTTTTGTGGGTCGTCTCTACGTCGGGCGCTCGCAAGATACTGTGGAATTTTTTGTTTGTTTTCAAAGCCCGGCTTGTGAGGTTCTTATTTATGTGGGTCGTCCTAGGGATGCACACGATATATCGCATCGATAACATCGATGTTTCTTAAAAACTATCCGATGTTTATACATCGATTTTCGACTTCAGAAACATCGCCAATATCGATATTTTATATTCGATACATCGATAAATGGTATGGCATTTAAATTTTTGAACTGATAATTACAGTGATAGAGTAGCTCGAGGGCTAAGAAACTGTGGATTCACAGTAACACAGCGTATGTATCGCATGCCTTATCCTTATCCTGCCTTATCTTCATATGCAATACATGTGAATCATCAAAGCATACGTTACGAAGTGTGGTAAACAAAGCCGGGTGCCGACACATGTCCAGCCCTTCAACTTTATAAGTAAGAGTAAAATGGACAATAATTCTTCCCACTAGGCTTTTCAGTTTTTAGCGAAATTACTCTTGCAAAAATTGTTTACACTAAGAACGTTCTGATTGGTTCCACCGAATAATTTTTACTTCCTAATTAGTTTTAAGCATCTATGATATGATTAGGTCTCACTTTCAGTTTTACATAAAATGTTATTGGAAAAGATGCTTTTTTTCCTAATGTAAATATGTATATTTTTTTCAATTTGGTGTTTTATGTATTTCCAGCAGTTGTAACATGACTTAAACTGAACTTCGCTTTGTCGGATTAAATAAAAAGTTGTTATTCTTGAATAAATTTATTTGGAAACCATTTTCGCAATGTATGCAAAATTGAAATATTTTTTCATTTTCGAAAATTCTTATTTTCGTTCCACCGGTGTATCAAAACATCGATGTTTATCGTCCGATGTTTTAACCAGGGACCGAAAATAAGTTATTATTTTGTTGTGAGCGAAAAAACTCTTTCATAAAATTTTCTAGGAAGTAGCGTAGTACAAAAGGGGTCTATGTATACACCACTAGCTGCCTACGTTGAAATCAAGAAAGTTTCGATTTTAATATATAAATTCAATCCAAATCCAAAGCTATGTATGGCAACACCAAGAAGGGGTTGCCGATTCCAATTTTCCTTGCCCTAAGAACCTAATTCGGACAGGTTTATTTCTTCAGGAAAAAAATAAATCTTATTTTTAACTGTTAAATGCTGAGAAAATGATAAACTCAATT
Source organism: Dioctria linearis (assembly GCA_963930735.1). Lineage (NCBI taxonomy): Eukaryota > Metazoa > Arthropoda > Insecta > Diptera > Asilidae > Dioctria > Dioctria linearis. The sequence continues at coordinate 73,040,221 of OZ005744.1, read as the reverse complement.
AAAAACTTTTATTTCTTGAGGAAAAAATAAAACTCATTTTTAACTGTTAAAAGCTGAGAGAAATGGAAAACTCGAATTATAAGTTTTATTTTTAGAGAGAAAAAATAAAAATCATTTTTAAATGTTCAACCGAGAGAGTAACATAAAACTTAAGATAAGACTGTTATTTACTCAGAAGAAAATAAAATTTTCTTTTTAACTACATATTTCATTAGAAGATAAAATATCAATAACAAAGTGTTAAAACCAGATTTTTAAAATATTTCTTATAACTCTTTCGGTCCCTTGTTTTAACGACATCGAAATTTGCCTTTCAATGTATCATTGGATTACTACATCGATGTTTATGAAATTTTGTACAATCCTGGCTCGTCCCCACGCTGTAACCGTTACGTTATAAAAAAAACAAAAAATTCACCTTCTTGCCGTACATGGTGGAAAAATATCATGATTATATTCATTTCTAGTTACAAGCATTCCTTAGTTCCAAGTGTTTGAAATGGGAAACGAAAAGGTCTTCTTTGGATTTTTAAGTATGTATCTTGTTTTTTTGATTTGAGATCGGATAAGTCGTTTGGAATGATATTTTATTTAATAGTTTCGTTTGTTGTAAAAACAAGTCTTTAAAAAATTCTAAAAGGTGAAATAAAATTTGTCTTGCGTGCTTAATTAAAGATTCCTAATCGGAATAACTTTAATAATCCCTAGAGAAAGACAAGAGATAATTTTTTTTTTTGTGTAGAATTATTTAAATATTCCTAATCGGAATAACTTTGATAAATCCCTAGAAAAAGGAGAGATACATTTTTTTTTGTATTTAATTAAAAAATTCCTAATTGGATTAACGTTGGTAAATCTCTAGAAAAGGGGTGTTGTATACACAACATTCAATAAAAAACCTGCGGATTCATAAAATCCCTAATAAAGAAAAATAAGGAAGAAACGGCACATTCCTAAAGAAAAATTAAAATCAAGTCATGAAAAGGGTCCTATAAGCTAGTCACACTTAACAACGTGACCAGTTTATCTATTCACACGCAAAGAAAGTTGCATCAACAATTTCTTTGCATGGCCCACTTGAAAAAGGCGACAAATAAAGTCGAATTCCATGACAAATCTTACCCTCAGTAAGATTTGTCAGCATAAAATATAAATTCAATCGCGCAACAAAGTAATGAAAAGATAAAAGCGACGCGAGAATTCAAGTGCGCAACAATGTAAGAAACGATAAGACGACGGGTTGGTGGCTCGATATTTATGAAAATATCGGGTTTCACCTCCGTCCGGCGAGAAATTTTTGTGGGCATGATTAAACATCCCCAACGATATTTTCTCAGGGAAGAAATGCAAATGAAGCACTTCTTTAACCCTGAACGACGCGATTATCAGCGGGTTAAATTTAATGAAGAAAACCAAAAATTAAAATCAGGGAGTTCGTTTTTAAACCTCGAAGGAATCACCTCATGGAGATTTTGTCGGAATAAAAATAATTAGTTGGTTTGAAAATATCTTATCGGTTGACAAATAAATTAAGAAGTAATCGCCTTTAGAGTTTTTTTCTAAACCTCGCCGGGTTCATCTCGCTGCTTGACTTTGTCGGTATACAAATAATTAACTCATTAAGAAGTAATCGCTTTGCTGAGATTTATTGAAAGATGTTATTAAAGGAAAAATAGTTTAACAAAAATCAATCGATTGGCTAGAGAACAATTGGTTTACGGAAAACAACTGATTTAACGTAAAATGACTGGTTGCTTGGCTCTGCCCCGGTAGAATTGTGGACTATAAACTACAAACTGTTGATTTAGTGTATTGTGGAAAGGAAAAGAGATTAAATTAATATTAGTGAATAAAGATAACAACTTAAAGTCAAGTCTAATCGAACGGTGTTTTATTTTGCAACATCCACCATTACACAAAAGGAAGATTCCAACCAATTTTGGGTGTGACGACAGTAAACGGCGTAGAGTTGTTTCGTTAGGGAATTACCCCAAATAATACGTAACAATATTGGCGCAGCCGGTAGGATCAAGGTAGCTTGTTTTCGCTAAATAATCAAAAGCTTAAATTCCTTGATCCTGCGAACAAAAAGGGGAACCTTAGACGACGCTATTCAAACCAAGTCACCCCCAACACTCGGGTAGATTTCATCTGTAGGCGCCTCTGCTCCAGGCGAGCACGCGTTCACCCCAGTCAGTGCACAAGCACCACCGAGGGAAATCAAGACTACAAAAAGGCAACCAGAAGGACGAATACGAAATCCCGAAATAGCCGAGAGAACAGCAGTCAGCTCGCTCATTAGACGACTTCGATCCAGAGTTGAAGGGGAAGTCGAAGGCGGCTTTCATTGCCCCCCTTTCAACTAACACCAGGGGAAGTTAAGACGGTTCAAGGCCACCCGGCAGCAAATAAATCAGACGACAGCGGACAAAAGTACCCAGAGGGAATACGGCAACAGCTCTAATCCAGAAGGCAACAGCTCTAATCCAGTCCAACAGGAACCAGAAGCAGCAAAGAGGACAAATCCTCCACCTTTAGCCGACGCGGGATCAGCCCCAGGTGCCAATACTATGCATCTCCGGAAAGGTACATCATCAGCTGCAGATCAACAACCAACACCAACTCCAACCGGACCTCGACTCCGAAGTGGAACTATATTGTCAGGTCCCACTACACAAGTAAGTCTTAATAAGTTCTTAGATAGATTGTATGAGAGCGCAAGATTCAGGCACGCTAGCTATCACCCAGTGCGATTCACTGAGTAGAAAATTAAGTCAAACCCGCGAAAATAGGCTTGCACAAATCCAGGCTTTAAAGCAAAATACAGTTCGGTTTCGCGAAGAGTTAAATAAGCTAACTGAATCTCAGCGCTCCCTCGAATTAGATAAAAATAAAAGTGAGAATAATTTAGAACTAAATAAAAGTGATAATTTAAGTGAAGGCCCAAAAGAAAGTGGTTGCGTTAGTGAAGTGACAGACCCTACACCAGAGGACCTTTTAATAGATTGGCTGGAAGAATCCTTAACGGAAACCAGTCCAGAAGGTAGTCCCATTAGTCCACCTAAATTTAAATATTCAGCCAAAAGGTTACAAAACATGGTGGACTACGCCAAAGTTGCAAAATTGACGGCTCAGCTCGTCCCTTTATTTTCGGGTGAAAGTACCCCACAAATGGGACGTGAGCTACAGACCTTCGTCGGCTGCTGCAAGCAGACTATGCAGTGCCTTAATGATGAAGAAAAGGTGGCTTTCCTTCAGGCTCTCCCCACAAGATTAAGAGGTGATGCATATCAGCTATTCGCTTCAGACGTCCCTACTTCATTCACTGAGGTAGAGGAACGTTTGAACAGGACATATCTTCCCCGTGAGACGTACCAGGAATTGGTGAACAGATTGATCACCACACGACAGAACCCATTGGAATCTCTCACTGCTTTTGCTACAAGGTTGAAGCAGCTGTTGACGATCTGCAATGAGGCTGCGACACAAAAGTATGGAGCTGAGGCAGTCCCGGCTGTGAAAGCACAGCTGATGGACTTCGCCAAAAATGCTCTCAAAAGTGGAGTAACTAATCCACATTTGTGTCAATATTTACTCACGCAGGGAGAAGGCGATATAGAAGCTCTCATACAAAAAGCCCTGGACATGGAAAAACTACAGCAAAGTGCTACATTCGTCCAGAGTCCTCTGGCACAAGCTCCTCCAGTGGCTCCAGTAGACCCAGAATTACGAGTGAGAGCGTTCTACAGATCTCCATATTATCAAATGCCATCAACACCTATGTTCGCGTCACCTCGAGTACCGAACCCAAACCATTTCTCACGCCATGCAAATAACACAATATCACAGCCACGCCACCTGTATACTCTGAAACTAAAAGGTCGGACACAGATGCACTGTTACGTAACATCACGTGTAGCTACTGTCAGCGAAAGGGCCACACATATACAGATTGCCTAAAGCACAAAAACACCCCTTTCTGCTCAAACTGAAAAAAATATGGACACGACGTTCGTGATTGCAGAACAAATAGACAGACACACCAGGACTTCACTCAGTCTCAACAAAATGTTCCTCAACGCCTCCCCAGCAGACCACCAACAGAGCAGCATAACACAAAAGGTCTCCAGGTCTTTAACATAAGACTCAAGTGTAATTTTTGTGGTCGCCGTGGACACTTAGATGAAAACTCCAGGCAAAAGAAAAAGTGGGAAGCCCGGAGTCAGGGAAACGACGTGCAGTCGACCCAAAACTCCCCGGCTCGACTATAAACCCAACTAAAAGTTTAAAAGGCTCGCCTCAAGCGCCCGAATCCTGTGTCCCTACAGTGAAACTTCCACTGGACATAAGCCTTAACGGCCAAACAAAACTAGTAGTGGACACTGGCGCTGAGGTCAGTATTATTAAGAAGAAAGCGATTAAAGACCTCAAAATAATTAATTCAAGTGAGGCATGCACTCTACAGACCCCTTTTGGCACCGGAAAGACACTGGGAAATTGCAAGGGCAACTTCAATTTTAAAAATAAAATTCCCTGCAAGTTTCAAGTGGTACAAAACTTGCCAGGTCTTTCCGATGACGGCCTATTAGGAAATGATTTCCTATCAAACAATTGTAATGTTGAAGGCCCAAATAAAGCACTTAGATTTCCTTGTACGGAAACCAACTCCGAAGAGTTTACTGTGCCCTTGTCATACAAAACGGACAAGCTGTACTCCAGAAAAGCAGTCGAAGTGAGATCACTGGCAGAAAATATGGAACCTAAACAGGTTAAGCTATCTACATGCAGTGTCTCCAAGGCAACTCAAAAGAGTAATGCTGGCTGCCAGGTACAACAAGAGCCACTGGAATACGAAAAGAGCTGTATGGGTGATCAAGAGACCAGCGAAATGAGGCAGCATTTGGTTACCTTAGAAGAACCAATATGCATACCTGCTAGGTCACAAATGATCACCACAGTCCCGTTGCGAGTGAAGGAAGAAATGCTCTGTCCTTCAAAAGAAATAGGCGATGGAGTCTTCCTGGCCAACAGTTTACTGCCCACTGGAAGAGAAACAGTGCAAGTAGCTATTCTCAACAGTAACAATTCTCACGTAGTCATCGCAAACGAGCAACATAAACAACAGTGAGCTTCCCGAATCCGATCCCAAGCCGAACAAGACTTTAAGTTCTAAAATTCCTAAATACAAGTTCTTATCTCAACTAGGAACCGAAATAAGTGACGCGTGCGAGCCCAGTAAGACCCGAGCAGGGGCAAGGCAGACTCCACCATACAATAAAGAAAATCTTAAAAAATTGTTAAGGCCTCAGAGCCCAATGTGGGATGTGAGAGAGGTAAAGCAGCCGATAAACCAAATTCATCTGACTCCTCCATCCAATATACCTAGATTTAAGATAATTACAAAGCATAAGAGCCCAAGTAAAGGTGCGTGTGATATCAGAAAGACTTGTTCAAAGTCAAAGCCGACTCCACCACCTAAAAAGGTTAATATTAAGAATCAAATGAGACCCCAGAGTCCTACAAAAGATGCGTGCGAGATCAGTAAGACCTCATTAAAGGCAATGTTGGCTCCACCATCAAATATAGCTAAGAATACCAATTTCTCACGACCCATAAACCAAAGTGTCAATGCGTGCGAGTACTCTAAACCAACAAAAATACCAGTACAACATAGTACTCCACCACTTGAACAGCAGGAAGCGCATCCCTGCCATCAGACAATAGAAGTGTAAGTAAAAAGGAAGATAAACACAGCAAGGAGAAAAATACGAACTTTTCGGAAAATACAGCTATTTTACAACATGCAAGATACTTGTTTGCGGATCAGAAAGATCCCAGAAATAGCCCGCGACTCCTCAGGTTGGATCAAGAGCTCAACCTGGATGAAAAAGCTTCGATATCCGAACTCTGTTATGAGTACAATGATATATTTTACCTTAAAGGTGATAAGCTTACATATACAAACGCTATCACCCATAACATTCCATTAATACAAGAGACTCAGAGACAGGTGATAAATGAGCAAATGCGAGAAATGCTAGATAACGGGATAGTCCAAACTAGCAAAAGTCCTTGGAATTCACCCTTATTAGTTGTCCCCAAAAAGACGGGACTTGATGGTGAGAAAAGGTGGCGCGTCGTTGTCGACTTTCGTAAATTAAACGAAAAGACAATTGGCGATGCATTTCCGCTACCCCGAATCGAGGATATTCTTGATCAACTAGGTCATGCCAGGTACTTTACCACCCTCGATTTGGCCAACGGCTATCACCAAGTCTTAGTCGACAAAAAAGATCGACATAAAACCGCTTTTAGCACTAATTACGGGCACTACGAATTTAAGCGTATGCCATTCGGACTCAAAGGAGCTCTCGCTACATTCCAACGCCTCATGAACTTCGTTCTGACAGGCCTACAAGGCCTCGAATGCTTCGTTTATCTTGACGACATCGTCATTTATGGAAAAAACCTAAATGACCACAATGATAAACTTCGTAAAGTCTTCGACAAATTGAGAGAAAACAACCTCAAGCTGCAGCCAGAGAAGTGCCAGTTCTTGAGAAGAGAAGTTGTTTACCTAGGGCACAAATGCTCTAGCGAAGGTGCATTACCAGACCCCAGCAAAACGGCCTGCGTCCAAACATTCCCTGTTCCTAGAACAGTACGGCAAGTTCAGTCCTTTTTAGGACTCGCCAATTACTATAGGAAGTTCATTCCGGACTTCTCAAAAATCGTTCGTCCAATTACGAATTTACTCCGCAAGGATGTAAAATTCACTTGGACCGAAAAATGCCAAGAAGCATTCACAAGCATTAAAAATGCTCTAATTTCACCACCTCTTTTAATCTATCCAGATTTTTCTAAACCATTCAACCTCACAACGGACACCAGTAACGAAGCCTTAGGAGCTGTACTTTCCCAAGGAGAAGTGGGAAAAGACTAGCCTATCGCCTATGCAAGCCGAACGCTGAACAAAGCCGAGAGAAATTACTCCACAATTGAAAAGGAGTTATTGGTTATAGTCTGGGCCACAAGGAATTTCCGATGCTACCTTCAAGGCAGAAAATTTACAGTCTATACTGACCACAAGCCTCTCAAAGGTGTCTTTAATGTTAAAGACCCGACTTCCCGTTTGGTGAGATTTCACCACAAATTATCAGAATTCGATTATACCATCGAATACAAACCAGGGAAGTTTAATACCAATGCGGATGCATTAAGCCGCATTCCACAAGTATTATATGAAGACTATACAGGCAACACCTTAACGGTACAAGCCCAAGTCCACCACACTATGGACTGTGATGTGGAGGAAAACAATTCCCCAAATAAACAGAAAACCAAGAAACCCGCTCATTGCTTCGCCGTGACCAGAGCTCAAAGACAGAGAGCCCAAGAGGCCAATACTAGCTCCAGCGCTGAAATACAGCCCACAGCAGCGGAGCATAAAGAAAATGAACCCCCAGGGGCGGAAATACAACCCCCTGCTACGCTTGAACAAGAAATGAGTCCAGTCAAGGCACCTGAGATAATCACGAGCCCCAAGGAAGTTCAAACAATCCTGAAGGATTACCACGACTCTCATTTCGGCGGCCATCAGGGTGTCATTAAGACTTATAAAAGAATTAAACGCAAGTATTGGTGGAGACACATGCTTAGCGATATAAAGAAATACATAAAAAAATGCCCTAAGTGCGAAACAATGAAAGCATCTCCACAATTCAAGATGCCAATGGTAATAACGGACATCGCAGAACAACCTTTCGACAAGGTTTACCTAGATATAGTAGGTCCACTAGAAGAGACCATATCAGGTAATAAATATATCTTAACTTTTCAAGATAATCTTACCAAATTTGTCGATTGGTATGCCATACCTAATGGAGAAGCAATAACGGTGGCGCAAATCTTCTTCGATGAGATTGTCACGCGTTACCGCATTCCAAAGAGAATAGTCACCGATCAGGGAACTAATTTCCTGAGTGAGCTATTCAAGAAGGTCTGCAAACTGCTAAAGGTAAAGAAGTTACAAACCTCCGCATACCATCCACAGTCAAATGGAGCACTGGAGCGTGCACATAGACCTCTAATCGAATATCTACGTACAATCGTAGACGAAAATCCCAAAACATGGGATCAATTCCTACGAACCGCTGCATTAGTATACAATAACAGTGTACACGAGGGTAGTAAATTAACCCCAAAGGATTGCCTTTACGGCTTCACAGCGGATGTCCCATCTAACTTAAAACGGGATCCTGAACCCGTTTACAACCACGAAAATTATTACCATATGCTAAAATACAGACTACAAAAATCGTATGCCACGGCTCGTAAAAATCTCTTAGCCAGCAAACAACGCTCGAAGGTATATTACGACAAAACAGTCAGGCCTCTCACTTTCCACTTAGGAGACAAAGTCCTCCTCAAAAGTGAGAGTAGGAAACATAAATTGTCTCAAATCTGGGTTGGGCCATATCTGGTAATCAATGTACCCAGTCCAACAAACATTACCATAAAAATAGGCAAGCGACAGGTTGTAGTACACAACAATCGTTTGAAACCCTATTACGAGTAGTATACTTTTACATACACCTTTAGAAAATAAGTTCCACTGAAACAAAATTTCGCCAGTTAAACTAACAACTACCTACTTAAAGGTTCCGCACTCCGAATTATTCCCTATGACTCACGAAGTCAACCCTTACCTAAATTTTATTTAAATCAGTAAAAATCATATATACGTGGTTACTTATAACAAAATAAAAATAAATCGGGACATATAACAAATAAATTTTTACTTTCTAGTAGCTATGAGTAAATTAAACATTTTACCAGTAAAAATTTTTTTTTTTTGAAAAGGAACAATGCTCATCGACTTAAGAGCTCATAGAGAAGTTGATGAAAATTAGCATGCTCTAACTTACACTCCCCATACCTTGTTTTGGTAGTTACGAGTGAATTAAAATTTTTTTTTTCTCCAGTACAATTTTGGTGAAAAAGTACAATGCTATTAACACTAAAAACCCTACTATATATTTACGAGATTCAACATGAATTTTTATGTTTCTCTGATTCTGTTCTATCTCGTCTTCCTTTTAACAAGTAAGCTCCCAATAGACAAACTATCAACCGTCCAATTAAGCAATACTATATCTAAATATTATATGCGATTTAGTATGACTACCTGACTAATGAAGCCTATCCTTCATTTTCTGCAGACCATGGAGCACTTATTTATGTTAACGTGCTGTCTCCATCTGACAATGGGACAAATACCAGCGGATCCCTACACCATAAGCCCCCTAAACAACACGGGAGTACTGTATGAAGATCTGGGAAAACTACGAGTATACCATAGCGCATGGAATGTTTTAACGGAAATCAACCTGATGGAACTGGACAACCAAACGCATATGGCAGAACAGGCGGAACATTTAGTATACCGACTATGTTCAAATCGTTCTCAAACGGATGAGCTATGCCTGGTTCAACAAAAACACGTTCATTCACTCTTGGAAAATATCAAGAGAAGAACAAGTGTCATTCGAGAAGTGGTTCCACTGTCGAGATCCACAAGATCTATTTTCGATGGAATAGGCAATGCAATGCACTACCTATTCGGAACCATGGACAACACTAATGAACAGGAGGTATATAGCCGACTTGAGGACCTCGAAGCAAACACCAAAGCCCTAGCCGCCCTGGAAAGACAGCAGATCAGTGTAGTCAAAACTACACTACAGCAGATCCAAAAGCCGTTGACATCACTACAGGAAAGACAGCGTCAAATAACTCACCAGATAAATACAATGCAAAATATCACCGATGAATTGCTGATGAGACAACTGAGGCAGGAAATAATGTCTAGCCTCACTTTACAAATTGTAGAGATTGAGTATAGGCAGCAAGCCTTACTCGATATAATAGTTGCCAGCAAAAATCATCAACTGCATCCGCTAGTGGTGTCTCCCAAAAAGTTACTAGAAATATACCACAAATCCCATGCTACTTGTCCAGATACACAAAACTGTCTATCTTTATTATATCAGACAGCCGAGACAAAAGCTCATCTAGTCCAAGACAAATTAGTCATTCGAATACAACTTCCGATTTTCAATCTACCACAAATGAAGTTGTATCGAATACACAGTTTCCCCATAACGTTAATAAAAAACAATCTTTGGTACCTGAAATAGAGTACTCGCACGTAGCACACCAAGTACAGACACAGGATATTCTATTATTAAAACCACGAACTCTTAGGACATTTAAAAAGATAACCCAAACTCAAAGGAGGACACTTTCATCGCTAAGCTGGGCATCCCCATAACAAAGGCTACGATGTCTAAGGAATGCGTAGTGAAGCTGCTCTTTAATCCATTAAAGGAAGAGCCTCAGTGTCAATTCAGAGCACAAATACCTCCCAGAGACCTACTTATTAAACTAAGTAAACCAAATTCTTGGATATTCTCGTTGATAGAGCCAACCATTATACACCTTCAGTGTACCCAACAATTCCTAATTTCAAAAATAGAAGGCCAAGGGATAATAACTATCAACCATCCCTGCCAATTACAAGTGGGATCGCAAATCCTACACTATGAGGCAGAGAATATCCAAAAATTAAGTCTCAGACAACCTAATTTTTTCCCAAATACGGCCTCACTAGAAAGAATAGTGAACCAATTTCTGAAAAAAACTAACCATGAGTCCAAAATAGAAAATATTAAAACAGAACTATATTCAGGAGATGATACGAATAATCTTATCCTGAAAGGTACCCAGTCATTAAAAGAGCTGGACAAAAAAATTAACAAACATAACGCCTCACTTAAGTCACCACCCTATGCATGTACTAGCAACAACTTCTTTCCCTAACTGGTGTTGTCATCACATGTATGGTGCTATACCTAGTCGCCAAATGGCTAGTCCCAGTTATTAAAAATTACCGCTTCCGCAAATCTGAAAAATTCCCTTAGGCGGAGGAGCAAATCGAACAAATCGAAATAATCGAACCTACACCTCTCAAAAGGACCCGCACCCTACCACCTACAAGGTCGGTGCAAGTGGTATAAAATCTCCACTTCGTAAAGTAACTCGTTCTAAAAGGTCACTAGCTAACAACCACCAGCCGACACTTAAAATAGATAGAAACAAAGGCACTACTAGTATTACAAATATAATGTAAATCTCGAAAGGAGAGAGAATAAAAAAAACAAGAAAAATGTAAAACATAACAAAATAAATAAATAAATATAAATATTATTAGATATTATTATATGATTATTATTAGTAAATAAAGGTAGAATAGAATAGGGTATACTATATACTATAACCCTAATTAATCAAAAGAAATTTTATCTAGAGACAGTGTATACCTACTAGCATATTAGAGATATGGTGTCAAAAGCACATACGTATGCTATACCTACCCAAGGAAATTTTACAAAATAAGATATATATATATATCATATAGAAAATAAGATAGTCATACAAAACATAGATATCCCACCGCTTATGGAATAAGTAATAAATCAAAAAAAAAATGTAAAAATAAAATATATTAAACAAATAATATTAAGCTAACAACACTAATCTAGTATAAAACAAAAACTTAACAAAAACTAACACTAGATTAGGGTATCACATACGATTAGTATTAAATAAGTTTAAAATATAAAAAACAACTAAGTATTTTAACAACAAAAACAAAGAGTTATTCCTCTCCAAAGAATAGCTCTCTTTTTCACAGGGGGAAGGTTTGTTGTATACACAACATTCAATAAAAAACCTGCGGATTCATAAAATCCCTAATAAAGAACAATAAGGAAAAAACGGCACATTCCTAAAGAAAAATTGAAATCAAGTCATGAAAAGGGTCCTATAAGCTAGTCACACTTAACAACGTGACCAGTTTATCTATTCACACGCAAAGAAAGTTGCATCAGCAATTTCTTTGCATGGCCCACTTGAAAAAGGCGACAAATAAGTCAAATTCTATGACAAATCTTACCCTCAGTAAGATTTGTCAGCAGAAAATATAAATTCAATCGCGCAACAAAGTAATGAAAAGATAAAAGCGACGCGAGAATTCAAGTGCGCAACAATGTAAGAAACGATAAGATGACGGGTTGGTGGCTCGATATTTATGAAAATATCGGGTTTCACCTCCGTCCGGCGAGAAATTTTTGTGGGCATGATTAAACATCCCCAACGATATTTTCTCAGGGAAGAAATGCAAATGAAGCACTTCTTTAACCCTGAACGACGCGATTATCAGCGGGTTAAATTTAATGAAGAAAACCAAAAATTAAAATCAGGGAGTTCGTTTTTAAACCTCGAAGGAATCACCTCGTGGAGATTTTGTCGAAATAAAAATAATTAGTTGGTTTGAAAATATCTTATCGGTTGACAAATAAATTAAGAAGTAATCGCCTTTAAAGTTTTTTTTCTAAACCTCTCCGGGTTCTTCTCGCTGCTTGACTTTGTCGGTATACAAATAATTAACTCATTAAGAAGTAATCGCTTTGCTGAGATTTATTGAAAGATGTTATTAAAGGATAAATAGTTTAACAAAAATCAATCGATTGGCTAGAGAACAATTGGTTTACGGAAAACTACTGATTTAACGTAAAATGACTGGTTGCTTGGCTCTGCCCCGGTAGAATTGTGGACTATAAACTACAAACTGTTATTTAGTGTATTGTGGAAAGGAAAAGAGATTAAATTAATATTAGTGAATAAAGATAACAACTTAAAGTCAAGTCGAATCGAACGGTGTTTTATTTTGCAACATCCACCATTACACAACAGGAAGATTCCAACCAATTTTGGGTGTGACGACAGTAAACGGCGTAGAGTGGTTTCGTTAGGGAATTACCCCAAATAATACGTAACAGGGGAAAATATATAAATATAAATAAAAAATAAATATAATATAAATTTCTTTTCTGCTTATTTAAATATTCCTAATTGGAATAACTTTGGTAAATCCCTAGAAACAGAGAAAATAAATTTGTTTTTGTGTTTAATTAAATTTTCCTAAATTGAATATCTTTGAAAATCTCTAAAAGGAAGATATAACATTTGTTGTTTAAATAAATAAAAAATCCTAAATGGGAATAATTTTGGTGAGTCTCTGAAAAGTAGTAGGGATAGGGTCACCTGTCACCCTGCCTTAAAAAAAAAAAAAAAAAAAAGCTTCTAGCTCAAAAAATTGTAATGGCGTTTGTTTGAGATATGAATTTTTAGTAACCGTATTCCAAAGTAACCTGTATCGAGCAACATTTTCTCCTAAAATCGAACAGCTGTGGTTCCAACGGTGGATTATCCTCTGGGACTGTAATGACTTCACGTGTTTTTTTCAGAGATACATTCATGCTTTTTTCGTTAGTATACAGCTTCCGACACTTTTGATGCACTCTTAACATTTGTCAATCCGACGATAAAAGTTGCCTTTCCGTCTTGTCTTTTTTCACTGCTATTCACTAAAGATATTATTCCTCTTTTCTTCACATTATCAAAAACTCCAATATTTGTATTTTTACCGCAAATAAAACACAATTTCCCTATTTTTTTAACACGCTTCTGCACGTACGTATTTCGTTGTTTACCGTTGTCTTCCGTGAACATAAAGGGCTACTTGCGAATTTTCACAATAATTTAAACAAGTGATTAAGCCTTGTAACAAAGTGCAGTGATGGTCCTTAAAGCTGAATTAGATTAATTCGAATATAGTAGCGGCAGTGTAAGCAAATTCTTTTATTCTAAATAAACTCGTTGCGTAACTAGTAGTGGTTTGCATATTTATATTCTGAAGGGGTAGGACATACGAAGGAATATGTAAAATTTGCAAAGCTTTTGCAATAATTTAACGACTTTAGAAAGTGCAATACTAATTGTTGATCATTTTTGCTAATTTTTTTATGGTGCGGACCCTGTTGAGGTTGCAAACTTAACAGATTACGACCAACAACGAATTTCAAAGTTTCCAACCAAATTTCAGAACTTTTGTAATTTTTTTGGAAAAATGACAGCCAAAAAATCAATTGTTGTATATTAGATTTAAAAAAATATATGTGTTGCGGGTAACATAAAAGGTTACAATTTAGTACAAGTGTTCAGGTAAGTTGCAACAATTATTCTACCATTTCACAGCACTTTTGTAATTTTTTCGATACTTATCACCAATAGACGCTTTATTTTGCAACAAAAAGTGATGTTGCGGGTGGGGCGGAATGAGTTGCGAATTTAACACGTTGTGAAAAATATCAGAGTTAACATTGTTTTAAGTTTGCAGGGCTTTTGGAATTTTTTTATGGAAATTATAAGAGCTTTTGTTTTTGATGGTTGCAAAATTAAATTTGTAGTTAATTTACCTCACCGTCACCACCGTCACATTCCGTCAAAATTTCAAAACTTTTGTAATTTTAATGTCTCTATTGACTGGCCTATAAATAAGCACGAGAAATCGGTCAAATAACAACTGCAGTTTTTTGCACATAATGGATACGACTTCTAGCTTGAAAATAAAAATACAAACAAAAATATGTAATGCGATTTTTTTAAAAATACATACTTATATTAACGAATTAACGAAAAAAAATTTTTTTGCCCTCCCAGCGGAGTGCAGTGGCCAGTGATAGGGGAAACAAAATGGGTGGTTATTTTTTGTATTACATACAAACTGTGCAAGTTTCATCCAAGCCAGAGATGATCGGGTTCCAAAGTGATAGTTTTCGTGTGGAATAGGCTGTATATGTTGTAAAGGAGCCATATTTTTCCTAAATTGTTTATCTATACATATGAATATGTATATCGAATTTTCCAAATTCCTGTTTCGCATATTGTATATTTATGATATCCGTCAGCAGTAAAAATTATTTTGGTTAGAGAAAAATATGTACAAAATGTAATTTTATTACAATACGTTTTTTTTTCAGACAAATATTGTTGTTTTCAATAGTTATTTTGCATTTTACCCAAAATTTGATGTTTTTTAGTTATGATGTTCCACTTTTCCTCGGAATGTGCGAAATGAGCTTGTGAGAATTTTTGTTTTTACTATTTCTTTATTTTAACATAAATACATTACTTATAAAAGGCAAACGCAAACAAACTGATTAATTTATCTGCCGATTTAATTTTTCTTCCAAACTTCGAATTTCTTCTCTTCTCGAAATGCAGATAACTTTGCTTTGTTCATATTTCTTTGATAAAATATCATAATCTTTCTGAAGGCTCACATAGAGTTTCTGAAATATGGAAAATATTAGAAAAATCAGTAAATATTCGTATATTTATAAAATTTTCTAGAAGAAATTTACGACGAATGCAGGCAGGGTTTAAGATGATGATTCTGATCTTTTGTAATATCAAAATGTCAAATTATAAAATTAAAATCAACTTCTGTCTATTGTGCCTTTTTATTCAGCTCATCAAGTCTAGGCATGATGTAGAATGATAAATAATATATTGAATTGAAGGACTTGTAAGCAGTGTTGGGCAAAATGTAATCTGATTAATGATTAACAATTACAATTAACCATATAATCTGTAATCAGATTACTTTGTAACAGATTACTAATGTAATCCATTTCCATAATTACATAATGTAATCGATTAAAGTGTAATGTGATTACAAGTTACTCTGATTACACATTAATCGATTACAAGTTAATCCCACTATATGTTAATCTAATTAATGTGATTACATTTAAGACATTTAAGACATATAAGATATTTGTATTCTAATACTTCATAAAACTCCCTAAAACTAATTTCGTACGAGAACAATACTATTTTCTTTCAATTCATTTCATTATATTATTAATTACTTTTAAGTAATCTACAAAGTAATCTGTTACAATGTAATTAGATTACAAAATAATCTAATTATATTGTAACAGATTACACATTTGATAGATTACATATTCTCTCATAAGTAATGTGATTGATATGTAATCGAATACAATTTAATTAGATTACTTTGTAATTTGACTAAACTGTAATGGAATTATTAATTAAATTACACTGCAATCAGATTACGCCCAACACTGCTTGTAAGTATAGACCCTTAGTGTAAAATATTCACTTACTTCAACATTTTTATCACAACAAATCTGTCGTATCGTAGTTTTAGGCGTAGTTATATTCTGACGTTCATTCACTGTAAATTGATTTTAATTGTGTTGTGTTAATGAAATGAATAAATCAAAATGAGCTATGGTGAGAACCAAAGTGCGACAAAATTGTGGTGAAATCTCAAAATATGTATGTGACAAAATATACGACAAAAAATCAGCTTCAAGCTCGTGTAAGTAGAGATCGAACAAAAAGTAATTTTGTAATGAGTTTATTAGGAAATATTTTTAATGCCAACATTTGTGTTGAAATCGACTGGAATGAACTGGGAGGGGTTCTGGCATAATGCTTTTCGTTGACTCGTGTATCGATTGTTAGCGATATTTCTGTTATTCTTATCACTGACATAGATAATATGGACCGCCTGATTTTCTATTTCATATGGGTCAACTTTTGTTGGCAAGGATGTGACAATTATTTTAATTTCAAGTTTTACTTTCGCTTTAATATTAATATTAAAGCTTCAATAAATTACAGTACTAGCACTTCGATGATATCTGTGTGCATTTTCGAGAAAAATGGCAAAGGAACACGGTGCCATAGAGTACAATTTGAGGCCTTATATCTCGATAATAAAGGGTTAAACTGGAATTTTCAATATAACACTTTCGTATTAGTTTTATTCGCGGAATTCAAAAATGTAATCTAAATGTATCCTTAATGAGGACGAAGAACATTTTTTTAATATATCCTTTTCTAAGTCCTTTTTTAAGGACTTTGGCTATGTCAGAGGATACCTTGACTAAAGACGCCTAACTTTTATTATTAGGACTTTTTCGATATCTCCGCACATTTTCGAGAATAATGCCCAGGGAACACGTTACGTGGGACACCCTGTATATCACTGAGAAAGAATAAAATATTTTTAACTTATTAGTGCATTTTATTTAAAAAAGCTTTTTATTTTAAAAGTTTTTTTTATATATTTTATTGTTATCTATTCTCTCAGAGAAATCGCCGAAAATTACAAAATATTCTGTTTTATAATATTTCAATTCATCCTCATTAAAATGATACAAAATTCATTAAATTCGGCTAATTACTTCTGAAGTTATAGATTATTACAGATAACTCACATTCCAGGAAACTTGAATTACCAGATTTCGCGAAGTGAGTAGGGGAGGACGATAAATATTAGGATATTACATATATTCTATGACTTTTTTGCAATGTTTTTGTCAAAAATACCCACGATTTTGGGCGATAGAAAGAAAAATATATGCAAGACGTGCAATGAATGTGCCAGAATCCCAACCCTGATTTTAATTTTTTTTTGTATTAGGTAAATCGATTACCATATTTCGCGAAGTGCGCAAGGGAGGAGGACGCTAAAGATTAGGATATTACATATATTCTATAAGGCTTTCAAACATGTTAACCGTCAAAAATAGAGAGAGAGAAAATTATATGAAAGAATGCTGGGTCGAATCATGCGAATGAAAGTGCCAGAATCCCAACCCTGGTTTCAATTTTTTCTTTTTGTATTAGGTAAATCGATTACCATATTTCGCGAAGTGCGCAAGGGAGAATTCTAAAAATTAGGATATTACATATTATATTCTATAAAACTTTCAAACATGTTAACCGTCAAAAATAGATAGAGAGAAAAATATATACAAGAATCCTCGGTCGAATCATGCGAATGAAAGTTTTTTGTATTAGTTTATTTACATTATAAACAACAGCAAAATTGTCATTTTAATCATGTATCACTAGGATATAACCATTTAAAGTCGAAATTACATACCTCATAATTCCTTAGTGTTTCGGAGGTATTCCTTTCGTTGATGTTTTGTTGATTATTCACTTCATTTTCTTTTTCTTTATTAATTTTGGCTTCAAGCTCTTCAATTTTCTCTCTTCTCATACGGCAAATTTTCTTTAAATCATCGCATTTTCTTTGCACTTTATCAATTTCTTCGCAACTATAATCAGTTGCTAGTTTGTCGGTCTGAGCCGGTTTGTGAACGTAGATTTTCTTTGAATTTAAAAGGCATGTGGGGCATTCAGTTTTCTCATTAATTTGGGCTTTAAAGTTTTGCTTCAGTTTCGAAATTTCTATTCGTAGTTTCCTTTCTTCTGCCTCCTCTTCAGAGAGCAATCGCTTAAGCTTTTCATTGTCATCTTTAAGTGGATTACTTTTTAATTCTGAGAAGAGAGTATTTATTTGACACTCTTTTATTTTCAAAGTTTTTTTAAGCTCATTAACCTTAATATTTAGCTCTTCACAATTGCACGATTGATCTGAAAAAAGTATGTATTATTACTTAGGAACAATTAATTTATAGAATTTAAGGATCATATTCACATTTTTATTTAAAAAATCTTTGTATCCAAACCAGGGACCGAACTAGTTCTGACTTTTTACGAAAAAAGCTTACTTTATTTGTTATTCCTGACCGATAATAGTTTGAAGTTAAAAAAAACTAGGCTGGAAAAGGCTTATTATTTTTTCTGCCAAAATAAAAAGCTAGCTTGGCTTATTATTTTTTCTGGCCGCTTGACTTTCTATTTTTTCGAGCTGGAAATAACAGGTTTTAAAGATGGTTATTTTTATTGGTATAAAAATCCAAGCTGGTTTCTTATTTTTTTAAGCCGAGTAGCAATTTTAGCTAGAAACAATAAATTTCCTTTCTATTAAAAATATTTTGTCGGCACTACAGCGCGGCAATAATCTCCGTTGTAATTTGTTCGGCTACATTCACAAAAGTAAAACTATAATTGCCATTGTCTTCTCTGTAAAATGAACTATGTTTAATTAAATTCAGTTTTTATTGAAATATATATTTTTTAAGAATTTATGGAGTTTTGGCATCCTATGGAATTCAAGGTTCTTTATAATAAAAAATATATATATATAAAAAATTTAAGTCCTTTCAATCATTACTAACTTCATAAAAACAAAAATGCCAAATTGACTTCCCATTTGGTCGAAGAAAATTCCCAGCTTTGAAACCTGTTATTTTTGGCTAGAAAAAAACAAAAGCCAGTTAAAATTTTCTTGATAATTTTACTAGAAAATCGAAGAAGGTATTTCGGAGAATTTTTTTGCTCTTTTCTATAATACTGAAATACGAAATTTCGTACTCAAACCAAATTTTTCAATGAAGAAGTTTATAACTATCTGTTCGCCACAAAAGAAAACCTAAAATGGGGAGAATATTTGTTTGTTTGTTATGTAAATGATTTATTGAAATCGCCCTTTAAAGGGAAAGTATTGAAGAAAAAAGAGGTTTATTAGTATGAAAAATCCTATACCAGCAATTAAAGAAATCATTACGAAAGTCTCTACAAAAACAAAATATATATATGGACGTCATTTTCAGATCAATAATTATGCAAAAATTGACTCACTGGATGTGAGACAGGAAATAAAATATTTGGTTGTTCATGTTAATTGTTTGCAAAACCAAGAAATATATTTGTTGTTCTAATGACTTAAATAATCTGCATATTACTATACGAAAACTCTAGTTTGCATCTTAATTCGATGCTTGATTAAAAGTTCTCCGGAAAAACTCAAATTGATATGCAACCAAGTAGTAGATGTAGAAAAGAGAGTTGAAATCTGAAGATAAAATGAAAAGATAACTGAAAATAGAAAAATTCTGTAGGGCTTGATTGATGCGCTGCTTTTTAGCGATACAAAATTTAGTTTTAGAGGGCATGATGAGTTTTCATTTTCTCTTTTCAAAAACACATTAATGTCTAATTTTCATGTCGGCTCAGCTCCCCAGGCAACCAGAAGACGTTTTTAACGAGCCGAGTCTTATTAGAGCCGTGACTGAGATGAAGTCCCTAGTCATGGTTGATAAGTAGCGCCTTCTTGAACAGTCAAACACATTGCAATATACTTTTAGGGTAAGATCGACAGCAACAATGTTAATTTTAGTGTTTGTATTATTTTTAATATTTTAACTCTTGCTAGCAGGAGTTTTTCTTTTTTATACACTTTATTTAAACTCGTTTGACAGCTTAAATAGATAAGTCGCCATGAAAATCACATTGCTGGCTTGGTGTGACTGCTCAGCCATTATTGGTTATTAAGATAAAACCGCGACTATATTTGCCGACATGAAAATCACGCATTAAGTCAACGTTTTTTCCTGAAATATAAATATGAATATTAACCACTGCACTCCAAGCTTTTTTTCCATAGAGGAACCAGCAACTCCGCGACATTTTAAAATAAAATAAAATATTGTCAAATTAGAAATAACTTTATTATTTGAGGGTTTAAATAAATATTTACGACGTCGATATATATTTTTTTCTTTCATTCCTGCAAAAAAATGATTTACTATAAATAAATATAGTCGAATATAAATTGTTTTGATGATGCAACATGAAGAACTTCTAAATGGTTTTGGCTTGTGTCTCAAAGCCTAGGCGTACACGCCGCTAGCATGCATTACTTATCGTGGATTATAGCATAGATGGCACAAGAACTATATGTCGCATGGCATACTAGAGCAGAGAATACAGATTATGAAATGGGTAGTGCATTCTGGAATGGACCGTAAAATGTTTTACAGCGTACCGAAAGCAAATGTTTTTATAATAGCAGTTTTGTATACATTTGATCGACTTCCTCAACACTTCAGATACGAAAAAATATGAATCACTCGACGTACACATCATTTTAAATGTTGTCGTCCATTCCGGAATTGGACCACCCAGCCATATAAATTTTGTATACTTTTTTGATACTGCATGCAACATCTAGTTCTTGTACCATCTATGATGATAGACACTCGGGGAAGTATCTCTCATCAACGAAAGATGATGCAAAGTGATGCATGCCAACAGCGTGTACGCAGGCCCTAATAAAATCAAATATAATGCGTAATAAGTGATAGTTCGAAAATCCTAAATGGCTTGTGTCTAAACTAAAATGCTTTCGTTTTATTGGAAAACTTTAATTGAATGTAAATAATAGAACAGAAAGTAAGAATCAAGGTTGGAACTATTGATCATGTAAATTAAGATGGTGCGTGAGACTCACCATTGGTGTGCAAAGGGTTAAAGGAATTTGTTTGATTGATTCAATATCTCATAATTTTTGACTAGTGTGATGTTAATCAGCTTAAGAGATCGATCGAATATTACAAGACAAGTACACGTAACCTAGATAAATAATGGTCACACAATTATGTTGCCAATTGTTGAAATCACAAATCAACAAAAATCAATTAAGCAATGCAATGAAAGTAGGTGAGCGCTAATATCGCGAAATGAATGGGAAGGTTTCGGGGCAGCCCGAGTTTTAGGAAATGTCGAGTTTTGAGAAAACCTTTGATCTGTTAAGAACGCGGCGTAATTTTATAATTTAAATATATAAAGTAATAAAAGTTGTCGTTTATTTTAATAATTTCATCCCCAAAAGTAATATCCAATCCATTACAGTGGTGTTCCGTTTTTCAATCAAAAATGCAAAGATACTCGAATATTAGTTTACAGAGCAACAATATCTATATGTTTAAAAATAATATGTCTAAAAATAATATTTTTATCTAATTTTACTATAGAAAAAAAGTAACAGTCTTATGATGGTACAACAGCTCTGACGTCAGAACTTAATTATTGTACTTGACAAATATTTTATTGGACTGTTTTTGCAAATGTGAATTACCGAATTATGTAAATTATTTTTTATATTTGAATTGTACTATCTAGCCTATCCAAATACCCACATATAAAAGTACTTTTATTCAAATTCAAATTTTACCATATAATAAAATTAACTTCCCGCTAAGATCTTACTTTATAAATTAGATCGATTTTTAGTTTTTTGGGTAGCCTAAGAAAAAATATGCGGATGTACGGTGATTAGAGAACGGCTCAGATATTCTGTAAGTAATGACACGAGGTGGATATAAATTTTCTTTTTAAAAGTATGTAGCCAAAAAGTTAAATAGTTTTTTTTGTGGATTTGGATAAATGTCTAAAATTATGTCTAAACTCTTGCTTGTTTTCTTAATTTTTGATTACCTTGGAAATATATTAAATTCAAATAAGAAACCAGGTGCTTAGTTATTTTTGTAAAAGTGTGTACCGATTCTCGAAGATCAAATAGCGCCAATAGTTTTCTTTAACGATCATTTCCTCCAAAAAACAGTGCCGCCTCCACTGAGTACTTGTTGAAAAGGTGAAAAAAAACTACTGTCAACCAACTATCGTTTTGTTTAAATGTGTAGTGAAATTTAACAAATTCAAAATGATTGCTGGTTATAAACCTTCCTTTCCAGAAAAATCCGTTGGAAGTAGAAGTTAAACATCTTTCCTTCATATTTATTAATCAACCCTATAAATCCAGTAAAATAAACACATTGATTTAAAATTCGTCAGATGGAAAAATCTTTTATCAATTAAATTGAAATTCGAAATTATTACTGAAGTACACGACAACTTAAAAAAAACTTCAAAAATTGCATTTATTAGTTTAGACTAGATTTTTTTTTCGGTTGTTCTCAGCTTGTAGATGTATTAAGGTCAATGAACACTAACCGGCACAGTACGAACCGGGACAGGCAGGTTTCGACCAGCACAGCACGAACCGGGACACACAGGTATCGAGCGGCACCGACATTTTTCGTGCACATATAATGACATAAAACGGAAAGGAAACTTTCAATTAACGCAGATATCGAGAGAAAACTATAGAAAGTGATCTCATGTTAACTTCGCAACTAGACCAGCAGCCGACAAATGCCGGTATGGTTTCTAAAATCAAAGAATGGGCATTCGGATGATAGAAATTCGTCGTGTTTATCCACGATAAAAGCAAAGAAAAACTATCATCTTACATTTCCCCTCTTCTGAATTCTTCCTTAGAAGTTTTCGGATACCTCTCAATAATCAACCCAACTTCTAAATTTCACTTGAAATTGAGTTCAAGTTAGGAACGAAATTGGAAAGAGCTTCGAAATTTAAAATTTGTTTCATAGTTAGGGGTTCAAAACGATTTTTGAAATATTTGATAACGAACGAATTCCAATGGGTTTGGCTCATCTATCGAAGTTATTGGGTTACTGAAATTTTTGAATAAATGCCTTAAGTCAAGAGGTGTTTGTTTTTGTCGACAATTTAACTTACATATTTAAATTCACTATTTGTGCATAAAGTGAATGCAAAACTTTTGTGCCGATAATAAATTTTGAGTCGGGCTCCCCACTGACTTATAGGAAAGAATGGCACAAGTTTTACAGTTTTCCCTTTCGCCCTATGGCGGAGTTGGAGCTACCAACACAAAATATTGCTTACTGAACGTTTTCTTATCAGTTGGACACAAGAAAATATATTTTTTTAATTTAATTCGATTTTCGGGTGTAAAATTTCATCTGAATGGTTGAGTTTTACATGTTTTTTATGTAGTAAACGTTTTAAAGGATGCTCTAACGGTGATATACAGAAACACAATATTTGTGCCACATGAAATAGCATATCGCTCAGTCCATATAAGTCAGTGCGGGCTCCCGCAATTAAAGTCCCGTACCAGAACTAACTTTTCCAACGAACAATCGATAGTCTGAATTCAAGTATATTTAAATCTAATCCAATTTTGCCTATGATATGTAACTGAATTATATTCAAACAGACGGTGGCAAAACTAATTTTATAAGATTTAGGTTTATATACCTATTATGTATATATAGTATACATACATATATGAAAAAAAACCAAAAATAAAAAGAGATGTAAATTTTTTTTAAAAAAATTAAAAAGTTTAAAAAATCGGCCAAGAGCGTATCGGACTGGCGCACGGAGGGTTCCGTACCATCGTCCAAAATTTAACCCTATGCACTTTTTATTTATTTTCTCAAATGAGAGTAGGCGTTATTTTAAGAAATAATGCTCTCATTTGAAAAAATTATGTCTACTTATGATAATAATAATGAATGAGAATAAAACGAGGAAAAAAACGCCGAAAAAATCACGTTGCTTGTATGGGGGCCCGCTTTATTTTAATTTTATTCTTATGATTTGCTGTTATAGCGGCAATAGAAATACCAGTCTGTGAAAATTTCAGCTGTCTACCTATTACGGTTCATGAGATACTGCCCGGTGACAGCCAGACGGAAGCACATCGGAGGCTTAATAATAGGGTTCCCTGTCTATGTCACGGGCGCCCTTGTTTTTATTTTAGTTTTTTCTATAATCTTATATTAATAAAATATTTTTAATTAATTTTGTTTTCTATAACTACGCCACGGATAATATTTATAAAATTTTTAAATTATACTCATAAAAAATAAACAAATAAAATAAATAATGAAATTTATGTACCATTTGTATAATGGCAAAAATAATTGCGAACGCTACTGACATTTGAAAAATAATATTTTTATAAATAATTTATAATATTTTATAGCTTATATATGTACATATTTTTATTATTATATAGGCACTCATATTTATAAAAAAAAAATTAAACTAAATTCATCCGGGACCAGCGTGTTCAGATTGAGGAAAGCGAATGGTCACGGCAGCAAGACCATAGTCACAAGGCATGCAGGTCTAATTGCCGCCAAATTTAGCTCAGATGAAAAAATGAAATTTATAAGGGCAGTGTGAAAAATTAAACCTAAGCTAACGAAGCTTGGTTTACAAGAAAATAATAATGTCTATGTTAAAATGTTTTTCGTCTGCAGATCAAAATATTTTAAATGAGTAACTCAAGCGCAACGGAAAAATTGCTCTTGTTTTTACTGTTTATGATATTGTTATATATATTTTTCGGATAGTGAGCTGGATATAATGATTACAGAAACTAAGGGATGACTTTAATAATCATTCTGTCTGTTTATTCCAATTATTTCTTAATGAGTATGGTGACTCACAAGGTAACGGCGCGGCGTAGCGGTATATGTAAGCGAAAATCTTCGTTGTTGAGTAGTTTTACCTTAAAATAACAGCATTCCTGGTCCTAAGTACATATTTATTCCTTGAATTGTTAAGGGCACCGCTAGTGTGACACTTAAAAAAAAATCGATAGTCTATACCTTCAGGAATAACATACTTAAATTTCAAGTGTGTATCTCAAATAGTTTTTGAACTACAGCCTTCCAAAGAGCAGCTGCTCGCAGGTCAGAAACGTTCGTAACCTGAGAGCCGTACAGGAGTTATTCTTCGGACCCTGTCGGCATCGTAAATATTATAATAGTACTAGGGACGCTATTCTCAACCTCTAGGTATACAGATATGTATATAAATGTATATGCCAGTCAAACCTTTAGTACATTGCCTGGAATAGCAGATTAGATTTAGGTATGATATTTATCAATTTATAACAACGAAACAAACGCATTGAAAGACGATATTCTCAAAACGACATCCGATCGACTTAAATCTTGTTTTAGCGTATTTAGTATTTGTTCGTTGTTGTATATTAAGGGTGTTTTGACTCACCATTGATAAGGCAACTATCTATATCCAAACACTGAGGGTTTTTTCTCTAGAACTTTTATTCTATAATTACAGCAATTTCTCCAGCCTTATAGTCAACCCCTTTTTAAGTATTTCTCAAAATAGAATAAAACCCATTACAATTACAAGCGACAAAACTCTTACTGTTAATGCAATCAACCCTTTTGGGGGATAAAACTAATTTCAATCACTAATATTTACTACCTCGTAGAAACCAACACACGATTAAGTACCGAGCCGACTACTCGTCACCTAGCCTCTTTTCTCTGCTTGAAGCTTTTCCAAAATTTTTAGTTTTACTAAACGTCAATAGAGCGCGCGACTGCGTTAGGCAAGATATTTTTATAACGACTCTGATCTTTCTAGACTATAACCAATATTTGATTTTTTAATTATCAAGTCTCATCGTTCATGATAAGAAAAATTCATAATTAGCATTTCCCATCCTGAGAAAATTATTTTCGTTGGACATGTTTGCACATGTCCAGAATTATCGCGAATTTGTTATGATCCCAGCTACACAGTACAGCATACGACTCTGTCTGTCATGGTCCATGAAAACATGGCTTTTGGCGTTCCGTTCCAGAACGAAGACACTCCGAACACAGAAAAATTTCGGGGGACATCATGTCGCATATCAAATTAAATTAATTTTAACGAATTTATCGCCTCTTTTTACCCCGTCACCAAAAAATTTTTATGACCTTGGGTCACATAGACCCCAGTTACTATATTTTGGCTACACTCTAGCACAATCTTTTATAATAGTAAAACTATCTATACTCAACAGGCTTTCATAATCAAAAAACCACAAGCCATTATCTCATGTACTTCGGTTGCATTCTACGTTACAATTTACACCTGAAAATTGCAATTCTCGATCGTTATCATCAGTTTATTACAAATTCTACGGTACGTTAAGGCGCTAGAGCAGCCTAAGCCACAAATGTTTACAATAGAGATAATTTGGTTACTTCGGCTGTTCTAGCATATAGTTTTCTCGTTTTTTCTTGTAAGTGTGGAAGAAACTTCTCACCATTGCTTAAGGACAGCTGAGACTAGAGCTAAGGCCAATTTTTGCCATTTATAAATTTTGAAAATGCGGTTTTTATATGTTTGCAGCTTTGTTTTGTAACGAACAGGTCGTGTTCGTTACTAAAGGCAATATTCCACAGCGCCAGCTTCTTCATTAAACGTCATGCTTTATTTATTTTTTCTCTTCGCACCACACTTCTTTCAACGTTTTCATGATGCAAAATTTCGAGTTGCAATCATATTCACAGGGCATTATGAAGCTGATTCCAAAGAATATTTCATGCTTATCATGGGAATGTTTCATGAGTTCTGAGAATATTATGTACATATCCCAAGTTGTACTTAAGAAAAATTCAGTTTCATGGCCAAATAAGGCAAAAATATCGAATTCAATTGAGATGATGGTTCTGTTAGGAGAGGGAGAGGGGTGGGGGGAGGGGGAAGTAGTGCGTGGTGGCGTGAAGATGATTGTTAGTTTGAAATGAGCAGAGGACTTGTTGTCTGAATTGCATGGAGGATAGTCGATGTTAAGTTTTGGTTGATTCTTATGAGGGAGAAAATTAATTCGGGTGGTCGTGTAGTAATTGTAGTAAAGATCTTTCTTCTGTTTTCGTTTAAAATTTTATCTAAGTGAATAAAAAAAAAAATATATTACTTGTTAATAGATGAAAAGTGGGAAAAGGCATCTGTTGGTATTAAAAGGAGTTCGATAATACATGGAAATAAAATAAAAGAATATGTGTTCAACATTTACTGTTTAAAAGTTTGAACTAAAAAAAGAAACATAATAACAAGATTAAAATAAATTTTGTTGTACATAATCCTGCTACCTGAAACAGAAAGGCCAGGTATTTTTGATAAAAAGTTCACCATAGCTAATTACTTAATTTTGTGAAGTGATGAGTTTATACCTGTAATATAAAATCCAGGTAATTGTTTTAAAATAAATTTTGCTGTACATAATCCTGCTACCTGAAACAGAAAGGCCAGGTATTTTTGATAAAAAGTTCGTCATAACTAATTACTTAATTTTGTGAAAACATGAGTTTATACATGTAATATAAAATCCAGGTAATTGTTTTAAAATAAAATTTGGCTGTACTAATCCTGCTACCTGAAACAGAAAGGACAGGTATTTTTGATAAAAAGTTGGTGTAAAAGATATTTTATTTTTTTTGTTGTAATGATGGGATAGTTTTTTCTTATTGGGGGTAAGGGGCAAAACGTCATGGCCAGATTTGCCTCCGTTTGATATATGCAATCGAAGAGAATTTTTATTGAAAGGGGTCAAACATGAAAATAGAGGTCACCTGCTGTTTGAGTAGGGAGCGTTGGGCTCAATGCAGCGATCCGAGACTCCAACGCCAGCAGGGGTCTCCTCCGCTCCTCTTTCTCTTTAATCCTCTAAGCGCTTGATGCCGTACCACAAAGCTTCTCTGGTGGTGAGAGGTTTGCAAAAAAAAACAAAAAAAAATATTCTTTTTTTCTCTTATATCATTTTATCCTAGGTGCAAAAGTCGTCAGCAGAGTCATCCAGCCATGTCAGCTACAACGTAAGTGTTACAGTACCTTAATTCTGTTCGTCTGTGTTATGTCATTGTCACTAGCAATTATAGTCCGTCCGTCCGACTTATCATCTTTAATAACACAGTAAAACTAGAATCCAAGGGATGAGAGCGACAAGAACCCGCCCAAACCGGCTGTTAGGTACCGGCAAAATACTGTGTCGTCGCTCTCCTTAGTCCTGAGGCTGACTTTTGTAACAGCAAGAGTTGTCACTGCGGCTGCTACCTATATCAATTTGGAGTTGATGTAGGTGGTGCTGGCAGAAGATCTCTCTCTACGTGTTACAGTTTATGAAATTTTGTGGCTTAGGCCGCTTTAGCGCTAAGCGCCTCTGCCCTTTGAAAAATGACCGGTACATTTTCCTAAATATATCGGTCAAATATCAACAAATTTCAATCATTCAAAGGATTATTTGGGGTATAAGACAGTGATGTATACCGTTTCGAGATAATCATCCCGCAGACATTCTTAATCAAGACCAACTACGGCTTGCAAACGGGCTCCCACTATTGCAAAACACACAATTTGGCTGGGTTATAATGGGGAGAGTTTCTTGTGAGAAATTTCAATGTAGCATTGCAGTTAAGCCTTCAATTTCCAACTTAGAAAGACTTGTGCAACAATTTTGGGAAATCGAAGCGCATGATAAACTGAAGAGGAGCAGATGTGTGAATTACATTTTTCCAAATTAGTTGAACGCTCAGCATCAGGTAAATTCATTGTTCGTTTGTAATTTAAAGAAGCTCCAATTCAACTGGGTGAATCGGTGGGACCTGCAAAACGGATATTCACAACATTAGAGCGTAAACTAAACCGGGATTCTGAACTAAAGGGAGAGTACAGTAAATTTATGGAGGACTATGAGCGTCTTGGTCATATGGAGCGACTGTCCGCTTTGCCTGAGAATTATTATGTATTGCCACATCATTCCATTCAGAAACCTGAAAGTTCCAGTACAAAGCTGAGAGTCGTGTTTGATGCATCAGCAAAGAGCAGTTGGGGAAAGTCCTTGAATGATATATTGATGGTTGGATCAACAATTCAATCGAATCTTTTTTCTATCATGATTCGTTTTCGTCTTCACCGCTACGTATTTACATCAGACATACATATGTAAGATGTATAGACAGATCTTGGAACACCCGGAAGACAGAAAATACCAGCTAAATGTTTGGCGGAAGGAGCCCGAAAAAAGTACTGATCTTTACCAGCTTAATACCCTTACATATGGGACCTCATCGGCCCCCTATTTGCCTACACGTTGTTTACTTCAATTGTCTAGCGAACTGCAAGATGACATCCCTTCAGCTGCAGCAGCTCTCCGTCGAGATACTTACATGGATGACTGTATGACGGGCTCGTACTCCTTAGAACATGCAAGGCAATTACAGTTACATCTAATTGAAATACTTGAAAGGGGAAATTTTGAATTACGTAAATTTTGCGCGAATCATTCTAAGCTTTTGGAGGGAATTCCGGAAGAACATAAAGAAAGGTTTTTTTCTATTCATTAGAATAATGTGATTAAAACACTTGGATTGATCTGGCAGCCCGACTTGGATGTTTGGAGTGTCATCAAACATAACAAAACGAACAGTTTATCTGAGGTAGGACGAATTTTCGATCCATTGGGATTAATTGGTCATGTAGTTGTAATGGGAAAGATATTTCTGCAGGAACTTTGGACGCTTCATGTGCATTGGGATGCTGAATTACCGGAGGAGTACCAGATTAAATGGATTAGTTACAGGGAGCAGTTATGTGTACTAAGCGAACTACAAATACCCCGTTTTGTATTATCATCAGATCACACTGCTAAGGTGCAACTTCATGCATTTGCAGACAGTAGTGAAGTAGCATATGGCGCTTGCTGTTATTTACGTTCAATTAATGATCAAGGGCGCATCCAAGTTCAGTTTCTGTGCTCAAAGTCAAGAGTAGCGCCAATAAAATCAACTACTCTCCCTAAGCTTGAACTATGTGCAGCGCTTTTAATGGTAGAGCTAGCTAATAATTTGCTGGACATAATTCCTACGAAAATTGAAGCTATCTACTATTATACATACTCGGAAATCCTCATGGGTTGGCTCTCAGCTCCATCTTATACTTGGACCACCTTTGTGGCGAACAGAGTAGCGAAAATTGAAGACTATACGACACTTGAACAATGGCGACACATTGATACAAAGGAAAATCCAACGGATCTTGTATCTCGTGGAGCTCAGGTGAGGATTTTACTTCAATCAAGATTATGGTTCCATGGACCCGACTTTTTAAATCAATCGGAAGGAAGTTGGCCGGCAAGACGAAAACTGCGACTTGCAATAGTTAGGCCAGCAGAAACCAGTGGACTTAATCGTAGGCGTCAAGTATAATAACTCACTTCCAAAACTCGAACGTATATTCGCATACTGCTACAGATTCGTAAGCAACACTAAGGCTAAAGCACACAACGAAGATTGTATTCATGGACCTTTAACCACTTCAGAAGTCGAGAGCGCATTGCGTGAAGTCCTGTGGAATGTACAGCAGACATCCTTTTTCTTTGAGTATACCTGCCTAAAGAAGACTAAAGAAGTACATGGTTCAAGTCGCAGTTTATGTCCATTTGTATATTGACATGATCTAATACGTGTTGGCGGTCGCCTTCAAAACTCCCAAGGCTCCTATGATTCTAAACAATCTATTCTTTTACCTAAAGCTCAGCCTATAACAAAGCTTATTGACGAGTTTTCATTTAAGGTATATGCACGCTGCCCCACAATCACTTCTTTCCTTCATCAGACAACGTTACTGGCCAATTGATGGTAAAAACTTGGCAAGAAGAATAGTACATGAGTTCATTCAATGTTTCCGATCTAAGCCCAGGGGTATTCAGTAAGTCATGGGTAATCTACCAGCAGAACGAGTTGAACCTTCTAAACCTTTTTTGAACGTAGGAATTGACTTTTGTAGTCCGGTCAAAATATACGTCAGACTACGTGGGAAAACACCAACAAAGGGCTATGTGGCGCTCTTTGTTTGTTTTGCGACTAAAGCTGTCCATCTCGAGTTGGTCAGCGATCTCCCTAGCGAGGCTTTCATTGCTGCTTTAAGACGATTCATTGGGCGCAGAGGGCTATGTCGGGTTGTTATTTGCGACAACGCTACTGATTTCGAAGACGCAAGAAATGAACTTGAGGAGCTCCGAAGGCTTTTTGAATCTCAACATCATCAAAAATTGGTTCTAACAATGTGTCAAGATAACCGAATTGAGTGGAAACCAATACCGCCTAGATCACCGCATTTCGGTGGTCTTTGGGAAGCTGCAGGCAAAGTTGCCAAATACTATTTAGTCCGAACTATTTCGTCAGGTTCGCTAACATATGAGGAACTCAGCACAATTATCATACAGATAGAGGCAATCATGAACTCCCGACCACTTACCCCGTTGTCATCAGACCCGAACGACCTAGAAGCCTTGACCCCAGGACATTTCCTAATTCGTGCCCGATTAATTCTTTCGCTGAACCAGATGTTACCAATGTCAATGATAATCGGCTTACCAGATTTCGCCGCTTGCAGAAGATAAAAGAGGTATTTTGGTGTAGATGGTCACATGAATATTTGCACCTTTTACAACAAAAACAAAGTGGTCATCCAAAGGCGCTAATATTAAGGAAAATGTTTTAGTTCTTCTGGGAAAAGGTGTACTTCCCCCTTACAAATTGCTACTGGGTAGAGTAATTAAGCTGTATCCTGGAAAGGACAACAATATAAGAGTAGTAGATGTTAAAACACAGCATGGTGTGTACAAGCGAGCCATCACTAAGCTTTATCCATTACCACTAGAATTAGAAGTTGAAAACACTTAGTGTTGTTAAGGCGGCCGGGATGTTAAGAAGCGGTCCATTCTTTTTGAAGTAATCTAGATTTAGAAAGAATAATTTGTAATTCACTGTAATTCACTACTGTTACACATTTTAAAATCATGCCTACTTGTCTAGTTTTCTTATAATCATTCTGACATAAATATTGATATTTTATTGTTTTTCGGACAGCATTGTAAAGGGAAGCATATTTTAATCCTTGCAATAAATTGTTAACAGAATTAAAGAAATTTAGGTCTTAAATATTTTCTCCCACAAATGTGCGTAACACAATATATAAAATTTGATAATAAAGTTTTTTTTTCCAACTCTAGAGCAAGAAAGAGAGTTGTGGCAGGAAAAGATTGAAAGTCAGGAAGCCGGGAAGCGGATGATTAAATACCAAAATCAGAAATATCCAGGGGATAATTATAGATTAAATTGGAAGCACCCATCAAGGAGAACGTGGATGATCAACGAGGATATGGCCAGCAGAGTTTAAGAGTTTACACACTTGGGCAGAAACAAGTATTTAAGAAAATTTTAACAGATAATAATATTAATATTGAAAAAAAATTAATAACCAATAATAATACTTAAATTGAATTAAGATCATTAACAACAAAGGATAAAATTTCCCCACATAATAACCTACTAACTTCAATAGCTAAGATTTTCTATTTCTATATATTTTTTTAAATTTAAATAGCTAAAGGTGTAATAGAAGGACGGCCGTAGGGTTACCTAGACTTAATGAACAAAACCCATGTAATGAGATGTAAGAGAATGGCTCAAATAGCGAAATAGTACATCTGAATCTAAATTAAAAAGAAATTGTTTTGCTCGTACGTTCGTTCTAGTTCTAGTTCTAGTTCTTTTCAATAAAAAACAATATATTTTTTAACCATACTCCATAAAAAACAAAAAAACAAAAGTGAGAGAAGTGTAAGAGAAGGGACAAATTGTGAAACAAGTGTCTCAATCAATAAGCATTAATCAAGATATTTAACCATATCCGATTGCCATTTAAGAGTTGAAATTAGATGAAATAAATAGAATATAAGGTCAAATAAGCAGATCGATATAAAATCAACGAATATAGAACGCAACTATAGTAATTAAAAGAACAATACAAATCAAATACTTTTGTATTGCCTCCCATAATAAATTTTAGAATTAATTGAGCATGAGTAGTTCTGAGATTTACATCCTAAAGCCTGCAACATTTTAAACAAAAACACCGTGTACTTACGTATTTAAAGTGCTCTGAATTGAATAACATTAGTATTTTGTTTCGGTTGTTAAGCTTTCAGTTCTTCCAAGCGGTGATATCCATAAATCATTACCTGATAGTAAGAATAAATTATTGTGCGAGTAAAGAAGCGGGTTGCAATTAACGGTGTACGACACAAGGAGACGTGGCAATTGTTACTGCTAATCAAAATGTGTCCAAAATAGTTACTAATATTTTAGTCTTGTTCATATGATACATGACACTTCCCTATTGTATATATTTTTTTGTAAGCTTGCGCCAACGTTCAATAAGGTAAAGATAATTATTTGCTATACGAAAGCGCTATCGCTCCACCAGCATTTAAGGTGAAAAAAGTGTTAAGCTAAGGTTATCCTAAATTTCATTGGTTAATTTTTAAATTAGTATTCCAAACTTAGCTCCGCATTAGTAGATTAAACTATAAATAACGCTTGCCTTCAGGTGAAGAGGTTAATTTTTCTTAATACTGTAACCGCAACCAGTAGGTATATGTGTACTATTTTGCATAAACTTCTCCCTCGGTCGCATTAGTACGAGAGCAGCACAGTACAAGGGTACGAAGGTACACCCCGTTACAGCTGGAGGTCTTTAATTATCTAGAATTGCTCTGGAGATTGCACCGGGGTAGCGATAAGAGCAGGGAAGTTTCTACTGCGCTTACCAACTACATGTTTTAGATTACAGTGAGCGAAATTCACTTACACTCCACTGAACACATACAAATATTGTTATGTTTGCCTTTATTCTGCTTGCCAATGGATTGGCGTATTCGCCTATGTCCAATATTCTGCTCATGATCAGATTATTTAATTACCATGCCGAATATATGGCGTGTCGCCTCAATATTCATAAAAGGCAAAAGAAATTAAAATGACCTTGGATCTGACTGAATGCCTCAATCCCTCCTCGATATTTGGCTGGGGTGCCTCAATATCTTTATGCAGAAGATATCTGGGTAAGAAGCCTCTATATCTTAGTGAAGCAGAACGCCTGGCTAATTGCCGCTGCGTTCTGAAGAATAAGCCTTCGTCATTTACCAGTCAAATGGTCAAAACTTTATTCTTGATTTCATTCTTAATGCTACCTTATTTATAATCGCTAATTATTGCTAAGTAAGCAATCTACAATCGATAATTTTCCCACCGTATCATTATGAAAAAAAAGGTGACCTCACGTGTGTAACGTTCTTCCCATTCAGAAATTTGGTGCACTGTACATACATAATTTATTTGCTGCCTGCGCTGTAATCTGATGCGCTTTTATTTTACTTCATTCATAACGAGGTATGAATGATTCACACAAAGTGATTACATACATATCTGTATGTATGTAAACTGTTTCATTTTTGTTTATTCGCGGAGTTAATTGAACTCCCGAGTTTTAGCTTTTGAAATGTTTTACAAACTTTAGTTATAATCTTGGTTTCTTATTTCTTTTAGGGAGATGTGCATATGATTTATATGCAATCACATGCTTTAATGATGCATGATTACAGATTCATTACAATATCGATAAGGATCCAAACCGAAGACAAAAACAAATGTGCCAATAATGAGCAAACGTAGATATTGGACCACGGAGTTATATTCGTGCTGAATGGCGGAGATTGTTCTAGACTCTCTTAGATTTATCAGCGTATTAGTATTGGCGTGTCCCTTGCTGGTGAGCCGGCAAATAGCTAATTACATATTTATACAAAAGAATTTTTAGAAATCATTTCTTTTGACCAGATTGCAAATTTCTGTGCTGACATGGACATAAAATATGAGATGCGCTGTCGAAAAGTTGCCCTAGAAGAGTGTATAATTTTACTTCAAGAATTTGAAGAAGATTGCACAGAAGATAACGGACCATATGATGAAGTTCTCGCAGTGCTTTTAGAATTTTTTCTAAATAGGGTGCGTCGGATCGAGCTTAATGCTGAAGAACATTTAAAGAATGATAGGGAAATTCTGCAGAAAAAGTATAGATGTATTGATCCGCAAGTTAGAAAGGGATCAGTACTTATCCTGGAAGAGAGGCTTCCGTACCACAGTAGAAAACCGTCCCATGCCAGTTCTAAATATCGAAAATCGGCTGGATAATCTAAACCTTAGCACCGACACACAAAATGATGCCGGCATCATTACTAACCATCCCCAAGGTCCGTTAAATAATACCTCATTCAAGGATCACGGCAATGAAACGACTTCAAGTAATCGTGAAATGTTGAAACCCTGTTTTCCTAAAGAAAATCTATCCTTTTCAAACCACCCTCCCACCTTATATTAGTGGGGCTTGAAATTTTCTGGAGACGATGGTGAGTCAGCTTCGACTTTTTTGCAAAGAGTAGCAGATTACTCAAGATCAAGACAAGTGAGCGAGCGAGACTTGCTGATTGGGATCGTAGATTTGTTAGAAGGCTCTGCGTAAGGTGGTACCGTCGAAAACGTGAAAAATTCTTGTTTTATGAAGAATTTGTAAAGCAATTCGCGCCGCTCTTACAAACGGATCAATTACTCGAATTCCATGAATCCAGTGCAGAAAAATTATAGAAAAAGATCATAGGGAAACAATAGGTAAGGTCAATAGATCAAATGATAATGAAACAAACTTAGTTAGGCGAATTACAAAAAAACTAGATGACAATAAATTGATAATACAAAAAGTAGACAAAGGAAATACTTGTATAATTATGAAAAAAGAGGATTATCTTCAGAAAGTTGTGAAGTTTATTGTAGAAAATAAATTTACTAAACTTGACAAAGACCCAACTAACCTCAAGCCTAAACTCACGGGGTACATAAAATTACAAAAAGAAAACAATCCAATAAGGCCGGTAGTTTCCAATATTCAGAGTCCCACGTATAAGGTATCAAAAGAAATAAAGTATATACTCAAAGAAATTTTACCAACTTTTAATTACACAATAAAAAACTCATACGATCTCATTAAAAAAATTAAAGATATCGTATTATCCAGTAATTACAAACTTGTTTCGTTTGACGTAAAAAGTTTATTTACAAACATACCGGTTCCTCAATGTTTCTCTATAGTCTGTGATATTATTGATAATACAGATCTGACCACAATACAAAAAATTGAATTAAAAAGATTGATCGATTTAATTTTAGATTATAATTATTTTAAATTTAATGGAGAATTTTATAAACACGACGAAGGTCTGGCAATGGGAAATCCACTCTTTCCATTGCTGGCTGACATATTTATGAATGTAGGTTATTGGTACAGATATGTAGATGATGTGCTGTGTCTTTGGAAAGGCACAATACGTCAGCTAGAGAAATTTGTCACACTCATAAACAAGATACACCATAAGATACAGTTTACATATGAACTTGAAACCGACAAAAACAATAAACATGAATTTTCTGTGTATAGAAAGGAAACTTACACAGATACGGTTATCCCTAAAACATCATTTACTTTTAATGGACATAAATACGCGGCTTTCAATAGTATGATACATAGAATGCTTCAGATAACGATAAAAAAAAGGAAATAGATATAATTAAGCAAATAGCAATTAGTAACGGTCATCTTGAAAAAGAAATTCACAAACTAATAGAGAAACATGAAACAAAAATACAATAAGAAACGCAACAAGTTTGATACCGGATACTAAAGATACCCGAGCCAGATGGGTATCTTCAACATACACAGAAAAACTATCAGAGAAAATCGCCGAGCGAATTGGGAAAACATAATATTAAAGTAGGCTTCAAAAACCCAGTGCTGTTACTATAGGTTAGTCTGTAGAAATTACATTAGTCTACTGAGGATGGCACAAACAGCCGAAACCGCGGTATAGATATAAGAAAAGTATTTTTATATTTTCATAACACCAAATAAATAAAAGAAGCAAAACAGGTGGAAAACGTGTTTTTTATTGATTTTTATTGCTTCTTAAACGTTTTTAAAAATGATTGCATACCACAAAATCTCTTCCAAAACCACAAATTATGTAATTATTATCAGTCAAGGACACCTTTTAATGCACCGCCAGCTCAGGACTTTGGTCGATCAGATAGATGGCGTAACTCTGCACCCAATAATCCAATACGGCACTCCTATCCGAACAGAAATCCAATCGATAGGATAAACCCTAACATGCATGGCCGAACGCCTCGTCCTACGCAAGTCAATTTAATTGATTCACCTAGCTCGGTATCATCGAATAATCGGCGTCCTTGCTGAATGTTGCCCAGCTCAAGAATTTTCTACTTCTGAGGAACCTAATCAAGATCCGCAAACAAACAAAAAATTTAACTCGACGGTCAGTCGGAAAACGACACAGAGGTTACGCAAGCGTGGACAAACGTCACCCCGCAGCCTCAAGGTCCACAATACTTCTACAAGCAAAAGGGGCATCAAATTCTTACTTAAAATACGTCTGAAATTACGGCAATCAAATACTCAACCATAAAAGCCGCAGATAGTTCCCATCATCTTATCGAAGGTATATTTAATGTACGTATTAAATTTAAAAATAAAATTAAAGTCACGAGTGAACTACCGTTCCAACACTTAATCATACCTTTATTTGGGGGGTAGATTTTTGAAGTTCATTTAAGGTAAATTTATAATGGAGTCGATGGATTTGTTCTAATCTTAGTGCTCGAAATAATAATGAGGTGGGTATATTGAAACTTACTAGGGAACAAATAATGTCCATAGAAGATTGTTTAAAAAAATTTGACAACTAGAGCGTGATATGTACGCATCTCATTACGCACTATATTGACACTGGTAGTGCTGTGCATTGTTCAACGTGGTTATGAATCTTCACCAGTAGTTCAAGCACGATTTGGAAGGGAATTAGGAAGGATGAAATAGTTGGGGTCATCGAGCCTTCAACGAGTCCATGGTGTTCATCTGCGATCTTGGTGAAAAAGGTTAAGATCGGCTTTACAATGACAGCCGCAAACTCAATGCCGTTACTAAGAAGTGTGCATACCCCTGCCGAGAATCAATGACATCTTGAGCCCCCTTAATAAAGCCAAATATTTATCCTCAATCGACCTTAAAGATGCGTTTTGGAAAATTCCGTTCGCCGAAGATGCAAAAGAGAAAACAGCCTTTTCACTTCCCGGCCATGGTTTGAGGCAATTTGTTGTTATGCCCTTTGGGTTAACGAATAGTTCTACCACACAGCAACGTCTTATGGACAAACTCTTTGGGCCAACTGAGGCTAATATCGTTACGTATCTCGACGATTTGATTATTGGGACGGGACAGACATTCAGTGAACATACTCTCGTCCTTGAAAAAGTTGCGAATCGTGTGGGAGGCAAATCTCACTATTAACAAAGAAAAATGTCAGTTTTTTCGATCAAGCCTGAAATATCTGGGCTTCATCGTAGTTGCTCAAGGTCTCCTAACAGACCCCGAAAAGGTATAAGCAATGGTAGATTTCCCGCGCCCTCGAAATTTCACAGAAATGAAGAGATATATAGGTTTAGTATCGTGGTACAGACGCTTTATACCAGAGTTCGCTAGGATAGTAAGTCCATTACATGAGCTAACCAAAGTCGGAATAAAACGTCAGCCCTTAAAATGGACATCGGAAGCTGTGAAATCTTTTAATGAACTAAAGTCCGCTCTGGTCAAAACACCAGTTCTAGCAGCTCCCGACATTGGAAAACCTTTTTATTTCCAATGCGATGCATCAAAGCATGCTCTTATAGGTGTTTTATTTCAAAAAGATGATAATAATGCTGAACATCCTGTCACTTTTGTGAGTCGAAAATTGAGAAGTGATGAATTAAATTATTCAGTGACCGAGAAAGAGTGTCTTAGCATAATTTTCTCCGTAGAAAAATTGCGTGGGTATCTAGAAGATCACAAGTTTTATATTGCATCAGACCACTCGCCCTTAACATGGTTATTTCGACAGCAAAATGTCACCCGGAGATTAGCGCGTTGGATATTGAGGTTACAACAATTCGATTTCGAGCTTCAGTATGTCAAAGGAAAGAACAATGTTGTTCCGGACGCATTGTCAAGAGCCCCTGAAATCGCACTTGTGTCTTGCCAACCTACTGTTGACAACTCATGGTATCTGAAAATGGTAAATCAGAGTTCATCCAGGATGAGGAACTGGAAGCTTGAGGAGAAACATACTTTATATAAAATCCAACCCTTCCCCCAATAGTAATCATGAAATGACATGGAAGTTGGTAGTACCTCATTCTAAGCGTGAAGCGGTCCCAAAAGAATGTCACGACTCTCCTCTTGCTGCCCACTTTGGAGTATTTAAAACTCAAAAGAGAGTATCTGCAAGATATTATTGGCCTGGAATGCCAAAAGATGTCACGACGTACATAAAAAAATGCGAAGTATTTTGAAATCAAAGCGAACTACCAAACATGCTTTTGGGTTATTCGGTAAATACAAAAAGGCAGATCGTCCATGGCAGATGATTGCTTAGACCTTGCCAAGATCAACTAAGGGAAATTGTTGGTTACTAGTAGTATCGGACTGGTTTACAAAGATGCAATGTTTTTTTCCCATGCGAGAAGCAACTGCAAAAAAGTCGCAGAGATAGTCGAAAATCGTATTACTTATGTTAGAATTCGAAGTTCCAGAAATCGTAATCACAAATAACGGTCGCCAAATCGACTCTAAGGAATTCCGAAAGTTATGGAATTCGTAAACTTTGGCTAAATTGACGCGACCACCCACGAAATAATTTTAGTGAGAGATGGAATAAGGTTATAGGCAGCGCTCTTAGGTCGTACGTGAGCGATAATCATCGGCTATGGGATCGCGAAATAAATAAGATACAAGTTGCCTTGCGCACATCTGTAAATGCTGTGACCGGTTTCTCACCCTTTTATCTAAATTTTGGATGCGAATACATATGCGCCGTGACTGTATATGCCCTATACGACCCCATAAATGAACCGGCAATCGAGACTAGGACCAAGCTCCTAGATACCTTAAATATATGTAGTTCATGATGATATTTCGAAACGAATCTTAAAATCCTATGAAACAAACAAGAGATATTTCGACAGTGATAAAGTTAAAGTAAAGTTCGAGATTGGCGACACTGTATATAAGCACAATTATGCAATATCGAACGCAGCGCAAAGGTTTTCTGCAAAGTTTTTAAGTTGATTTCCCCATGTAACGTATGAATAAAATTTTGCCGGATATAGCAGTCAGTACTGTCAGGCCCAGGTGTTTGCTAGCCTCATGCGGTTTTAGTAGCTACACCGCTGTTCTAGTTAGGTTAGATAGGTTTAGATTCACTGAATTTCATTACCTCCTTAGATACTTTTAAGAAACTACATTTGATATTTGTGTTAATGATTGCTGTTGGGCCGGTCCTACTACCAAGACACGAAGCTTTTAATTCAATTGGAATAAACTCTCCCCCCGGCTAAATAGGTCAATCATTAGATTCACTATTACATAGATATATATATCGACCCCATACTATTACCCCTTTTGTCAGGCATGGTGGTTCAGATGATAGATAAATCGAAATCCCACAGATTTAGCTAACAAATGCGATCTGTAATCTAGTTCTAGTTTTAAAGTTAAAATTTAACTAAGGTATACATTAATTAGGCACGGTTATTGCAAAAAGGACGTGTCGACACTCCATAAAATCACAGGTAAACATATTCCAAAATGTTATCTAGTTTGAAATTATAATTAATCGTGTTACATGCTCACCTATTCTAATAACAGTTAGAAAATTAAAATATATATTGATAATTAGGCCTTATGACTCGGTTGATATTTCAAAAAATATCACGATACGTGGTTACCAATATCGACCAATTCCGAAAATTGGTAAATTTCAAGTTCCAATGCAAGGAATAACTTAAAAGGTAATCGGAAATGCCCAAAATGGAAATATTTACATATTGTAATTATACCATTAGAATAGGGCTCAGTTTTCTATATGCTCACCTATTATAATCATAGAGATATTTACATATCATTTAAAAGACAAAAAAAATTTATTCCTACATATTATTCCATTAACGAAAAATGTTACACAATCACATGATATATATACTATAGTATATATATTTTTTTTTATCCACCAACGGGGAGAGTGTAACGTGGGTGTTGAGTTTATTAATGTACTTCTAGTACTCTCATCTGAGCACCTTTTGATCTGGAACACGACACGGTAATTACACTACGTGCCGTCAAGATGATTGGGCGTTTTCCTTGATTGTCCCGAGATGGGTAGAGCAGCGATGCGTATGGAGCAGCTTACTAGATTTACTCCCAGTACGGTGCAATGGAGCAGCTTATTAGCTTTACTCCTAGTATATGAGAACGGAGCAGCTTACTAGCTTTACTCCTAGGTACAGATGAATGGAGCAGCTTACTAGCTTTACTCCTGGGTAAGTGAAACAACTCGTGTTCTGACTAACTCACTTACTGCCTTCTTTATTCCAAATCACAGTTTATTTATACAGTTTTTCACTTAATACTATTGTTATTTTCTTACTACGCTAAGCTAATTTCATCACAGCATTTATTCGTATATAAATATTATTTCCGCAAAGTGTTTCTTTGTGGCATTCATAAATTAATTTCCGCAAAGCTTTTGCCGGTTTGTTGTTATTACATCACGGCACTCATCGCTTTAACATGTACATACATAAATACTTCCGCAGACCGTTCGCCGCTTTGCTGCTATTGTGACATCATCGTGAACCATTGTTTCGTTCACCTGAGTTCTACCGCTGCTGGCGCAAGGTTATCAAATTGCATCGTGTGAATTCTTGCGCGCAGGGGATTGTGTCACTGCCTTCACTTGTTTCTTTATATGATTAAGAAATTGGTGTAGGTCAGTAGCGAGTGACTTTACTGAACTTGCAAATATGTTTGTAGATATATGTATGTTTATACTTGCAGCTGGGAATTGTAATTCCGCATGCAATGATAATGCTGTAGGTATGTACATATCTACATGTTTGCATTTCTTTATTGATGCATGAATTTTAGAATTCTGCGTGAAGCGAAATCGATTCAGAGATGCATGCATGTATGTATATACATGTTTATTTGATGCTCTGTATGTAACAAATCTCCCCCTTTTTAAAAAAATGTGTTATTCTTGGGAGAGGAATAACGCATTAAAAAATTAACTTGGTAGCTTGGGAAAAAGAAAAATATTTACTTGAAACTATTGTATGTATATACGTAATGCTGAGATGAGTACATGTGGTGTTTAGCTGTATTAAAAAGAACAGAGCTTATCTAAGCGAGGATTAATTTGTATTAGCTTAACTGTATTTTGTACTTATTTATTTATTTATATATATATATATTTTTTTGTTTTGTTATAACTATTTTTATGTCTACTATTTATGAGTACAATAATTTCTATACATTTTTGGTACAATAATATTTTTTTATTATAAGTAAAAATTCGTACTATATGTGTGAATACATATTTTATGGTACTATTACTCTTATGTTCTATATGTGTAATTACATATTTATTTTTATTAGCACTATATGTGAGAATACATAGTTTTTGTTATTGGTACCATATGTGTGGGTACATATTTTATGGTACTATTATTTTTATGTTTTATATGTGTAATTACATATTTATTTTTATTAGCACTATATGTGTGAATACATTTTTTTTTGCTATTAGTACTATATGTGTGGGTACATATTTTTTGGTACTATTATTGTTATGTTTTATATGTGTAATTACATATTTATTTTTATTAGCACTATATGTGCGAATACATTTTTTTTTTGCTATTAGTACTATATGTGTGGGTACATATTTTTTGGTACTATTATTGTTATGTTTTATATGTGTAATTACATATTTATTTTTATTAGCACTATATGTGCGAATACATATTTTTTGTCATTAGTACTATATGTATGGGTACATATTTTATGGTACTATTATTTTTATGTTTTATATGTGTAATTACATATTTATTTTTATTAGCACTATATGTGTGAATACATATTTTTTGCTATTTATAAAATTTAACTTAACCCTATTTATACATTTATAAATTATTTATATTGATTTATTAATGATATATGTACATGTAAAAAGTGTGTAGCAATTGAATTCACCATTGAGATATTTGTTTTATCTTTGGCTAAACAGAATGGAATGAAACTACCTGTAAATGGCGGGTGCGTGGAATTGATTCAGATTCGACACGGCTTAGTGTTTGTGGAAGTGGTGGTGGTGGAGGAATAGGTAAATTTTGTCTGTTACCTGCTTGTTGCTGATGGGTGGCACGTTGTTTAATGGCATCCTTTAATTCTGAATGAGAAGTTTGTGAGACTGCTTGTTCTTTGTTTCTCGCTGTCGTTACTTGTACAGAGGTTAGAGTTTTAAATTTTGATTTGTTTGTGTTAGTGATCTCCGACTGGAAATTTTGCGAGATCTGCTTGACTTTACTTGTGGGAAAAATCTCTTGTTGTGGAGATGGTTTATTTAGAAACTTGGTATCTATTCTGGACTCGTGGTTCAAGGTATCCGTAGCTTCTTTAGAAAATTTAGGGTATGTCTCAGTGTCTAACTGTACCTTTTGGTTACTGACAGTTAATACTGTGGGTGTTTTTACTGAA
Source organism: Dioctria linearis (assembly GCA_963930735.1). Classification (NCBI taxonomy): domain Eukaryota; kingdom Metazoa; phylum Arthropoda; class Insecta; order Diptera; family Asilidae; genus Dioctria; species Dioctria linearis. The sequence continues at coordinate 72,996,337 of OZ005744.1, read as the reverse complement.
TAGGTATGTTGGATTGCCTTTTGTTGCTTCTTAAGTTTGTCCATTGTTTTACTGCCCCCATTTTTATTTTTTATTTTTTTTATTTTTGACAGTCATTATTCGTGAAATGGCTTCAATCTGTTGTTATGTACTGTTACTCTTCGTTTACCGATTTGAATAACAGTATTAACAGTGTTAAAGACTTGTACCACTAGATATGGGCCTAGCCATATCTGGGAATGTTTGTGTTTTTAGCGGGGTTTTTCAGTAAAACTTTATCTCCTGTTTTGAAGGTTACTGGACGTGAACGCTTATCGTAGTAAACTTTTGACTTTTCCTTAGCTTTCAAAAAAATTTTCCGAGCGGAAGCGTACGCTTTTTGTATTTTGTACCTCAGAAGGTGGTAGTAACTTTCGTGGTTGTAAATGGGTTCCGGCTCTCTTTTCAGATTAGAGGGAACATCCGCTATGAATCCAAACAGACAGTCTATTGGTGTGAGCTTGGTGCCATCATGTGGACTATTATTGTATACAAAAGCCGCGGTTCTCAGGAATCGATCCCAAGCCTTTGGATTTTCAGATACAGTAGCTCTCAAATACTCCACTAGGGGTCTGTGGGTTCGCTCCAGTGCGCCGTTGGATTGCGGATGGTAAGCGGAAGTCTGCATTTTTTTTATTTTCAGAAGTTTACATACTCGTTTGAAAAGATCGCTTAAGAAGTTAGAGCCCTGGTCAGTTACTACCTTTTTAGGGATGCGATAACGAGTGATTATCTCATCGAAAAATATTTCTGCTACCGTTTCTGCTTCGCCGTTTGGTATGGCATAACAATCTACGAATTTCGTTAGATTGTCTTGGAAAGTCAGAATATATTTGTTTCCTGAGTGCGTTTCCTCAAGAGGACCTACTATGTCTAAATAAACTTTGTCAAAGGGCATATGGGCAGTATCTGTTATGACCATTGGCATACGATACTCCGGGCTAGCCTTAAGTTTTTGGCATTTAGAGCATTTCCGAATATATTTCCTGATAGAACTAAGCATGTTTTTCCACTTATACTTCTTCTTTATTCTTCTATAAGTTTTGATTACTCCTTGGTGACCACCATATGCGGAGTCATGATAGTCCTTCAGAATTGTTTCGATTTCCTCAGGGTCTGAGATATTTTCTGGTAAAGTATGTTGAGAATTTATTAGATTTTGGTTCCAGGGTGATTCGCCGTGTTCAGATGCACTGCTTTCGGATTTGCTGCTATCAGTTGAGTCAATTTCGACTAATTAATTTTGGAGGCTCCGTGGATATTTTTGAACTTTATTGGGAGTTTCTGTGTTTTGATTTTCCTCTTCAATATTATTTTGTGCCTCCCTTATTTGAGCTCTCGTAACAGCATGACAATGTTTTTGTTTAGGCTTTGAGGGTGTTGGAGAACTAGAATCCTTTTCGTCCATGTCGGAATCGGCTCGGTGATGTACCTGAGCTTCCACAATGAACGAATTGGGGTTTGCCTGGTTTAGCTCGGTAGGTATTCGACTAAGCGCGTCTGCATTAGTGTTATATTTTCCAGGCTTATATTCAATTTTATAGTCAAACTCTGAGAGTTTATGGTGAAACCTGACTAATCTCGATGTCGGGTCTTTCACATTGAATACGCCTTTGAGGGGCTTGTGGTCGGTGCAGACCGTGAATGTTCTGCCCTGTAAATAACACCTGAAGTTCCTGGCGGCCCACACAATAGCGAGCAACTCTTTTTCTATTGTGGAGTATCTTTGTTCCGCCTTATTCAAACTTCTACTTGCGTACGCTATTGGCCTGTCTTTACCTATTGCCCCTTGTGATAGAACAGCTCCCAATGCCTCATTGCTAGCATCTGTTGTTAGATTAAAAGGTTGGGTAAAATCTGGATATTTGAGTAGAGGTGGATTTATAAGAGAATTTTTAATCTCATTGAAAGAGTCTTGGCACTTTTGCGTCCAATTAAATTTGACGTCTTTCCGTAATAGATTTGTTATTGGCCTGACTATCTTGGAGAAATTAGGGATGAACTTGCGATAGTAGTTTGCCAATCCCAGAAACGATTGAGTTTGTCTGATAGTTCGTGGTGGAGGAAAATTTTGGACACAGCTTGTCTTACTGGGATCTGGAAGTGCCCCTTCGTTTGAGCATTTGTGTCCGAGGTATATTACTTCTCTGCGAAGGAACTGACACTTTTCGGGTTGTAATTTAAGGTTATGGGCTCGAAGTCTGTCGAATACTTTAGCTAGTTTCTCGTTATGATCTTGTAAATTTTTTCCATATATTACAATATCATCGAGATAGACAAAGCATTCTAATCCTTGGAGACCCGTTAGAATGTAATTCATCAGGCGTTGAAAAGTCGCAGGTGCGCCTTTCAACCCAAATGGCATTCTCTTAAATTCATAATGCCCGTAAGCGGTACTAAATGCAGTTTTTGGTCTATCCCTTGGGTCTACCAATACTTGGTGATATCCGCTTGCAAGGTCAAGTGTAGTAAAATACCGCGAATGCCCAAGCTGATCCAGTATATCCTCTATCCTGGGTAATGGAAAGGCATCCCCTATAGATTTCTCGTTAATTTTACGGAAATCTACTACTACTCGCCAACGTTTATTGCCGTCGGGCCCAGCTTTCTTGGGGACTACCAGCAATGGAGAATTCCACGGGCTTTTACTTAATTGGATTATGTCGTTGTCCAACATTTCCTTAATTTGCTCATTTATGACTGCCCGGTGTGTTTCTGGAAGTCTATACATCTTTTGATTTATGGGTGGCTGATTGTGTAGTATGGGGATGGTATGCTTTATGGTATTAGTGCATGTGAGCTTATCTCCCTTTAAATAAAAAAGATCGTTATACTTATAGCATAACTCAAGAATTGTTTTTTCTTCTTCGCGATTTAAATTTTCATCCAACAGTAATTCTTTACGTAAAGCCACAAGTCTGTCTGGGTTATAGCTTTTAATATGGTTTACGTTTCTTGAATATGGATTGGAATTAAATTTCAATTTGTCGTTTTTGACGTTGTGTGTGCTTTTGTTTTGTGCACGAAGAAAATATGGGTTGGAATTAATTTTTAATTTGTCTTTTTTGATATTGTGTGTGCTTTTGTTTTGTGCACGTAGAAAATATGGGTTGGAATTAAATTTTAATTTGTCGTTTTTGACGTTTTGTGTGCTTTTGTTTTGTGCACGAAGAAAATATGGGTTGGAATTAAATTTTAATTTGTCGTTTTTGATGTTGTGTGTGCTTTTGTTTTGTGCACTTAGGAAAGGTGGATCACCCTTTTTATGAGTACTTTGGGTATTTACGTCGTCCAAAGGTACATGGAGATACTGTATATTATAGCAATTACTTGGAACTAGAGTAAGCGTTAAGTTCCTTAGGAATACTGGTTCCGTGTTTACATTTAGAACGGATAACGGTATGAAGCTTTTATGAGGACTAACTAGGCAATTTGCGACAAATACTCCTTCTTGGATCTCCTGAGACAAGCAGATCATTTCTTGGTCTATTTGTAACGGTATGCTCAGTACCATTTGAGATCGAGGGGGTATTCTATTGGATCGCTGAAGTACTACTTCATATTGCCTACTTTCATCTTCTTTTGAGATGTTCAGAGTTTCTTCCATTGGAGGTAAAGCATTTTTGTTATCTGGTGCCCGTGATTTAAATTGCTCCTCCAATTGATCACTTGGTATTTCCTCTCCATCTTCTAGGGATGTTTCGAGAGGTACCGTGAATTCAATAGGGTTGGTTTCCGTGCGAGGGAACCGGAGTAATTTATTAGGCCCTTCGATATTACAATTTTTTGCAAGAAAGTCATTGCCTAACAGCCCATCGTGGGAAATTTGGGCAATGTCTTCTACTACCTGGAGTTTGCATGGGACACTGCGGCTTAATAAAAAGTTGCCTTGGTAGTTTCCCAATGTTTCTCCTTCTCCAAATGGAGTTTTCAAAGTTACCTTTTGGCTTCGTTCTATATGTTTTGGGTTATCTAGTGCTTCCTTTTTTATGATGCTTACTTCAGCTCCGGTGTCTACTATCAGCCGAACGGCTGTGTTTTTGCCTATGTCCAGTGGTAAGTCTACCACTGGTACATTTTCTCTACTTAATTGTTGTTTTGTTTGAGAGGACCCTGAAGTAATTTGAGCAGTTTTATTTAATGTCGAGCCGGGGATTTTTCGGTCGACAGTATGCCGTTTCCCGAATGTGTGGCCTCCCATCGTTGTTTCTGCTGACAAGTGGACACCGTATGACTTCTTCTCCCACAGAAATCGCACATATTATGTATGGGGTTAAATCTTTGTTCCCTATCTGCAGAGCCTCACCGAGCATTGTTTTTTGAGCTTACATGTTCGGGTGGCGCTTTAATATTCTGTTTACAATATTGGGCATCATGGCCCTTCATTCTGCAGTTAGTACAATAAGGAGTATTCTTACGCTTTAGGCACTCGTCATACGTGTGTCCTTTATAATTGCAGTAGCTGCAGGTGATCTTGTTTAACAGCACTTTCTGTTTATCGTACTTTTTTTCTGCCTGCTCGTAAAAAGAATTCCTGTTTGGAGGTGGACTTCCTATCGATTTCCTTGTTATGTTTGTTTGAGGAGAGGAGAGCGCCAATAATTTTCTGAGTTTCTGTCGGTACTAAATGATACTGAAGTTTCTCTTGGGGGTTCCGCTATTGGAGGTATACCAATTTCAGTTTTTATGTTATGTCTTCCGAATTCCTTTGTGTAAGGGTAGGAAGACAAATTTACACTCTCAGGTATGGGATAACCATAGGTATTAGAGAAATTTGGGATATTATGTCTTAGAAAAGGGTCCACTTGGAAAGAGTTTGTTGGGTTAGGGATAAAATTTGTTGGTTGTGGAATGAAAAAGAGTCCTTGCTGCAACCTTTCCATATCTAGTGCCTTTTGAATGAGTGTTTCCAAAGAATTTTCATTCAATGTGAGTAAATAGGCGCTTAGATGGGGATTAGTTGCACCACTCTTTATGGAAGCCATAGCAAAGTCTTCTATTTGATGCTTTACTACTTTAAAATTTTCAGATCCGTATTTACTTTGTGCTGCCTCGTTGCATTGAATTAAAAGACTTTTTAATCTATTTGTAAATGAACTAAATGATTCTGGCGGATATTGCCGGCAAGTAATTAACTTGTTTATTAGTTCATGGTATGTTTCACGAGGTAAATACGTTCGGTAAAGCAGTTGTTCGACTTCTTCAAATTTTGTGAGAGAGCTGGACGCTATTAATTGATACGCGTTTCCTCTCAATCTGGTGGGGAAAATCTGCATGAAGGCTTTCCTTTCCTCTTCCCCTAGACACTGTTGCACTTGCTTACAACAGCCTATAAAAGTCTGTAATTCTGTAAGAATTTGCGCGCTAATTTCCCCAGAGAACAAAGGCACCATTTGTGCCGTCAGTTTTACTACTTTTTCATAGTTTACCGACATTTTATCCGTTTTATTGTCTTCCACTGTGTTGGAAGTAATTTGAGTGTTTATACTCGAAGTTGGCGTGTCTAACGCCTCCTGGGATACTAGGGCGCCTAAACTATAATTTCTTGCTAGGAAATTAATTAGACTGTGCCCTCTGAAGCGTTTACCTGAGCGATGCTCGCGATACCAATTTATGGATGGTCTGCTTTGGGGTGAATTTCGCTCTACTATTGGGCTGTCTGGAGGACTTGTGTTGTCAAAAGACAATGAGTTTATTGCTGCCTCAAAATCTGAGCCAGGAGAGCTTTGATCAGGTCTTGGCATGAAAGACAAAACTTTGAGTTTTACGTAATTATTGAGAGCGAAGAAAAAAGAGATTAGGTAGTTTATCTAATTCCGTATAATAACCGAAGAATGATTAATTAAAATGTTTCTACTGTTTTTTGTCGCTTATGTACATGCACATATATCGCTGTGACTACTGTATTTATTTCTTTATTTATTTATTAATTTTTATTAGTCTAAAGTAATTTTGCTACTAAATTGACGCGTCTTTTTAAAAACATTTTTTTTTTTAACTTACTTTTACTTCACTTTAGTTGAAGAGAATAGAAAAGATGTTAACGTTTTTTCCGCTATGCAGATATGATGCTTTTATTGTTGTTACTGATGTCAATGGATGTTGTTAGAAATGCCCAACGTCTCGGTTTTGTGTGCCAGATTCAAAAATAATGCGCTCTTATGCACTCGTTTGTTGTAAATTCGAGGATCAAGGTTTTTCAAGTTCGAATTTATATAACTTCCTCGATCCTACCGGCTGCGCCAAAATTGTTGAGTTTATTAATGTACTTCTAGTACTCTCATCTGAGCACCTTTTGATCTGGAACACGACACGGTAATTACACTACGTGCCGTCAAGATGATTGGGCGTTTTCCTTGATTGTCCCGATATGGGTAGAGCAGCGATGCGTATGGAGCAGCTTACTAGCTTTACTCCCAGTACGGTGCAATGGAGCAGCTTATTAGCTTTACTCCTAGTATATGAGAACGGAGCAGCTTACTAGCTTTACTCCTAGGTACAGATGAATGGAGCAGCTTACTAGCTTTACTCCTGGGTAAGTGAAACAACTCGTGTTCTGACTAACTCACTTACTGCCTTCTTTATTCCAAATCACAGTTTATTTATACAGTTTTTCACTTAATACTATTGTTATTTTCTTACTACGCTAAGCTAATTTCATCACAGCATTTATTCGTATATAAATATTATTTCCGCAAAGTGTTTCTTTGTGGCATTCATAAATTAATTTCCGCAAAGCTTTTGCCGGTTTGTTGTTATTACATCACGGCACTCATCGCTTTAACATGTACATACATAAATACTTCCGCAGACCGTTCGCCGCTTTGCTGCTATTGTGACATCATCGTGAACCATTGTTTCGTTCACCTGAGTTCTACCGCTGCTGGCGCAAGGTTATCAAATTGCATCGTGTGAATTCTTGCGCGCAGGGGATTGTGTCACTGCCTTCACTTGTTTCTTTATATGATTAAGAAATTGGTGTAGGTCAGTAGCGAGTGACTTTACTGAACTTGCAAATATGTTTGTAGATATATGTATGTTTATACTTGCAGCTGGGAATTGTAATTCCGCATGCAATGATAATGCTGTAGGTATGTACATATCTACATGTTTGCATTTCTTTATTGATGCATGAATTTTAGAATTCTGCGTGAAGCGAAATCGATTCAGAGATGCATGCATGTATGTATATACATGTTTATTTGATGCTCTGTATGTAACATGGGCGACCGGAACACAATCATTTATTGGTATTAGTGCAGTACAGCTTATTTGGGCCATTTAAGAATTCTCTAATTTTAAATTGTTATTAATAAGAAGCCTAACCCCACTTAAACAGTATAAATAAATGAATAAATAAAGAACGAACTAGTTTAATAAAGTAAACAAAACAATATAAATAAACGATTAACAAGTAAATTCCCACCAAATATTTAAGTAAACGCCAACCCAAAAGCGATGCTGCTCGCGCCAAGCCTCGGCTGTCGAACAGACCCTTAACCCATAACCAAGTGGAACACAGTATGGCACGACCGACAAAATTGTCGTGAAAATGGAACAAGAGGGAACGGTGATCGACTTTCCTTTTTTTTTGACAGTGGACCTGGGCCGGCAAGAAAAAGGAAGGGACGCAAAAAGCAAAAGTGGAAGCAAGTATAAAATTTGATAATAAAGTTTTTTTTTCAACTCTTGAGCAAGAAAGAGAGTTGTGGCAGGAAAAGATTGAAAGTCGGGAAGCCGGGAAGCTACTACCAAAATCGGAAATATCCAGCGGATAATTAAAGATTAAATTGAAAGCACCCATATCAAGGAGAACGTGCATGAGAAACGAGGATATAGCCAGCAGAGTTTATGAGTTTACACACATGGGCGGAAACGAGTATTTAAGAAAATTTTAACAGATAATAGCATTAATATTGAAAAAAAAATTAATAACCAATAATAATACTTAAATTGAATTAAGATCATTAACAACAAAGGATAAAATTTCCCCACATAATAACCTACTAACTTCAATAGATAAGATTTTCTATTTCTATATTTTTTTAAATTGAAATAGCTAAAGGTGTAATAGAAGGACGGCCGTAGGGTTACCTAGACTTAATGAACAAAACCCATGTAATGAGATGTAAGAGAATGGCTCAAATAGCGAAATAGTACATCTGAATCTAAATTAAAAGGAAATTGTTTTGCTCGTACGTTCTAGTATATTTTTTTATCCTTATATGCAAGCCAAGACCACCCCTAGACTCTTGGTTTACAACCGCATAGTTTGTTTGATCTTCTTAGTTCCCAATGGCTAAATGATGCAAACGTAAATGGTGGTGCAAGTGGATCTACAGCTTCTACTTCGGATGTTCCGCAGGTTGTTAGTGTTCAAATTGAACAAATTCCTAATATTCCAAAGACACTAACGCAATACCTGATGAGGTTATTTTTGTTAAACCAAGGATACCAAAGAGGACAAATCGTGGTAAGTGTCACAAGAAACGAAGAACTTCACAGTCAACAAATGACAATCCAATTCCGGATGGAGTTCCATTAGATGTCGACGAAGTTGAAATTGTTTGCGAGGTTCCGCAGAGCAATGACGACGAAATTCCAGAATTAAGGAATTTCGTATATCCAGTTGCCTGACGCTGCATAGATGAAGTAATTTCCACAGATTGAAGAGACATAACTGTGGTGAATTTAATTGGATCTGCATCCATTGCAATGCGTTATTCTTTTCTGCACATCGAAAATCTCGGGGAAAATATGTTCACAGTTGTAAAGATGGTAGGGTTTCCCCAAATCCAGTAGGTCCATACCCACAACTGATTCTGGACCTATTTTTGGGCAACCATCAGAATTCTGAACATTTCCTTAAGAATTTACGAAAGTATAATTCAGCTTTATTATTTGCATCGCAAAAGCTGCAAATGTTCATATACCAGGAGGGCCTGCTAACACGTTTTATGATGTTCATTGGAAATTAATTCACCGTATAGCTTATAGTATGCGATCACCTGGAAATGCTGCTCCTAGATATGGACAATCGTATATCTTTGATGCTGAGCAAACATTTAGGCAACGAGCTAATGCCGATGTGGAGCATGATCCCGATTTAGATTTATTAAGAGAACTAGATCGAGAACTACGAAATGTAAATCCTTTTGCCCAGTATTGTATGTTATTGAGACAAGTTGAGGAAGAGGTATTAGCGCGAGATGGGCCAGATGCGATTAAGAACATTGGAATGTTTTTTACACATTCGAATCCATCCGCTGAGGTTTATCAAGGCCGGTTGAATGCTCCAGTTGCAATGGATGCTGCAATCATATATAGGAGATTTGCGGACCACGTTCGCAATAGGGCCACCGAAACTGGAGTACAAGCAGGTATTCCAATTATATTGCCAAGCACGTTTATTGAAAGTCTACGTTCTGTGCAATAGGCCTTCCAAGATTCTATGGCAGTAGTAGTTAAGTATGGCAAACCTGATTTGTTTATTACGTTTACTTGCAACCCTAGGTGGCTACAAATAAAAGACCATTTATTTTCCGGCCAAAAATATATAGATCGACCCGATTTAGTAACGCGCGTTTTTTAAATAAAAATGCTTCATAAACCATGTGGGCAGGTTAATCGACGATCTCCATGTATGAAAAATGGAAAAAGCTCACAATATTTTCCTAAAGAATTTCATGAAGTGACCAATGCCAATGAAAATGGTTTCATTATTTATAAACGGCGAGATAATGGCCGATATATTTATAAATGAAATCAGATTTTTGACAATTCATTGTTCCCTACAATTCGTACTTGCTGCTAAAATATAATGCACATATTAATGTTGAAATATATAATGGAGTACAGGCAGTTAAGTATATATAAATATATTTATAAGGGACATGATGCTGTGTCAATTGAATTTACGGATGATACAGGGACACATTACTGTGGGATGAAATAAGAGCCTTGGAGAAGTCCCGATATGTTGCACCAGTAGAAACTACATATGTGGTGCATATTGGACAAAGCCTTGAGCTATCATTCCCATAGTCAAAGTATAGTATTTCGTCTAAACGAGGAGGTAGAAGCTCTGGAAAGAGCCGATACTAAAGATATTCATTTAACTGGATTCTTTAAGTCAGATGAAGTTGATTTAGATGCCCATCAATTCCTGTATATCGAAATTCCGGAACATTACATTTGGATTACGAATACACATACGAATTGTTGGAAAAAACGCCAAAGGGGATTTGAGAGAAACTTACCATTTACGGATACTTCTTCATCACCTTCGTGGCCCTAAAAGTTTTGAAGATGTTAGGACGTATAATGGTGTTTTATATGAAACTTTTAAGGAGGCCTGTTTTGAAAGAGGTCTATTGCAAGGCGATCGTAAATATGCTATGCAGGAAGCAATTGCATTTTAAATGCCAAATAAGTTGAGACAACTTTTTGCATTTATTTGTATTTTTTGCTCTCCAGCTAGGCCCGTTGAGCTTTGGGAAAGATTTCAAAATGATTTCTCCGAGGACTACATTAGACGTTTTGATGAAGTCCAAGGATATGAAAAAGCTCTCATTGATATTGGTCGAATAATGCCATCAGTTGCCCAAGCTAATTTAAGAATTGATGATGCCGATCTTTATATTCCTGCTCAAGAGGATAATGATTATCAGAGAGCTTATAACTGATTAAATCCCCAACAAAAGTCATTCTTTGATTATGTTATGCCTGAACTTAATGTCATAACATCAAATGGAAACTGTTTCCATTTAGATGCTTTTGTAAGGGCAGGTAAGAGTTGTTTTGAATGCGATTCTTAACAAAGTACGCTCAAACGGACAAAGTGCAATTACGGTTACTTAGTCTGGAATCGCTGCTACACTTCTTAAAGGTGGTACCACAGTGCATTCCAGATTTAAGTTGGCCAATTCAATTATTTGGAGCTCCCGTTTGTAACGTACCACCAAATTCGTGTGAGGGAATGTACATCAGAGATGCACAAATTATTGTCTGGGATGAATGTACAACAATGAACCACAAATTTGGTTTCGAAGCTGTTGATTGCCTCTTACGCGATATAACAGGAGTTAACCAACCTTTCCGAAATAAGATTATCATTATGTCTGGCGGATAGAGGCAAATACTTTGTTATTCCATTTGGTAATCAGTTATCTATAATAGAGGCTAACAATAAGCAATCACCTTTATGGGTACATTTCCGAAGGTATGAGTTTACCGTAAATATGAGGAATGGTTTGAAATGGTTCAAATTAAAGCGATTAAAAAAATTAATAGGATCAATAAACCTTGACCACTGCAATGTGGAAGAAAAAGAAGCTATGACTTCAATATGGTGACAATTTAACGATCTTTTTTATTTTGAAGGAGATCATCTCACACATAGCGAGGTAACTGAACATAAAATCCCGACTATGGTAGACAAACCTCCAATTTATGTAAAAACTTATAGGCTTCCAGTAACTCAAGTATATAAAAGAGATGAAATTAATAGCCAGATCCAAGGCATGTTGGCTGAAGGTATCATAAGTCCCAGTAGAAGTCCTTGGAATTCTCCTCTTCTGCTTATATCCAAAAAGGCAGATTCTACAGGAACACAAAATGGAGAATAGTCATAACCTTTCGGCGATTGAATGAAATAACTGTTGGTAATGCTTATCCGCTGAATAATATAACTGATATATTAGATCAGCTTACCCAAATATTCACTACACTCGATTTGACTAGTGGATTCCAGCGAAATCCTATGCATGGAACTGACAAGGAAAAAAACTGCCTTCAGTACGGCTTTTGGTCATTATCATTTTAACCGAATGTCGTTGGGATTAAAAGGAGCCCGAGCCACTTTTCAAAAGCTGATGAATTCTATTTTAACTGGATTACTGGATACGTTGTTTTGTCTACCTCGATGATATAGTTATTTATGGATATAACTTGAGAGCTCATAGTATTTCAATGATTAAGAGATAGTAGATTGAAATAACATCCTGATAAATGTCGTTTTCTAAGGAAAAAAATTACTTACTTAGGACAAGTAGTGAGTGATAAAGGTGTTCACCCTGATGAATCTAAAATACAATTCGTAAAAACTTATCCTACTCTCAAAAAGGTCAAGGACATAAAAGCATTTCTATGATTCGTTGGATGTTATAGAACATTAATTTCTTACTTCGCAAATTTGCAAAGCGACTCACAAAGTTGTTCAAAAAAGACTATCCATTCATCTGGGATGAATTCTGCGACGAATAATTTAGGACTGTAAACAAAAAATTAATCGAAGCTCCCACATCCTGTCTTTGATAAGGAATTTGTAGTCACCGGCGACGCCAGCGATTTGGCCATAGGTGCAATACTCTCACAGGGTAAAATCGATGAAGATAGACTGATTTGTTTTGCAAGTCGAACACTGAATCAAGCCGAGATAAAATACTCAACAATCGAAAAGGAATTACTCGCAATACGCCCATACGTCTATGGAAGAAAATTTACCATCATAACCGACCGAGAACTGCTCCTCTCGCTTAATGAGATGGAGAATTTGTGATAAAATGGTGATAAAATAATTCTCCTAAGTTTCAACGAATGCTTCTCATCGGGTTGAAAATAATAAAATCATTAAAGCAATGGAAGAGACATTATCATGTAAAGAACGTGAAGAAGCCGATTCTAGGATTATCTACCATATTTGCCAAATTGAAAGCGACGCTGAAGTTGTAATAAGATGCTCAGATTCTGATATTCTCATTATACTCCTTGGTAACATGAACAATTTGAATGCTTCCTTAAAACTTTGAATCAACATGGGCGTGGGTAATCATGATCGCTACATCAACGTTAATAAAGTGTACAAAATTCGGGGTCCTTCCGTATCTAGAGCTTTACCAGGCTTCAACGCCATCACAGGTTGTGATTACACTCCAGCTTTTTTTCGCAAAGGGAAATTGAGGCCTTTCAAATTATTAGAAGAACCAGAAGATTATCAGCTTGCATTCCAAAATATTGCCACCGATGATGAAGAATTACTGGAGAGCGCATTTGTCATCTTGGAAAGATTTGTCTGTCATATATATGAAGTTCGCCAGATTAGCAACGTCAACGATGTCAGATATCAGTTATTTTCTAATACGTATCAGTCAAAAAATTTCAATCAAAGTTTTGGGAAAAAATGCAGAAATTTCGATCCATCAAGCTGACCACCGTGCAGAGCTGAATTACGACAGCATTTATTGAGAGTCCAATACGTGACCACATATAGGAGAAATTCTCACTCTAAATCTCCTACATCATTATCACATCTAGCTTATGGCTGGGCCATCAACAATGACACATATGATTGCGTCTGGTTTGTTGGGGATCAATTACCACCATCAGTGGCTGATATTATTGTTCAAAGTAATTGTTGATTTGAAAAATGATTGAAAATATCATTTACATCAAGTTGATTAATATTTATTCTTTACAGATAGTGAAGTACTAGACATGACTATTGAGATACTATAAGAATAGGCATATCAAAAAACTAACCGAAGCAAACGAAAGTAATTTCTCAAAAACTAGCTAGCTCTTAGACTATATAGAAACAGGTAAGATTAATTGGAAAACAAAGGAGCCAATTAAAAAGTCGATTGCAGTTGCTGAATAAATAAATACTTATATGAAGGGTGTAGATCGTACCGAGCAGTTTTTATCTTACTATTCCATTTTCAGAAAAAGTAAGAAATGGAAAAAAAAAGTTGTTTTATACATATTTAATTAACTTTGCCCTATTTAATGCGTTCTGTTTGTATTTTCAATCTAAAATATATGTAGGTGACGCTGGACGACACTGGTTGAATGACGACCTATCGGATGAGGACCAGGAAAAGTTATCCGCTGGACCATCTAAAAGCTACAAATCTAAACACGATCCCCCTACGAGACTCTCATTAAATATAAAACAACATAGAATCAACAAAATTGTAAGTGAAGGAAAAAATCAGCCTCAAATGCAATGCCGTGTATGTGCAGCATACAAGAGAAGAAGCGTTACAGTGTTCATGTGCATTTCACGTCGTGAACCTCTCCACCCTGGAGTATGTTTTTGAATCATATTACACTAAAGGCTGAATTACAATGGATGCAACGCAACGCAACGAAACGGAGAGAAATGTCAAACTGGTTTTCTTTGTATGTTTCTCAAATGGAGCTGCGCATAGTGGCCGGAAGAAGTCGCAGTCGTACGCAACAAGTTTGATAAAATCTGAAATTACGCAAAAGAACGGACGAACATAACCTAAAATTGGCGTAATCTGCGATAGATAAATATGCAGATTTAAAGTATGTAATAAAATAAAAGAAAGAAAAATGAAAAAAATTGAATAACGTTATTAATAGCTGCTGTATGGGAAAATAAAACCATTTATAAATAAGACAATGGATTTCAATAAACTCAACAATAATTCGTACACTGGTATTTTCATTCTTGTTTGTTTAAAAAAACTGCTGTGAGTCATTCTCTTTCATGCTCCTAAAGACAATGTTGTAATATCCCGTAGCATTTCTATTATAAATAGCAAATTCAATAGAGATTCATAATTTTCTTCATATTTTTCGACTCAATTTGGCTCAACTTTAAATTAACTATGTGTCATTGTAAGCACCTATCGTTCCTTAAGAAACATTATTAAAAATTTGATTAACTTTATTTAATAAAATATATATTTAGTATAATAGTTAATATGTTGAAATAATTTTTTTTTTCGCAAATACAATATATGTATTTTGTAAGTTTCATTGTTTCTATACATTCCCTGAAAATTTTGTTCAAAAATAATGTTTTTTTGTAGTAGTTCCCTTACTATAATTTCTACTTCTAAGATACACATAATTTTTCCGGCCGTACACTTAAATTTTGCTCCGAAAGAGCCGGGCGGTTAAGTGTTAAGATAGTAAACGTATATAACCAAGCCGTAACAAAACAATTTATTGATAGTGTTCAAGCCTGTCTGGAGAATTTTAGTGATAAAACTATCTTCGGAGTTGATTTCAATTGCACTCTAAATCCCTCAATGGATCGGCCTTCCGAAATTGATTTAAATTTCGTCAATGCTGCTCGATTTAGGATTTAGTGTTTTCAGATTCTTGGATATCTAACGTTGGATGTTAATAATCCAAGAGGACCGAAAATAAGTGTCAAATTAGCAACAGAACATACAAAAATATCAATTACGTATAAGAAATATAAAGATTGTGGCAATGTTGATGATAATCCAGGTAGAGGCCATAAAAAAGCTACTTCGAAAAGAAACGATAAAATGATTGTTAGTTGTTTAAGAAAAAGGCTTGAAGAAAGAAACTAAACATCGGAGTACAAACTCTAAACAATACTGACAGTAAACCATATCGAAAAAGGCTAAGTTGCGCAAAGAAAAGCCTGAACTGTTGTATATATGCGTGCTTTCTCTCTCGGTAACTAACACTCACCTGTTGTTCACGGTTAATCCAAGTTTATAGATAACTCTCTTCTGCTTAATAATCCTTTATTATATATTTTATTTTTTCTCTTAGTCAACACATCCAAATTGATTCTTAGTTCAAAACGATAACTACTGAACTTTTCTTTTAAAGATAACCGAACATGACCAATTTTATGCTTAAAACGATAACTACTTAACTTTTCTTTTAAAGATAACCGAACATGAACAATTTTATGCTTAAAACGATAACTACTGAACTTTTTTTTTAAAGATAACCGAACATGAACAATTTTAGGCTTAAAACGATAGCTACTGAACTTTTCTTTTAAAGATAACCGAACATGAACAATTTTATGCTTAAAACGATAACTACTGAACTTTTCTTTTAAAGATAACCGGACACTTTACTTTTTTACCGCGCTACTTCGAACCAAAGACCGACTCTATTCAACTCTCTATTTAAAAACCGACTCAACTCTTGATCACCTTCATCTTGATCAAGAGCCGTTGTTCAGGATAGAAAACGCTAAATTGCATTTTCTTATCCTGAGAAAATTTTACTTTTTCAATTCTGGACTTGTTTTAACATGACCAGAATTATTCGCGTTGGACGATGGCTTCAAAAATGTAATCTTACACTTTTAACAACATCAGCCACCGTCCCGTCGTTTGACATCGAGGTGCGCATATACATACAATGCATTTGTGCGGCGCGCTTTTCTTATTACGAAAGTTTTTATCGTAATATGTATGTACGTATGTACATACATATTAAATTTTCGCGGCAAATCATACTGAAGGTACGATTTGTCTTTTGGTTTATTATACCCTAGATGAAATCTATAGGGGTATACTAAGTTTGTCATTCCATTTGTAACACCTCGAAATAATGATGGTAGAGCAAAATGAATTGGACACCCACGCATAATATTAAAAGTTATTCTGATTTTTGCATGTCCGTCCGTGCGCACGATAACTCGAGAACGCGTTCACTTAGAAAGCTGAAATTTTGTACACGGACGTTAAAAAAAAAAGTAAAATTAAGTTCGAAATGAGACAAATCGGGCAACTCCTTCGTGGGGTTGCCATACAAAAATTTCGTTTTCCACGATATATTTGGACACTACCTGAGAACACGTCGACGTAGAAAGCTGAAATTTGGTACACTGTGTTTTCATACTAATAGCAAATCAAATTTCAACAATTGGCTAAATCGGGCAACCCCTTCTTGGTGTTGCCATATAATAAATTTGATTTTTTACATATACTTTGAAAACGATCAGTCCTAGACATTTTTATTGTACTAAAACCTTCTTCAGAATAAGAAATCCTATAAAATTGGTTATAATCATTTTTTCTGTCCGACGAGCCGTTCTAGAAATATATGCGAGAAACCAATGCAAAAAATCAAAATCGCTCAAATGGGTGACCATACGAAATTTCATACGTGCATTCATCTTCTAGGGTATCATAAGAATTCTATTCAATTCTAGCTTTTTCACTTGTTTTTTAATTAAATTGTTTGGATGGCGAAATTTTTAAGTAAAACGACTTGGGTTGTAAATCGAAACTTTTGTTTTTCCCAAGTCGTTTTATGGGAAAAATGTATGTTATGTAAGGAAAATTGCTGATGCAATTTTCTTCACCCATTTAAGAGATAAGCTAACCATGTTTTAAGCATGATTAGCTTATGTGAAAAATTAATGAATATAATTTTTATTTTCTGCCCTTTTTCTGGTTTATTTGTAAAATAAATAAAACTTTCATTCATTTTAGGTATATAACAATCGTTCCCCCTGAGAAAAAGAGAATTATTCTTTGAAGAGGAATAATTCTCAGGGGAAGTTGTTGTTGGTGCATTTTTGGCGGGCGGGTCTTGGATGGCTTTCGGTTGAGTGCTTACATCTTTTTGTTTTGTTATACAGGGTGATTCAGATCAAGATACCTTCCGGTATACCACGCGATTCCTTGAGGTAAGCTGATCAAAAAATTGTTCCACATACCCCCCTCTACCTTTAGGAGTTGTGGCCAGTTGAAGTTTTCGCCAACACTCGTTAGCCCTGATAGGAATAAATGAGTATAACTTTTGAACCACCATACAGATTTTAGTTATTGTTGGCTTCTTAAATAGCCAAGAATAGTAGTTGTCCAAAATTGTATTACTCTGTATTTTTTAAAAAAGCATCTTTAAATTATTCTCAAATATTTCCAAAATTTTGATTTTTTTACACAAATTTCATAAATACCGTTATTTATTTCAAAAACTTTCTTCCATATAACCTAAATTTATTGCTTCCTATTAATGCCCCTACTACAGTCTATCACTGGAAAAAACCGCATGCCAATACCTGTATCAGTTATAGCACTGGAGGTTTATTGGCACATTCAAGCCAGATCTACTGAGGTTGCGTTGGATTCTCCGAGATAAGGGCACGACACTTACTAGGTGCATCTTAGCTAATTTTCATTAACGTTAGCTGTTTTGCCCTTTAAATTGATTCGTGCGAGTAATGTAACTTCAGTTTCATCATGCTATTTGGCTTAGTAATTAGTCCGCGTGCCCCGTACGTTTGTTCCAGGCCCCATTGCGTTAGGGTGCTGTCTATATCTGTGCAGAGTGTGGCTCCCCGGTGGAGGGGACTAATCCGGTTGTTGTTACGGAGGAGCGCCCGCCCCGATATCTGTCGAAAGGCTGTTTGTTATTGCTTATTCTACGTCTAGTAGTACTATTAGTATTATTTTATTTAATGTTATAGGTAGTTGGCTAAATATTCTTATGTATATAACTATCAATTTTATTCTTAAGTACTATTAAATAAATGTTATCCTTAATTACTCTATCTCTTATTTGCTGTTATTATTTCAACTTATTTTTTTAAGACCAGTCAGTGTAGTGAAAGGGTACTGCGCCAGTAACAAAAAGAGAGACGAGATAAAAACAATGAGTATAGATATTTTCGATTATACTAATTGTATAGATCTCGCTTTAGAGAGACTTTGGGTACGTTTTAATTTTCCTTCGGGTGCTGCGTAAACCGGTTCCATAGGAATGTTTTCAGCTGTGGGCTGTTGTCTGCGTTTAGCAACCCCTGCCATGAATGCCGGTACGATATATTTTGCTACTGCCACCACAGATGTAATTAGCAACAAGAGTCCTGTCATTGATAAGGATGTGATAGAGAGTATATCGCACTTGGTCCCGTAGAGTGTCATAAGGCAGAAATATTCGGTTACAAGTTATGACCGTCAATAGTTAAATACCGTTATTTTTATAAAAATCTGTCTTGCAGAGAATATAGTTTAAGAAAGTTCTGCAATACAGTCACAACCTGCTTAATCAAAAATAATACTTTTTCGAATTAAGAGAAATTTTCTGCAACACTGTCGTAACGTCATTCAATACCCTTTTAATCGCTAACTACAAAGTTTTTGTTCCTTGAATAATTCCTAAAATACTGTAATAAGTATGATATGCCTACTTGATATAATCTTAAATTCAATATATCCAATTGTTTTTAATTCAATACAGTCATAACTTTCCTTATGACAGTTTTGAATACAGTAAGGACAGCCTACATGCAGCTTTTGTAGTTGGAAGGAAGTCGCATTATTATTTTGTAAACAGTCACAAAGCAGTTAAGACTATATTGCACATAAAATCGGGTAACAAATATGCCATTGTGTCTGTTTGTACCCAAATATGACTCTATTGCAGAAGTCATTTCAGTATTCAGTCGTCAGTGTTTGAAACAGGTGCATTATCTTGAGGCATATTTTATAATTTTGTTTCTGTATAGTGATTTAAAAAATGTTAACCCGTGCACAGTTAATCGTTGCTAAAGCCCAAAAACCTGAAATCAAGAAAATTACGAATAAATTGCTCAAACAAGACAAAGAAAACTTTTCTATATGTAACATTGCTAATGGTTTAGACTTCTATAGTACACGTGCAAGAATTTCAATTTTTTTTTAGATGAGCACAATGAAGTAGATGAAGCCATTGCAAGCATAATCTATTTCCAAAGACAGTGTTTCAGTGGATTATACCGAAGACGAAGCAAGAAATGCGGGAGTTGAACACGTAGATCAGCTGGATCAACACACCATTTTGGTGGAATCAAATTTTGTCAACAAACAAACTGGAATAAGTTTCCATAATTCCGACAATATGAGTCTTCTAGACTTTATAGAATCTGTAGAAGCCGAGAAAGCTGATAAAGAGCTTTATGATGACCGCACAAAAGTTAATAATATCCGGAAAAGAAAACATAAAGAAAACCAGCACACCTGGAAAAGAAATCTGGTAAAACAAAAAAGGAATCGTGGACAACAATACGCTAACAGTTCGGGAAAAATAGTGGAAGAACGTTCTTTAAAGGCAGTCTGCGAAAGTTGCAAGTTTGAGTGCTCTGAAAATATAACCACCCAAGAAATATATGAAATACTTACTAAGTATTGGGACACCGGATCTGTGGAGGTACAAAGAAATTTTATTGTGCAAAATATTTCTGCCATACAAAGAAGTGTTGCATCATCAAACAAGACAATGCGGAATAATAATTATTCCTATTCATTTAAAGTGAATGAGAAGAAAATTGCTGTGTGCAAGAAATTGTTATGTAGTACTTTGTCTATTTCGGTTACAGTAATAAGAACAGCCGTTAGTAAGAATAAAGATGGGTTTTTGGCGCCTGATTACAGGGGAAAACATGGAAAGCAGCCTAAGTTAGACGACTCAATTAAAAGTGAGATAATGTTCCACATTAATTCTATACATCGCATTGAATCGCATTACCTTCGGCAGCAAACTACCAGAGAATTTATATAAGGCGGGAAAACAATATCCGATCTTCATCGTGATTACGTTAAAAAGTGCAAGGAAGAGAATAAATCCTTTGGAAATTATCTCGTTTATAGGAGGATTTTTAACAGCTACTTTAATATTTCCTTTTTTATCCCGAAAAAGGATCAATGTTCTATATGCGAACAGCATAATAATTCGAGTAGTAAGGATTTATCTGCTGAAATGAAAACTCACTTAAAGGAAAAAGATCTTGCACGAGACAACAAAAACAAAGACAAGGAGGATGCAAAAAATGGGAACTGTTTATTCATAGTTTTTGATTTACAAGCTGTACTTCCAACACCGAGTGGTGAAATTTCCGCTTTTTACTATAAGTTCAAGCTATCCACATATAATTTTACTATTTTTAATTTGGGTAGAGAGCAAGGACATTGTTATGTGTGGCATGAAGGAGAGAGTCGCGAGGAGTAAATGAAATTGGGACATGCATTTTCAAGTTTCTCAACGATAATGAAACTTCCGGTAGGGCTGTAAAAATGTACGCAGACAACTGTTCAGGGCAAAATAAAAATCAATTTATTATTTGTTTGCTATTGTACTGTGTACTGAAATTGGACATACTTTTGATTACGCTAAACTTTTTGGTCACTGGACACACGCAGAATGAAGGTGATAACATGCATAGTTTGATTGAGAAAGCAAAAAAAGAACGCTAAAATCAGGACCAATTTATGTACATCACAGTGGGTTGCTGTTATTAAAACTAGCAAGAAGTCTAACCCTTTATTCGATGTCAATGAAATAGGATTTCAAGAATTTTTGGACATTAAGTCACTATCCAAGGTTATTTATTGGAAAGAACTTTCAAATGGACGTGGATAAAAAGAAGGTCATATGGAATAAAATTTGCTCGTTTGAAGTCAGAAAGGACAACCCATTTACTGTTTTCTACAAAGAGAGTTATAGTGACACCGTGTACCGCCGCATACACACACAACCACATTCGACAAAAGCTCTTAATAAACTTTTAAGTTTCAAGATACCGATTTTAAACATGATTCCACCAGCTATTTCGGAAAGAAAATTAAAGGATTTATTATACCTGTGCGAAAAGAATTTAATTATACCAAAATATAAAAACTTTTATTATAATTTAAATTAAACTCTTTGAAACTTTTATCGATTTTTGAGATAGCACTTGGTGGAATATGTTTCTATTAGGCATCTTTGTTTGAAAAAACAACAAAACACTTGCTCCGATTCCACAATAATTTAAACCTAAATCTGGGTCAACTAAGCTGAGCTAGTTACATACATACATACTACGCTGACCAAGTTACGTACATACACTAACCGCTACATGAATACACACAAACGTTACAAAAATAATAAGTTAACAGAGCTAGACACGAACAAGAGATCACAGATGAGTTGTATAGAATTTGTGGAATAATGTTATAACTTAACTAGGTTAGGATTTAAAAGGGGGCTTCTATTATAAAAATCAATCTGGTCATTCAGCAAAGTATAACCGTCGTCATTAGCCTTTCTGATTTCAAATATTTCATATCTATCCAATACTGGGCCTCCATTAATGTTATGTAAAAGGCTTATATTTTGGGTAGTACACTTATGTGCGGTAGATTTTAAATGTTTGGCAAGACCTGAAGTCGGATTATTTGTGTTGGATAAATTTATATGTTCTTTGAATCTGATGGCAAGAATGGCTTGGTATAACCGCGTCCGAGTAAGTGGCTTTACGAAAAATGTCAAACGTTAAAAGAGTGCAAGCCCTGATGATGTCCTAATAAGACGAAACGCGTAGGCTTTTAAACAATTTTTTGTAAAAAATAAAAAATAAATTATTGTGGAATCGGAGCAAGTGTTTTGTTGTTGTTTTTTCAAACAAAGATGTCTTTGAAACTGTTTAATTTTTATACCTGAAATTGTTTAATTAATTTTTTTTTTGTATTTATGTTACATTATATTATTATTGAATAAAAGTAATTAAAACCAGATGATGATTCTTAAGAAAATTTCTGCAAAAGTGACTCATTGTGAGAAAATGAAGATGTTTTTTCTGCAAGAGTGTCGTCAAAACAGAAAATTCAGAAAATAAACGGATAATAATATATATTTCTTACTTCAAGTGTAGAAAATATTATATTTAGTAATTGGGCATATGGGGAAATTTTCTAAGGCCAAAACGATATAGCACTGGTGTGCAAAATACAATTTGAATATAAGAAACGCGATTTTCTCGAAATCACATATTTCGAGATATGACGCTCTACGGGACCAAGTGCGATATGAGGAATCTTGGCCTTTGGTCCAAAGTGAATGTTGTTCACTTTGGTACGGATTTCGCCTAGAGATTTTGTATCTAGGTGGATACGTTGGTTTGTATCATCTCCGAGGAGTAATGTTGGTTGTTTCTCAAGTTTTAGGAGCGGATATCTTGGACATATATTCTGCCAACTCCTCCTGAGCTTCGTTTGTGCCTGGGAATTAGGTTGGTTGGAAAACTTTTAGCGAATGCAGGTTTTCTGCTTCGTAATACAGAGTGTGAGGCCCTATTTGCAAGGAACATGGTTCATTGACTGTCATGATTCCTTGTCCTGCGAGACGATGAGTGAGCAACTTTTGAGTACAGCTTATTTGTATTATAGTGGTTTCGGTTAAGGAATACAGCCACGAATTTGGTCTATTGAGCTTAATTATTGTGTCCTTTGGGGGAATTTGAACCCTGAAACTACACTGTGGGTTTTCGCCCAGTGGATTAAATAAAAGTTTGATAGTACATTCATCTGATTTAGTGGCTTTAGTGATGGGTATGTTCAGCTTACCAACCCATGCATTTTCAATGACCCCTTTTGAAATTTTTTTGAATGATTTTCGGTTTTCTGGCTTAAGGAGCAGAAACTCCTGGGTCTTGATTTGAGAGAATTTGGGAGAATCCGATATCAGGTATTAATGAGTGGTTTGAGTCCACCCGTATGGGAAAACATTTAATCTGTTGGATTTTCATCTTGGGTATATTAAAAATGGGAAGTGTTATTCGAATCACCAGTTTTTCCTGTAACAAATGTGTCTTGATTGCTGCTGTTTGATACAGAACTGATAAGCAGTCCTGCAGATTGGGACAAGTGGAGTGAGATTTGTGATAAATCTCTAGCAAATGGTTTGGGGAAATTAAAAGGGGATGAATTTGATTATTTCTACTGGACACTATTATGTCCAGTAGAGCTTGTTGTCTAAATTCCAACTCTAACATTTGTAGTGTCAGACTAGAAACGATCTCTTGTCTTATTTGGTGGGCTATCAAATCATCCGTTGTGTTCTGCAGATGGTTAATCTGAGTGGTTATCTGATGTTGTCGTTCAGACAGTGAGGAGAGGGGTTTTTTAATTTGTTCAAACGTGGTTTTTATTACGCTGATCTGTTGCTTTTCCAGATCAGCTAAGGTTTGAGTATCTACCTCTAATGGCCAGTTTCACAGTCGAGTTTATACCAAGGTTTAGTTTAAACCACCCTCCAAGCTTAAACGTAGTTTAAACCAAATCGGGTCTCACAGTGCATTCGTTTAGTAACGTTGGTAGTACTGATTAAATTGTGAACTAAATTAGTTATCGCCACCATTGTGAAGCATTGTGAAAAAATATGTAGTTATATTTGCTAATTTTAAATATGCCAACATTCAAAAAGGATGAAAATTTTAACATAAGTGAAGTTGAGCTATTGCCTTCACTAATGCTTAAAAAAAAGATATATAATAGAGCGCAAGAAAACGGACAAGAATAGATTCGAAGACAAAGTGACAAAGTTCTTTACATAAACATAATTACTCTCAGTCGTCGACAGAGTTGTAAATTTAACTCAAAAAAATCTTCTTTATCGCTAGAAATGTCTAAATCTAATTCTACTGTCAAAATAAAATTATCTTGAGTTTAAACCCAGAGATGGCACGGTTTAAACTCTAGTTTAAACCGGGGTTTAAGCAAAACTATGAAACTCATTCGTCGAGTTTAAAGACTGTGAAACTAGCCATAATTCGCTTAGTCGGCTGTACACCTCTTGTTCGTTTCCGCTATCCATAGTGCCAAAGAGATAGTGCATCGCATTACCTATCCCATCAAAGATGGATCGGGGCTTGCGTGATTTAGGCACTGCCTTTTTAATGACATTGGTGCGTCTCTTGATGTTTTCCATCAGGGCATGTACATGTTTGGTTTGTAGGGTACATAGATCTTGATCAAAAGATTTGTTACCACATAATTGATGAACGTAGTGTTCCGCGCGTTCCGCCAGTTTTGTCTGATTGTCCAACTCGTCCAGATCTAACTCAGTGATGACGCTCCAAGTGTTGTGGTAAACTGATAGGCTTCCTCAAATAGTACTCCCGTATTATTTAGGGGCGTTATAGAGTAAGGTTCCTCCGCGAGGGCTCCTATTGTGATCAGGAACAGTCCGTAGAAAATTATTGACCGCATTGTTTTCTAGGAGAGGATAGGATAGAATATTAAAATTGGGTTTTTGTTGACCTTGTAGCTTACATGCTGCAGTTGCTGAATAAATAAATACTTATATGAAGGGTGTAGATTGCACCGAGCAGTTTTTATCTTACTATTCCATTTTCAGAAAAAGTAAGAAATGGAAAAAAAAAGTTGTTCTATACATATTTCATTAACATTGCCCTATTTAATGCGTTCTGTTTGTATTTTCAATCTAAAATATTTGTAGGTGACGCCGCACGACACTGGTTGAATAACGATCTATCGGATGAGGACCACGAAAAGTTATCCGCTCGACCATCTAAAAGTTGCAAATCTAAACACGATCCCCCTACGAGACTCTCATTAAATATAAAACAACATAGAGTTAACAAAATTGTGAGTGAAGGAAAAATTCAGCCTCAAATGCAATGTCGTGTATGTGCAGCATACAAGAGAAGAAGCGTTACAGTGTTCATGTGCATTTCACGTCGTGAACCTCTCCACCAAGGAGTTTGTTTTTGAATCATATTACACTAAAGGCTGAATTACAATGGATGAAACGCAACGCAACGAAACGGAGAGAAATGTCAAACTGGTTTTCTTTGTATGTTTCTCAAATGGAGCTGCGCATAGTGGCCGGAGGAAGTCGCAGTCGTACGCAACAAGTTTGATAAAATCTGAAATTACGCAAAAGAACGGACGAACATAACCTAAAATTGGCGTTATCTGCGATAGATAAATATGCAGATTTAAAGTATGTAATAAAATAAAAGAAAGAAAAATGAAGAAATTTGAATAGCGTTATTAATAGCTGCTGTATGGGAAAATAAAACCATTTATAAATAAGACAATGGATTTCAATAAACTCAACAATAATTCGTACACTGGTATTTTCATTCTTGTTTGTTTAAAAAAAACTGCTGTGAGTCATTCTCTTTCATGCTCCTAAAGACAATGTTGTAATATCCCGTAGCATTTCTATTATAAATAGCAAATTCAATAGAGATTCATAATTTTCTTCATATTTTTCGACTCAATTTGGCTAAACTTTAAATTAACTATGTGTCATTGTAAGCACCAATCGTTCCTTAAGAAACATTATTAAAAATTTGATTCACTTGATTTGATAAAATATATATTTAGTATAATAGTTAATATGTTGAAATAATTTTTTTTTTCGCAAATACAATATATTTTGTAAGTTTCATTGTTTCTATACATTCCCTGAAAATTTTGTTCAAAAATAATGTTTTATTGTAGTATTTCCCTTACTATAATTTCTACTTCTAAGATACACATAATTTTTTTAAGTGTTAAGATAGTAAACGTATATAACAAAGCCGTAACAAAACAATTTATTGATAGTGTTCAAGCCTGTCTGGAGAATTTTAGTGATGAAACTATCTTCGGAGTTGATTTCAATTGCACTCTAAATCCCTCAATGGATCGGCCTTCCAAAATTGATTTCAATTTCGTCAATGCTGCTCGATTTAGGATTTAGTGTTTTCAGATTCTTGGATATCTAACGTTGGATGTTAATAATCCAAGAGGACCGAAAATAAGTGTCAAATTAGCAACAAAACATACAAAAATATCAATTACGTATAAGAAATATAAAGATTGTGGCAATGTTGATGATAATCCAGGTAGAGGCCATAAAAAAGCTACTTCGAAAAGAAACGATAAAATGATTGTTAGTTGTTTAAGAAAAAGGCTTGAAGAAAGAAACTAAACATCGGAGTACAAACTCTAAACAATACTGACAGTAAACCATATCGAAAAAGGCTAAGTTGCGCAAAGAAAAGCCTGAACTGTTGTATATATGCGTGCTTTCTCTCTCGGTAACTAACACTCACCTGTTGTTCACGGTTGATCCAAGTTTATAGATAACTCTCTTCTGCTTAATAATCCTTTATTATATATTTTATTTTTTCCAAATTGATTCTTAGTTCAAAACGATAACTACTGAACTTTTCTTTTAAAGATAACCGAACATGACCAATTTTATGCTTAAAACGATAACTACTGAACTTTTATTTTAAAGATAACCGAACATGAACAATTTTATGCTTAAAACGATAACTACTGAACTTTTCTTTTAAAGATAACCGAACATGAACAATTTTAGGCTTAAAACGATAGCTACTGAACTTTTCTTTTAAAGATAACCGAACATGAACAATTTTATGCTTAAAACGATAACTACTGAACTTTTCTTTTAAAGATAACCGGACACTTTACTTTTTTACCGCGCTACTTCGAACCAAAGACCGACTCTATTCAACTCTCTATTTAAAAATCGACTCAACTCTTGATCACCTTCATCTTGATCAAGAGCCGTTGTTCAGGATAGAAAACGCTAAATTGCATTTTCTTATCCTGAGAAAATTTTACTTTTTCAATTCTGGACTTGTTTTAACATGACCAGAATTATTCGCGTTGGACGATGGCTTCAAAAATGTAATCTTACACTTTTAACAACATCAGCCACCGTCCCGTCGTTTGACATCGCGGTGCGCATATACATACAATGCATTTGTGCGGGGCGCGTTTCTTATTACGAAAGTTTTTATCGTAATATGTATGTACGTATGTACATACATATTGAATTTTTCGCGGCAAATCGTACTGAAGGTACGATTTGCCTTTTGGTTTATTTTTTAATTAAATTGTTTGGATGGCGAAATTTTTAAGTAAAACGACTTGGGTTGTAAACTGAAACTTTTGTTTTTCCCAAGTCGTTTTATGGGAAAAATGTATGGTATGTGAGGAAAATTGCTGATGCAATTTTCTTTTCCCATTTAAGAGATAAGCTAACCATGTTTTAAGCATGATTAGCTTATGTCAAAAATTAATGAATATAATTTCTATTTTCTGCCCTTTTCAGCTTTATTTGTAAAATAAATAACACTTTCATTCATTTTAGGTATATAACAGAACCGTGATTGAAGCAATGTGATATTCTTTGTCTAGAGTTACTGAAAGAAAGTTTGAACAAAATAGTTAAATGTTTCTACAACATACATCCATCAAACGTTCACGTTTATTGGTGCTTATCTGCAAAAGGTTTCGGAATGTTAGATGTTATTCCCAAGAAACCTGAATGATAAGTACATGGTTAAGCTTTACAAAAAGAGTTTGCTATATTCTTCTGAATGCTTATATTGAGCTTGATCCAATATATCTGAGTCGTCTTTGCACTTATTGATCGTTAATGAATGCAAAACTAAAAGGAAAATAAATCAAATATGCGACAGCTTGAATGGGGTTTAAAGCGGATTTGGAGAGGTATCTAAATCAACTAGAGCGACATAGGGTGGCAACATCAGCTACCGGTCGGATTCTGTTTCCAACTATAGCCCTCAACCCACTCCTGGACCCACTAACTCGGACCATCTAACACAATTATACATAAGATAATATTTTAAAAAGATTTACTTACCAGTGGGTTGTGTCATAATTCCAACATCGCGGCTATACTCCCAAAGAATTTGGCGTTTTTCATCGTGTGTACTTTGCCTTCGAGATTTTCTACCCTGTTGAGATAATTTCCTCGTTGCTTCCACTTCAGCGATTAATTTATCATATTTAATCTAAAATAAGGAAAAACATTCACGTCATGCTTAACTAGTAATTTGAAGAATTAAAGATAACCAGGAAATAGCTCACAGTACATATAATTATTGACAGACAAATTAAAGCCAGATATCAACGTTGTAAGTTTAGGCTAATGCGTTTTAGTCTAATCCATTATTTTGTTGCCTCCTTTTAACATAAGTCTTATCTCAATATTTGCAATATTTGGTTTAGAATGTTTTGAGTCAAATCAGTGAATTATTAGGCTGCATTCACACCGGACGTTTTAACCATACTTTAATGATTTATTAGAGCTGTTGATTAAATCACTTTGTTTTACCGGTGTGAATGCAAAGAGAAATATACGTAGGAATTTATGTGGCGTTTTGATTGAATCAAGACTGAAGGATGATTAAAACTTCCGGAGTGAATGCAGCCTTAAGGTTTATTGTTATACCCTAGATGATGAAATGATAGGGTATACTAAGTTTGTTATTCCGTTTGTAACACATAGAAACAATAGAGCAGCGTAGAGTGACAACTGGCATCCTTTTTTCGTACGCAGTAGTGCATATGGCTATCTCTGTTTGGCTCAGAGTAGCGCAGATTGGAGCTGCATGAAAATAGGTTTATTATATTTCACGCTGGCATTTCCAAACGCTTATAAACTGGAATTTCAAACTACTAGCATGTAGATGGCTTGGAAAACGCTCCATACTTCTTTTTATCATAACTAACATGTTTTAATGTTATTTTCTGATTTAATATTTTTTAGAATGCTAATAAAAAACAAGAGGTATTTTTTGCAATCTTCACGATTTAAAAACCAAAAAAATTACGGTAATTTTTATCTAGTTTCGAAGCATCTGATGATGCAACAGGTGTCTCCTTTTTCGAATTTATTATTTTGACAACAACAAGCATGTTGATTTGGCATTGCTATGGCATTTTGTTATATTAATTCCAACGTTGGTTGTTGATTTGGCGTTGTTATGGCGATTTGTTACGATTAATTTCAAAGTGCGAATTGCGCTCTGTGCTGTATTGTGAACAGTCTCGCTCTGGACTCAAAGCTCACTCTGCTCCACTCTGCATTGTGAACGCGGCATAATGGTAAAGCAAAATGGATTAGACACCCAAGCAAAATATCAAGTTATTTTGATATTTGCATGTCCGTCCGGCCGGCCGTCCGTCTGTCCGGTTGTCCGTCCGTCCTTACTATAAACTCGAGAACGCGTGTATTCAGAGAGCTGAATTTTGCACACTGGCTTTTAAAAAAAAAAGTAAAATTAAGTTCGAAAATGGGACCAATCGGACAACTCCTTTGTAGGGTTGACATACAAAAATTTCTTGATTCACTATATATTTGGGCACTGCCCAAGAACGCGTTGACGTAAACACCTGAAATTGCAACACGGTGTTTTTATAATAATAGTAAAAAAAAATCAATAACCAGCCATGTGCGAGTCGGAATAGCGCACGAAAGGTTCCGTACCATCGTACAAAGTTTAACACTATGTATTTTTTATTTATTTTTTCAAATGAGAGTAGGCGTCATGTGAAAAAATAATGTTGTCATTTGAACATGTGGAACAATTTTTTGATCAGCTTACCTCAAGGAATCGCGTGGTATACCGGAAGGTATCTTGATCAGAATCACCCTGTATATAGAATAGAAATAGATGGCAATACAATATTTGTAGTCCTTTCACTGTCCCCCATACCTACTTTGAGGGGCAGATAGACACAAATTGCTCAATTTTATTTCTTTAAAAAATATTTTATTAAGAGATAAGATTCCAAGAGTAGAAATAGTTTCGAATACATTTGTAATTTGTTGAACTTTTAGTAAGACTAGTAAAGCGAAAGTAAAACTTGAATTTAAGATAATTGTCACACCCCTGACCAATACGAAATAGAAAATCTGGCAGTCCATGTTATATATGTCAGTGGGGCCGTCTTTAATTTAATTTAATTTTTATTATTTGTTGTTATAGCGGCTATAGAAATACACATTCGGTGAAAATTTCAATTGTCTGCCTGTTATGGTTAATGGGATACAGCCAGGTGACAAACAGATAATAATAAGAATGAAAAACGCCGAAAAAATCACGTTTCTTGTATGGGGCCCCCTTTAATTTTTAATTTTATTTTATTTTTATTATTTGTTGATATATCGCCAATAGAAATACACAGTCTGTGAAAATTTCAACTGTTTAGCTATTACGGTTCATTAGATACAACCCGGTGATGGACGGACAGCGAAGTCTTACTTAGTAATAGGGTTCCCGTTGTTATCCTTTGGGTACGGAACCCTAAAAATGGACTAAATCGAGTAACCCTTTCTTGATGCTGCTATACAAAACATTGGTTTTTCACTATAATTTGGACACTGCCTGAGTATGCGTCGACGTGGAGACCTCAAACCTTGTACACAGCGTTTCCAAAAAAAAAAAATAAGTTTACAAATGAACTAAATCTGGCAACCCTTTCTTGGTGTTGCCATACATTAATTATTAATTTAGGTATTTTACCATACGAATAATTACGTACATCTATTCATCTAGGGCATCATACGTCTTAGACCAATTCTAGCTTTTTGCCTTGCTTTTAAATATTATATATGAGATTTTCCATTATGCAATTATAGATATAACCATTTCACATAGGCCTGGAAAATAATTGGATATTGAGGCCACTGGAAAAATTCAGCTGGAACACTTAAAATACAATATAACTGTAGTGGAAGTGTGATAATGGGAAAATCGCGATCACATTCATAAATTAGTTGATAATAGGGTTGGACGATTTTTAAGGTTCTGTACAAAAAAGCTAAAAACGGAACCAATATAAGATCCCTCCTGCCGTCCGTCCATCTGGCAGTCACGTCACGAGAGTCGGCAGTCAAAGATTATCAAATTGTTTTTTTTTTTCATCTTGTAGGAATGTTTGAAGGGACTTTTTCAAGAGCCAATAAAAAAAAAATCAAAATATTTGGTGAATTGGTAAAAGGGTATAGCCAAAAATATGTGAAAAATTCCGTAATCAGGAGCTTGCATACTGCTAGCTGCCTGGTTGAAGAATCTCTAGCAACATTCTCAGGCTTTGACATCTCCAACCCAACTTTTCTGAGATTTCGTTGAGAACTTCAGATCGTTTTAATGTACACATCCACACTACTTACCTTTGACTTATGACCTAATTGGAGAAAGTGGACTTGAAAAGCATTTATTTTGAGAGTCAGTTCTTGGAGAGAGAGAGGAGAATTTTTTTTTTGATTTTTGTCTTGATTGGAGTTTGGCTCCTCGCACACTTAGCATATCGGTGTAGCATTATTTTTTTGAACTGCTGGCTGGCTTGAACCTTGATTTTTAAAATTTTTCTTGTATTTAGCACATAGTCAGCTGACTACATTTTGAGATATATCTTTGCGATTATTTTGCCTTTTCAATTATCTTTCGGTGAAATCAACTTCTATTTGAATCCTACCTATGGTAGGGATATAGCGTGAATTAAGAAATATACCCACCTTAGAGTAACTAAGTAGTAACTCTGAATTTGCCCCACAACCTTTAGTTGAATCATCAACCTTTAGTTGCGGAAAATTGTTCCTTATTGGGTTTGTTGCATTGATAGTTCCGTATCCCGATCCTAGCCTTATCAGAACATATCCAACTCGTCCGATTTTTAACATTTGTGAGACATTGTGTCACATTGCTTAGTTCATATAGTGCATATAAAGGCGAGACCAATGCACCATCTGTCAAAACGGAGACTGGTCTGCCAAGATAAAGTCTGTAGCTACCACACGTGAACATGTATTCCACAAGGCATGTCTACAAACATTGATAGGGAAGCAAGAAAACTGTTCAAATTGCAGAAGTGCTCTTATCCAACAGGACTTTATTACACATAGAGCTGCGATTCTGAAGAGGTATCCCACTTGGCACGGCAATCTAGATCTTCCACAGCAGCCACTACAGCTCAACGTGCTTCCATAAACACCCTCACAGCCAAGCCATTAATCTTTATCTCCTGGTCTACGCTCAGCAACTACATATGTCGCACAAAGAGGTTGTCACCTGTTCCTACTGGACAAGGCCTAGTAACCACAGAGGCACTAATAGCTGGTCTTAGAGTACAGCTCCAAGACTTAGTGCGTGAAGCGTTCGCCCAAAGCATAGAATCGTTTCGAGCGTACATATCAGAAAGTATCCGACAACAAGTCTTTGCTGTTGTGAGTAAGTGGATGTTTCTGGTCCACCACCACCTTTTGGAGAGATTGTCTTACCATCTAGACACTTCGCAGAAACCTCTAGAGAACCGCGTCGGAGACAGTCTTTCCCGGCATCGACATCTGCTCCTCAGGCACCATCATTTCCCAGCAATCGAGCTCAGAACAATTCATGGTATAGACGATCAAACAGTTGTTGGTCGAATGGGTCAGAGTGCTTGATGAGCCATTTCCTACCTATAACCAGACATTGGTACAGCTACGTGATCAGTTGCAAAACCCTATGCCAGATTATAAATTTCTTGAGCTTGCAAAATCTAACTTGTTGCCAGAAATACAAAACAAAATCTATCTGTGGATAAGTGAGATTGATGATTTGTCTCAACATCAGAATATGACACCTATACAGCAACTTTGTCAGCTGCCAAGTATAGACCACCTGCTGTTTGTTGGAATTATGACCATGGTGAACATAGTCACTTCTTGAAGCGGGTCGGGAATCTCAACACCTTTTCTCGTCCGAGTGCAACAGCTCGAATGACAACAGCTCCGACAACTCCAGCTCGACCGCTGACCAGCAGACCTCATTGAACAATCCTTAAACTGTCCGTTGATATCATTCAGTGATTCTGGTGATATTAACAATTAATCTGACAGTCCAAGAAATTATAATAATCTTTTAGTAGAGGCAGAGAGCCTAGTTGACTTCTCTGCAGATTTTCAAGCTCCCGTTTCCACAAGTAGGGAGTCAAAGACATTATTAATAGACACTTCCTTAGAAGAGTCCCTAATTTTCGACGTTCCGCAACAGCCGATCATAACTACTTCAGGCAATAAACCCTTAACCACCTACCATGACCACAACGACTTTTCGAATTGGAAGTTTGCTTTTATTACA
Organism: Dioctria linearis; assembly: GCA_963930735.1. Taxonomy (NCBI): domain Eukaryota; kingdom Metazoa; phylum Arthropoda; class Insecta; order Diptera; family Asilidae; genus Dioctria; species Dioctria linearis. Next base: position 72,962,844 of record OZ005744.1, on the reverse strand, counting down.
ACAGTTAAGACGCTAGACATGGCTTTTATTTATTCACATTTCCCATAATCGTCCAAGATTTAGAAACAGCTACAATAATTCTTAGCGCAGCAATACTAAGTGCGCAGAAGTTCCGGCCTTTCAGTGAACTTATCTCGTTTAAGATAGTGACTGATGATGCAAGCTTGAAATGGCTTATGTCGCAAAAGGACCTCAGTGGTAGACTTGCTCGGTGGAGTCTGAAGATTCAAAGTTTCGACTTCACCATTGAACACAGAAAACACGTCGTTCCTGATGCTCTGTCACGGATTCAACTCTTTGGAATATAAGGGGCTGATGCAGAAGGTTAAATCAACATCTACCAAATTACCAGATCTGTGTCAGGGATAGCTTCGTTTATATTCGGACAGTTCCGAGAACAGACGACCCAATGTAGGAAGAAGAAGCTTGGAAGCTTTGGATTCCACCTATTTCAAGAGGGCATGACCAGCCACTAGCTTCTCACGGAGGCATAGAAAAGAAGAAGAAAGTTTAAGACGACATCTGTACTGGCCTCGAATGACAGCTGTCAGAAATTGCAACTGCTTGTGATGTGTGTAAAGAAATTAAGATTCCTGATACCAACCTCAGACCACCAATAGGAGCCCAGTCTGTGACAGAACGATAATGGCAACGACTCTAAATAGATTTCTTAGGACCATATCCCAGATTGACCAATGGAAATGTCTGCAAACTTATTATTCTTGACCACTACTCAAAATTTCCAATCTAAAGCCTATGAAGAGCCACCTATTTTAAAGATTTGTCAGTTCATCGAGAGTGTTTCACATGTTCGGAGTTCTGGAGACGAAGGCTCTGACAATGGGGTCCATTTTGTTTTGCTTAAATTGCTAGACTGCTGGATAAATATGATGTCAGACACTTGCGGACGGCAGTTTATTCGCCGCAAGCTAACGCATCAGAGCGGGTAAACAGGTCCTTATTGTCAGGGATTAGATCCTACTTCAAAAGCGAACATACTCGATGGGATGAAAAGCTAAACCCCATTTCTAGCTCCCTCAGGAGTTCTATCCACCAAGCAACTGGCTTCTAACCCTACAGAGTACTGTTCGATCAGCAAATGATCGAACATGCTAGCTCATATTCCATTCTCAAGATCCAGGAACTCTGAATGAGCCTGTGACAGTAGATGCCAGTGACAAATTAAGATCGGTTCGTGCGAGAGCGCAGGAAAACCTAAACTACGCATTCGGACAGGATGCAAAAGCTTATAATCTTAGAGCTAAACCTGGCAATTACAAAATTGGTCAAGAAGTATACCGATGGAATTTTATGCAGAGCAATTTTCAACAACAGATCATGAAGGTGAACTGGTAAGATTTACCAATTTCTGGACTCGTCCAAATTTTAATAAATTTTCAAATAGGGCAAATATGTATTTTGGTTTAGCAACAAAATGTCTATAAATAATAATGTTTTACCTATCCAAGCATACAGAATGACAAGACAAGCATATTAATTCGGAGTGTGGCAATTTCCCAGAAACGTGTTGTTATTGAAAAATCATTTTATATGGAAGACTTCATCTTCAGTGTTGATGATAAATACTCGGTTGCTTTAATAATCAAGGAATTCAATGAAATTATGCATAGAGCGCGTATGAAGCTGCGCAAGTGAAATAACAACGATCCTGACGTACGTGTTAGCTTACCATCTAGCTGTGAGTATTCAGAAAAGCAAAAGCTGTTTCGCTTATTGTGGTTCGTAACCAGTGTTGAGTAGCTGTAGACATGGAGTCTGTATTTAATTTTACGTACACTATACTATTGGAATTAAGTGTAATGCTCTCCAATTAATATCTAGAATATTTATCTTTGGGCATCTTGAATTGGGGAAGGATTTTCTGACATTACTATACCTCTTCAAAGTCCCGTCCCCGATGAGTATCTTTATACGGTAAGTCTTATAAGTACTTTATATTTTTCTTTCATAATATTTCATCTCACATATTCAAATAAAAATGAAGCGAATTTTTCAAATGTAGCTAGTCATTCTACAATGAGGGTACTTACATATATATATTATCACATCTCAAATAAGCTTTATTATAGATAAACGAAGAGGATCCGATTTAGGATTCTTCTTCTGTAACGCAAGTGACGCAGAGTGTCAACACAACTAGAAGTAACCAGATTGGAAATATTGAGAAATTTGTTGAGAATGCCAGACTCAACTAGTCTACTTATCCAGCAATAATAGTACATTTTTTGTTATATTTATTGGAATTATACAATTTATTTTCAATCCAATCATAAGAAAAAGTTCAATAAGTGCCAGAAAGTAGGCAATTATCTTTTGAAAATGACCTTTTTCAGCCATTTTCGCTGGAGATGCTGAAAAAGTGCAAAAAACGCAGAAAGGGTTAAATTTTGGGTACAGAGTGTGATAGGTCATTTTAAAGCTAAGCTTTTGGGCTTTTGAAATTCAATATGAAAAATTGATATTGACGACGTGTTTTTTACTAAAAATAGTAGTTAAATAAAAAAAAAACGAGTAAAAATTCCGAAATTTTATGAGCCATAACTTCAAAACGGAAAAGGTGAGGGAAAAAATTTATAGAACATTGGAAGGGTGCAACGATTATCTATCTACCAAAATTTAAATCATCAAGTGTAACGTTCAGAAGTTACAGGGTGATCTATATAAATATACCCAAATATCTTAAAAGTCACGTTATCTCGGAAACCGTTAAGATGCCCCCCCCCCCCCCCCCATCACCAATACAATTTTTTGTTTGTCATCTAATCATGACCTATCCGTAACCTTCGGGTGCCAGACCACATACGGGATACTTGAATTGGAAATTTGGAAATTCTAACAGACATAGCTCAATCTGAAAATTGTGTGTTGGTAATTTCAAATCTAACTCTCTAATGTAGTTCTTTGGTTATATAGTTAATAAAATGGCAAAGTTGACAAAGTGTGAACATTGCAAAAATTATATCGTATTATAACTCAAAATTCTCGGAAGAATTTTATTTGATGACCGGCTTCAATAAAATAAAATTTACCCAAGCAATAAATAGTGCCAGACATTTCTTTCACACCACACCTGCTCCTCACGCAAAACGTTTGGCCCAAAAATTAAGATTGAAGGAAATGCCAGACCCATTAAGCATACAATGTATCAGTGAGAATATGCAACGTACACAGCATCGAGTCAATAGGATGTTACAGTCTAAGACAGCTAGATTCGCCACAAGAATCGAAGCATTCATATTACCAAAAAGTGCGATTCAACTTCTTAGACACTACCACTTGGAATATTCCAAAAAATATTAAATTGGTCGATCCGGAGTTCCACAATCGAAGTCAGATAGATCTGCTCATTGGAGCCGAAAATTACTTCCAGCTACTTTCAATCGGGCAGATTAATTTAGAAGATAACTTAGCGAACTTGCAAAACACTACTTGCCTGGGTACTTCCGGGAAAGCTTCAAAGCTTAATACCAATTGAAGCTATTTGCGGAATATTTACTAAAGAAAAGACCAAGCTTAATCAGCAAGTCGAAAGATTTTGGAGCTAGAAGAAGTTGAATGCAGTACGCCAATTCTGATGCCCTCAGAGCTTAAGTGCGAAACACATTTTAACTAAACAGTACAGAGAAATCAGCAAGGAAGATTCGTTGTAAAATTTCCATTTGCACAAGATCCCAAAAAACTAGGAGAATCCAAGGATATTGCATTGAGCCAATTTTACTCGTTAGAACGAAAATTAAGTAAAAATCCCGATACAAGGAAGTAGTATATAGACTTCATAAATGAATACATCAATTTGGGACACATGGAGGAAGTCAGCTTGAAAGATGTCTCGAAACCACATTACTTTCTGCCGCACCACTCTGTGATAAAACCCGAAAGTACCGCAATGAAACTCCGAGTGGTGTTTGATACTTCCACGAAAACGTCATCATTAAATGAAAGATGATCTCTTCCATTCTACTACGTCTACGATTAGCACGGTTCGTTTTCACGGCGGATATAGAAAAAATGTACCGTCAGGAATTACTGAGCAAAGATGATAGGAGATACCAGATGATCTTGTCCAGAGATGATCCACGTAAACCTATAAGATACCAGCAGTTTTGTTCTGTCACATATGGAGTAACCACAGCTCCGTATTCGGCTATAAAATGTCTTCAACGCTTGAAGCCTCAAGCAAGCGTGCAATTCCCTCTTTGATCCGCCTCGCTCAAAAATTACTTCTATATGGACCATGCAAGCACTGGATCAAGCAGTCGAGAGACTGGAACTTCAAGAACAGTTGAACAACAAAATTTTACAGACCGTTGGACTCAAACTACGAAAATGATGTGCCAATCAATCGGCACTAGTACAAAGCATTCTTACTAAAGACAGAACCACCCAACTGGAGCTCTCTGACAACAAAGAAAATTATGGACATTGACACTGGATTGGGATGCCGCTGTACCAGTTTAACTACATATCACATGGAATAAATTTCGTGAAACCAATCATGTATTACTGGACCGATTCAGAGATCGTCTTGACATGGTTAAAATCAGAATCCGCATCATGTGGCAAATCGTGTGGCCGCAATTCAAGAAGTATCTTCAGCCGACCAATGGCGCAATGTACTGTCAAAGGACACAAAGTCTCCCGAGGAATGCCACCAGAGAAGTTGAAATATTGCAGTATCTGGCACTACGGATTTATATCTGCATGGAGCAAAAGCGGCATGGCACTCCAGACAAGTCAAACTAAAAACAGAGCTAGAGAAACGACTATTGTCGTATTGTACGCCATCAGCAATTCAATAGAAGTGATCGAATCCATTGACCATCGGAACTCATTCAGGCATTTGCAGCTAATTTTATGCTATGTTAACAGATTCACAAGCTATTGCCGCCAGAATGATAATCACCCGAAGAAGACTTTACAGTAGAGGAACTAGAGAAAGCATTAGTAGTTATTGTCAAAGAAGCACAATCACAAGAATTCAGCGAAGACTTAGCAGATTTGAAAAAAGGTGGACTTGTAAAAGCTAGGAGCTGCTTAATTACACTCAGCCCATTCCTAGATACCAATCGAATTATTAAAGTTGGAGGAAGATTAGAGAGAGCTCAATTGCAATATGATGCCACACATCCCATGTTCCTACACACAACATTACTCAACTATTGATGACCCAGCTTCACAACACCAATTCTCTAGTAGAAGCGCAGGCACGGTTGTCCACGATTCTGGCCTATAAAAGGGAAAATTGTGTCCGTTGCTGTTGTTGAAATCTACCGCAGACAGATATATTGCGACAACGCCACGAATTTCTTAGGAGCAAGCAATTAATTGCAGGAACTTCAACAAGCAATCTACACTAAGGATTTAGAGTAAATAATCGCTAAATTCTGCACTACTCAAGGCAACTTTCAGTTCATTCCTCTTCGAGCGCCGATATAGTTCTATAGGAAGCACCAGTGATATCAACCAAACATCTATTTCAACGATGCGTGTCTGCTGTTTCACTCACCTACGAGGAATTAGGAACAGTGATGACGGAGATCGAAGCAATTCTGAACTTAAGGCCACTAACACCCTGCTCGTCGAATCCCAACGATCTTGTCGCACTTACACCATGTCACTTTTTAATTGGTGATCCGCTGACGAGCATTGTCGATTCTTAAGCACAACCCTCCAAGGCCAGTCTAGTGCAACGTTGGAAACTGCTGGCTCACGTAAAGAACGAGTTTTGGTATCGTTGTACCAATATCTAAAAGAGCTTCAACATCGCTACAAATGGAAACAGCAATGCACATGGAGCACACCAGGAGCAATGGTGGTAATAACGGACGATAATCTTCCTGTAATGAAAAGGCCATTAGGAAGGATTGTCCGAACCATAAGTGATGACGATGGGTTACTTAGAGTCGCTAACGTTAAGACAACCGCTGGTGCTTTGAGAAGACCAATCCACAAGCTTGCAGCTTTACCACTAGAACAAATCGTAAAAGAATCACCAACCTCCACCAAATTGGACGGTGATCAGTTATTCAAGCCGAATACGAGGAAAAACTCTGCTACCAGCTGCCCAATAACCAAAAACGACGAGACAGCGGAAATGCGGGCAACAATCAGGACCCCTCAACCAGAAAAAGGCAGCGTTGCACAAACTCAACCGCCATTCTTTTTCTGTTGGCTTGTTTGATACTGCCGATGCTGGGTAATAACTATCTACGTATGCCATGCAAAACTCAACCCGAAATTTATTTCGAAGGCATCGGTGCTACCCATCTAATTTCAACTGAATAGTCTTATTCGAAGGGATTTGAAAGCATACGGAATAGAGTCTAATTCAAGTATGTAACACCTTGAAAGAAAAGCAGCAAAAACAGCATCTATGCATGCAAACAGTCTCACAGTTCCTCGACATAATCGAAGAAATTATAATGAACAATAAGTTGCTGTCCGATCATTCTACATCACGGTCTAAAATGCCCCCCCCCCCCCCTTGATATAATTGGGAATGTAACCCACTCCTTGTTCGGAGTATTGGATTCTAATTATGTCGAGAAAATGTCGATGGTTATAAGCAGTTTGGAAGATAACGAGCAACATCTATTGGCGCTACTAAAGAAACAAACATCTCTCATGGATTCAACTACGAACATCGAAAGGAAATCCAACGAAGTTGTAAATGAACAATTACAAGAATTTAAAAAATATATCAAATAATGAAGGTCAATGGTGTAGCGCAAGAACGACAGGACCAAAGCGCTGGTGAAATATTCAATTTTTTAACAATACGTCTAATTTCGTCAATCACAACCTATCAGAAAGCGCAAGTAATGCTACTAGATGTAACCCCTTTACGAAAGGGGTCTAACATTAGTTCCTGCGAGCTAAGTTTCTTAGCTCAGTCACCCTCGCCATCCTCTTGTAAAATTTCGAGAACTAAAAACACCCCTCAATGAATGCATCTCTTTAATCCGAAACATTGGATTTATGTAATGAAAGAAGAAACTACCATTTACATTGTATGCGACAGCTCAGTCTCTCAAAGAACATTTATAGGGTCTGGAATAATCAACATCCCCAGGGGCTGCTCAATTAAGGATGCATCAACCTATTCAAGCTCACGATCTGTAGCCTAGCTCACTCAGAACGTCTTTCCATCCTACAAGGAATCTTACCGACCTGTTATCATCAGCAGAAGTCTCCGAAATAGTAAATGAACCAATCTCACATAAAAACATCGCAGAGGATATCTTGAAGTTGAAAATAGGAAAAAAACAACTAAAGACGCAGAAGTGATGCCCGCGAAGACTTATGATCAGGAAATTCACTAGTTCGGCATAGCACATCACGCTTAAAATTTTATTGCCTGTACTAAGTCATGAAAGTTATAAAAATAAAAAAAAATGTCTTACAATAATCCCCGTAGCTTTGGTCAAGGTAGTATGCCGGAGAATTCATCGGTCCGCCGGGAAGGTTGCTCGAACTTTAAATGGTATAGTTCTCTTCTTCCAATGCCAAGTATCAATGGCAAGGTTGACGCACGTATAATCTAAGTACACGGTATTCTAAACTATGATTCTTACTCTATTCTTTCATTCTGTCTTGCCTTACTCTGAGGGAGAAGTCAAAACCGTGGGAAGTTCTCCGCAATTTATTAAGGATAAAAACTTTCCAGGACGAAACATTTTACTCGTTCATGTGACGTTCGGAGCTGCTCTATAAGGCCTCCTGGAGTTGTTATAGTTTGTGAGCTGTGCTCTGGGATAGAGAGCCCACAACTCGTCTTTAGTAAAGGAATTAAAATTTTCGATGATAGAAATGATAACTACACTTCAGTTATTTTTGAGATTATAATATTATATTTAGTTCGTAATAGGAATTCATACACTAGGAATTTAATTCACTGTATAGGAATTAGTAAAAGAAATTTTAATCCACTGCGTTTTTGATGCGGAAATAACAATTTTTGTTATATTAGAACTTATAATTCACTGCTTTTTTGATTAGAACTATCAATTTTGTTAAATTAGAAATTATAATTCAAACTCTACGGTTAAAAAGAAAACTCCCCGATCTTGTCTTTACTTGACAGATTTAAAAAAAAAACTCCTCGAGGTTTGGGCAAATTGCACCCAGGTACCCATGATTGCCTTAAAGCTCTTTTTTCATTTTTATTAGGACGTTGAAAAAACGTACGTGAGAAAACGCAAAGTTTTTTGATGCGAGCTATATGCATCAATGCAAAACTGTAATACGATATGCACTTGTGCGCCCGTCTTGAAATATTAATTTTAAGAGGGCGCGAATAATTGTGATAATTGTATGTATGTATGTACATACTATTAGATTGGATTAAGTAAGTAATGTACGTATGTACAGCGTACATACGGAAAAAAATAAGAAGACACTGTAAGTGTGCATAGCGTGTGAGTGGAATGTATGTCTGATAACAAAATGCAATTTATGCTAAATTGCATTTTGTTATAATATGGAAATGCATTTCTCTAAATGCATTTTAAATTTTGAATGAGATTTAAAAATGAAATAATTTTTCATTTTCAGGGTCAATTAATGGTACATCAATATATCGTATTGGACGATATATTGATGTATCGGTATTATGGTTGTGATTCGGGGCATTGGGCACCTGAGCATAACAGAGTGCGAACTTGGCGGTTTGATTGAACCTGAAAAGAAACACAAGACACGTAGCGGGGTACACTAGCTTTGGGGTAGCTTTCACATATTCATTGCAACGATTTAATTTAACGTCTTAATTGACTAAAATAGGACGACGGGATTAGCAAACAGTTGCCGGTATAGGCTGCGCAAAGTCTCACACTAGATAATTGTAATATAGTAATATCATAAATTATAGTACGCTACAGCATGATAAAAATGTGCCTCGTTTGGCTACGAAAAGTCTTACTATAATTCACTGAAGTTCGAGGTAACCAAGTAAAATCTACAAAATATGTTATAGTATGCTACAGCGTAATAAACTGTACGTTCGAGGTAGCCAAATAAAATCTTCAAATTATGTTGTAATATGCTACAGCGTGATAAAAATGTGCCTCGTTCGGCTACGAAAAGTCTTACACTATAATTGTAATGTCGTTCGATGTAGCTAAGTAAAACCTTCAACATTTAAATTATATTATGCTACCACGTTAAAAAAATGTGCCTCGTTCGGCTACGAAAAGTCTTACTCTCATTCACTGTAAGTTCGAGGTAGCCAAGTAAAATCTTGGTTGTAATATGCTACAGCGTGATAAAAGTGTGCCTCGTTCGGCTGCGAAAATTCTTATACTATAACTGTAAGTAGTTCGATGTAGCTAAGTAAAATCTCCAATATGTAAAAGTCTAACACTATAATTGTAATGTATTTAGTTCGATGTAGCTAAGTAGAATCTTCAATATGTACATTATATTATGCTACCGGCTGAAAAAAATGTGCCTCGTTCGGCTGCGAATAGTTTTACACTATAATTGTAATGTAGTTCGATGTAGCTAAGTAGAATCTTCAATATGTAAATTATATTATGCAACAGCGTGATTAAAATGTGCCTCGTTCGGCTGCGAAAAGTCTTACTCTCATTCACTGTAAGTTCGAGGTAGCCAAGTAAAATCTTCAAATTATGTGAGTATGCTACAGCGTGATAAAAATGTGCCTCGTTGGGCTGCGATCTTACTCTCATTCACTGTACTTCGAGGTAGCCAAATAAAATCTTCAAATTATATTGTAATATGCTACAGCGTGATAAAAATTTTCCTCGTTCGGCTGCGAAAAGTCTTACACTATAACATTAATGTAGTTCGATGTAGCTAAGTAAAATCTTCGCGCCCGCCCCTTTTTCCCAAAAAAAGAAAAAAAAACTGATAAGGGCCGTGGATCCAACACCCTTTTCCTTTTCGTGATACTTTCTCGGCACTTTTCGAGGTTCCTATTTCTCCCTTTTTCGGCTCCTTAGCACAAGTTTTCTTCAATTTTTCTGAATTACTTTTGCTTTACCGCTACCTCCCCTTCTCCTTTTTTTGTTTTTTTCTTGCCACCTCAAGCTCTTGATCTGTCACTTTTCCTCTTCCTCGGTCCGATTTTTTTCCCCCACATGTTTCTCTCAGCTTTGACTAACAGATGAGATTGAGAAGAGCATCCTGCGTGGGAAGCAGGTGATGAACCATACAGGTTTTGTTGAGAAGCTAGTGTCAAAAGTTGTTGCCCTAAAGCGAACGTGAAACGATCGTATTGGAAATTGGAAGAGACGTCCGCAGACTGCCTGTATATATGTTTTCCTGTGTCTGGTTGAGACACGCAGAATAAGGTTGGCTCGTTTAAGTTTCAGGGCTAAGTGTTGAGAAGTTCAAGCTCATTCGTGTCCAAATCTTCGTTAACAAAGACTCTTGCATCAGAGCTGCCGGGAATAATGGAGTGTAATTGGCTGCGAACGAAGTTGCTTGATGTAAGCCTGAAAGAACGCGGCACAGTCTTCTTCCTTGAAGAAACGAATAAAGCCTTTAGGTTTCCTGAGTTGGGGTTGCAAGGAAGATGGGGGGGCGTCTGAAGGGCTCCGCCTTCTCAATGATTTGGTGGAAGCTCTGGTCAGGACCCACACTGGTGCATAAAGCTGGCAGCAGATGCTCACAGGTGCTAACACTAGCTTCAGGAATATTACTGAGAATTAATGTGCACCTCTTGGTACTAATCCGAGAGTAAGATTTGAGTATTTCAACTTCTTTACTAATCCTCAAGATAGCGTGCGATTTGATGTGATCAAGATCTTTGCTAAGCTGCACGATTTCAGAGTGGAGGGAAAGGATACCTGGACAGCGAATCAATCTTTGTATTGAGCTCGACAAAGTGATGTCTGTGAGAAAACACCAGTTTTGCTATTTTTGCCTGGAACAACCGGGGCCACAGAGTCACAATTTAGGTGGGGTGTAGCCGTATTAAGGCAGACCGTGCAAATACAATTGACACTATTGTTTTGATAAACAGTTAAGTAATCTACCACAGAGATATTGACACAGACCGAGTGAAACATGCGCGAACAAGCATCACAGGTTATCCAGGCGACAGTCTTCTCATTGCCCAGCTTAATCGGTTCGACCTCAGCACATACACCATAACAAAAATCACTACGGCCGGGGGCAGCCTTGGCTTTAGTCTTCAATCAATTTTTTCGTTTTAAAACAACATTTTTCTTATGTTGATTAGTAGTTTCGTTGGATGATGTCTGTTCATTCTTTTTTTTTCCAACAAGCATATCTTCTTCTAGTGATGATTCTAAACCAACTAATTCATCATCATCTGTCAGGACCTCTTCGTCGGATATTGTTTCGTCTTCAAGAAGAGGTGTTTGCAGCCGCTCATGTAATTCAGCTTTATTCCCGACTGTGAATAAGCCACGAAGTTTTAACTCCCTCCTTAGGTCATTCATTTTCAACACATCTGTTTCAGATATGATTTTTTATATTCTCTTCTGGTGCAATGACAAATATGTTCTTGCTAAAGTTTTCTCGACAGAATTTTAGCAAAAGCGGACAATAAATCATAGAGGTGGCATGCCATGTTTACACACAACTATATTCGTGCTACCGTCAAGCCTACATGCGACCATAACACACCTAATGCTTATGACAGACATGGGGTATCGATATCTAGATACCATTGAATAAATAATTAATAAGGAAGCGGGGTATCGTGCGAATACAGCGTACGTGTTTAAGCAATTCAAAGACAGTATGACCTTTGGTCGGGGGAGAGAAATGACAAGAGGGCCTAGTGGCTATTTTGCGTCAGTTCAACATTTCTGACATTTCATAATTTTGAAAAGTTCTCAGATTTGAATTCGCGATATTGTAATAAATAAATAATTTAACAGGATTTTTACTTAATAGTAGTATGAAATAAGCGTAAAATATCCTTTTGTGAACGATATTTTATGTAATAGAGACTCCGGAGTCTTAAATAACCGTAATGAAGTGCGCTGTGTTGTGCTGCAGGAATGAACGGAGTTATTGTCGTGGGAAAGCATTCTTCAAGGAACTCTAATAGCTTCACTAATTAATTATAGTGTTTCTTGCAAAATAAAAGTGAAATATTTATAAAAATAAACACCCAGGCAAAAAATTTAACATTTTACCAATGCCGGTTTGTTTGTTAACAATTGAATTGTCATTGGTGACTAAATTATACCAATCATACAAAGGCAACGCCAAGAAAAATTATCTGAAAATAAGGGGCGCTAAAAATTTGTTTATTTTACATAGCAATTTTGATTATAAAAAATGTCCCTCTTCAAAATATCATGGTTTCATGACGAAACGAATATAAACACAGCACACTAATGCATTTCGCCGAGTGGCTTAGGTTTTCACCCGATATGCCGTTTCCTTATTAGTTATTTATTCAATGCTAGATACTCATACCTAGATATCAAAGCACCCCTGACAGACATAAAAGGGGATTGATGTGACAAACCGTACAAAGTAACAAATTTGGAAATGGAAGTGACAAATATATGAGCTTAAACGCAGGCTAAACGGCAACAATTAATTGTAAATATACGAGGAATTCAAGAATTGGAACGAAAAAAGGAAAAATTGCGTTATTTTTCAATAAGATCCTGGTTGAGGTGTAAAATGTATCGGGGGATGTAGTATCTCAATTCACAAATTTGTATAAAACAAAGAAAAGTGTGGTTGACGGTTTGTTGAAAAATAACAAAATTGTAATGGAATAATTTATTAACTCTGCGGAGTTTAATATTTGCCTTTTTTATTACTTTTCCCGGAAAATATTTGGTTCTTCTTCTTTTTCGCATTTTTGGGTAAGCACAGACACATTTTTGCTTAATTAGACACATTATCATATTATTATCAACAACAAGATGGCGCTTCGCAAAGTAAGAAGTGCCGATGATCAGGGTATACCCAGTAATTTTTGAGGATATTGATATCTAGATATCGAGTCTATACCCACTAGTTTTTCTGGGTATATTAGGAGTATTTGATGACACACATGGTGTATAAAGCAGGATTTATATTATGATGACATCCAATTTTTACAGAAATTGTGAGGGAGATAGTACATCGTATACGGAAATTTATTTACGAGTGACGGGAGAAGCAAACGCGTCCTGAATTTTTTCCGGACGCCGATTTGTCACTATGTGGGTGTCCGGAACCATAAAAAGACCTCAAAGCATAGGGAGTTTTTATAGTTACTGAAACTAAAACATTGTTATTGGCAACCCTAATTTGTCAATTTCGACTACTGGAGCTGCCATATTGCTGTTTTGTTACTATAATTTTATGGCATATACATATCTGTTAGGTAAAATTATTTGTCGAAATAAACAAAAGTAAGGTTTGAGTTTGTAATTAAATATTGCGAAATAGAAAGTTATTAAATATTTCTTTATAGAAAATATTGATTTTATTTCTGAGGTAGTTTTCTGTCCACAAGCAGAGAGTAGTGTGTTCAGAGATTGACTGCAGTGGTCTTTTCCTTTATAATTTCCTAGAATTATTCCGCCTTTGAGATAATCCGTCATGTGAACACGAACCGGGCTGAAATTATCTTCACCGGCGTTAGTTCGGTAGTGGAGTGGAATTATTTTCATGCGAGCACTTGAGTGAACTTTTTGTTTATTATATGAAATAAATATTAAATAAAAATTTCGTTATCGTACAAAATGATGATTGCAGAACAGAATTACAGTACCACCTGATATTTTGCGAGAAATTTTTTCGATATAATCTCATCCTTTGCTTCGAACTCCTTCGTGCTTTCATGCAATATTTTAGAAATTGTAAAATTATTCTTCTTTTCATGATCCGTCTTTGAATATCTACGAAAAAACGATTAAAAACTTGACAATTTCCAATTAGACAGTTTGACAATTTAAGAGTTTTGCCATAAAAAGTAGAGAGGACTGTACGTGTGAGGTATTGCTATGATTGCTTCCGCAGCATTTAAATTTCAATAAACTATCTCCCTCACAATTTCTGTAAAATTTGATGTCATCATAATGTAAATCCTGCTTTAATGGGATATTCCGAATATCTAGATATCGATACCCCATGTCTGCCATAGCAACAATCAACAATAACTTTCATAGGTATTGAACCTAGGCAGGAAGTAAACTGGTAAATAAAATAATTTATCGCTATACAAAAATACACCAATTGTCGGAGGTGGATGGAAGTGATTATAGTCTATTTCGTATGCTTTACATTCCACTGTTCAGTACATTATAAAGAATACTGGCCGTTTTTTATAGCAAATCTATGAAGCTATTACGATTTTTTTTTTTAATTTACATGTGATTTTATAATCAAATTTTCGCACTTCAAATTATGTAGAATTCAATACGTTTTCAAGTTATCAATATGCGAACGTACATACAAAATCAAAATGTATTTTAGTAATAACCGTAGACGTCCAATAAATTTAGCCATACCATCCTTATCTGTGCGCAACAAAGAGAGCAAATTTGTCGGGGTATAAAACAACACATGAAATGAAGTTAATTTCGAAAATAAACATATAAAACAACAATTTACAGATTCCATTCCAGACTTTAACTGTTAGATCATCCTACACCTAAATAAGAGGTTCAGTGTAATAATTTGTAGCAAAAGGACATAACGGGAAGCTCATAGTCGCTGCACAGGTACATTTTTAGTATGTACTGTTACTTACCTTCAGCTGTTTATTTTCCCCAAGAAGATTTTCTATTATTTCCTTTTGTTTATTGCGATCAGCAGATGTATTAAGATTATCTTTACCAGTATGTACAGAAATCAAAGGCTTTTCGTCTATTCCTCCGGATCTAAAAAAATACAAAATATATTTTAAGTTTTTTATATTCGTATTTTCATGCATTTTACCTTTGCGTTATGCTTGCCTTGGTAGCTACACGTTCTTTTGAAATGGTGTTGTGTGACCTCACGAGTTTTTGGAAAAGTTCAAAGTTCCTGGCCTCTAATAAGTCAATTTTACCTTGCAATTGCCCAGTCTTAAATAAATGCATTTTTTGCATTTCGTGAAGTTGCTTTAATAAATTTTTATTTGGCGACATGACGTTTGCTTTTGTATCGCCTTGTGAATCCCTTTGAAAATTGTCATCCAAGTTACTATTGTTGTAATCTCTAATTTGTACTAAACAGCTGTTATATTCACTATTCAATTTTTTTAATTCTTTTGTAAGTTCTTCCACTTTATTTTGGTACTTCTTTCGTTCTAAAGATTCAATATTAAATTCATTCTGAGTCCTTTCAACTGACTGTTTAATACTTTCTAAATTCTTGTTTCTTACAGTCATGATATTTAATTCCGCTTGCAAATTGGAGCATTCTTTATTGCGAATATCTAGTTCCAATTTTACTGCTTTTATTTCATTAAAAGTATTCAGAATTGATTCAATTTGAGATTCTAGACTATTAATATGATTGGATTTTTCTTCAATTTCGCTTTCCAAATACTTAAAATTTAATTTCTCATGTAAAAGTGTACGGTTCTCTGTAAGCACAACATTTTGCTCAGAGATGAGTTTGGACAATTGTGATTCTGCATTTTCCTGAAATAATATATTTGCAGTCATTAAAGATTCAAATATAATCATTTTAATAATGATTATGCTAATTGGTCTTCACTCATATGCAAGCGTAGGATTATGTGGAATTGTATGACATTTTTAGTAAAATAGTATCAATATACATACATATCACAAATTATCTTGCAATATTTCTCGATATTGTTTTGACTCTTTCAATAGTGCGCTGACTGGGACTAGAGTAGATAAGCTATGCGGGCTCTTCGCCAAAATCGCGTGTATTTTTAAAGGGGGCTCTGAAAAGGTAAAAACGGTTCATAACTCTGCACCAGAATCACAAGTATTTTTAAAGGGAAGCTTCTGAATTGACAAAATGGTGTCAAAGTACGCAGGTATTATTAAGGATGGGGGGGCTCTGAATTGACAAATGGTATCAAAAGCTCTTCATTAGTGTCTAATGATGCTATGAAAGATCTAGGGTTGGGATGCTAGGCTGGTGTAAACCACTGGCTCGTCTTAAAAGGTTTTTTTTTGCATAATCACCATCATTTATCGTATCTAAATATCTCATGGCAATTCAAGTAATCACTCAAATTTCGAATGATTCAGTAAGAATGTAAACAAAAGTGCTGCAGGCATGTAAACAAAGGGTTCATGCCGGTAAAAACCGGTTGCTGAACTGGAAACTGCGAGCTGAAAACGTGTTGGGGGCGATAAATAAAAAACGTGGAGTATAGGTCACATCAATATTTTATTTACCTACCAGAATTGTGCATGATAAACATATTCTCGTGAGAAGAAGTTTCACGAGAAAACACCAGTTTTTTAAATTTTATAATTACGTAATTTTACATTCACGGACATGTTTATTTATTTATCGCAAAGAATTTATTTAGAAAAATACTAAAATAGATTTCAAATAACTAATTAAAAAGTTAAAATAAATTATGCTTAATCTCGAGGTTAAACTCAAGTTGCACTCTGCTGATAAAAGCGCAACATTAAATTCTAAAAAAAAAAGACCTAAAATAAATAGTACACATACTGCCCACATTTTTAAACGGATTATCTCAAGGTACAAGACTATTATCAAGATTTTAAATTTACATCCAACAACTTGTCTTGTTTTCGTTTAATGCCATCAGCAAGAACAATATACGCATAATGCTTCCTGAACGGATATCCATTACCCACAAGTTGTGTATAGAGTTGGTAACTGGCAACACTCATCCTTGCACCAGTGTCAATAAATGCAACACCAATGTTTCCGTCAATTTGAATTTTGATGGAATTTCTTTGTCGCACTGGGATTAAAGTATCTTGATTAATGTCAAATGTACTGAAATTTAGGTTGTCTGCCTCCTTGGGTATGCTACATTTTGGGTACTTGCTTCTGACATAACCAGGATTTCCACATCCATAGCTAATGAGTTTATACTTAGTTAAGCTATCTTCAATTTTAAGAATTGTTTCATAGCTTTGCTGGTTCATTTTCACATCTTTTGCTTGCTTCTTCCTACACACTTGAATACTGTGTATGTAATTTTTACAGAAGTCGCATCTTACTCGTTTTTTACAAGTACCTGCTTGAAATATCTCCTTTTCTGTAACATATTGAGCAGATTTTTTTATCGTTGTTTCTTCTATTACTCGTGCTTGCGTGAATAATTTGTGAAACGTACATATCTTATCTCTATTTATCCGTGAACGTATATTGATACGCAGCAGTCCAAATAACAATTCTAATTGCTGAGCTTCGTTGAGTTTTGTCCGGGAGTTCCGCTAGAAAACCTCGTTTTTCACATATGAAAATATCAGTTTAAACACTAGTATCTTGTTTGGGAACAATAAATTATGAGCCTGTTTTGTAGGAGCGAAAGCATTCCTTATCAACGTCACTGCTTCGTCCCATTTGTTAACCAGTGACTTTACACCTTGCCACCAAGTAGCAGTAAATTCTTGCAAAAGTAGTGGTAAACTGAGAGGGCCCTCCTTGTCACTAATGTTGCTCACACTTTTAAAAATTGTTGTTGCAGTTATAAATAGTTGCACAGGATCAGACAAGATGACTGATGTTGGATTCAGACGAGGGCTGCGGCGAATAGGCTTACTAGACAATAGCGAGACCGTTTCTTCTACACTTTAATCTTTATTATATTTCACAAGGTAGACCATCGGACCCAGTTAGGTGCTCTTGGTGCAAACGTTGCAAATATAATTAGATGAATGATGATTATCTGTCATAGTCAGAGTCGTTCTTTCGCATTTATAATATATTGTCCTTAATGTGTAGTCCTAACTTCACAGTTTAGATTTATGTTAAGTTGAACACTCAGGCTTTTTATTTTGGCCTTGATTTTGTCTTCATTTACTACACTTATTGGTTTAAAAAAAAAAAAAACTTTTACGTTAGATATGTCTATGTTTGTATACAGCTTCGCACGCGACACTAAGCTGTTACAGTGGCGGTTGACGATTGTTTCTTTTTTAGGTGGGTGAGGCAGGAAAATTGGGATGGGAGTGGTTCAGGGAGAAATGAGAAGCTCTGAAGCTTGGACCAGGTATCCTTGAGGGGTCTTCTTTCTCTAAGCAGCTCTTATTTGGGGAACTTTACTTTATTGTATTGTAATTAGCATGTGACAGGGTATTTTCTTCCTGCCTTGCCGACGGCTGAGTTTGATACACCTTCGTGGTCATTGCCTTAGGTTTTGTGATATACTCATGCTCGTCGATGCTATTGTTTTTGGTCCATGTAGAGTTTTTTAAACCTTTTACAAACTTTTTTTTATCAGTAACTTGTTCGTTTTCACTTATTCCGAAAACTTTAATGGAATTCACAAACTTACTTTTTAATACTACTAATTGTTCTACTACTTTTATTATCGCGCGAACTTCTTTCTTTATAATACTATTGTTCTAGTATTTCGATTGAATTCACAAACTTCCTTTTTTATACTACTAATTTTCTACTGCTTTTATTATCGCGGAAACTTCTTTACCTTATAATCCTATTTTTTTTAACCGTTCTTTCCGCCAACTTTCCCAACTCCACTTTTCGTTTTTAAAAATCAACTGTGCTCACTGATCACTTCCATCGCGATGAAGAGCCGTCGTTCAGGGTAGTAGGCATAGTTTGCATTTCTACCCTGAGAAAAATTTTCATTTATTCTGGACATGATTAAACAAGTCCAGAATATTTTGCGATAAACGGTGGCTTGAAAAAATGTAATTTGATGTTTTTATAAACATCAGCCACCGTCCCGTCGTCGCTTGAAATTGCGGCGCGTGTATACATGTAATGTATTTTCGCGGCGCGCATTTCTAATCGCGAGAAGCTTTGATCGTAATATGTATGTACATACATATTGAGTTTTTGAAAGAAAATCGTACTGACAAAATCTGCTGAAGGCAGAATTTGTCATGGAAATATTTTTTGAAGGTATGGAATGTGAAGAAAATTGCTGATGCAATTGTTTTGCATGTTTTGAGCATAGTTAGCTTATACGAAAATGTATGATTTAAATTATTTATTTCCCAAAAATACCTTTTTATAGATTTTTAGGTATGCAACAGGTACGTAACTATGTACACAGGGTGTTTCAGATCAAGGGTTCTTCTGGTATACCATGCGATTCCTTGAGGTCAGCTGATAAAAATCCTTCCGCAACATTTAACAAAGATTACAAAATTTTTTGACAAATTAACCTTCCGGAAGTGGCAGCCCCTGGCAGGACACGAACAGTCCCATGCAGTCTACGGGACCGCAAGTATATTTAACAGTTTTCATAATATAAAATAATTGTTTTATTTTCTAACTTTTTATCACTAAAGAACGACATCTTAACTTTTTATACAAATAAGACAAACTCAAAATATTCACGATTAGAATACTCTTTATTAATTGTTAATAACAGCTTTTCTTTTTCTGATTTGTTTGCTTTGGAACAAAATTACATTTCTACGGGCGCGTGGGCTCTGTGCAAGCGCAAACTATATTATCAGGACACAAACACATGCGAGGAGAGTTGGCGACCGACTGATGTGTACGTCTACTGCTTTCGCGGGAAAACACAGCAGCTCACAGAGGTAGATTAGTTTATAACAAAAATAAAAGGGAAATAATATTGGTGCTGACTTATAGACCGCGCACCACTTCCGGAAGAATAATATCAGCCGGACTCAAAATACATATTGACAAGTGCAACTTCTTAAGTAAAGAGACCAAATACCTGGGTCATATACTGACACCGGATGGAATAAAACCAAATCCTAGTAAAATAGAAGTAATTCAAAAGTAATTCGCTTCCAACAACCCGTAAGAGATGATGCAAAAATTGTACAGCCTATGGAAAAATTCCTTAAGAAGGATGCAAAAACTAATCTTAATGAGCTAGCTATATCACAGCGTTTGACAAACTCAAAGAAATTATCATCAATTATCCCATAATCATATACCCCGATCTCAATAAAAAGTTAAATTAAACGGTTGCTAGTAACTTAGCAATCGGAGCCGACCTTACTCAAGATGGTCATCCCATTTGCTATGTTTTAGAACTCTAAACGATCATGAGAAAAACTAGTCAACTATCGAGAAAGAGTTAATGGCAATACTGTGGGGAACGAAATATTTTCGACCATACCAGTTTTGTAGAGAGTTCGATCTGCAAACAAATCTCCAACCAATTATTGGCTGCAAGTAAAGTACACAGATAATGACAATTAATCCAGGGCTATAAAGATGGCAAATACAGTTACAGTTTAAGTCGAATTAACATACATAGAAACCAATGAGTTTAACTTATTCGAGACAACCAAACGCAAAGAAAAGGCAAGTACATATAGGGAAGATCTTCAAAACATAGATAATACTACCATAGATCGCACAAGAACTAGATGACGCATGCAGTACCTAAAAAGTATACAAAATTTATACCGCTAAGACAAGTCAATCAAAAACATTTGCTTTCGGCATACTCTTAAACATGTTATTGTCCATTCCAGAATGCACTACCCATTTCACAATCTGTATACTCTGCTCAAGTATGCCATGCGACATCTAGTTCTTGTTCCATCTATGATACTACTCATCAGAACAAAGTTTTGAAGGCACTGATACTGAAAATTTGAGCATCAGTCCTTTACATTCAATGGAAGTACAAACGGTCCACTTTCAGGAGAAAGATTTAAGTATATCCTTTTTAGAAAATATAGTTAATAGATTTAGAACACAAATTATATTGGTAAATAATAAGGAAAATGAATTTGAACAAATCTTCTTAGATAAGAAAGACTTAGAAGGAGAAACGAGATGTGTTTAAGAGGTACACAGATAAAGGAAAATTTGGCATTTATTCCCAATTCAAGGATCACGAGTACAATAAATTGCAAATGAAATTAATAAAGCTATTTCCAGAGAGACAACGTACAATGTGTGTTATTTTGCAAAAGACATAGAAAACGAGGAATTAAAAAAGCAAATATCATATGACTCTTCCATAAAAAATAATCTGGTCATTCAATAGTAGCTACTTATGAAGACTAAAATCAGAGTACGAAAATGCGCGCTCATGAGCGGCTTTCCGGAGGGCGCTCTAGAAATGTCCTTTGTGGGGAATTATTCCAGGATTGAAAACCGAAACTTTGTTTTTCCCAAGTCGTTTTGTGGGAACACTTACTTTTATTTTTTAATGAAAAGAATTTGAAGAAATTGCTGATATTTGGAAAGAGTATCGATATCAGTACGAATCGATACTTTAAGGTGAACCATATGAGTAGTATCGAAAAAGGTTTGAGTAATACTTATATGATGAGTACGTATCGACACCTTGCAGGTACCAACTATTTATTACTTAGACCCCCTGAAGCAGTGACAGATAATCAAGTATGCAGTGGAAGCTATGTGCAAGTAGTTTTCAAATATTATGTAAAAGCCAGCAGTCTCACGTGATTGCTCTATACATATATACACAAACTATTTTGCAGTATAGTCCACGGTAGGACTCCACCGCGTAAAATAACAAATGATTTTATAAAAGATGTTTATGGAAGTTTTTGTATATCTATATATGAAGCATTACCAAGCCACTGATGAATTCCGTCATGCACAAAAACTGGGACATGAAAGACAATAATGACGAGTGCAGTGAAAATTGTAGTGTCTCCTTTGGACAATTAAATTTAAATTAAAGTAGCGTCGGACGAGACTCAACGCCATTTATGTGATAATTTAACCGATAAGAGACCAGTTTTATAAAATATAATAATAAATATACATAATACAATACTTCGCAAGCATCTTAATGATGTTCGCATTTATAATCAGAACTTTCGTGTATAGTATTCTTTACATATAAATAATTTCTTTAATTTAATAAAATATATTTAAAAAAAAACTTTTAAAATAAATTACTCCAAAAAGTAAAAAATAATTGTTTCTTTCTTAGTGATTACGCAAAAGTTTCTTTACATGAGATCAAACATTTAAAGTCAAGCGAGATAAAATAAGTTAATACATTCAACTTTGAGATTTAATCTGAGTTCTAGCATTTCTTATTTTACAATGAAACTTTTCTTGTTTATATCACTGAGAAAGAAAAAAATATTTTTAACTTTTTAGTGCAATTTATTGATAAGTTATTTTTTTAAAAGTTTACTAATTTTATTTTCTACTTTTTAGTAATCCTCATTACATTTTCGCGAAAAAACTCATAATGGTACATAATCAATGTGACATATATGAATATTAATTCGCATCTACATTCTCTTGCGAACGTTGTGGTGTAAGTTTTTTTCTCTGTGGCAAGTAGTTTAGAAGATTATCACACTTTAATGTAAGTACTTCAATGTGAAAAAATTTGAAAAATTTATTTTAAGTCAGAATCCAAAATTTAAATGTTCCCATGAAATATGTAAAACATTATGCTAAAGCGTTTAAAAGAAAAATTAGGCCCCGCACCAACCTAGGGGTGCAGGTATCTGTACTCAAATTCGAAAACCACTCATTTTAACGATATTCAGTCTGATATAAAGTTTCTTACAGAAGAAAAAAAATATGCCATTTATAGCACTCAGCAAGAGCTTTAATTAAATAATTAATTAATAATAATAATAGTAAATATCACACACGGTACAAATTAGTCAACCTCAAGGGGATAGCTACCACCCCAACCGCAAAACCAAAAAAAAAAAGTACCTATGGGAGTGCTCCCCATTATTCATTCATTCTAAGTCAAAAATCTTCATGTAAAGCCAGGGGTTAGTGAGTGGATAAAAGTTATTTAAAAAATCAAATATGTAGTTTCAAAAATTAACCTTTTTTTTTACTTACCAAAGTTTTCATGAGTTGCTTATTTTGGTCTTCCATATTGTTTAGCTTAGCAATTAGTTCGTCGTTTTTCGATTGCAGTTCTTTGTTCTTCCTTTCACATTGCTGAAGATCTCTCAAATTTTTCATGAGTTGATTATTTTGTTCTTCCATATTGTTTATCTTGGCAATTAGTTCATCATTTTCCGATTGCAGTTCTTTGTTTTGCCTTTCACATTGCTGAAGATCTTTCAAATTTTTCATGAATTGCTTGTTTTGTTCTTCCATATTGTTTATCTTAGCAATTAGTTCGTCGTTATTCGATTGCAGTTCTTTATTCTGCCTTTCACATTGCTGAAGATCTCTGTTAATAGTCTTAAAATCTGTCTCTAATGACGTAAAAAGCGTCTTATAATCATATTTTGTTTCAGCCGTGCAAAGTTCTTGTTCTAAATTTTGTAATTTTTTTATAGCGGTTATATTCTGAGATTTTAAATGACTTATTTCAGCCGATAGTCTATTAATCTTTTCCTGGCGAATGAAAATTTCGTTTTCAAATTCTTCCTTTCCCACCAAAAGAGAGTTTCGCTCCTGTTCCAATTTCATTACATTATCAGCTAACGAATCAGTGGACAATGTTAATACCTTACACTCTTCTTCAGTTTGCTTAATTAGAGAATTACTCTCTGTAATCACTTTTTTTAAGTTGACGTTCTCTTCTTGGCACCTATCAAATTTTCTTTCTAATTCATTTTTGAGTTCCTTCAAGGCTTTAACTTCATTTAGAAGTGATTCATTTTTTTCAATTGCTTTTTTTAATTTGTCATTTAAATTATTTTTTTCTTCAATGTTTTGCTCAGCATTTATTTCAAATTGATGAATTCTGTTTTCAAGCAAACTGCCATTATGTTTTAAAAAATGTAGCTCTTCAATTAATTTTGTGTTGATATCTTTTTCCACATAAATTCTAGACCTCAAATTATGAGTTTCAGTGCTTAATAATATATTTTCCTCTTTCGCAACTTTAATATTGCAGTTTAGTTCTTCCATTATATGTGTTAAATTAATTTTACTCTCATTTAACATTTTTAACTGACACTCAAATCTTTCGCTTATAACTTTCATCAAATCATAGTCTGATTTTAAGCGATTATTTTCAGAATGTAATAAATTATTTTCGACCTGTATATCTCTGAATTTATTATTGGATTCTTCTATCTTTTTGTTTAAAGTAATTGTGTCTTTCTGGCATGTTAATTTAGTTTGTAAGTTTTCATTTGATTTTTTAATCAAAACATATTCAGAGTTTATTTGGTCTTTTTCACATTTACATTCGTTTTGAGTTGCTATGTTTTCGTTATTACTAAGACTTTCTTGTTTAGAAATACTATCTTTGAGCTTATCATTTTCAGCTTTCATTGAGCGCAGTTCTTCACGTAGTTTATGGTTTAAGCATATGGTTTTATTGTGCTCAGAAATAAGATTGCTATTCATAGTGTTTACAATGACACCTTCTTCCCTTTGAGCTTCTAATTTGAAGTGATATTTCTCAAATTGATCCTTCAATTTGTCACGAAGTTTCTCCATATTTTCAATTTTTAGAACGAAATCTTCAATTGTATTATTCATTTCACTCAACTTTTCTATAACTTGGTTTTGTAAATCTTTACTAAGTTGCGTCAATGAGAGATGATTACCTTTATCTCTAATGCAACTACTGTCGCATTGATTTCTTTTTTCGCTATCTATTATTAAACGATACATCTGTTGGACATTTTTCAGTTTTTGATCCAATTGTTGAGTTTTATAACCTATAAGCGACAATTTATCTACAAACTTTATGCTTAAACTTTCGAATAAGCTAGTAATATAAACGTGGATATTTTCGAATTGAACTGGAGAAATTTCATCTATAGCTTCAATCTGTGGAGCACATTTTATTTCAGTTATTCTACACATTTGTACGTCACCAGCTTTGCCACAAGCAATATTTTCACATTTCTCAGATGATATAGTTAACTCTAACTTACCATCACTTATTGGCGAAATATTTATTTCATCCTGTTTAACTACACTTAAAATTTTTTTTTTGTTGATTTGATGTTGCAGAAACGTAATTTGCAAATTTAAATTTGCAATAGTGTCTAAATAATTTGAAATTTGCATATATATATCTTTTATATCTGTTGTCAAAACAATATTACTGTCATCGAAGGGCTCCAAATTAATTAATTCATTCATGCAATCCTTCTTTTCTTGGTCTAATTTTTTGGCTGGATCATCATTCAAATTTTTTTCACATGACTTCTTACTTAAATAAATTTCGAAGGGAGACACATTTTTAAGAAGAGAGGAATTCTCTTTAAGAAATATTATTTTCTCATTTAATTTTTCAATTGCTTCTTTTAATGACATTTCCAATATTTTCATTGAATTAAGCTTCAGCAAACATTCATTTTTTTCAACTTCTAAGTGCTGTACCTGTTCTTGCAGGTCATTATTTTCATTACGATTCAGATTTAATTGCTCGTGCAAAAAAGAAATTTCAGTAGTAAGCTTTATATTCTCATCTAATGTTAATTTTTGTTTAGATCTTAAAGCGCTGACTTCAATTTTCAGATTACTAATTATCTCAATATCACTCTTTTCCAAAGTTTCATTTGTTCTCCCCAATGAGTGAAGGTTGTCTACCCTATTTAACATTGCTTCTTCGAGCATTGCTAGTTTGCCTTTTAAAATACTATTTTCCTTAATTTGTTCACGAAGTTCAAGATCTAAAGTTAAAATTTTTCTATTTAAGTTTTCTGAAGAAAGTTCTTCTGAAGAGTTTGACATAGATGTTAAGCAATTTCGTTCATCGTACATATTTTCAAACTGACCAACATTTGATGAATTTGCGTCCTTTTCTTGCGGCAACATTGTTGCCTTTCTTCTATCGTCACTTACCCTCTTATTCAATTGCATTACCTCAGTGTGAAGAACGCAATTTTCATTTTTTAGACTATCACTTTCCTGAAGAGCTTCCATAAGTCCCATGGAGAGCTCATTATTTTCTTTTTGAAGAAATTCTTTTTCTTCGTGTAATTTTTCAACTCTTTTACTAAGGTCTTCAAAAGCTTGTTCGTATTCCTCGCATTTCTTATTAAGGTTTCTAATATCCTGTTCAGAGTTGTGTGCAAGTGATAAGGCTTCCAATAATTCATTTTCACGCACTTTTTTTCTATGCTCCCTATGCTCTAACTCAAATTCCATGCTATTCTTCTCACTTAACTCTAATTGTAAATTTTTTATTTGCTGCTTTGCGTCTCTCAATTTATTTTCACAGCTTTCGTCTTTTTTTTTTAACGTATTCAAAATTTCAATTTGCTCCGTTATTTGATTTTCCAAATATATACACCTGAATACAAAATGAAAAAAAGCAAAAAAGTTAACGGAAAATTTAATACATAAAATTTCTGAACAAAAAAAGTTAAGTTATGTGCTATTTGAATTGAACTTCATAATAATCTCTCACAAAATTTAAAGATCATGGCATACTTTGGGGGTACGCTCTGATGTCATTTGTTGGACTCAGTTTCTTCACTATTATAAGATGCAAAAAACATTGAAACAACACTCATATATATAATATGGACTGCTTAACTTTATATTTCACGTGGGTTAATTGCTTGTGTCAAAGAGTTCTTACGTCGGTGCCAAAATTGAAAAAGTGAGCACGCAGCTCGAAAAATTATTTTAATAAAACCTTTGGGAGTTCTTCTGTGTATCTAATGAATATATTGTCTAGAAAAGGAAAGGGGGAAGAAGATAAGATAAGATAAAGATAAACAAGTAAAAAAGCTAGAATTGGTCTAAGACCAATTCTTATGATACCCTAGATGAATGCCCTTATAAAATTTCGTATTGTAACCCTTCTGTGCAAGTTTGATTTTTGAAGTGGTTTTTCGCATATATTTCTAAAACGGTTTGTCGGCCAGAAAAAATGATTAGAACCAATTTTATAGGATTTCGTATTCTGAAGAAGTTTTTAGTACAATAAAAATGTCTAGGACTGATCGTTTTCAAAGTATATGTAAAAAACCAAAATTTTTATATGGCAACACCAAGAGGTTACCCGATTTAGTCCATTTTTGAAATTTTATTTACTATTACTATGAAAACACAATGTACCAAATTTCAGCTCTCTATATCGATGCGTTCTCAGGCAGTGTCCAAATATATAGTGGAAAACGAAAGTTTTGTATGGCAACCCCACGAAGGAGTTGCCCGATTTGTCTCATTTTCGAACTTAATTTTACTTTTTTTTTTAAAGTCCGTGTACAAAATTCCAGCTCTCAAGTATACGCGTTCTCGAGTTATCGTGCGTACGGACGGACGGACGGACATGCAAAAATCAGAATTACTTTTAATATTATGCGTGGGTGTCCAATCCATTTTGCTCTACCATCGTTATTTCGAGGTGTTACAAATGGAATGACAAACTTAGTATACCCTATAGATTTCACCTAGGGTATAAAAATGTGAAAGAGCAGATTACATGCAACGAATCAGAATAGCAAATGATTCGTTTTCATAAATAAATGAAAAAAAAGCGGAGTTTTCAGATTTTACTGCCATAAAAGGTTTCCGCGCTTTTGTGAAAACAGGTTTTTCTGAAATATTGACAGTTTGGTCGCATCTTGTTGCTGTAATCTTATGATATTTGAACAGCACGTGCTTCTGTTTACATTCTTTTTGCTCTGAAGAGATAAAGTGGGAGAAACTCATGCTGGATTCTCCGATATTTTCGGGAAAAATGAGAATTTTATTTGACAGCAATTTTACATTTCCTTTCAGCACCTTGGCCAAAGCTAAATTTATCTTTATCTTAAAAAATAGAGGTAGTGTAACCCGATATACAGTATTATGAATAGTTTGAAAGGATTTTGGAGATGTTCAAGAAGATTTTGTAGATCGGGTAATCGTAAATTCTCTCGATTTTTGTTTTTACCTCATTGTCTCAATCGCATTACAATAATGCATAGCCAACTTCATTTCCCCCAATCATGCAAAAGACGAAAGTATATGACATTATTTATTTCATTCTAAAAAAACACGAAAAATTTTCAATTTTGTTCGGCTGATTGCTATCTTTTTATTAGGTTATCTTTGCCCATATTATACATGTCAGTGGGAAACAATAAATTTACCCACCACTTTGCCAAATACTTGTGCACCTAGTATGTACATTGAATAAAAAAATAATAAGGAAACGGCATATCGGGTGAAAACCTAAGCCACTGGGCGAAATGTATTAGTGCGCTGGGTTTGTATTCGTTTCGTCATGGCAGTAATGAAATAGTAACATTTTGAAGGGGAATTTTTTACGATCCAAATTGATATGTAAAATAAACATATTTTTACCGCCCCCTTATTAGTTATATATTCAATGAGTATTAGACCAAGAGCCCGCAGTAAATTTTTGGTATGAAATATAACCAAAACATTTATGCATACGTATTAAGTTAAAGGAAAGGCAATGTCAAAAACAATCGTCTGGTAGGAAATCTCCGCGGCCTAAGTGAGTAATAGTATGTTGAAAACAACCTTTTTTTCAAAATTGAAATACTTATTATAACCACTTAATGCACGTCTTAAAAAAACAGAGAGGCTTTCCTTGAGCACAAATGAGTAGGTCCAAGATGGTTTACGCGCGGCTAACCCCTTGCCAGACGAAGTTAAAGTACTGGAAATTTCGGATTTTTCAATATTCTATATAACCACATGAAATTCGGGTCAGAAGCAGAGCATATCTCTGAGCACAAATATGCAGGTCCAAGACGGCTTGCGCGCGGCTAACCCCTTGCCAGACGAAGTTAAAGCACTGAAAATTTCGGATTTTTCAATATTCTATATAACCACATGAAATTCGGCTCAGAAGCAGAGCTAATATCCCAGAGCACAAATATGCAGGTCCAAGAAGGTTTGCGCGCGGCTAACCCCTTGCCAGACGAAGTTAAAGTACTGAAAATTTCGGATTTTTCAATATTCTACATAATCTCATGAAATTCGGCTCAGAAGCAGAGCTAATATCCCAGAGCACAAATATGCAGGTCCAAGACGGTTTGCGCGAAGCTAACCCCTTGCCAGACGAAGTTAAAGTACTGAAAATTTCGGATTTTTCAATATTCTATATAACCACATGAAATTCGGGTCAGAAGCAGAGTATATCCCTGAGCACAAATATGCAGGTCCAAGACGGTTTGCGCGAAGCTAACCCCTTGCCAGACGAAGTTAAAGTACTGAAAATTTCGGATTTTTCAATATTCTACATAATCTCATGAAATTCGGCTCAGAAGCAGAGCTAATATCCCAGAGCACAAATATGCAGGTCCAAGACGGTTTGCGCGAAGCTAACCCCTTGCCAGACGAAGTTAAAGTACTGAAAATTTCGGATTTTTCAATATTCTATATAATCACATGAAATTCGGCTCAGAAGCAGAGCATATCCCAGAGCACAAATATGCAGGTCCAAGACGGTTTACGCGCGGCTAACCCCTTGCCAGACGAAGTTAAAGTACTGAAAATTTCGGATTTTCCAATATTCTATATAACCACATGCAATTCGGCTCAGAAGCAGAGCATATCCCTGAGCACAAATATGCAGGTCCAAGACGGTTTGCGCGTGGCTAACCCCTTGCCAGACGAAGTTAAAGTACTGATAATTTCGGATTTTTCAATATTCTATATAACCACATGAAATTCGGCTCAGAAGCAGAGCTAATATCCCCGAGCACAAATATGCAGGTCCAAGACGGTTTGCGCGCGGCTAACCCCTTGCCAGACGAAGTTAAAGTACTGAAAATTTCGGATTTTCCCATAATCCATATTACAAATAGTAACCCGTTCCAAGAATTGTTGATAACAAAAAACAAATTTCGCATTCAGACAGAGTTTTTGTTTCAAAAAATATATTTTCTGTCAAATACGCATATTGATAATTTGGTTTCAGTAGTACATTATATTCGTCGCGTTGTTATTATAATGAGTGATAAAAAAAGTACAAAGTGCGTTTTCGGTTTTTGTGGGAATTCCAAAGACTCAGTAAAATCAAATTATTTACTGAAAACACCTTAAAAAATGTATCAATGTGCTTCAAATACGAAGGGTAAATAAATACAAACTCAGTGATATCAATCTTCCGATTTTGGTAGATACAATTAGCGGGTATCATACTGCATGTTATCGGCAGTTTACAGCAATTCACAGGATCGAATCCTTTAACGAAATCAATAAGGAAAAATGTAAGTGACATTCATATAGGTAATATATGAAGTTTTTAATAATATTAATTGATTGTAACTATAGTGCCTTGTACCGATAAAGATATCGAAGATACTTCTCGGGGTAATTCAATTGCTGCGAAATCAACTACAACGTCAGCAACTCATGGCGGAAGTACTGAAAAGTGCTTGTTTTGTGAAAAAACAGAAAAATGCTCTAAAGGAAAAATAGAAAAGCTCATAGTAGGCAGAAAAAGTACACTAGAACACGTCGTGTGTAAAGCTGTATTGCTTGGGAACGATCAAGTGTATCAAACATTGACATGCGGGTCGTACAATGATGATATGAAATATCATAAGCAATGTTTAGCTACATTTTTGCAAGAAGGAAATAATTTAAAGAACAAGCTTTCCAAGTCTTCTAAAAAAAACGATAGCAATATAGCACACAAATACGCACTATTAGCTGTTTGTAATTATGTGCAGGAGCCCATTTTACAGCTAAAAGAGGTACATTTATTTGACCATGTTGTTAGCTTGTATCAGGATAAATTGAATGAGAAAGTTAAATCAATGACGTTTTCAAGAGATGCATTAAAACGGAAATTAGATGATATTTATAAGGAGCGAATCAAGTTTAAAAAAATTGAAAAGAACTTACGTTATTTTGAATGGGTCATTCCACAGAAAATCGACAAATGTTCTGAATGGACCATCTCCGATTTTGATAAAATTTTACAGGTGGGTTGGTCTTCTTATTGATAGTACTTTGCTGAAATATTTTTCGTTTTTGTCCATTTTTGACGGCGATATGGTATTTTGAAATTTGGAAAAAGTGGCAAATTTTGCTTGGAAGCTGTAAATTCAAAACTTTATATCTTAGGATGTATGCATCGTAAGCCCATGAAACAAACTCCATTTGTTTAAGGAAGATTTAAAGCTCCTGAAAAAAATTAGCTGAGGTCCTTTTCTGAAAATTTGTTTTCAAGGATAATGGATATGTTCGTTATCCTTGAATATCTCAAAATGCGCACTCTCGATTTCTTTTATTTTTTTTAATTTAATCCTTGATGGCTTTTGAGGAAACTGTAGAAAGGAGAAAATGGAACTCCTTGAAGTTTGGATGGAGTTATTTTTTAAATATATGTAGTTCAGAAAACTTTAAACGAAAATTGATATTGTATGGTGCGTTATCAAATACTTGTATGCAGCTGGTTTTAAAAATTACAGTGATACAGGAAAATAAAAAGAAAATACACATACTACAACTTTTAGATTGATGTCATATATATACATATGAATATA
Source organism: Dioctria linearis (assembly GCA_963930735.1). Classification (NCBI taxonomy): domain Eukaryota; kingdom Metazoa; phylum Arthropoda; class Insecta; order Diptera; family Asilidae; genus Dioctria; species Dioctria linearis. Next base: position 72,931,402 of record OZ005744.1, on the reverse strand, counting down.
GTTATATCAGAAACCGCAACTAAAGAACTCATTGTTTACTCAATGTTTACATATGAAAATAATCTTTGAAAGTTCTACCTACCATATAATAATTTAAACCTGTTATAATTTTGCTCAACGCATCCTTTCTACCTGTTTTTCTTTTATCGCATATATCATGGCAACAGTTTCCATTTTACCTGATCGAACCTAATATATCTAGACTATGTATATGTATAACAATATATGATCCTAACGAAATTTTTGGAAAATATTATAAGATCGGTTATATGTTAAATATCTATATTTTCTACACTGGTCGCCCGGGGTGAAATGGGGATGCAGGTAACCAATGGTATTTACTTGCATTCGAAACAAGTCAATCTGAGTGAGGTAAATGAAGTATATGTGTATATAATTTAAAGGAAAATGTGTTTCAGTTGTGTTGTATCAGTAATTGGTAAGTATAAAAGTGAGATGACTCCGTGTATCTGAAATTATTAGTGCAACGTCGTTTCAATTAGTAAGCAACACATATTTCGCAATTTTAATTTTTTTTAAATTAGTTTTCTGAAATTAGTTTAAGTTTAATTATTCTTATAAATCGTAACTGTATATTATTACCATATATACAATTATAGCATTAAGCATGGAGAATCATTATAAACTACGGGAGTGTTGTAATCCTTTTTTAAAATCAAGTCATTCCTCTAACCGCCAAAATTTAAGAAATGTTACCAAAGGGATGATAGAGCGTCTACCAAATTTACAGCTGAAATGGAAAATATGCTCGCAGTGCCGATTAGAAGTCTATAAGTTACCCGGTCCTTCACCTTCTGTAGAGATTGAGAATCCCGAGGATATACAAAATATTGCTGATAGTCAGGATGTTGAGTTTTTCGACAGAGACGCTGCTCTCAACTGCTTGCAAGAGTGTCTTCATTACTTAGGAGAACCAGAAATTCAAAGGAGGCGAATGAGTGATAGCACATATGTGGAAAGAGAACTGAAAAGCATTATGGATGCCATATCCACTAAAATTTTTAATGTACCAATCGTCCAAGAAACAAAATCTAGTGGATTTTCGGAAAAATTCGCGAATAAACTGAGAGAAAAGTATATCACAACACAGGATAAAAATATGAAATGCATGATATTGACACTTTTACCGGAAGACTGGACTGCTACAAAAATCATGGAAACATTTCCAGGAACTACGAGCTATATGTTGAGGAAAAGTAAGCAAATATTACAAGAACAAGGAATTTTATCTATACGCCCTCGAAAATCTATAGACATTGATACGAAATTAAGATAAATGACGATACAATTTTATCTTAATGACGAAATCAGCAGGCCCATGCCTGGAAAAAAGGATTTTGTTTCAATAAAGGTAATAGTCAATTTTTTCAAGGATTCTTTTAACAAAATTTTATTCAGGTTGATGGTGAAAGGAACCATGTGCAAAAAAGGTTACTTTTAGGGAATTTGAAGGAAATACACCTAAGCTTCAAGTCATCGCATCCAGAGAACAAAATCACTTTTTCAAAATTCGCCTCCCTTCGACCGAAAAATTGCATTTTAGCTGGTGCTTCGGGTACTCATTCTGTCTGCGTTTGTACTTCACATCAAAATATAAAGTTAATGACTGAAGCTATCAAACGCAAAACACATAGCCAACAAAATATTACCAATTATAAAAGCTGCATATCCACGATGATCTGCAATCCACCCGACACTAAATGTTTTTTAAATAATTGTCCACAGTGCCCCGGCTTTCTTCCTTTAAAAGAAGAACTAGAAAAGGTTTTCGAAGAGAATTGCGTGGAGACAATTACATACCAACAATGGATATCAACGGACAGATCAAATTTGGAAACAATCACTGAAAATACTGATGACTTCTTAGACGCATTTCAGAAAAGGATGACTGTATTAATTCCACATTCCTTCATTACAGAACGACAAGGCACCTTTCTCAAGGAGATAATGGATTCCTTAAATCAAAACGAGTTTTTGGTTATTATGGATTTTTCGGAGAATTATTCTTTTGTGATTCAAGATGAAGTTCAGAGTTTTCATTGGACTAATTCACAGGCAACCATACATCCTTTCGGTATATATTTTAAAAACGGAAATACAAATATTGAGCATACAAATTTGGTCATAATATCGGATTGTCTCAAACATAATACTGTTCTTGTATACCTTTTCCAGCGATACCTAATGAAATATCTTAAAGAGAAATACGGTTTTATAAAAAAAAATTACATATTTTTCAGACGGTTCGGCATCTCAATACAAAAATAGAAAAACCTTTCTAAATATTACCACGCATGATGCAGATTTTGGATGTCCTTGTAATTGGCACTTTTTTGCAACTGCTCATGGAAAGAGTGTATGTGACGGCCTCGGAGGAATTGTCAAACGTTTAGCCACGAAAGCTAGTCTACAACGTCCCTTCAATCATCAAATAATATCACCTCGTCTGCTTTATGAATGGGCGAGTGAAAATATTTTGTTCCTCAGGAAGAATATTACCAGGAAGAAATTAACTTGAATGACAGATTTTCAAGAGCTCATAGAATTCCATCGACACAAAAACTTCATACCGTAATTCCGGTCAACGAGGGAATTGTTTTGATAAAAAGATATTCGTTTTCTTCCGAAGGAACAAAGTACAACTTATTGTCTGGCGCAAAGCTCACAAATACCATTGATGAAGACACATCTGGCTTTATCATCTATGTAAGAAGTAGCACCTGGTGGTTGGGCTACATTATTTCCAATGACGAAAAGCACGAAATGTTTAAGGTAACAACACTTCATCCAGCAGGACCTTCTCTTCACTTTCAATTTCCGAATGCACCAGATGTTCAATCAGTTTTAAAATCTTCATTAATATGTCAAATTAATCCTCAAATGAATAATGGTGTTTATATTTTAACAGCCAGTAAAATTAAATATATAGCAGAGTTAATTAAATTAAGGAAATCTTAAATATACAATGTACATAGGCCTCATATTAATTTTAATTTTACTTATAAATATTTCTAAGATACTTATATATATAAAAAAGTTAATTAAACATATTATATTATTATCAATACGTTTCTTTTAATATTTTTACGGTAGTTGACCATTTCAGGATATAATCCTAGCTACATTATGTAGATATATTATATTAAATCTGAGTACTCAGCACACTTCATTATTTTCGTTCGAAGTTTTCTGAACTACATATATTTAAAAAATAACTCCATCCAAACTTCAAGGAGTTCCATTTTCTCCTTTCTACAGTTTCCTCAAAAGCCATCAAGGATTAAATTAAAAAAAAATAAAAAAAATCGAGAGTGCGCATTTTGAGATATTCAAGGATAACGAACATATCCATTATCCTTGAAAACAAATTTTCAGAAAAAGGACCTCAGCTAATTTTTTTCAGGAGCCTTAAATCTCCCTTAAACAAATGGAGTTTGTTTCATGGGCTTACGATGCATACATCCTAAGATATAAAGTTTTGAATTTACAGCTTCCAAGCAAAATTCGCCACTTTTTCCAAATTTCAAAATAACATATCGCCGTCAAAAATAGACAAAAACGAAAAATATTTCAGCAAAGTACTACTAACAATAAGACAAACCTACTTATCAAATTTTATCAAAATCGGAGTTGGTCAATGCACAAATTTATACAATATTTGTCGATTTTCTGTGGAATGACCCGAATGCAACTATAAATGAGTACAACGACAGTTTATTGAAGGAAAAACTCAAAACTGAAAATTTGAAATTGACTTTAAGGTAATTAATTAGTATACATATAGAGGCATTCCGATGCAAAACTTCACAGCTTTTTAGAAGTTTCTACCATCTGTAAAATTACGCCAATATTATTTTAGGGACAAATCCACAACAGGCGGTATTTAAGTTGAATATTGTACGCTCAAGTCAAGTTCAAAGAGATAAATAATGAAAATTATTTTGATATCGAAGAGACGCTAAATGGAGATATGTATAATTTCAGGATTATTTAGATTGCCTATCTTCGGAATTAAAGCTTTTCGCTAGTTTTGCACCGTATCACACCTCTTTCAGAATATTCTGTTTTGTGTTTAAAAAATTTTTTTCTTAACACATCTTGCAGAGATGTCGCATACAAATTAAGGGAAGAGATTAAAAATCTCGAAAATACAGCTCTTCCCGATATTCTAATATTGAAATCTGTGATAAATAGTGAAGTTAAAGTTCCTGAGATGTTGCACGAATTTTTCCGACATCTTCTTACTGGACCAGATTCACGATATGGAAAAGGGTAAGATGTAAATAGGAGAATAATGTCACTTTCCAACGATGCTATTTATTGCGTTTCAAGAGGTCGAATAAAACCGGGAAAGCACATCCCATTAGGTTAGTCTCTATTGTAAATTAAATATATATAGTCTTATATATATTTCATAGGTCTTGCGATGAAAAGTCTTACAAGTAGTAGACGCGTCATTGAAATTTTAAATAAATTCGGTCATTGCGTTAATTACCACAACGTCGGTATTTCTGGTAAGTCTTCAAAAGTAACTTCGCGTATGTATAATATTTTAAGTATTCTTTCATGTCGAGATAGGCACCCATTACAATAGGTGCAGACGACTACATGTTTTGTTAAGTGCCAGCTATGCAAATTCTTCACTTTCAAATTTTCATGGAACAAGAAAATGTACATATTGATGATCTTAAAGCTGATTTTGAATTATTTGAAAACTGTGGGCTTGGGACAGAATTACCATCAAATCGTGTATCAGTTATTTCACGTTATGCTATGTATACTGCAAAGACATTAAAAGGCTGCCATGGAGCAACAGCAGAATACTGGATCAAATACGTTGAAATGGTTAATTTAAGAAATGATTTTTCAAGAAGCATTAGATGTGGGGATTTTAATTTATACCTATTTTCTTTAAACCAATTGGCGGCATATTTCTTTGCTTTGAACCATCCTAATTACGCGCGATGGACTGTCAAAGAAGCAGATAATTTATCAAGATTGAATGCAACTCATCCTGATCTAGGTCACATACAAAAATGTGGATTCGGTGTGAAGAGGACCAATAACAACTTTTCTATGTCAGCAGTAGATTTAACTTTAGAACAGACCATAAATGCTGATGCTGCAAATAGATTAACCGGTGTTGCATCGTTTACAAATTCTGTATCTGCGAGACAAAAATGGGCCAAAACGCACACGGATAGAACACCCAATATTTCATCGTTATATAATTTACTCGGAATGTCGCGAAAAGACGATGTAACACGTGATTTAAAGCCAGGTGAAATAAGACGATTTTCATAAAATTTGAAAGCAGTGACAAAAGAAATTAGAAAATATCATAATCCCTTCTCAAATGAAATAAATAGCAATATGCTTAGTAACATTTGCACTGGGAAAACTGTATCTGAACAAACCAAGAAGTTCTTGCTAAGTGTAAAAGAAAGTGGTTTATTTAAACGAAATAACTTCATAATGGAGTGTCGAAAGGATGCGGAAAGGATGCGAAAAGGTTCGAAAGCGCTATTTCAAGAAGGATAATTCAAAATTTCACTTCTGAAAATACAACTCAAAACAGACATGGTAGTTGGAAAATTTATGAGGTAAAGATGGAACGGAACTTAATAGGAAGGATTTTATTTGTAGCTTCTCAAAATAGTGTAGATATCAAAGAAATGACACCAATACCACAAACATTTGGTCACTTAGATGGATCTATAGTAAAAACAGATAAATCAATTTTGTCAAAACATTTGGAATCCACAGTCGTAAGCTCTTCGCCAAATGAAGTAGATGCCATTGTCGTTGATGGTTTCTGTTTGCTACATACTTTAGGAGAATTACCATTAACTTTTGACAAGCTTGCCATGCACATATTAAAAAAGATCTGCCGAATGAATGCCAAATATATTCACATTGTGTTTTATACAATTGTAACACCTTCTATAAAAGATATTGAACGAGATAGACGAAACTGTTCACACGAACAAGTAGAATTTAGTGTCTTAAAAAAAACCAGAAACGACACAACTCATTTAAAAAAAGGCTTAATGAATTCTTAGTACAAGAATGGCAACAAAACGAATACTGTTCTCATATAAACGAAAACGAAATTTACGCCACAAATGAGGCTAAGTGCTTTCTTTTTAAGACTAACGGCGATAATACGATTCGAGAAGAAGTTGGAGAGCTAAAAAGTTCTCAAGAAGAGGCAGATACTCGTATGATGTTGCATTTATCCCTTTTACAGAGAGACAGCTCAGTTGTCATTAAGTCTACGGATACAGATGTACTCATAATAGTGCTTTACAATCTGCCTAACCTTAAAAATAATATAAAAGTATGGATCGAAGTAGGAACTCTGTCTAAAAACACTCTTAGGTATATTGATGTTAATTTAATTTACCAAGAATTGGGACAAACACTTTGCGCAGCTCTACCTGCATTTCACAGCTTTACAGGATGTGACTATACTCCCTCTTTTTTCAAGAAAGGAAAAATAAAACCTTTTAAAATTTTGGAAAGTAGACCAGAATTGCAGTTGACATTTTCTAAATTTGGAAACGAAGTAGATCTTAATGAAGAAGATTATACATTATTAGAAAATTTCGTCTGTAGTATATACCGGACAAAAGCTGTAAAGGTTGACGAAGCCCGATATGACATTTTTTACAAATCCTGCAAGCCTACATCAGAAAGAGTTTTTAGAAATATCCGAAGTAAGTGATATTTTTTTGCAAAAGGTTCATGAGATTCACTGCTACATTCACACTAATATTTCTTGTCACCATACCTTTATCGTCTCACAAGCACAATCTCTACTTTACCTTTAAACATAGTGAATTCTCTGTGAACCTTTGGAAATGGCAGGAAACTGCTTTTAATTTTGTTTATTATAGGTTTCGAAGGAAGTCTTCTACCCACAAACAAAGTAGTTCTGTTGCAACAAATATACAGAAGCAATTATATATGTTGTATATGGAAGAATGCGGTGAAAAATGAAGAAATTAAATTGTCACCAACAGAAAGTGGTTGGGTGTTAGCAGAAAATAAGTTGAAAATTAATTGGTTCGAGGGAAATGCCACACCTGAAAGACTGCAAGATATCCTTAAAGTTGATGTAACTGAAGAAAACGAAAACGATCTGCTCCCTTGTGATTCATCAGATGACAGTGATTCTGAAAGTGATACTTGAATTCAAAGTATAAATTGAAAAAAAAAAAAAAACGATTTCTAAAAGTAAAACACAAATGCTGGAAATTGTAAGATTTGTTTGATATTTGTCAGTACTTCAACTTCGTCTGGCAAGAGGTTAGCCGCGCGCAAACCGTCTTGGACCTACATATTTGTGCTCAGGGATATTAGCTCTGCTTCTGAGCCGAATTTCATGTGGTTATATAGAATATTGGAAAATCCGAAATTTTCAGTACTTTAACTTCGTCTGGCAATGGGTTAGCCGCGCGCAAACCTTCTTGGACCTACATAATTGTGCTTAGGGATATTAGCTCTGCTTCTGAGCCGAATTTCATGTGGTTATATAGAATATTGGAAAATCCGAAATTTTCAGTACTTTAACTTCGTCTGGCAAGGGGTTAGCCGCGCGCAAACCGTCTTGGACCTACATATTTGTGCTTAGGGATATTAGCTCTGCTTCTGAGCCGAATTTCATGTGGTTATATAGAATATTGAAAAATCCGAAATTTTCAGTACTTTAACTTCGTCTGGCAAGGGGTTAGCCGCGCGCAAACCGTCTTGGACTTGCATATTTGTGCTCAGGGATATTAGCTCTGCTTCTGAGCCGAATTTCATGTGGTTATATAGAATATTGGAAAATCCGAAATTTTCAGTACTTTAACTTCGTCTGGCAAGGGGTTAGCCGCGCGCAAACCGTCTTGGACCTACATATTTGTGCTTAGGGATATTAGCTCTGCTTCTGAGCCGAATTTCATGTGGTTATATAGAATATTGAAAAATCCGAAATTTTCAGTGCTTTAACTTCGTCTGGCAAGGGGTTGCGCGCAAACCGTCTTGGACCTACATATTTGTGCTCAAGGAAAACCTCTCTGTTTTATAAGACGTGCATTAAGTGGTTATAATAAGTATTTCAATTTTGAAAAAAAGGGTGTTTATACTATTACTCGCTTAGGCCGCGGAGATTTCCTGCCAGACGATTGTTTTTGACATTGCCTTTCCTTTAACTTAATACGTATGCATACATTTTTTGGTTATATTTCACACCAAAAATTTACTGCGGGCTCTTAGACTATATGTACTGAGTTCGTCGCTAAGTGAAATTTTCGTTGCAACATTTATCTCACCTAAAAGCGTTGCCAAAACAACCAACTTCCTCGTTCAACGCAATTTTTCGTGGTTTTCTTCATTGGTTTCAATGACAGTTGCATAGACGCTGATATTTTGTGTAGTATGCGCGGAAATAAATATAAATACACATAAAGTCTTTGCATTTTATAATAATTCTTTTTAATCAATAGGTAATATTTGTCTATATTTGAGGAGGAGGTTTTTTAATAATCTCATTTTAATTAATTCTCTTTACTTCAGAGAAAAATGCAACGTGAATACAGTTGGAGAAAAAAACAAAAAGCTTTTATTCAGATCTACCGGGGAATACGATTCGATCAAATCGAATCGAATTTCTTCAAGAAGCATTTTCTACATTTAATACAATTGAATCGAAGATTTTTCAAATTCAATAAAAAGCAATTGCCGGCTATTTTTGATTGTAGCTGAAGAATATTCGATGCGATGAATTTTACTAGAAAAAAATGCTATATGAAAAATCTAGATTCGATCGAATCGAATTCCCCGGTAGACCTGATTGTATCTCTAAGAGGGAAATAACTAAGGAAATAGGTAGATTCCACTGTATCTGAAAGGGATAAACGCCAGATATTTTTAAATGAAACGTAAACCATGGAGCCGGCCAGATTAAGGCAGAATTGAAGTCGCCAGTGGCCACCAGACCCATTAGGCTAATCATACATAAAAATAACAAGTAAAAAAGCAAGAATTGGTCTAAGACAAATTCTTATGATACCCTAGATGAATGCGCGTATGTAATTTCATAAGGTCACCTCGCTGTGCAAGTTTGGTTGTTGAAGTGGTTTTTCACATATATTTCTAGAAAGGTTCGTCATACAGTAAAAATGATTATAGCCAATTTCATTTGATCACCATTCCTGTGGCTCCTGGCTACTGGTAATGGATAAAATCCTCATCAATTTAGAGAGAGGGTTTTAAGGCAGTTGCCCACGCGGATGACATTTGTATCCTGATAACTGGCAAACTTCTCTACTATTAGTGAAAGGCTCGAGTATGCGCTGCTTAAGCTGGATAACTGGGCCAATAATAATGGATTGAGTGTAAACCTCTACAAGACGAAGTTGGTCCTTTTTACAAGCAGGCAAGTGCTATTGCAGTGTGGCCTTCTACACGTGCAAGAGAATATTTGGTGGAAACTGGGGATTAAAACCCAGAGTGGTACGTTGGATATACACAGCCATAGTTAGGCTCATACTCTGCTACGGCTCCACGGTCTGGTGGACGGCACTGACGAAGAAATGTAACCTGGATGTGCTGTCAAAAATCCAGAGGGCCGACTGTATGAAAATAACTCGGTCTCTGCGCACCACGCCCACGGCGGCACTGGATGTCGTGCTTGACTTATTGCCGCTGGACCTCTATTTTAGAGGTGTAGCGGCAATTAGTGCTGGCAATATACTCCAGAAGAGAGACTGTAGTGATTGCAGGGAAGAAACAGACTACCAAGTACTCTCTTGACTTTTGGTGGAGGTTTCAATGCAATGATGCCAATCAGGAGTGAATGGGATGGGAAGGAGATGCTCGTAACATCCGATATTTCTATATTTACGGATGCTTCCAAGACGAGTGCGGGCACAGGGGATAGAGTGTACTCCAGAGATCTCCAGTGGCACAAGTCTTATAGAGTGAAATGCAATGCAGCCTTGCGGAACTGACTATAAGGCACAAGGTGGGTACCTGGCCATAAGGATAATTCAGGCAAAGAGATGGCTGATAAGTTGGCCAAAAAGGTCTCTGAAATGGATAGCTCCGCAGCGCTAGCTATACGAGGTTTCCAAACGGAGCTTTAAAAGAAAAAATCATCAGGGGCGACTTTCAAAAGGCAGGCTTCCTGTGGACCAGCAGGGATACCTGCCGTATTGCCGTATTGCGAGGCAATTGTGGCCTGCATATGACGGGGAAAGGACAAGGAAACTGCTTAATGTCAACAGAACAAATACCAGGAATCTAGTAGGGGACCATGCTAGAGTCCTGGGTATAGCGGCGAACGATTTCTGCGGAGTCTGTAAGGACTCGGAGGAAATCGAGTCCGTCCAACACGTGCTTTGCGAGTGCCCCGCTTTAGTGCATAAAGGAGGTAGCTACTTCTTTTCAAGTCTGGGGAGCTGCAAAGTAAAGAGTTGAGATATATCCCGAGTTTTCTGAGAGAAGCAGGATGGATGGTAAAGAGTCTCTCAGATATATCTTGAGTTTCCCTAAGGAAAGCAAGCTGGATCTAAGGCGGCTTGAAATGTTATCCCATGAGGTCTAAGGGCACAATAGACATACTACAGGTCTAAGTGATGCAGCCTAACCTAACCTACTGCGCGAACCAAGCAAATCTCGGGAAAAAAAACTATGTATTTTAGAAATTGTGAAAAATTACCAAATATCATTAATTGATGCAACAGTAGTATGGATTCATGCTAACCAGTATTTATTAGTTTTTTTCTTAACTTATCTAATTCTTTTTTTAAATGTATAGAAACTAATAAAAGTCAACGTCTAAAGTTCTTGACATGGAAATCTGTAAATATAATGTGCTAAAATAATTTTGCTTCAAAGTATGGTTATATATAGTATCAGACGTTTTTCGGTCACCGAAGGGGTAGGCAGACGAGGGCATACATGTAAAATGATGACTTAATTCGAAAATGCAGAATAATTTTACTTTCCTAAATTTAACACTTCCGGTCAACTTTATGGAATGGGAAAAATTATAGCCCAAAAATAGGTCTGTTTAATGAAGTCGAAACAAGTTCAGAGAAGCTCAAAGCAGAGCAAGGCAGTTCACTTTAGGTTAGCTGTCAAATTAAAAGTAGAGCAGGTAAGCACCGAAAAAGGCAGGCAGATGCAGGAATCTCTTAAAGCATACTTTTTCTGAAATTTTTGAAAAATTAATATCAAGAAACATATCAGAAATGTCAACACATTTACAGTTGTCAAATGCCTGCTCTAAGTTGCTCCTTCGAAAAAGTTAGGGCTGAAAATCTTGCTCTAGGTTACTCCACTCACTTTAGAGACTTTAGTAGACTCATGAAATGCAGTTCAATTCATAATAGAGTACTTTAGAGTAGTGTTCTGAATTCATGAAACACGGTTTTGTACTCTTTTCTGCTCAAGAGTAACCTAGAGTAGGTCATTAAACAGACTTAATAATTATCATTTTAAATCATATTATAGCGTATATGGTCCATAAGTTACAGGGTGGTTTTTATAATATCGTTCTCAAATATTCTTATTCTGAGTATTTAGGGATTAGTTATTAGAATTTCACTTTTTTGTTTTCTGAAGTTCATTTACAGACACATTAACCCTGTTCACGAGCGCGATACGATACGTGCGATATTTTGGTGACGTCCTGCTCTTTCTATAGATCTATATCTACTTGCGACTGATTTTTATCGCGCGATACGTTCACAAGGTTGCTATATACACCACCTTAACCAAGCTGACTCACCCGGTTATTCGTATGTGTTATCCAAGCACATACTTGCTGCAGTTTTAATTACTGTAGAGCTTGATTGCTCCAGTAATATCACTGAACACACTTTTCTATTTTGTGACTGCACTGAAACTCCCTTTTTTTTTTTAAAAAATAAGGATTAGATAAAACAATAAATGAGAATAAATAACATAAATAACTAGGTTAGACTCAATAAAAAATGGAACACGAACACTGTCAACATGGATCAACAAATCAATTTAAACAATGTTAAACGTTAAACAAGCAAACCAAACCAAAAATGGTTAAATAAACAAAAAAAAGTAATGTAAAAAGAGCATGCATGACAGGCAGTAAAACCGAAATAGCTAAGATATATATATAACAAGTGAAAAAGCTAGAATTGGTCTAAGACCAATTCTTATGATACCCTAGATGAATGCCCGTATGAAATTTCGTACGGTCACCCATTTCAGCAATTTTGATTTTTTGCTTTGGTTTCTAGCATATATTTCTAGAACGGCTCGTCGGACAGAAAAAATGATTATAACCAATTTTATATGATTTCTTATTCTGAAGAAATTTTTAGTACAATAAAAATGTGTAGGACTGATCGTTTTCAAAGTATATGTAAAAAACCAAAATTTTTATATGGCAACACCAAGAAGGGGTGACCCGATTTAGTTCATTTTTGAAATTTTATTTGCTATTAGGATGAAAACCCAATGTACCAAATTTCAGCTTTCTATGTCGACGTGTTCTCAGGTAGGGTCCAAATATATCGTGGAAAACGAAATTTTTGTATGGCAACCCCACGAAGGAGTTGCCCGATTTGTCTCCTTTTCGAACTTAATTTTACTTTTTTTTTTTAATGTCCGTGTACGAAATTTCCGCTTTTTAAGTGAACGCGTTCTCGAGTTATCGTGCGCACGGACGGACGGACAGACGGACATGCAAAAATCAAAATAACTTTTAATTTTATGCGGGGGTATCCAATCCATTTTGCTCTACCCTCATTATTTCTGTGCGTTACAAACGGAATGGCAAACTTAGTATACCCAATAGATTTCATCTAGGGTATAAAAATAAAGTGGCATTAGAATTAAAGATAAATAAAAAATAGGTAAAAAGGATAGAAATAAAAAGCATTGAAAAATAAAATAATAAAAGTAGAAAACTGCACAAAATATATAAATTAAAACTAAAATGCCTTAGATAAATAAAATAAACAAAATAATAGACCTAAAAGAGAAAAGAAATTACAATTATATAACAATATAAGTTAAATCGAAGAAATAAATATAATAGATAGGAAAGAAAATGTTAGAATTAAAGGAAAATGCATATCAAAGCAAAATTACATATGGCTACTAATAGTAATAAAGAAAAAGATGTGTTTTAACAAACTTAAAATTAAAAAATTAAAATAATAAATAATGATAACATCTAGTATTAGAATAACAAGACCATAACCCATAAAATAGATAGTAACAAAAACTAATACTAGATAGGAAAATACTTTTACATAGTCTAGAATAAAAAGTGTATAATTCGCGAAGCAAAACCAATAATGTAGTAGAAAACAATAGGTTAACACAAAACAAAAACAAAAAAAAACAAAAATATTCAATGTGTAAAAATCCTACCGAACCGACCTAGAACCGCCACCCAATACTAGCACCCCAATAAAAGTAAATAAGAAGGGAATATTACTTAAATTACTCTAAGCTAATAGTTAAAAAAAAATTAATCCAAAGCCGAAAATCTATTAGTATCGATGAAAAAAAAATGTTTTTTATTGGTGAATCATTGAATACTTCGAAATTTTGTATTGTAGATTTCCGAAACGCTAGTTACATGGATCATACAAATTGAACGAAAGCTCAGAGAAAAGGTACATAAGATAGTTTGCAAACAAATTCATTATAAGCAGGAATTGGCCAAATTAGAATCATAATTCATCTTCAACGTCTGATAACTTAACGATTATAAACAGATATCTGAATCTCTGAGCTTCTCTAAAATCAAATGTCAGCGAATAAACACACTCAGAATCCTTCAGAAAGAACAGATTTGATCGTTCTTTGTTTATTAAAATCAGCTACCAACAGAATATCAATTAAAAGAAAGCTCCCGACCTCATCAACTAACAAAAACGACAAGAATACAAATTCAAGAGGGGAAATGGGAAGAGATTATCACACCTGAAGTAGGGTTAACCATTTTTTATTTATTATTTTTTTTACACAAAGTAGTAAGGATGATGAGAAATGCTTAGAAAGTGGCGTCCTAGCTCATCCTCGGCTGGTCAGCTGATACATGGAGAGGGGGGGGGGGGGCATGACCTGGCGTTTAGTGGCCGTCAGTGGGTAATTGAAGACGGGTGAAACACGCGCACAGTCCGTGCCGAAGTAATATGGAATGTGGCCTAGAACACAAACTAAAAATAAATAAGGCTATTGCAATGCGTACACAAGACTTACCAACGCCAACCCAGGATTGGCACTGGTGAGGGTACAACGGCAGGTCCAACCACATTTCTTTCCAACATACGACCTCACCTCCACAGTCGAATGGTGAAGGGTAGCCGGCCAGTCTAGAGGTCATCACGGTAGCGCCAGTATGGGCATCACGTGGACACATCTTATACGACCTAGATAGCCTACACTCTAGTGACTCGTATGTACGGTAGTATTGTCACCGTACGGTGAACAACATTTTGGGCGTAGCTATAAAATCGCTGGTAAAATGAATGATGCAATATTTCTGAATATCAGACGCCAATGATCCATTTGAAGAAAAATCACGACAATCTTTAAAGCATCCAACTGCAACATAATATCCATCAGGCACATTTTCAATACAGAATCAAAAAAAAATATACAGTAATCTGATACCTTAGATAAAGCGCCAAAATAGCACCCACAACAACTTCCCTGAGAATTATTCTCTTCAAAGAATAATATCTCTTTTTCTCAGGGGGAAGGATTGTTACATACCTAAAACATACCTGAAAAAAGGTAGTAAAATAATTATTTAAAATAATAAATTTTCATATAAGCTAATCATGCTTAAAAGCATGAATAGCTTATCAATTTAATCAGTGAAGAAAATTGCATCAGCAATTTTCTTCACATACCATTTCGTTTTACAAAAATGTTGCCATGATGCTTTCAGCAAAATTTGTCAGTAGAAATATCTAATTAAAAAAGAATAAAACCAAAGGCAAACCGTACCTTCAGTACGATTTGTCGTAAAAATTACAATATGTATGTACGAACGTACATACATATCACAAAAAAGCTTTCGCGATAAGGAGTGCGCGCCGCGAAAATACATTATACGTATACGCGCGCCGCAATTTCAATCGACGGGACGGTGGCTGATGTTTATAAAAACATCAAATTACAAGCCATCGTCCAACGAAAAATATTCTGGACTTGTTTAGACAAGTCCAGAATAAATGAAAATTTTTCTCAGGGTAGAAATGCAACTATGCATTTTCTACCCTGAACGAAAGTGATCAAGAGCCGAGTTGGTTTTTAAATCTGCTAATCGGCGGTTCGGCGGTTGAAAATAGAGGGTTCGGTTTTGAAAAAAAAAGGATTGTCAGGTAAAAGACAAGAAGGTGTTTTTTTTTTGTGAAACAAGGAAATAAATATCTTGTAAAAAAAAATTCGGCGGTCGGTTAACTAGGTTCCATAAGAAATAAACATTTTGAAACAAGGAAATAAATATTTTGCAAAAAAGATTCGGCGGTCGGTTAACTAGGTTCTGTAAGAAATAAGTATTGTGAAGAACGGGAATAAAGGTATTTATTTAAAAAAAAAGGGAGTTTCAGTGCAGTCACAAAATAGAAAAGTGTGTTCAGTGATATTACTGGAGCAATAAAGCTCTACAGTAATTAAAACTGCAGCAAGTACGTGCTTGGATAACACATACGAATAACCGGGTGAGTCAGCTTGGTTAAGGTGGTGTATATAGCAACCTTGTGAACGGATCGCGCGATAAAAATCAGTCGCAAGTAGATATAGATCTATAGAAAGAGCAGGACGTCACCAAAATATCGCACGTATCGTATCGCGCTCGTGAACAGGGTTAATGTGTCTGTAAATGAACTTCAGAAAACAAAAAAGTGAAATTCTAATAACTAATACCTAAATACTCAGAATAAGAATATTTGAGAACGATATTATAAAAACCACCCTGTAACTTATGGACCATATACGCTATAATATGATTTAAAATGATAATTATTAAGTCTGTTTAATGACCTACTCTAGGTTACTCTTGAGCAGAAAAGAGTACAAAACCGTGTTTCATGAATTCAGAACACTACTCTAAAGTACTCTATTATGAATTCATGAAACACGGTTTTGTACTCTTTTCTGCTCAAGAGTAACCTAGAGTAGGTCATTAAACAGACTTAATAATTATCATTTTAAATCATATTATAGCGTATATGGTCCATAAGTTACAGGGTGGTTTTTATAATATCGTTCTCAAATATTCTTATTCTGAGTATTTAGGGATTAGTTATTAGAATTTCACTTTTTTTGTTTTCTGAAGTTCATTTACAGACACATTAACCCTGTTCACGAGCGCGATACGATACGTGCGATATTTTGGTGACGTCCTGCTCTTTCTATAGATCTATATCTACTTGCGACTGATTTTTATCGCGCGATACGTTTACAAGGTTGCTATATACACAACCTTAACCAAGCTGACTCACCCGGTTATTCGTATGTGTTATCCAAGCACGTACTTGTTGCAGTTTTAATTACTGTAGAGCTTGATTGCTCCAGTAATATCACTGAACACACTTTTCTATTTTGTGACTGCACTGAAACTCCCTTTTTTTTAAATAAATACCTTTATTCCCGTTCTTCACAATACTTATTTCTTATAGAACCTAGTTAACCGACCGCCGAATCTTTTTTTGCAAAATATTTATTTCCTTGTTTCACAATGTTTATTTCTTATGGAACCTAGTTAACCGACCGCCGAATTTTTTTTACAAGATATTTATTTCCTTGTTTCACAAAAAAAAAACACCTTCTTGTCTTTTACCTGACAATCCTTTTTTTTCAAAACCGAACCCTCTATTTTCAACCGCCGAACCGCCGATTAGCAGATTTAAAAACCAACTCGGCTCTTGATCACTTTCGTTCAGGGTAGAAAATGCATAGTTGCATTTCTACCCTGAGAAAAATTTTCATTTATTCTGGACTTGTCTAAACAAGTCCAGAATATTTTTCGTTGGACGATGGCTTGTAATTTGATGTTTTTATAAACATCAGCCACCGTCCCGTCGATTGAAATTGCGGCGCGCGTATACGTATAATGTATTTTCGCGGCGCGCACTCCTTATCGCGAAAGCTTTTTTGTGATATGTATGTACGTTCGTACATACATATTGTAATTTTTACGACAAATCGTACTGAAGGTACGGTTTGCCTTTGGTTTTATTCTTTTTTAATTAAATATTTCTACTGACAAATTTTGCTGAAAGCAAAATTTGTCATGGCAACATTTTTGTAAAACGAAATGGTATGTGAAGAAAATTGCTGATTTCTTCACTGATTAAATTGATAAGCTATTCATGCTTTTAAGCATGATTAGCTTATATGAAAATTTATTATTTTAAATAATTATTTTACTACCTTTTTTCAGGTATGTTTTAGGTATGTAACAATCCTTCCCCCTGAGAAAAAGAGAATTATTCTTTGAAGAGGAATAATTCTCAGGGGAAGTTGTTGTGGGTGCTATTTTGGCGCTTTATCTAAGGTATCAGATTACTGTATATTTTTTTTTGATTCTGTATTGAAAATGTGCTGAATGGATATTATGTTGCAGTTGGATGCTTTAAAGATTGTCGTGATTTTTCTTCAAATGGATCATTGGCGTCTGATATTCAGAAATATTGGCATCATTCATTTTTACCAGCGATTTTATAGCTACGCCCAAAATGTTGTTCACCGCTACGGTTGACAATAAACCATATACATAAGTGTCCCGAGGGGCTCACTAGCGTTGCTAGTCTCATATATGTGGTCCACGTGATGCCCAACTGGCGCGGACCCGTTCGACTGGTCCTGCATAGAACCGGCCGGCAACCCTTCACCATGTTGGGGGTGGAGGTCGTTGTTGGAAAAATGTATTGGGTGGACCTGCCGTTGTACCCTCACCAGGGCCAATCCTGGGTTGGCGTTGGTAAGTCTTGTGTACGCATTTGCAATAGCCTATTTATTTTAACTTTGTGTTTTGTTCTTAGGTGCCACATTCCATATTACTGGGCGGCACGGACTGTGCGCGTGTTTCACCCGGTCTTCAATTACCCACTGACGGCCACTAAACGCCAGGTCATGCCCCCCCCCCCCCCTCTCCAGGATCAGCTGGACCAGCCGAGGATGAGTAGGCCCGCCACCTTTCTACTGCATTTCTCCTTACTCTTTTTTTTGTGTAAAAAAAAATTAATAATAAAAAATGGTTAACCCCTACTTCAGGTGTTATTATTTCTCCCCATTTCCCCCTCTTGTGTTTTGTTTCTTGTCGTTTTTGTTAGTTGATGAGGTCGGGGAGCTTGCTTTTAATTGGATATTCGGGGTGGCGATTTTAATAAACAAAGAACGAGCAAATCTGTTCTTTCTGAAGATTCTGGAGTGGGTTTATTCGCTGACATTTGATTTTTAGAAAGCTCTGAGATTCAGAATTGTATCATCGTTTATATTTTAAGCATACGACGTTGAAGATGAATTATGATTCTAATTTGGCCAATTCCTGCTTATAATGAATTGTTGTTGCAAACTATCTTATGTACCTTTTCTCTGAGGCTTTCGTTCAATTTGTATGATCCAATGTACTAGCGTTTCGGAAATCTACAATTTTCGAAGGAGTATTCTTGTTTCAAAAAAACATTTTTTTTTCATCGATACTAATTAGATTTTCGGCTTTGGTTAATTTTTTTTTAACTATTAGCTTAGAGTAATTTAAGTATATTCCCTTCCTTATTTACTTTTATTGGGGTGCTAGTATTGGGTGGCGGTTCTAGGTCGGTTCGGTAGGATTTTTACATTTGAATTTTTTGTTTTTTTGTTTTTTTTTTGTGTTAACCTATTGTTTTCTACTACATTATTGGTTTTGCTTCGCGAATTATACACTTTTTATTCTAGACTATGTAAAAGTATTTTCCTATCTAGTATTAGTTTTTGTTACTATCTATTTTATGGGTTATGGTCTTGTTATTCTAATACTAGATGTTATCATTATTTATTATTTTAATTTTTTAATTTTAAGTTTGTTAAAACACATCTTTTTTCTTTATTACTATTAGTAGCCATATGTAATTTTGCTTTTATATGCATTTTCCTTTAATTCTAACATTTTCTTTCCTATCTATTTATATTTATTTCTTCGATTTAACTTATATTGTTATATAATTGTAATTTCTTTTCTCTTTTAGGTCTATTATTTTGTTTATTTTATTTATCTAAGGCATTTTAGTTTTAATTTATATATTTTGTGCAGTTTTCTACTTTTATTATTTTATTTTTCAATGCTTTTTATTTCTATCCTTTTTACCTATTTTTTATTTATCTTTAATTCTAATGCCACTTTATTTTTATACCCTAGATGAAATCTATTGGGTATACTAAGTTTGCCATTCCGTTTGTAACGCACAGAAATAATGAGGGTAGAGCAAAATGGATTGGATACCCCCGCATAAAATTAAAAGTTATTTTGATTTTTGCATGTCCGTCTGTCCGTCCGTCCGTGCGCACGATAACTCGAGAACGCGTTCACTTAAAAAGCTGAAATTTTGTACACGGACATTAAAAAAAAAAGTAAAATTAAGTTCGAAAATGAGACAAATCGGGCAACTCCTTCGTGGGGTTGCCATACAAAAATTTCGTTTTCCACGATATATTTGGACCCTACCTGAGAACACGTCGACATAGAAAGCTAAGATTTGGTACATTGGGTTTTCATCCTAATAGCAAATAAAATTTCAAAAATGAACTAAATCGGGTCACCCCTTCTTGGTGTTGCCATATAAAAATTTTGGTTTTTTACATATACTTTGAAAACGATCAGTCCTACACATTTTTATTGTACTAAAAATTTCTTCAGAATAAGAAATCCTATAAAATTGGTTATAATCATTTTTTCTGTCCGACGAGCCGTTCTAGAAATATATGCTAGAAACCAATGCAGAAAATCAAAATTGCTGAAATGGGTGACCCTACGAAATTTCATACGGGCATTCATCTAGGGTATCATAAGAATTGGTCTTAGACCAATTCTAGCTTTTTCACTTGTTATATATATATCTTACCTATTTCGGTTTTACTGCCTGTCATGCATGCTCTTTTTACATTACTTTTTTTTGTTTATTTAACCATTTTTGGTTTGGTTTGCTTGTTTAACGTTTAACATTGTTTAAATTGATTTGTTGATCCATGTTGACAGTGTTCGTGGTCCATTTTTTATTGAGTCTAACCTAGTTATTTATGTTATTTATTCTCATTTATTGTTTTATCTAATCCTTACATTTTGTTTGTTTGTTTTTTAATTATAATCTTTATTAGGCCTTGCTGCCTGTTTTGTTTTTTGTTGTTTCATTTGGCTTTTCTAGTTACCATTTCACATATTTTAAATTTATATCATGTGTTAAGGTCTATTTTTACAACCGTTTTCCTTTCTTTTCTATATATTCTATTTTCTGTTTATATTTAATTCTAACTTATTTTATTACATATTTTTAATACATTTCATCGACACTTATAAGTGTGTTTTATTTTATTTATCTCTAGTCCTATTTAGTGCACTTTTCGTTCATTTCTATATTGTTTTTTTTTATTTATTCCTGTTTTCCTACTAGATTCTCTATTTGTATTTAACTTTATTTTTTATATGTTTTTAGGACTTTCCGCCTGTGTTTGTTGATGCTATTTTATTTTTTGCTTTTTACCATTTTTCTATACGTCCTTTACAGATTTTACCAGGTCTACTTTTTATGTCCTTAATTAGATTGTTTAGTTGTCCATATTGACAGTGTCCGTGTTCCATTTTTTTTAAAAGATTTGGACTGATTTTGTTTTAGCGAGGCTTCTAGTTCGCTTTAAACTGGGTTAGGGCGCCGGAGTTCGTTCTTCTAAAGGAATTCCCTCTGATGAAATTTCGGGGTTACCTTGTGGTTGATTTCTCTGTTGTCTCATCTTGATGACAACAGGGTTAAGATATTTTACTGCCACCACAATTATTATGGCCACAACAAGTAGGCTCGTAAATGATATAGAGGTGGTGGTGGACAGGATATGGGAGTTTCTGCTCGATACCTTATTACTGTATTGGTCTAATTTGTGTTGTCAGTAAAAATTGATTTATGGATATCGTCTCCCGTTAAAATCTCGATTTTCCCCAGACTGTGGTTTTGAGTTTCCTGTGAAATTTCAGTCAGGTTTACTTTGAGTAGAGAATGGTTTAGCTCAGGAAACTGATTCGGCTGAATAATTTTTAGTGGATATTTACTCTGACCTGCGTATTTAAGCACTTTGTCACCTATTCGAACTTGACATGGTTGCGTTATCTCAAATATCCCTTGTCCTTCCAGTTTCGAGATCACAAAGTGGTCTGGACATGTGGAGGTGATAAATGAAAATAGCCACGCATTTGGCTTGTTTAATTTAATCAACATGTCCTTTTGGGAAACTTGTACTCTCGTCCCGCATTTGGACACTTCATTTAAAGGATTATATAATAATTTAATGGCACATTCGTTGGATGCTGCCGCTTTGATTATAGGCGTGTTCAGCCGGCCTATATACGTGTTTTCTTCCAAATTACTTGTTATATTCTTGAAAATTTTCATGTCCTCGCCTTTTAATAAGAGAAATTGCTGAGTTTTTGCGCTATTGGCTATGTCTGGGTCTGGAATTAATGAATAATTTGCTGACTTGGGTACAGGATAGCATTGAATCTGTTATAGCCTCATTTTGGGCAGATTAACAATTGGGAGCACCAATTTGTTCTGCATAAGGACTGACTGATCTCCTGCTGTCTGATATAGGACAGACAGGCAATTTTGATCATTCGGACAATTCGAGGTTGTTTTGCGATATATTTTTAGCAAGTTTTGTGGAGACAGGAGGAGTGGGTGAATATGGTTGGTTCTACTAGCCATTATTATAGCCAGAAGGGCTTGTTGTCGATATTCGACTTCGATGATTTGGAGCAATAAGCTTGATATAATCTCTTGTCTTAGTTGCCTCCTTGTTAAATCATCGGCCACATGGTGGAGATCGTTTATCTGCTGTGCTATTTTTTGTTCTGTCTATTAACATAGCCAGCGGCTTTTGAATCTTTTCCAAGGTAGTTTTTACAACACTAATTTGTTGTTTCTCTAGCTCGGCTAGGGCTTGTGTATTTGATTCAAGTTCTTCTAACCTGCTGTAAATTTATTTCTCGTTATTGCTGTCCATAGTGCCAAACAAATAGTGCATGGCACTGCCTATTCCATCAAATAGCGATCTGGCCTTGCGTTTACCTGGTACTAGTTCCTTTATAGTTTCCGTTCGCTTTCGTACGCTGTCTATTATAGCGTGTATGTGTAGTTGCTGTACGTTACACAAGTCTTCTGGGTTTGTTATATTTATACAGAGCTTATACACCAAGTGCTCTGCATATTCTACTAGCTTTATCTGGGCATCTAATTCATCCAAATCTATCTCGGTGAGGACATTCCAGGTATCATGATATACCATGAGATTTCCCAGGTCCTCGAAAAGTATACCCGAGTCATTTAGCTGGATCATTACATAAGGTTTGTCAGCGATTGTTCCAGTTGTGTACTGGATGAAGAGGGCAACTATGATGAATTTTAGCGCCATTTCTGTGGACAATTCGGAAGAAGAAAACAATCCTTTAGGCATATTTGTACTTGCATTGTGCCGTTTTAAACTGGGCAGTGCAGTGACTCCACCGCAAATATTTATGGGAAGGTATTGAAATGAGGTTTAATGGACACTAAAGTAGGAATTTCAAGTCAACCTGGTTCATTTTTATTCAACATGCTCTTACTCGAAATATGGTTTTAAACGATTATTATGTACCGTTACTATACGTTTACCAATTTTGATGGTGGTATTCACATCACTTGGTATTGCGATTACCTGATAAGGTCCTACCCAGATTTGAGAAAGCTTATGTTTTCTGCTTTCATTCTTGATGAGGACCGTACTGTCTTATCGTAGTATCCCTTTGAGCGCTGGTTACTTGCCAATAAGTTCTGTCGTGCCGTGGCATATGATTTTTGGAGCTTATACTTCAGTATATGATAATAGCTCTCATGATTGTAAACGGGTTCGGGATCCCGTTTTAAATTTGATGGGACATCCGCTGTGAAGCCGTATAGGCAGTCCATTGGGGTAAGTTTAGTACCCTCGTGTACACTGTTGTTGTACACGAATGCAGCGGTTCGTAGGTATTGGTCCCATGTTTTGGGATTTTCATCCACGATTTTTCGCAGGTCTATTCGCACGCTCTAGTGCTCCATTAGACTGTGGGTGGTATGCTGAAATCTGTAACTTCTTTACCTTTAGAAGCTTACATATCCTTTTGAATAATTCACTCAGGAAATTTGTTCCCTGATCGGTGAGTATTCTTTTGGGTATGCGATAGCACGTAACGATTTCATCAAAGAAAACCTGCGCTACAGTGACTGCTTCTGCGTTAGGTATTGCATACCAGTCGACAAGTTTTGTTAATTATCCTGAAAAGTCAAGATGTACTTATTACCTGATGTGGTCTCTTCTAATGGACCTAAAATATCGAGGTAAACTTTGTCGAACGGTTGTTCTGCGATGTCCGTGATAACCATTGGAATTTTATATTGTGGAGATGCTTTCATCGTCTGGCACTTTGGGCATTTTTTAATGTATTTTTTGATGTCGCTAAGCATGTGTCTCCACCAATACTTGCGTCTTATGCGTTTGTAAGTTTTTATGACACCTTGATGGCCACCGAATGGAGAATCGTGATAATCTTTTATGATTGTTTGAATCTCAGTGGGGCTCGTAATAGCTTCGGATGTCTTACCAGTACTTACATGCGGGCCAGGCGTTGTTGGGTCTAGTGTTTCCGCCTCAGTGAGTTGAATTTAGTTTTGGTCCGCTTTCGTGTGCTCTTCTGTCTCCAAACTGGAGCTATTTATTGTCTCTTGAGCCTTTTGCTTCTGAGCTCGAGTCACGACGAAACAATGAGCGGATTTCTCTTTTTTCTTATTATTTGTGGAATTGTCTTCCTCCACATCTGAGTCCATCGTGTGGTGGACTAGGGCTTTAACCGTTAAGGTATTGCCTAAGCTGTCTTCTTTTAATCCGTGAGGGATGCGACTTAGCGCATCTGCATTAGTGTTGTACTTCCCTGGTTTATATTCGAAGTTGTAATCGAATTCAGATAATTTGTGGTGAAATCTCACCAAACGGGAAGTAGGGTCTTTCACATTGAAGACACCTTTGAGAGGTTTATGGTCAGTATAGACCGTGAATTTCCGGCCTTGAAGATAGCACCTGAAATTCTTGGTAGCCCAGACAATAGCCAATAACTCTTTCTCTATAGTAGAGTAATTTCTTTCGGCTTTGTTTAATGTGCGGCTTGCATAGGCAATGGGCTGGTCCTTTCCGACTTCTCCTTGAGAAAGAACAGCTCCTAGAGCCTCGTTACTTGCGTCCGTAGTAAGATTAAAAGATTTTGTGAAATCGGGATAAATCAAAAGTGGTGGGGAAATTAAAGCATTTTTTATGCTCTGAAATGCTTCTTGGCATTTCTGTCCAAGTGAATTTTACATCCTTTCGGAGTAAATTCGTGATTGTACGTACAATTTTGGAGAAGTCTGGAATGATTTTCCTATAGTAATTGGCAAGTCTTAAAAATGACTGAACTTGCCTTACTGTCCTTGGAACAGGAATTGTTTGGACGCAGGCCGTCTTACTTGGGTCTGGTAGGGCTCCTTCACTAGAACATTTATGTCCTAGGTAAACAACTTCTCTTCTCTGGCTGCAGTTTCAAGTTGTTCTCTCTCAACTTGTCGAAGACTTTTCTCAACTATTCGTTGTGGTCGTTTAGATTTTTACCATAGATGATAATGTCATCTAGGTAAACGAAACATTCGAGGCCTTGTAAGCCTGTCAGGACGAAATTCATTAGGCGTTGAAATGTGGCGGGGGCTCCTTTGAGCCCGAATGGCATACGCTTGAACTCGTAGTGTCCATACCTTGTGCTGAAAGCAGTTTTATGTCGATCTTTTTTGTTGACAAGAACTTGGTGATAGCCGTTGGCCAAATCGAGTGTGGTGAAATACCTTGCGTGACCTAGTTGGTCGAGAATATCCTCGATTCGGGGTAGCGTGAATGCGTCTCCAATTGTCTTTTCGTTTAATTTACGAAAGTCGACAACGACGCGCCACCTTTTTCACCGTCCCGTCCCGCTTTCTTGGGGACAATTAGTAGAGGTGAATTCCAAGGGCTTTTACTAGACTAGACTATCCCGCTGTCTAGTATTTCTTTTAGCTGCTCATTAATTACTTTCCGCTGTGTTTCAGGTAAGCGGTACATTTTTTGATTGATTGGTGCTTGATCTTGAACCAATGGAATATTGTGCATTATCGCATTTGTATAGGTGAGTTTGTCACCTTTGAGGAAGAAGATATCGTTATACTCTTCGCAGAGTTCTGATATCGAAATTTTTTCTTCCCCGGTCAAATTAGGGTCTAGGCTGAGTTCTTGCTCTAGCCTAGAAATACGCGGGTATTATTTTTGGTCGTCCGGAGTCTCATAATCCGGGTATAGATATCGTACATGTTATAAAATTGCGGATTTTTCAGCTGAACCTTGAGTTGACTTTTTCTTCCTGTTTAACATGTTACCTGTAAGTAGATGAGGATTATTTGATTCCTTTTGAGGCTTTATTTCGTTGTTTTTAGCATGTTGCAGGGTATTTGCTTCCTGCTTTGTTGACGGCTGAGTTTGGTACACCTGTGTGGTCTTTGCCTTAGGTTGTGTGGGATACTCATGCGCGTCGATGCTATTGCTTTTTGACCATGTAGAATGTAGGCTTTAGAGACTCGCTACCGTTCTTATACATATGCCCGTTGTTTGCTTAATAATGATTTATGCCTCGGGATTTTGGACGAAAGAGCTATATGTACCTTTTTGGCAGGCTTTAGATACTCATTACCGTCTCTACTTAACTTGGCTATTTCTTTTGTGTTCAATCGTTCCTTCGTATTCGGTATGGAAATGTGCGTAAGTTGGTGGTCGTTTGTGCGCGTTAATGGGACTATTGTGTAGTCGTTTATTGGATATAGCTGTAACTTTAAGCTATGTATGACTACTTGATGACTGTTAGCGTTGAGAATACTAACCAGCACTAGTTCTTCTCCAGATGACAGTAAACTGTTTGCCAAGAAGACTCCATCGCTTATCTCTTGGGATAAACAGAGCATTTCTTCTTGAGTTTGTAACGGGACTGGGGCAACAATTTGAGAGCGCGCAGGTATGCAGATTGGTTCCTTAAAGGTAACCAATTGCTGCCTGATTTCATCGGTGTCTTGTTCGCCCAGACAGCTCATTTCACATTCCTTGAGCCCTTGCCCTTTTGGAGCTTGGCAGCCAGTTTTTCTCGTTTGAGAAGCCTTGAAGACGTTTTACTGTAGCGACACTAGAATCGGTCTGCTGAGGAGACTCTATTTTATTAGATGGGAGATTTATAGTCGAGCCGGGGAGTTTTGGGTCGACTGTACGTCGTTTCCCTGACTCCGGGCCTCCCATTTACGTTTTTGTTGACTACGCTTAATATATGTCCAAAACGGCCAGAGAACTCGCACTTTTTTCGCACATTATAGACTCTTGAGTTGTTGGAGCCTTGTGGGTCTCTAGATCGTTAATTTGGTTGTCCACTGTTGTTGTGGGGTCTCTGGAAACTATTGTTGTTTCTTCTGCAGTCACGCACGTCATGATTATACATTTTGCAGCTCACGCAATAGGGCGTATTTTTCCTTTTGAGGCAATCAGCATATGTGTGGCCTCTTAGATTACAAAAACTACAAGTCATTTTATTCAAATAGTTATTTTTATTGTTTACATTATAATTTTTATTAGGAGATCTTGGCTCCTGTTTGACGTATGGTGATGTGTTTGCCTGTGTGAACTGCGGCTGCTGAACGTCACTATTTGTGTTTGACAGGGTCTGAGGAACTTGAGCGAATGGAATTATGCCTGGATTAAATACGCTGTGATTTGCTGATGAATTAATTTGGCTAATTTGTGCGGTATTTGGTTTTGTTGCGCTTATTGAATGGGGTATTGTATTTTGTATCACACTTTGCTGAAATTGCCATGAAGGTTGCAGGAATAGAGCACTTTGCTGGAGACGTTCCATGTCAAGTGCTCTTTGTACGAGGTCATCCACAGTGCCGTCTATCAGGGTCAGAAGATATTGGCACATATACGGGCTATTTACGCCAGTCTTTAATGCATTCTTTGCGAAATCTTCCAGCTACGTTTTAACAGCTGGTGCTGCTGTGACTCCGTATTTGGATTCTGCTGCTTCATTGCAGAGTGCCAGCATCTGTTTCACTCGTGCCGTGAAGGCTGTGACGTTTTCTAAAGGATACTGCCTTGTTGTAATTAACTTGTTTACCAGTTCCTGGTAAGTTTCTCTAGGCAGGTATGTGCGATTTAGCCGTTCTTCTACTTCTTTGAAAGTAGTGGGCATATTTGAGGCAAAAAGCTGGTAAGCTTCGCACTTGTATGAACTGGTTCTTTCGCGATATAATAAAAAAGGAAAAAAATAATAAAAACACAAGACTATTTAATGAATCGATTTAACACCGCGCCGGAGACCTCAAGACTAAACTTTTTTATCTAGTCAAAAGCTTTTCTTACTGCTCTGGGAAATTATTTAAGCATCACATTACAATATGATCATTTTGATAAACAAGCGCGCGCAGGCATTTGAAAATGCTGATCTAATGTCTGCGCGTTTGTGTGAACGTGATTTTATGCAAGTTTTAAAATATTTTTAAGAAGAAATGAAATTATGTTCCCATGCTTTTTATATAAGGTTTTATATTATATTTCCTGTAGCTGTAACTCCCCCTGCCTTGGTCTGGGGCTCCGACGAAGTTATTTCTATATTTATTTCGTTTGGTTTTTCTCTTTTTTGTTTTTTATACGCAATTATCAAAATACTTACAATCACAATGATACAAACTATTAGTATTATATTGAAACTTAAGTTTACAACTTGTCTATTATGGTTCCTGTACAAGATTTCATCTATTATTTTCCTATTCTTTATGTTATTTAAATGTAATTCTTGTAATTCGATTTTCGGTACTGTAAAATTCTCTTTAATTTCTGTAATGAAATTTGGAATAATGGGCTTGTCGTTAACAGTTATTTGTGTGTTTTTGTATATATTTTCTTTTATTTTTATTGTGCAATTTTCAAATCTGATTAATTTACTACCCTTAATTTCTAGTTCTAGAGTGTTACAATTTTGGGAAACTTTAGTATTCTTCAAGTTTTTAGTTATCACAATTCCTTCACTAATTTCTTTTATTTCTTCCTTTTCCAACATTTCCATATTAGATTCTTTTTCAAATTGTTTTCTACAGGTGAAATATAATCTTTATTTTTTGTATCTATTAGTATTTCATTTTGAGGTGGGTGCAACGATTTTCTTTGTTTATTGGGAACTGGCTCAATCAATGAATGATTACTATTTGATCTTGCCAAAATGCTACTGTTATCTTGATATTTTGCAATGTTTCCAGGTTTTCTACAAATTCAAATTCTTTGTCTGTTAAAATATTTCTAGTTAGTATCCCTAGTTTACTTGTGAAAATTACTTGTTCTATTTCGTCTAAATGAGTCAGTAAAAGGTTTGTGTCGTAGTTTATCTGATAAATTTGTTGCATATAATTGATTCTGTGCTCTAGATCTATTAATTTGTTTTCCATTTGTTTGCTAAATTCGTTTAGGAATTTTTCTATAAGGGTTTGTTGGTTTCTTATGTGCAATGTATTATTTTGGATTGAGTCTGACAGGTCTTTATTTATTTGAATTTGTTGTTATTTTCGTATATTAGCGCTTTGTTATTCTGTGTTATTGCTTCTAATTTTGCTGTTATTTCTTTTTCATCTTTACTATCCATGGTACCTGCTAGAATTTTTAATCTTTACCTAGAATATTTATTAAACCTCTTTTAACTTTGGAGTGTGGTTTTAAATTGAAAATTTTTGTCTCTAGTAGTTTAAGGCTATGGTCCATTGTGCTAAAAATTGGTCCTATCTCCTGTGATTTTGACCTTAAAATCTCTATGTTATTTGTTATACGGTTTTTGGTTGTTTCATATTCAGTAATATTAATTATATGTATTATTTTATTGTAGTTTTTTATTAATGTTACCTCTCCTAATTTAATCGTTATATAGGTTTTTCAGGTCAACTTAACGTTTTTTCAGATCAACTTAACGTTTATTCAAACCAAAATAACGTTTTTTCATTTCAAATTAAAGATTTTTTATTTCAACTTAAATATTTTTCATTTCAAATTAACGTTTTTAAATTGAAATTGGTTTTTTCAAGAATATATCTATGAACACTTGCCAAAATAAAAAATCATCTTAGTCTTCTGATTACTTTTGTTTTATTGCATGGCTCAATTCTTAATTATTTTTTTAATGTTACAAATTAAAGGAATAAATATCATTTAAACAATAAATATCATCAAGGTAATTATCGAACGTAAGTTTAAAAAAGTTAAAAATTATAATTTAATTGGACCCTTTAAATTTCAATCAGCAAAAAAATGAACAATACCATATTATCTAATAATGAATTGAGTGACAGTTCCTCTAATGATTCTATTCCGTTGGCTCATTATCGCAGAATTATGGAAGTAAGAGAGGATTCAGATAATAGTGGTGATGAAAATAACCCGAATTTAGTTGTTCGTCAGAGGAGACAACGTAATTTAGCAACCAATAATAAAATAAGCTTGGAAAAAAAGAATTATTAATAAAATTTTATGAAGAAGGTAAGAGAATAGGTGAATCAGCAGAACTGGCTGGTATTAATAAAAATACGGCTACATCTATATTACGTCGGTACAAAAATGATGGGGGTGTGGTTTTGACCAGAAATCGTGGTGGTAAAAGGCAATTGAAGTTAACTACGGAAATTTTAAATATAATTGAAGAAATAGTAGAACGTAATCCGGCCATTACTATAAAAAATATTAAGATTAAAGTATTTGAAAGCAAAAATGTAAACCTTAGCACAACAACCATCTTTAATGCTTTGAAATATTTAAAGATAACGCTAAAACTAGCTACTTTTAACATTGATCGTTTTAACTCGGAAAGTACCATAGAACAGCGTAAAAATTATGCTATGCGCTTTTGCAAAACGCCCCACAGCAACGTGAGAAAATTATATTTATTGATGAATCTGGATTCAACTGTCACCTTCGGAGAGCTAAAGCTCGCTCAAAGAAGAATACTGCAGCTCATGTCATAGTTCCTACCATAAGAGGACGAAATGTGTCGCTCATTGCAGCCATCAATTTACATGGCATAATACATAAAAAAATAATATCAAACTCAACTGTAAATGCAAACATTTTTCAGGTGTTTTTAGATGAGTTATTCAATAAATTGGCAGAAGCTAATATCACTAATGCTTGGTTAGTTGTTGACAATGCAAAAATACACAAGACTAGTGTAATACAAGATAAGGTTAGAGAGACCACACACCAACTAATGTTCCTTTCCCCATACTCCCCAATGCTTAATCCAATAGAAAAAGTTTTCTCGAAAACTAAATTGGCTGCAAGAAATTTGTTGGCTGATTCGGAAAATAGTTTAAATTTAGTTGATGTAATTAAAGAATCTTTGGCAAGTGTGACCTCTGCCGATTGCAATAATTATTACATGGACATGACAATGAAATTACCAATGGCTGTAGCAGGACACCCATTGTATTGATTCATTTAAATTCATTTTTTTAACTTCAAATTTAGTTTTTTAAATTCAACTTTATTATACAGTATGTTCCAAAAATAACGCAACAGTGAAACATAAGGTATTTTTATTAAGTTGAGTATACTATTTTTTCAATTTAAAAACGTTAATTTGAAATGAAAAATATTTAAGTTGAAATAAAAAATCGTTAATTTGAAATGAAAAATCTTTAATTTGAAATGAAAAAACGTTATTTTGGTTTGAATAAACGTTAAGTTGACCTGAAAAACCTATATATCAGTTGTTATTCGTCAAGTCCTGTATTTCTATCCGTTGGTCTCCTACTAGTAGAAGGCTGATTGGAGACTCGGTCTGAACATTACCTGAAATAACATTTCGCATTTAAAATTTTATGACGTGTACTTTTTTCATCTACATTAATTTGGAATCTGGTTTTATTACTATTCTGAAATTTCCTTCTTTTCCTAACGTGAGCTTTGTAGTATTTATGTCCTGTATCCTTGTCTTTTACATGATCATCATCAACTAATTCTGTATCTATTTTCCTAAATTTAGAGTGGTTTTTACCTCCTCTTACTTCTTTAATGTAGTTAATACCTGGTTCTAGAGATATATTTTCCCTATTTTCATTTAGTTTACCAATGATCTTGTTTTTTTTCTCTAATATTTGCTTATAGATTTCTTCGTATTCGTCGTCCTTAACTTTTCCTTGAATAAAATCTAGTGGTGGAATGAATTGTATTATTATAGTATCCATTGATTAGAATTATTTGTTCTTCTATCGTTTCGTTTTGTGTGCTTTAATATCCTTAAATGTTCGTTGATAGTATTGTGCAGTCTTTCGATATCTGCATTACTATTATGGTTCGAATTTGAATTATAATGTATCTGGATATTTTTTTCTTTGAGGAAATTTCTCATTAGGTTTGCTTTCATACCTAGCTCGTTATCTGTTACTATTTTTCTATGTTTCCGTAGGTACTAATGTATCTCATTATTGCTCTTCTAAATTCCGCTTCACTTCGATTATTAATTCTAACGAACATTGCTACTTTGCTAAATTTATCTATCATGGTGGCGAAAAGACTCTTATTTATAGAATAGAATACATCTAAATGTAAGATTTGATTCGGTTTATTTGGTGTTTCTGATATTTTGAATTGTGACTTTGTAGGTTTCCTTTCATATTTTTCCAAGATGCATGTTTCCAGTTATTGATGAATTCTGTGACTTTTAGTTTCATATCCGGACGATAATATTCACTTTTGAGTTCTTGATAAACTTCATTGATTCCTCTGTGGTTATTTTCCAAATGCTTTTTTTCTATGAGAGTTTCCAATTCTTTTTCATAGATTACATCTTTTAATAGTGATTTACATCTGATTATTTTATAATTCTTAAAATTCGCTTCGTATACCTTTTGGAGTTTTTCAAATAACTCGTCGTTTAATAGTACAGCGTTTGTATATTTAGGACTAAAATGATTTTTTATTATTTGAATTAAAGTTTGGTCATCTGCAATTTTTAATGCGATTGTTTTACGTTTTTTGTCGAATATGTTTTTATTTTTTATTCCTAATGACCCTGAGTGCTGAATTTTTATTATTATTTGGTTTCTGTAAAGGTTAATAGGAGTAATCGTTTGTACTAATGTGCAAGCATTTTTCACATTTTCGTTGTGGTTTACTTCCACTCTACTTAAGAAATCGGCTACTTTATTTTCTTGCCCCTTCTTGTAGGAAGTTTCATAATCATACTCCTCAAGTTGTAATTTCCATCGGATAAGTTTACTGTTAGGTTCTTTGAGTTTACTGAGCCAAACTAGTGGCTGATGATCTGTAAAAAGTTTTATTTTTCTTCCAAAGATGTAGGGTCTGAATTGCTTTAGGCACCATACTATACTAAGGAGTTCTTTCTCTATAGTTGAATAATTAGTCTCATCATCCATCATCATTCAGAGTTCTAGAGACATAAGAAATTGGCTTGTTCTCTTGGGATAGTACCCCTCCTATCGCGTATTGACTCGCGTCAGTTGTGACTTCGAAAGTTTTAGTGAAATCAGGGTAAGTTAATATTGGGGAAGTAATTAATTTGTTCTTAAGGGTCTCAAAGCTTTTAATATAATTTTTGTCATTGGCGTCAACTTTGGAATTTTTCTTTAGAAATAGAGTCATGGGTTTAGCTATGTCAGCAACATTTTTGATAAATTTCCTGTAATACCCTGCTATACCTAAAAATCTTTTAATTTCCTTTGCAGTTTTGGGTATTTGGTAATTCTTAATAACTTCAATTTTTTTGGGTTTGGATGAATACCTTCCTCATTAACTATATGTCCTAGGAATTCAACTTCCTTTCTCAGGAATTCACATTTATCCAACTGGACTCTAAGCCTGGCTTGCTTGAGCTTTCTAAAAGTAATTTTGAGGTTTTTTATATGTTCCTCTAAGCCGTTAGAGAACACAACGATATCATCCATGTATGGTAGACATTCTTTTCCAATGTTTTCCCGAAATATATTATCTATAAGTCTTTGAAACGTGTTGGGTGCATTTCTTAGACCGAAGGGCATGCGACAAAATTCATAATGTCCATTATCGACTGAAAATGCTGTCTTTATGATATCTTCAGCGCACATTTCTATTTGGTGGAACCCACTTTTCAAATCAATTGTGGAAAAATAATTGCTTTTGTCTAACTTGTCCAATATCTCTTCGATATTGGGGATAGGGTATGAATCAGCAATGGTTTTTTCATTTAATTTCCGGTAATCAATAACTAAACGCCATTTAGTTTTACCGGAAGAATCCGACCTTTTCGGGACAATCCAAACAGGACTATTATAGGGGCTTGAACTTGGCCTTATTATTCCGTCCTTAAGCATATGTTGGATTTGTTTTTGTATTTCTTGTTTACGAATGTAGGGGTATCTATATATTTTACTTTTGATAGGTACTTCATCTGTAGTGTTAATTTTATGTTTTATTTCACTTGTAAATGTAAGAGGTTCGTCATCGGAAAAGATTTCCTTATATTCTAGAATGACTTCTTTTATTTTTTTCAATTCTTCATGATTTAAATGACTTGTCCTAATTCTATCGAATGGGTTTTCTTTGGTTAACTTATTTTTTTCGAAAGTTTCGTTTACCTCGGAGTTATTAAAATCTACTATTTTCTGGATTTTGGTTGAAGGAAATGGCTTGTTAAAACTTAAGACGTGCGGTTTATGTCTGTGTTCACGATTTTTGCTAATGCTTTAAAGTTTTCTATTTCCCAAAGTCCACCTAGAACAGTAACGTGTTTGTTCACTATAGTTTCATTCAGAAGAACGCATCCCTCTTTCTCTATGACTGGAATTCTATAAAAATGTTCACCGGGATCTATTTTGTACATGGTATTTTCATGTTCATGGCTAAAATATAATTTAATTTCCTTATTATTTATCTTTATAATGTTGTCTTTGTAGTTGATATTGGCTTTGTTCTTCATTAATATATCATTCCCGAGTAGTCCATCGTACGTATCATGGAAATCGTATATTAAAAAGTGTATTTTTTCTCTAGATTGATTATCACCGAATTCTTCGAGAGAATCTACAGATAATACTTCAGTAATGGGTGTATATTGTTTCAATGATTTGAGGACTATGGGTTTACTTAATTTAGTCCTAATGTTATTATTAAATATTCCTGATCTAATCAATGAGTTTGAAGCTCCTGAATCTATTAAGAATTTATGGGTTCGAACTTTTAAGTAGGGTAATCTATTGAGGCCGATTCCCGAAAATTTCCTATCTCTACTGCGTTTTGGTTATTTATATCAACATCCATAGGCTCAATGCTATTGTTATTATTATTTCTTGTTCCTGACGCACGTGGTGTTTGTTGGGGTGTGCTATTAAGGTTAGCATTATTATAAAAACGATTATTATTATCTTGATAGCGATTGCGGGTTTGGAAATTGTCGTTATGATAGCTGTTGTTACTGTTATGAGTATAGTTCCCGAAATATGTATCTCTGTAAGGGTATCTAGGATTGCGATTTATAGTGGCGTTATTACTAACAGGTGTAGGTATATAATTATTACGTGGGTTCGAAGAAGAAGTTGTAACCGTCTGCTGGCGTGAGTTTCTAGGTTGGAAATGTACTATATTGTTTGCATTTTTACCCTGATAATAATCACTTTGGTTTCTTCTCAATGAACTGCCATTTCTATTATAATTTTTGAATTTTTCGTTACCACTTCTACATAAAAATGCATATCCTGCTTCATGTAGTATATTCATAGCATCTTCGAGACTAGAAGGATTTCTACAATAAAGTATTGACTTCATGGGTTCAGGCATTTTTGCTTTGAAAATGTTTAGAGCACTACTTATGTTGGCTTTCACTAGTCTCTCTAAGACTTGACCATCGTCTTGGTTTTCCAAATTAGTTTTAACATTTAATCTGCGTAATATGGACTTCATGTCATTATAAAAATCGCATGCGTTTGTTTTAAAAGTCATCCCTCTCAGTTCATCGAATAATTGAGTACTTGTAAGCCTATCACTGAAGTAATTATTTAAAACATCTTTAATATCTTTCCAGGATGTTACGTGACTATTTATCTCTATAACTTCCCTGGCTCGTCCTTTTAATTTTGATTTTATAATGTCTGAGAAGAATATTTGACTGGTTGTATCATACTTTAGTAACAAAGGATAAATTCTTTCTACTAAATCGACGAAATTCTGAAGTTCCCTAAAATCGCCATGAAATTCCGGTAATTTCCCTAAATACTTTAATGGGTCAATTGTAAGAGTAGTTGGTGTAGTCATGTTGTCAATAGTTCTATTTTGTTCGTTATCTAAAGTTTTATCTTTGGGTTTGTCCACCACTTCACTAACTTTCAAATTGCTTATTTGGTCTGCAAGATCACTTATACTATCCCGAATATTTTCAGTTATATTACCTTCGTTATTCTGCATAAAAGGGATTTTAAGAAAGGAGAAAAAAAAGATATTTATTTGTCAATAATTTCTGTAGAAATCAAAAACTATAATTTTGCTAGAATTGTGGCAAGATAAATTTCGTCACTTTAGTACACTTGATCGTTAAGTTCACTTAAAGATAAAAAAAAATATTCCAACACTTTACTTAAATTCAGTGTTCTTAATAAATTTTCACTCACTTCTTAAATTAGCATATACTATTTATATATACATACATAATAATAAAAAAAAATTTAAACAAGTGAAAAAGCTAGAATTGGTCTAAGACCAATTCTTATGATACCCTAGATGAATGCCCGTATGAAATTTCGTATGGGTACCCATTTGAGCAATTTAGTACAATGTAAATACCATGTACCAAATTTCAGCTCTCTATATCGATGCGTTCTCAGGCAGTGTCCAAATATATAGTGGAAAACGAAAGTTTTGTATGGCAACCCCATGAAGGAGTTGCCCGATTTGTCTCATTTTCGAACTTAATTTTACTTTCTTTTTAAAGTCCGTGCACAAAATTTCAGCACTGTAAGTATACGCGTTCTCGAGTTATCGTGCGCACAGACGGACGGACGGACATGCAAAAATCAAAATAACTTTTAATAATATGCGTGGGTGTCCAATCCATTTTGCTCTACCATCATTATTTCGAGGTGTTACAAACGGAAGGACAAACTTAGTATACCCTCTAGATTTCATCTAGGGTATAATAAGAAAATGTGAGATTTGGGATGTCAGGTCGAAAGCATATAAAGACTTAAATTAAAAATTATAAAAGTTAGAAGAAGTCGCTCAGGAGTCAAAGTGAACGAAAAAAGAAATTGATAATAAGTGGTATAATATAAATTTAGCAGAGAACTCGGAAAAATTAATGTTAGCAAAAACTCCGGCTGCGGAACTGATCAAGTATATACCCCATCATGGTATGCATTTAAACATTTGCAATTCTTGCGGACCAGTCATTAAAGTATATCGACAAGTGCCCGTCTAATGTGAACAGAAGTCAAAAAATTTCTCGATATATACAAGTCGAAAAACGTGGCGATACAACTGCCGATACAAATCCAGATACTTGCATCTAAGTGTAATGTAAACGTACCTTAACAATGACTTGACTCTCTCCATTTCAACCGACTGATAATAAATCCAATCAGAATTATTGTCAACTCAACATTTTCCATTCTTAGCATATTGCGACAACACACTACATTGATTCCCTAGAAACAAACCACAAATTGGGGCTGTGTATATTGTTCTTCGTTCTTATCTGTTTTCGCTCGCTTTGCTCATATGTAGAAAATACTATGTGCAATATGTATGATATTTGACCCACATACTGGCACTACATGATGTTATTGGTTATTGGTCATGCTAGCCAAAAGCCTGCGTTTAATTTTCTTTAGGAGAAAATATTCAATTTCGCTTATATAAGCGAAATAGACTATTTCCAATATTCTATCACATTATACAGGGTGTTTCCCCGTAAGAAGTCAATAGAGCAGGAGGTGAAAGTACTTACTTAGACGAACCAAAAATTATATATGAAGAGGGGGGGGGGGACAATATCAACTGTTTAGGAGTTACAGCGTTATTAAAAATAAAGCAAACAAAACACCCTGTATCTTAAAAAATGCAGGGCGTACGGTCACAGTTAAGAGCTCATTATATGCAGAGCTTCATGGTTCTTCCAACGACTGCTCAACCAGCCCCGTACTCCTCCCCCCTCAAGAATTATGGTTGTCTAACTAACATTTAGGATTTTCTTAACTTTTTTTTTATTTAAACTCTATTATTTTTGCAAAAAGGTCATTAACATTACTTTTTTTTATAAAAACGTAAACTGTAGACTCTCCTCTTTAATTTGACATACATATTACACTCTATGTGCTATCTGTAGCCCTTTAAGAATTATTTGCTCTTAACCTATTCTCAAACTTAATTTCAAACCTATTCTCAACGATAAATTGTTCCCTTAGCACGTCTATTTAAAAAATATCCTCTAATTTCGGTGTGACCTGAATAGGTTATGAGTTAATAACTGTTTAACGGATACAGTTAACACATAGAGTGTAATAGGTTAAATTAAAGAGAGTCAACAGTTTACAGTTTTTGTAAAAAAAAGTTACGTTAATGACGTTTTTGCAAAAATATGCAATAATAGAGGTTATTATGAAAATCTTCTGCTGCAAGTTCCTGCTATGGTTTCTTTCGTATCATTAGAGTACATGTTTTTATTCAACTCATCCAGCTGATTCCGAGCTCCAACGAAATCGGTTGCATTGTCGCAATACAGCTTTCAGCGGCCCATGAATCGTCTTAGAGCTACAATGAAACACTCATGTGTACAGGCTTTGTGGAAAAACAACAGAACACCTCCTTGTGTGGTCGTTTTCCTCTGATTTTGTGATGGATCCAAATGGGTCTACAAAAGTCCACACCAGCGTTCACAAACGGCCAAGCAGGATGAACCCTTCTAGAAGGTAGATTCCCCATAATCTGTGACGTGACATAATTTTTGGCCTAGCCCTTGCGCATGTTATACAGTGCTGAACTTACCCAATATACAATAGGTCCTAAATGAAGATGACGATGACTATCTTCCTCTTAATAACTTGTCAACAAAGGAATCACTATTCCTGGACACTATGTCATCTCTAGGTCTCAGCCAAATCAGTAATATAAAGAATGACATGCGTAGGCAGTTAGACCTGGTTTTCTCTACTGACGCGGGTAACTTATTAGTCAAACCTAGCCCAGTTATAATATCTACTCTTGATAAATATCATCCCCCTGTACTAATTACATATTGCTTTGCAACCGAAAACATTACTAATTGTGACGAAACACAAGACTTCTTCAATTTTAGAAAGGCTAACTTTTCGGACATATACATATGTACAGATATGCCTATTTTCAGACGAGTATCTCTCATATTTCCCTGCAAGTCATTCATTCTCTTAAGAATTCTCAAATTACAAAACATTTTCTTTTCAAGACAAATCCCGAATATGTATGTAAAGCTTAGTTTACACGTAGACACTTGTATGAGGCACAAGTGTATTCGACAAATAGCGATGCAACTGAGCATACAAATGCTCATACATTTGGTTGTGCTTCACACAAATGCTCATGCATTTTGAATATGTTGATTTTGCATGTGATTTGACTTTTAGCGATACTTTTGCGTTTAGTGTTTAGCTCTGTAGTGCGAGCGGTTGAATTACATTAAAAATCATGTCATCGTGGTCAAAAGAAAAGACCTTACTTATAATAGAAAAAAAACAAGTAAAAAAGCAAGAATTGGTCTAAGACCAATTCTTATGATACCCTAGATGAATGCCCGTATGAAATTTCGTATTGTCACCCTTCTGTGCAAGTTTGATTTTTGCAGTGGTTTTTCGCATATATTTCTAGAACGGTTTGTCGGACAGAAAAAAATATTACAACCAATTTTATAGGATTTTGTATTCTGAAGAAGGTTTTAGTACAATAAAAATGTCTTGGACTGATCATTTGCACAGTATACGTAAAAAAGCTAAATTGTTATATGGCAACACCAAGAAGGAGTTACCCGATTTAGTCCATTTTAAAATTTTATTTGCTAGTACAATGAAAACACCATGTACCAAATTTCAGCTCTCTATATCGATGCGTTCTCAGGCAGTGTCCAAATATATAGTGGAAAACGAAAGTTTTGTATGGCAACCCCATGAAGGAGTTGCCCGATTTGTCTCATTTTCGAACTTAATTTTACTTTTTTTTTAAAGTCCGTGCACAAAATATCAGCTCTGTAAGTATACGCGTTCTCGAGTTATCGTGCGCACAGACGGACGGACGGACATGCAAAAATCAAAATAACTTTTAATAATATGCGTGGGTGTCCAATCCATTTTGCTCTACCATCATTATTTCGAGGTGTTACAAACGGAAGGACAAACTTAGTATACCCTCTAGATTTCATCTAGGGCATAATAAGCAAATGTGAGATTTGGGATGTCAGGTCGAAAGCATATAAAGACTTAAATTAAAAATTATAAAAGTTAGAAGAAGTCGCTCAGGAGTCAAAGTGAACGAAAAAAGAAATTGATAATAAGTGGTATAATATAAATTTAGCAGAGAACTCGGAAAAATTAATGTTAGCAAAAACTCCGGCTGCGGAACTGATCAAGTATATACCCCATCATGGTACGCATTTAAACATTTGCAATTCTTGCGGACCAGTCATTAAAGTATATCGACAAGTGCCCGTCTAATGTGAACAGAAGTCAAAAAATTTCTCGATATATACAAGTCGAAAAACGTGGCGATACAACTGCCGATACAAATCCAGATACTTGCATCTAAGTGTAATGTAAACGTACCTTAACAATGACTTGACTCTCTCCATTTCAACCGACTGATAATAAATCCAATCAGAATTATTGTCAACTCAACATTTTCCATTCTTAGCATATTGCGACAACACACTACATTGATTCCCTAGAAACAAACCACAAATTGGGGCTGTGTATATTGTTCTTCGTTCTTATCTGTTTTCGCTCGCTTTGCTCTTATGTAGAAAATACTATGTGCAATATGTATGATATTTGACCCACATACTGGCACTACATGATGTTATTAGTTATTGGTCATGCTAGCCAAAAGCCTGCGTTTAATTTTCTTTAGGAGAAAATATTCAATTTCGCTTATATAAGCGAAATAGACTATTTCCAATATTCTATCACATTATACAGGGTGTTTCCCCGTAAGAAGTCAATAGAGCAGGAGGTGAAAGTACTTACTTAGACGAACCAAAAATTATATATGAAGAGGGGGGGACAATATCAACTGTTTAGGAGTTACAGCGTTATTAAAAATAAAGCAAACAAAACACCCTGTATCTTAAAAAATGCAGGGCGTACGGTCACAGTTAAGAGCTCATTATATGCAGAGCTTCATGGTTCTTCCAACGACTGCTCAACCAGCCCCGTACTCCTCCCCCCTCAAGAATTATGGTTGTCTAACTAACATTTAGGATTTTCTTAACTTTTTTTTTATTTAAACTCTATTATATTTGCAAAAAGGTCATTAACATTACTTTTTTTTATAAAAACGTAAACTGTAGACTCTCCTCTTTAATTTGACATACATATTACACTCTATGTGCTATCTGTAGCCCTTTAAGAATTATTTGCTCTTAACCTATTCTCAAACTTAATTTCAAACCTATTCTCAACGATAAATTGTTCCCTTAGCACGTCTATTTAAAAAATATCCTCTAATTTCGGTGTGACCTGAATAGGTTATGAGTTAATAACTGTTTAACGGATACAGTTAACACATAGAGTGTAATAGGTTAAATTAAAGAGAGTCAACAGTTTACAGTTTTTGTAAAAAAAAGTTACGTTAATGACGTTTTTGCAAAAATATGCAATAATAGAGGTTATTATGAAAATCTTCTGCTGCAAGTTCCTGCTATGGTTTCTTTCGTATCATTAGAGTACATGTTTTTATTCAACTCATCCAGCTGATTCCGAGCTCCAACGAAATTGGTTGCATTGTCGCAATACAGCTTTCAGCGGCCCATGAATCGTCTTAGAGCTACAATGAAACACTCATGTGTACAGGCTTTGTGGAAAAACAACAGAACACCTCCTTGTGTGGTCGTTTTCCTCTGATTTTGTGATGGATCCAAATGGGTCTACAAAAGTCCACACCAGCGTTCACAAACGGCCAAGCAGGATGAACCCTTCTAGAAGGTAGATTCCCCATAATCTGTGACGTGACATAATTTTTGGCCTAGCCCTTGCGCATGTTATGCAGTGCTGAACTTACCCAATATACAATAGGTCCTAAATGAAGATGACGATGACTATCTTCCTCTTAATAACTTGTCAACAAAGGAATCACTATTCCTGGACACTATGTCATCTCTAGGTCTCAGCCAAATCAGTAATGTAAAGAATGATATGGGTAGGCAGTTAGACCTGGTTTTCTCTACTGACGCGGGTAACTTATTAGTCAAACCTAGCCCAGTTATAATATCTACTCTTGATAAATATCATCCCCCTGTACTAATTACATATTGCTTTGCAACCGAAAACATTACTAATTGTGACGAAACACAAGACTTCTTCAATTTTAGAAAGGCTAACTTTTCGGACATATACATATGTACAGATATGCCTATTTTCAGACGAGTATCTCTCATATTTCCCTGCAAGTCATTCATTCTCTTAAGAATTCTCAAATTACAAAACATTTTCTTTTCAAGACAAATCCCGAATATGTATGTAAAGCTTAGTTTACACGTAGACACTTGTATGAGGCATAAGTGTATTCGACAAATAGCGATGCAACTGAGCATACAAATGCTCATACATTTGGTTGTGCTTCACACAAATGCTCATACATTTTGAATATGTTGATTTTGCATGTGATTTGACTTTTAGCGATACTTTTGCGTTTAGTGTTTAGCTCTGTAGTGCGAGCGGTTGAATTACATTAAAAATCATGTCATCGTGGTCAAAAGAAAAGACCTTACTTATAATAGAAAAAAAACAAGTAAAAAAGCAAGAATTGGTCTAAGACCAATTCTTATGATACCCTAGATGAATGCCCGTATGAAATTTCGTATTGTCACCCTTCTGTGCAAGTTTGATTTTTGCAGTGGTTTTTCGCATATATTTCTAGAACGGTTTGTCGGACAGAAAAAAATATTACAACCAATTTTATAGGATTTTGTATTCTGAAGAAGGTTTTAGTACAATAAAAATGTCTTGGACTGATCATTTGCACAGTATACGTAAAAAAGCTAAATTGTTATATGGCAACACCAAGAAGGAGTTACCCGATTTAGTCCATTTTAAAATTTTATTTGCTAGTACAATGAAAACACCATGTACCAAATTTCAGCTCTCTATATCGATGCGTTCTCAGGCAGTGTCCAAATATATAGTGGAAAACGAAAGTTTTGTATGGCAACCCCATGAAGGAGTTGCCCGATTTGTCTCATTTTCGAACTTAATTTTACTTTTTTTTTAAAGTCCGTGCACAAAATATCAGCTCTGTAAGTATACGCGTTCTCGAGTTATCGTGCGCACAGACGGACGGACGGACATGCAAAAATCAAAATAACTTTTAATAATATGCGTGGGTGTCCAATCCATTTTGCTCTACCATCATTATTTCGAGGTGTTACAAACGGAAGGACAAACTTAGTATACCCTCTAGATTTCATCTAGGGCATAATAAGAAAATGTGAGATTTGGGATGTCAGGTCGAAAGCATATAAAGACTTAAATTAAAAATTATAAAAGTTAGAAGAAGTCGCTCAGGAGTCAAAGTGAACGAAAAAAGAAATTGATAATAAGTGGTTTAATATAAATTTAGCAGAGAACTCGGAAAAATTAATGTTAGCAAAAACTCCGGCTGCGGAACTGATCAAGTATATACCCCATCATGGTATGCATTTAAACATTTGCAATTCTTGCGGACCAGTCATTAAAGTATATCGACAAGTGCCCGTCTAATGTGAACAGAAGTCAAAAAATTTCTCGATATATACAAGTCGAAAAACGTGGCGATACATCTGCCGATACAATTCCAGATACTTGCATCTAAGTGTAATGTAAACGTACCTTAACAATGACTTGACTCTCTCCATTTCAACCGACTGATAATAAATCCCATCAGAATTATTGTCAATTCAACATTTTCCATTCTTAGCATATTGCGACAACACACTACATTGATTCCCTAGAAACAAACCACAAATTGGGGCTGTGTATATTGTTCTTCTTCTGTTTTCGCTCGCATTGCTCATATATAGAAAATACTATGTGCAATATGTATGATATTTGACCCACATACTGGCACTACATGATGTTATTGGTTATTGGTCATGCTAGCCAAAAGCCTGCGTTTAATTTTCTTTAGGAGAAAATATTCAATTTCGCTTATATAAGCGAAATAGACTATTTCC
This sequence comes from Dioctria linearis, assembly GCA_963930735.1. Taxonomy (NCBI): domain Eukaryota; kingdom Metazoa; phylum Arthropoda; class Insecta; order Diptera; family Asilidae; genus Dioctria; species Dioctria linearis. The sequence goes on along the minus strand of OZ005744.1, from coordinate 72,887,616 downwards.
AATATTCTATCACATTATACAGGGTGTTTCCCCGTAAGAAGTCAATAGAGCAGGAGGTGAAAGTACTTACTTAGACGAACCAAAAATTATATATGAAGAGGGGGGGGGGGACAATATCAACTGTTTAGGAGTTACAGCGTTATTAAAAATAAAGCAAACAAAACACCCTGTATCTTAAAAAATGCAGGGCGTACGGTCACAGTTAAGAGCTCATTATATGCAGAGCTTCATGGTTCTTCCAACGACTGCTCAACCAGCCCCGTACTCCTCCCCCCTCAAGAATTATGGTTGTCTAACTAACATTTAGGATTTTCTTAAGTTTTTTTTTATTTAAACTCTATTATTTTTGCAAAAAGGTCATTAACATTACTTTTTTTTATAAAAACGTGAACTGTAGACTCTCCTCTTTAATTTGACATACATATTACACTCTATGTGCTACCTGTAGCCCTTTAAGAATTATTTGCTCTTAACCTATTCTCAAAGCAACTTTCAAACCTATTCTCAACGATAAATTGTTCCCTTAGCACGTCTATTTAAAAAATATCCTCTAATTTCGGTGTGACCTGAATAGGTTATGAGTTAATAACTGTTTAACGGATACAGTTAACACATAGAGTGTAATAGGTTAAATTAAAGAGAGTCAACAGTTTACCGTTTTTGTAAAAAAAAAAGTTACGTTAATGACGTTTTTGCAAAAATATGCAATAATAGAGGTTATTATGAAAATCTTCTGCTGCAAGTTCCTGCTATGGTTTCTTTCGTATCATTAGAGTACATGTTTTTATTCAACTTATCCAGCTGATTCCGAGCTCCAACGAAATTGGTGGCATTGTCGCAATACAGCTTTCAACGGCCCATGAATCGTCTTAGAGCTACAATGAAACACTCATGTGTACAGGCTTTGTTGGAAAACAACAGAACACCTCCTTGTGTGGTGGTTTTCCTCTGATTTTGTGATGGATCCAAATGGGTCTACAAAAGTCCACACCAGCGTTCACAAACGGCCGAGCAGGATGAACCCTTCTAGAAGGTAGATTCCCCATAATCTGTGACGTGACATAATTTTTGGCCTAGCCCTTGCGCATGTTATACAGTGCTGAACTTACCCAATATACAATAGGTCCTTAATGAAGATGACGATGACTATCTTCCTCCTAATAACTTGTCAACAAAGGAATCACTATTCCTGGACACTATGTCATCTCTAGGTCTCAGCCAAATCAGTAACGTAAAGAATGACATGGGTAGGCAGTTAGACCTGGTTTTCTCTACTGACGCGGGTAACTTATTAGTCAAACCTAGCCCAGTTATAATATCTACTCTTGATAAATATCATCCCCCTGTACTAATTACATATTGCTTTACAACCGAAAACATTACTAATTGTGACGAAACACAAGACTTCTTCAATTTTAGAAAGGCTAACTTTTCGGAACTTTCCAGTATACCTATATTGATTTCAACATTCTTTTCGATTTATTTTCCTCTCACGTTCCCCACGAGCGACAGCGTTCCTCTAAAAAATCTCCGCCATAGTTCAATAAAGAACTAAAACATCTTAAAAATAGAAAGAATAAATTGTGGAAAAGTTATATGAGGGACAAAGACATTATAAGTCACCACAATTTCCTCATATCCTACAATGAGTTCAAAGAACTCTCCTCAACACTTTATGATGAGTATATTGAAAGCATGCTTGCGAAATTATTTCGTGACCCACGTATCTTTTTTAAGTTTATGATATTATTAACATGAGGTACAAAGGTTCTGCTCGTAATGGTTCGTCTGAAATTTGCAATATGTTTGCTTCATTTTTTGAGAATGCATTTTCTTCGTCAAATTTCCGTCCTCGAAATAACAACTTCAGTCATATGAACGATTCTCATAATGTTTCATTCACTATCCCTACAATTGCGCAAGAGGATATACTCGATCATATTAATTGGCTTCCAAATGACTTCATAACGGGCCCTGATGGGATCCCTCCAGCCTTCTTTAAGTCATGCTGCCATGCCCTTGCAGCTCCGCTGAAAATTATTTTTCAAAAATCGCTTAATAATGGTTGTTTCCCTCAGCAATGGAAAAATTCTTTTATCATACAAAAAAGGTAGCAAAAGTGAAATTTCTAACTATAAGCATATTACAAAATTATCTTGTATGCCTAAATTATTCGAACCTATCATTTACTCTAGGTTATCAATTTCCTGCAAGAATTTGCTTTCTTCAAACTAGCATGGGTTTATTTCGGAAAGATCTACCTACAACCACTAACTTGTTGGAATTTGTCTCGGAAATCATTGGCGCGTTTGCAAAAGGCTATCAGACAGATTGTATTTATACTGACTTCAGTAAAGAGTTCGACAAATTTATCTCATTTCGTGATACTCTTTAAAATGGAAAAATATGAGTTTCATTTAACATTTCTGCACGAAGTCTTACTTAGATAAAAGAACATATCAAATCTTATTTCACCATTCTACCATTTCACCATCTCTAGAGTATTGAAGGCTTCACCCGGCGTACCTCAAGGGAGTCACTTGTGCCCGCTGTTTTTTATTCTATCTATTGACGACATGACATTGTATCTGTTATGAGGCACTGCAATGTCTTGATTTATGCTGACGACATTAAACTTTTCGCTCAGATTAAATCTTTTAGCGATTGTGAACGGGTACAAGGTGACCTTCACAAATTTTCCGTTTGGTGCAAAAACCATAATTTGGCCATCAATATCGACAAATGAGAGGGTATGACTTTCCACAGGAATCAGAAACCAATCACCTATGATTATGTGTTCTCGGATTCCACGATTCGCCGCCGCGAGGGTGCTGTTTGTGACTTGGGTGTCAAATGTAACCATAGATTGAATTTTATCTCCCACATAAACTACATGGTATCAAAAAGTAGTTCTATGATAAGCTTTATCAAACGTTGGTCTCGAGAGTTCTCGAATCCCACCATAACATTGCATTTGTACACTTGTTTTGTGAGATCTCTTCTTGAATACGCTAGCCAGGTCTGGTCTTCATTGTACGGTACACACATCGACCGAATCGAGTCTGTTCAGCGGAACTTCCTGCGCTTCCCTCTTAGGCACCTACCCTGGAATAATTCATTGATTCTTCCACCTTATGAGGATCGCTTGAAGCTTTTGAATATGCACTCGCTTGAAAGACCTCGCATGGTCGCCGATTTGGCTTTTGTGCATCAACTCTTAAACGCGAATATTGATTCTCCCCTGCTACTTAGCAAAATATCTTTCCGTGATAGTGGGCACAATCTGAGAAGGTTACCAAACAATGCTTGCGCTCCAGAGTGTAAATTTTCCGTGTGAACTGTCAACATTATTAATTCCGTGATTGGATCTGAATATGAGATCAGCATGGGATGCTTTGCATCATAGACTTCTCCAATCATCCTCCGACTCGGATGATTCCTTTCTCGTCCAAGAATGGTGTCAAACTGCTGAGATTACTTGTTTTTTGAACATCGTTGTACCTTCGCAATTGTTGGATTTCTTCCTTGAACTCGAAAGCTTGAAACTTGATGCATCTTCAGCAGGGTGTATTGCAAGCAAGTTTTTGCTCTAATTGACACTCTGCTGTGGTATTATATAGCCAGGTAGTAGGTGATAATTGGCACGATCGCCATGTATTAAATAAAACGTTTATATGGCCCAAGATTTTGTTAAAGCGGGAGTAGCAAGTACTGCATAACTCCGGTTTTGTTTAATTGTGGGGAGTAGCTATAATAGCACGACTCCACCGAATAAATTAAAACACAAAAATCAATTGGTGATCACTGATCGCTGACTTTAATTATAATCTCTTTCATGGTTTTACTACATGCTATTTATATCTTAAAATTAACTTACGTTTACCTTACCTATAGTTCCGGGGTCAACATATCGGCACAAAAATGCAAGCCGTGTAAATTGTGCGAGTAATTTCATAAACTATGTGCTTGCTTGCATTTTTGTGGCGGTGCTTGGTTGACCCAATATTCTTTCTCAATGGTGTAATTATATTTATGTGGGGCAATGCGTGATTGCCTCATAAGCAATATGTTTTGTTTATTATTTATTGAAATCGCTTATGGGTTCACCACACCTTCCCCCTAAACGAAAAAAAAAATTTGTAAAAAAAATTTTTTTTTTTTTTTCGGTTAAAGTCTATTTACAGTGTATGTTATATGTATCTATTTTTACGTCACTAGCTTTGTTATTATTTTTGTTTATATTATCATATTTCTTTGAAATTCCATTAATAATTTGTTTGTATTTCAAGTTTTCACATTGTTTAAAACAAACTTATATGTTAATGATTTACAATTTTCACTTTTGCTAATGATATTGTCGATTCTTAAGGCTATATAAAGATTTTTCTTAGTCTATTTTTATGAATCTTAGACCTAACCGTATTCCTATCTTCGATTATGCAATTAACAGTATCAATATCGATTACTTTATATGGACCTTTGTATAATGGGTCTAATTTTTTTCTATTCTGAGCTGTAATGAATACTTGATCACCTATTTGTATTGATAGGGGTTTGAAGTTAATATCACTGTTTTGTTTTCTTATTTCTTTCGAATGTTTTAGGTATTGCTTTGCTTTACTTAGTGTTTTTTGTAACCTAGCTTTAACTTCTTTGCTGTATAGGTCGTACTTATAGATCGGTTCAGGATTAGCAATTGTGAGTTCAGAAGGGAGATTCACTCTTTTTGCGAAAACTAGTTCGAATGGCGTGTAGTTGTGAACGCTGTTTGGAGTAGTGTTGTAGCTAAATGAATAGTATGGTATCCATGTATCCCAATCGTCTCTGTTATCATTTACAAAACATCTCAAGTATTCGTTAAGACATTTGTGGTTTCTTTCCAGAGACCATATAGTTTCGAGATGTGCAGCGGTTGCAAAAAGTTGCTTTATTTTCAATATATTGCATACTTCCGAGAGGATTTGGTTTTTATACTCAGTTCCAAGGTCTGATTTTAGTATAAATCCGTTGACTATTGCGTGTGCGATAGTGTTTGCTTCCTTATCTCTTGTCGGAATTATTACGACAAATTTGCTTAGGTCGCATTGGATGGTTATCGCATATCTATTGTCCCTAGGTGTTTTGGTGAATGGACCCACAGTGTCTATGGATACTACGTCGAATACCTTTGCTTGTGTTGTTGTGATTTCCAAACGTTCTCTATTGTGCGTCTGGTGTTTGTTTTTCGCACAGAGCTCACAATTGTTTACATATCTTGCGATAGTCTTCTTCATTCTTTTCCATATATATATTGCTTTTAGCTTTTTGTGCATTCTAGTTTGTCCTAGATGCCCTCCAGTAGGTGTTGAGTGAAAGTCATGCAGTAGATTATTAATTTGCGTTTTGTTTTTGATGTATCTCGGTGGTTTATATATTATAATTTGTATATTTCTTAGCGTTTTGTTGCCTATTTTTTTAAATGCGGTTACTGTAGTTAATTTGAATATTTCGCTTGCTGCAGAAAGTTTCAGAGTCTTGGTCTGAAATTGTTTACTATTTTCCAATATTTCGAATACCTGCTCTAGTGCAGATTCTACTGATTGGTTGACTTCCAATATTTCGATTTGCTTGCTCTAATGCAAGTTCTACTCATTTCTTATTATGTACCGCTCCAATATTTCGATTTTCCTACTCTAGTGTAGGTTCTACTCATTGGTTTATAATTTTATATTTTTACTCTTTATTTTGTGCACATTCTGTGTTTATTTGTTTTATGGTTGCAGCTCTTTTGTTCTGGCAAGTTAGTAGCTCTTTTTTTTCGGGGTAGTACCTCTTTAGCGCACAGTTGATCAGACTGAGCAGATGTTGGCATTTTCCGTTATTGAGCTTTTATTTCCCTCGAAATTTAGCAGTAATCTTCTTACAGATGTTGTAACTTGTTTTCCAAGACGTACCCAATAATATTTGAAGAACACGTTTTTGGTTGGAGAATTACTTTTGCATATTTTTCGATGCTATTTGTCTTCTAAATATGCTATGTTTTTATTATTATCCCTTTTTGTTTTATTGCTCTTGGTATTTTATTTCTAGGTAGTTTGCTTCCATTATATAACGCTTACTATACAAATATTTGTTTTTACGTCATTATAATAAAATTTTAGTAATATTTATTTACTCATTATTTTACTCTTCAAAATTGTCACAAGTTTTATTAATTATTTTTTTTTTTTTTTTAGATATATTTAAAATTATTTGTTATTATTATTTCTTTATTTCTTTTTAATTTATTACATTTCAATGCTGTCCTGGGCAGCTTTTCTTATTATTTGTTTTTTTCATTTTGTTTGGAGCTTGTGCTTGTCATCTGTAAAATGATTAATTTCGATGTGTTCCACAAGATCATTGACATTGTCCGAGACGTACATGCATTCATTGCATTTGTTAACTAGTCTCGCTATAAGCGCTGACATATTATTTGGTCTTTCAGCACTGGTTAAGGCCAAATTGGGCCGGTCATCTTTACGGTGATTTATTTGTGCGTGTTCGTTTAGAGATTCTACTGAATCAGCTATGAACGTTCAATTTGAACAATGAAACATATTTTCATTTAGATTTGACTTCTTCCAGGTTGTTTTAGTCTTTTACAACTCTCTGAATTTTTATTGAATTCCTCTGATGACATGCCTATTGTATGGTTGTTTGTGCGCGTCTTGTTTTTCATAATAAATTTTTTTATTGTGCAATTCGTGGACTAATTGCTCAAGTTTCGTCGAAAGAAAATTTTCTTGAATAGTTTGTTTATTTATTTAAAAGAATAATTCCATAATTTTTGAACTTAAATATGTAATTAATAGTATTTATTCTAGCCTATCTTTAAATAATTTTTTTTTTTTTAACTAGATAAATTATTATTAGTTATTGCATGTATCGATTAAGTTCTATGAAGCACATTGTGTTAAAAAAAATTTGTTTGTTTGTTTTTGTTAATTTCTTTGTTTTTCCGTGCTAATTCTTCATATCTTCACATTGTGCACATTGTGTTAAAAAAAATTTTGTTTTTTTGTTTTTGTTAATTTCTTTGTTTTTCCGAGCTAATTCTTCATATCTTCTTTTTTCGTCTTCTGTTGTTGCTGTGTTAGCCCTCAGTGTGAAGTAGTCGCGCTCATGAATTAGCTTCATTCGCCTGCCTCCTCTTTGTGGTGTTATTTTGCTGATTTTTCCTTCTGTTTGTTTCTTTTCTTGTCTTCTCCTGTATTTCTTTATGGATAACTTTTTTGGTCCCGGTGTATATTCTGGTGCCTCCTCATTCGTTCCAGGTGTTGCTCTGGAGATGTATGGTTCAACCAGTTTTCCTGCAGGGTACAGCGCTAGACTTGTGCTATTTTGTTTCGGTTTAGGTATTTTTCAGCTTTTGCGAATAGTTTATCGAATGCCCTGCTGATGTCGCTGTTCATTATTCTGTTCTTCTGTAGCGGTTGTTACAAAGTTACAGTTTATTCGAAGATTGTAGATTCTTCAAAGTCACGGTCGCCATGTGGTATTATATAGCCAGGTAGTAGGTGATAATTGGCACGATCGCTATGTATTAAATAAAACGTTTATATGGCCCAAGATTTTGTTAAAGCGGGAGTAGCAAGTACTGCATAACTCCGGTTTTGTTTAATTGTGGGGAGTAGCTATGCTTGCTTGCATTTTTGTGGCGGTGCTTGGTTGACCCAATATTCTTACTCAATGGTGTAATTATATTTATGTGGGGCAATGCGTGGTTGCCTCATAAGCAATATGTTTTGTTTATTATTTATTGAAATCGCTTATGGGTTCACCACACTGCTTTATTTTGGAATGGAGCAGACCATAAAGATTCATCACCATGTACCAACGTAGAGCCATAGGACCAAAATTGATAGGATTGTAATTTGTCTGCTGTTAGCCCTCTGGATAATATATCGGCTGGCTTTTACTTAGGCCTGACATGCCGCCATTGTGCAGCTGTTGTTAGTTCCTATATAGCAGAAATCATGTTAGCCACGAATGTTTGGAATGATGTGGATGCTGAATTTATCCAGGCCAACACTATTTCAGAGTTTGACCAAAAACACTGGATCGGGCTGCTAGTTGAGCTGCTAACAGAGCTGCACAAAGTTTCAAACGGGGTAGCGTTTGTTTTTGCAGTGGCGTTACTCGAAATTTGGCATATAAAAGTCTCACTCTTTGCTGATAAATCGAACATAGATAGCGGCTCCAAAGCCGTTTTCGGAAGCGTTTGCAAATACATGTAGTAATACATGTGGTTACTTGTTTGTCGTAATGTCGTTCGCGAATACATGCCTTGGGAAAGGGTCTTTATTTAAGCAGAGCAGAGAAATTCTAAATTGAGCCATTGAGTATGAAGTTCAATTGGTAAAGCCGCATCCCAGTCAATCTTCAGTTTCCAAAGTAGTTGTGAAAATGTTTTTGCTCTGACAACTATTGGTCCTAATATCCCCAAAAGTTCGAACAGTTTAGCAATATCGAACATGACTACTCTTTTAGTTATTTTGCATCCATGATTTGAAACAGCTTTTACTCTAAACTGATCCAATTTTGGTAAACATGTTAACCCTAGTGTCTTTCTCTTTTCTTCCAGGTTATTGTCAAAGTCAAGATTTATTTCTTGATCTTTGGGTGGAATTCCCTGTAGTAATCTACCATGATTAGCAAAACATTTCCTTAGTTTAAACCCTGCTTCTTGAAGAATTGCAATGAGTTCTCTTTGCATTATTAATGCTGTTAACAGACTATTGTACACAGATAGACTACTGTCACACATAAAAATCTTGTTTCAAAATTTCTGAGGCTAGTGCATATTTTGAGGCATGACCTTTTGCCAACTTTTGAAGAGTTTTTATTGCCAGATACGGGGCTGGTCGCGTGCCATATGTAACTATACACAGTTTGTAACATCTGAGAGGCTATATAGGATCAATTCGCAAAAAATCATTTGGTACCTTTGATCATCTTCTGTTACCCATATCTGCCGCTACATCTTCTGAATATCTGCGGTATGCGAAAACGTAATAAGATCGAAAATAAATCGCTTTGAATTGTTTGTCCTGAACACAAGATATTTAATGATAGCTGTGCTGTAGTCTTCATTAATGCATCAAACACTACTCTCAATTTGGTAGTGCTGCTGACTGGCTTAATGACGCACTGATGTGGAACAAAGTAATATGGAGATGGTCTCGCTTTCATGTCAGCTTCCTTGTCCAAGATTAAGATATTCTGTCATAAAGTTAATATATTGCGTTTTTAAGTTGCGATCCCTCTCCAATCGCCGTTCTAGTGCCAGAAACCTATTTATTAATGGCATGGGTCTTCTCGAAACGGTAAGCTAACAATGAATCTACCGTTGTCGCCTCTACAAAGTGTCTGCTTGAAATGGGTTTCACACTGCTTTTCATCCTTGGTAAGACGATTTTTACCCCAAATCCCCAAAATTTTCTAATAAACTGATTTGCTTCCTTATCTTCCGTAGGGTAGAGCGAGGCTTAAAGTGCCGTGGGTAAGAAGTATAATAAAAGGGCAATAAAACAAGAGCATACATGCAAGGAATTCGCTAGGCGTGGACTGATATTCGCCAAATTGCCAGTCGCTGCCAGGCATTAGGTAAGAGCACATGTGTCATAGGGCTATTTATCTGGCAAAAATTAAAAAATAAATCGTGTCCGACATTTTAGTTTCTTGCTGAATATGCTCATCATGTAAAAGTGAAATAAGTACCTTAATATTGTTATTTTCTTAGTGAACACTCTGATAGAGTACGTTTCAACACAGTTGATAATTACCCTTGATGCGCAGTATGTACCAGTCGTCTCCCACTTTAAAATTTGCAAACAAATAAAGAGAGAATGAAATGAGTATGTACACGTAAAATTGCAGGCGTTTTTCGTTTGCTTAATTTTTTAAAATTTCATGCATGTGAAATAATTCTTCCGACACTTATGTACATACTAAAAAACTGCAGGTAACAGGTAAATTTTATATATATTTGGGCTTGCTTTGCTTTCTTATATAATTATAAATATATAGGAAAGTAATTCTTTCTGTTTTCACTGAGAGGTAAAGGGAAGAACTCTTCCTGTTTTCTTAGGAAAGTATAAAAAATAAACACGCCTTCACTTATTCGCATCTCCGATTTAAATAATAATTATCCACTTCTTCTTCTAAAATAATGCACAAATCAAAAATCATTACCTCTGGCTTTTTTAAGTCTCCATGAAAGATACATAACATGCTCAAAAATACAACTCATCAATATACATATGACGCCTACCTTCCTAAACCAGTTCTATGTAAGGTATGTGTATATATTTTATGTACTTATTACTAATGAATTCCAGGTAATGCTTACAATCTTTATCGAGTCCGGGGATACGGTCCCTGCCACTGACATGTATAACATAGACCGCTGACACCACTGGAATTGCTTAATGTATCATATCACAACAAATTTAAACAAGATTGCGTTACATCTGCCAATACTAAGGCTGAAATGCAACAATGGCTAAGGAAAATAACATACAAATTTTAGAAAAATATGTTGAAGCCTCATTTGTATAATTTGATTAAAATACACCGTACTCCAAGAAAGCATATAGTGGATGATCTGATTCGGAGTAATCGGCATGAAGTTTTACATCTACCACCCCAATTTAAATCCAATTGAAAAAATTTGTGCTACGGTTAAATTCAGTGTTGGTTCCAGAAATACAACCTTCAAACTAGATGATGGTAAGCAGTTCGCAATGGATGAATTCGAAAATATTATGGGGGACAACTGGAGAAGCGTTTGTCAAAATGCTATAAAAACTGAGGAAGGATATCTTGGGTATGGACTTTTTGGGCAAGTTAACAGATAAGTTGACTATTTCCTTATCTGACGATAGTTCTACTTCTGATTCTGTTTTAAGTAGCGACGATGGAGAAGCGGGTCCCTCTAGAACATGAAGTGATAACAATTTCCAAATCACATTTTTCTCTTCAGAATAAAAAGAAGGCTACCTCTGTTGCATGTTAACTCCTATAGGTCTGACTTTAGCATGTACGAACTTATTAATTGCACGTGCATTGCTGTTATTAATATGACTGAGCATTTTTTGGTTGCGTTTCTAAGCATGTTTTAAAAAAACGTCTATATAATATTTAATTTGTTTGTTCTATTTAACTATTTAATTTTTTTTTTTTTTTTTTATGTTGCATTGCATGGCATTTTTTCCGGTGTATTGTTTATATATCACAATAATTAAGGATATAAAAATACTCCAAAATCTGGAATGGAATTTACTTCTTTACGATAAATTTGACTGAAAAGCAATTTCAACATTGCATTTTTCTAACAGTGTACCCCAGCGCAGGTAAACATATTGTTACGAGTGTGGCCTTAGTTCGTTCTTAAAACACAATATTTTACGAATAACTTGCTCCGTAGCTCGCCATATTTCCCCTTTTTATACCCTAGATGAAATCTATAGGATATACTAAGTTTGTCATTCCGTTTGTAGCGCACAGAAATAATAATGGTAGAGCAAAATGGATTGGACACCCCCGCATAAAATTAAAAGTTATTTTGATTTTTGCATGTCCGTCTGTCCGTCCGTCTGTCCGTGCGCATGATAACTCGAGAACGCGTGCACATAAAAAGCTGAAATTTTGTACACTGACATTAAAAAAAAGTAAAATTAAGTTCGAAAATAAGACGAATCGGGCAACTCCGTCGTGGGGCTGCCATACAAAAATTTCGTATTCCACTATATATTTGGACACTACCTGAGAACACGTCGACATAGAAAGCTGAAATTTGGTACATTGTGTTTTCATAGTAATAGCAAATCAAATTTCAAAAATGGACTAAATCGGGCAACCCCTTCTTGGTGTTGCCATATAAAAATTGCTGTTTTTTGCATATACTTTGCTCTGTATGTAACATCAGTCCTAGACATTTTTATTGTACTAAAAGCTTCTTCAGAATAAGAAATCCTATAAAAATGGTTATAATCATTTTTTCAGTCCGACGTTGCAGTCGTTTTGAAGGTGTCCCAGTCTACTAAATTTCCAGCATCGAAGGAGTCCACGCGAAGGAGTGATCTATGAAGACGGCATTCTGCTGCGAGTCTGCTGCCCAGCTCGATATACTTACCCTTCTTCTCTCCTCTCTTCTTCTGGCGCTCCATTCGTCGGCATTTTCTGCAGTCCCTTTGGAGGTGTCCCGGTCTATTACAATTCCAGCATCGAAGAATACCGCGTGACGGAGTGCTCTGTGATGACTGCATTCTGTTGCAAGTACATTCCTCCACGGAAATTTCTCTCACTCGTACTGCACTTCGAGAAGCTTGTCGAGCAGATTCATATGCTAATGCATAGGCTAGCGCTTCTGTTGTTGACTTCTTTCCTGCTAGCCTTAGTGCTTGTTGTAAATTTTGATCTGCAATAGCGTTCACAAATGCTTCTGTTGCCACTTCATTAAGGAAATCTGCATTTACGCTAGAGTATGAAAGATAAGCTAATCTTCCAACGGGCTTCCAGAGAATTCTTTTGTTCCTCAAGGGCATTCTTTCGTCTCAGGATTCTTTTCTTCCTCTATCAAAGCTTGTCTAAGTCGCTCGACTAGAACATTCTTTAGACCTGTCGTTTCCAATGACCGCTTCCCCAACTCCACCTTCAATTCCTGTATGCGAAGTTCCTCTAGTTCGCGTCCCGTTGCTTTGATAATTCACTCACAGTTTAGTATAAAATTATCTTTCGGAATTTTCACTTAAAGCAGGAAAGTTTCACACGATTTCACCAAATTAATCACTCTTTGAATTTCAAAGTCAAATGCCACCACTTTATTTCGCGATTTTATTTTACTTCTGACACCAGTTGTTACGAGCGTGGCCTTAGTTCGTTCTTTAAAACACAATATTTCAGATATAATTCAAAACTTCTTTCTTTATTTAACTTTACCGTTTACTCTCACAAATTCACAAATAATTATCAAATCAACTCTTTATAGTTATCGCTAGTACTGTACTTCTAATTATCGCAATCCAAATAGTTTACTTCGTTCACTTCACTGTCTGAAATAAGACTCCGCCCTGGATGTGAGTAGCGTCGTATTTATACTCTACACATTATACTAGAACCTTCCTGAATTTTCCGAACCCAAGGTTTACGAAGATGTCACTAGCCTAAAGTTGCTTCCATTTCCAACAGATGTCGCTTGTGTCACTTTGCGGCACGTAACAATATCATGCTCACAAACTTTCTCAATTGTAAATAAATTAGTCTGCTTTTGACAGTCGCTAGACGCGGTTGCTATGGGGACATTTTTTTTTTATTATTATTATTATTGTGTAGGAAATTTCTATATAGGAGAGAAACTTATTAATATTTATAAAAAAAACTTGCATACATACATGAGCAAAAAGGGCGAAATTATTTTTTAGAAAATTGCCCAAATATTTCCCATGAGCTAAAAATTAACTGACTTACTACTTACAGCTACAAATCTGTTGTTGTCATTGTGTTCTATCTAAAAACATGTTCTCGTACCGTTCGGAGTAAAAGTGCCGTGGTGCCAAATTTTAGGTATAAGGCAGATAAAACAGACTAAAGGTTATAGCTACCTATTTAAATATTAATAAAAACCTGAATTGCAATGCGGCTAGAAAGATTTTTCCAAAAAGTAAAAATAAAAATAGCATTTTAAAGTGTTTGTATTGAATATTTATGATTATTTTTAAAGTTATGAATAAATATCGATAACAACGAACTAGATTAAGCTTTTTTATTTTTTCTTGCGCATAAAGTCTTGAGTATAGTACATTTAAATTTAATTTAACGTAGAAGAATTATTGAAGCTCGATATAATTCAATTGTCTACTTCAGAATATGCAAGCCCTGTATTATTGGTACCAAAGAAGGAGGGAGGTTACCGAATGTGTTTCGATTATAGAAGAATCAACTCGCCGACAAAAAAGAACACTTTCCAGGACAACTTTAAATTCTTTATCGAGCAAAAAAATATTTACGACACTAGAATTATTAAGCGGATATTTATCAAGTTCCTCTTGACAGAGATAGCTAGCAATACACGGCGTTCGTAACCCCAGACGGACATTATGAGTTTAAGAGAATGCCGTTTGGTTTAGCTAATTCACCAGCAGTTTTTATGAGATTGATGGCAAAGGTGACAGAGCATCTCAAAAGAAATGGTTTGATTATCTATATGGATGATATTTTGATTGCTACAGAAACAGCAAAAGATAATTTAGATATGATAACGGAATTTTTAGCAGCTATACGGGAAGCAAAACTCACCTTGAATCTAAAAAAATGTGAGTTTCTTAAACGCAAAATCAAGTTCCTGGGACATGAAATTACGAGTAAGGGGTACAACCCGGAGACATCAAAATAGCAGCTGTCGAGAACTATAAAAGACCTGAGAATACAAAAGAAGTTCGCCAGTTTCTCGATTTAAGTGGATATATTCGGCGTTTTGTCGAAGTTTTTTCCTTAAATAGCGAGACTCTTAAGTGAGTTATTAAGAAAAGAAGCCGTTTTCGAGTGAACCAATGAACGGGAAAATGGATTTCAACAATTAAAGAAAATACTAACTCAGCGTCCATATTAACACTATATGATAGTAACGCAGAACATTAGCTGCACATAGATGCCAGTAGTCATTGTCTAGTAGGCGTTTTAATGCAAAAAGGCGAAGATGGGCAGATTAGGACAGTGTCGTATTTTAGTCGTTAACAACGAGTTGCGAAAGTATATATCATGCTATGAGTTTGAAGCGTTAGCTGTGGTTGAAAAGGTTAGAGCGGTTTAAATATTATTTGCTGGATAAACATTTTACCATAGTTACAGATTGCAATTCATTGAAAATGACACAAGAAAAGAAAGACCATATTCCGCGCATTGCCAGATGGTGGCTTAAGATTTCCGAGTATGATTTTAATCCAGGAAAATCAGAGGATCGGATGAGATAATAAAGCAAGCATTACTACTACAATTTAATTTATTAATTATTCAATCCTTGGTTGTTCTATATATTTCCTAATCTCATTGCTTGTTTATCAGATGATGATGGGCCTGAGGACTAAAGGGTGACTTGGGTCGAAATAATTATAATAAGTATTTTTTTTCTCTCCCTTTTTGACAAATCGGACTTACATCGAGGATGTAGTCTCGTTGAGATAAGTTTGCCATAGTGGTGTATATGTGCCATGGACAAGTTGCAACAGAGTTTAATAGATATGATATACCTCTGCGCAGACGTGTAGTACGAAAAATAGAGCATGTGTGGTGTGCATCCGTAAGAATTTTATGATGGTTCTGCTTTTGTGGCGTCAAGTTTTAAAACGCATAATAGGGGATGAATCTTTTGGGATGGTTTGCCTGTTTGGCGTGAATAAGGCTGGATCCAAAATAGCTGTATGATTTAATTGAATTGAGTTTGGGGCGTTGATGATGACTGTGAGATGTTTAACTTGGATTAACCTAGGAGGTGTCAATAAGTATATTCTGTCTCTGTGGCGATGGTGAAACGTAATTTTTTTGCTGATTTTGTACAATGGCCCTTATCTCACTGAGGACAGTGAACTTGTAGGTTTGTCCGAACTGTTATAATACAAGCCCTGAAAACCCGCCGGTGAGCAAAATCCTCAAGATAAGCCGACAAGGCTGTCTTCTCATCCCCGTGGATAATAAAGTCCAATATCGCCAAGAGCCAATTACAGTAGTTAGTAGCAAATCCATGAATAGGAAATAAGTAAAAACTACAGCTGCATGGTGTTTCCAGATGTCGAGTGATTACCTAGAAACTGCAATGCATGTTTATAAGGATTAAAAACTTATTTATTGAGGTAAAGGTTCGTTCCAGGCAATAATAAAGTAATTGAGAAAGTTTGGGTTATTTCTAGGAATCTTTACTTAAATGCATGAAAATATTATAATGTAATTTAAAGATGTGTGAATGGTGGGATGATGGGAGGAGTTATTGATGTAGAGTAGAAATATGTAAAGGGCTCAAGGACTAGGGATTATATTATCTTCGTATCTTCATAAAACTTCATAAAACTACGATATATATGTGTAAAATAAAAATTATTTTATATATTTAATGGCTGCGTCAAAATTTTTTTTTAATTTTATACCCATTTTTCCGAGCACCAAGGAGGTGTACCGCTTAAGAGGAGTCAGTACTCAGCAACAGTTTAAGTATCCGCGAGCCTGTAGGCAGTAAAATTTACTATACGTAGGTTTGTGTCCTGAAAGTGAGAAAATTCATATGATATTAACCTAGACCTAGACCACATTAGACATCTAGCGTAAAAAACAGAAACCCAAAATGCGACAAAACTATTCAAATAAATTGAAAATTTTTAACGAAAATTAACTGTCCTAAACTTTTTTTGCACATAATTGTTAAATATACTATTTTGCTTTGAATTTAAACAACTTTCAATGAAATATTTCAATTTCTCGTCGGTGAAATATCGGGAGAAGAAACAAGTAGGTACTATCCGAGCCAAATAATTAAAAAAAAAACGCAACTAAAAATGAAAAACTCGGCGTTATTCACTAGGCCTTATTTTTCTAAAATAGTCACAATCTAAAGAAATGAGAGTTCCTACTAACAGGAAATTGATTTAAAAAACTTCAATTTTTACCATGTTTTAGAAGTTTCCGAGCTAATATCTCCATTCCAAAAGATTTTGATTTTTATTTTTCCCGACGTTTTTCACTAGACCTCTTCGTTATGTTTGATTTAAGTTGTAAATCATTAAGGCCTAAGCACAATTGCGACGGCAGACGGAAAAGGACGACGAAATTCCGGTGTCAACCTTCTAAAAGCACAGTGTCTTATCCGAATGCACCAAATTACGACGAACGACGGTAAGCGGGCTACGATGTTGCCGTCGAGATTGAGCAAATCTAATTTTGCCATCGTCGCTGCAGTGTTACCAACAAAATTAATCGAATGAAATTGTTTTGGCATTCAGTTTTGTCTTTTTGAGGTGGTAGCACGCCGCGGTAAATTTCAAATTATCTTTGAAGAAAAATTTATTGAGGAAGTGCGAAATCAAAGAATAATTTATGATTTGCAAGACAGGCAAGACAAGTGGACAAAAAAGACGTGGTTTGAATGGATACTTCAAAGCGTTTAATTTAGTTAATTTCTGAATTTTCAGTATTTTTTCCACACTTTGGTCCATTGCATTTCTTTCAATATAATATAAAATACTCTTATTAAAAATCTCCTTTTAAAACGCTCGAAACATTTAATAAATGAAATTTCAGTATTTTCTTCTTTCACAATCGTCGCTCACCGCCTGTCGTTGCAATTGTGTTCCCAATCTTTCGACGGCCTGTTTTGACAACCGAATTTCCCGCTGCCGTTTTCCGCTGTGCCGTCGCAATTGTGCTTAGGCCTATATTCTGCTACAAATAGTTTGCCAGAAATTCGCATTGAAAAATGTATGAATCTTGCAAAACTTGGTACTGACTCCTCTTAAATATTTGAAAGTTTCAATATTTTTGACTTTTGCCACATGAAATATCGAGGAAATCTCATCACTTTTAAACCGCAATGAATCGGACCTCTATCACTCTATTCGTTGTGAACGCCTTTGAATGAAGCACCCCGTATATTCATATTATCCTAACCATTCACAGAGCCGGTGAGAATCAGAGTGGCGTAGGTCAATTTTGCATAGTTTAAAGTAAATTGATATTTCGCACCTCGGCCCATAAATAGTATGGACATCTTTTGTTTAAAATGATAATGATACACTGCCATTAGTAGCTGTAACTATAAATTATAACTTACTTCATGATGGTGCTTAACGGGTGATGCTTACAAAGATTTTGGTCTTGAAAATTATTGACCGGCTCATATATAGAAGATATCAACAGAATCATTTCTACGCAACCTTAAAGATCTACTTACCAAAAATATGATTGCACGTTTATAGGTAGAATTGTGTTAAATTAAATTGAGTCAAAATAATATGAAAGAGTGCTCCCGCCGACAGTCGTCGAATATCTATTAAACATTTTTAAATCTACAAAAATTAAGCAACAATAGGATGTTTGTAATATCACACCAGAATAATTCTTGAGAAATCTATTGAATCTCACTTGTGCGGCATTGCAAAAGAATAGCCGTTAATTCGGTCCTTGCGGAACAAAAACCTAACTTTGTCCTCCTATCAGAGACACACCTAAACCCTCGCCACAAACTAGTCTCTGAGAAATTCTCAACTACCCGTTCTGACAAAACTGATTCAGCCATGGGTACAGCAATTCGGGATGGGCTTAAATTCGAAGAAATTAAGTTTAGACCCCTCAGCAACATGGAGTGCACGACAGTGTAGGTCTTTCCCGCCTCTCAAGAAACGCTTTTTCTAATCTCCCTGTACAGCAGATGCGGTACACAGATGGCTGAAATCAGAAAGATTCTTGAGATCCTAAACAATGTTTCAAAGAACTTTACCTATGTGGAATGACCCTATTGAAAACTCTGCTGGCAAAACTATTGCCAACTGGCTGGACCGAAACCAAGAAAGTCACGACTTACTTCATTGTGGTTTCACCAACCACACCAACATTTCCCTCGTCTACCTCGTTTCCTTAAGCATGGTAAGCTTACTGCCCCAAATCGCAAATGAATGAATTCCAAGACAGACTGACATCACTCTACCAAAGAAATCTCCCAGCTGACAGTAGAAATCTCTCAAATTCGGAGATAGACCAAAAATTGAGCTTTTCTCCAGCTGCCTTCAAAGGAATATTGACCACTTCTCCCGAACAACCCCGGTAAAGAATTACCAATTCAAGAACCTTCCCCCAGGTCTTCAGAATCTATATAAATATAGGCAAAAGCTGCGGAAATCCTGCAACGCATTTCCCACAGAACCCTCAATACCCAAAATTCTGCTTATTAGTCCGTTCTTTCCCAAGCCAAGTGCTTATCAGTGATTATAGATGAACACACTAAACTATTCGGTGATGAACAGTTTAGAAAAAGGCTCGGGAAAATAAGACCAGGCCCACAGACCTTTGATAATATTAACAAAGTCTGTTCTGGGAAGCCGAAACTCTCTAAAATCATAAGCAGCAGCGAAGAAACTATCACTTCCACAGGAAAAGTGCGAGACTTTTGCAATATTTTTCCAAAACACCTTGAAAGACAACTTGAGCCTCAGAGATCCAACCTTCTCTTTTGAAGTAGAGGGGTGTGTTAGCACTTTTCTTAGAGCTAACGAATTCATACCACAAAACTTTTTCGCCGTGAACAACTCAGCAATCTACCCAGAAGATCAAGACACCTTCACAAACCCCCTCCATCTCTACGTCTTAACTAAGACAATAAATAGCAAAAAATCGAGCGGCCCTGATAAAATTTCAAATTCACACTCGATTTCCTTGCAATCATTTTTAACAATTGTATAAATAATTGTTACTTACCGGAAAAATGGAAAATCTCACGAATTTTCCCCATGCCGAAAAAATCTTCGTAGAGACATCAAGGAATTTAGACCAATCTCCCTCATCTCAAATTTGGGAAAGCTTTTTGAAAAAGTATTCAGCAACAAATAACAATTACCTGAAGAAAAGCACACCCCCCACCAAGATTCTCAATTCGGCTTCAAGCCTAAACATTCTACATTCCACCCTTTACTAAAATTCTATACGGATGCTACAAGAGCTCTGAACAGAAACGAATGCACGGTCGGGTGTTTCTCGACGTTGAAAAAGCTTTCTATTCAGTTTGGACGGTAGGGCTAATATTCAAATTAAACCAATTCGGTTGTCCTCCACACCTAAACAGACTTATCCAGTTTCCTAACTTCTAGGAAATTCTATATGGAACTCGATCACCACAAATCTCCGCTCAAAACAATTGCAGCAGGAGTCCCCCAGGGCTCCATATTTGGCCCAATACTCTTCAATCTCTACACCTCAGACCAACCTCAAAATGAAAGCTGCGCAACGCTCCTCTTCGCCGATGACTCCCTTACATACGCCCAACCTCGTTGCCCGCTCTTGGCGGTCAATAAAGTCAACCTACATCTCAGCAAGCTCGACTCTTCTCACAAAAAATGGGGGATCAAAATTAACGTCCAAAAATCCGAAATTATATGTATTCGGAAACCTAGCACCGGGCGAAACCGTCAAGTCGCTAAATCCAAAAGAATTACGGCCGTCTACAATGGGGGAATAATAAAGCCCACACAAACAGCGAAATATCTAGGCGTAAATTTCCATGAACTCATACGATTCAGTAACCATGTTAAAGCAACTATTACCAAAGCTAATGTCGCGTACAGACTTATAAGCCCTATTATCAATGTCATGGACGGACTCAGCCCAGACAAAACTAATCATGTAAAAGCAACTAATAAAGCCTGTCATCACTTATTGCTTTTCCATATGACACACAATTTCCCCCACTTTTATGGACCGCCTTAGCAAGCTCGTAGAAAGATCCTTTGAGCTTACACAGGACTCCATAGAAGAGCCAATATAACTCCTATCAAAGAGTATCTGTTCGGTCAAACCGAAAAACAAGTCGAGAAAATCCCTATCCATTCAAACCCACTCATAAACAACTTGCCGTCAAATACCTGTCTTGGCTCAACCGGATGCTAGAAGCATCAACCTCCATGAAGGTAGAATAAGTTTCTATGATACTAAAGGAGATTACTACAGGGGGTAATCCCAAATAACCCACTCAAGAACCCAGGAATGGCTCTGATGAAATCTGTCAGTATAGGAACTCTCCAGTCCTTAACATCCTAAAGATTCCAAATCATATCCAATCCTTACTCCCTCCCAGTCCTTCCCAAAATTTAATAACAAACTCTTGAGAAATTCATTAACTACAGCTGATGTGGCGCAGCAGCTGTAAGAAAAAGAATCAACAACAAGAGAGGTGATCAAAAACCAAACCAAGGATCAAAAAGAAGAAAAGAGAAGACATCGAGTCGAACTGAGGGCCAAAGATAAGCCCCAACTCCCTAAACAAGATAATCCGAAGGATGTGAAAAATCATTTAATAAAATCCAAAGAAGGAAGACAATGAAGAAATTTGAAAGCGCAAAAGCACTTGACTTGACTTGACTTTGCTATAAGGAAAATCTATTCAAGATGAATAAAGATCCAGCTTTTAGGCCTAATCGACAAACAAGTTTTTATATTTTGTCCCTCATCATGTATTTTCCCTCCAATCATCTCTTTAAGTGCTTAGGGAATTTTTGCCATTTTTCCTGAGTTTTTCTGTGCTTCATATGTATATTGTTTATTTAACCATGTTCTCTAAATACGACCCGTCGTTAATTGCTCAAGAGATAACTGATTGACAAAGTATAAATAATTATATGTATATAAAGCATAGAACGCAATAGGTACATACCTCCTACTCAAAGTTTCTTCTCTCTCATTCCATTTATCAAGTTGTATATGTAAATACTCGTCCTGATACTTTTTGATTATTTGCTGAGCATCTTCAAGTTTACCTTTTAGACAAGCAATTAAATCATGTTCAACATTGTATTTTTTCTCTAAATTTGTGAACATAAGAAGTTCCTCCAATTCTTGTTCCACCATCTTGCATCTAGGGCAATATTGACGTACAAAAAGATAATTTGTAACTTTTACAATAATTTTATACCTAGTACTAATAGATATGCGAGAATCATACTGTTGTTTACTATTTTTAAATACTTCTGGAGTTTTCAAGACGTCTTGGGGATCTTCAACTGAAAAGTCCACAAAATCTATATCATCAGTAGGTTTAAATTCTTCCAGAGGGCATAAAGGATGATTCCTTAAGGTGATCATAGGGGTCATCATTTTAGAGACTGGAAATTTTGACAACGTTGTTCCCGTCTCAGTATTAGCTGTCATCATATCTTCTGCAGTCTTCTCAGTATTAACACATGCGGACCAAGTTCTTCTGCGGAATATATCTTTCTTACTAACTTGCGCATGGGAATGCACTATTTTAAGTTCTTCTTCATGTATTTGCTTCTCCAATTGAACAATTTTTATCTGTAGTAAATAAAATTATTAACATTCATTTATTATCTGGATCAAATTGCACTTACTTTACTGTTTTTTGTTCTTTCAACTTGCAATTCCGATTCCAAACGTGCTATCTCCTTCTCAAGTCGCTTCATTAAGGCTGCATCAGATAATACTTCGTTGACGTGTGGTTTATTTTTAATTGCTTTCGCGCGCATGGCAAAACTATATCGACATGATAAATAAAACTTTATAAAACGTTGTAAATAAATACCTTAATGTAGAAGTAGTTTCATCTATAGCCGTAGGATTAATATTGCAAATTATAGCAGTCAATGCATTTCCACCTAAAGAAGCTTGCAATATTCTAGTCAATTTTGAATCTCTATAGTTTATAAATTTTGCAGATTCGTTCTCGCTTAATTTATTTATTACACAGCTCAAATATAATAGACTTTTATTGATGTGGGCTCCTTCCTTCAATCGAGATCCTGTGGCCCCAGTTTGATCTGCTCTTTCAGATCCTGCCAAGTCAACTAAATTTAAATTGCTTATTTGTACTGAACCTTCATCAGGTGGCTTATCCACTTCTCTGGACTCTATTATCTAGAAATTTTAACAATTAATTCATGAAGAAAGCGATTGAAAAAAGGTACAATTCTGAATATCGCATGAGAGCGGCTTGATCTTTCATTAACATTTGTTTCGCCCATTTTCCTGTGCTTGCTACCCGCTTGCAGGTATTCAATCATTTGATCTTCAGATGTTATAATAACTTCCTCGCAATTAACAGTTACGTCACCATTCTGAGTTTCATGAATCTTTAGATCCTGATTTGATTTATGGAGCAAATCAAAAACTTTCTCATTGTATATTTCAATATATCCAATTCTGAAATACTATCAAGTTCAGAAAAAGCTCTTGTTAATTTATTTAAGGAGTCGAAATAGAACCGAAACCGACCACTTCTTGGTTCTTTTAACATTTATTAATTCGGTGGCGAAAGTAAAACGGAAACACGTATGCATGTAAAAAAAAAACAACTATCTTGATAACATTTACACCAAGGACTCTCCCCTGAATCACATTATTAAATGTGGCGCCTTCACAACAACGAAATTCAGATGAAACGAATTTAAACATAAATATACTGAATATCTAATTTTCGTGTGAATCAGGTAATTTCTCATACTTATCTAAGTAGTAAGTACCTATAACTCTAGAAACAACATACTCTGAAGCGCAATGCTGAACAAGGTCAAAGATGTATAAGAGGAAAGCATGCATGTTGTTTAGTTGTTTAAGGCCTTAGGCCACCCTAGAATTTTCGAAAAATCCATTTTTTTTTCAGACAGTTAGGCATGGCCTGAGACAACTTACATCTAGATGTGCAAAACCTCACAAAAACGCGGTCCAACATAAACGAGCTAATTATTCATGATTTTCTACTACTCAAAACTTTAAACGCGTTTATCTCAAAACTACATTTTTGTAGTTGGCCGGAAACATAACTCAGACAATTTTCAACCGATTGACTTGAAATTTGGAATATATCTTCGAAAATACATTGTCTATAGAAGTACGTAGGATTTTTGTTTTATATTGCATAGTTCATTTATTATTAACAATTATCTGACGATTTTTTAGGCAAATTTCTCACTTTCCACTTTAGAAGTGCGCCATTTTGTCAAAAATCAATATATCGAAAAAATCCTAAGTACTTCTCTAGCTTATACTATATGTAATCGAAAAAATGCTGGCCCTAATCATGATTCATTAAATTACATGAGCTGTTATTCCGGCCGTGGAGCATAGAAAAAAAAAGACGTCGTCGCGAAAACGCTGTACCGCCGCCATTTTGAAATAAATTGCCTAAAAAAAAATATATTATGCAGTTAATGATATGTATAATAAAGTCCCATTTCTGTAATCTCGATTTATTTCGTAATATTTCTGAAAAAAATTCCCAAAAAAACCTATTTTTTTCGGCCTCTAGGGTGGCCTAAGGCCTTAAGTTGCACTGTAGATCGCTTTGGCATTTCCACGAGAGTATGTACAGTAAGGTAGTATGGGTGAAAGATACTATATACGAATTGGTACTTCTCACAGCGAGATAACTATACCTTAGTGAAATAAAAATTGAGATTTTTGGCTCTGTACTGTAGTAGGGCTTTAATGACAGGAGATCATTATGCAGAGAATTTAAGTGCTCATAATAGTGAGAATAATAAAATCTCAGACATAAGGAGAGAGAGAGAGAGAGAAGAGAAAGACAGACATAGCCTCTTGGGCAGGGGACGAAAGGATGTCTTAGTTGATGAATAAGTTGATGAATAACGGAAATCAAGTATGTATGTTGGGTGCTATGTGGTTAGTATGCATGGTCAGCTATAAGATCCAAATGGTGAATCTCGAAGCCTATCCAGACTTGAATATGGGCATATCTTAACCTTCACGTGTCCCCTCTGACAGCGCCCATAAGGGTTGTATTACCTGTATAGGCCAAGTACAATTCTTTTAGACGTTGCTAATGAGATCTAGGCCCGAACGAAGTTACCAGTACCGTTACAAAAAGGATATCTTGCATTAAGATAGACACTGGGAGCATTCATGGTCCGTTGATCTTGCTTTACGAAAGCCATACCAAATAGGTAGCCGGACATTGGGTAACTTGGTACCACGGGGTTAGAGGAGCCCTGGATAATAGGATTTATCCACCTCAACTTGGGATAGCCCTTTATGGGAGCATCGTGGTGGCTGGTTGATGTCATATCATGCTCTATTGGCACACTGGTACTCATTGTTACGTCATGAGGCCGTTGATTGTCGATAACAATCCCAGCATGAAGAATGCCGTGAAATTAATAAGCCATACTTGGCAGGTGCTCACGTAAAACCACAAGGAACTTTCTGACTCCCTCAAAATCCTCTCAATCTATTAATAATAATGTACTTCGGGTCACACTACCTCACTATTTTAAGAAAAAAATAAATTTCGCTTTGGCCAAGTTCTGAAGGGAGATGTAAAATTTCTGTCACAAAAATTCTTGTTTTTCCCGAAAATATCCGAGAATCCAGCATGAGTTCTCCCACTTAATCTCTTCAGAGCAAAACGAATGTAAACAGACGCACGTGCTGTACAAATTAGAGGTGGTTCACTCATGTGCGAGTCTCTCAAAATGAGTAACACACTGTGGTGTGTTCATAGAGCCAACACGCCAGAATGAAAAAGAGCAATACACAACACACTCAGCTAAGCATTCTACCAAATTACTTTCTGTGGAGTGCGATACGAGTGCCGTGGGCCAAGCGGAGTGTGCTCTATTCTTGTCGTGTCGTGTGGTACTCTACATTGCGTCACGTCAGCATTTTTTCCAGCCAGGCTTTCCTTGTTATACTGTGTGTTACTATCAGTATATTTACATGAATTCAAGTATTGACTTGAAATCCACTTCAAACTCAAGTAGGGTTTTTGGTTGAGTTAATTCCAATTACTTGACTTGAATTTTACTTGAAATGACATTTTACCTTTGACAATTCTGCATTAGGTTCAATAGGCGCGGATTTTTAGGCAAATATCTTGAGAAAAGTGCTAACAATCACTACCTGAATTATCAATAATCTTCTTCTTGTTCCTCTTTGCCGTTTTCATAATTCGCACAAATGAAAAACGTTCAAGTACTGAAGATGCGTTTACATGAAATTTTTCAAGTAAATCGAACAACATTTTGTGATTTACTTGACTCAAGTATACATGAAATCAATGGTAGTTTACATGATATTTTGATTACTTGACCTCTACTTGAAGTATACTTCAAGAATTCATGTAAACGTACTGTATGTTGAAGTGTGGCACGTTTTGCGTGGGTGGTAAGCTGAAGAGCTATAGTTGAGGTGCGAATGGGATAGAATGTTTGTCAAACTGCCTCCGCCATAATTGAAACCGTTAGCAGTAGGTGTTATTTAAATCGAAAATCATACCCGCTTCTTTGGTGGAAAAATTCTAAAGAAAAATATTCATTTTATTCCAACTAATATGTAGCCACTTCAGTTCCATGCGAAGTGTTTATAATAAATTACAAAAATATAAATAACTTCTTATTCGTACTCTTTTCCTTTGATATACATATATTACACAAAATTAAATTTTATTGTACAACTATTACTAGCTTGATGATGCTAAATATTATAGCAGGGAAGTGTGGTTTGTGTTGGCTCACTCAAGTGAGTGAGCAAGTGGGTTGGCTCAGCAAAAAGTGTCACTTTGCCCATGTTTAGTTCAAATATCATAGGAATTACACCAACAAACATTGGTTTTGCTATAAAAAAAACATTGGATAATTCTCTTAATATTTCTGCAAAATTCCGGGTTTCACAAAAACGCTGTAACATTTTACGAGTAAAATCTGAAAACTCCGCCCCTTCTCATTTATTTACAAAAATAAATCATTTGCCTTTCTGTTTCATTGCATGTAATCTGAGATTTCACATTTTTTATCTTTATTCATAAAAGCTTTAAAGAGAGTTCGATTTTTTTTTCTTTCTTCCTTTCTTTGCCGTGTACATTTTAAATGTAAAACACTCGAAAATCCCGCCTGGCTTTCAACTTGTTAAGTTAACTTTGCTCTATATATACATACATGCAAACTAGCCCAGCACCATGAATTTCACAGTAAGAGACACACAATATATTAATTCTCAATATAAGGACATATTAGCTTGTCAGTTGTCATAACTCTACAAAGTAATGCAGTTCCAGTTTTATATAATTTATGATTTACATGTTTTTGTCTTTTTCGTATAAGTTATTTCCAGTGATCGTCCAGTTTTCTCTTTTTCTTTTTATTTTCTAAATTTAAACTTAAGTGAACGACAAAAGGCTAAAGATAGCCTCGACAGAACAATAATTTTAAATATCACTATAAAACGATGATTCATGGCATGCGGGAAACATACTTTTACGTTTATTTCAGTCTGTCAGTAGAGCACGGGTTACGTAAATGTTTTTTTTTTTTTTTTATTTTTTTTTTTTTCAGTCGTACTCTGCAAAATACAAAATTTTCAGAATTTTTTTAGTATTTCCGAAGTCGACGACCCAAATATAGAAAAATTTAGCCAATTGAAAGCGATTTTGAGTTTATGTTCGGTTATTCCCTAGAAAATGTAAAGATTTTTCAGAAATTATTTGGTATTTCTGAAGTCGTCGACACCAAAAATGGAAAAATTTCGCAGATCTCAAACGATTTTAAATTTATTTTGTTTACGTTCAGTTATTCACTACAAAATATAAAAACTTTTCAAAGCTTATTTGTTTGTTGGAAGTCGTCGACCCCAAAGATAGAAAAATCTTCCAAATCGGAGACGATCTTAAGTCTTTTTTTTTTTTATATTATTAAGCCAAGCTCAGGGGAAATACCCTATGATGCAAAGCACAGCATGGCAGGAAGGAGATAGGGAAAGGATTAGGGGATATGAGGAGAGTGGCGGAGGTGCCGATGTATGTCACCCTTAAACTTCCGCAGATTGTATGCCGGAGGAAAAACAGAAGATGGTAAGCTGTTCCACATTCGCACTGTTCGGGATAAAAAAGCATCACGAAATTTTACTGTACGGCCGAAAGTAATTTGAAGGGTTAAATGATGTGCTCGGTTTGCAGCGCGAGTATTGCGTGCAGGAATCATTCTACAAGGGATTAGACTAGATATTTCATCAGAACATTGACCATGCATATAGCGATAAAGGAGCGAAAGGCATCCAACATTGCGGCGGTGCTCGAGTGAGTCGATATGACAAGTTATTGCCAAATCGCCAATGAGCTTGAAGGCTCTCTTTTGGACGATATCCAATGAAGCTAAGGCTGTGCGACCAGCCCCGGCCCATATATGGGAGTTGTATTCCATTCTAGGTCTAATGTAGGACTTGTAGAGGAGCGCTAGATTTGACGGGGTGAAATATTTCTTACACCTTTTCAGAAATCCAAGACATTTCGATGCTTCTTTGGCAACAGAGAAGATGTGATCTGTCCAGTTTAACTTACTGGAAATATTAATGCCAAGAATGCTTAGTGACGGTGAATCAGAAATTAATGCTCCATCAAAAGAAACGGGTGTGGTTAAGTTATGATCTTGTTTTAATGAGATGAGACAGCTCTGGGTCTTAGATGCATTGAATTCGACGCGATTTGCTTTGCCCCAAGCGAGGATACTGTTAAGATCGTTATTCAATGATCTAGTCATGCAATCTCGTTTAACACATGCGGCAATCCCCCTGGATTCCGCAAGAGTGTCAAAGGAGTAAGCGAAATCAAGAGTACTGTCATCTGCGAAACTATGGATGGGATTGAAAGTAAGGGAAAGCAGATCATTAATGAAAATTAAAAAGAGAGTTGGAGAGATAACAGAGCCTTGAGGCACACCGGCATTTATGGGATGCGGTACAGATGTAACGCCATCTAATACAACACGTATTTGGCGACTAGATAGGAAGCGTTCAATCCATAATAGAAGAGGAGGGGAGAGACCAAGTGCTTTAAGTTTGGCTAAAAGGGCTGGATGCCAGACTCTATCTCTATCAAAGGCCTTTGAAATATCTAGGCCAACGATTTTAGACTCACCAAAATTATGAAGACTACGGTTCCAACGTTCCGTAAGAAAGGTCAGCAAGTCTCCAGATGAGCGTCCAGCTCGGAAGCCATATTGGCGATCGTTGATGAGATGATTAGTTTCTAGATACTTCATTAATTTTGAGTTAATGATAGATTCAAAAACCAGAATCGAAGTGATCGCAATTGGTCGATAATTTGAGGGATCGCTACCCTCTCCTTTCTTGGGAATAGGCTGAACGTGAGCCAGCTTCCAAGCAGTTGGAAATTTTCCTGTCGAATAAGACAAGTAGAATAGTTTGCGCAGAGGTTTAGCCAAGGATGAGGCACAGCTTTTAATTAACAGGGGCGAAAAACCATCAGGACCTGCGGCTTTGGAGACGTTGATCCCCTTAAGGACCCTGAACACATCCCTCGTACGAACGTGTATTGGCTCTTGTACACATTGACACGGTGGATGCAAAACAGGTGTTTGTGAAGTAGGTGGAAGACAAGAATTTGAAGCGAATCTAGCAGCTAAAATATTAGCTTTATCCAGGGAGTCAACAATCACTTCACCATTATTAAGTAGTGAAGGTATAGAGGAACTGGTGAAGTTGTTCCTGATGGTTTTTTTTTTTTTTTTTTTTTTTTTTTTTTTTTTTTTTTTTTTTTTTTTTTTATATTATTAAGCCAAGCTCAGGGGATACCCTATGATGCAAAGCACAGCATGGCAGGAAGGAGATAGGGAAAGGATTAGGGGATGTGAGGAGAGTGGCGGAGGTGCCGATGTGTGTCGCCCTTAAACTTCCGCAGATTGTATGCCGGAGGAAAAACAGAAGATGGTAAGCTGTTCCACATTCGCACTGTTCGGGATAAAAAAGCATCTCGGAATTTTACTGTACGGCCGAAAGTAATTTGAAGGGTTAAAGGATGTGCGCGGTTTGCAGCGCGAGTATTGCGTGCAGGAATCATTCTACAAGGGATTAGACTAGATATTTCATCAGAACATTGACCATGCATATAGCGATAAAGGAGCGAAAGGCATCCAACATTGCGGCGGTGCTCGAGTGAGTCGATATGACAAGTTATTGCCAAATCGCCAATGAGCTTGAAGGCTCTCTTTTGGACAATATCCAATGAAGCTAAGGCTGTGCGACCAGCCCCGGCCCATATATGGGAGTTGTATTCCATTCTAGGTCTAATGTAGGACTTGTAGAGGAGCGCTAGATTTGACGGGCTGAAATATTTCTTACACCTTTTCAGAAATCCAAGACATTTCGATGCTTCTTTGGCAACAGAGAAGATGTGATCTGTCCAGTTTAACTTACTGGAAATATTAATGCCAAGAATGCTTAGTGACGGTGAATCAGAAATTAATGCTCCATCAAAAGAAACGGGTGTGGTTAAGTTATGATCTTGTTTTAATGAGATGAGACAGCTTTGAGTCTTAGATGCATTGAATTCGACGCGATTCGCTTTGCCCCAAGCGAGGATACTGTTAAGATCGTTATTCAATGATCTAGTCATGCAATCTCGTTTAACACATGCGGCATTCCCCCTGGATTCCGCAAGAGTGTCAAAGGAGTAAGCGAAATCAAGAGTACTGTCATCTGCGAAACTATGGATGGGATTGAAAGTAAGGGAAAGCAGATCATTAATGAAAACTAAAAAGAGAGTTGGAGAGATAACAGAGCCTTGAGGCACACCGGCATTTATGGGATGCGGTTCAGATGTAACGCCATCTAATACAACACGTATTTGGCGACTAGATAGGAAACTTTCAATCCATAATAGAAGAGGAGGGGAGAGACCAAGTGCTTTAAGTTTGGCTAAAAGGGCTGGATGCCAGACTCTATCAAAGGCTTTTGAAATATCTAGAGCAACGATTTTAGACTCACCAAAATTGTGAAGACTACGGTTCCAACGTTCCGTAAGAAAGGTCAGCAAGTCTCCAGATGAGCGTCCAGCTCGGAAGCCATATTGGCGATCGTTGATGAGATGATTAGTTTCTAGATACTTCATTAATTTTGAGTTAATGATAGATTCAAAAACCTTTGAAAGAATCGAAGTGATGGCAATTGGTCGATAATTTGAGGGATCGCTACCCTCTCCTTTCTTAGGAATAGGCTGAACGTGAGCTAGCTTCCAAGCAGTTGGAAATTTTCCTGTCGAATAAGACAAGTAGAAGAGTTTGCGCAGAGGTTTAGCCAAGGATGAGGCGCAGCTTTTAATTAACAGGGGCGAAAAACCATCAGGACCTGCGGCTTTGGAGACGTTGATATCCTTAAGGACCCTGAACACATCCCTCGTACGGATGTGTATTGGCTCTTGTACACATCCGCACGGGGGATGCAAAACAGGTGTTTGTGAAGTTGGTGGAAGACGAGAATTTGAAGCGAATCTAGCAGCTAAAATATTAGCTTTATCCAGGGAGTCAACAATCACTTCTCCATTATTAAGTAGTGAAGGTATAGAGGAATTGGTGAAATTGTTCCTGATGGTTTTGACCAGGGACCAGAAACCTTTGCTACCTTTGCGGCTTGTCAAGATTCTTTGTCTAATATTCTGGTCAAAAAGAAATTTTTCTCTCTGGATAATGGACTTGCAGGTGTTCCGTGCAGTCTTGTAGACTTGTTTCATTTCCGGACATGGATGCAATTGATAGGCGCGAAAAGCAGACTCTTTCGCTTTTATAGCTTGGTTACACTTATCGTTAAACCAGGAGCGATCATGCTGTTGTTGAGACCTGCTGTAAGAATACGGAATGTATTCACGCATGCCAAGATTTAGTATGTTACTAAATTGTAATGTGCATTCATCAACATCCCTCGAAGCAAAACAAACCGACCAATCAATTTCTTTAAGATACTTATTGAGACTTTCCCAATCAGCATTCTTATAGTGCCAAAGAAGCCTACTTGTAGGTGGAGCAGTTGGGCGGCACAGGTTTGAGGTGGTAAATTGAGCCGTGATTAAACAATGGTCTGAATTTCCAAGAGGGGAACCGACTGAAATGGAATATTTGTCAGGATGAGATGTTAGAAACAAGTCGAGTAAATTAGCTTTATCTCCAGCTGCATCAGGAATTCGCGTTGGTGCATCCACTAGCTGTTGCAAATTAAATGATTCACAGAAGAGTTCAACGAAACGGCCCGCAGGACTTGTGGTAGAAGAATGTCTGAGCCACGGTATATTATGAACATTAAAATCGCCTGCCAGGACGATTTCGGAAGAGGGGGAAACAGAAAGCAAATGATCAATATTGTTGGAGATATTGTCAAATACGGATACCGTGTCGTCATCAGACATATTTGGGCTGCGATAAAGGAAACAGAAGTATATGATGTGCTTGTGAAGTTTGAACCTAATCCAGATATAATTAAACTCTGGATTAGCAGAAGGAAAATCTTGAAGAATAGTAAAGGCCACATCATTCCGAATATATACTGCGATCCCTCTATGCTGAGAAAAAAGAGGCACGAAGCTGTAACCAGGGACGTGATACTGATTAATATCAGCATCAGAAACGACCTTGGTTTCACTTAGCGCAAGAATTGCCGGATTTTTTGAGTTAAGGTGGCAGTACACCGAAAACCGATTTGCTCTTAATCCGCGAATGTTGCAGAAATCTAAAATAAAATTCTGCATGCTGAAGGCAAAAACAAAAAAGCAAAAAAGAAAAAAAAGCGACACACAACAACACAAAAATTTGGGCGCCACCAGCCGCAGTCAACGACACAGCGAGGTAAAAAAAAACAACAATAGTGTTATGCCTATTGCTGCTTTCAATACCTCAGACTGTGCAGTTCAATGACCACAGCTGGGGACACCCGTATTGCTGATCAGTGACAAGTGCTAATGCAGGGACCAGAAGCCTTTGCTACCTTTGCGGCTCGCCAGGATTCTTTGTCTAATATTCTGGTCAAAAAGAAATTTTTCTCTCTGGATAATGGACTTGCAGGTGTTCCGTGCAGTCTTGTAGACTTGTTTCATTTCCGGACATGGATTCAATTGATAGGCGCGAAAAGCAGACTCTTTCGCTTTTATACCTTGGTTGCACTTATCGTTAAACCAGGAGCGATCATGCTGTTGTTGAGATCTGCTGTAAGAATACGGAATGTATTCACGCATGCCAAGATTTAGTATGTTACTAAATTCTAATGTGCATTCATCAACATCCCTCGAAGCAAAACAGACCGACCAATCAATTTCTCTAAGATACTTATTGAGACTTTCACAATCAGCATTCTTATAGTGCCAAAGAAGCCTACTTGTAGGTGGAGAAGTAGAGCGGCACAGGTTTGAGGTGGTAAATTGAGCCGTGATTAAGCAATGGTCTGAATTTCCGAGAGAGGAACCGACTGAGATGGAATATTTGTCCGGATGAGATGTTAGAAATAAGTCGAGTAAATTAGCTTTATCACCAGCTGTATCGGGAATTCGCGTTGGTGCATCCACTAGCTGTTGTAAATTAAATGATTCACAGAAGAGTTCAACGAAACGGCCCGCAGGACTTGTGGTAGAAGAATGTCTGAGCCACGGAATATTATGAACATTAAAATCGCCTGCCAGGACGATTTCGGAAGAGGGGGAGACAGAAAGCAAATGATCAATATTGTTGGAGATATTGTCAAATACGGATACCGTGTCGTCATCAGACATATTTGGGCTGCGATAAAGGAAACAGAAGTAAATGATGTGCTTGTGAAGTTTGAACCTAATCCAGATATAGTTAAACTCTGGATTGGCAGAAGGAAAATCTTGAAGAATGGTAAAGGCCACATCATTCCGAATATATACTGCGATCCCTCTATGCTGAGAAAAAAGAGGCACGAAGCTGTAACCAAGGACGTGATACTGATTAATATCAGCATCAGAAACGACCTTGGATTCACTTAGCGCAAGAATTGCCGGATTTTTTGAGTTAAGGTGGCAGTACACCGAAAACCGATTTGCTCTTAATCCGCGAATGTTGCAGAAATCTAAAATGAAATTCTGCATGCTGAAGGTAAAAACAAAAAAGCAAAATAAAAAAAAAGCGACACACAATAACACAAATATTTGGGCGCCACCAGCAGCAGTCAACGACACAGCGAGGTAAAAAAAAACAACAATAGTGTTATGCCTATTGCTGCTTTCAATACCTCAGACCGTGCAGTTCAATGACCACAGCTGGGTGCACCCGGATTGCTGATCAGTGACAGTGCTAATGCATTTGCACTGATCACAGATGAAGAGAAGGAAAGGAAACGTTACCGTGCTGCTGGCTTATATAATGTTGATAGGGCATAGAAGAGCCCTTCACTTGGCGGATAAAATTTAAATTTGTACTTCTTATGAAATATATTTTTGAATATTGAAATTGAAAAACCTCTTTATTGTACAACCTTAAACTAAGCCTAATACAGTAAAGGTTATTTGGCTCACGGCGACTAGGCCATCTGGGCTCTATCAGTAGCCTTTGTTTACAAAGCTTCTTTAAACCTATCTTTTTTATGTTAACACCATTGTTCAACAACAACAACATGAAACGCACCGTTAACATATAATTCAGATTTATTTCGTACTTTACATCCGTCTCGTTTAGCAGAAAAGGACAGAGTGCTCGTTGTCTTAAAAGGTAAAATAATTAGAGATATTCTACATTTATTATATGGCCAAGAGAAACAACTACAAATGTATGTATGTGTTTTAGTGTTATTTGAATTTGGGAGTACTATCCATAACAATCTTAAGAGATTTTTGCTTAGTTCTAATATATACATGTATACCTATTTATACAGCTGATAATCAGGAAACTTCCTATCGTGTACAATTTTATAGATGCTGTCAGCTTATGCATGGTAAAACCACGTCATCAAAACGACATGGATTTTTGTGTTTGCTTCACACTCTTGCCTTTGAAAATTCATGCTGGCAAAAATGTCTCTTCTCTTTCATTTGACGACATGAGCACGAGCTTATGTGTAGTAGTTAATCAGCAAAAACGATGTAGTAATACCTCAGGTGTATTCAGCATAATTTAGAACCATGTAGGGGAATTTAGAACAAAACAACTGCAACTGGAACTTGCACTTTCAGTCTTAAAAACAAAGTTTTATATTAATTGTCTTGTCAGACTGCACTTTACATAACTTTTAAGTTTGCTATAATCTTATAGTATAAATTATTGAGACTAAATACTTTCTTTGATGTAATTCTGCAATGAAATCGAGAAAGCAATTACATTTATGATAATTGACAGGTCAACAGCTGTTTAATTTGGCAGCTTACCACTACTTAGATATTTCGTGTATTCATATGCATTCTTCAGCAAACGATATCGTTTTGACGACGTGGTATTACCATGCATTGTATGTAGATTAGGCATAACAAACGATGACTGTTTTTAGTTTTTAGTAGCTTAGTTCTAAGCAGTCTCCTAGTGATCTAAGAAAATTCATTTTTCAAAAGTTATAACTATTATTTGCACTAGCATCCAATTTATGTTTTTTATTTTTTCCTTTTTTTTTTATTTATATAATTCCTTTAACGCACAAGAACGATTTTTCTTTTTTTCCGTTTTTGTTATAATTGAGTGCATCAGTTCATTAAGCGGTATTTATTTTTGATTCTAAAAACTGATTGGGGTCTGCATATATTTGCTGACGTTCGTATAAGCGTCCGTTTTTCCGTTTTAGTATGTCTTAGTCTTGTGATTAGTCCGTTGGAAGATAGGAGGAGTTTGAGTACAGGATAAGTGCGTTTGTTTCCTCTCTGAAGTATTTCAGGAGGTCCGTCGGTTTTGTCGTGATGGCTCGTTCGTCGAGTATTCTCGTGTGCGGGGAGCTACTCAGTCGCCGTCGCAGAAACTACAGGTCGGGCACGGTTGTCTTCTAAAAACTTGTTCTTTGATGGCTAGGAAGAGCCCTAGCCTAAGTCTTGCCATTTCGATAATGGCACGTCTGGCGAATTCGCTCATCTCTGGTTGTTTTGCGGTCTTTTGATGGATAGCTAGGAAGTGTGAGCTATTCCAGACCAGCTGCTTACAGGCTTCTCTTAGTTGTTTGGCATACATGAATGCTGCCCTGTAGGCTGGCGGGGAGATGGTGGGTTCTTCGCTCTCGGCTGGGTGCTAGCCAGTCTGTCAGCTCTTTCGTTGCCTGTGATGCCTACATGGCTGGGACACCATGCGATCCATATTTTGTCATTTTGGATGGTGTTCCTAATATTGAGAACTAGTATATTTTTGTTCCCTAAGTTCTGGATCGCTTTGATAGCTGAGACTGTCTGAAAAGATTGCGGTGGTATCCCTTTGGGTGGCTGCCTCTCAGATGGCCGAGTTCGGCCGTGTTGACATTGCACCAGAAGCGGAGTCTATGGCAGATATGGGTCTGTCCATTTGCGTTCTTGGCAATGACAAACATGGCTACAGCGTTGTGGGACTTGAAGGCGTCCGTATAGATAACAGAGTCTGCTTTGAGCCGGCGCAGAGTTCTTGGTGCAGTTTTCTCTTGCTGTCATTATTTTGGTCTTGGTACTGTCGTTCGTTCGTGATGACTTTTTTAGTCTTGATTCTCCAAGGTGGGATTCTCCAGATGTTGGATTTGTAGAGTTTGGGTCGAGTGGTATTTTTAGGGAACTGGGAGCGTCTTCTATTGTTCATTGTAGTCCCGACTTAGTGCGTGTAGCACGGTGTCGGTGGGTGGACATGATATGATGTCCACAACCAACTCATATATCGGAGCTTGCGGGTAGTGGAGATTTTTGAAGATATGGCTGGTAGCTAGATGGTTTCTTCTCTCCGAAAAGGTGGGCAGGTCAGCCTGAATGAGAAAGCTGTTGATGGGAGTGGTGCGTAGAGCGACAATGACCGTTCTAGTGAAGGCGTTAATAACCTTCTGTAATTTGTTAGCGTTTGATTTGGTGGAGAATCCGTAGATTATGATCACATATTCGATCCTACCATTGACAAGCTGTCTTACTATGAGGGAGGCGGTTTGTAGCTGACGGCCCGCGTTTCTCCTGCAGATGACTCTGAGAAGGTTGTTTCTTCTGTTGACATTCTCTACAACCATGTTACTGTGTTTGCTCCAGTCAAGAGTCTTGGAGATGTGCAGACCCAGGATCTTGAGGTTATGGAGTAGTGGGATAGAAGCTGTATCGTAGTGGAATTGTGCTTCACGGCAATCCATCTTCTGCAGACGTGCAGAGCCTGCAGAGCTTGTTTAAAGCAACCTTAGCACCATTAAGTTCAGCCCAAACTGAGATTTTCCTCAGGGTCTGAGTGAGTATTGAATTTACGAATGGCGGTTTGCCGGATGCATAGCGGACTATGCTGTCTGCGATGTGATAGTACAGGTCAGGCACCGCGTGGAGTTGTGTTTACAGAATTGTGCATGTAGGTGTTGAACAAGTGGACGGAGAGCGGAGAGCCTTGCGGCAACCAGGTTTCGAAGGAGTAGGTAGAGGATAACTGTCCTCCAACTCTAACCTTTATCCTCCTGTCTTTAAGAAACAATTCAACCAGCTTGATGTAGTTGGTGCAGACCTTCCATTGTACTAGCTGCTTGATGACGGAGTGCTTAGGTGTTCTGTCGAAGGCTTTTTCTAAATTGAAATGGAGATTGGTGAGTTCTGGTAAATTGGTCTGAAGATTGATGGAATTCGAAGGTGGCTGTGGGGCCATTCTGCCGTTTGGGGAGCGTTAAGAGCTGAAGGAGGTTTCGAGACTAGATGTGGGACTATTTTGTCTGTAGTGGGTTTCGAAGTTTGGCCTTTTTGAAAGCTTCCGCAAAGAAGGTGGCATACCACTCGGCTGCTTAAAGTAAAAACACAGTAACTGTTGTTTTTTACTTTTCGAGATAATTGACATTTAGTGAAATTTTCCTGCCTCAAAAAACTAATAGCAACAGAGTTTTACTTTTTTTTGTCGTAAACTAAGCTTTCCTTGGGCTTTCTTTTAAACAAAATAATAGACTTATATACGAAAAAATAACCCACTTGGCAGCAAGAAGTGCAATTAGATTTCACAGATGAAACTGAAGAGCGGATCAAAACTCTAGGTTTGACATGGCTACCAAAGACCGATAATTTTTGTATAAAGGTCAATGAAGCCAATGAACAAAGAGTGTCAAAGCGAATAGTAGCATCAGACATAGCAAAATTGTTTGATCCCCTCGGAATGATGGCTCCTGTTATAGTCACCGCCAAAATCTTTCTGCAAGAGTTATGGCAACTTCGACTTGATTGGGATGCGGACCTACCTCAAGATTCACACACCAAATGGATGAAATTTCGTTACGACCTAAGGCATCTGAAAAACATACAGGTTCCTAG
The DNA here is from genome assembly GCA_963930735.1 of Dioctria linearis. Taxonomy (NCBI): domain Eukaryota; kingdom Metazoa; phylum Arthropoda; class Insecta; order Diptera; family Asilidae; genus Dioctria; species Dioctria linearis. The sequence continues at coordinate 72,849,680 of OZ005744.1, read as the reverse complement.
ACATGTTTTTGGCCATGAAACATCCAAACAAATGCAGATTCACACTTTTTCCGATGCCTCCGAAAGGGCGTATGGGACAGCGATCTAAATGCGATCCATCAACCAAAGGGGATCAATTATAGTGCGCCTATTGTGCGCCAAATCCAGGGTAGCTACACTAAAGAAGGCAACAATCCCGCGTCTAGAACTATGTGCTGCTAACCTAGCTGCACAGCTTACCAACCGAGTAAAGGAAATTCTAGGAGCCAAAGACACACCCACATACTACTGGACAGATTCCGAGGTTGTCCTAGCATGGATAAATGCAGAATCTTCATCCTTTCATACGTTTGTGGCAAACAGGATATCATCCATCCAATCATTATCCATAGTTGAACAATGGCATCATGTTAGTTCTAAGGAAAATCCAGCTGATGTCCTCTCCAGAGGAATTTCTCCAGAAAAATTGGCAACCTGCAATATCTGGTTCTACGGACCACCATTCTTACATGGAAGTGAATCAATATGGCCTCCATCATATGTAAAAGAGAGGCAAGTTAATCTGGAAGGAAAGGGCATAACTTTATCAGCAACAACAAATGATGAATCCAGGAACAATGTATTAGAGAAGCCTATTCTTGACATCAATCACGGAAATTCATTCCGTAAGTAGCATCGCATCATCGCCTATATATTTCGATTTGTGAATAATACTAGAAGGCTAAATAGTCAAGGAATAAAGAGTCGCACGTTAACGACAGGAGAGTTGGACGAAGCCCTTTATTTCATAATAAATAATATGCAAGCAGCAGAATTCAAAGAAGACATCAGCCATATTCGTCAAGATAATGAAACGAACAAAAACAGTTCACTCAGCACTAACTCCATTCCTTGATGAGAAGGGCCTCGTTCGTGTTGGGGGAAGACTAGAAGCGTCCATGCTATCTTATGACGCACGCCATCCGATGCTGCTGCCATACGCTCATCAATTCACTAAGCTGCTAATGAATGACATTTACAAAGAAAACTTACATGTGGGTCCGCAAGCATTGCTTAATATCACTAGACAACGCTTTTGGCCTATTAAGGGCAAGTCAATTGCACGATCAATAGTACAGCACTGCACTCGTTGTGTAAGGGCAAAACCGAAAATGTTTACACAACTAATGGGTAACCTCCCAGCTGCCAGAGTTCAATCTGCTCGGCCATTTGTCAACTCTGGAGTTGAGTTTTATGGACCAATAACAATCCATTATCGTTTAAGAGGCAAAAGACCCCACAAGGGATACGTTGCAGTATTCTGCTGTTTCGCTACAAAGGCCGTCCATCTCGAGGTAGTTAGTGACCTAACCACAGATGCCTTCATCGCTGCACTAAAACGCTTTATAGGCAGAAGAGGTCATTGTCTCAATCTTTATTGCGACAACGCAACGAACTTCGTGGGAGCGAAAAATCAACTGCAAGAACTTAAAGAAATCATCTATTCAGATCTGTCAAAAGAAAGAATTTCTACCAGTTGCAGTACAAGAGGCATTGACTTCCATTTTATACCACCAAGGGCCCCTCATTTCGGTGGACTTTGGGAAGCCGCAGTCAAATCTGCTAAACATCTATTACATAGAAGCATTGCATCAACGTCGTTAACCTATGAGGAGTTAGAAACTGTAATGATAGAGATAGAGGCGATATTGAATTCTAGGCCACTTACGTCAATGTCCAATGATCCGAATGACTTGACCGCCCTAACACCGGGCCACTTTCTTATTGGAGAGCCTCTAACATCCACAATTGATGCTAGGTCAGAACCGATCAAGACAAATCTATGGAACAGGTGGAAAATTATCACACACCTAAAACAAGAATTCTGGATACGTTGGTCAAAGGAATACCTCAACGAATTTCAATACCGCCTCAAATGGAATCGAATCTGTCACAATGTTAAACCAGGAAGCATTGTGATCTTGAAGGAAGATAATCTACCAGTCATGAAATGGCCTCTGTAGAATTTTAAAAACTTACCAAGGCAATGATGGATGTATCAGAGTAGCAGACGTAAAGACTGCGACCGGAATTCTTCGGCGACCTATACAATCAACCAATCGAACGATATTACACCATCGAATCAAGACAGTAAACGCATTAGAGAAGCTCCAAGGAAGAAAATGCGTCCTTCAATTGGATCTGCACTAATAAGTTTACTCTTAACTTGCTTGATTCTTCCAATCACTGAAGCAAATCCAATCGAAAACACAAGGTCGACACTAACAGTGGTTGCACTCAGATACTTAAACAACTAGAACACATTAAAGATGAGATAGACAGAGACAATGAGCTGCTTTCGGCCGATTCATTAGTCCTTAGACAAAAATGGGGAGCACTCAATTTCGTGGGAAACATAGCTAACTCATTATTCGGAGTTCTCGACAACGAATACGCAGAGAAAATGTCTCAAGTCATTCAGGATATCAAGGAAGATGACAATCACTTACTTTCTCTCCTAAAAAATCAAACCTCCATAGTGGATTCCACCATTAATATAATGAAACGAGATCAGCTAGCTACTCAAGAAAAATTCCACGCAATAAACAATCTGTTGAGTCAACTAAGCAACCAGATCGACACTACTGAAAAGGAAGTCTATCAACAAAAGGTACAGCAATTTGTGATGTCATTATCCCTCCAGTTAATGTTGATTATCACAAGTGTACAGAGAATTCAGTCATCTCTCATAGACACGTTAACCGACATCAGTCACGGAAAAATCAGTCTACTGCTGCTTGCACCCCAACAACTAAGGGAAGCAATAGCAATCATAAAAATGAATTTACCATCAACTTTGCGCTTGCCAATGAAACAAAATGAGATCTTACATCTATACCAACTAATGACAGTGAAAGGACGGGTAGTTGACAAACTCGCAATCTTCCAAATTAAACTACCACTCATAAATGCAGAAGAGTTCGAGTTATTGAAAGTACTTCCAATACCATTCCTGATAAATGGAACACTAATTTGCATAAGGCCGCATTCGACCTATTTAGCTATCAGCTCGCATCGAGACAACTATTACCCGCTGCCCGATCAAGAAATTTCGTCATGCGTGGCAACTGGATATGAGGAACATTATCTATGCAATCAGCATCATCCAATATACAACAGAGGGTCTCAAAACAGCAAGTGTGAGATCAGTTTCTTAAATGACGCACCCACTCCAAAGGAGTGTCAATTAAAGGAAATAAGAGACAACTGAGTATGGATTCAGACTCTCCATAAAAACAAATGGATATATGCACTTACGGAGGCCTTAACAATCAACGCGGTGTGTGAAAATAAGGCCTTTACTACAACACTGCAAGGATCTGGCCTCCTAACCATCCAACCCAATTGCATACTTAAGCATGATTCAGTTACTATCGAAGGGCAACATAAATATCCGAGTAATATAACACATCATATGAGAAGCTGATTAAATATTTCAACACGTCAGTTTCATGGTCACCGGCCCCAGCCTTGGTAGATTCACCCACTTACCATGCACAATGGAAGGAACTGAGCCTCTTACAGCAACAACTCTCATCTCAAAAGCTAGAGCTGCCGAAATTAATACACGAACGGACATCTCACACAACCATCATTGGATATATGTATCAGTATCTGTCTTACAATAATTGCGTTCATATCATTAATTACAAAATTAATATTATCAAAAAGGCAGAAGCAGAAGTCTACAGTGCCAATACCCAAACCTAGGAATCACAAAGAGCCGAACTTTAGCGTCAGCATAGATTAAACATTCGTTCAACGTGGGGGCGAATGTTTGCACTCGGCAAAAAGGTCAACGGTCGCATAGAATCAGCAAGTATTTGCTCTATAAGCGGGCGCTTGCCCCCAAAAACAATAACACTAATTCTAGCGAATAATTCTTGCATTCAATGTGTCATTGCAAATATTTTTATGAATATGACACCCAGTCAAAGGTGCAAGAGAAGAATGCAAGAATTACTCGCCTGATTGTTATTTAAGTAGGTAAGCATTTTACATATAAGTTATTTCGCTATTCCCTTTTTTTTCTCGCCTTGCATAGCCAAGCAATTCATTACAATTTTAAGTTATTAGGGAATATGTATGTAGGTATTGATTTTCGCAATTAGTGATAGGTAGGAACATATTAAGATTTGCTTAGTTAAGTGCAATTTTAATATAAATTGAATATGGCTTGTAATAAACGATCAGTCTTGTTTTTAGTAGCAAACAGTTCTTTTTATTTTGAGTTCACTTAATCAAAGCTTCCCTTTCAGTTATCTAATTTTGGTGTAGTGGTACAAGAGCCGCTACACTCTCATCAAAAGCCAATGTTTACACATTGACTTATTAAAATTTCATAGAGAACAAAATAGTTCTTGAACACACTGTATGACACATTAAAGAGGTGCAATAATGAAAAAGACGCCATTGGCCTGAGCTGCGATATGATTGTTCAATCCATAGAGACAATAGGGCATATATTAATGAAGTTAATAAATCTCTGCCTCCAGAATGGAATATTTCCTTGTTGGAAAGAAACTATCGTTATTCCGATTCAAAAGATTCCCAATACAACGAAATGTGAAGAATTCCGTCCAATTAACATGCTGCCTAGCTATGAAAAGATTCTAGAAAGAATAGTAGCAGATCAGCTGGGAGAATATGTAGAAAAGAATAAGCTATTATTAGAAGAGCAGTCTGGTTTCAAAAATAGGCATTCATGCGAAACAGCATTAAATTGGGTAATATTTGAATGGAAAAAGGAATTGGATGCTGGTAAGAAAATAATTGCAGTTTTCCTAGACTTCAAGCGAGCATTTGAAACTGAACAAAAGTAGTTCAACTCATATCTCTCTAACAGAACACAAAAAACGAGGGTAAATGGTATAATGTCTGATCCAACAGATGTGGAATTGGGAGTTCCCCAAGGTTCAGTACTGGGCATCACATTGTTTCTTCTGTACATAAATGATATAAAATCAGTAATAAAATATAGTCAATTGGTGTTATTTGCAGATGACACCTTAATATATGTATATCTGTTGTGACCAAGCAGACGAATGTATTCGTAACATAAAGGAAGACCTTGAGAGCATTGACAACTGGCATAAGATGAATAAACTGAAATTAAATGTTGAAAAACCTAAGGCAATGTCCTTTAATGTCATTGATCCAGAAGATATGTACCTTGGCAATGAAAAAATTAATATGTAACAAAATTTAAATACCTTGGTGTAATAGCGGATATCAAATTGACATTTCATGAGCATGCAGACTACATATGTGGAAAAATCGCAAAGAAAATTGGTTTCTTAAGAAGAATTAGCCGATATTTAAGTGTGGACACTGCTATTACGTTATTCAGTTCTCTTGTACTTCCACATTTTAATTATTGTTCTTCGCTGTTATTCGCTGGTACTGCGGGAATGAAACACAGGCTTCAACTTCTGCAAAACAGAGCAATGCGGAGTATACTGAGGTGTAAATGGGATACACCCACGCGATACATGCTAGAGATTCTCCAGTGAATGAATATTAATCAACGCTTGACGTATAATGCAATGATTCTTGTGTTTAAGATGAAGAATAATGAACTGCCTGAGTATTTATGCAGAAATATTGTATATGTTGGGGACGTTCAGCCATACAACCTGCGAGGAAATCACTCTTTCAGGTTACAGAAAAGGAATAGAGTTAGTACGCAGAATTATTTATTGTACAGGGGTTTAAAAAATGTTAATGGTTTGCCTGATAAAGTTAAAAATGAAAGAGTGCTAAATTGTTTTAAAGGAAAACTAGTTCAATATATTTTAGAAAATGTTCCTTGAAATGTAGATATAGCAAATTTTAATTAATGACGTAGAACTGTGAGTTTTTTAAATAATCATATTTTTTAGTATGCTTTATAGTTACATGAACTAATAAATCAATCTTATCTTATCTTATCTTACCAGTACTGAAACTTTTAAATTTCTAGTGATTTGAAATATAAAAAAAAATATTATTATCAGTTGAGTTGTATTGTTTTGCATTTTCCTTTTTATTTGTTGGATAATTTAAATGTTCTTTAAAGTTTGAAATCTCGTTATCTACTGTCAGCTGTTACTTTTACTTTTTCATTTGTTAATTGGTGTTTGCCATTCTACTTTAAGTGCTTTACGCTCTCTATTGTTTGACTTCATTATTTGACTATATTACTGAAATTGCATTCTGCCGCAATGAGTTTGTTCATTGCTCCTTTTTTGGTTTGCTAAACAACTTTGTATAATTTGACTATCAGAACCAGCTTAACACAAGCTCGCTGCATCGACAAGTCCCAGCAAACATTTGGATGAAAAATCTTCAGGGCGATATGTGGATGATATAGCCAAAATATCTTCCACGCGAAATTAAAGCAATAAACTGTGAAATGATTTCTTCTTTGTCTTGCATAGACGAAAAGAAGATGAAATCACAAACAATTTTGTTTTCTGATTTTAGATGTGAAAGCAAGAAGACAATAGTTTCTCTTATTTGTCATCTCTATGATACCAACATTTTTCATTTGGAAGAACGCCTCGTTAGACTCAATGACAGTAATTAATTTGTAAGTTTTCTAGTGATTTTAATTCCACCAATTCATATTACAAAACAAATTTAAATAAATAAATACATATATATCTACCTACTTTAAAGAAATATCTTCTTTATTCCCTTACTACAAATTCCAAAGGATTTATTTCGACGATTCTTGAACGATTTGCTAGACGATAAGAAAGCGAATCATCTTGAAGAAACGAATACGTTTCTTATACATGATATGAAAATAACTCGCCAGGAAGGGATGTTGGCAAATTACTTTAATGTATCGCGTAGAAGATACGCATTCGTTTCCTCAATATGTTTTGCCTTCGGGGTAACAGTTTCTCCCGTTGGGAGTTAAGAATGCAATACGAATATGATTATCATCCACGAGATATTTTATCGTCCAGGTAATAAGAAAGTGAATCTTCTGCGTTTCGCCATGTTTGCTGGGGTTTAATAAATAAACGTTTCAACAATACATGCGATTCATCACTTAGTCGGTGTTAGTATTAGTATGTTAAACTAAACATAGACCAAACACCGAATGAGATGACATGCAATGCGACATGGAAACAGAAAATTAAGTATTATATAGACGTTTTTTTAAAACATGCTTGGAAATGTCAACGACAAAATGCTCAGCCTTAATATTAACAACAATGCACATGCGATTGATGGGTTCATACACACTAAAGTTGGATCTTGCGGAGTTAACATGCAACAGAGGTAACCTTCTCAAATTGTGCGCACTATCACGGAAAGAGATTTTGCTAAGTAGAAGGGGAGAATCAATATTCGCGTTTAAGAGTTGATGCACAAAAGTTACATCAGCGACCATGCGACGTTTTTCGAGGAACAAGATTGTGTTTTAATTTATATACAAATACTAACATGTTCATTCTTAACCTTTGGCCTACACTTAACCATTTTAATGCTTGCAACATAAAATTTACACTCGTATATCTATCACAATACAAAATGCAACGCATTGCCTTATTTTGGAGTCTTTGTAGTTGAGTCATTTGTTCCTGGTTACACAAAAAAAGAACTGTAGCGCAGAATTCGAAGTGCGGTTTAATAATCACGTTGTATATGTTTATTGCTGATACTAGTGATAAATTTCGTCGGAAGCTTGTAATCCATAACCACACCTAAGTATTTCATTTTATACACTTGCTCGATATTCGAGTTATCTACTACTAAATTAATATTATATTGATCCTTTAAGCACATGCACTTAGTTTTTGTTGCAATTTCAATTTGTTTGCTCTTAGCCATTCACTCACGCTTTCTAAATGTTCTTGCATAGCATTTCTTCCTTCTTCAATTGTGTCATTTACTACAAACAACAAAGCATCATCCGCAAACAATGCCACTTGTGATTCGTTGTAGATCGTTTATGTAGATCACGAACAGTAATGTTCCCAACACAGACCCCTGAGGAACTCCGAGGTTAACTTGCAAAGATCCGGACTCCTGGCCGTTTACTTTGGTTTTTTGCCGCCTATTAGTTAGAAAATCCTTAAATCACAGCCACTGAGTATTTCTTACTCCATATTTTTTTTTCTTGCTAATTGTTCTTTTAGTACGCTAAGGACCATATTAATAGCAGTTTCGCATGAACGATTCCTTCGAAAGCCAGACTGATTTTCTACTATCAATTTATTCATTTCAAGGTACGTCTCAAGTTGTTTATAGACACTTTTCTCCAACACTTTCTCTCCTAATAGCATAGTATTAATTGGTCTAAGCTCTGAACAATTCTTCCCGTTTTTTACTTTTTTAATTGGTGTAACTATGGATTCTTTCCATATATCTGAAAACTGTCCACATTCCAACGATTTGTTGATTATATCAAGTAGTGGTCGGCCTGACTTCGTGAATGTCATCTGTTTATTAAGTAAGTTATTGTCTTTCTTGTTATTCATTAGTCGTATAGTGTTTTCAAGGTCATCTAGGGTTAGTCTCACAAATCTAAATCTTGTTTCTACTTCGTTTACTAGGTTCTCATATTGCACATACGGTATCGAATTTTTAATATCTATCACACTTTTTACGAAAAATTCATTAAACTTATTCGCTAAATTCAAATTACCTTCCTCTAAAACATTATCAAAATAAGCACTATTAATTTCACTTCTCTTTTCCTTTAATACCATTAATTTAATTGTTTTCCACATCGACTTTTGATCAACACAGCTACTTAGTTTGTTTTGGATATAATTATTTTTTGTCATTTCTAATTTTCTTTTATATACATTTCGTGTTACACGATAATTACTCCAATCGCATTCTGAGTTCGTTATTAATGTACGATTCCTTTTTGCAATTTTAATGTTCTGTACAATAAACTTGCTGGTAACTGGATAAATTTCATTTTGGATCCAATGTTATTTTAACTGTTAAACACCAAAATTCTCTATCCAGTACTAATATATTCATGATTTCAAATTGCCAAAATTTTTTAACATATAATACAACCCCACCTGTATGTCTCGAATCACTATCACATCTTATGGCGTAATAATCCTCTATGTCAATTTCACTATCTTCTATATCCTTTGTTAAATGAGTTTCGACTAATATTATAAAATCAAATTTGTGACTTACGATTGTGGAAGTTATCTCATTCATGTTATTTAGCAATCCTTGGATGTTTAAGTAGACACACTTTAGTTCCTTTGGTTGCTAATAAATTATTCTTTTTTATTTTAACCTGCTTTATATATACTGGGCAACTATTATTGCGACAATCATGGTTTACGTTCAAACTTAAACCATACTTTTCATTTGATGTAACACAATTATTGCACTTATAGCTTTCAGCATCACACTGTTGCGTATCATGCTGCTCTCCACACTTTGCACATATAATATTATTTTTACAATCTTTTCACTATCCACTTCAAGTATTGCCTTATAAATTTTAGGATTTTTGAAGTCTGTAAAATTTCACGCACTTGACAAGGCCGTTAATACTGTTTTCTCACCGCTTGTGCTAAATGATCTCTTTCCCATTCTTCGCGTATACCGTACACTAAAATATGTGGGTTCAATCCTTTCGGTATCGATTTTTATTTTTATTTTATTTATTTATTTTTTATTTTTCACTCATCTCCGAGGTCTCAATGTCACGAATCTTATTCCTAGACTCTGTATTTCCACAATTTATTGCCACGGTGCCATTCTGTCTGTTTGCAAGACCGTTTATTTTAAGTGATAATAGAGATGGATTAATACTGCTCTTTATTTCCTTTTTTGTTATTTGACTTGTTTGCGGTTTTTTTGGTTTTATCAATATCGGTGGTTCCCTCACAATATCAGCATATGATGAAATTTTTTTTTTTTCGACCCGGTTTTATCATTATTTATCATTTCCGACTCATCCGCTTGTTGTTTTGAAATCTTTTTAATTATTTCACTTTGTTGTTTTGTAAACTTCAAATTTTCATCCATGGTATTTTTAATCTCACACATTTTTTGGAAAATAATTTTCGAAAAACTTCTGCAACTATCGCAGGTAAATGTTATACACGGCTTTTCGTTCATTAAATCTACATCGTATTTCGTTATTCCCATGCATTGAGTATGGTAAAAACAACCCCCACAGACTCCACTAAAAATAATTATCTTGTCTCTATCCTTATCACTTCTAATTGCCCGTTGGCACTTATTGCAAATTGTATTCATTTTCGATTAACGGTTGAAATTTCACTCATGACACCTTTTTTTTATTATTAATATAATAGCTTTAATGACAGTTTTATCCACGTTTTTCCCGATAACGATTGTTTTTATTATTAATTAGTTTTTAATCCATGAAAATTTGTCCAGCTCAAAGAAACACGTACTACACGGTCACGGTCTCACACTGACACTGAAAGTGCGCACCTCCTAACAGGTGGCACACATTCCGGAACTTTGCAGCAATTCACTTGGAGTCGCTGGTGGCGGAGCTAGAAAGTACTGACTGGACGAACGTATACTCTAATGCAGACGTCGAGGCGGCAGTCTCAAGCTTCTCGGAAATAATTAGAGCACTTTACTACAGACATGTCCCTCGCAAAACCATTAAAATCAAAAACAATAGCACCAGTATTCTCAAAAAACCAGAAGTGGCACTTATGTGCGCGCTTAGGAATATCGCATACTCAAGGTGGAAAAGGTCTAAGTCACCGGCCAATTACTCAGAGTACAAGTGGAGAAGGAAGTGCGATTATACCATCAGAGCTATGAGGTGAGCAGACACCGTGCGAAGTTTTGATGGTCCTCCCAACTGGAAAAGGGTCAAAGAAGTCGGAATTGGTTCAAAGAATACGGTGCAATCCGACATCAATCCAGACGAGTACGCTGACTATTTAGCCTCCATCACTGTGACTCTACCGGCGGCCAGCAGCACCTTGGAACCACTCGTTACTATTAATCCAATAGCCCTGTCATCTGCCCACTTCTCATCCAGTCTTCCCTCACACACTTCTACAACACATCACTCTGAACATCCATCTCCGGAACTTAATGAAACTGCATCTAACAACTCTGAAGGTTTTGCATTCAGGAACTGTGGTGAGATGGAAGTTGTAGAACCTTTCAATCAAGTAAAATCAAACGCCATAGGAAATGATGACATTCCAATTAAGTTTCTGAGGCTTGTCTTACCACACACATTATCCATAATTACACACCTATTCAATAGGCTATTTACGAGCTCGACCTTTCCTAAGTGCTGGAAGACGGGGCTTGTCACACCAATCCCTAAGGTTGCAATGCCAGCTTCTCCTTCTGATTGGAGACCGATCTCGATAATGCCGGCAATCTCCAAAGTATTCGAAATTTTGGCCAGGGACCAAATCATAGAACATTTAAACCAAGAAGAGCTACTTACAGATCACCAATCGGGCTTCAGACGAAACCATTCCACAAGCACTGCACTAGTAAAAGTGGTAACAGACGAAGCGACGAAGGAAAAATGGTAATCCACATATTGCTGGACTTGAAGAAAGCCTTTGACACGGTTCCACATGCTCTATTTATCCACAAACTCAAAACCAAATTTGGTTTCTCTAACTCAGCAGGTCTAGTAACTAGCTACTTAAGTGAAAGAGCCCAAATCGTACAGAGTGATGGTCGTAGTTCCGTTTCACGAGAGGTGACTAAGGGCTTCCCACAGGGGGCCGTACTAGCGCCTCTCTTTTTTTCGATTTTTATTAATGACATCTCCGCATCAATCCAAATGTTGGTTTCCACCTTTATGCGGATAATCTGCAGCTCTACGCTGGTTCCATGGACTCAGACCTTCACGCACTTGTCGCAAATCTAAATGAAAACCTACAAAGCATCAACAGCTGGTGCATAAATAATGGACTGGCACTAAACCCTACAAAAACTCAGGCAATTATATACTGCTCCAATGGCAGTAGCCGAGTCGCACTAGACACACTTCCCCCGGTCCGCCTTCAGGATCACATTATCTCACTAGATTCACCCTATGTCAAAAACTTGGGTCTGCTCATGGACACATGCCTTAGCTGGCAAGCAAATGTCAATCTGTTATGCTCAAGGGTTTATTTTGGGGTACGCTCGTTGTATGCAGTATCACACCACTTGCTCCCGCGAGTTAGATCTCGTTTGGTTTCCGCGCTGGTACTACCATTGTTCTTTTATGCGGATGTGGCAATGTATCCGCTGAACTGTACAGCCTTAGCAAAGGTAGAACGTGCGTTCAAGGCCTGCCTGCGCTATGCTTTCAGACTAGGACGCCAATCTCATGTAGCAACACTCACTAATTTAATTCAAATTCAAAAATTCCTTTATTGCTTAAGCCTAAACTTAAGCCGGGACCAATGTACAAGGTGTACGAGCTCAATGCTATATATTTAGGAGCAGGAACGGCTCATTACCCAAGTATATTCAAGAGAGAAAGTGACCAGGAGTGGTCATGACAATTTCAGGCTGGTCCTGCCCAGGTTCAGGACACACTTTCGAGCTAGACATATCTACCAAGTTGGAGCGAGCCTCTGGAATTCCCTGCCTAGACAAGTCAGATCAGCTGGCTCAATTGAGAAGTTCAAAGACCTAGCAATACAACATATTACTAATTAATGAAACAATTAACCAGATTATTATTAAAAAAAAAAGTTAAGTTGCTGGGTTGCACATCTCGTAGTTTTGAAGTCTATCCGAGCCATTCAACCCGCCCAATTTGCTTTCCATTACTTTTTATTTTATTTTAATAGACACGTTAAGCAAAGTTAATGTCGTTGCTCTACACGTTTGCCGTTGGGTTATTCTTTTTTTATAAGTCGTCCAGTTATCTTTTGTGTAACGCGCTTGATCCTTAGTTATTGCTAGTATAACATACCTGATATTCACTTTTGCATATATTGTTTGGATTAGTTACGCTCAATGTATCAGGGCATCTTCGCGTTGCAAATGTTTAGGGAACTTTGTTATGTTACATGTATCTCATATATTTTATTCATCATAATTTGTCTTGTTCGGCAGTACCTATATTCATTGTATCTTTTAATACAACTAAAATCTTTATCTATATGCTATCGTATAATCTTATTTAATTTATTTTGTATTCATTTTAATTAAGACTCGTTAAATGTAAATCTTTGTAACATCGTAATACCCAACGTCCTAGGACGTGGCTAAGTGGCCGGGGTTGAAAATAAACAACTTTTCTATTCTATTCTAAGAATTTGTGGAATATATAGTGTTGTATATATGTAGAACATATTTAAAAATCGTGGATATGTTTTCGGCTTTAAGCGTGGCTCACGTGTGCCTGCTTGTCTCCTTGAAATGCTCATCCCATGCCAGCTTGCCAAGATGTACGAGCTCAGTGTCTTGAAATTGATTTTCAAGGCTAGACATGGTCTATTGCCTGGTTACCTGATGCGTCGGATAAAATGGAGCACTTTGAACGGCTTGAGAGTTGTACTCCCAAGAGTGCTGTCGCAGTATGGTGGTAGAAACATTTTTCTGCGTGGGGCGACCATCTGGAATCAGATGACTGATGAAGCCAGGGGCAGTGACTCACTAAACTCATTTAGGTCAGCGGCTATCGACTTTCTAAATGCAGGTTAGAATTTGCAAACTCCTATAATACCTTCTATAACGCCATCTCCCTCACGTCACTCATCAACCAACCCCCCTTTAGTACTAATTCTATTTGATTCATCAGAACCGTATAAACTAAATTTACTCCGAGGGGCCTCTCCCTATATTGTTTATTGTCTTTGCCCGATATGTTTAACTGCATAACCAAACTAAATCAAATCAAATCAAGTCAAATAAAGACAAGTCAGTCTTACAACTAATGTAAAGCAGCAAAAGCCTTGGGGATGGTTCATTTTGTCAATTCGTTCTATATATAAAGTCGATGTACATATTTGAGTTAAATCTGAATCTGAAGCTAAAGTTAAATGTTCAGGTGTTACCTCTACCAAGGGATGATTCCTGTCATTTGGTGTATATAGTTAGTATTACTTTTAAGTTCAACCTTAAGTTGTCATTAGCTACCTATACTATAGGTATAACCTAGTTGCTAATATCCTCTAAATGCTAATTCAAGCTAAATGTGCTGTGTTTACCTCTAATAAGAGATGATTCATGTCATCTGATGTATATAGTTAAGCTTATTTTAAGTTCAGCATTAGCTACCTATACTATAGGTATAACCTAGTTGCTGATATCCTCTAAATGCTAATTCAAGCTAAATGTGCTGTGTTTACCTCTAATAAGAGATGATTCATGTCATCTGTTGTATATAGTTAAGCTTATTTTAAGTTCAGCATTAAGTAGTCATTAGTTACCTTTACTATAGGTATTGCTTAGATGCTATAATCCCCTACTACTTGTAGCTGGTCTGTTCAGTCTTTCTATTTTGCTATTATATTGTAATCTTGTTATATCAAACTATAAATCACACTACAAATATTGTATTTTGCTGTAATTTTTAGTGTTGTTTATTTTTAATGAATTGGCTACTATGGACGCTCTAGCCTCCACTGCTCTTACTTGTTTATGTTTCGTTTTGCTGTAATGTGTATCTACTAATGTAACTTGCTATGATGTGCCCGGCGCTCTGCGTGCCTTTGGCATGGGTGCTCAAATAAATGGATGTTTATGTTTATGTTATGTTATGGATTTATAATAAGATGATGTATATATATAATGTCGTTTTAAAAAAAGGAGAAGGTTAGAGAAACTATAAGATTTAATTTGGCAGCTACTAAATAGATTTTACGTCGCCGTAAGAAGCTTTGAAGTTGAAGTCAAACGAATTTCAAACGAAATACTGTAAGTAATTTAGCTGTGACTGCAACAAGATATATATAATTCGGTAGTAGTTTCTGTTTTCCGTTTTGGTCCTATTTCGACTGTTCTTACCTGAGCAAGAACTGCCGTTCTATGGCTAATTCGATTTCTTTAAAAATTTCTTTCGCAGCCAACATCATTACTCCCGGATCCTTTTCATCCCCAAGCATTGTATAAGTTTTACCTGTAATTTAAATGACTTTACTCGCACCTAACTCGAATGAAATAACTTTACTTACCTGAGCAAGTTTGCCCATAAGCAAAAATTGTTCCGTTAAATCCTTGGAAAGCAGCTTTTACTATGGGCTTGGCAACAGTATTAAATATAACACGGTTGGTAGCTTCTTGGTCAAAAATATGATCTGCAATTAACTTAACCCTAGTACACTCAAGAATTGAAATTAATGGATGAAATTAAAAACACACCAAAATAAAACGGCTCCGACTGACTCTCTATTTGTCGTATAGAATTGTCTACAATTTTCCATTGTGATGACAATTTTGCATCTTTTTCTTTTTTTAATATTGGCCTAGCCTTAATTGCAACTTTAATATTTCGAGAGGACATTTTCGTACGAACTAATGCTGTTGATAATCCTGAATATTTATAACGTATCACAAAATTACACAAAACGCACGTAACAAACAGAACACTACTTTAGTTTTCACAGGCAGTTTCAATTCAACAAGACATATCGATCGATAAGTTTTCACGATAAACCACCAAAGAATGCGTTCACTATTAAAGCCTGATTTACAATGCGACGCTGTCATTACAAGGTAAAGGCAAAGAGGCTTATGTATAGGCTGAAACAGATTACACTTTAGTGCGCGGCGCGACAACGCGGCAAAATGTTAGAGAACATGTGTTTCGTATTGTGCATTACGCATTGAACGCGGCGCGACAGCGTGGCGAAAATTTTTGCCGCGTAGTCATTTCTAATCCTAAATTTGCTGCTCACTTTCAGTGGTACCAGCAAAAAAATTATGTTTGGGGTAGGCAACTTCTCATGAAAATCTGTAGTACCAATATAAGAGCGCTGTATCTACACTAATGCGGTCTTATTGCAATCTGTGACACAGCGCGGTGGAACAATTTCACCGTTCATTTTGCCGCGATGTCGCGCCGCGCACTAAAGTGTAATCTGTTTCAGACTTTAGTGCGCGGCGCGACATCGTGGCAAATTGAGCGGTGAAATTGTTCCGCCGCGCTGTGACACTGCAATAAGAGCGCAGCAGGGTAGATAACAGCGCTCTTATATTCGTATTACATATTTTCATGAGAAGTTGCCTACCCCAAATATAATTTTTTTGTTGGTACTACTGAAAGTGAGCAGCAAATTTAGGATTATAAATGATTAAAGGCTGAAACAGATTACACTTTAGTGCGCGGCGCGACATCGCGGCAAAATGAACGGTGAAATTGTTCCGCCGCGCTGTGTCACAACAATTCACATAATTAATTTATATAGATCTTTGCTTCTATTAACAAAAAAGATAATTTAGGTAGTGCAGTTGCCTCAAACAAGGATTCACTAGTTTATAATCCAATTTATATTTGCAAGCACTGACCGAACACTTCATTTCTGTTTTTTTAATTGATATAAAGATTTTAACAGGCACTAGTGGCACTATAAAACTTTGCACTAAATAAAGTTCAAAGATAAATAGTTTTGAAAAGAATTGATTCGGTATTTTTGTTAAATTTCACAAAAGAATTTTAAGTTGACCAAATCTGCTCACCTTAGATCATATAACGAACTGGATAGGCTATGAGGAAGAAAAACTTAAGCATTTTTCTTCAAGTAGTAGAATCGCATCGATGTGTTTGTTTAGTCATGGAAGCCGTAAACTACGATATGTTCTGAGCGGGCACATAATTTAGTGGTTGAAAGTTAATCAAATATTGAACAAGTTTTATAATTTCCTGTCACCGCGATTCGTATCATTTTTTCAGTTTATAATTTTATAATTCTTTTATAACTTATTACATTTTTAAGAGTTTTCCTAGTGCCCCATTTATTTGCTGATAATATTTCTTGTCGTTGCCTTTGCTTGACTGACAACAAACAAGAGCCCCAATGACAATTCAATTGTAAGATCTAAGAAATGACAAATGAGAAATGTCAGAAATATCGAAATGACAAAAACTAAAACACAAGCCCTCTTGTCATTTCCCTCCCGTGCCCACAAAAAAATTGCGTATCACACGTAAACGAATTTTATACAAGGTAGTCTATCCTTTCGTTTTATGATCTAAGCTGCTCACAAAACAAAAGCTCATTTGACAATTAATCTACAGATTTGACAATTTCTCTATCCAGCATCTTACTTACTCCTGTGAATAGTCTCCTGCTCTTGACAAATTACGCTCATGTACACGAATTTTACACGATTCAACCATTCCTATTTGCTATATATTCTAAGGTCTGGCGCGTATTAAAAGTAGTTCATTGCTCTACTTTCGCATTGAATCCTGCATACGCGGCAGCCATTTGGACAGCACGAACTTAAGGCCGAAACACAGTGCGAGCGTACACGACTTCGACTCAGCCCAAGGTATATAGTTAGAAGAATACCTTGGCCATAGCCCACACAGGGGAGGATGTTAGCACTTTTAACGGATGAGAAGTGCTCGGGGGTAGGAAAAAGTCCGTGCTACCAAGTTTCGATCAGGAGTACGGGCAACATACCAATACTACAGCAAGTCAGCCATTTTGAAACTTCGAAATTTCTGAAATTTTTCATCGGACGAGTAACGTGAGCATAGTTTTAGTTTCCGAATTGTCGCATGGCGAATACTAGCTATGAGTGCTAGCGTACAAAGTGCAATACTAAAATAAACCGAAGAATTAATCTTCTTCTTCCTAACCCTTCTGGAAAGACGCACATACGCACGGAAACCAATTTCAGCACACTTATGAAGACGACTCCCAAAGCTTTCGGTTCGAGCCATTGAATAAATAACTAATAAGGAAACGCAAAACCCTCGAGAATACTTCCCAAGCCATGAAACAGAAATCTATATGTGTGCGTTCGGAGTCTGTTCTCTAAAATGTTCTATATTGATACTTATGGAAAAGTGCCAAACATTGACTTTATAGATGCTATAGAGCCTAAACTACTATCCATACAGGAAAATAGTCTTCTAGTAATTTAAAGCTTGGTTCCTTAGCTTCCCAAAGGATAAACTTCCTATATATCTTACTTAACAAAATAATAAAATAGTTTTGATTACAAAGTAACCTTACCATTTGACGCTCAATACCTCTCAGCTGAGTGATAATTGCATGTGTGCATGTGCAGCCGGAGTCCGAATCTGTAGGTAGCTACATTCGATATCATCAGCCCACGGCATGCCATGACGGCTCAGCGACATTATAATGATTACTCAGCTGAGAATTTTTGTTTGAGGAATCGTAGTCATTTGGTTAAGATAAATTTTTTTAAATAATTTTGTTAGAAAAGGTATGAAAATTTTATTACGGTTCGCAAGATAAGAAAGCAAGCTTAAGATTATTGGAATACCATTTTTCTGTATGAAGAGTAGTTTAGGGCGGAGGAGCTATTCACATCAAACTTTTGTCAGTTTTACATAAGAACACTGCAAATATTTTAGAATGTAAGGACTACGGGGGGCCTCGCATGTGGTAGGAAGGGAGTCTGTTTCATGGCTTGTGAAGTATTCTCGAGGGTTTTGGGAAACGGCATATCGGGTGAAAACGTAAGCATCTCTGCGAAATGTGTTAGTGTGCTCTGTTTGTATTCGTTTCGTCATGGCAGTAGTGGAATCGTGCAATTTTGAAGGGGAACATTTTTTATAATCCAAATTCCTATGTAAAATAAACAAATTTTTAGCTCCCCCTTATTTTCAGGCAATATTTCTTGGCGTTGCCTTTGTATGACTGGAATAATTTATCTACCAATGACAATTCAATTGTAAACAAATAAACCGGCATTGGTAAAATGTTAAATCTTTTGCCATGGCTCTTTATTTTTACAGATATTTCACTTTTATTTTGTTTAGAACAATATAATTAATTAGTAAAGCTATTAAGCTTACTTGAAGAATGCTTTTCCACGACAATAACGCCGTTCGTTCCTGCAGAACAGCACAGCGCACTTCATTATGCTAATTTATGACTCCGGAGTCTCTATTGCACAAAATGTCGTTCACAAAAGAAATATTCCGCACTTATTTCACCTACTATTACGTAAAAAACACGTTTAATTCTTTATTTTCCACAATATCGCGAATTCAAATTCGAGAACTTATTTCCAAAATTATGAAATGTCAGAATATTGAACTGACACAAAATATCAACGACGCCCTCTTGTCATTTCTCCCCCCCCCCCCCCGACCATAGGTCACACTGTCATTGAAATGCTTAAACACGTATACTGTATTCGCACGATATGCCGTTTCCTTATTAGTTATTTATTCAATGGTTCGAGCATTGAAAATGTCAAAATCAAGTTGAATAAATAACTAATAAGGAAACGGCATATCGGGTGAAAACGTAAGCCACTCGGCGAAATTTTTTAAGTGTGCTGTTTGGATTCGTTTTGTCATGGCGTAACCCCCGGAATATAATACAAGCCATGAAGTCACCGAAGGCACCGACACATTAAAAGGCCTTAACGTGCCGGGTACCACATGCAGTAACAGCTCACTCTCACTGCTTTTTGTATACTCGTCATAGAGGAATAACTAAAATTTCATCTTAAGCAGGTCCTAAAGCCCAAAACTGTCGCTCACACAGCAAAATGAAGTTAAAACAAATTGCAGCCAAATATGTTTGCTTTCTACTAGTTTTAAAAACAAATAGCACGTAGAACAAATTTACGGCAATTATAGCGTTTGAACAAAATACAAGCATCTTTTACATGAAAAACTCATTCAGTAAGACAAAGCAAGGAGACTGTGGATGTCGCCTGCTGACCGGCCCGCTGTTCTCTTTTTTCGACTTTATTCATGGCTCGTATCTTGCGGGGGTTACGGTCATGGCAGTAATGAAATTCTGACATTGTGAAGGGAAAAATTTTTTATAATCCAAATTCATATGTAAAATAAACAAATTTTTACTTACACCTTATTTTCAGATAATATTTCTTGGCGTTGCCTTGGTAAAATTTAAATTTTTTGTCCATGCTGTTTATTTAAATATTTCACTTTTATTTTGCTAGAAACACTATAATTAATTAGTAAAGCTATTAAAGTTACTTGAAGAATGCTTTCCCACGCCAATAACTCCGTTCGTTCCTGCAGCACAGCACAGCGCACTTCATTATGCTAATTTAAGACTCCGGAGTCTCTATTAAAAAAAATATCGTGGCTAAACACGAGATCCGGAGCGACCTCCGACTTTTTTCCAACTTTGCTCATTTGTTCTTATTTACACACAAATCACGAATCTAAAATTAATTTTCCGCGCAAACTTATACTTTTCAAGATATTTAACTTTAAAAATCGCGAAATTTGTACTGCACTTCAGAACACAATTTGACATTCTCGCAATTAATTAACTCTTCTTTTTCTTTTTAGTATTGTTACGAGCGTGGCCTTGGTTCATTATTTTAAACACAATATTTTAGATATAATTCAAAAGTTCTTTCTTTATCTAACTTTACTGTTTACTATCACAATTCACAAACAATTATCAAATCTACTCTTTAGTTATCGCTAGTACTGTACTTCTAATAATCACAATCCAAATAGTTCCAAATAGTTTACTTCGTTCACTTCGCTATCTGTAATAATAATCGCCTCCTGGATGTGAGAAGTGCCGTATTTATACTATATGAATTATCCTAGAACTTTCCTGAATATTCCGTTCTCCGAACCCAAAGTTTACTAAGATGTCACAACCTACAGTTGTTTCTATTTGCAACAGATGTCGCTTGTGTCACTTTGTAGCGCGTAACACTGCCTCCTTCTTAAAATTGTTCGTCCCGAACAACAGGTGGTCCACGGTCTTAATGCTCGTAGTATTTACACAAACGATCCAGGCGAACGATTTTCCGTTTACCTCTTGTACCTCGCTGAATCCTGTATACTACGTCATTAATTCTTGTTACCATTGAATAGGGTCCTTCCCACTGTTGTTGTAATTTTGGAGAACGTCCCTTACGTCGTTTCGGGTTGTACAGCCAAACAACGTCACCTTCATTAAATCCTGCTGAATTAGCACGTAAGTCATAGCGGGTCTTCATCCGATCAGTATTTACCGCTAATTTTGCTCTCGTTTCCTCGTGTACATCAGCTAATCGTTGTCTAAGCTCCGATACATAGTCGTCTGGTAACTTTTGTTCGCCTCTAGGTGTACCAAATTTGAGGTCGCCTGGTAAACGCATCTCCCTTCCGAATACGACCTTAGCTGGAGTTTGTCCGGTCGTGTTGTGAACAGCTGATCTATAAGCCATTAGGAACACGGGAATATGTCGATCCCAATCGCGTTGATGATAGTCGACTACTTGTGTTATGGTAGTATATGTTTAGAGTGATTGGTTAGGACGTGAAGTCCAAACTGCCAGCATAAGCTGACAGATCACTCGATGACAGCGATAGCACAGGGCGGCACGCTAGCACCTCGGCTAAGGGTGGCGGAGAATGTGGGGGAGTTCCCGAAATAACCTGCCGCTTGTCATCACCCATAATCAAAAAAATTTCGTGCCTACTTACAACAAGCCTAGCACACACTCGGTCCTGAAGGGGCCCTTACGACACTTACCTACATTCCATGGAAGGCGCAGATGGCATGCCTTCCTTGCCAAGCCCCATCCTCCCATTGACTTTGGGTGGCACAATCGTCCAAAGTCCCTTGTGTTGACCTGTGGAAGAGATTAAAGCGTACCTATATGGCCTTCGGTTGAGAGGGCTCCAGGATGTGAAGGGAAAATAGAAGCTAGACTCGGAGCATCTTCAAAACGTTATAAATCAAATTTTATTTCAGAATTTCAACTGGATACACAAATCGCTTGGTCTGGCCAATATATGTATACCTATATACCTATACCTATGTCTAATTAAACTCTGCTTATCAAGCTAAGCACGTACTTCTGGGGTAATTCACTATGTGCCTAGGGGTGATACATGATACCTACTGCATCTTGCTTACAAAAAAGAAATTATCTACAACAGACGGACCGACGGGCCTGAATACTTAATCAAAATATAGAATGCAAAAGAAAAATTTTCTTCCCCCTTTTTCTACGTAATCATACCTGTTTATACCAAAATATATATATATTCCATATATTATTAGTGTTAAATATGATAATACTTAATACTACTTTAACCCGAGTATATTCAAGATTCACGTCAATAAACACATACCTTTATTGGATATTCTATAATGAGTCAAATGAACCTCCGGTGGACAAATAAAATGAGGAAATACAATACTTTACGTGCCGACTTACGTGCATCGATTTCTCCATGAAGGCCTTCTGGAGCGTGCTAGCGTACCTGAAATCAAAAAAAATGTAACGCGAATTCAATCTAGATCAAGGATTTCCCCCATAACATCCACCTGCGTCTCATGATACGCATTCTTTACAATGTGAGTGTGGGTCTTCAAAGATTTATAAAAACTCAGTGTCGCAACAATTTATACGACTTAGTGAAAGCAAAAAAAACTCTATGTATATACATATATCAATTTTAAAGTTAAACCTAGTTTTACTCGAGGGTTAGCACTGGAAGAAGTGATTAAAATGTCTTAGAAAAAAACTAATCAGAGAAATTTGAAATGATAAAATTTTGAAACCGATAAAGAAATTAATAAAATCCTATGAAGAAATGTTTTTTTTCTTTTTTAGATCAAAAGCAAGTAATTAAATTGAATTAAATAAACAATATTTAACATTCCTCACAAGACTATAGTCACAAATTAGGTTTCTTCTATTTTACTGGTGCTAGTCTCTGTTTTTCTTGTTATTTCTTATCACATTTGCAGTCTAATGTGAGTCTAATATTTTGTTAGTTTATCTGAATATGCATTCCATCCTTAGATTATATATCAAAAATGGACGCTATGAGGAAGAAAAATCTAATTTTAGATCCACCTCGATGTTGTAATTTATGTAGCCCTGAAGGTATTAATGAAGTTTCATCCTGATTTTAGCAGTAATGATAATATTATGAAACGAGAAACTAACTATCAAGGTAAGTACTGGAACTATTTCAAATACTTTGATTACATGGAACTACGTAGGTAAACAAAGAGATATACTCTAGTCATTAAGGTAATTCACACACTCAGTCACTGTTACAACATACCATTGCTCAATAAATGCAAACCATCGCGAAAGTTTTGGAATTTGAAGAAAGAGATGTCTCACTTTTACCACGCGCTGTGTACTGTTGACAAGCAACCGAAATAACTTAATTTTAGCAATTATGATAAGGAGGACTTCAGTGAAATTCAACGCTCTGGAGTCTAAATATGTGAAGATGGTGGTAAAATCGTTAAGGGAGCGATTTATTTTAAGCACGTTTACCACGAATATGTCTGCCCAGTTGGATAGCTTTTGGCATAATTGTTACTCGCTTAGTTTACTTCTCATATCAGTAGCGGGCACTTTCCGTTCGTGCACGATTCTGTGAAACTATTTAGAATATAATAAAATATTAATATTAATAAAAGAACCAATAATACAAGATAATCCTAACAATTTGTATAAAATCTCTATATATATATGGAAGATTTTTTCTAGGAAATTAATCCAATTATTGAAACAAAGGAAAGCTAACTCATTCTAGCATACTCACTTAACACAACTTAAGTACAGAAAAAAACTGCTTAAATTTATCTGGGTTCACCTTCAATGTCAAACTGAATAGATGGTAACTTACTAGTTTGCAAAGTACATAAAACGAAGGAAAGATGTTCTGTTTGGCACATAGTTCCATGCAGATGTGTCCATTACACAGCATCAATCACCTTTGTATAGGATTTCTTTTACAGATGACATAACTTTTCAGCGGAGAAGATATTGATTCGTTTTGTTTGGACACCTTCTGCGGATCCGGTTGGGCGTAAAACAATTCTAGGATCAGGATCCAACGTACGATACGATTCCTCGCACAACTTAAGCGTCGTTATATCGGGCATAAGATTTCTTCTTTCGTCATCATCTGATCTTGATGGAATTTCTGATACAGGAGCGTATTTAGTACGGGATACCAAAGAATCTATTGACGGATTCAAAGCAAAAACCTGTCCAGCACTGCTTCCCTGTAATCGTCGCGTTACCTTGTTCTCAGTTTTTCCCTCTACATCAATTTCTGTCAATATGCATTGACGAAACTTATGGCTAGCTATTTGTTGCGATCGCGAGTTTGTGGTTCGCTGTTTAATTCTATTTTTGGCTTCACTCCTTTTGGAGTCACTAATAGTAATAATGGTACCTGTTAGCACTCAGATGCTCTCTTACTTTTAGGTCCAGGTGATCCCAGCCGCACCTGCTTCCGTTTTTTGATCTTGGGCAGGTGGTTGATTTTCTCAACTTCTAGATTTTTCTTCACGGTAAATTTCCCTTTTTTTGGTTTGGTTTCTTTTTCCTGAGGATACGAAAAATATTCTTACCGATTGCAAATAGGAGATATCTGTAGATGAAAATTCTTTCGAAATTACTTACAGGGTCAGATTCCTCGTAGATGTCCTTGGAAATGCGATAAATTCGTTTCGCGAGATATATTCTGCGGAAGACGTGTCGAGACAGAAAAGTGTCTTCTTCTTTTCTTTCCTTCAACATGTCGCCATGGCTCACGAGCTCGAGGAAGCATTACTCTCGTTGGGGTGCATTCCGTATGCGGTTTACCTTAAGGCCAGCGTACATGCATCAGCATTTATCATGTAGCATATTGCTATATGCAATAGCTACGACCATAACACTTTCTTTAAATGCTCGACCAATGTTCTGTTGAAGCGGTGTACCATGCTATCCGATTGTGGATGCAGAGGAGTTGTTCTGGTCTTTCTTATTCCCAGCATTTTATACATATCCTGGAAAGTCCGTGATTCGAAGTTCCGTTCTTGGTCCGAATGAAGTTCCTGAGGTACACCAAATCTGCTGACCCAATGCATTATTACTTGTTCCGCAACTGTGTTTGCCTCTTGATTAGGGATTGCATAAGCTTCAGGCCCTTTACTGAAATAGTCAATAGCAACTAATATGTAACGGTTACCGCGCTCTGTTTGTGGAAAAGGTCCAGCGATATCTATGGCTATCCTTTCAAATGGGGCTCCTACATTATACTTATGCATTTCTCCTCTGCTTCTGTGTAGCGGTCCTTTGCAACAAGCACAGATAGTGCATCTATGGCACCACTCCTCCACATCATCTCGCATATATAACCAATAAAACCTTTCTCGTATTTTGGAAATGGTTTTATTCACCCCCAAATGTCCTCCAGATGATCCACTGTGCATTTCTTCTAGAACACCTTTGACCTGGGATGCTGGCACGACTGTCTGCATTCGGAATGACTCGCCGTTAGTTGCATACTACTTGCGTTTTAATATACCACATTCAACGTGAAGAGAATTCCATTGAGCCCAGTAGCTCTTCAGTTTGTCACTCCTCTCAGAGATATCTTTCCATTGCGGTCTTTCCATTTCTTCTTTCCAGGCAAGAATGGGTGATATGTCTGGATCTTCCCGTTGTGCTGTTCGCAAGCTCTTGTTGTCCGACCTCGTCGATAGTTCCACCGTTATCAGCTGTATAGTTGCCTTTGTTTCTTTTTCTTCCACCCGGAGAATTTTCAACGCTGGCAGATGAATGATTGAGAAAGAGAGGGTAAGAGAGTTGAGAGGGGGGTCTCCGATGCTGTTGAGACCCCGGCTTTGGGTAATATTGGGCCCAATCGCCCCCATCCAGCCTGGCTAAGCCTCCAAAGCCGTACCAAAATGCTCAGCCCCATTGTGTGCTAACGCCAACCCATCAGGCCTTCACATCCCTCGCACGGAGCTTACTCACACATTTCTGTATGTGGATCCATGTGCACAAAAAAAAACTTATTTAACGAAAGAAAAAAAAACAAAGACAGAACTCAAATTTGAAGAGAGCACAGCAATAAAGCTCAATTTATTTCCGTGGAGTATCCACCGTTCATCCTTACTCTTTATCTTTTATACACTACCAAAATCCGCAATGTCCTTAGCCTAGTCTGAGATAGCCCTACTGACTGACCTTAATCTACAATCCTTAACAATAGCCTAGCCTAAGGTAGCCCTACTGGCTGACATGAATCTATCTTAACTATGCTAAGTAAGCAAAAAAAAATCTTGAGATATTAAATTAACAAAAAAAAAAATGAAGATGCAAGAACCTACTTACTTCACAAGACAAAAGGTACGTTACCCTAAGCGAAGATATCCCACGCCGGCGGGAACTGGTGATTTGACTTAGCTGGAGTGCACCCCTTTTCTTCCAGGTGTATGACGCAACAGCAGACTCACAGCACTATGTGGGCTCATTGGCCTCTTTTTTGTATCCTTTTCACCTCTGTTTATGGGTGCTTTCGGATTTTCAATTAAACCTCTTTTTTTATTTGTTTGTTACTTATTACATCATTTTATTTTTCTATAATTCCTTGTCTCGGTTATTCACTTTTTACTTTATTAACCTTTTACTGATTATCACTTATCAGTCTATTTAGTTATTACGTGTCGTCCTTTCTTATAATTTTCGGGATGAATGGCGGAATATTTGCACTAGCAACTCAACAGGTGCGCGAATAATTGAAAAGAAGAACACAACAAGATTCACTGATTCCTTTCATTTCACGTGCAAAAAAAAACTCAAATTTCCTGTTTTGAGGCACAAAATCGTAGTTTAACTTTAGAGCATAACAAGTGAGCAAAATCAAAGTCACTGTACGAACAATAAAAAATTCAGTGTCAGATAATTCGCGCACATCTATCGACCCTTTCTTTCAGTTCGAAGAATTATGTAGAGAACGAATAAAATCCACTGCCAGTGCAGGTAAATATGAAAAAAACTAATCGTTAATGATACAATTTCCACTGGTAATAATCCTTCCTTCTTTCCAGATCGAAGAATTATGTAAGGAACGAATAAAATCCACTGCCAGTGCAGGTAAGTATAACAAGCTAATCATTATTAACACAATTTCCACTGGTAATAATCCTTTCTTTCAGTTTGAAGAAATGTGTGAGGAACAGATAAGACGAAATTTTGCTGCCGACGAAGGTAAGTACACGAAACACTGTAACTTTCTTTTCACTAATAAAACTTTATTGCAGCTCAGGGAATGATGTGGAGAATAGATCCATAAAGTTTCCTGTCAATGCAGGTAAATATAAAAACTAATTATTATTGACACTATTTCCATTGATAATAAATCCTTCTTTTTTTTCAGATCGAAGAATTATGTAAAGAACGAATAAAATCCGCTGCCAGTGCAGGTAAATACATAAAAAACTAATTATTATTGACACTATTTCCATTGATAATAAATCCTTCTTTTTTTCAGATCGAAGAATTATGTAAAGAACGAATAAAATCCGCTGCCAGTGCAGGTAAATACATAAAAAACTATTTATCATTGACACAATTTCCACAGATAATAATCCTTTCTTCCAGGTGGAAGAATTATGTAGAGAACGAATAAATCAAATTCACTGCCAATGCAGGTAAATATAAAAACTAGTTATTATTAACACAATTTCCGCTAATAATAATCCTTTTTTTCAGATGAATGAATTATGTAAAAAAACACCGAATAAAATCCACTGCCAGTGCAGGTAAATATAACAAACTAATTATTACTGACACAATTTCCACAGATAATAATACTTTCTTCCAGTTTGAAGAAATACGTGAAGAACAAATACGCCGAAATTTTGCTGCCGACGCAGGTAAATATATAGAAAAACTAATTATTAACGACACAATTTCCACTGGTAATAATCCTCTCTTCCAGTTTTAGAAATACGTGAAGAACAATTAAAACAAAATATTGCTGCCGACGCAGGTAAGTATTCGAAACACTATAATTTTAATACAACTTTCTTCCAGTTCAGGGAATAATGTGGAGAATCACTTATTACCTTTCACTGCCAACGCAGCTAAATATATAGTAAACTAAAAACGAGTTATTACTGGCACGCTTTCCACGAAAAATAAAATATTTCTTTCCCGGAAATTTAGGTAATTCACTGAGGCGATATGTTAGACAAAAGAAAGGAAACTCAAAAGTGACTGAAAACTTGAAAAGCCAAAGGAAAGATCTGCGCACGACAACTTGCCACCGTACTCGACCAAGGTTCGTAATCTACTCCTCGAATTCACGCCGTCTCCCTACATCACAGTCGCTACACATCCACCAGACACACGAGCCGTTCTTCGTCGGTCGGAATTTGAAATTTTTTTGCTGACGACCACACTGCTGGCTATATGAGTGGTTGTGTGTGTATTCTTTTTAGGCAGAAATCGTTGCCACAGAATATCTGCAGTGTAGCAACATTTTCTGAGAATTTCGCCGGCTTGCTGTAATGCATTGCGTGATGGTATCGAGTGATGCTTTACAGCTAGGCGAACTACCGTTTCGGAATGCGTGATTTGGACGAAAAATTGTAGTTTGTGCGAGTTCTGTGCAAATTAAAATTTTTCGTTTGAACAAAAAAAATTTTCTTGCTTTTCTTCTTTTCAGGTTTTATGTTTTCTTTTTTTTTCTTTAATGGAGAAGTAGCAGAGGGCCACTTCTCGAACTCGTTTAAATTTTATCTTTTTCATGAATTTATAATGTGGAGAAGTAGCATAGGGCTACTTCTAGAAGATATTTAAATTTTTTCCTTTTTCAGGAATTTTTAATATGGAGAAGTAGCATAGGGCTACTTCTCGAAAATGTATGACTTTATTTTTCAGGGTTGTTATTTGCAAGGAGAAGTAGCATTGGGCTACTTCTCGAAAGTATGTATCTTCTCACCCCTTTTCAGGTACACTGGGAGAATTATGGGGGTTTCTCTAAAAAAAAGGTAGAGAAGCCAAAAAAAGAAAAAGAACGAAGGGAGGAAGAAAAGGGGTAGCGTAAGGGGAGTACGCTACAGTTCTCCAGGTTAATTCACATCAAAAACACATTCCATGAGTCGTTCGAATGTGGCTGGAGCATTACATAATCCAAATGGCATAACTTTGAATTGCCATAAGTCACTTCCAACGAGTTTTCTCTCGGTCCTCGGGATGTATTTCTACTTACCAGTAACCACTCTTCAAGTCCAGTGTAGAAAACCATTGCGCTCCGGAAAGGGTGTCCAATGTGTCATCAATCCTTGGTAATGGATAGATATCCTTTCTGGTTACGTTATTTAGTTGGCGGTAGTCTACACAAAATCGGGTGCTGCCATCCTTTTTCCTGACCAAAACAACTGGCGATGTCCAAAGGCTGTTAGATTCCTCTGTTATGCCTTGTTTCTCCATGGAGTTTATCATATCTATAACATCTGGTTGTTTGGCTAA
Source organism: Dioctria linearis (assembly GCA_963930735.1). Classification (NCBI taxonomy): domain Eukaryota; kingdom Metazoa; phylum Arthropoda; class Insecta; order Diptera; family Asilidae; genus Dioctria; species Dioctria linearis. Next base: position 72,820,301 of record OZ005744.1, on the reverse strand, counting down.
TGGTAGCCTTCGTGGTGTCTGCCGGATAGGCCTAGAATCTCCTGTATCGATCCGATGCTGGACAAGATTTGTTTTACCGAAACCATCATCATTCATTGCAAATAATTCTGAAAATTCATCGATCACCTGTTTGCCATTGTTGTATTGTTGTTCACTTAAAGCACTGGACGAAAGAAGTTTCTGAACCTGTTGGGTAGTAGCTGGTATAGGTTTTGCCTTCTTGACATTACTACCATTATCCAAATTGACGATTTGGTAAACGGGTTCACAATTTCCAATTATAGCACCTTCTTTTAGTTGTACCTCATTTTCGGATGTGTTGAGCACTCTGACTGGAATTAATGTTGCGCCCTCTGCCTTCACTTAAGTCTTACCAACGATGATGTTCGATGTTACCTTTGTAGGGTTAGGCTCCACCAGATAGAATCGGCAAGTCCCGATGTCATCAGTAAGCTTTGTCCATACTAGCGTCTCGGAGCATGCAGAAAGAGTAATATTTTCACAAACCATCGTCCTTATTTTAGAAGGATAATCTGCTCCTACTCCTAGTCTCATCGGAATTTCTATCTTGCCATATTTGAGGATCCGTTCTCCGACATCCAGATTTATTTTATAAGTGGTCATGAAATCAACTCCAAGAATGCATTCATCCATGATGGCTGAAACCAGGAAGGTGTGAGGAAATAGTAGTTCGCCTAGTTGAACATCCGAAGTTATTTCTCAAAAAACTTGTACTGCTGCTCCAGTTGCTGTTCTTAGTAAATATTTGGTCGTGTTGTGAAGCCATTTGTTTTTGACGCGATCTGCTCTAATAATTGATCTCGAAGCACCAGTGTCGATAGTGATTGCGCAGTCATTTTTACCTGCACTTCCATATATAACGAGACTGCTATTATTTCTCTGCAACTGGCCTACTTGAAAGATGACTTCGGGGCTGCCGACTCTACCAACCAACTTCTGCCCCCAAAGTTGGTTTTTACATGTTTTCCGACAGCTCAACAGGAGAGCTGATGCGACTAGTCGCTGTTTGATTTCTAGTTTCTCTACGAGTAGCTTGCTCATTGGCTCCACATCTTTGGCATACATTTCTGTCCTCCTCTTCTTGTCATTCCATTCTTCGAAGTTTTCTGCAGTCTCTTTGGAGGTGTCCAGGTCTATTACAATTCCAGCATCGAAGAATACCACGTGACGGAGTGCTATCTGATGACTGCAATCTGTTGCAAGTACATTCCTCCACCGAAATTTCTCTCACTCGTACTGCACTTCGAGAAGCTTGTCTAGCAGATTCATATGCTAATGCATAGGCTAGCGCTTCTGCTGTTGACTTCTTTCCTGCTAGCCTTAGTGCTTGTTGTAAATTTTGATCTGCAGTAGCGTTCACAAATGGTTCTGTTGCCACTTCGTTAAGGAATTCTGCATTTACGATCTGTCCACATCAACCTGCAGTTGTTGTAGTGACTCGCCATGCTTTTGAATTCTGTTGCGTAATTGCAGGCGATATACTTGCTGCATGTGCTCATCTCCATAACGTAATTCTATCGCCTGTACTACTGAAGTGTAATCACGTTGCCTTTCAATCGATATAGTTTGTAATAGTTCTGACGTAGAGCCTCGAAGTGCTAAAACCAGAGCTGTAGCTTTATCTGCATCATTCCATCCATTTACTTCGGAGGCTGCCTCAAATTGTCTCTTGAAAATATGCCACGAGTTTTGTCCATCAAATATTGGAGGTTTCATTCTGCCTGCACCGGATATTTCAGTTCCTTCGTGCCGAGGTTGTCGATGCTTGATTCTCTCCAAAACTGCTTTAAAGTTATCAAGCTTCTCCTTAACATTTTGTTGCACTTCCGACACTTTTTGTTGAACTTCCACCACTTCCTGCTGGATTCCTTCAATTCTTGCATTTTGTTCGTCTAATGAATTTTTAAGAAAATTCTTCTGTTCCTCCAAACAAGTTTCGAGACAATTCTGCAAAGAACTCTTTTGTTCATCCCAACGGGCTTCCAGAGAATTCTTTTGTGCGTCCAAACGCGCTTCTAGGGAATTCATTTGTTCCTCAAGAGCATTCTTCTGCTCATCTAAACGGGATTCCAGAGAATTCTTCTGTTCTTCTAAACATGCTTGCAGAGAATTCTTTTGATCCTCATTAGCTTTCTTCTGCTCATCCAAATATGCTTGCAGTGAATTCTTTTGATCCTCATAAGCTTTCTTCTGCTCATCCAAACGGGCTTCCAGAGAATTCTTTTGTTCCTCATTAGCATTCTTTTGTTCCTCATTAGCATTCTTTTGTCCCTCCAAGAAAGATTGCTTTTGTTCCACAAGAGCATTCTTCATCTGCAGAGCTGAAAGCTCCATTTTGGTCATTAAGGTACCCAAAAGCTGTTCTATGTTCATCGCAGGCTCTTCTTCAGCTTTAGCTTCTTCTTCAAAGACAAATGTATCAGGATTCTTTTCTTCCTCTATCAAGACTTGTCTAAGTCGCTCGACTAGAACATTCTTTAGACCTGTCGTTTGCAATGACCGTTTCCCCAACTCCACTTTCAATTCCTGTATGCGAAGCTCCTCCAGTCTGCGTCCCATTCTTTTGTCTTTTGTAATTCACTCACAGTTTAATATAAATTATTTTTCGGAATTTTTACACACGATTTCACAAAGTTAATCACTCTTTGAATTTCAAAGTCAAATGCCACCACTTTATTTCGCGATTTTATCCCACTTCTTGTTATGGAACTAAGTAGAGTGATTGGCTTGGACGTGAACTCCAGACTGCCAGAGTAGCTGACAGATCACTCGACGGACAGCGTTGACTGCAGGGCGGCACGCTAGCTCGCCTCGGCTATTGGCGGAGAGTGTGGGTAGGTTCCACGAAAAACCTGCCGCTGCCGTCTGCCATAATCAAAAAAATTCGTTCCTATTTAACAAAACGCCGGCACACATTCAGTCCTGAAGGGACCTTTACGTCACTTACCTACATCCAATATTGAAGGCACAGATGGTATGCCTTCACTGCATGCCTCAACCACCCAACTGACTCTGAGGGCAGATATTTTCAGAGTCCCTTGTGTAGACCTGGAAAGAGAGACTAACGAGCGGACCTAGACGACCTTCATGTGAGATGGCTCCGGGATAGTGAAGCAGAAATAAAAAAGTTCCTCAGTACGCCATTACGTTATAAAAATTCTTCTATTTATATGAGACTTTCTTGACACAACCTGATAATTCTACTCCTATCTTAATTCAATTCTTTACATACAGCCATCGGGTCTCACGACCTGTGCGTGGACATTGAATCTTAACTGGATACATGAAATGTAATCTTTCACTATTGTTACCAACATTCAATATGCGTACAAGATCCGTCGTCCCCAAGAGGAAACTATGACTGCACAGTTCTTACTTTATCTTACTTTTAGTTAATTCATACCCACGGGTACTTTACAAATTCATTATGAGCCTAAATTATAACAATCAACAATCAAAATTATTAAAAATGATAAAATTTACAAAAAGAATCAAGTATACAGTTAGAGGCGGTAGTCAACAATGTGAAATATTCGTGGCCTGGTGCTATTTATGAACTCCTGCTGACTGTTCGATACGCACTTGCCAGAACGTGAAGGATTCGAATTCTAGAGTACTAATGCTTCTACTTGTTATGCCCCTGCCTACTTAGGGTTTCAAGCGTAAAGGTTTATGTACCTAAAGCCCACTTTACCTTTTCTTTTTTGATATTAATGAACCTCTAGGCGTATATAAATCTTGGTTCACGGAAAGTAAAATCAAATTCTTCGGGGAGTTCATTCATCAAGCTCCACTTATAGGTCAGCCAAGTTTACTGTCCTTGGATCAATATAAAAATGTTAAATAATTTTATCGAACAAACGCTAGAGATAATTAAATTGCGGCTCGCGATAAAAGTTTGGAAAGGTTGTTGACAGGATGCTGTGGACATATGTTGATCAGTACGCTTGTGAATGTAAAGTAAATCTGAATCCACACCGGATTCGCGAATAGTGATATTGTTTAATTATGTGGGATTCTTGTCTCAAGAATAAAAAATCAAATCAAATGCAATAAAAACCATATAAAACTTGAACTTACGCAATATCCAGTCCCTCGAAGGAGCTCCCTGGAGGCAGGTGAATTGCCATGATGTTGTTGTTATCTCTCGTAACGCTGTAAAATTTAAAGGTTATTTATTTTTAGTCAGAGGCCTAAGGCACAGATAATCCTTTCTCTGATTCTATGGGTTGAACACTACTAATATAGCCAATACAAATTCTTGACTTGCTATTAAAAATTCGAATCTGTCATGCTTCCGCAGTTGGGTAGGTAAACTTATCATGAATTTTTGGTTCACACAAAGCGTGGCGAACGAATTTCACATTCACATTGCAGATCACTACTTCTCTTCATATTATCGTAAAATTACTGGATTATATAGTGCGCGAGCGTTGTTTTATAACTTCTCCGGTTTATGTAGATAAATTCATTTTTCCATATATCTATCCTGTCTTATAAAATCTATTGACTTATTGGAATCTAGAGATATGAATAACTATTTTAGATTCGTATAATATATATATATGTTAATCAATATAGCGTGCCACTCTCAGTCCTTAATGTTGTTTCCAATTAGGTACCTAAATATAATGTATACACATATTCAGTAGCGGGCTTCCTTAAAAATTTTCACTGACTTCAATCATCACTCTAAATCGAATCGAGGTGTCGTATTAATTGTCCCGCTTAAAGTTAAATCTAATGGTTCAGTATCCTTAACCTATCTCAAACCTCTTTCCTGTTGACGCGAATCCGGTCTATATGCAGTGACCTGAATATGTTTTGATGCCAGCGGAACCAATTATTCATCCTTTTCCGATTATCTATCGTCTTTCAGTTCGTTTCTGGGGCCTTAAGCGATACCGTCCTATGTACCGGCCCCGTAAGGTAAATATTTCATTTGTGGTCAGCATGCAGGGGGAAAGGTGCTTCATTTATTCTACACTGAAGATCTGGCCGCCCTAGGGGAGTTCTTCGAGCTCTGGAGGAGCAATACTGATTTTTTTTTCTTTTTTTGTGGTTCCCTGCTACGTGACGTCTTGAAGCCACCAAGCAGTTGTTCCGGATTCACGTCAGCACTTCTATCTATTAGTCGATGACAAATTTCCAAATGACGGAATGTTCCCTTTTCGCTGGACAAAAATGTGGCGGATTACTTTATTGTTAGTGCGGGGTAGATGAAAATAATTAGGATTTGTTTCCTCGCCGATGTATACGAAATCTTTTGTTTTCTTTCTCTGCGCTGTTGCTGACTGGACGATTTAACAAAAAGAGAAGATTGTCTTCTTCTTCTCCATCAACGACAAGCAAGAATTCTCCTAGCTAGGGTGCGTGCGACTGTCGGTATGGCATACGTGCTGCAGTACTTCTCCGTGTAGCATATTGCTATATGCAGTACGCTACGACCATAACATTCTGACACCAGTTGTTACGAGCGTGGCCTTCGTTCGTTATTTTAAACGTAATATTTCAGATATAATTCAAAAGTTCTTTCTTTATTTAACTTCACTGTTTACTATCACAATTCACAAACAATTATCAAATCTACTCTTTAGTTATCTCTAGTACTGTACTTCTAATAATCACAATCCAAATAGTTTGCTTCGTTCACTTCGCTGTCTGAAATAATACTCGCCTCCTGGATGTGAGAAGTACCGTATTTATACTCTACGAATTATCCTAGAATTTTCCTGAATATTCCGTTCTCCGAACCCAAAGTTTACTAAGATGGCACTAACCAACATTTGTTTCTATTTGCAACAGATGTCGCTTGTGTCACTTTGTAGCGCGTAACAGTATGAAAAAGAGGCAGTGGTAGGTGTGTATATACTAACCTTCCGAACATTCGGGTTACCAGCATATGTGGGGAATACTTGTCTTCTATGGGCGTGTTCACTATCACTTTGGTAGCGTAGTCGTTAGGCCCAACCTGGGCCCAACCCAGACGAGAAAATTTTAGGGGAGGACGGAATTTAACTTATGGCTGATTTACATTATTCGTACATGCGATTTTACTGACAAAGTGAGTGAGAAGGTCTTATTACTTTGCACTATTAGAAAAAAAAGGAAGAGGTCAAAACATTATTTCCCACTCTTTTATAGCGAAGTGTCGCTTGTGACATTTCATTAACTTGTCAATTGCAAAAAATAGTCAGACGTCAAAAATAGTTCACTATGGTGAAGTTCCTCTTAACAATATGTTTGGATATGCAGGAGAATTAAGGTAATTAGGTACTGCTGGCACAGTACATAGCCATACACAGTATTTCAGATTTTATTGTTATTTTATATGTTTTTATTTTGCAATTAGGTCTAGTACACAAGGTACAGGTGAATTTACCATGGAATATACTCGTTACTCAACGTGTCTTCCTGATGTTCAAAGTCAAATTATTGGAGAATACCAAGAATCATAAGGAATAACTACAGAGAAAAAAAAGAAGAAAAATTAATGGATGCAGAAATTTCTAGTTAATATGTTTGACAATTTCACATGTATTTAGTTGTATTTAAAAAAACAATAACTAATAAAAGCAGAATGTTTTCGTTTTCGAATTCAGTCTTAAATAAATATAAATTTTATTTCTTTATTTACCGCTTTCTAAAAATTACTCACCATTTTCCTTGATCGTAATAAGAGTTAACAATTTCAGTTCCAAAATATTTTATGGAATTTAAATACATAATCTTTTCGAATTAAATAAATAAACATTTATATTTATTTTGCTGCTCCATACCAATACCACAGATTATACAGATATGCAGCTTAGAGCAATCACAGCTTGCCGTTCCAAATGATGGGTCTGATTATATACCTGTTTCTATGGGTGTTATGTTACAGCAATATATTTGGAAACTGAGAGGTTGATGAACTGCGTCTTGGAACAAGCTCAGAGGCTTCCTTCCTTTTTATTGTAACCTAGGTCAACTACCAGTAAGGTTAACCTTGGCTCGATGATATAATTGGCAGAAAAACAAAAAAAAACTGTTAGAGAAACCCAAACTAAACTTTGAGGAAAGTCTTGAAATCTTGACTGACTGAGATTTACGAGCCATTTCTTAAATCATATGGGTAAACAATGGGTCTAGATGTGGGCTAAGTTTGGAGCCTCCTGGGACTTAACCTCCGAAATCGTCGCTTCTGCTTGAATTTGTTTCAGCTTCTAATAATAACTTTAAAACTATTCTTTCCACTATACAACTTTAGTAGGTAGAGAAAGGATTTCATCTCAAGAATAAATACACCTTATATTTTAGATAAGAGTTTTACTTAGAATGTAAGTTATTTTACAACGTTATTTGATTTGAAATTAATCGATTGTTAGACCATGAGTAGAATGAACATTCATCAGTTTCAGAACCTTGGTTTTGTTGAATATTTTTTGGTCCCCAGATTCTAACTGTGCCGTCACAGCCGGGGATGCTAGCAAATAAATATAGACCAGATTCCATGACACACAATTTACAAGCTTTGTATGGTCAGATAATTTCGCAAGTGGATCTTCCTTTTAAATTTGCCTTTGTTGTCCTCTCTTCTACTGGCAACGAAACTTTCATGCACACCACCAAAACAAGAATAAATGTAAAAAGTTTCCTTGGCATACTCCCTGGAAACGTCTAACCAAACATTTGTCTTCGATGCCCCACAAATGCAATCCTTGAGCTACAATATTTAGAAGTTCCAAACCATCTGCTGAATTTATGCTGAACGTCATAACTGATGTTGTTCGTGAGATAATTTAAAATCAGATCGAAAGCATACCTAGAATATAAAAATTAGAGTGGAAGAAATTTAAATTTAGCAATTTATACCCTCGTTATTGATGAGTATCTGCGGCTAGCACAGTTTTATTGTCGGATTTTAACGCTAATCCATTAACACGGAAACCTCCGCAGCTTTCCAATATCGTTCCTTTGAGATCGCATAAAAAAAATTGGCCCCGTATGTCATCAGTAACAAAACGAGTCCCGTCCTTTTTAATACTCAACATGCTAAATTATCATCCATTGAATGGAAAGTGCAGTATAAAGATCTCGATTGGGTCTACCGCTTTTGCATTTCGCGCGCTAGGGTACAGTCTTCATTAGCTCAGACCAATGAAGCCCTGCTGTCTGTGGCTGATCCCAAGAGTACAGCAGTTCTTAACTCAGCACATGTATGTGGCTCCTCTTCAAATAATAAATCTTCGTCTTATTGCTACCCCAATAATCTCACGTTATATGTGGACAATAATTCTTGCATTCTTGGTGGAAACTCTAGAGCATCAACTGCGAATCTGCTCCCGATTTCTTTCGATCACTCGGTTTCACCTGTTTATTCCGTCATTAAATCTCATAAATCCAGCTTCGAGGATGTTACAACTGGAAAGTACTCGATTAATACTAGCAAAGATAAGTCTAGTGAGAGCAATATAACCATCGGAAATAACGTAATTAGCATTAATAAGGACGGGAGTCTAAATGGACCTAATATAAGTGATAATAATAATTCTTCACATCCAGTTGTCGAGGATTTTCCAGTGGCGTGTCCCCTGCTGTCTGCTAGTGTACCGGTCTTTACTCCAGGTGTAATTTATAATTCTATAAATTTGACTTCATTTCCCATCACCTCTTTGTGTAAACATAGTCAGTGTTCTTCGCCAATTACTTCAACGATTCAAGTACCCTCTAACAGTTCCGAATCGGATATTCAGGCGCAGCTCCAGCGTCTGACTGAAAGAGTTGATGCTTTTACATCAACAGCTCCAAAAGGTGGTGATAACCCAATTGATTTTGGTTTGCTATCGCGCATCTATGAAAAAAAAAGAACGCTTGTGATAAGTAATCTTCCCAGTGCTTTGACTTGCAGTAGGGTCAGGGACGTCTTGCTACCAGCACTATGTGCTAGTATTAATTTGGGTGTCTTTTTGTGAGAAGATTGGGCGTATCTCACCTTTCCAGCCCAAACCTGGTCTGCAATGTCCAACATTACCCAAAGTCTTCTTAAAATTCTACAATGAAGAAGACTGCTCTACATTCTTCCGAGCGTACCTCAAACTACTTAAATCTAATCCTCTCACACTAAGTTCCAATGACCCGGGGGGAATTAACTTCAGAATCTATATTAACGAGGATCTTTTGCCACAAGACCTCTATATTCTTCATTCTGCTCTGCGCCTTAAGAGGCAAAATCATGTGGAGGGGTGTACACCCGAAACAGAGTGGTGTATATTTTACACAGGTCAGCTGCCTGTGCAACCAACCTTCGTGCAGATCGCTTCTCGACTGAACTAGCTCATCGTCTCTCCCAAGTTTCTGTCCTCAATAGCTCTCTGGCAACCCCCAGCGATGTCTAACATCACTATGGGTCCTAACTATAATATTCCAACACAATCTAACTTATCCCATTTCCTACCGCCGAATAATTTTAATATTGTGTCGTTTAATGCTAGATCTACCACTAAAAACATTACCAACATCAAGCACTTGATGGAGCTTGGGAAGGTTGGTGCTCTCCTGGTTTGCGAGACCTGGACCAAGAGGTACCACTCATCTCCCTGCATCCTGTTTATAGGGTGCACAGACTTAACAGGACCGCTAATAAGGGTGATGGGGTTGCTGTCCATGTAGTCGACAGTATGAAATCGCGAGTCTCTCTTCGGCACATTGATGACAGCTGGGAGATTCTGGCTGTCCGGGTCTCTGGATGTGATGGCAGAATTGAGCCGGTCACATTGGTTTCAGTTTATAGGTGTGCTGCGACATTCACGGACAACAATTTCACTGTTTTGTCTGGTATTCTTGAGGATATATCTAGTCATTCTTCCCGCGTCTTGATAGGCGGTGATTTTAATATTGATGTTGGTACCTCATCTGTGTTATCTCGCACATTGCTTGATCTCTTGTGTGAAAAGGGTCTCACAATCATAAATGGTCTTCCCACGCGTCATGGGTCTACTTCATCCACAATTTTAGATCTACTAATCACATTTCCTAATTTTCAGCGGGTTTTTTCCGGTCAGTGTCCTGGCATTTCTGACCACGAACTACTGTTTGCTTCCTTTGACATCAGTTCTCAAACTGCGAATCTTTGGAGCACCTTCAGAAATCTCTCAGCTATTCAGAATGATACCCTACAAGCTGATCTTACTAGAGCTGATTGGTCCCCCGTCTTCAACGATCCTGACCCCTGTGCGGCAGCTCTTCATTTCTCGGGCACGCTTCATTCTATTTTTTTTTTATAGGCAGGTCCCGTTCAAAACTGTCAAAATTCGAACAGTCAAAGACACTATCTTCAAGTATCCTGAGATATTACTGAAGTGTCAGTATCGGGATCTGGCATATAGGGAATGGAAGAGGGATAAAACAGTCACAAATCTAAACGAATTCCATCGGTTACGCAGACAGGCCGACTATTTGATTAGGGCGAAGTTGAGAGAGGACACAAGGAGGGGTATTAGGGAGGGCAGTGTAATTGTCAATGATCTTGGCTTGGGCTCCAAAGCTTTGGCTCAGCCTGACTTTGAACCAGACGAATATTAGGAGTATCTCTGCCCTAGTGCTTTACTGTCTGGTGAAACGAGTGACAGCTCAGTCAGTGCTCTGCATGTGCCCTCGAACGATGGGTCCTCTACTAATCTGCATCCTCCTAGCTCGCTCTCTGAAAACTCTGGTATGTCTACGGTGAATGATGTTTTTAGCTTCACTGGGATGTCGGAGATGGAGGTTGTGAATGCGTTCAGTGGTATGAAATCTAATGCAACTGGTTACAATGATGTCCCTTTCAAATTTTATAAATTAATACTGCCCTTTATATTACAATTCTCACACACTTGTTTAATAGACTGCTGTCCTCTTCCAGCTTTCCTGATCACTGGAAAGTTGGACTGATCACTCCTATTCCTAAAATTAACTCACCCTCCGATATTTCTGATTGGAGACCCATTACAGTACTGCCAACCATTTCCAAGGTACTTGAGATCATCATCGCTGAACAAATTACCTCTCATATTTGCACGCATAATTTATTGTCAAAATTCCAATCTGGTTTTAGAAGGTGTCACTCAACTAGCACTGCTCTTCTTGATGTGACTACAGGCATTCGGGATCTTTGTGACAATGATAACAATGTAATTCATGTGTTGCTGGATTTTAGTAAGGCTTTTGACCAGGGGCGGATTTCCCTATAGGCCGAGTAGGCCCGGGCCTAGGGCGGCAGATTTAGGGGGCGGCAAAACTTGGTGGGATTTTTGATTTTTTCTTGTAGTTGTGGGTATTTCATTACATTTTTATACTTTTTCGTTTTTTTAAATAAAATAATTCGTTGGAAAGTGTTATTTTTAATTCTACTCCATTTTTTTCAAATCTACTCCGATTTATGAGGCAGCCTACTCCGCTAATTCTAGCCTGGGGTCCCTTCACTGGATATAGATCATTCAATTTTTCGTGTTTTACAGGGAGTAGGGGGGCGGCAATCTTCCATAGGCATAGGGCGGCCAAGTGATCAAATCCGCCCCTGCCTTTGACTATGCCCCGCACTCGTTGCTGCTTGACAAGCTGAGTGCTCGTTTCGGGTTTTCTGCGTCTGCATGCAGTTTAATTGGTTCCTATTTGAGTCACAGACGATTCATCGTTAATTGTAATGGTTCTCGCTCCTCGACGACGGTCAGTTGTGACTGGAGTTCCGCAGGGGGCCGTGTTGGCTCCTCTCCTGTTCACTCTCTTCATAGACGATGTAACATCTGTTCTGGGTGATGTAAATTTCCATATCTATGCGGATGATCTGCAGGTGACTAGCATTAACAAAACAATTCAAGGATTGCTAGATGGTCTATTAATAATGGCCTGTACCCTAAATCCATCCAAAATGCAAGCAATGGTCTACTCAACACGTGCTTCAAATGTAGCCAATGTGTCGGAGCTACCTGACTTGTGAATTTTGGGACATTACATTGAGCTTTCGGCTAGAGCGATCTCTAATCTTGGTATTCTCATGGATCTTGGTCTCACATGGGAGCCTCAAATTAACAAAATTTGCGCTAGAGTATATTACGGCTTGCGTTCGCTCTATGCTGCTTCCCAACATTTTGATGAGGTCACTCGCACAAGACTCTTCTCAGCTCTAATCCTACCACATTTCTTCTTTGCTGATGTTGTTTTGTTTTCAATATCCTGTGGTAATATTGATAAACTTGTTCGTGCATTCAAGGCCTGTGCCAGATATGTTTTTGCCATTAAGCGCAGATCACATGTTCCCTCTCAACTCATTAAGGTGCTTATCCCATGTTCACTGGCTAACCTGTATGTTCTAAATATTCTTATGTTTATCTCTAGGCTAAACATGCCCTGTTACCCAGTTATGTAGCTGGTCGGTTCAACTGAAGTTCGCGGAATAATTTAGGATTGTCCTTCCCAGGGTTAATTCGAAATATGGTGGGAAAAGCGCTTTCATGCGGGGGCCACTCTTTGGAATCAACTGCCTGATGAAGTCAGGCGTAGTGCTTCACTAAACTCATTCAAAAATGAGGCTCTTGATTTCTTGAGGGGGGTTTCCTAATCGCTTTCCGCAGCAGGAATCATACGTAAATGTTGCTACATGTCGATATATCTACTCACTTAATCATATCTTAATAGGAATATAACAACCGGAACAACTTCTGATTCTCTTGACGACATCTCATTCAGTGGAATTCGTGTTATTGTTCCACTGATATTCACAATCATGCATTTAAATCAAGTCATTTGAAAATCCAACGTAAATCGTAAAAACATAGCAGATGATTAATGACTCTTGCTGTGTATAGTTGTGTTTAATCTCAGGTTCAACCATTAGTGCTCTTTGGTTACTAGACTAAAGGGTAATTCATTTTTATTTATTTTTCCCGCGGACGGGAATCGAACCTACACTTGTTAGAATCGGTCAATGATGGAGAAATAAGAATTTTAAGAACTTTTTTATTTTTAATGATTCTAAATCAAATTTATAAATACAAGAAGAAAAAACAACCGCCTCGTCCGGGATTTGAAACCGGGACCTTCCGCTTGCCGGGCGACTGCTCTTACCACTGAGCTAACGAGACAGATGATTTTCCTTCTTGCATTTATCAAATTTGTAACTAGCCTACTAAGCCACGTTTTGCTTTCAGCTGGCATTAACCAGTAACGATGAAAGCGCACAAATAAATTGTAAATTCAATTTTATTTATTTTTCCCGCGGACGGGAATCGAACCTACACTTGTTAGAATCGGTCAATGATGGAGAAATAAGAATTTTAAGAACTTTTTTATTTTTAATGATTCTAAATCAAATTTATAAATACAAGAAGAAAAAACAACCGCCTCGTCCGGGATTTGAAACCGGGACCTTCCGCTTGCCGGGCGACTGCTCTTACCACTGAGCTAACGAGACAGATGATTTTCCTTCTTGCATTTATCAAATTTGTAACTAGCCTACTAAGCCACGTTTTGCTTTCAGCTGGCATTAACCAGTAACGATGAAAGCGCACAAATAAATTGTAAATTGTAGGTTGTAAATTGTAGGTTCGATTCCCGTCCGCGGGAAAAATAAATAAAATTGAATTTACAATTTATTTGTGCGCTTTCATCGTTACTGGTTAATGCCAGCTGAAAGCAAAACGTGGCTTAGTAGGCTAGTTACAAATTTGATAAATGCAAGAAGGAAAATCATCTGTCTCGTTAGCTCAGTGGTAAGAGCAGTCGCCCGGCAAGCGGAAGGTCCCGGTTTCAAATCCCGGACGAGGCGGTTGTTTTTTCTTCTTGTATTTATAAATTTGATTTAGAATCATTAAAAATAAAAAAGTTCTTAAAATTCTTATTTCTCCATCAATTCATTTTGTTTGATAGTACACAGTTATATAGTATATAGTTGTGTTTAATCTCATGTTCAACCATTAGTGTTCTTTGGTTACCTACACTAAGGGATCATTCATTTTGTTTGATAGTATACAGTTATGTTTAATCTCATGTTCAAACATAAGTGTTCATTGGTTACCTACACTAGTTGGTAATTCATTTTGTTTGATGTACCTACATAGTTAAGTTTAATCTTAAGTTAGGCTTAAGTGCTCAGTGTTCACTAGTTGCCTATACTAGATATACTTTTAGTCGCCAAGACCCTCTGTTACTTGTTGCCATTCTATTTACTTTTATATATCTATTCTACGGCAACTTGTTATATCATATTACAAATCACACTACAAATCATGCTACAAATCATACTACAATTTTTATGTTCTTGCTTTTGTTTTTAGTGTTTTCATTCTTATTAATTTGCTAAGGAATTATAATTTTTTTTTTTTGCTGCTCTAACATTGCTCCATGCTACTATAGCTGCTCTAAGCCTGCAATACTTTACTCTTAATTGTTTATGTTCAATTTTGCTAATATATGTTTGTATCTACTATGTAATTCGCTAAGATGTGTCCAGCGCTCAGCGTGCTTTTGGCACGGGTACTCAAATAAATAAATAAATGTTTATGTTTATGTTTATGCAATACTCCATACACATAATTTTCTAGGAGCTCATCGGGACTCCAAATAGCAAGTGCTTGAAATCTGGGTTCCAGTTCACAATTGAAATATTATTATGCATGTCCATCAATTATTCTATTGAGAGTCACTTAAAGTTTCTGTGGGTAAACATTCCACACAACTACTGAAGAACCTTTTGACCAAGTTGCTAATTATAACCCATCTGGAGAATAATTTGCAGTACCACAGCTCATAACAGGGATCATTTAGTACTTGCTTGAAGTCTTTCCATTACCTGAGACCTTGATATAATATCTTTCTCCTCCCAATTAGCTCTTTGATAGATCATGATTATTAGAACACATCATATAGGACGAGTTTTTGCCATCAATTAAAGGCTGCAGTTCCTACAAATATTTAATAAAAGATGTCAAAATTTTGTGAGTAGAAGTATATGTATATTTATCTTTAAGTCATGATCCGCTTTAGTTCAATCAGCTGAAAGCACATGCATAAATTTCATATCAGCAGGATGCTTCAGATAGCATCACGATTATTGAATTCAGTTGTATAATTTCTTGGTTAATTTTACTTATTTGTATTTCCACTTTTGATTGTTGTGTTCTTGGAGTATGAGATCGCTTCCGTTGCCAACTGATCCAACTAAAAATTGCTGTCCAAGTACTATTTAAGCCTATTACACCAGCCAGTAGGATATACAAGAAGTACGTTTCTCAAATAAGGCCATCATTTATTTCACTATCTGCACTGTTTCACTGAAAATATATTTGGAAAATTGAACATTTTATAGGATGTCTACAGTTTAATGAAATATTTATTTGAATGAAGTACTTACATCCATCAGGAAACTTTGACACATTCCAGCTGATGTGCTGTGATATTCTTCAAATATATTTAATTTGTGAGCGTGTAAACAATTATATTCGTACACGCTTGTAGTTATATGTATGCGTTTGCTGCCATTATAGCAAAATTTACTGCCATAAAATATACTTCTGGATCTGGCTAGAAATTTTTATGGCTAACTATGGCAGTAAAAATTCCCCCTTCGTCGGGGAATTTGACATTTAACTCAGTAAAATTTTGCTGGATTATCTTTTGTCCTTATCGTTCTAAAGTATTTTCAGATAAGGGGAAACTACTTACTCTGTTTTCTAGCAATGTTCGAGCAATGTAAATCAGCCATTAGACGTGCCAAACAATAATGTCCTTCGCGTAATTCCTTATAAGATTACCGAAATTAATTGTGTGCGTCTTCAATTAAGTCACAGTTTTTTATATAAACAATTACTGTATCACAAATTCACAACACGTAATGATTATTTAATTATTATATTATCACCTCAAATCACAAATAAACATCTGTACAGCCGTCCGATGAGAAATTTAAGAAATTGTGCAATTTCAAAACGGCCGGTATTGGCCGGATTGGTATGCTGCCCGTGCTCCCGATCGAAACTTGGCATTTCGACATTTTTCCAAACCCCGAATACTTCTCGTCGGTAAAAAGTGCCAATATCCTTCCCTGTGTGGGCTATGGCTTATCGTAGTGTAGTGCTGTCAAACCGACTACAATCGACAGGAGGATCCTGAGCGTAGTCGAATGTAGTCGACTATTTGGTACTTTCAAAGTGCGGAGTGAACGATAGTTAAGGGGGAAACACAATGCTACGGTCATCAGAGTTCATCAGTTCAAATTGCAATTTATTCCTATATCTGATAATAGAATAGAATGAAATCTGAGCTGATGAACGCTGATGGCCGTCCCATTCGTTTCCAGCTTAAAGCAGGATTTACATTATGATGACATGGAATTTTTACAGAAATTGTGAGGGAGATAGTTTATTGAAATTTAAATGCTGCGGAAGCAATCATTACAATACCTCACACGTACAGTCCCCTCTACTTTTTATGGCAAAACTCTTAAATTGTCAAACTGTCTAATTGGAAATTGTCAAGATTTTAATCGTTTTTTCGTAGATATTCAAAGACGGATCATGAAAAGAAGTATAATTTTACAATTTCTAAAATATTGTATGAAAGCACGAAGGAGTTCGAAGCAAAGGATGAGATTATATCGAAAAAATTTCTCGCAAAATATCAGGTGGTACTGTAATTCAGTTCTGCAATCATCATTTTGTACGATAACGAAATTTTTATTTAATATTTATTTCATATAATAAACAAAAAGTTCACTCAAGTGCTCAAATGAAAATAATTCCACTCCACTACCGAACTAACGCCGGTGAAGATAATTTCAGCCCGGTTCGTGTTCACATGACGGATTATCTCAAAGGCCGAATAATTCTAGCAAAAAACTACCTCAGAAATAACTTCAATATTTTCTATAAAGAAATATTTAATAACTTTCTATTTCGTAATATTTAATTACAAACTCAAACCTTACTTTTGTTTATTTCGACAAATAATTTTACCTTACAGATATGTATATTCCATAAAATTATAGTAACAAAACAGCAATATGGCAGCTCCAGTAGTCGAAATTGACAAATTAGGGCTGCCAGAATGTCACATTTTTACACACCATGTCCTTCAGGCGACCGATGCGTTGTCATTTCCCCAGCACATCAAAGCACATCGCAGCGTTCAGCCGCCCACAATGTGCGCACCGGTGTGCACATTTTTACGATACGGCCTGTTAGCGTAGTGTCTCGGTGCGTTTAATAATTTGATATTTAGCGCGGTGTTTTCAAAATAAATTAAATTAAATTAATAAGCAAAATAAAAATGGAGTAAAATTATAATTTCGTTTTAAATGAAGACAGTTCATTTTTACAAAAGGAAAATACGGTTGCTGTTTTGAATGATAGTAAAAATTCCTTAATTTAGAAAAAAATAATTTTTTAATAAAATAATTTATAACAAAATCATTTTCATCCAAATCAATCTCTATCCTATTGGGTTGAGTTCTTTGTAAAGAATCAATTCCTGCTCTCATAATAACATCATTATCATCATCGTCGTCCAGTTGAATCGCAGATGTCTTTGTAATTTTACAAAAATTTATTATTACATGAATGAGTTCGTAATTATTAGGTACTATGGACGTTTGCCAAACGGGCTAAATGCAGGCTAAATTCCAGTTTGCATTGGAAATTTAGCCAGCTAATTCCAGGGCTGTGCGAAACCAAAGTGGAATTTAGCCAATTGCTCAGCTGTCACTTTTATTTCAAAAGCAAAGCAATTGTGTGGCATTTGTTATGGAATTAAGTTGAGAGTGATGTACTTCGGACGTTAAGCTGACGTTAAGCTGACAGATCACCCGATAACAGCGTTGTATACAGGACGGCACGCTAGTCCACCTCGACTATTGGCGGAGAGTGTGGGGGGGGGGGGTTCCACAAAACAACCTGCCGCTGTTACCAACCATAGACAAAAGGAGATATCGTGCCTTCAACAAACGAGCAGCTAGCACACACTCGGTCCTGAAGGGACCCTTACGTCACTTACCTGTATCTAGGTGGAAGGCGTAGATGTTTTACCTTCCTCTGCCGGCCCCATCCTCCCATTTGACCATGGGGGGCACAATTGTCCAAAGTCCCTTGTTGACCTATAACGAGCGAGAGAGACTAGGCGAGCCTAGACGACCTTCATGCAAGAGGGCTCCAGGAGGATGAGTGAGAAGAAGAGCAAACTCTTAGGGTAATATTACGTTACAAAAATTTAGCTTTATTATCAGAAGCTGAGGTAATTCATAGCTATCGCCAATATCGAACTTCAACTTGCTTAGCATTAACAAATGGAATTCTCATTTAATGATAAAGTACTGGACGTAAACCTATCATAAGCTCATACATATATCATTGAGGTGTACGTTTCACTTAACAACTCACTGTGTTAAACTCTAAGGGCCGTATTCACCAAGCCATTTAATACAAATTTAATTTTAATGTAATTTTTATTGAGGGACCGCAATTAAATTTTTGTAGCTATTCACCAACCTTAATAAAATAAATAATTTCGGACATTTAGGACTATCAGCTGCAAGATTTCCGAATTTGGCAAGTGACAGTTCTCGTGAGAATTCATGTAATTTAAATATTATTTAAAAACTTAAAAGAAGTTTTTATGTATTATTTAAATAGAGAAGTTTTTATGTATTATTAAAAATATTTTATAATATATGTACAATTCATTTTAATTCAAAATAGCCCATATTAAGCAATTGCTTCTTCAAACTTTTAACTGCGCTATTAAAAATATGACATTTGACTGCATGACAATTCAATCAGCTGATATCGAAATTAAATTTATTTAAGAGAGGGTAAGGCCTCACTTAAAATTAAATTAAAATTAAATTTTCATTAAATCGACTCGGTAAGTGTGGTTGGTGAATAGCTTTAATTGAAATTTTTTTAAATTTTGCTTGGTGAATATGGCCCTAAGGTATGAGGTAAGTATAATCCTCATGAATCAAAAGTAAAAAAAAGAAAAAAACGGATTTATCCTTATCGTTTATAATGCAAATGTCATTTTGCTGTGTATACGTCTCAGCGAACATCTTTCTTATTTAAATTCACATGTATGGGGTAAGTATACTTTTCATAAATCACCAATTTTAAAATATAATTCAAATTTCATTCGACTGGGTCACTTATTTAAGTTCTAAGGTATGAGGTAAGTATATATACTACTAATGAATCAAAAATCTAAAAATATGTGTAAGTAATTAAAATGTCTAGCCATAATTAGTACCGTTTCTAACTCATCTAGCTCTATAACTAGTCGTTACGTAGGTAAGTATGTTTAAAAGGAACAAATGTTCAGTGCAAAATGGCTATTGTTAAACTATCATACACCCTATAGTGAGTAAATATGACTCTCATTACCAGTACTATGGACTTCACAACTATCCTAAATAAGCTTAGTTCAAATGTCTTAATCTTAATTGAAATGAAAATATATTTGTTTGGAAAAATAATCTAAAGTGATCCATGCTTGGATCCTGAAAATTACACAAAAAGAGAAAAAAACTGAAACCAATTTCAGTGTACCGTCAAAAAAATGAGACATTTCTTATTATCCCAACTGCTACTGTCAAAAATGCCAACTGCTAATGTCATAAATATACTGCTCATTTCTAGGATTTTCTACAATTTCATCTGTCAGTTAAAAAATGACAATTGTATTGAACGTGACATTTACGTTGTATTTGGATAATATTTTTGTCGTCGCCTGCGTAATAAATATTTGAAATAGTTTTACAGAAACTGTAAATATAGAAATTGTTAAAAATCAGTCATTCAAATTATCGCCGTAGCAGACATACTGGTAATAGGATTCTGAAAATGCACACAAGAAAATTGTTTTGCAACTTTTACGAATCTATCAAATTTTCAAATGCATCTGAATAAACATCACAAAATAAAAGGTATAATAGGAGGAGCAGCCAAAAGCTACAAAAGTAAAGTGTATTTTGCCCAGATATTAATTGCAGTTCTAACGAGGAAAGTAATTTACTAGCTTAAAGTATGTTTGTCAGCACTATCAAAAGGTGCACGCTGAGAAAGCTTTAAGGGCCGTATTCACCAAGCCATTTAATACAAATTTAATTTTAATTTAATTTTTATTGAGGGACCGCAATTAAATTTTTGTAGCTATTCACCAACCTTAATAAAATAAATAATTTCGGACATTTAGGACTATCAGCTGCAAGATTTCCGAATTTGGCAAGTGACAGTTCTCGTGAGAATTCACGTAATTTAAATATTATTTAAAAAATTAAAAGAAGTTTTTATGTATTATTTAAATAGAGAAGTTTTTATGCATTATTAAAAATATTTTATAATATATGTACAATTCGTTTTAATTAAAAATAGCCCATATTAAGCAATTGCTTCTTCAAACTTTTAACTGCGCTATTAAAAATATGACATTTGACTGCATGACAATTCAATCAGCTGATATCGAAATTAAATTTATTTAAGAGAGGGTAAGGCCTCACTTAAAATTAAATTAAAATTAAATTTTCATTAAATCGACTCGGTAAGTGTGGTTGGTGAATAGCTTTAATTGAAATTTTTTTTAATTTTGCTTGGTGAATATGGCAATGTGGAAAATGTGAAAAGCGTTTTATTACAAACGGTGCTTTGAACGGTCATGCAAAAACTGGCAGATAATAGAAATGCGCCGAATATGGATGGGAGTACAACTGCAGCGAGGTTAAAAGCGAAGTTCTAAGAAGGCGCACAAAGTTTTACCGGAAGACTCGAAACCACGCATAACCAAGAAGTATGAAGATGAGATCACATAAAACTGCTATCCATCAAGAAGCTAGTCTTCAAACGTGAAAAAGCTGCCTAGCGAACTAAAATTACTTATTTCAGATTATACAGAAAAGCATAAAAATCAATCTCACCTTCAATTTGATATATTTGAGAAAACAGGTGCAGACAGAAAATATAATAAAAAGAACTTGAATAATCCCTACTATATGTATATATATGGCTAGTTAAATACACATATTAGAATACGGATTTGCTCGTATTCTCTAAATCAGGCGATAGAACAACAAATAACAGTAATGTAGATTACAAGTGGATTCCACCACAAACATTGAGAGCTCTTCGTAAGTATAAAATTTACAGTAATATAAACATCTGCATTACACAAATTTTCTTTCAGATAAATCATCCCCAAAGGCGAAAACAACTAACTTCGCAAGTCGACGACAGAGGAATGTAAAGCGCACTGCAGGCTATTAGAACGTATTTTAAGACTGTATTTTTTTTATATTTAAATTGATTAAAAAATTGTCTTCTGGTTTAAACTAAGTGTAATTTTGAAATGGCATTTACGCGTAAGCCCTCAGGTTTTCGTCGGGGACAAGTTTGCGAATTTAATTTTTTGGTGATATTATTTATAAAAGTGATTTTTAGTTCATTTTATTCTTCAAACGTTCAAATTTATATTATTAATCATTCAAAATTTAACGATCACAATATGTCCATTTCGTGAATCGAGTTTTTTTTTAAATACATATCTGCAATAAAGGTGGTGATTTCGAATCTTTATTGGATTTCATTTTTATTGAAGCAATAAAACCCTAAGAATTATATGACTGATTTGTTTGTTACTGGTCGTCCGGACCTGTTTCCTGCGACAGGTTTTAGTTCACCCTATGATCTTCGATTGATGCTGCTGCTGTGAGAATAGTTTTTCTCTGTGTGGTTCTTGGTTTTCAAATACGACGGGCCCCAGCCAAGGGCCTGCCCTGTATGTGGCCAATCCAATTCCACTTTCTTCGTCGACGAAGACACTTGATAAAGGTTTGGAATCGGCGTGTTACGAATTGGGTAACCTTCCATGACTCGCAACCATATAGCAAAATTTCGTTGGTCGATGGCTTGAATATGCAATTTAATCTCCTGGAAGCGGTTTGCATGCAGTTGCACATACATGTTGCGAAAAGTCTACTGAAAAAACCTTTTCGGTGAAGACGATAGTTTCAGTCTTCACCGTGTAGAATTTAATGTCCGGTATCTAGATATGCACAAAATATACATACGTACATACATATTGTATTTTAATGAGAAATCATATTGAAGATAAAATTTGCCGTTTGTTTTCTTTTACAACGACTTGGGATGTAACTTATGTAGATCTATTGTTTTTCCCAAGTTGTTCTGTGGGAAAAGTTTTATATTTACTGTCGAGAAGTTCTAAGCAAGATAAGCTTATATATGAAAATTTATTACAATTAGTAATAAATAATTTGTTTTAATGAAGTTTAGGTATATAATAGATACCATCGGCATAATCTAAATCGGTGATACGGTCAATCGATCCCCAATATATGTCATGCGGGTTGTTATCGAGTGGATTTGCAAGGATGTCGTTGATAACAACGAGAAATAGGAGTAGCATAATTATACATCCTTGACAAACTCGGAAATTTACATTGAAGCCGTTATAGTTTGCCATTGTGAAGAATCCTGCACTTCGAATTGGAGTAGACACCATTTATCAAGTCTACTATTTTTAAGGGGAATCCGTGTCTATGTAGCACCTTCCATCTATGTGCCTTCTCAGCAAGTCAAAGGCCTTTTCATAATGCACATAAGCCAGGTAGAGAAGAAAACAGTATTCTGTACTTTGCTCCACTATGATTTGCAAGGTTTTAATGTGATATACACAGGAGTGTCCTTTTATAACCCGGCTTATTGCCTCTTGATCGTTTGATTGACTGCAGATTAAATTCTATCCAGGATTTTCTCCACTGTGGATAGTATCATAGTTGCATACTGTTCCTATTAGGGTCAATGGAACATGGACAGGACCTTTATACCCATCCAGCCAAATACCGGGTATAAATCGTACTAAGCGCATGAATCAGCAAGAGCACAACACTCTTCCATTATAGCACAGAAATCTTGGTACTATCGGTTTATGATATCTGGTAGAATTTTTTGTACACTTGATACATGAAGTCAACGCTGCGAATAACCGATAAAACTTGAGTGAAATGTCGCGTATTTCTACTGCAGTAAAAATTATTGTGAGTATATACATATGCACATATACTTGGTTAATGCAAACAGCTCTAAATGTAAATGTGTAAAGTTCTTGTTGATATCAGGAACCGATAATACTAAGCTAGAGACTGTGGCTTCTTCAATTACCTCAATTGTAATTCCCACAATTGGTAATTATTACAATGATCAACGGTCATGACAGAGTTTTCTTGGTTTTGTATTCTTTTACAATTATGTAAATTCTTATGCTTTCCAACCAAAGTAAATTATTGAAAAAAACATTTATTTCCAGCCTACCATTCAAATTCAAATTCAAAGTTTATTTATTACAAATCCCGGCGTATTCGCCACGCAGACTAGCGTTGGGTATAGCGACTAGGTACTAAGGCATATTTACAGAGTAGTTTCTAAGCAGTGTAACAGCGGTTATTAAGATTGTTGTATTTAGAATGAGTACAAGTATGCAACGTTAGATTGCTTATAGCTATATAATATTGGAATTTTAGAATCTCAGTTTTAAGTTTCTATTTAGATAATTAGAAGCTAAATATTAGGGAAAATATGGTAGAGCAAAGATACTCCGCTATTCCAGGTCTCTAGTAGTGAGTATTAATAACTAAGACTAACACCTTATAGCTTAACAATACTAATCCTTATAAATATACATTAAAGTTATGAGGTAGAGGACCGTGTACCTAACAAATATTGTAAATAAAGCTACTACTGTTTAACAGTATTGCGAGGAATCTTCTAGGATCTTTTAGGAAAGTCAACCAAAACATTTTAAGTAGTAAATACAATAACAGCAGTGCTTACCAAAAATAAGTATAATAATATATTATGATATGAATCATGAAACTTCAATAATATATTATTAGAAAAGAAAAAAGTTTTATTTTAAAAAAACAAAAATTTCTTAACAACTTGATCTTATAATTTGGAAATATTGTTCAGGCATGAACATGCTGGGGGCGGCAAGAATTGTAATACTCGGTCAATATGCTACTGGATACCAGCAGTATGTTTGTTGCGACATCTTAGTTAGCAGGATTGGGGTGACATCTTTAGGATGGCCCGGTATTTCCTACTTAGTTTTGTTATGAAGAAAATTGTGTTAGTTCAGGTCCCATGCTGTAGTCCAAGATTCGCTAGCTTGACTGTATAAATAGTCTTGGTTGTTCAGCGAATGAACATAACAAATAGCTCAATCGACATAACAATGTATGGTTCCAGAGCAAGGTACACAAGAACGCAACTTGTATCTCACATCTTGTTGTGAATGACGATTATAAATATTATTGGGCAGGTTGCTCTCTCGGAATGAAGAGATCAATGAAATAGCTGTAAGTAAGGGCACTTGTAATTTTGTAAAGGATTAAGTGGACTTACATCTATTGGAGGTCATACAGTGGATTCAGCAATTCAAAAATACCAGTTTTTGGCGCCAAATAAACCGAAAAATGGGGTGGAAAAAAGAAGCAAGGTATTTTCTGTAATGTACTCGCCAAGACCTTTCCAAAAAGTACTCGCATGCAGGGGTACGGGAAAAAGTAAAAATCGCGATTTTTTCATGGGCCCTTGAAAAATGCTCAAATTTGCAAATTTTCGCGGGAGTTCCCGCAGTTAAATTGGCATAGAATGTGAAGGAAGGCAGCAACTTCCTTCGAATGCCACGTATAGAGGAGATATGTAGTTATCTAACTGTGTAAATGGTCTGCCCGTGAGTTATCAGGGACCACCGGTAGGTGGCGCTGAGTAGGAATGCAAAATTTGAATAGTTTTTATTTTTTTTAAATAGGTAAATGAAATCCAATCTTCCTGAAATTTAGTATAGATAATCTTCTAATAGGTGCGCATTCATAAAAAAATAAAAATTGGATTATTCAACAATTCGTTTAATTAAGTTTCGAAATGTATATTTCAGACCGAAATTTTGGCCGTCGAAAATTAATTTTGGCAACGTAATCGGGAGGGTAAAGAAAATATGCTCAAAAAATCACAAAAAAATAAGCAGAAAGAATTTTGCAAATCGAATGATATTTAGCCGATTTCTGGGTGGGGGTGGTTTTGCAGGTATTAATGTAATCCAGTTCGCATAGAGTGGTGTAGAAGGCGAAGGAAGTTTGATACTGAAAGCTGCTTCACATATAAATGTAGATGTGATAGAAAGTAAGTGTAGGATAGCCGCTTTCCATTTCATATAACTTTACTCCATTTCATCCCTCGCACCCCCTCCCTCCAATGAAGAGATTGTGAAAAAATTTAAATTTCCATATGTATTGAGAATTTCGATTATCCAGTTGTTTAATTTTTTTGCCGAATAATTTGTTCCGAGTGGACCATTAATCTTGATAGATGTTTGTTTGGAATTTCATTTACTATTTAGTGATGGTAAGAGAAAAAACAAATGTTAATTATTACGTCATTTTATATACGCGTTCTTCTCAAGTAGCTAATGTAAATGGAGACAAATGGTGATGGTAGGAACTCATTATCGCGTTATGTATATTTTATGCAATTTCAGATCCCACTAATTCAAGTTAATAAATAATTAAGCTTATTTCCTTTATTAACTAACTGATCAAACGTTCTGTTGAGCTTCGAATATTCGCAATACCTTCCAGAAATTGAGGAAATTTATTTTTGGTAAGTGACCTTTCGGAAGGAGTGTACCGTGTGTTGCGAACGAGGAGCTTTTTAGCACACGCCACGTAATCGTACGAGTTTTTTGGAAGAAATCTTGGGCAAGACTGCTCGCAAATCCCTTCATGTATCTAGCTATTGTTATAGACTCTGAGAAAAAAGAGCCTCAATATAAAAGATCTAAGCTAACCTTGTATAAATTAATACAGTGCATCACACATTATTTGCGGACAATCTGATCAGAACATCTATGCAAGTATGAATATCTGAGTATTGAGTAGAGAGTCTGTAATTGTGTATCCCACGCTAGAAGGTATAAAATAATTTCACAATTTTTTCCATTAAACAATGGTGTGGCAGTTGCTGAGCAATTTAGTAGAACCCCTGTTTGTTTGATGTTCAGCCCTACAGGGTATTCGATTGTTCTGGTGGTGTTATCTCAAAACAACTCAGGAGACAGATAATCAAAGAAATGAAAAGCTGATATTGTCCTCTTTCTTCTCTCTGTAGCATATTTCTGACCGATTAAATTTTTTAACCAAGTTTGCCTTTCACTGACATCCTACCATTACAATTTTTCTCCATTTACGGGAAGAACGCGTCTTTAAAATTATTCTTTTATCATCACTAAATAGAACATCAAATTGCAAATAAGAATCAATAAACACCAAGTGCCCACTCGGAACAAATAATGCGACAAAAAAATTAATCAACTGCATATTCGTAATTCACCATAATGATGAGGACGTTCGCATTATCACAACTGACGGAATATAAAACCAAAACACGCAATGGAATATGAAAATTAAGAAACCTAAAAATTAAATACTATAGAAACTAAAGAGTCCCCCAAACAGGAGAGTACCGTAATATAATATTGCAGATACTGATCAATGCATAGCTTCTGAGAGCAGTAAATTTGCATCCCGACAGAACTTTTATAAAAAATGACTGCAAACAAATTATTATAAGAAATGACTATAAAAACTGTACTCCCAACGAAAGCGCATAAAGTGTTTATGGTTTGAGTTTTGCATGATTAACAGCATCATGAAATATAGCATCAATTTCGCAACAACTGTGAGCCGTGCATAAATTTTGTACGCGTGAATGTATGTACGTACATACATATGTTGCTATTTAAGAAATATTAATTTTCTGGTGCACCTCTCCATAATCCATCCATTCCGTTGCGACCAAGCACCTCTTTACATCAAACATCTGCATCTCTTCGGATTTCTTTCTGTCACGTGAATTATTTGCTCGTTTCAAATAGTTCCTTGATACCTCTGCACGAAAAAAGGCAATGAAAAGTCTCACAAAGCAAAGCAATTCTGTACAAAATGTAGGATGATTACTTGGATCCTCAGGAAAAACTTTAAATGTGAGACTTGAGAGGTAAAGCTTTTCCTTCAAGTATTTTGTCTTTATTTTGGGACTGTGGAATATGCCTATGAAGTTATGCTGTAGCAATTAGTCCCCAAACCAGTTGTTACACTTGAATCTTAATAAAAACGAACTTACTTTAACGTATTTTATGAAGTTCGGAGTGCTTAAGGTCTTCTATAGTTCTCATAATGAAAAAAGTAAATGTTCCCACGTATTGTATGCGAATTGTGGAATATTCGAATAGTTCCTGGAGAAATCGTTCATTTGTTCTTGTGGAATAGGAGAGGATGAACAAATTTTTTTTCCTTTTACAAATTACGTTTTCATTGATTTTGTGAGCTGAGTTCATTTTGCTATAGCAGGGAGTGAAAATCCTAACATCGGCGATGCACCTCATTGTAGTTATCCTACTGGGGCAAATATGTGCTTGGAGGTTTCGTATTCCTCTTCGCACAGTCGATACAATTCGCTGGTGGATTTGCCTATCTTCAGAGTCAGCTACGTTGCCGTATCTTGATTGGATCCCAAAAATCTAGCTCTTGTTGTGACTCATTTGTGTATATAAATTACCCTTAGTAAGGCCTTTAATTGGTCCGTACAAGAACCTCTTCAGGGTTACATGTAGAAAGCTGCATATTTTCCGCTGCTTTGTTATTAGTAGATTGAGGAATGGACTAGTAGACGAATCTTAATTTTTCGTTTCCGTTCTGCTCCAGTTAGCATTGAGTTGGACCTCGTTTAGGAATCGAGTTGTCAGGTCGAGTCCGCCTCTCTTGTTCAATATTCGTATTAATGTACAAGTGAAATAAATAAAATTCAAAAATTAATTAAATTAATTTTAAGCATTTATTTAATCAATTACAAATGACACAGATAAAACGTAAAGGACTAAAATTGAAAAGAATGTATATAGGTGTAACATTATGTATACATAAATATAGCATTGCTACAAGGCACTCGTTAAAAAATATATGACGGCTGTAAAACGCAAATTTACTTAAATTGTTTTCTTTTTGGAAATTCTACATATATATAACAATGTTCGACTTTGCTATAGGTTGATCAAAATGTAATCTGATTAATGATTAACAATTACAATTAACCATGCAATCTGTAATCAGATTACTTTGTAACAGATTACAAATGTAATCCATTTCCACAATTACATAATGTAATCCATTAACGTGTAATGTGATTACAAGTTAATCTGATTACACATTAATCGATTACAAGTTAATCCCACTACATGTTAATCTAATTAATGTGATTACATTTAAGACATTTAAGATATTGTTGCGAGCGTGGCCTTTGGTTCGTTATTTAAAACACAATATTAAATAATTAATATATAAGTTCTTTATTACACTTAAATCATATAAAGTTCACAAACATTCATTTAATCAACTCAACTCTAATTATCGCTAACACTGTACTTTCAATTATCGCAATCTAATTACACACTATCGCTTCTTTATTACTTTCGCTTCTTAACACTGCAACGTCTAAAACAAGACTCTTTTCTCTGGCGATGACAACTGTTATATTTATACCCTAGAAACTCTCCGGATTATTCTGGAGTGCTCTATTCCAAAAGCTTCTTGACTATTCTGTTTGTTCTATTCCTGAACTTTCCTGTAGATTTCATAATCGATTCTCCGAACCTGAAGTCATTTACTCCCCGAACCTGAAGTTGTTTATTGCCAGTAAATGTCACCAGTTGTCTCTTTCTATTGCACGTAACACTGCCCCCTTCTTAAACTTGTTCGTCCCGAACAACAGGTGGTCCACGGTCTTGATGCTCGTAGTATTGACACAAGCGGTCCAAATGAACAATTTTGTGCTTGCCTCTTGTGCCACGCTGAATCCTGTATACCACGTCATTAATTCTAGTTACTACTGAATATGGTCCTTCCCAGTGTTGTTGCAATTTTGGAGAACGTCCCTTATGTCGTTTCGGGTTGTACAGCCAAACAATATCACCATCGTTAAATCCTGCGGAATTAGCGCGTAAGTCATAGCGGGTCTTCATCCGATCAGTATTTGTTGCTAATTTCGTCCTCGTGGCCTCGTGTACATCGGCTAATTGTTGTTTGAGCTCCGATACGTAGTCTTCTGGTAACTTTTGCTCACCTCGGGGGGTACCGAATTTGAGGTCGCTAGGTAATCGCATCTCTCTTCCGAATATGACTTTATCTGGGGTTTGTCCGGTAGTACTATGAACGGCTGATCTATAAGCCATTAGGAATATAGGAATATGTCGATCCCAATCGCGTTGATGATAGTCAACTACTTTCTTTAGATGCTCGATCAATGTTCTGTTGAAGCGCTCTACCATGCCATCAGATTGTGGGTGTAGAGGAGTTGTTCTAGTTTTTCTTATTCCCAACATTTTACACATCTCCTGGAAAGTTCGCGATTCGAAGTTCCGTCCTTGGTCCGAATGAAGTTCGTGAGGCACTCCAAACCTACTGACCCAGTTCGTTATTATTTGTTCCGCAACTGTGGTTGCTTCTTGATTAGGGATTGCATAAGCTTCAGGCCATTTACTGAAATAGTCAATGGCAACTAATATATAACGATTACCGCCATCCGTTTCTGGAAAAGGTCCAGCGATGTCTATAGCTATCCTTTCAAAGGGGACTCCGACATTATACTTATGCATTTCTCCTCTGCTTCTGTGCTGCGGCCCTTTGCAAGCAGCGCAGACAGTGCATCTGCGGCACCACTCCTCCACGTCTTTTCGCATATGTAACCAATAAAACCTTTCTCGTATTTTGGAAATGGTTTTGTTCACTCCCAAATGTCCTCCAGAGGTTCCACCGTGCATTTCTTCTAGAACATCTTTGACGTTTGTTGCCGGCACGACTATCTGCATTCGGAAAGTTTCGCCATTAGGTGCTTCCCACTTGCGTTTTAATATACCACATTCAACATGAAGAGAGTTCCATTGAGCCCAGTAACTTTTCAGCTTCTCACTCCGTTCCGAAATATCCTTCCAGCCTGGTCTTTCCATGTCTTCTTTCCAAGCAAGAATAGGTGAAATGTCCGGATCTTCTCGTTGTGCTGTTCGCAGGTCCTCGTTGTCCCAACCTGTAGATGGTTCCACGGTTACCAACTGTATAGTTGCTGTGGTTTCTTTTTCTTCCATCCGGGCGCAATGTTTGCATTCAAGTTTGCATGGACGTCGTGAAAGGGCGACTGCATTTCCATGGATACGACCTCTTCGGTGTTGTATTTCAAAATCATAAGCCTGGAGTCGCTCTATCCATCTCGCCACTTGTCCCTCAGGATTCTTAAACTGCAGAAGCCATTTAAGCGCTGCATGGTCGGTGCGAAGGATGAATTTCTGTCCGTAGAGATATTTATGAAAATGCTTTGTTGAACTTACAATGGCAAGTAGCTCCTTTCTTGTAGCACAATAATTTTTCTCTGACTTTGAAAGTGCTTTGCTATAGTAAGCTACTGGAACTTCTTGACCATTCTCCTCCTGAGAAAGCACTGCACCAATACCTTCATTGCTGGCATCCGTGTCTAATATAAATGTTTTTCCCAGCTTTGGATAGTGAAGCACTGGAGCCTCACAGAGCTGTTGCTTCAAATTTTCAAAACTTTCGTTGCATTTATCCGACCATATGAACGGCTTTCCCTTTTCGGTAAGTTGATGTAGGCTTCTTGCTATATCTGCAAAACCTTTCACGAATTGCCTGTAGTAGGTAGCTAAACCAAGAAAACTCCGTAATTGATGTTTGTCCTTTGGTGCTGGCCAATTTTTGACGGCTTCTATTTTCTCTGGATCGGTTCTTACTCCTTGTGATGAAACTATGTGCCCTAAATATTTAACTTCTTTTTTAAATAGAGCACATTTACTCGCACTGAGCTTTAATTTTGCATCTTTGAGTCTTTGAAGTACGTCCCGTAAGTTGTTTTTATGTTCCATGAATGTCCTTCCGATTACTATTATGTCATCCAAATAGACAAGACATGTTTTCCAGGTTAAACCTCGTAGAACACATTCCATTAGTCGTTCGAATGTGGCTGGAGCATTACATAACCCAAATGGCATTACTTTGAATTGCCATAAGCCACTGCCAACTGAGAAAGCAGTTTTCTCTCGGTCCTCGGGATGTATTTCCACTTGCCAGTAACCACTCTTCAAATCCAGCGTGGAAAACCATTGCGCTCCGGAAAGTGTATCCAATGTGTCATCAATCCTTGGTAATGGATAGCTATCTTTTCTCGTCACGTTATTTAGATGGCGGTAGTCTACACAGAATCGGGTGCTACCATCCTTCTT
The DNA here is from genome assembly GCA_963930735.1 of Dioctria linearis. Lineage (NCBI taxonomy): Eukaryota > Metazoa > Arthropoda > Insecta > Diptera > Asilidae > Dioctria > Dioctria linearis. The sequence continues at coordinate 72,788,927 of OZ005744.1, read as the reverse complement.
CCTAACCAGAACAACCGGCGATGTCCAAGGGCTGTTAGATTCCTCTATGATGCCTTGTTTCTTCATGGAGTTCATCATGTCTGCAACTTCTGGTTGTTTGGCTAATGGCAATCTTCGTGGTGTCTGTCGAATGGGCCTGGAATCTCCTGTATCGATTCGATGCTGGACAAGATTTGTTTTACCGTAGTCATCATCATTCATTGCAAATAATTCCGAAAATTCATCGATCACCTCTTTGGCATCGTTGTGTTGTTGTTCACTTAAGGCACTGGATGAAAGAAGTTTCTGAACCTGTTGAGTAGTAGCTGGTATAGTTTTTGTCTCCTTAACATTACTACCATTATCCAAATTGACGATTTGGTAAATGGGTTCACAATTTCCAATTATAGCACCTTCTTTTAGTTGTACCTCATTTTCGGATGTGTTGAGAACTCTGACTGGTATTAATGTTGCACCTTCTGCCTTCACTAAAGTCTTGCCAACAATGATGCTAGATGTAACTTTTGTGGGGTAAGGCTCCACCAGATAGAATCGGCAGGTCCCGAATGCATCAGTAAGCTTTGTCCATATTAGTGTCTCGGAGCATGGCGAAAGAGTAATATTTTCGCAGACCATCGTCCTTACTTTCGCAGGATAATCTGCTCCTTCTCCTAGTCTCATAGGAATTTCTATAATCCCATATTTGAGAATCCGCTCTCCGACATCCAGATTTATTTTGTATGTGGTCATGAAGTCTATTCCAAGAATGCATTCATCCATTATGTCTGAAACCAGGAAAGTGTGAGGAAATAGTAGTTCGCCTAGTTGAACATCTAAAGTTATTTCTCCAAACACCTGTGCTGCTGCTCCAGTTGCTGTTCTTAGTAGATATTTGGTGGTGTTGTGAAGCCATTTGTTCTTAACAAGATCTGCTCTAATAATTGATCTTGAAGCTCCAGTAGCGATAGTAACTGCGCAGTCATTTTTTCCTACACTTCCATATATAACAAGACTGCTATTATTTCTCTGTAATTGACTTACTTGGGTGATGACTTCGGGGCTGTCGATTCCACCAACCAACTTCGGCCCCACGAAGTTGGTTTTTACTTGTTTTCCGACTGCTCAAGAGGAGAGACGATGCGACTAGTCGCTGTTTGATATCTAGTCTCTCCACGAATTTCTTGTTCCCTGGCTCGACATCTTTGGCATTCTTCTTTCCCCTCTTCTTCTGGTGATTCCAATCGTCGACGTTTTCTGCAGTCTCTTTGAAGGTGCCCTGGTCTATTACAATTCCAGCATCGAGGGACACCACGTGAAGGCGGGCTCTGTGATGATTGCACTCTATTTATTACAAGTACATTCTTCCACTGAAATTTCTCTCACTCGTACTGCACTCCGTGAAGCTTGTCTGGCGGATTCGTATGCTAATGCATAGGCTAGTGCTTCTGCTGTTGATTTCTTTCCTGCTAGCCTTAATGATTGTTGTAAATTTTGATCTGTAATAGCGTTCACAAATGCCTCCGTCGCCACTTCATTGAGAAAATCCGCATTCACGCTGGAGTATGACAGATGCGCTAATCTTTCTACATCTGCCTGCAGTTGTTGTAGTGATTCGCCATGTTTTTGAATTCTGTTGCGCAACTGTAGGCGATATACTTGCTGCATGTGCTCATCTCCGTAACGTAATTCTATCGTCTGTACTAATGAAGAGTAATTACGTTGATTTTCAATCGGTACAGTTTGTAAGAGTTCTGACGCAGGACCTCGAAGTGCTAACACCAGAGCTATAGCTTTGTCTTCATCATTCCATCCATTTACCTCTGAAGCTGCCTCGTATTGTCTCTTGAAGATATGCCACGAATTTTGTTGATCAGACGATCATAACATACAATGACCCCACAACATACCAATCATTAATTCTGCATACCATTGCTGCATTCCACAAAAAATAATCCGCATGAAAATGCAACTCGCGCAAATACTGCAACTAGCGCAATGTTATTCGACTGTACAGCAATAAATGCAAGTAAAGCAAAGTCGTTCACCTTTGCTCAAAATAAAATGGAAAACAATAATATTTAGGCGTAAGCAATTAATATGTATAAATTGATCGATGTTTTGGAATAAAGTAGAGTTTTTCATTATACGCAAAACAGTAGTTACTTTTTTAGAGCTTTGCTACGCCCCCACCAGTGGTAAGCGTACTTCTAGCATTACACCGACGCCCCCACAAGTGGTAAGCGTTAATTAACCTTTCGGTTCCCCTACCGAACATTGGTCCTTCGAGCCTTTTTATAGCATATCCTATCAGAAGGAAGAAAGTCTACTAACTGGTCTTAGCTTCAACTAAAGTTCACGGCGATTTCGATTTCTATCAGAAGGAAGGAAGTCTACTAGCTGGTCTTAACTTTAGCCACAATTCACTGCGCTGGACAATTTACATTAGAAGGAAGACACTAACAAGCCATAAGGAAACTTAACAGAAGATCCAACTTCAGCATGGATGAAGCGGCACTATTGCAAACGGAATGCCTAGACGACATTCTTAAAATTAAAATTAATTTTAAAAAAGACGGTGATGAGCGAAAAACAAAAATATACCTACAGGCAAGACTTGACCGACTTGAAGGTTTGTGGGCTGAATTTTTAAAAAGAGATACGGAAATAAGGGAATTAAAACGTACAAATCCCAAGCATCAGTATTTCGAGAAGCAATTCTTCAAAGAATCAGAAAAACATTACGACGCGATTTCTGAACTATTGCTGAATAAACTGGAAGAAGTATTGGAAGAGGAAAAATCCATGGTTGAACATGATACCAGCAAAATGGATGATCACATGAAACTTTTCCGTGTTCAGCAAGAAACAATCCAATTGTTTAAAAGATTAGTGGAATCTATAAAAGGAGAAGCAGAGAACGTGCACTCCAATTTTTATTACCAACATAAGCTAAACACCATTAAAGCTTACTGGGATAATATAGCGCTAAATCATACTAATGTGATAGCTAGTCCAACTGAGATATACAAAGAGTACAGTGAAAACAAAGTGTTTCATGCCACTGAGGACATCTACCAAGATATTGTCATCTTTTTGCAAGAAAAAATAGGTACCTTCCAAAGAAGCGATGATGATATCAAGCTACCTAGATTAGCAATACCTATGTTCGATGGAAACTATCAAAGCTGGACATCATTTCATGATATATTCATCAAGCTGATCCACAACAACAGCAGGCTGGGAGAGGCTGAGAAGATGCAGTACTTAAAAACTCATATGAAGAGAGAAGCCGCCAGTCTATTACAACACCTCACAATTTCAGATGCCAATTACAAGACTGCATGGCAGTTGCTCAATGATAGATACAATAATAAAAGGAAGCTCTTCTCAGTTCAAGTACAGGTACTACTAGCCCAACCCAAGCTAGACCACGAGACGGCTGTTGGTATTCGCAAACTTCACGATACAACAAAAGAATGCTTACACGCAATATCCAATCTTGGTATAGATACTAGCGACTGGGCTCCACTAATAGCTCATCTAGTAATTCAGAAATTAGACCTCGAAAGCCACAAGTTGTATGAGCAAGGTCTAGAAAAGCCTCGAGAGCTTCCAACGTATGACGTTCTATTTCGCTTCTTGGAAAATAGATTTCAATCGTTGGAATCACTAAAGGATTCTAAAAAGAAAGAATTCATGCCACAGAAAATTATGCGGCCCCCTAAAAACCAAGACTGGTCCCGCTTCAAGGCATATCACTCTACTACAAATGCGGCTAAATGCCAGTACTGTCATCAACCGCACAAAATATACATGTGTCAAGCATTTAAAGCTTTATCAATTTATGAGAGAAAACGATATATTGAGAACAACAAATTGTGTGGTAACTGTTTAACCCACAAAAATGATGAGAGATGTCTTAGCAAGTTCAAATGCAGTATGTGCAAACAACCACACCACACGCTCCTACATCAAGAACATAAAATGCAAACATTGAATCATATATCAACGACTGAAGCCGAGCAAGTACAAGCACTTCTATCGAAATATCATCCATCCACATTGCTAGCAACAGCTAGTATTAAAGCAAGAACCGTAGATGGAAGACTGGAAAATTTAAGAGCGTTGATCGATCCAGGATCACAAGCATCCTTTGCCTCCGAATCAGCAGCACAAATACTTGGCCTACCAAGATATAAAGCACACGCGGAGATTTCTGGACTTGGAATGGCTGAATCCGGGATAGCTCGAAACAAAATAACAATTGAGTTATGCCCACACTTCGCTTCAAACTTTTCAATAAACATTGAAGCACTCATCCTGCCACGCCTCACAAAATTACTTCCAAGCAGACAAGTGATAAATTGTAATAACACGGACATCTGGCGAAATACATTATTAGCTGATCCTACGTACGACAAACCAGGACCCATCGACCTTATAATTGGAGCTGACTTTTACCGCTATATCATGATAGACGGCATCAAAAAACACAATGGTCTGATAGCACAGAACACAGAGTTTGGATGGATCTTATCTGGCCAAACAGATGACGTTCCAAGTACTTCAATCACTTGTATGGTCTCTTATGCGGAGCTTGACAATACACTCAAAAGGTTTTGGGAGATAGAAAGTGTAGATAACCCTATAGAGGAGTTTTCCCAAGAAAATAGACTCTGCGAAGAACATTTTCAGAAAACACATCAACGGAATACAGATGGTACATATACAGTGAGAATCCCCTTCAAAAACAATATAGAAAAGCTAGGAGAATCAAAATGGAGAGCTACAGCGAGACTACTACAAAATGAGAAAAAATTTTCCAAGAATAAAGAGCTGGAGAAAGATTACAAAATGTTTATGCACGACTACATAACTCTTAATCACATGATGCCCTGTACAAATAAATTTACAAATGGTTACTATCTACCTCATCAAGCAATCATCAAGGAAGACAGCACAACCACCAAACTGAGGGTAGTATTTGATGCCTCGACGAAAACCACTAGTGGTATCAGTCTTAATGATACCATGCATGTTGGACCAAAATTGCAAAGAGACCTCTCCGAAATACTACTAAGATGGCGTAAACATCGATATGTTTTTACTGCCGATATTGAAAAAATGTATCGGCAGATAAAGATACACAACGACGCCATAGAATACCAAAAAATTCTTTGGAGAACCTCCGATAGTCAGCCTATCAAAGAATACTGCTTGACAACAGTCACATATGGAACAGCAGCAGCACCATATTTGGCTCTACGTACGCTTCAGCAATTGGCACTAGATGAAAAAGAGGCATATAGTCGAGCTTCACAGATTTTATTAACTGATTTTTATGTAGACGACCTGATGACGGGAGCTAACACTCGCCACGATGCCAAAATGATTCAAAAAGAGCTCACTAGTCTCCTTTCAGCAGGAGGTTTCAAACTGCGCAAGTGGACTACCAACCACCAAGATTTATTGGAAGCAATACCAGAGGATCTTAGAGAAAAGGGTACACAGGAAATCAGCGATGAAGACACCATCAAAACTCTTGGCATACGCTGGTGCCCATCAAGTGACTGTTTTCAATTTAAAGTCAGGCTATCTCCAGCAGACCAGATAGCAACAAAACGATCAGTCCTATCAGACATCGCCAAGATCTTTGATCCACTAGGATGGCTATCACCTATCATCATACAAGCCAAGATACTTATGCAGGAACTCTGGGTAACAAAACTGTCCTGGAACGCAGTACTTCCACCTGAATTAATGGCGAAATGGACAAGATTTAAAAATGAATTGACATCTGTCCAGACAATAAAAATATACCGTTGGATAAAATACACCCGTTGGAGTAATGGAATGGAGATACATGGCTTTTGCGACGCGTCCGAAAAAGCATACGCTGCAGTGATATATAGCAGAGTTGAGAATTCACTCGGAGAAATTTCAGTTACAATGCTCACTGCCAAAACTAAGGTCGCACCAATTCGAAAAGAATGCACCCTTCCTCGACTAGAGCTATGCGCAGCAGTTCTATTAACACAACTTCTTAAAAAGGTAGCCAAGGCATTAGACATTTCGGAAACTGCTCTGTATGCATGGACCGATTCCTCAATCACCTTAGCATGGATAAAAGGTGATCCTAGCAGATGGAATACGTTTGTAGCTAATCGAGTGGTTGAAATAAAAAGATTTATTAGACCAGAACAGTGGCAGCATATAAAAACTGACGAAAATCCAGCTGACTGTGCATCAAGAGGAATACATCCAACACTGCTAAAAGCACATCCTCTATGGTGGAGCGGGCCTAAATGGCTATCATTATCAAAAAATAAATGGCCTACCTTGTTAAACAATAATTACAGAACTAGTACAGAAATCCGGGAACACCATCTAGTATTACATGTCAATACAAAGACAACTGACATACTGGAAAGATTTTCAAATCTATCCCGAATGATACGTGTTCTGACATACTGCAAACGATTTGCCACCTGCTGTAAGAAAAAGGAGCCGCTTACAAACGAATTCACTACCGAAGAACTCCATACCACACTAACCAACATAATTAAAACGGTTCAACAGGAATATTTTCATCACGAAATACACCAACTGGAAACGCAGCAAAGTTTGAATAAATCCAGCAAATTACTCACACTCTCGCCGTTCCTAGATGAAAGGGGATTATTGAGAGTAGGGGGAAGACTGGAAAACTCCCTACTCCCCTATGATGAGAAGCATCCCTTCATACTTCCCCATAATCATCACTTTACGACACTTGTTGTCCGAGACGCGCATGAAAGGACACTACACGGAGGAAACCAGAACACACATGCATATGTACTTCGCCGGTATTGGATAATCGATGCCAAAACAGCGATAAGACGTCTCATACACAACTGTACGACCTGCTGCCGTTATAGAGCAACAACGGCCAGACAACTTATGGGTACCTTACCAGGCCCAAGAGTCATTCCATCACAGCCCTTTAGTCACACTGGAATGGACTATGCAGGTCCATTTAACATTCGATTATCGCCAGGACGAGGCACTAAAGTGTACAAAGGATATATCGTAATCTTCGTATGCCTCTCTACAAAAGCATTGCACTTAGAGGCAGTTAGTAATATGACTACAGAAGGGTTTCTTGCCGCCTTCAAACGTTTCACATCCAGAAGAGGCCTTTGTACAAATCTATACACTGACAACGGTACCACCTTCGTAGGAGCCAAAAACGAGCTAGATAAGCAGTTCAACCTCGCCGTAAAAGAAATTCACAATCAATCATCCAAGAAGCTTACTACTAACGGAACTCAATGGCACTTCATACCACCAGCAGCACCACACTTCGGCGGACTATGGGAAGCCGGTGTAAAATCAGTGAAGTATCATCTCAAACGAATTGCAGGAGAGATAAATTTCACTTTTGAAGAATTCTCAACGCTACTATGCCAAATTGAAGCGTGTTTAAATTCGCGTCCATTGTGCCCACTCAGTAACGAGCCTAGTGAGTTGACAGCAATCACACCGGGACACTTCCTAATTGGAAGCTCCATAATTATACCTCCTGAACCAACTCCACCGGAAAAACAAATACACTGCTTGAAAAAATTGGAGCTCATAACCAAGCTAAAAAATGACTTTTGGAAAGTGTGGTCCACAGAATATCTGTCGAGATTACAGCAAAGGCCTAAATGGACTAAACAACAGAATAACATTCAGGAAGGAGACTTAGTACTCATAACTGATGAATCCGTACCCCCAGCACGATGGCCGTTGGGAAGAGTAATTCAGGTACATCCAGGGAAAGATGGACTAGTACGCGTAGTTCATATTCGCACAGCAAAAACTACGTTAGAGCGACCAATAGCAAAACTGTGCAAATTGCCGTACGACAAAGAAGAACTGCCAAACACTGACAATAATCAGTCATCAAAAAATCCACTAAACAACAAGTGTATGGCTTCCAAACAGCAGTCCAGAAAACGACCACGCATTCATCCGACCAATATTCCCATCAGACCATCAATAGAAGAACTTAAAAGGACATGCCTCCATTCAAAACAAGGCAAAAGATTTGCATCCGGCACCATCATGTCATTACTACTACTAAACTGTGTACTACCAATCTTCACGACAACAATATTACCAACGATGGAAAACCTCAGAAAGATCACAGAGAAACAACTTATAGATATTCAAGAGTTCGAACACAATCCAGGAATCTATTTTGAAGACCTAGGAAATCTTCATATGGTCAACAATGAATGGAACACGATAGTCTATTACAATCTGAGTACATACTATCAGCAGTTAGAGGGATTCGAGCTGTGTTTAAAGAAACTGGAAGAGTTGTGCGACCAGATGATAACATACCGTTATTTCTGCAACGCCATCTTTATAGAGGTGTCGCATAAGGTACAAGAAATGAAACACAATAATCTCATCCTTCACACCAGAAACGGAAATGGAAAAGGCATAAAAAGACAACGTAGAGCTCCACTAGAAATCATAGTAGCACTCCAAAATAGTTTGTTTGGAGTACTGGATCAAAACTATGCTACTTATATTGAAGACGAAATACATAAACTCAAAGACAATGAGGATTACCTTTTAGATCTCGCCAAGAATCAAACATCAGTAATAGAGGTCACTACAAACGTGCTAAAAAAGACTACCGAACAAATACAACGTCAATTCGAAGCTTTCAACGAACACATTACAGCAAACTTTGAAACCCTCCGGCGAGGAGTAGAAGACAACAAAGGGATACAGACCTTCACCGCTATGACCTCTTACCTCAATTTACTTATAACCACATATGAGAGGACGCAAAATGAATTTATAAACTTATTAGTGGACTCTCATAGCGGGAAAATTAGTCCCTTTTTGCTAACTCCGATGCAATTGCGAGATCAAATTAAATTCATAAGAGAGCACATAACATCATCTCTCATAATTCCAGACGAAGGTAGCTCAGAAGATCTACTGAATCTATATAAAATAATAACTGTCAGAAGTAGGATCACAACTGACTACATCATTTTTAAAATTCGCATACCACTCCCGAGCGAAGGCCTCTACCAATTATTTCGAATATATCCTGTTACTACAAGACACCAATCAGAGTTCATCTACATAGAACCATCATCAGACTACTTGGCTACAACACTTCATAGAGACCCCTTTTACCCCATGACCACAAATGAAATCAAGGATTGCATTACAACCGAAAAACTGGGATTATTATGCCAACAGCACCATCCGATCTACTCAGTACACTCATCTCTTAACCAGTGTGAAATGCGGCTCCTCAATCACCAAGCAGTAAAACCAGATATATGTAAAATCAAAAAAACAACTCCCTCTCAATATTGGGTCCAACTAGAGCACCGAAACCACTGGATATACGTTGTCAACAACGAGACTACAATTAATGTAGTATGTGGAAAAAGGGTTGCTATAAAAACATTAAGTAGAAGCGGAATCATCAGGTTAGGGGAAGACTGTACCATAAAACATTAGACAATGAGCATTAGCGCACAATCCATTATTACGGAATATACAAAATCATCATTCCTCCCATCAACTAATCTCGCTGACATACTTCCGGAATTAAACATAAATCACCAGATATCACTGCAGACAGTCCCACTAACTCACCTAGATACAAATGCGTTAAATACCTTGAATATCAACAAGAAATATTTGGACCTAAAACCGCTAGACACCCATCATGTACATCATTATGTAAGCACATACATAATTGTACTCATCATAGTAGCAGCTTTCCTTTGGGTCATATATCAACGTTTGCGACCATGTAAAAAAACAACTGTAACATCATTTGAAGTCCAGCCGGTTATTCAACAACCTGCGAAACGAAAGACGACACCAATTCCGCCCGTGGCAGAATGATCTGACGATCATAACATACAATGACCCCACAACATACCAATCATTAATTCTGCATACCATTGCTGCATTCCACAAAAAATAATCCGCATGAAAATGCAACTCGCGCAAATACTGCAACTAGCGCAATGTTATTCGACTGTACAGCAATAAATGCAAGTAAAGCAAAGTCGTTCACCTTTGCTCAAAATAAAATGGAAAACAATAATATTTAGGCGTAAGCAATTAATATGTATAAATTGATCGATGTTTTGGAATAAAGTAGAGTTTTTCATTATACGCAAAACAGTAGTTACTTTTTTAGAGCTTTGCTACGCCCCCACCAGTGGTAAGCGTACTTCTAGCATTACACCGACGCCACCACAAGTGGTAAGCGTTAATTAACCTTTCGGTTCCCCTACCGAACATTTGTCCATCAAATATGGGAGGTTTCATTCTACCTGCACCGGATATTTCAGTTGCTACGCTTAGAGGCTGACGATGCTTTATTCTTTCCAGATCTGATTTAAAACTGTCAAGCTGCTCGGTGACTTTTTGTTGAGCTTCCGCCACTTCCTGCTCGATTCCTTCAATTTTCAAATTTTGTTCGTCTAATGAGTTTTTTAGGAAAGTCTTCTGTTCCTCCAAACGAGTTTCTCGACAATTCTCCAGAGAGATCTTTTGTTCGTCCAAACGGGTTGCCAGAGATTTCTTTTGTTCCTCAAAATCAATCTTTTGTTCATCAAAACGGGCTTCCATAGATTTCTTTTGTTCGTCCATAGATTTCTTCTGTTCATCTAAACGTGATTCTAGAGAATTCTTTTGTTCCTCGAGAGAATTCTTTTGTTCGTCCATAGATTTCTTCTGTTCATCTAAACGTGATTCTAGAGAATTCTTTTGTTCCTCGAGAGAATTCTTTTGTTCGTCCATAGATTTCTTCTGTTCCTCGAGAGAATTCTTTTGCTCATCAAAACGGGCTTCCATTTTACTCATTAAAGTACTCAACAGCTGTTCCATTTTCATCGCAGGCGCTTCTTCAACTTCGATTTGTTCCAAGTTCTCTTCGAAACAAATGTTTCAGGATTCTTTCCTTCCTCTATCAAAGATTGTCTAAGTCGCTCGACTAGAACTTTCTTTATGCCTGTCGTTTGTAATGACCGGTTCCCTAACTCCACTTTCAAATCCTGCGTTCGAAGCTCGTCCACTTTGCGCCCCATTATTTTAGTAATTCTCTTATAGATGAATATAAATTATTTTCCAGAACTTTCACAATTTAACACAATTTCTCAAAATTAATCACTCTTTTAATTTTTAGTCAATTACCACCACTTTATTTCGGGAATTTATTTCACTTCTGACACCAGTTGTTGCGAGCGTGGCCTTTGGTTCGTTATTTAAAACACAATATTAAATAATTAATATATAAGTTCTTTATTACACTTAAATCATATAAAGGTCACAAACATTCATTTAATCAACTCAACTCTAATTATCGCTAACACTGTACTTTCAATTATCGCAATCTAATTACACACTATCGCTTCTTTATTACTTTCCCTTCTTAACACTGCAACGTCTAAAACAAGACTCTTTTTGGCGATGACAACTGTTATATTTATACCCTAGAAACTCTCCGGATTATTCTGGAGTGTTCTATTCCAAAAGCTTCTTGACTATTCTGTTTGTTCTATTCCTGAACTTTCCTGTAGATTTCATAATCGATTCTCCGAACCTGAAGTCATTTACTCCCCGAACCTGAAGTTGTTTATTGCCAGTAGATGTCACCAGTTGTCTCTTTCTATTGCACGTAACAATATTTAAGATATTTGTATTCTAATTCCTCATAGACCTCCCTAAAACTAATTTCGCACGAGAACAATACCATTTTCTTTCAATTCATTTCATTATATTATTAATTACTTTTAAGTAATCTACAAAGTAATCTGTTAAAATGTAATTAGATTACAGAATAATCTAATTATATTGTAAAAGATTACACATTTGATAGATTACATATTCTCTCATAAGTAATGTGATTGATATGTAATCGAATACAATTTAATTAGATTACTTAGTAATTTGACTAAACTGTAATGGAATTATTAATTAAATTACACTGCAATGCAATCAGATTACGCCCAACACTACTATAGACTAATATTTACATGAAAAATCTTAATAAGCTAAATCGCACGAGAGGAATTTCCTTAATGCCATTTTATCACAATCTCAAAATGTTTCTTTAAAATTAATAAAAGTATCTGGATCGGCAGGATTGTATGATTAAACTGTTAATTAATTTTTTCGTTTCTGGGAATCGAGATATGATGCCGTTAAAATCGGCAGCCTGTAACGCTGCTTTAGATTTCTCGCCCGGAGAATTCCCTTACTCTGTGTAGCTCCCAGGAAACCATCCTATTGCACCGTCACGGATCCGTACACCTTGATGGCAGCCTAAAAAAGTAAGAGCATAAAGTTTACATTAGAATAATTGTTAAAATTAATTTCTGGAATTCTGTTAGAGCAGAACAGAGCCAACAGAACTTAGCAGATCTGCGAATAATCCAGCAAATAAATAATCGAGCAGTTGGGAAAAATTTCAAATATAAGGATTAAAGAATTGTTTAGCTTTATAAATACCTCTGGCTGGTATTGACCCTACCATATAGTATGTATATAAGTGCCCAAGATATTGTTACGTGCAATTGAAAGAGACAACTGGTGACATCTACTGGCAATACACAACTTCAGGTTCGGAGAGTAAATGACTTCAGGTTCGGAGAATCGATTATGAAAGTTAGGAAAGTTCAGGAATAGAACAAATAGAATAGTCAAGAAGCTTTTGGAATAGAACACTCCAGAATAATCCGGAGAGTTTCTAGGGTATAAATATAACAGTTGTCATCGCCAAAAAAGAGTCTTGTTTTAGACGTTGCAGTGTTAAGAAGCGAAAGTAATAAAGAAGCGATAGTGTGTAATTAGATTGCGATAATTGAAAGTACAGTGTTAGCGATAATTACAGTTGAGTTGATTAAATGACTGTTTGTGAACTTTATATGATTTAAGTGTAATAAAGAACTTATATATTAATTATTTAATATTGTGTTTTAAATAACGAACCAAAGGCCACGCTCGCAACAACTGGTGTCAGAAGTGGGATAAATTCGCGAAATAAAGTGGTGGCAATTGACTAAAAATTAAAAAAGTGATTAATTTTGAGAAATTGTGTTAAATTTTGAAAGTTCTGGAAAATAATTTATATTCATCTGTAAGAGAATTACTAAAATAATGGGGCGCAAAGTGGACGAGCTTCGAACGCAGGATTTGAAAGTGGAGTTAGGAAACCGGTCATTACAAACGACAGGCACAAAGAAAGTTCTAGTCGAGCGACTTAGACAATCATTGATGAGGAAGGAAAGAATCCTGATACATTTGTTTTCGAAGAGAACTTGGAAGAAATCGAAGCTGAAGAAGAGCCTGCGATGAAAATGGAACAGCTTTTGAGTACTTTAATGAGTAAAATGGAAGCCCGTTTTGATGAGCAAAAGAATTCTCTCGAGGAGCAAAAGAATTCTCTAGAATCACGTTTAGATGAACAAAAGAATGCTTTTGTTGAACAAAAGAATTCTCTGGAATCCCGGTTAGATGAGCAGAAGAAATCTATGGAAACGCGCTTGGACGAACAAAAGAGTTCTCTGGAGAATTGTCTAGAATCTCGTTTGGAGGATCAGAAAAATTTTCTAAAAAGTTCTTTAGAAGAACAAAATTTGAAAATTGAAGGAATTGAGCAGGAATTTCAACAAAAGGTTTCGGAAGTTCAACAAAAAGTCGCCGAGCAGCTTGAAAACGTTAAAGCAGATCTGGAAAGAATAAAGCATCGTCAGCCTCTAAACGTAGCAACTGAAATATCCGGTGCAGGTAGAATGAAACCTCCCATATTTGATGGACAAAATTCGTGGCATATATTCAAGAGACAATTCGAGGCAGCTTCAGAGGTAAATGGATGGAATGATGAAGACAAAGCTATAGCTCTGGTGTTAGCACTTCGAGGTCCTGCGTCAGAGCTCTTACAAACTGTACCGATTGAAAATCAACGTAATTACTCTTCATTACGTTACGGAGATGAACACATGCAGCAAGTATATCGCCTACAGTTGCGCAACAGGATTCAAAAACATGGAGAATCACTACAACAACTGCAGGCAGATGTGGAAAGATTAGCGCATCTTTCATACTCCAGTGTGAATGCGGATTTTCTCAACGAAGTGGCGACGGAGGCATTTGTGAACGCTATTGCAGATTAAAGTTTACAACAAGCGTTAAGGCTGGCAGGAAGGAAATCAACAGCAGAAGCACTAGCATATGCATTAGTGTATGAATCCGCCAGACAAGCTTCGCGGAGTGCAGTACGAATGAGAGACATTTCGGTGGACAAATATACTTGTAATAGAATGTAGTCATCCCAGAGCTCACCTTTGCGTGGTATCCTTCGATGCTGGAATTGTAATAGACCAGGACACCTACAAAGAGACTGCAGAAAACGCCGACGAGTGGAATCTCTAGATGAAGAGAGGAAAGTGGAATTGCAAAGATATCGAGCTGAGCAGCAGACTTGCAATAGATTCCAGTTATCACTGAGTACCCCTTCACGTAGTGTTCTTCGATGTTGGGATTGTAACAAATTGGGACACCTTCAAAGCGACTGCAGGAAACGCCGTCGAAAGGAACCAACAGAAAAGAAAGGGACAGAAGAATGTACAAGTTGGCGAGCTAGAGAGCAAACTATTCTTAGGGAGACTAGAATACAACCTTATGACTTTGAGAGCCAACACAGAAAAGGACGTATTTATGGAAATGCAGAAGCCTTGGTACAACGTCAATGGAAACCTGAATGTAAGCATTATGGCTGGGAGAAAGGAAATGAGAAAACAGCTACTATACAGTTGGTATCCGTGGAACCATCTACAGGTTGGGACAACGAGGACCTGCGAACAGCACAACGAGAAGATCCGGACATTTCACCTATTCTTGCTTGGAAAGTAGACATAGAAAAACCAGAATGGAAGGATATTTCGAGGATGAGTGAAAAGCTGAAAAGCTACTGGGCTCAATGGAATTCTCTTCATGTTGAATGCGGCATATTAAAGCGCAAGTGGGAAGCACCTAACGGTAAATCGTTCCGAATGCAAATAGTCGTGCCCGCAGCAAAGGTCAACGATGTTCTAGGTAAAATGCATCGTGGAGCATCTGGAGAACCTTTGGGAGTGAATAAAACAATTTCTAAAATACGAGAAAAGTTTTATTGGCTACATATGCGGGAGGATGTAGAGAAGTGGTGTCGCAGATGCACTGTGTGTGCTTCTTACAAAGGGCCGCCACGTAGCAGCAGAAAGGAAATATATAAGTGTAATGTCAGAGCCTCATTGAAACGGACAGCTGATGTACAAAGGGCCACGGGGGCGAAATTAGCAGTAAGTACCCATGGGATGAGGACTCGCTATGACTTACGTGCGAATTCAGCAGGATTCAATGAAGGTGATCTTGTTTGGCTATACAACCCGAACCGACGTAAGGGATGCTCTCCAAAATCACAACAACAGTGGGAGGGACCGTATTCAGTAGTAACTAGAATTAATGACGTGGTATACAGAATTCAGCGTGGCACAAGAGGCAAGCACAAAATTGTTCATTTGGACCGCTTGTGTCAATACTACGAGCATCAAGACCGTGGACCACCTGTTGTTCGGGACGAACAAGTTTAAGAAGGGGGCAGTGTTACGTGCAATAGAAAGAGACAACTGGTGACATCTACTGGCAATAAACAACTTCAGGTTCGGAGAGTAAATGACTTCAGGTTCGGAGAATCGATTATGAAAGTTAGGAAAGTTCAGGAATAGAACAAATAGAATAGTCAAGAAGCTTTTGGAATAGAACACTCCAGAATAATCCGGAGAGTTTCTAGGGTATAAATATAACAGTTGTCATCGCCAAAAAAGAGTCTTGTTTTAGACGTTGCAGTGTTAAGAAGCGAAAGTAATAAAGAAGCGATAGTGTGTAATTAGATTGCGATAATTGAAAGTACAGTGTTAGCGATAATTAGAGTTGAGTTGATTAAATGACTGTTTGTGAACTTTATATGATTTAAGTGTAATAAAGAACTTATATATTAATTATTTAATATTGTATTTTAAATAACGAACCAAAGGCCACGCTCGCAACAATATGATATCACAGCGGACGTGTACAACTAGCGGTTCAGCTTTAAAACAACATTGAATGAAACATTTGGCTTGTTTTCCACTATTCAAACAACCAATAATAACAACCAAAATATGCATGAAAGGATTTGCGTTTGTTAAAAATTTCATAAGAAAGTAGTAAATAAACAGTTATTTAGTCACTTGGAATATGGCGAACGCATATTGAAGCATAATAGCGATGGGAGCTGGGTTCAAATAAAAATTTGGCGTTTGATTTAACCAACCTGTACCCAGCCGAAAAGTTGTAACTGTGGATTATATATGTACTTACATTTTCCCGATTGATGATAAATCGAGTATCCATGCTCAAGAATTATTTCTGCATTACCATCTGTCATTTTTCGGGTTATCTCGTATCTTTGCGATAACTTGAGGACAGTCCCATTGTTCGTATATTTTTTCACCAGGAATTTCTGGCTCTGAAGGGACTGTTGCTTACAGCCATCTCTGTTGTTCTGATACTGATGGGCAAGGGAACACCTAAAAATAGAAAATATGAATAAACATTTCAAATCCAATATTTAGAGTCTCAATTTTACTCACCATTTCAACAGTTTTGCCTTCGTAGTTTTTCAGATAAAGTTAAAAATGAAAGAGTGCTAAATTGTTTTAAAAGAAAACTAGTTCAATATATTTTAGAAAATGTTCCTTCAAATGTAGATATAGCAAATTTTAATATAATGTATGTAATTAATGACGTAGAACTGTGAACTTGTTAAATAATCATATTTTTTAGTATGCTTTACATGAACTAATAAATCAATCTTATCTTAATCTTATCTTATCTTAATCAGTAGAAGATTTTCGCCGGTTTGAGTTATTTCTTTGGTTAGCAATTGTGGTATAACTTCACCAGATGGAAGTATTATACAGTAACCTCAAATGAAAAACAAGCAAATTGTTGTTTTTCATAATATCTATATGTCATAGATGCATGCGGAAATATAATATGAATTTTGGATTTCGAGAGGGAGGTGAAGAGATGTGTGCTCAAATCGCATAACCGGTACTAAAAAATAAAGCCCAAAGTGTAATTTGTTGAACATATTAAATATATTTAAAGAAGAGATTTTGTTTATTGAAATATTTTACTGATATATGCTTGAATGGTGCGCTTCTCTTCATTAGTTCAAAACTACTGAAACATGACAAGATAGCTAGCCGCATTACGATTACGAAGTCAACGTAATGCTCACTGTGTCTCTTTAGATCGCTTCATAAGTCATAGGCAATGCGAATGCACCGACATTGACAGATAGATGGGAATTTTGGTTTTAATTGGGTCCACATAGTGGAAAACGTCTGAAAAAAAGTTTCAGTAACACACACTGCGAGTCAGGGTTTTCAGTACAGCTGATCATTCAGAATGCATTTATGTTTGTAACGCACCTTGCTGAATATCCAAAAATTTCTGAATGTTCGCCAGCTTGTAGGACGTGCACACTGGGTATTGAATGAGAACAAACATTTTTTCAATGTTGAAAACACCTGTTTGTATTGTTGCATTATTAATGGGCAGAAATCAGCATTCGCTATATACTTAGTGGAATAACATAAAAACTTCTGTACTGTCTCTGAATGGCGTATTTTTCTTCAACTTTTGTAGAGCTTTTCCATTCCTCTATTTGTTTCTCGGGTAAGTGTTCCTTTGGAAGTTTTTCTGCTTTCTCATTACAATATATTTCTTCACAAATCAACTTCGTAAAATCGAAACCTTTTTCTGATTGAAATGATAAGCTGACATCTGAATTCTGAAATCACTTTTCCAGTGTCGAGGGAAAACGTAAAAGTTATAATTTACTCTATAAAGAAAACATTTGTCGTCTTCAAAAGGGGCGAACAAGTCAGGCAAAATTGAGTAGGTATACAGTCAGCTAAATTTTTAGACACCACCTTAAAAGCCTCTTCTGCTCGACCATATGGTGATGTATTATTTTCCGTCCGTGGATAAACCTGTAAACTCGTAATCTACGGCAAAAAAAGACGCATTATAAATTACTTCTTTTTCTGGCAGAACTGACCGGTAATCTGTAAATACATATTGTTGCGAGCGTGGCCTTTGGTTCGTTATTTAAAACACAATATTAAATAATTAATATATAAGTTCTTTATTACACTTAAATCATATAAAGTTCACAAACAGTCATTTAATCAACTCAACTGTAATTATCGCTAACACTGTACTTTCAATTATCGCAATCTAATTACATACACTATCGCTTCTTTATTGCTTTCGCTTCTTAACACTGCAACGTCTAAGACAAGACTCTTTTTTTTCTGGCGATGACAATTGTTATATTTATACCCTAGAAACACTCCGGATAAATCTGGAGTGTTCTATTCCAAAAGCTTCTAGACTATTCTATTTGTTCTATTCCTGAACTTTCATAATCGATTCTCCGAACCTGAAGTCATTTACTCTCCGAACCTGAAGTTGTTTATTGCCAGTAGATGTCACCAGTTGTCTCTTTCTATTGCACGTAACACTGCCCCCTTCTTAAACTTGTTCGTCCCGAACAACAGGTGGTCCACGGTCTTGATGCTCGTAGTATTGACACAAGCGGTCCAAATGAACAATTTTGTGCTTGCCTCTTGTGCCACGCTGAATCCTGTATACCACGTCATTAATTCTAGTTACTACTGAATATGGTCCTTCCCAGTGTTGTTGCAATTTTGGAGAACGTCCCTTACGTCGTTTCGGGTTGTACAGCCAAACAAGATCACCTTCGTTAAATCCTGCGGAATTAGCGCGTAAGTCATAACGTGTCCTCATCCGATGGGTACTTACTGCTAATTTCGCCCCCGTGGCCCTTTGTACATCAGCTCTCAGTTTCAATGGGGCTCTGACATTACACTTGTACATTTCCTTTCTACTGCTACGTGGCGGCCCTTTGTAAGAAGCACACACAGTGCATCTGCGACACCACTTCTCTACATCCTCCCGCATATGTAGCCAATAAAACTTTTCCCGTATTATAGAAATTGTTTTATTCACTCCCAAATATTCTCCAGATGCTCCACGATGCACTTTACCTAGAACCTCGTTGACCTTTGATGCCGGCACGACTATTTGCATTCGGAACGATTTACCGTTAGGTGCTTCCCACTTGCGTTTTAATATGCCGCATTCAACGTGAAGAGAATTCCATTGAGCCCAGTAGCTTTTCAGCTCTTCACTCATCCTCGAAATATCCTTCCATTCTGGTTTTTCTATGTCTACTTTCCAAGCAAGAATAGGTGAAATGTCCGGATCTTCTCGTTGTGCTGTTCGCAGGTCCTCGTTGTCCCAACCTGTAGATGGTTCCACGGATACCAACTGTATAGTAGCTGTTTTCTCATTTCCTTTCTCCCAGCCATAATGCTTACATTCAGGTTTCCATTGACGTTGTACCAAGGCTTCTGCATTTCCATAGATACGTCCTTTTCTGTGTTGGCTCTCAAAGTCATAAGGTTGGATTCTAGTCTCCCTAAGAATAGTTTGCTCTCTAGCTCGCCAACTTGTACGTTCTTCTGTCCCTTTCTTTTCTGTTGGTTCCTTTCGACGGCGTTTCCTGCAGTCGCTTTGAAGGTGTCCCAATTTATTACAATCCCAACATCGAAGAACACTACGTGAAGGGGTACTCAGTGATAACTGGAATCTATTGCAAGTCTGCTGCTCAGCTCGATATCTTTGCAATTCCACTTTCCTCTCTTCATCTAGAGATTCTACTCGTCGGCGTTTTCTGCAGTCTCTTTGTAGGTGTCTTGGTCTATTACAATTCCAGCATCGAAGGATACCACGCAAAGGTGAGCTCTGGGATGACTGCATTCTATTACAAGTACATTTGTCCACCGAAATGTCTCTCATTCGTACTGCACTCCGCGAAGCTTGTCTGGCGGATTCATACACTAATGCATAGGCTAGTGCTTCTGCTGTTGATTTCTTTCCTGCTAGCCTCAATGATTGTTGTAAATTTTGATCTGTAATAGCGTTCACAAATGCCTCCGTCGCCACTTCATTGAGAAAATCCGCATTCACGCTGGAGTATGACAGATGCGCTAATCTTTCTACATCTGCCTGCAGTTGTTGTAGTGATTCGCCATGTTTTTGAATCCTGTTGCGCAACTGTAGGCGATATACTTGCTGCATGTGCTCATCTCCGTAACGTAATTCTATCGCCTGTACTAATGAAGAGTAATTACGTTGATTTTCAATCGGTACAGTTTGTAAGAGTTCTGACGCAGGACCTCGAAGTGCTAACACCAGAGCTATAGCTTTGTCTTCATCATTCCATCCATTTACCTCTGAAGCTGCCTCGAATTGTCTCTTGAAGATATGCCACGAATTTTGTCCATCAAATATGGGAGGTTTCATTCTACCTGCACCGGATATTTCAGTTGCTCCGCTTAGAGGCTGACGATGCTTTATTCTTTCCAGATCTGATTTAAAACTGTCAAGCTGCTCGGTGACTTTTTGTTGAGCTTCCGCCACTTCCTGCTCGATTCCTTCAATTTTCAAATTTTATTCGTCTAATGAGTTTTTCAGGAAAGTCTTCTGTTCCTCCAAACGAGTTTCTAGACAATTCTCCAAAGAGATCTTTTGTTCGTCCAAACGGGTTTCCAGAGATTTCTTTTGTTCCTCAAAATTAATCTTTTGTTCATCAAAGCGGGCTTCCATAGATTTCTTCTGTTCATATAAACGTGATTCCAGAGAATTCTTTTGTTCGTCGAGAGAATTCTTTTGTTCCTCGAGAGAATTCTTTTGTTCGTCCATAGATTTCTTCTGTTCATCTAAACGTGATTCCAGAGAATTCTTTTGTTCCTCGAGAGAATTCTTTTGTTCGTCCATAGATTTCTTCTGTTCATCTAAACGTGATTCCAGAGAATTCTTTTGTTCCTCGAGAGAATTCTTTTGTTCATCAAAACGGGCTTCCATTTTGCTCATTAGAATACTCAAAAGCTGTTCCATTTTCATCTCAGGCTCTTCTTCAAATTCGGTTCCTTCCAAGTTCTCTTCGAAAACAAATGTCTCAGGATTCTTTCCTTCCGCTATCAAGGCTTGTCTAAGTCGCTCGACTAGAACTTTCTTTGCACCTGTCGTTTGTAATGAGCGGTTCCCTAGCTCCACTTTCAAATCCTGTATTCGAAGCTCCTCCACTTTGCGCCCCATTACTGTAGTAATTCACTCACAGTTGAATATAAATTATTTTCCAGAACTTTTCAAATTTAACACAATTCCACAAAATTAATCACACTTTTAATTTTTCAGTCAATTGCCACCACTTTATTTCTCAAATATATTTCACTTCTGACACGAGTTGTTGCGAGCGTGGCCTTTGGTTCGTTATTTAAAACACAATATTAAATAATTAATATATAAGTTCTTTATTACACTTAAATCATATAAAGTTCACAAACATTTATTTAATCAACTCAACTCTAATTATCGCTAACACTGTACTTTCAATTATCGCAATCTAATTACATACACTATCGCTTCTTTATTGCTTTCGCTTCTTAACACTGCAACATCTAAGACAAGACTCTTTTTTTTTCTGGCGATGACAACTGTTATATTTATACCCTAGAAACACTCCGGATAAATCTGGAGTGTTCTATTCCAAAAGCTTCTAGACTATTCTATTTGTTCTATTCCTGAACTTTCATAATCGATTCTCCGAACCTAAAGTCATTTACTCTCCGAACCTGAAGTTGTTTATTGCCAGTAGATGTCACCAGTTGTCTCTTTCTATTGCACGTAACAATATATTACTTTACGGTTGCACTCATATAACATTATATGATTACTTTTCGCGGTCACATTATGTTGCTTCTCAAATCTTAATCAATACTTTGCATAAATAATTAAGAAAAATCACCAGCTATAATTAATTACAGATTTCAAGCGTTTTTGCTGATTCTCAATTGTCGAAATCATTTGACAATATATGACTATCTCTTTTTCCCGGTGATGGAATATCAATTAAATACCCTGCAAATAATCCGAGGGATATTAGTGGTGACATACAGGGGTAATTCAAAAATTGAAGTCAGAAATTTTTCAGTTGATTGCTCCAAGCTGGATATCTGTATATATCTAATCTGTGGCCATACCGTGGCACTGACCTGATAAAAATTTAAAGATATTATTGAGAACTCCCACTTGAGCTAAGCATAAAACCTTACCCTCTGTCACCTGTTCTTCCTTGTACTCCTTTTATTTAATTGAGGTTACATCCTCCGTATTAATTTAAAGGTAATTGTCTATGCCACGAGATTTTCCAATCAAACTTTCACGCCACTAGGACGAGGGCTCAATATGCCACGAGAAGTTTCCTCGGGCAACGTTTTTTTCATGTGGGTTTCCCCTTGTTCTTTAAACGGAGCTCTGGTCACAACCTTTTCTTGGTGTTTCGACCTTGCGCTCGCTAACTGTATGTACGCACCAGAGCGCAATGCTCCCTGCAAACGGGATCGCGAATTCCTCGTTCGTTATCAACGCCGGTATCTATGTATGTAATGGCATTTCTCTTTCAAATAATTTCAATGAGATGTGCAAATTGAAAATTTTACCTCTTGAAGTTTCCGAATTTATTCCAGCAATCCGTGACTTTGCGGATTTTTTTCCTGAGTCACTTGAATTATCCGTTCAGAATATTGAACTGGTGATTTCTTTTCTTTTCGGTGGTATTTTATAAAGAACACCACATTTCCGAGGCGCCTTCCTTACCTAAAAGTCACTCTCAAAAGTCCGCCAGCCGAACTCTTCTTCTTTTTTCGGAAATGGATTTTGGTGCTCGGTCCAGGTCAGAGTGGAAACGTGTGGTCGAGTCTCGACAATCGCACGTTCGTCGTGTGGCTCACGCTACGTGCTGCTGCTAGCCGTCGTGTAGCATATTGCTGTATGCAGTATGCTACGACTATAACACATTTATGGCCCTATTATTATTTTCTTGTATTTGTTCATTTTACAAATGAATAACTCTAAAAATTTTTCAAATAAACCGCACTTGTCAAATAATTAGACGAATGTGAAGAAAAAGAATTAGCAAGCTCGAAAATTTACTAAGGGCGTTTGCCAAACGGGCTAAATGCTTGCTAAATTCCAGTCTGCATTGGAAATTTAGCCAGCTAATTCCAGGGCTGTGCCAAACCAAAGTGGAGTTTAGCCAATTGCTCAGCTGTCACTTTTATTTCAAAAGCAAAGCAATTGTGTGGCATTTAAGATGGATTTGCAGGAAATAAACAAGGAAGTTATGGCCGTAATATTATTTTCTTGTATTTGTTCATTTTGCAAATAAATACTTCTAAAAATCTTCCAAATAAACCGCACTTGTCAATTAATTAGACGAATGTGAAGAAGAAGAATTAGCAAGCAAAAGTAATAGATTTAGCCAGCATATAGCCCGTTTGGCAAACGTCCTAAATGGAAAAGTAATAAAATTATCCAGCATTTAGCCTTAGATCATAAAACGAAAGGATAGGCTACCTTGTATAAAATTCGTGTACGTGTGATAAGCATTTTTTTTGTTGGCACGGGAGGGAAATGACAAGAGGGCTGGGGTTTTAGTTTTTGTCAGTTCGATATTTCTGACATTTCTCATTTGTCATTTCTTAGATTTTACAATTGAATTGTCATTGGGGCTCTTGTTTGATGTCAGTCAAGCAAAGGCAACGACAAGAAATATTATCAGCAAATAAATGGGGCACTAGGAAAACTATTAAAAATGTAATAAGTTATAAAAGAATTATAAAATTATAAACTGAAAAAATGATACGAATCGCGGTGACAGGAAATTATAAAACTTGTTCAATATTTGATTAACTTTCAACCACTAAATTATGTGCCCGCTCATAAAATATCGTAGTTTACGGCTTCCATGACTAAACAAACACATCGATGCGATTCTAATACTTGAAGAAAAATACTTAAGTTTTTCTTCCTCATAGCCAAAACCCTCGAAAGTACTTCCCAAGCCATGGAACAGAAATCTATATGTGTGCGTGCCTAGTCCGTTTTCTAAAATGTTCTATATTGATACTTATGGAAAAGTGCCAAACATTGACTTTATATATGCTATAGAGCCTAAACTACCATATATACAGGAAAATCGTCTTCTAGTAATTTAAAGCTTGGTTCCTTATCTTCCCAAAGGCTACACTTCCTATATACCTTACTTAACAAAATAATAAAATAATTTTGATTACAAAGTAACCTTACCATTTTACGCTCAATACCTCCCAGCTGAGTGATAATTGCAAGTGTGTATGTGCAGCCGTAGTCCGAATCTGTAGGCAGCTACATTCGATATCATCAGCCCACGGCATGCCATGACGGCACAGCGGCATATACAATGATTACTCAGCTGAGAATTTTTGTTTGAGGAATCGTAATCATTTGGTTAAGATAATTTTTTTTAAATAATTTTGTTAGGAAAGGTATGCAAATTTTATTACGGTTCGGAAGATAAGAAAGCAAGCTTAAGATTAACAGAACGCCATTTTTCTGTATGAATAGTAGTTTAAGGCGGAGGAGCTATTCAAATCAAACTTTTGTCGCTTTTACATAAGAACACTGCAAATATTTTAGAATGTAAGGACTACGTTGGGCCTCGCATGTGGTTGGTGAGGGAGTCTGTTTCATGGCTTGTGAAGTATTCTCGAGGGTTTTGTCATAGCCTATCCAGTTCGTTATATGATCTAAGCATTTAGCCCGTTTGGCAAACGTCCTAAATGGAGAAGTAATAGATTTAGCCAGCATTTAGCCCGTTTGGCAAACGTCCTATACCTGAAAAGAGGCAATCCGTTACAAAAACTCATTGAGGTTTCAATTGCACTCAGTAATGCAACTTTGTTATTCATTCTCTTTTTATTTGCAAAATGTTCACTTTAAATTACACTGACAACTTTCAAAAGTGACGTTTCCGATCGAAGTGCACACCAGCCACATGAAATGCACATCACAACGCATCAAAGCACATCGGTGTGTGACACCTGAGCGCACGGAGTGACTCGTAGTCGACAAAAATCACATTTCGGTGGCAGTGAACGCGTTCTATATGTGCGGACACTAGTAGTTACTATAGGCTTTATTTTTCATAATTCGCAAAAGTGTAGTAAAAAATTCTAATATCTAAATGTAGTAAATCTATTTCACATGTAGTAGAAGTTCCATTCCAGCACTGACAGCTACGAGTAAGAACTCGTAGACTGACAGTGACTGTGCCAGTGACAGCCGAATGTTGTTGCTGTGAGTTATAAAGTTAAAGTGATTAAGGACCGCAGAAATTGCCGGCTTTTATAAATATATACGTATCATATATACTATTTTAAATTAATATAGTATACTTTTATAAATTTTTAATATGGGCGTCACAGTGTATGTATTTATTTACTTCCTTGCATAAAAATGTTCTATTTATATTAACATCTGTTCAGTTTGCAGCCATTTAATATTATTGAAGGAAAAACAGGACCACAAACTGTTGAAATTTTAGTCAAACGTCTGCTTGCATTAGGCGCTGCGCAGTCAGGCAATTTTATTGTGGATTGTGAGACATATATATCTGCTCAGCAGCACGGTGAGTTATACTTTAGCAATAATTTATTCCTGCATTTGGTAGATTATGGACTACAAGACCTATTTTTGTCTAACACAAATGAAAAAAAACTTAAAGACCGTGGCGTCCAGTAGCTCAGACAGAAAGAAAACTAATCTAATTAAGTGGGAAGTGGTAATGAGTTTTTTACTCTTTTGAGGCAGGTACAAAGTACGAGTCTACAGGCAAATAAATGTTTAGTTTATGTTTAATTCTCAACCTACTGCATATGATCAGGCTTTAGCCCAGAAACTGACAGTACCTTGGTACTAGTTTTTTTTTCATCTAATTAAGTACATATATTATATTTATACCTACCCACGGTACAGAGAATTCAAGTGTTCTCATTAATGTTTATGTTTATTTTTGACACATTAGCTGTGATATTAGTTTCATCCACTAATGGTGGAACGTGGCTCGTAATGGGAATAGCTTGTGTGATACATACCTATGTAAAAATAATAATAATACTCCGTAATAGAAATACACACTATACGCAGTAATAGATAGTATCACACTAAGTGAGAAAATAATACCACTTGCATTATTGACATACAATATATATAGGGAGAAAATAACAATATACACAGATCACACTAAGTGACAAAATAATACCAGTTACATTATTGACATTCAAGTGTTAAGTACACAATATATAATACATATAAGGAGAATATAACAAACTCCACAGACTTGGCATACAAAGTGCAGCGGCTGTTGAAAAAGGACAGTCCAATCATTAGTCCTCCACAGCGAAAACTTCGAGAAATACTTCCCAAGCCATTAAACAGACTCTCACTAAAACATGAAAGTCAACTTTGTCCACGAGATTTTCGTACCAATCCTAAAGATGTGTAAATTTATACGCACAAAAAAGAAGAATGAAAAAAGTACATGCAAGGGACCAAGGTGAGGTTTTTGGAAGTATGAGGCAAAATTGTTACCAGCAGCAGCATAATAAGAGCTAGTAATATAAAAAAAACCTTTTGAGGTTTCCGGTTCCCCAGTATTACCATCTTCGGTTAACCAAAAACTTGCATTAAAATTTCATATTTGGTAAATCTATATCAAGAAAATGCTTTATAAAAATTACCAATCTTTCCAGTTTATTATTAAAAATACAAATACAGTATTACTAAATTTTCACATAAAAAATGCAAATATTTTTCTGTAGACAGAGATGCAACCATATGTTAGAAAGTGAGAAAAATCACTTCGTTCGGCACGGAAAAATATATGGCATATACACCCAATGGCGTCTCCTTTAGTTTCTTACTCGTAGCTTTGTCCTTAGATTCTAAAATGTTTGCCCGTTCTTATGTAAACAAGTTTGATTTTTTGAAGTGGTTTTCCGCATATTTTTCTATAACGGTTCGTCGGAGAGCAAAAATGATTACAACAAATTTCATAAGATCTCATATTCTGAAGAACTTTTCAGTACAATAAAAACGTCTAGGACTGATAGTTTTCACAGTATACGTAAAAAAATTAAATTTTTTTATGGCAACACCACTATGGGGCTCTCCGACTTAGGCAATTTTTCAAACTTTATTTACTATTGCTATGGAAATACCATATACCAAATCTCAGTTCTCTACTTGACGTGCTCTCAGGCAGTATTCAAATATATAGTGGAAAACGAAATTTTTGTATGGCAACCTTACGAAGGAGTTGTCCGATTGGTCCCATTTTCGAACCGAATTTACTTTTTTTTTAAAAGGCCCGTGTGCAAAATTTCAGCTCTCTACCTTTCACAGTTCAAGTTTAAGCTTAAGATGTGGTTTAAATTCAGTTTATCTCCAACACCGTTTTACAGTGGTAAGTTAGGCCTCGTTTAAACTTGGCTTAAACCACCAAAACTGAGCGTTTAAACTCAGTTTATCTTTAAATGTGAATGAAGTGACATTTTGATTTGACACTTGCTCAAGTAGATTGGATTTTAGACAACAATTTGTGTAATGAATTCAGACCAGGAAGATATAAGCGATGAAGAAATTTCAATCATGTTAACTATAACATCCAGACGACAAAGACAATGAGAAATCCGAAGGATTTCATAACAAGATTTCGTGTCAGTAAGGAATCAGCAGGGCTGCATAACCTTTGTTGCGCGCGCGGAGAAACAGAATTACCAATTCTATTACAATAATTAGATGTTCCAGTTCATTTTGACTTGGTATTCCCCGTAAAATAAATTATCTTAATCAAATAACTAATTCCGTAAACAAAAACTCTTAGCTGAGTAATGATTGCATATGTAAATGTTCCATGATCCGATGAAATCGAATGAATTTGCCTGCAGTTTGGACTGCGGCTGCACATACACACATGCAATTATTATGAGGGCTTAGAGCGTAAAATGGCAAGGTAACTTTTTAACTTAAGATTATGCAGAGTGTTTCCCCTTAGGAGGTCAATAAAGTAGGAGGTGATAGTACTCACCTAGATTAACAAAAAAAATGTACGGCAGGGGGGGGGGGATATCAACCGTTTAGGATTTATAGGGTAATTAAGAAAAACAGCTAATTTTTCACAAAACACCCTGTATTTTAAAAAGTACTGGGCCTACGGCCAGAGACATGAGCTCATTGTATGCAGAGCTTCATGGCCTTTCCAACGACTGCTCAACCAGCCCCATACCCTCCTCTTCTCAGCAGTTACGGTAGTCCGAACAAAATATTTTGGATTTTTCCACTTTTGTTTTTACTTTGACCTCTATTTTTTTTTTGTAAAATGGTCATTAACATAACTTTTTTGTATAAAAACTAAAAACTCTCCTCTTTAATTTCACTTATTATACCCTATATGCTATTTGCAGCTGTTAAAGAGCTATTAGCTCAACACCTATTTATGTCATTCGGAAATTAGCCGGTATATTTTTAAAAATGACGTGTGTAAAAAAATAATTAACTATTCAAAGTCGGCAATGCTGCGTGTTTATTTATCTAGCACATTTATTGTCAACTCCAGTATGAGCTTGTATTGATATTCTCTATTAACTTTTGTTTAGTTGTATTTGCTTCTTGCTGTTAATTTTGGAATTATTAGTTTTTAGTCAGTTGACTCTAGAATCTCGATCTGTCGATAATAAATATAAGTAAAAGTCCGTGTTCTTTTCTTACATAGCCCTGAGAAATAATGTTTTTTTTTACATTTTGGTGCCGAAACCCGGGAAAGATAAGTTCTGCGGAAATAATCGTTTACTTATTGATCGTTTAACGTGTGTAACGAACGTCTTAACGAAAAATGGAACAGTCAATTAGAGCTGCGTGTCGCGGAAAAGTAAACACCTAAAGACGTTGATGATTTAGATGTTTCAGCGGAAGAAGAACTCACGGAAGCCAACGCTGCAATAAAAACCGATGCCAAGGCCAATCACTCACAATTAGCTAAGTAAAGTTAACAAAAATAAGACTATGAAGATAAAGTGATAGCTGCTAAGGCGCGGATAGAGCATTGCTTAAGCCGCTATAATTTATTGCGTGATCTATCAACCAAGTTGAATCAGGCGGCAGGCAGAAAATGTTAAACCTGAACCACAACATATTAAGTTGCCAAAACTCGAGCTAAGGAAGTTCGATGGGGACCTCAGCCGTGCACGCAAATAAAGCCTTATGCGCTTCGGATAAATTTAATTACCTCCAAACGTTATTAGTTGGTAAAGCTAAAAAACCAAACAGATCTTTGCAGCAGCTCATAAATTTGCAGTTAGTAATAACGATTGTATAACACAATAACAACGATTACTCGCTCATTAAACGCTCTAGGAGTCAACGAATCTCAATACAATATTATTTTAAGACTACTAATACCATTGTGTTTAGAGTATATAGCGAACGCAGAGGCAATGAGTTCACAACTCAATAGATGGCTCTAGATGTACCGAATCGAAGAAATTCTCTGTTCACATTAAATGTGAGGATACAAATTTACTCTGGTTCTTGTTCGTGCTGCAGTGCACCTAGATTTGCGTATCGCGTCACTATTTATTGGATATTCTTCTCGTTCGTTGTTGCCTTCCCGTACCATAGGCGCTGTTTCGTGTTTGTGTGGTGGCTTCACCCATCATTGGTGGGCGAAGCGGGCAGGCTGCAATGATTAATTTAGCTATGCATTGATGTGGCGGATTTTTGGGATCACTGACTTTTTCATAATTATGTACTAAGAAAAACAGAGGAGTAAATGTATGTTTTCTTAGAAGGGAATCTTTAACATCCTTTTGCATCACGTTTGTTTTTGTGGATTTTAGTTTCCAAGTGTTATTTGAGACCAGATGAAATTTTTGAGGCTGCATATGAATGAAGACCAAATTAAGGGTTTCTTTTCTATTGAAAGAAGCATGATAAGAAAATATACATTTACGTAGATATACCTGGGGATTACACGAGGAAGTAAAGCTTGTATGCAAGCCTCCCTTCCATGGCGTTTTTAAAATTGACAGAAGAAGGCAGTTTGATTGATATTTTATTAGCTTGTATGGAAAGTTTTATGTATGCCGGCGGAAGTCGCTTTTGCAAACTTTGATATTAGAAAATTTTCTGGAATTTAAGAAAATAATTTTTGTGTATAAAATTTTCATGAGTTACTTGAATTTCTTGTGTCAGAACATTGTTGAATAAATTATCTATATCTATGATGCAACTACTTATACTATCCCCCATATGCTCGGGCTCGGCTCAGTTTTCAATTCCACGAAATATTTCTAGTTTACTTATATTTTACCAAAAAGAATATTTAAGCATGTACGTACATATTTTAACAAAAAACAATAAAAATGGGAAAGCAGAATGTGAGTACGAGCAAGAACAGAGGAAAAAATTGGTATATTCATACATATATCTAAATTATTCCAAGAAGAAGTCACGGATTCTCTTCTAACGAATCAGCGTTGCAAACAAAATTAGAGCAATTCAACGGCCGACAAAATTCATCACATCATCTGACATCATTATTGTTTGCCCGTCTCGTCAATGCAAAGTAGAAAACGAAGCCACGCAAACACCGCTGACAAACGACGGTACGAGAACGCCACGAAATATGTGTGAGCGGAGCATGCCAGCCAGCGGGCTGGGGGACACTACAGTGAATAGGCTTGAGTCTCGGATAGTACAGCGACGTGGCGCCTCTAGCGAGCAGTGTACCCAACAGCCAATTTCCATTCTTGCGTTCACTATATACTCTAAACACAATGCTAAGACTTAGATCTCTTTCAAACAAATTGAAGGTCGCCTATCATCGCACACAATACAAGGATACCAAAGCTGCAGAATCCAGTGTAGCTGCTCCGAATTCAACTACAGTGGAGAACTCACAGCTAAATGATACACATACTAGTGAAAATAACGAGAAACAAGTGTCAATTAACTTTTCAAGGTCAATACGGTAATGAATTGATAGAAAGTGCCAGAAATATGCGTCGAACTCCATCGAATGATTGTAACATTAACCTTAAAAACTTACGTCTTGCAGATACATATCCCGAATGGCATACGCCGGAATCTGGTATAAGCTTGCTTATTGGATCTGATCAATATTGGCGAATAGTTACAGGTGGGATAGAGTATATCACAAGTTCATTGAAGGCCGTTAATACCCGAGTAGGATGGACATTACAGGGCCCAGTTAGTAATGATGACATAAGTGTAACTCTTTCTACAGCTTTTTTGTTATATGCAAGCGTTCAAATTGATAATGAGTTTGATGTTCGCAAATTTTGGGATTTAGAATCCCTAGGTATTCGAAACATTAATGAACCAAAGAATCTCGAGTTGCAAAAATTTATTGAAAATAATGTGGTACTAAAAACTGGATGTTATTCAATGTCTCTTCCGTGGAGGGATCGGCGCGTCGCGTTTAACGATAATCGGTTGAATGCAAGGCTATCACGAGACTGGACAAAATTGATTGAATATGATAAAGTGATTCGATCGTATATTGAGAACGGGTATACGAAACGGTAACAAAAGATGCGGTTAGTGGACCGATATATGCCGCATAGGACAGTATATCGAAGGGATAAAACGACTTGTGTGTTATGTTTGATGTTTCATCTAGCGAAAGGGGCTGTACTTCTCTAAATGAACATTTATGCGCAGGTGAAAATTTGAACAGTGATCTTTAAAAAATTTGATTGAACTTCCGGTTAGGAAAAATAGGTTTGGTTGCAGATATCGAAAAGGTGTTCCTTAAAGTACATTTATCGGATAGCGACAAAGATACTCACAGATTCTTATGGTACAATAAGGAAATTAACGAAACGCACAAAATACCTCCAGCGCAATAATTTCGATTGAATAGAGTTACTTTTGGCGTTACAAGTAGCCCTTTTCTTTTAGCCTCAGTTGTAAAAAACATATGCTACTTGCTACAGAAACTTGTGATATTTTCTCCGATTCGTTTTACATTGACGATCTTGTAGTCAGCGTGGATAATCTGGATAGCCCAAGCAAACGCTTGCACAATTATGACTTCTGCGGGCATGAACTTACGCAAGTGGAACACAAATGAATTTTCTTTTTATGAAAATTTCAAAGAAACACATGAAAACTTAGAGTTACCCACTTAGCAGGGAGTGCTAGGAATGCGCTGGTTTATTTTATCTGATAAAATTAACGTTAAGTTAGAAAACCCGATAACTTCCATTTCAGATTTATTGTCAGCTACAAAACGAAACATACTGCAATTGGTCTCCAGAATTTATGATTCTCTAGGCCTGCTCGGCCCATTTACAGTTCGAATGAAAATTTTATTGCAGAAAGTTTGGTGATTTAAATTAGATTGGGATGACAGAATACCATCTGATCTCCATGAGATGTCGGTAGCCTGGAGAGAAGATCTTCCATTACTAAAGGAGTTCGCAGCTCCGAGATGTGTTTTTTCAAAGGTATCAAATAAATTACCAATTATGGAATATTTGCAGATGCTAGCCCAATTGCATTTGGTATGTTCGCTTATGTGAAGTCAATAAATGAAGACAACGACGTTAATGTAAGATTGTTATGTTTCAAAAATCGCATAGCGTCTATAAGTACACGAAATACGCCCGAGCTTACTTTGCCGGAGTTGGAATTAACCGCAATATTACTTGCTGTTAAGCACTTATTATACTTGCGTAAAATTTTCTGCTACATACATCTGGTCGGATTCGAAAATTGCATTGCACTGGAATGCGAATCCTAATAAGCGAATCATATATAAAAAATCGTGTGAGAGAAATCACCGAACTACCGAACGATGTCGTTTGGAAGCACTGCCCTGGTGAACATAATCCTGCAGACTTGTTTACTCGGGTAGTAAAAGTAAGACAATTATTGACCTCTAGTCGACAGCTACAAGGTCCTGATTGGCTCTCACAAGTAACAGCATTTTTTTTCAACCAACGAATTTCCGGATAATGTCATATCGACCTTAGTCACTACCGAAACAAATGAAAATAGGAAAAGTATAATAAATGTAATGAAACTAACGCAACCTGAGAAATACAGCAACTTGGGAAAATCGCTTCGCAGAACGGCTTACGTATTACGTTTTGTTCAAATTTTGCGTAAGAAAGTGGTGATTTCGAGCGAAGTTTTAACGACGGCTGAAATCGAAAAAGCGGAAAATGTATGGGTACGAATCGTTCAACAAGGTTTTTATTCAAACGAACTGTTCTGTGTTGTTAAGGGTCAACAACTGCCAATTTCATCAAAAATGAAGGCTTAATAAGAGTGGGAGGACGATTACAGTTTGCAGAAGGAAATCTAAGTTTCAAGCATCCGATCATATTGCCAAAGGAATCAGCATTTAGCCGATTGTTGATATTACATTTCCATGAACGAGCGCATTTCACGGAGGAGTTGCTGCAACGCTCACTTTGATTAGACAACGCTATTGGATAACTCATGCGAGGTAAGTGACAAAATCCATCATTAATTGATGCACAGTATGCAGATGGTTAAGGGCTCATCCATTATCTCAACCATTTGCTCCACTACCAAAGGATCGAATCGTAGTATCTAGACTCCTTGAGATTACCGGCCTAGATTTTGCAGTCCCGCTGATTATCAAGGAGGAAATAACGCAGAAATGGGTATACATACTACTTGTGCTTCTATTCGTGCAGTTCATCTAGCGCTTGTCCCCGATCTTTCAACTGAAGCTTGTATTCGAGCCATAAGACGATTCATTTCGAGAAGAGGTGTTCCACGACGATTCTATTCAGACAACGCAAAAACATTTATACGTGCATCTGTTGAATTTAAGGAGCTCTCACATTTCGTGGAGAGCCGAAGTTTAAACGAATTCGTACTGGAAAAACAAACTGAATGGCGTTTTATTGTAGAACGCGCAGCATGGTGGGGCGGCTGGTGGGAGAGATCTGAGAGAGATCTGTGAAGGACGGACTTAAGGGTCGTAGCATACTAAATTTCGGCCAACTCCAAACTTTACTAGTTGCAATTGAATTCATTGTGAATTCACGACCGTTTACCCCTTTGAGTCCTGACCCTAATGATCCCGAGCCCTTATCCCCGGCACACTTTTTCTTTAATGCAATGCCTAATGTTCTTCCAATTGCAGATAAAAAAGATTTAACATAGTTACATAGGAAATCATTTTTCAGGCAAGTTTAATTGTTTCAATAATAAATTGTGGTGTTTAAAATAAATTAGAAGTGAAATAGATATAAAAATAAACAGGTGTGGCAATAAAATAGAACATTTCCCAATGCCGGTTTGGTTGTTTACAATTGAATTGTCATTGTTAGTTGATGGATGTTTTAGGGTTATTTATATGATGTCAGCCATATAAAAGCAAAAACAAGAAATATTATCAGCAAAAAAATGGGGCACTAGGATAATGTTTAAAAATTAAAAAAATTAAAAAATAATAAATTAAAAAATTACTTTAAAAATTTTCCGATGTAATGGGATCTCTTCTATTGAATTTATTCAATACTTTATTAAGTTTCAACCACTACATTATGTGCCCGCTCTGAAAATATCGTAGTTTACTACTTCCATGACTAAAACGAACACATCGATGCGGTTCTACTACATGAAGAAAAATGCTTAAGTTTTTCTTCCTGTAAGCCTATCCCTTTTGCTATATAATCTAAGCTTTTTAATCCAAACTATTTTATTATTTTGTTATGTAAAACACAATACTTCAAATATTATTCACAAGTTCTTCCTTTATTTAACTATATTGTTCACTTTTTTAGCATTCAAAAACAATTATGAAATCAACTCTACTTAGTTATTGCCAGGCTTGTACTTCTAATTATCGCAATCCAAATAGTTTACATCTTTCGCTTTACTGTTTGAAATAAGGCTCAACTTCTATAAATTGTCCTAGAAACTTCCGAATATTCCGTTCTCGGAACAATGATATCCTAACCTAAAGAAGTCGCTTTCCCTTTCTTTGTTGATACGATTCTCCGAAAGTTGTTTATGTCCGTACTTAATTATTCATTCCACGCTTGTCCTTTTTCTGTTGCACGTAACACTGTATCCTTCTAAAAATTGTTCGTCCCGAACAACAGGTGGTCCACGGTATTGACACAAGCGATCCAGATGAACGATTTTCGTTTGCCTCTTGTACCACGCTGACTCCTATATATTACGTCATTAATTCCAGTTACCACTGAATACGGTCCTTCCCAGTGTGTTGTAATTTTGGAGAACGTCGCTTGCGTCGCGTCGTTCCGCGCTGTACAGCCAAACAAGATCACCTTCATTAAATCCTGCGGAATTAACACGTAAGTCATAGCGGTTCTTCATCCGATTAGTATTTGCTGCTAATTTCGCTCTCGTGATCTTGTGAACATCGGCTAATCGTTCTCTGAGCTCCCATACGTAGTTTTCTGGTAACTTTTGTTCACCTCTGGGTGTACCAAACTTGAGGTCGCTAGGTAAACGCATCTCCCTTCCGAATATGACCTTTGCTGGGGTTTGTCCAATTGTATTGTGAACAGCTGATCTATAAGCCGTTAGGAATATGGTAATATGTCGATCCCAATCGCGCTGGTGATAGTCGACGACCTTCCTTAGGTGTTCCACCAATGTTCTATTGAAGCGCTCTACCATACCATAGGATTGTGGGTGTAGAGGAGTTGTTTTGGTTTTTCTTATTCCAGCATTTTACACATCTCCTGAAAAGTCCGCGATCCGTAGTTTCGTCCTTAATCCATATGAAGTTTGTGAGGCGCACCAAGCCTACTAATCTAAATTGTTATTAATTTTCCGTAACTGTGGTTGCCTCATGATTAGGGATTGCATAAGCTGCAGGCCATTTACGAAAATAGTCATTAGCAACTAATGTGACGGTTACCGTTATCCGTTTCTGGAAGAGGTAAATCGATGTCTGCGGCTATCCTTTCAAATAAGGCTTCTACATTATATTTATGATATTTATGCATTTCTCCTTTGCTTCTGCGTGGCGGACCTTTGCAAGAAGCACAGACAATGTATCTGCGGCACCACTCCTCCACATCCTCTCGCATATGGAACCAATTAAACCTTTCGTGTATTTTGGAAATTGTTCTATTCACTACCAAATGTTCTCCAGACGTTCTGCGATGCATTTGTTCTATAGCATCGTCGACTTTTAATACCGGCACGACTACTTGCATTCGGAATGTTTCAAGCAAGCTCTCGATATACCAACCCGTTGATGGTTCCACAGTTACCAACTGTATAGTAGCTGTTGTCTCTTTTTTTTTCTTCCGGCCACAATGGTAACATTCAGGTTCGCATGAACGTTGTACGAAACCTTATGCTTTTCCGTGGATATGTCCCTTCTTGTGTTGGATCTCAAAGCCATAAGGTTGGAGCTTAGTCTCTCTACGAATAGCTTGCTCCCTAGCTCGCCACCTTTGGAATTCTTCTCTCCCCTCCTTTTATGATGATTCCCTTCGACGGCGTTTCCTGCAGTCGCTTTGAAGGTGTCCCAATCTATTACAAACCCAGCACCACATGAAGGGGTGTTCAGTAATGACTGCATTTTGCTGCAAGTCTGCTGCCTAGCTTGACACCTTTGTTTTTCAACTCTCCTCTCTTTTTCTAGAGATTCCACTCATTGGTGTTCCAGTCTATTACAATTCCAGCATCAAGGAAACCTACGTGAAGGAGTGCTCTGTGATGACTGAATTCTGTTGCAAGTACATTCCTCCACCGAAATTTCTGTTACTCGTGCTGCACTCCGAGGAGCTTGTCTGGCGGATGCATACGCTATTGCATAGGCTAGTGCTTCTGTTGCTCACTTCTTTCTTGCTAGCCTTAGAGCTTCTTGTAAATTTTGATTTGCAATAGCATTCACGAATGCTTCTGTTGCCACTTCATTAAGGAAATCAGCATTTGCGTTAGAGTATGAAAGATAAGCTAATCTTTCCACATCAGCCTGCAGTTGTTGTAGTGATTCGCCATGCTTCTGAATCCTTGTTGCATGTGTTCATCTCGATAACGTATTTATATCGCATGTACTAATTAAGTGTACTCACGTTGCTTTTCAATCGGTATAGTTTGTAATAGCTCTGATGCAGGACCTCGAAGTCTAATACCAGAGCTGTAGGTAGCTTTGTCTCCTTCATTCCATCCATTCACTTCGGAAGCTTCCTCCAATTGTCTCTTGAAAATATGCCACGAATTTTGTCCATCGAGCTTTGGAGGTTTTATTCTGCCTGCACCGGATTCATTCGTGCCGAGGTTGTCGATGCCTCATCCTTTTCATATCTGCTTTAAGGCTGTCAAGCTGCTTAGTAAATTTTTGTTGTTCCTGCTCGATTTCCTGAATTTTCAATGCTTCTGTTCCGCCAAACGAGTTTCTAGACAATTTTCCAGAGAACTCTTTTGTTCATCCAAACGGATTTTCAGAGATTTCTTTCATTCATCCAAACAGGATTCCAAAGAATTCTTTTGATCATCCAAAGCATTCTTTTGTTCTTCCAAACATACTTGCAGAGAAATCTTTTGTTCCTCATAAACTGTCTTCTGCTCATCTAAACGGGGTTCCTTTGCTCCTCTAAGAGAGATTGCTCTTGTCCCTCAAGTTCATTCTTCATTTGAAGGGCTGAAATATCTAATTTACTCATTAAAACATCCATCGCAGACTTTTCTTCAGCTGCAGGTTCTTGCGAATTGTAATGAGCGTTTCCCCAACTCGACTTTCGAGTCCTGTACTCGAATCTCCTCCAGCTTGCGTCCCATTGCTTTAGATTCTCTTCCAGAACTTTCACGTAAAGCATAAAATTTCACTCAATTTCACAAAATTAATCACACTTTGTTTTAAGTCAAATGGCACCATTTTATTTCCCTTCGGA
The DNA here is from genome assembly GCA_963930735.1 of Dioctria linearis. Lineage (NCBI taxonomy): Eukaryota > Metazoa > Arthropoda > Insecta > Diptera > Asilidae > Dioctria > Dioctria linearis. Next base: position 72,750,924 of record OZ005744.1, on the reverse strand, counting down.
CACCAGTTGTTACGAAAGTGGTCTTAGTTCGTTATTTAAAACATAATACTTCGAATATTATTCACAAATTTTTCCTTTCTATATTTACTTTTATAACATTCACAAACAATTATCAAATCAACTCTACTTTAGTTATCGCTAGTGCTGCATTTCTAATTATCGCAATCCAAATAGGTTACGTCGTTCACTGCACTGTCTGAAATAAGGCTTCCTCCTGGCGGTGATACGTGATATTTATACCCTATAAATTGTCCTAGAACCGTCCCGAAAATTCTATTCTATAAACATCGATTCTCCGAACCCAAAGTTGTTTATTTCCATACTTGTATATTTCGGTTGTCTTCTTCTGTAATACGATTCGCCGAAAGTTGTTTATGCCCGTACTTAATTACTTATTTCACGCGAAGTACCCACTTTCCATAGATATCTCTTTCAATTGCACGTAAGTAAGTGCAGCCTTTGTGAAGGTAGGGAGCCAAGCTTAAAATTATTAGAAGACTATTTTCCTCTATGGATAGTTGGAAATGGTTGCACATTATGTGTTCTTGTCGCTTCTTGTAATTTTATTATTCTAAGATAGTAGTTTAAGCTCTATAACATATAAAATTAATGTCTAGTAAATTTTACATAAGAATTAATATAGAACATTTTAGATAATCGGACCAGCACGCACATGGATTTCTGTTTCGTGGCTTTGGAAGTATTTCTCGGGGGTTTTGCCACAGCCCTTTTACCCAAAACGCTACCCACAAGCATATATTAAGAAGAATTAATCTTTAATTTAGTCAACCCGTAACCATGCCCGACAGTAAACTGATCTTGCTACTCAAGGATGTTTCTCTTGGATCCCCAAACTCACCTTACCTTCACACAACAAACACACTTAGTCTAGCCCTAAATTGCCGGCAATAAACTTACTCAAGCAACATTCATACTGTTCCGAGAATATTATCTTTCATCTCCTGAGGTGCCAGTACACTTACCGAGATTTCTTGTCTTAATTACTTTTGACAAACACAAAATTTACACAAAAATATATTTCACACAAAACACAAGGAATGGTTTGCACACAAACGATATAACAGACAAAATATAGTAAGCACAACAAAATCCCTAAGATATAATATTTATTTATATAAATAATATAAAAACATAATTTACAGACCTTGGCTAAGGTTACGTTAAGGGACTGAATAGTTTAAACACTAGATATTGTAAATACTAGGTACAATTGTATATTTGATACTTTTCACAGTATACCAAGCTAATTTTATTATTTGTTATGCCAAACTCAAATCAAATTAAAAAGTCATCTGTTTATGTATCCCTACTTAAGCTGCGTACTACGCTGGATACTACGAAAGTAAAGAATAGGATTGTACAGTAACAATGAAAATGCTCTACAATCGAGGTGCCGTGCCCGTGTACCCTTGTAGGAGTAGGGTTATTTGAATAATTTGAATTGAGTAGGGTTATTTGAATAAGTTGAATTGAATTGACGATATAGAAGACTAACCAATTACATGTACCAGATCCTTAATATTATTATCCATATCTATTATCTCGTTGAATATACGATATTTAATGCTCTTAAATTTTTTCATAAGCACCGTCAAGAGTTTTTAACCGTTTTGCAAAATTCACGAGTTTCTTAGGAGGGGTCCAAATTGCACTATATTTAATATTCAGTTAATTTGCGGGTTAACGTATTTTTGCAAATATTTACACAAATTTCAAATTTACGGGCCTGCAAGATGGTTAATCGCAGTTGGGGAGAACTAGCCACATGCGCGACAGATGTGGCACAAGATATGTCCTATGAAGACAGAAACTTTGTTAAAGGGGAACCGGAGCACTGCCCCTTCGGCAAAGATGTGGGACTCATTCAAGCTCCATTTGTGCAGTAGCTGTAATGACGAATAGGAGGTTGAGAGCGTTCAACATGTCTGTGTGAATATCCCAATATTACCACATGTTGAAACAATACGCTTGGCAGTTACCTTCTACGCAAATCGGGCGAAATAGCAGACAATGTGTTGGTGGACCTAGTAAGGTTCATCAACTCTTGTGGCTGGTTTCAGCGTACCGGCATAAATTGAGCAATCATCTCCAGGGGTACAGCTCAGACGAATGAAAAGAAAAAGAAACTGAGTGGCAGGCAATCCACTGGACATTTGCTCTCCGGACACACCCTGTGGTGATGGCTTCTCATTGGAATTGATTTGTAAGCGAAGGGAAACTCAAACGTCATTTAATAAACTACTCTCAGCTTTCAAATATATGAGATAGGTACATGTTCTTTTATAAACCGCGAGCCAAAAGTTGAGGACAGACTCAGTACCTTGCTAAAGCTAGATATTTGCCTAATTCTACCGATAGCATTCATATATATTCATTCTAGCGATAGCATTCATCGAGTGAGATGTGCTCTGCAAGCTAAAACTGCAACAGATCGTCTGCAAATTTCTCAATAGTGATGACACCTCTATTATTATTAAGTGTCGCTCATCGTATGATAAAAATGTTATTTTAAAGGGTGTATCAATGAAATTTAAAGACTGCGAGCGACCACTAATGCTGTGTGATGTTGGTCTAGACTCAAATAGTGGCATATTTATTCATGAAAACCTTACTAAATGTAGCTATGCAATATATCGCAAGGCGTTTCGAGTTAAGGATTTGAAGAAGATTGTGAGTGTTTTCACTGTTAATGGTCGTGTTCATGTACAAAAAAATCATGGAGATAATGTCGGTTTAATTACCCGCATCGCTCAATTTAATGAAATTCATATATCTGCCAATGAGTATTTGAACTGATTCGTCATCATCATTACTTGAGTTTATACTCTGTGGTGTCTTTATTATGTATATATATAATTTAATTCATTTATTTATTTATTGAATTATTTTATTTTCTGACAATTTTGTTTTGTATATAAAGCAGATTTGTAGTATAATAATAATTAATCTTGATATAAATTATTATTTTTTGAATAATTTTATAAAAGCTTTATTAGCCAACATGTTCAGTGTGGTTTGTTTTAGACTTTAAGTTATTTCTAGCGCCAGATAAAAAAATTGTGCAACTAGAAGATTACTAATCTTGTGTACTATATCCAGAAATAAATATATTATTATTATTATTATAATAGGTCTGTATGTTTACTTTTATGTAAAAAAGCATGAGTAAAAATCAAGTAAAAACTTTCTTTCGGTTAGACGGGATAATACTAGATAAGAATGCAAAAGTTATGAGTAAAGCCAGCTATCAAGTATTTTTTTTTTAATTAAATCGGACGTATTTTATTTATTTATTTATTTGACAAAAATCGGACTTATTTTATTTTTTAAAAAACCGCCCTGACAACTGACACAATTATTTCAAATGACAAATGAAAGAAAAGAATGAACTTGCTCATCCACTTTACCCTCTGTAAAAATATTAATTTTTATTTAGAAGGGGAAATGCATTCAACTGTCAAATTTTTCTAGTCCGACCGTGCGTTCAGGTGTACACACCGATGTGCTGAAAAGCACATCGGTGCGTACATCACATCATTGAGAAAGTAGGGATAGCACCTGAACGGTTGGTGTGCACTTCGATTCGAAATGTCAATTTTGAAAGTTCTTTAAGAACAAAACTACGCTAAACGTAAAAACTACAAAGCGCACCGGGATACTACGCTACCAGACCGTAGCGTAAAATGTGCACATCGATGTGCTGGGGAAATGCCAACGCTTCGGTCGCCTGAACGACATGTGTGTAAAAATGTGACATTCTGCGTGCACCTGAACGCATGGATGGTGTGTAAAAATGTGACATTATGTGACATTCTGCGTGCACCTGAACGCACGGCGAGAAGTTAACCTACACATTCTGGGTAAAAAAAACTTTCAAGTCGGTGTAAAAATTTTGATATATAGATAGTTTGCGTTCGTTGCTGCTGAATATTCAATTCAATTCAATTCAATTTATTTAATTAATTCAGGTGTACACAAGAGTATTTTTACTTCTTATTACTAGTACACAAAAATAGTGGTAGCCAACATATAAAATAATATAATATAAAATAAGACAAATTAATTAATAACTAAAAGTAAACCTATAAAACAAAGAAAAAAATAAAGAATGTAAAGAACATTATGAAAGAATATAAATAAGATAATATAAAAATAAAAGTAAAAGATTAAAAAAAAAAAAAATAAAAAATTTAAAGAAACGAAACAACGATAAAAAAAGACTAATGGAATTAATTGTGAATTTTGAACCAAAATTGTAAAAATGTTAATTTGATTTACTGATTTACTGATTTCGTGGTGGCCCGTGGGGGGGGGGGGGGGGGGGGGGGTCAGTTTTTTGTTTACACTCCGTCTTCGTGGGGGCCCATGGGGGCAAAGTTGATGTTTACACTTTGTATTCGTGGGGCCTGCGGAGTTGGGAGACATTGGGGGGCAAAGTTGATGTTTACACACTGTCTTCTAGGGGCCTGCGTGGGGTGGGGGGCAAAGTTTGTTGTTTATATTTTGTGTTGAAAGCGAAAGTGGCTGGCTATAGAGAAGCGGTGTATAAATGTTAGGTAAGGTAAATTTAGCGTCGTTTCGAATTAATGCGGTGGCGATGATCTGAAAAAAGGTCAGGCGAAGAATAAAAGCCGTGGTTAATAGCAGTAAAATATTTTTATTGCAATCGATGAACATTTTTCATAGTTTCTGTTTGAAGAATTCGTAAAAATAATAAATTTCACAGCAAAATCAAATCTTTGTATGCAATAGATAGATTTCGGTTCATTTTTTTATGATTATTTCACTTTACTTTCATTTCGTTTAAGTTTATTTGTTGTTGTCCTCTAGAGATAATACTTATCTAAATTAATTGAGAATGCGAAACTTGTGGGTGACTTTATTTCCGCAATATTTTTCTATGATAAATATAATATGTCTACTGGGTTAGCTTATGTTTCATGTCCTTGTTCATTTTTTAATGAATATTTGTCTCAAGAGCACTTTTTTGAGACAAACATTTCCAGTTTTTCAAATTTTTTACGATTACTTCATTTTACTTTATTTTGTTTAAGTTTATTTGTTGTTTTCCTCTAGAGATAATACTTATCTAAATTAGATGAGAATGAGAAACATGTGGGTGACTATATTTCCGAAATATATTTTTATGATAAATATAATATGTCTACCGTGTTAGCATATCGGAATACAGTTTTGCATAGATGCGTATAGCTTGCATCAAGACTTTTTTACATTTTCTCACGTACGTTTTTTCAACGTCGTGAGAAAACAATAAAACGAAAAAAAGAGCTTTTGAAGCGATTGTGGGTACATGGGGCATCAATCCTAAACCTCGGGGAGCTCTTTCTTAAAACGCCAATCGGGTCAGTCGGGAAATTTTTTACCAAATAAAACTAAGATTTTGATAATTGATAATAAAAGTGGAAATTACCAATAAAAGCGTTGATCGTTGACAAACTCAGAAGTTATCGGAAAAAGTAGAAATTAATAGATCATTATATTATTGAAACAATTTTGTGAATTACGAGAAAGTGGAAATTATCAACAAAAGAAAGTAGTCAGAAAGAGTAGAAATTAATAGATTATTATATTATTGAAACAATTTTGTGAATTACGAGAAAGTGGAAATTATCAACAAAAGAGTAAATTTGTTAACTAACTTGGAAATAATCAGAAAAAGTAGAAATTAATTGTTAATAAAAACTAATTAATTTCTAAATCAAAGTTTGTTTTGCTAATCATATCTCAAATTATTCAAAATAATTAAGGGCGGGTGCTCTCATCCCCGAGCACGGCACGCGGCCAATAACATTTTGGTGGCAGCGGTGTACCTACCCTTTAAAATCAGTAGCTTATCGAAACAAACAAAAAATAAAAAAGGAATAATAATAACTAATGGATAAACAATTAATACAAAATTTTTTTAAAAAAGTTAAACACAATAGAAAGTTAAGTTGTGGTGAAAAAAAAATAATAATAAACCCGGGTACCCAAAAAGGGTACTTAGAGGAAAAAAGAAAAAAAATATAAATTTCTTTTACAAAAAGTCTAAGCGCCATAGCTCTCAACGAGGGATCCGTGCGAGGCTTCATCCGTGCCTCAACAAGACGGTTCCCAGAAGGAAGACAACAAGAAATCGTCGTCCCGGACGCGCCGCGTATCATCCAATCCATCAATATCTCCAGCAACTGTGTTTAACAACGAAAACGCCTGATGAAGGATTCTAAACCTTACAGCTCTAGTAACATCATCTACCAAAAGCCAATACCGAATACTTGGATAAAATCTAAGGTGGGAAAGAAAAAGGTTTTCCTTTTCCTTTTTTTTTAAATATTTTTAATATTTGTTTTTCTATTTTTACAAAAATTTAAAAGAAGTTTTTTTTTGTTTTTGTTTTCCTTTTATTAAATTGTTAAATTTAAACATATATACGCACTTCCTAGAAGCGACCTCTGCGGCAAGACCTTGTGAACTTGCTGGCCAGAGGACTTCGAAGATAACCAATAATCGATTCCCTGCAATAGAGCCTCATAAACCTATTGATCAGAGTAAAGATTTTGGTTTGATGTAGCGATTCTTGCTGCAATTCTTTTCCATTTTGTTATAAAGTGAATGTTGCATTACAGTTTCCAACTTTAACAAAGCCCACAAACTTTTCCGTTTCCTATTGCTACATTTTCCCTTTTTATTCTCCTTATATTAATCTCTCCTTATATTTAATTTCATTTAAACGAAAGTATTTACAGATAAACAACTCATTCTCCTTTCCATACAATTTTTACAACGTCTTCTATTTTTATTTAATCATATATACGATTAATTATAAAAGCAATTTCAATAACCTGTCGTTACCTTGCTTGGCAGCCACATTTGTTCAGTTTACTTATAATACTTATGCCTTAGACACACATCACTCTTAATGAAGAAATAACTAACGACTCATTAGTCTATAATGATTCATTATAAACTGCGGACACACAGCCATTTCTTTAATTAAGTTGTGCTGTCAAACTGGTTTTGATGAACTTATCACCTTAAAGAAGTAATATGAATCGAATTAACGCGATAAACTTTGTTTTCATTTATTTTATTTTCGAATTTAACAATTAACAAATGAGAAAAACATTATATTTAAAAAAATATTAATAATATAATTTGTGATTTGCATTTCTATGCATTTCTTCTTCTTATTTTTCAAATCGGCAGATGCACAGCGGAGCTCCAGATTTACATTATATGCCAAATCTAGCACATTTTCCCCATTATAGCTATAATGAAGGAAGAAAACACTTCATTAGTGTACTTCATTATCATCTGATTTTCGAGCTATAATGACGTATACTATGTAACACACGGCATTTTAATGAATGGTTAGTACAAATGATTCATTAGTTCGTGCTGTGTGTCGAGGGTATTAGCCCAAGAGGCTTACGTGCATTTTTTGATGATTATACCAAATACGTAATTATCGTCAAGAGTCAACCAAGCCAAATTCTTTAAAATCTGATCTTAAAAAACTCGTACTTCCAATTTTTATACCCTAGATGAAATCTATAGGGTATACTAAGTTTGCCATTCCGTTTGTAACGCACAGAAATAATGATGGTAGAGCAAAATGGATTGGACACCTCAGCATAAAATTAAAAGTTATTTTGATTTTTGCATGTCCGTCTGTCCGTCCGTCCGTCCGTGCGCACGGACATTAAAAAAAAAGTAAAATTAAGTTCGAAAATGAGACAAATCGGGCAACTCCTTCTTGGGGTTGCCATACAAAAATTTCGTTTTCCACGATATATTTGGACACTACCTGAGAACACGTCGACCTAGAAAGCTGAAATTTTGTACATTGTGTTTTCATAGTAATAGCAAATAAAATTTCAAAAATGGACTAAATCAGGCAACCCTTTCTTGGTGTTGCCATATAAAAATTTTGGGTTTTTACATATACTTTGAAAACAATCAGTTCTAGACATTTTTATTGTACTAAAAACTTCTTCAGAATAAGAAATCCTATAAAATTGGTTATGATCATTTTTTCTGTCCGACGGCCGTTCTATAAATATATGCGAGAAACCAATGTAAAAAATCAAAGTTGCTTAAATGGGTGACCATACGAAATTTCATACGTGCATTCATCTAGGGTATCATAATAATTGGTCTTAGACCAATTCTAGCTTTTTCACTTGTTATTTATAGATTTGATTGATTTAGGTTTTTGATTGTATTAAAACATACACATATACTGCAGCTGTATAGCAGTTACAATATATCCAGCCATACCCTTTAAAAAAGCAATTAAGTGTTTTTATTTTATTTTTCTTTCCGTGCATATCTCTTAGATTTTATACATACTATATATATATATACTTACTCCTTCTAAAAAAAAAATAATATGTAAATATATACATAATTTTTCCCAATTTTGATAAATTTTATCATAAATTTCAACCCAATTCTCCGACTTATAGCAAATTAACCACAATGACAGAAGAAAACAAATCCTTCGATGAGCTTTGCTTATCACAAGTCCCAAAAATGGCAGAAATTATACAAATTCTGTCCAATTATCACAGAGCGAATAAAAGTAAAAGGACTTCAGATTTTAGTTCTGGAAAACTCCTGAAAGAAATATGGGCTTCATTCGAAAAAATTGAAACCCTGAGTCAGGATCATGATGAATTCGATGAAACTCATGATTATTTCAAACAGTCATGCTATGACAAGACGGAGGACTGGTATAATCTTACCAAGGTAACTCTATCTGTTAGGCTGAAGTCCATATCAATCCAAACAGAGCACACAAATAACCCATTTTATATTCCACCCCCCAAGACTTCGCAGAAAACATCTGCAGCTGACACCCAAGATAATACAGACAAAGATCAGTCAAATACAGTACGGTTCAGACTGCAGGATCATAGGCAAAAGTCTATATCACGAATTATACAATCGATCAATTTTAATTCATTATCAACTGCGACACAGACATATCTGACATAAAAGATCAATTCATTACACAAATACTGGGATGATTTTGAGGCCACGCATAGTGAAATAATTTCATATACCGGCCCTAATAATTTAGAGCATGACTATTTCAAAAATGATGTTTACGTCGAGGTAGAAACATCATACACAGACACGATAATTGCGCTTCAAGAGCAAATCTACTCTCGAATCCAAAACGTATCGAATAATACACATAACTTCACAGACCATCATCATAATGTCTCCTTTAGAGACCAATCTGCCATCTTTCTATTAGAAGCTAGATTGTTAATTCCTAGTTTTGCTGGAAACCCTATATTGACGGAGAGCGAAAAGCACTCCCTCCTTAGCTTAATAAGGAGTAAACTATCCGCCGAAGCGTATGATTTATTCAGGTACAACCAAATATCAGATTGGTCTGAATTAAAATCTCTGTTGACTCAGACCTTCGAAGTCAAAACCTCTAGATCTACCTTGCAGTCCTAGTTAAGCAATTCGAGACAAAGAAGGGAGGAAAGTACAAAAGATTTCCTCCAAAGATTAAATGTGACACTGTCGAAGCTGAATGAGGCTACACACTCATATACAACGGACAAAATACTCCTAAGATCTTTATTGAAAGATAATGAGAGTCAAGCTGCAAGGACAATTGAGGACGGATTATCCAATCCACAACTCCAAACTTTAGCCAAATTGCATTCCGATAAATCATTTTCTGCATTAAAATCACACATCTTGGAGCATGCATCACGCTTAGAGCAGAAACAACTCGGTTTCCAAACACAAAACAAGGTAAATCAAACTCCATTTGCGCAAGCAATAAATTCAAGTCTTCGCTGCTTCAAATATAATAGACTGGGGCATGCTGCATCAAGTTGCCCAGTCATACAACGCTCCACACAAAATTTCAACGCAGTTCCAAAACCAAACTCGCATTTACAACGCCCTCCAGATTCCAATAAAATCACATCTCCGTCGCAGGTCCCATCTTGTCGATATTGTCATCGAATTGGGTACACCATAGAAGATGGCAGGGCAAGAGCTGCGAATAATAATCGTTCTAACAACAGCCCAGGAAACCAAAATAATTTTTGTGAAATAAATACAATTCCACTTGCAAACACGGCTAATAGACAGCCACAAAGCAGGAACTGGCAGCAGCCAGTATTCCGAGAGAATCGAACTCCACCGAGATATACAAATGCAAATATCTCGGCAAGATCACCTTCTCCAAATAGGAAAAATAGTCGAACTTCATCGGCATCCCGGCAGGCAAACTGGATACAGCGGGGGGGGGGGTCAATTTCGGCAACCCCTCGCATATACAAACGACAGCGCAAGTTCATCAAAAGCCCGAAATAATATCGACACAGTCAGAACAAAATTAATACGTATCTCCATCCAAGTAAATAATAATTCTTTAACAATTTCTTTGCCTGCCGATATCTGCTCTGCTCCAAACCTTACTTTTTTAATCGATACAGGAGCTGAGATCAGTTTAATAAAACTACATCCATTAAGGCCAGACAGTATCTGCTACAGAGATGCTGTGTGCAATATAAACACATTATTCACAGAGTCTACTTCATTTTCGCGAAATTAACTCTGGAATCTGCTCAGAATTTCAAATAGTGGGAAATAACTCCATTCTCTCATACGATGCCTGCTTGGTCATGATTTTTTATCTCGATACAATACGAGTATCGACTATAAAAATAAATTCATTTCTCTGGAAATTAATGAATCTGATTCATCTTATCCATATGAACAATACTATTCAAATTACCCTTATGTTTATTTGAATAGCGAAAACCCAGAAAAGAGGTCTCGAAATAAAAGTTTATTATATACGGAAATAACATTGTCCAATAAAAATATTAATACAATTATATTTCCATCAATTGCTTTACAAAGCAATAACAATCGATCTCTATCCAATACTTCATCTGAAGTGAAGACCAAAAATAATGAAAATATATCTCCATCAATAGCCGCACGAAAGGCTAAACTAAATAAAATTCAATCTCCTTCAACAAGATTCACAAAAGGTGAAGTCAATGAGTAAATATAAAAAAAGATCAAAGAATTTCAATGAATTTTTAATTCCTCCTAATTCTATCGAGTCGGAATTATCGAATAACTCCTTCCAAATTCCACAAAAGTTGGAATCAGATATCCTTCCTAATAAACATCCGAAAATATTGGATAAATTAAATAAAATTAAAATTCCGGCTCGATCAGAGTACATAGTTGAAATTCAAACTCCTATTCAACACGAATCGGTCTGTTTCAAGAAGGAAATAAGGCCAGGTTTGTTTCTTGGGAACTCGATTGTCGAACCAGTCAACGGTATGGCAAAAGTCCTAATCCTCAATACAAATGAGGAGGACGCCGATCTGGGCCCTTACGAGGTGAACCCAGCTTACCAAGACTTGGACGACTTTGTGGTTATCTCCGCTGACTCTGGAAGGGATTCAATTAAGGGCAGAATAATGAATCTGCAAAACCTTATCAAATTGGATCACTGCAATCCGGAGGAGTCTGAGAGTATTCGCAATATCTGTAAGGAATTCAACGATCTCTTCTTTATAGAAGGGGATTTCCTATCTTATACAGATGCGATTACCCCAAAATCGAAACCCTCCAGGACAAGCCATCCATTTACACCAAGCCTTATCGACTTCCCGAAGCAAGCCGAACGGAAAAAAACCGGCAATACAGGAAATGCTTGAGTCGGACATTATTAGACCTTCCCATAGTCCCTGGAATTCTCCACTTCTTCTGGTTCCCTAGAAACCAGATGAGAATGGAAACAAAAAGTGGAGAGTAGTATTAACGACATCACAAGTGGCGACGCTACCCACTGCCTAATATCACTGATATATTAGACCAGTTGGGGAAATCGAAATACTTCACCACACTCGACTTAGCCAGTGGATTCCACCAGATAAAAATGGACTCGAAGGACAGGGAGAAAACTGCCTTTAGCACACCCTATGGCCACTACGAATACAATCGTATGCCATTTGGTTTAAAAGGAGCCCCTGCAACCTTTCAGCGAGCCATGAACAATGTTCTATCTGCTCTTCAAGGTATTTATTGCTTCGTATACATGGACGATATTGTAGTCCATGGATACAATCTTAGAGATCACAACACTAGACTCACAGCAGTATTTAGCCGCCTTCATGATTTCAACCTCAAACTTCAACCCGACAAGTGCCATTTCCCAAGAAAGGAAATTATGTATTTAGGGCACATAATTACAGAAAATGGAGTCAAACCAGACCCAGCAAAAATCAAGTCAGTTCAGTCCTATCCCAGACCCAAGAAGGAGAAAGATATTAAAGCCTTCCTTGGTTTCGTCGGCTACTATCGCCGCTTTATACCAAACTTTTCAAAAATAGCTAAACCACATACAAATCTTTTAAAGAAAGATATCCCTTTCAAGTTCGACGCAATTTGTGATGAAGCATTTTGCGAATTACGCAATTAACTTATTACAGCACCAATTCTATCATATCCCGATTTTGACAAAGAATTTTTTGTCATCTCCGATGCCAGTGACTAGCCATCGGAGCAGTTCTTTCTCAAGTTGATGATCAAGGAGATCATCCAATCTCCTATGTGAGCCAAGTTCTCAATGGTGCGGAAACTCGTTACTCAACAATTGAAAAGGAGCTCTTAGCTATCGTTTTCGCAGTTGAGCAATTCAGACCATTCGTTTATGGTAGACAGTTTACAATTATAACTGACCATAAACCATTAGTATAGCTCATGAATCTGAAAGACCACTCCTCAAGACTGATGAGATGGAGAATATGTCTTGAGGAATATGACTACAAAATAGTTCACAAATCAGGCAAGCTCAACACAAATGCAGACGCTCTCAGTAGAGCTATTCCAGATAGTAGCGAAAATCTCGCAGAACCTACCACCTGCGTAAATGTGGTAACAAGGCATTAAGCTAGAGCTCAGGCGAATTCGAATACTCCCAACACCAGTGTCATTAATCAAAATCCAACTCCATCACAAGTCATAATAACTGAGACAAATTTCCCATTACTATTGACTAAAATGCGAATCCTAAATTTTTCATCTTAACAATGCAAGATACAGAACTTGAAAGAGTGTTGGATTCGAAACTAAAGTTTTTAGATAAATCCCCACTTTCAGAAACTGAACTGAACTTCTTCAAAAGAAAAGACTCCGAAATAATAATTTCAAAGATTAATTTACTTTGCCGATCCCAAAGAGATACATCAGACCTCGAAAAGATTTTAACTGAGATCTGCACACAGAAGCAAATCAGTTAAAACAAATAAATATCTCCTTCCCGATATTAGACCCACAAAATCTAATAATTATCAAAAACGCTTTTACCCAGATCTTCGCTAATAAACAAACAGACATCAAACTCCATCAAGATTCAATTAAATATTTATCCGACATTAATAACATCGAACAAGTTTCAAAAGACTTTCACTTATTATCAACGGGAGGCCATCAAGGAGTTTCCCGTACTATTAAAAGAATTAAAAAACAATTCCACTGGCCTGGCATGTCAGACTACGTGGTCAAATATGTAAGTAAATGTAAACTTTGTCAAGTAAATAAAGTATCCAGAAACCCCAAAATTCCAATGAAAATCTCGAGCATTAGCTCCAAGCCCTTCGAAAGAGTGTACCTAGATGTTATAGGACCTCTCCCAATTTCACATTCTGGAAACAAATATCTCCTTACATTCCATGACGACCTTTCAAAATTTTCCCATAGTCGACACCGAGTCTAAGACATTAGCGGAAGCCTTCACGACAACAATAGTTTGTCGACATGGTATTCCAGAAAGTATCCTCACAGATCAGGGTTCTAACCTCATAAGTAGCATAAAACTACTCCATATCACCCTCAAACGAATGGTGCGTTGGAAAGAAGTCACAGAACCTTAGCAGAATATCTCCGATCTTATATAAGAAAAGATCCACAAGACTGGGATACATGGATTCCTTATGCCATGTTTGTATATAATACAACCCCTGATTCGAGTACTAATTATACTCCTCGCGCACTCCTATACGGATTCCCAGCCGAAATCCCAAATAATTTAAAATCTTCTCCAACCGTTTGCTATTATTATGACAACTATGCAAACGAATTAAAAGCGCGTCTACAGCATAGCTTCAAAATAGCTAAGGACATAGCCATGGCAAACAAAGAAAAATCAAATTGCAATACGATAAGAACTCCGTCCATAAATCATTTAATACTGGTGATAAAGTCTTACTGAAGAGCAGAGTCAGAGATAATAAGTTCTCACCATTCTGGTCAGGTCCGTATGAGATTATGGAGATTAATTCCCCCGAAAAGTCCACTATTAAAATCAATAATAAAAACAAAAGAGTCCATAACAATGACCTAAAACTTTTCTCAGAGTAACAACTTCATCACCTTCAAACATCATTCAGAGATATTAACATAGTGTCATCTTCCAGGTTTCCAAAATGGTGCATATAGCATTCATTCTAATGTTCATCCCCTTAATCTACGGTAAAGCAACTAAATACTACTGCAGGCATTTACTTCGAAGAGATTGGCAGAGTCAACCTCTACACCAACGAATGGAAAATCGTCACCTATTACGACCTAGCGAATTTTAAATCAGAATTCAGCAACATCCAGTTCATAGCTCAACAAATTACAGCAACTTGCCAGAAACTCAATAGGAATTCATCAATGGTCCACACTTGTAATGGTACGTTGCTACAAATAAATATTATTATAGCAAACATAGAGTATAGGAATATGTTACTGGTGACCCAAAATAGGAAACAAAGAGCACTATTTAATGCGATAGGCTCAATCTCCAAAGCACTTTTCGGTACATTAAACGAGGATGATGCCAAGCTATATGATGAGCAGATTCAGAACCTTACTTTAAACCAAAATTCCCTCCTATCCCTTATGAAAACCCAAACTGCGATAGTCGAAGCAACCGCAAATGTTTTCAACAAAACTAAATACGCAATTGAAAAGGAATTCATGGTCATGCATAAAAAACTAATATCAGTGCAGATAGCCACATTGATGGAAAATAGGTCACTTGATAATAAGATAACAATTGAACTGGAATCACTCATTTCACTAGTCTCATTAATAGCATTCAGATACTAAAATACCCAGTCAGATTAATAGATCTTTTAACAGATTCCAAACATGGAAAATTCCATCCTACACTAATACCACCGAAAAATATTGAAGATCTTTTATCAAAGATTAGGCGAGAATTACCAAATTCACTGATGCTTCCTATAAATTCCAGAGTCAATATATTTTCACAAATCTACAAATTAAGCACGATATCCGCAAATATTTTCAACAATAAAATAATTATAGAACTCCGAATCCCGCTACCTTATAAAGAAGCTTATCAAATATTTAAGGCGATACCATTACCTACACTCCTTAACGGATCGTTCGTGTATATTAATCCATCAAAGGAATATATCCTGCTCGACTACAATCGTGAACACCATGTTAAATTAACTCTTCAGGATATCCACAATTGCGCAACCCTGGACCATATGCATTTCTGCTGCAAAATTTCATCCCCTATACTAACCACAAATACAAAAATAAACCAATGTGAATTAAACTTGAAACGTTTATAGACACAAATCCCTTAAATATTAAAACAAACACGGATCTAGAGAAACTTCTCGAATCCATTCGTTTCCAAAAATATCAAGAAGAAATTCCACTTAATCCCATAAATAACCACCATATCCACCATTACGCACTGTCATATTTAACAGTAGCTTCTATCATCTTTATAGTCTGTGCTTATATGTATATTAAATACAAACCAAATGTACGTGAATCGAAAGAAATACTTTCTACACGTGAACTAGAAGATGTGCCTACCGTGGCACCATGAAGAGATGATTTTAAAATAACTCCTGCTCCCACCAGAAAAAAGACAGGAAATTTATAATATAATTTACATATATATTTTATAGGTAGTAATATTTTTAATAAATTAAGATTATCGTGAGGTCATATGTTTTCTTATACACTCCATCTTCAACGTGGTGTCAAGTGTGCTTTAAATATTTTTAAATATTTAATAAAAAAACGAAAATGCCAACAGACAAGACAACGTTTGAGTTCTAATCAAAGCTCCAAGGCTGGTGGTGGTTCATCGAATAACAAAATGGCCGTCGTCAATCCATCATTTACCTCATTTTCCATGCCGCCACTAGAATGGAATTCGTCAAATCTACCTATGACATGGAATAGTTGGATAACCCAATTTAAAATTTACGCGCGTGCCACAGGAATTGAGGACTGTTCAGACGATAAAAAAGTAGCCATTCTACTTCATTGCATGTGCTCAGGGTCCCTTCGAGTATTTAACTCATTCAATTTAAACGTGGATACTGTCAAATATAGTGACCTCATTACCAAATTTGAAGAATACTTTTTATCAAAGGTAAACGATGCAATTGAGCGTCACAAGTTCTTTTGTAGAGCTCAAGGAGCAGGTGAGTCTATAGACGATTATATCACAGCGTTAAAAAATCTTAGCCTATCCTGTGAGTTGAGCGACTTACGTGATAAATTAGTCAGAGATATTTTCTTATGTGGCTTAAGCCAAAATTTCATACATATAAAAGAGAGACTGCTTTCTGAAGGAAATATCGAATTAGACTAAGCAGTGGAAATTGCAAAAAATTTAGAACTAACTAAATCACTTGCACGGCAGGTTCAAGAAGGTATAGCGTCATCATCTTATTCTGATAATGCAGTTATTGGAGCTCTTCATAAGTAAAAATCAAGACCAACACAGTCATATTCTCCAATGATGAATAAACATCAACATCATACTTATTCAAAGTCACAAATCCAGATGCAAAATTTTAGTACACGTCAACCACACCGAAACGATCAACAATCAAGTCGAATTCAGACAAGCAATTCAGCGGGATCAAACAGTCGTCATAGTACACCATTAAACCAAGGTAAATGTCGCAATTGTGGTCAAACACACAGATTTAGGTGCCCTGCTCTGGGAGTTATATGTCACAGCTGCCACAAAAAAAATCATTTTGCATCAATGTGCCGATCATCACTCATGGTCAAGAGTATTGATTCACACAATATCAGTAATCAGCTACAGTCAGACGAGACTTTGTTTTTGGGTTCATTGACTTGTAATAGTCTCAACAGCAGCACAAGTTCATGGAATGTCGAATTATTTATCAACGGCCTAAAGGTTATTTGTCAACTCGATACGGGAGCACAACCGAACGTAATGAGCTTATCGCAGTTCAATCAGCTGAAATCTTCAGTTTTACAACCATCCACAACTGCGATATTGACATTTAGTGGAGAACGGCTTCCTTAATGGGTAAATCTAAAATTAAGTGCTTTTATAATAATAATTCATATTATATAACCTTGTATGTCGTAGATATTAATTGTCAAACAGTATTAGGTTTACAGACGTGCACTGAAATGCATTTAATTGCAAAAGTTAGTGAAGTGAAATGTATCGTAAGCAATGAATCCAAAGTTATAGAACAATTCAGTGATGTTTTTAATAGCATTGGATGTCTCCAAGAAAAGTGTCATTTAGAAGTCCGTCCCAATGCATCTCCAGTTATTGTGCCTCCCCAAAGAATACCGTATAGTTTAATTAATCCCCTGAAGGATGAATTGTCACGTCTTGAAAATATTAATATCATCACCAAAGTAAGTGAACCTACTGAGTGGGTAAGTCCAATCGTAATTGTTAAAAAAACGATCTGGGAGTTTGAGAATTTGCCTTGATCCGCGTAACCTAAATAAAGTAATAATGCGTTCACATTTTCAATTCCCAAAATTAGATGATATCAAAGCTCAGTTGTGTCATGCGAAAGTTTTCACATCTTTGGATGCAAATTCCGGATTCTGGGCAATACCACTTGATGAATATTCTTCTAAGCTTTGCACTTTCATAACCCCGTTCGGTAAATACAAATTTCTTCGATTACCAATGCGGCCCCAGAAATTTTTCATGCCAAAATGATAAGCTTATTCTCAGATATTCCAAATTTAATAATTTATATCGACGACTTTTTAATTTTCGGTAGAACTAAAGTTGAGCATGACTCTACATTAAGGCTAGTACTTGAAAGATCTAGGAAAGTTGGCCTTAAATTTAATAAGTCAAAATCTAAATTCAGTTTAACTGAAATCTCATATTTAGGACATATATTTAATAAAGATGGAGTTCGTCCCAATCCAACGAAAATTGAAGCAATATGCCAAATGCCACGTCCCAATTCAGTATCTGATCTACAGAGATTTCTCGGAATGGTAAATTATTTAGGAAGCTATATTGATAATCTGTCGTCAAGAACTAGTCACCTACGAGAATTATTAAAAAAAGATGTATTATGGCATTGGTATGAGACCCATGATAAGGAATTTAACAATCTAAAACAAACCCTCACGAATAGTCCCACACTCACATACTTTAATCTTAACAAGTCAATTACTCTAAGTACAGATCCCTCTAAAAATGCAGTTGGAGCTGTCATAACACAGGACGGAAAACCAATTGCTTATGGGTCTGCTACTTTGACGGAGTCACAGAAGGGCTTAGCTCAAATTCAGAAGGAACTTTTCGCAATGTTGTATGGTTGCACGAAATTTCACCAGTATGTTTATGGCCATACAGTCACAGTCGAAACGGACCACAAGCCCTTAGTGTCCTTATTTTTAAAACCTCTTTACAAAGTTTCCCCTCTCCTACAACGAATTATGCTCAAGCTCGCAGCATATGATTTAAAAGTTAACTATAAACCAGGTAAACACTTATATATTGCTGACACACTTTCTCGTGCACCTTTATCAAGATTTGCTTTACCGGAGATAGATGAAGAAACTATTCTGAATTGTAATCTTCTCACTTCATCTCTATCTGTAACAGAAGCTAGACTAAATGAATTTAAAACAGCAACCAAAAATGATCCAGTATTATAAAAACTGAAGAAACACTTTATCGAAGGATGGCCTAACCGTAAAGATCAACTCGATGAAGATGTTCGACCTTACTTTAACATACGTGACGAAATCTTTTCCTTCGATATCTTGCTATTTAAGTCTCAAAGTTTAATTATACCTACCTCATTACGCAAAGACATATTACGTCGAAAACATGAAGGATATTTAGGTATCGAAAAGTGCAGAAATTTAGCCAGACGGGTTGTATATTGGCCAAACATAAATAACGATATCTTAAATCTTGTCAGTAATTGTGAAGCATGCATACGTCATAGGTCCAATAATCAAAAGCAACCGTTGAAACCACACGACATCCAGGTATTTCCATGGTACAAAGTAGGCATTGACTTATTTGAATTTAACAAATGTACATGTCTACTTGTTGTCGACTACTATTCGTCGTATCCAGAAATTGCTTTGCTTTCTTCGGGTTACAACACAACTTTGGTTTTAACACAAATAAAATCGATTTTTGCTCGTCATGGAATACCACGCATAATGATAACTGATAATGGTCCTCCATTCAACTCTGCCGAGTTTAAAAAATTCAATAGTGATTGGGATATAGAGCATATCATATCCAGCCCTTACCTTCCACGATCTAATGGCCTTGCAGAAAGAACTATAGGCTACATTAAAAGAATTTTCCAGAAGTGTCTCGAAACAAATTCTGACATATATTCCGCGCGCTACTACAATATCGTACAACACCAAATGCAAGCGGATTGTCTCCGGCTGAGCGTCTCATGTCGAGACAGCTTAGAACTAAACTACCCGCAAAACAAAACGTCCTAAAGCCCGAATTAGTTAATACCAAAAATTATTCAAAACTTTTTCGAAACAAACAGTCAAAAATGAAACTTTATTATGATAGGCATACAAAATCTTTAAAGCCACTACAGAATGGAGAGAAAATATATTATAAAAGATCACCTACTTCAATATGGTATCCAGGCACTGTCTTAAGTCATTGCAAAGAGCCTAGGTCCTATCTAGTTACAGATGAAAGTAATGGTACCATATTTCGTCGAAATCGCGAACACATTTTAAATAATACAAACAACGATCCTAATGCACATAAGAATAATACGGAACAACTTACACCAAGTTTATTAAATATAAGTTCTTATAGATGCGATCAAAGAATATCATCTGATACAAACTCTAATACTAATATTACGAATCAGCCAATATCAAACGTTGACAATCAATCTAATCCCATGGGCTCCAATGGGAGATAGATTAACCTACCCGTAAACGATCTAAAGACACTTATCTTAGGTTAAAGACACAATATGTATTAACTGCAGTAGCGTCTCAATTTTGAATTAAATCTTATATAGTACCTTTGGAGATTGCTGTGAATAATATTAATAACTATTATATATTTAAAAACAAATGTATATAGCATAATATTGATAATAAGTATGAAGATTATTTTTGTATAAAGCATTAGACATACCTCATAATGAAATCATATACTAATGAATTACAAGTAGAGGCTTCTTACAATAAGTTAAATTTACAGAATGAATTTAAACCGAAACTTTGGACTTAGTTAAGTAAAGTTAAAAAAAAAAAAAAAAAATTGTTAATTGTTTTGAACGGAAGATGTTGTAATATATTAACAATAGATATACACTATTACAGCCTTAAATTTGAGTACAGTCATACACGTAAAGGCACGAAGCCTGAATAAGTATAGCGACTCAGTGCACAGTCCAGTCAGTCTATATTAGTCACTCGATATTGTAACTTGTGTATTTTATAGGTAGTAATATTTTTAATAAAGTAAGATTATCGTGAGGTCATATGTTTTCTTATACACTCCATCTTCAACACTAGTGATCTCATGGACTCATGTTTCCAATTTAAAGTTCTAAGGTATACAAACTACGACAAACATAAGACATGAACAACAGTATCCTCTTCTCCCACAATTTTTATCATTTTTTTCAATAACCCTATCCTCATCCCAACAATCAAATGCTATGGTGAAAAGAAAATGAAACTGCAAATTTAAAAAAAAAACAGTTAAACAAGAAGAAAAAAAAACAAATTTTTATAACTAATGTTTAGGTAATATGTATATGTATAAAGAAAAAAAAACACATTCTGGAAGCTAGAATAGAATGACTTTTATTTGAATATACCTACTTCTAAAAATAAATAACTACACTAATAAAATAATAAGAGGAAAACATAATTGAGAAATATAAAAGAAAAGAAAAAGGAAAAGAGAGAAGTAAGAATAAGAGGAGCAAATGGTATTATAATTATATACATATCTATATACAGGGTGATTCTGATCAAGATACCTTCCGGTATACCACGCGATTCCTTGAGGTAAGCTGATCAAAAAATTGTCCCACATAACCCCCCCTAGGAACCTTCCTTTAGGAGTGGTGGCCAGTTGAAGATTTCGCCAAACCCTGATGGGAATAAATGAGTATAACTTTTGAACCACACTATAGATTTTGGTTATTGTTGGCTTATTGAATATCTAAGAATAGTAGCTGTCAAAAAGTGTATTACTCTGTATTTTTTAATTAAGCATCTTTAAATTATTCTCAAATATTTTGAAAATTTTGATTTTTTTACACCCAAAAGTTTTTGAAATAAATAACGGTATGTATTTATGAAATTTGCGTGTAAAAAAAATCAATGTAATGTAATGTAATGTAATGTTAATTTTACCTGAAAGATTTTGTGTTTTTTATTAGTATGTATGTTTATTGTAATTATGGATATTATAATTAAATCACAGAATGAAAGTACATACTGTACCTGAAAATAAGTCTAGTCGGCCACCAAAATGAATAAAAATTCTACCGAAACATTTTGTTTACGAGCCTATGCTCATAAAAATTGTTGTCGCCCTCCAAAAGGAAAAAATTTCCAGTAAATTTCTAAGAAAAAATGGCGGCCTTCCCTACATCAGGTCGAGGCATCAGATTTTATATTCGAGTCACTGCTCTCGGCCTCGGCCAATGCATAGAAATTCGAAGGAAGAAATTTCCAAAAAAATTCTAAGAAAAGATTGTGGCATTCCCTTCATTGGGTCGAGGCAACGGTGATTTTGTATGGAGCGAGGCATTGGTGGCTTACCATTTGGGCGCGTCATCAAGTGCCAAGTCGAGGCATCGTCGAGGCATCGTTAATTTTATATCCTAGAAAAGCGTTGCATATTTTTGTTCTACGTGTCCAGTCTTTGTATGTTAATAGTTTGTCTATGTCATTATATTATTGAAACAATTTTGTGAATTACGAGAAAGTGGAAGTTATCAACAAAAGAGTAAATTTGTTAACTAACTTGGAAATAATCAGAGAAAGTAGCAATAAATTGTTAATAAAAACTAAATAATTTCTAAATTAAAGTTTGTTTTGCTAATCATATCTCAAATCCTTCAAAATAATTAAGGGCGGGTGCTCTCATCCCCGAACACGGCACTCGGCCAATAACATGACCTTATTTCCGCAATATTTTTTTATGATAAATATATTATGTCCACTGGGTTAGCTTCTGTTTCATGTCATTGTTTATTTTTTAATAAATGTTTGTCTCAAGAAAACTTTTTGTGAGAAACATTTCCAGTTTGTCAAATTTTTTACGATTATTTCATTTTGATTTCATTTCGTTTAGGTTTATGTCAACTGGGTTTGCTTCTGTTTCATGTCATTTTTTATTTTTTAATGAATATTTGTCTCAAGGAACTTTTTTTGTGAGAAACTTTTCCAGTTTTTCAAATTTTATACGATTATTTCATTTTACCTTCATTTCGTTGTTGTATTCCTCTAGAGATAATACTTGTCTATCTGAATTGTGAATGAGAAGCAGGTGGATGTCTTTATGTTCAGAATATTTTTTTGATGCTTACTAACTACTTTTCTTAACGTAGAAGCATTATGCGGATTTCGAAATATTTCGCAGTATTGAATTCAAATGACATCATCTGCGAGTTACATTTGTAGAAAATAGGCAAGCTCGACCCAAGATACAAATTTTGAATAACATCAGCCATGAAATTCACATAATAAATTTCGAATTAATAAAGGCAGTAAGAAATAACCAAAACCTGGATGCATGGGAATCGTTATTTATACATAAGAATTCACTTCAGTTAATGAACACTAGAGAACCTCCTATCGAAAGTAGACTATTTCATCTCTTGAACACAAATCATTAACATTGTTATCATTCGCCCATCACTTTTGTTAACTGATAGTTTATAACGTATATAAACGTATTGCATTATTGAATTTTGGGCACTGTTTAGCTTCCCATTTTAACATAGTCGAGTAGTCTAGCTATGCATAGTTTGAAAATAAAGATATCTGAAGATGGTAGCGTGGCTACCGAAAACGTTTAAATAAATCAAAAATAGTGGAACAATAAGAAGACTTTTATTCACAAACTGATAGAATTAAGGTTATTAGAATTTTCCTTAGGTTGAAAAAATTTCCAAAGCAATTTTAAACCTTTTCTACCAAAAATTAAGGAAATATATAAATGTAATTCGAGATTGATGAAAGAAAATTTTCATTCATAAAATAGGAATATTTCAGGATGACTCTGCCCCTTGCCAAAGAGCTCGTTCGGTTAGTACCAGCTAGTTTTATAAAGTTGTTCTTTTGCAAAAAGTAAGAATATCACGTTCTGTATTTACAGATTAAAGATATTAAAGAAATTATGGGTACAGAATTCTTGCCGTGGTCCGGAAATAGTCCAGACCTAAATCCGATTGAAATATCTCGGTTATTGTGGGCTCAAAAATCCGGGAAAAAAGCTCAAAACAATCGCAGAGAAGAAAACTATAGAAAAGGTTTGGTACGAAGATATAAAGCAGAATACCATCACTACTTTATATGAATCGGTTAAAAGAAGAATCTGTGCAGTCATAAAAGCCAGGGGTGGAGTTACTTAGTATTAATAATAATATTATGGCTAAATAAGTGAAAAAATATTGTCTTTTATGACACATTTTATAAATAAAGAAAAACTAGCGCATTTACACACCTTTATTTTTTTCTTTTAATGTAAGAATTTACTAGTTCTGCCAGTGAGATCAAGGAACGCTTTGTTATAATAACGAATGATCCTTATCTGTTTTTTTCTTAAAATCGTTCATATACAGGGTGTCCCGTAAGTGGTGTCATATCCGAAGGTTGTGGATAGATCATGCTTAGACGAGCAAAAAATTGTACGTTTGGGTGGGGGTAATCCTAACGGGTTCGGAGATAACGGGACTTTAAGATATTTCGGTATGTTTTTATAGATCACCCTGTAACTTCTGAACGTTACACCCTATGATAGCGATTTAAACTTTTTTTTCTTAATCCTCTGCGTTTTGAAGTTAAGGCTCAACAAAGTCAAAATTTCGGAATTTTTACTCGTTTTTTTTTTAGTTAACTACTATTTTTATAAAAAAACGTCATCAATACTAATTTTTCATATTGGATTTAAGAGACCCAAAATCTTGGCTTTAAAATGACCTATCACACTCTGTATCTAAAATGTAACCCTCTTTTCTTAAGCATATCCATCAACATCCATCCGTAGCCTTCGGATACGACTCCCCTTACGGGACACGCTGTATATTGTATTATATAAATTTCATCAACAAAATATTAGAACGATTTCCTATTACTGCGAAAAATTAAAAAAAAATTGACAAGAATAAGAAACTGAAGAGTGCGCAAAATTTTTTGGCGGTGGGTGCTATGTACTCATTGTATGCAGAGCTTCATAGCCTTTTCAACGACAGCTCGACCAGCCCCTTACTCCTCTCCACTCAGGAGTTATGATGGTCTAAATGAAAGATAATTTATTCCCTTAGTGACTGAAAAGACGTCATTAAAAAAACAAAATTGTCTAATTTCGGTATGCCCTGAGTAGATTATCAGCTAATAACTATTTAATGGCTTCAGTGAGTACATAAGTATAATCGGTCAAATTAAAGCGGAGAGTCCATAGTTTACAGTTTTTATACAAAAAAAAAAAAAATTATAAAAAACAGGTGTCAATAAAAAGGCAAGAAAATCCGAAATTCTTCCAAAAATGTTTTTTTTTCAACGGTTGGCATTTTGTTATTCAGTGGTTTTTTGGAAAACGGAAACCCCCAAATTTTATGTAGTTTAATCATTTTCAGCCCTCTGTTTTGGATGAACTGGCAAAACTGTGCAGCTAGCTGCGCAGACCAAAACATGCCGTGCATGATTTTGTTCGATGAGAGCCAAGTTGGATTTTTTTATAAATAAAATTGGAATTTACTCTCCATCGATAGAAGAATAAAATACGTTAAAACCCCACTTCCAAAAGTATTTATTTTATGTAAAATAAATTCCAAAGTTCATGGATTTTTTATGCCTATGACGGTAACCTCCCCTTAAATAATGCTGAATTAGTTATCCAATGGTGAGTTCATATGTTTTAATTTCTCCCAGGTTGCATGATAATACTAAAACTATGTTAAATATTCTGTGTAACAAAACAGATGGTCTTAAGGTGACCTTAATGCTCAAAGGTTGGTTCCTAAAATTCACGAATTTAGAAATATTTTCCTCCAATTGCTCCTTAGATGTTATTTGTGTCTTAGAGAGAGGCTCAATCTGATGATTCTAATTCTGAAGCTGAGTAGGTATATGTATATTTGTTGAAATTCAGGTTAACTCTGCTAAATACTTGGATTTGTGTACAAGCCGCCAAATGTTTGCAATACTACCACTTTGGAATCTGTCCTTTCTTGATTTGGACATCTATACTCACATATAATTATTTCTGGCGACTTTATTGCGAATTTGCTTGGACGCAGTACTTTAGCTACTGCATTAACTAACATGATACAAGCATTTGGTTTAACACTACTACCCCAACACATTTTACATCTAGGGGAGAGAGGGTCAGAACGGACCATCTAAGAAATTAATCCAATTAAATCTAGCTTTATGCACGAAATGGCCGCCAAAGCAATTTAGAAATTTGCATTCATGCTTTGTCTACAACATAAGGCTTTTAAATGCATACTGACTTGTTTTTTACATTAGTATAAAGTTATTTTGCAGAGGACTGCAAAAAAATGCTAAAACTAAAAAGTTATTAACAATTAAAAGCGCATGTATTTTACAGACGTTTTTAATTTATCTAATGAAATAAAGTAAATACTTGGAATTCATAAAAAAGTAAGAAAAACATTAAATAAATACAAAAAGAAACATAACAAAAACAAATCTTTTAGTTCGTTCTTAATTTAAAATGAAAGGATAATGGAAAAGAAAATAATATATCTTATAATTTGCATTTGCTGCAAAAAAAGAATTCATCTTGTTCTTCGTAACCAGCGCAGCCCGTGACAATATAGGGACAGTCGTCGTCTGTATCAGTTTCGCTTTTGGGCTTAGATTTCTTTTCCCGCTTCGGTATTGTTTTCTTACTATTATTTTTATTAGTTTTTAGTTTATTTATCATGTCACTTTTGTATGGACTTGAAGTCAATATAGCTGCTTTACCTTTTGCTCGTTTATTTGGTTGGGTTGCGGTAACAGGAACTTTTGGAAGTGGTTGTATTCCTTTTGGAGATACTACACTAAATGTGCTCGGTCTTGGAATTAAAGGAGGAATCCGAGGAACGGTTGCAGAGGTATTTGTCGATATATCGGGTACTACATGCTGTTGCATGGAAGTTACAGTGTTAGTGGGCGAATCCGCTACTACGTGTTCGGGTGTCAGAGTTACATCCGTAACCTCAGCAGAAATAAAGTCTTCATCGCCAAAGACATTGGGGACTCCTGGATATAATTCTATCTTTCTGAAATCGCTGATAATGTTGTTTTGTGTGGTCGCTTTTAGATATGCTTCACCGAATAGTCCCCCAATTTGGAATTGGGTCATTATTCTACCAGGATTATTTATCCAAAAATTTCTCACAAGATTGAGGGAAATAATTGTTCAGTGGCCCCATGAATGATACATCTAACGGCTGTAATTTGTGGGTGCAGTGCGGCAGGGTTATATTATTTGCAACAGCCAGTTCCAAAAATTTTATATTTTTAGTATTCGTCACATGACCATCTAATATAAGCAAACATGGATCATCCGGTGTTGGTTTAGTAAATCGAATAAAGTGGCGAAACCAATCCGTAAATATTTCAGTTTGCATCCACCCTGATTCGTGACAAGCAAAAGTTGATCCTGGTGGTGTTCCGTCCATTAATTCAGGTTTCTCTTTCCTGGAAATAAAATCATCGGAGGCACATAATAACCAGAAGCTGACGCGCAGATAACTGCCGTTGAAAGTACACCCCTACCCGAAGATGTTAAGGTACCAACTTGTTTGCGGCTTTTGAGAGCTAATATCTTGGAAGACTTAGTTTGTACCTAAAATAATAAAAATATATATCCAGAATTAGAAAAAATTAGCAACAAATTAGAGCACTACCGTTGTAATCCCGGTTTCATCCACATTTAATATTGTTGGTGAATGAAATTTCTTCTCGTCGTTCATTTCCTTATACAATGCAAAAAATGCAGTAATTATAGGTCGGTTGAAAGACTGATCGTTTAATTTCGACTGGTTTTTCTTTTATAGGTGCGATCCATCCTGCAGGTACATATAATAAAAACTGCATCCTAAGGTAAAATTTCAGTGGTACGTAAGGGGACAAGACGGAGTCAGAGTCCTGTCAGCCAGATAACTAACAACAAGCGCGCACGCAGAGGTGGAAACTCCAAAAAAGGATCTGAGCTTGTAGATCAGCAAGTCATGCGGAATGGAGTCAAAGGCTTTTTTAAGATCCAAAAGCACAAGTATTACTTTCTTTCCATCGTCGCAAAACCCACGAATATCGCTCACCACTTTACAAGTGCCGTAGTGGTAGAGTGCTTGCGTCTGAAATCCGACTGATGAACTAACATCATGCCCTCGGCGTCAATGTGTGACTGTATTTGATCCCTGATAATCACCTCAAACAGCTTGGAAATAGCAGCCAATATGGAAATGGGTCTCCAATCTGATAGCGATACGGGTGAAGAGAACTTGGGGATAGGAGTTATCAACCCGGACCTCCAATATAGTGGAAAATGTGATTCAGTGAGTAGTCTCTTGAGCAAATGAGTGATTTCGGGGAGAATGTATGGAATAATAATTTTCAGAAATCTGACTGGAACCTCGTCGAGTCCAATCGCATTTGATTTGACGTGATGAAGTGCATCTATGACTTCCATTTCGTAACAGTTTCTGAAGGAGAACCTGGAGGGAAAGGGTTGAGGACCAGACGAGGAGGTCATAGATGGCCTAGGAGGCAGAAAGTCGCTTCCGCAGGTAGAATCCCGTAAGGAAAGCGGAGCAAAGGAGGAACAGAGAAAGTCCGCAAAGCCGTTGGGATCTATATCAGCGTGGACCTTAGATCTAGAAGTGACTCCCAGGTTTCGAATCTTCTTCCATTTAAGCTCACCCTCGAAACTGCTTTGAATGAGTTCCCTGGTTTTGGAACGTTTCAGGTAATCAGCTTTTCTACGATTCGACGACATTCAGAGCGACTAATTTCGGACTTGTATCTCTTCCATTGTACATATGCAATGTCACGAAGTTCGCAAAGGAGGGCAACATCCGGTCTGCTAAGAACTCTCGAGCTAATGTCTTTAATCTGAACGGTTTTGAGAGGAACATGTCTCTGAAAAAGGGATCTGACTTTATTTGAGAAATGCAGACCCGCATCCTCTGGGTCAGGTAGAGAATGCAAAGACGACCAGTCCATTCTATTAATTATCAATTGAAAGAGCTTCAGGTTGTAGAGGAGAGAAATTGCGGAAGGTGATCCAGGAACTAGGAGGCTGGCATGGAAGATCAAAGGAGGCGAATATTATCTCGTGGTCAGAAACACCCGGATATTGGCCAGAGATCTGAAGAGGGAAGTTTGGTGAGGTGATAAGAAATTCCAGCGTAGTGGCAGAAGAGGACCCGTGCAGCTCACGCTCAACCAGTAAGCCTTCCAAATTTGTCTTAAGAGAGGAATTACCACCCAAGTCAATATTGAAATCTCCCCCAATGACAATTCGGGAGAATTGTTCACTGACCGAGTCTAGTTCCCGATTCAGAGCGGAGAGCTGATAGTCAGAGAACGTCGACTCCCTTCTATAGACCACTATGAGAGCAATCGGGTCTAAATGCGAGTTATTATTCCACATTTTCACTGCGAGCACTTCCCAACTATTCTCTGAAAATTGAAAGACAACACTAGAATGGAACGAGTTGGATATGTAAATGGCCACGCCCCACTCCTATTATCAGTTCGATCTAATCTATGTACTCTAAACCAGCAATTTCTAACATCTTGGAGGTATGAAATGATTTTGTCCATGTGTCAGATTAAAAGAGCACTGGCGTTTCCAAGGGTAGCGAGCTGCCTAATATCCGCTAAGTTCTTGAGAGTAGATCGTGCATTCAGCGAGAAGATATTGCAGTTCGTGGGTTGCAGGAAGCTGGGAAATGTAGAACGAACGGGAAGAATATGATGCATTAGAAGTACTTGAATGGAGCCGTGAACTAGTAATTAATTAATTAATAGCTGATATAGATCGGATGTGAGGCGCTCCCACCGGGTATCAGGTGAGCAGTCCGCAGATAGCCTGGTTATGTGTATCTTACGATTTCTGGTGGCCACTTGTATTACCAATTTATTGCGTTTGAGAAGTAGAGCCTTGTGCAACAAATCGAGTTCATCAGTATCGAGGTTTTCGTTAACAAACACTCTGACGGACAAAGAGTCGGGAATGATGGAGTTAAGAGTCAGAGGCGCAGTTTTGAGTTGCCGAATGTAGGCGTTAAAAAATGTTTGGCAATGCTCCTCCTTAAGAAACTTAATATAAAATTTAGGTCTGCTGTTGGATGAAATCGTATTAAGAGATTTCAGATTGAAGGGAGCCGTATATTCGATGCAAAGAGCTGGAAGAAGAAGTTCATTTTGAGCAAAAGATGCTTTTGGTAGATTGGTGATGATGAGTGACCTTTTTTCTCACCAGCAAGGGCTTTATCTTTGATGATGCTTATGTCTTTTTTTTAGTTTTGATGTGGTCTCTAATATGGAAACCACACCCTTAGGAGTTGAGTCTAGTTTAATAGATAAATCTTTTAACTCGTTTTTTACGAAGCTGAGTGTGGAGGCTGATCCAGGCACCTTCCTGTTAACAAGATGATGCTCCTTGGCAAAGCTGATGCAACCTTTGCAAACCCAATCTATAGAGGTTCCTTGATAATGCGATAGATAATCGGAGACTTCAACTGGAGCACACTCGATGTGAAAAGATCCTGCGCAGGCAGCACAATAGATCCAGCGATGGCTTTGCGATTTATTGTTTTATTCTTGCTTATGGGAATCTTAAGGTTTCCAGTAGCGGGATCTACTAAATTACAAAAACAACAGCGAACAGTCTTGTCAATGCCTTTATTGTTAGCTATGATCAATAACTGCTTGTCGTTATTCACGGTCGGCTAACAATGAGTCAGAAGAATCGGGTCAGAGGGGATTCCCTTTTGGACTAGGAAATATTTGTAAGTCTTTACTCATTTTAACTGCTTTCCTCGTTTGTTTTTTTATGGATATGGTTTGCTGGTCAGAGGTTGAGGAAGAGTCAGATGGACCAACACTACTCGCCTTTTGAGCTCTGGTAGAAACCATTGATATAGCTTTACATAGTTTTAAAGCTGAAATAATGGAGTTGTAAGTATAATTGAAAGCAGAACCCACTCTTGAATGCGCTCTGAGCAATAGCTGAGGGATAATAGGCGCAAATGCTAATGAGCCGTCAATTGTATAAATCACCAGGATTGAGCATCAAATTAAAAGTAGACTGTCAGTTGGAAATTTAATTTTAACTATGATCACCTGGTTGACGCTAGCGAGTCAAATCATAGAGTTTTTACAAATGTGCACCGTCTACTTTCCACAGAGGGCCGACTTCCAAACCAAGTACATGGTGAAGGAACAAGTTCCTTACCTTACAAGGACGTAGTACTTCAAGCAGTTGAAGAAGACCCAAGTACTTCGGTACGTGCAATCCAGGAAAGCACAGGAGTGCCTTAAAGTATAGCTCATCGAATTTTACAAAAACATGAGCACCAGAATTACGGAAGCAGTTGAATTTGTCAACAACGGAAGATTGGCCGTCTGATAACCCGACCTTTTTTTAAGAAGATGTCGATGCTGAAGGAAGGCAGTTTGAACATCTTTTGTAAATAATAAATCTTAGCATCCAAATAATTGGTGTTTAATTTTAAACTTAAGGAAAATTAGTCCTAAATTTTACAAAAAGTTAGCATCTCTAACTTGAAAGCGTCACTATCTGTCTCACTCACACTTCATGTAATGACTCTCCGTCTCACTCAAACTAAAATCTTAAAGTTACGGTCTTACGGCAAGCTTTGGGTACACTAGAATCATTTTTAGTAGGTAAAAAGATATTTTTTAAAACTGGGTTTCTTGAAGAAAAAAATTTTTTTTCCCGTAATCTAAGAAATAATGTAGCAAGTGTTATACCATTTTAGAATCCATATTAAATGGGTTAACTTTTAAAGTTACTTGCCAAACTGGCGTAGTACATTTTTTTTTAGTAGAGTCAGGGTAAAGTTGGGTGAAATATTAATTTTCCATTCTTGGTTCGGCAAAATGTGACATTTTCTTCCAAGCTGGAGCAGTTGGCGTAGAATTTAAAGCAACGGGTTACATAAGCACTATTCGGGATTACATAAGAAAAATAAAATTGGAAAAAAGTATAGATTAGTAGCAACAGGAGCTAAAAAACCATCACAGGGTGTACATTTTCTCGAAAACAAAAGAAATGTCTATAATTTAAAAAATACATGACTTACTAACTATTATGATTTGGTCTATCACTCGATTCCGGCTTGACGTCGACTTACGGGACACCCTGTATATGTATATAAATGGACACATCCTGCTACCTCACCTGATTTGTAATCTGCAACTATTCTAAATGAGTAACTGGCATCGCGTTCATATAATAATACTAAGAAAAGATGTGAATTTTTTTGAGGATCTCCGATCAGTGAGAAAAAACTACGAAACTTTGTGTTAGTCAAATTACCCGACGTTTCGACTCTGAGGGATCTGTAAAATACATTTATTCGTCTAATATATTGAAAAAAAGTTGGAATATAAATATATTAAATGTTTTGAATTACCTCTAATACTATGTGAACAAAACTATTTATAAAAAATTACGAAAAACACTGTGTAATAAATTAACCGACAAAAAATAAATAAATTAACACAAACAGATAAGTACGTTTTAAAATTAAAGACTAGAAAAGTACTGAGCTGCATCAGCTGTTTTTGAATGTTATGTTGGCTGTGGTGTCGTGTGTGCTGGTGTGTGTGCTCGTTGGTTTGTGTGAGTGGTGTTATTGTGGATTTCTTGGCTTTGATGTGTGCTTCTTTGGTTGTTGTGTGCATGTCCGTTAATTTTATTTAGAACTAACACCATACACAAGCCCACATTTATCAAGAAATCCGTGGATGACATTATTTGCGCAATCCCAGAACAACACACAAATGAACTACTGCACAATTTCAACGACACTGACAACAATTCAAAGTTCACTCTAGAAATAGAAAACAACAACAAAAGTCCATTCCTGGACATGCATATCATTAGGACAGAAAACCGAAAGATCATTACGGATTGGTATTGCAAACCTTGCAGCTCAAACCGCATGATTAATTATTTTTCTAACCACCCACCTGCAACAATTATCAGAACCGCGTTTTGCACCAGGCCAAATCGACATCTATTATTAGAAAACAGCTTCGCTTGAACCGGCAAAATTTAAGGTTAATTGAATTCTAATTAAATGCTGAAAAACTGATTCGTTTTGTCAAAAAGAATCACATTTTAGCAATACGCGCAGTAGCAGAACCGCTTTTTGCAAGCAGAACCAGACCAAATCGACATCTATTATTAGAAGACAGCTTCGATTGAACCGGCCGAAATTAAGGCTCCTTGAATTCTAATTAAATGCTGAGAAACTAATGCGATTTGTTCGTGGAAATTCGTTCTTAGGGCTATTTAGTGCAGTGGTGGTATTCTTTTATAAATTACCAACTCCAATATTCATGGCCTTTGAATGAATTCTGTCGTATCTTTAACTAAAATTATTTATATGTCGTGATACATTCCTATATACTATTTACATCGAAAATAATAAGTTTTATAAGTTTTTTTGCTTGGTTCTGCTAACTTTTTCTAAAGCTAGCAGAACCGTGATTTCTGGGAAAACTATGGGAGCCGTAAATTTTATTTTTGGGCACTAAATTAGCGTTAAATGAGCCTTAAATATACCACAATCTTAAAACCCGTTCTGCCATTTTGGTCTGCTGGCTTTAAGGACGTTGCTTTGTCGCTTGTCTTTTACGTAATTATTATGCTGGCAATCTGAAATCTTAGGAAATGATTAGAGGTAAAGGGTGTTTTATTGTTTAATCTTTTTATGAGAGAAAGCCCGCTAAGGTAGGTGGACTATCATATAGGTATCTTATTGCTAGTGGTGCTCCTGGGGTTGATTACTACTACGACCCTTCTATCTCACGTTATGGGACGATTACTACCACTCTGGACGATTTCTACACTCTACACTGGATATTTTCCTCCTTGCCAAGGATTTTTCCTGTCAATCTGGGGTTAAAGACTGAAGGTACTCTTCGTGGTCACACTGCTAACAATACTCTATGGAGTCCCCTCGTACTGACGCTGTCCAGTTCACTGTTCCGGTTGCCACGGGACTGGATGCCGCTACCGTACTACGTGCTAGATTCCGGTGCTATATGTAATTTTTCCTAATTCTTTTTGTGATATTTTGGTATGATGGTATACATCTTGTGTGGGGGTTATACTACTTTCGTAAGAGTATGGAGCAACACTCTCGTGAATAGGATGACTATAAGTATTAGCATAATTTGTAGGATTGTGCCTTAAAAAATTGTCCATTGGGGAATAGCTAGTGGCGTTATGAATGTAGTTGGTGGGTTGTGGAATATGAAAGAGTCCTTGTTGCAATCTTTCCATATCTAATGCACTTTGAATGAGTTTTTCTACTGAATCTTCATTTAATGTAAGTAGATTGGCACTTAGGTGTTACCACTCTTCACCGAAGCCATAGCAAAATCTACTATTTGTCGCTTCATCATATTGAAATTCTCAGCACCGTATTTACTCTGTTCTGCTTCGTTACATTGTAACAATAGGCATTTTAGCCTAGTTGTGAAGGTGTTAAATGACGCGTGCGGATATTGTCGGCAAGTAATTAATTTGTTTATCAGCTCATGGTATGTCTCACGACGTAAGTAATTACGATGACGTAATTGTTCAACCTCTTCAAATCTCGTGAGTGAGCTAGATGCAATTAGTTGGTCCGCATTTCCTCTCAATCTAGTAGAGAAAATTTGCATAAAAGCTGTTTTTCTTCTTCCGCCAAACACTGATGCACAAATCTGTCCAGAGAACAAGAGTACCATTTGTGCAGTTAGATTAACCACTTTTTCATAATTTACAGACATTTTGTATGTTTTATTTGGTTGCTCTCTCTGGGAAATATTTGGAGTGGCTTTATCACAATTAGGCGTGGTTAACAATTTTTCTGATATTAAGGCGTCTAAACTGTGGGTTCCTGGAAACTAATAAAACTGTGCCTTCTGAAACGTTTACCTGAACGGTGTTCAAGATACCAATTGATAGACGGTCTACTTTCGGGTGAATTTTGTGCTATTCTCGGGTTATCTGTAGGGATACCTGGAGCGCTTGTGTTTTCAAATGACAATGAAATAATTGCCGTCTCGCAATTGGAGCAAGAGAAGCTTCGGTTAGGTTTAGGCATGAACGTACACCCAGTAGAGTTAGTTTTCACCAACAAGAGAGAGAGAGGGAATTTTTTTTTGTTTAATAGGCGGTTTAACTACTTTTGTATAATATGCAGATTTCTTGACATTCTTGTGGAAATAAAATTTAAATGAAGATGTGTTTTGTCACTTTGTCACACTAATATTATTTATGAAAACGACGTAGCTATTTAACTTACGTAATGATAAAGATATAGGAGGAGGCGAAAAGTACCAGCGAATTTCCATCTTTAAATGCTTTATATTTTCTTAGCACTGTCCAAAGAAATTTCGCCAATCGCTTTTGCTTCCTTTACACAATTTTGGTAAAGACTCATGTATCGTGTTGGTAGCCTTAGTTTTCAGTGATGTTTCAGTATTCAAGTTGGTAGGTTTCTCTCTTCTTATTACTATTTTTTATCATTTTGGCATCCGTGCTTGTATATCTATTTCAAAAATTGGATTTTCTTCTATTGTTAAAACCAGTCTGGGTTTGGTTGACGAAAATCAGAAGTGTCCTAACGTCATGCCTTTGACGCCAGCTTCAATGGTAAGATGTTCTCACGAAAAGCTTCTATGTAGGTTCGAGGATCAAGGTTTTTCAAGTGTTTGAATTGAACTAACTTCCTTGATGCTACCGGCTACGACAAAATTGTTGAGTTTCTTTGGTACGTGCTATGGAACTAGTGATGTGTATTCACCGCGGCTTAGTAGTAGTATAGTCTCGGAAAAACGTAGTAGATTTACACAAAATGTAGTGAAACAATACTTTCATTTTGTAACAATAAAATATAATATTCATATAATTTTACAATGGTAAACAGTAAATAAAAACATGAATTCTATTCTTTAATATAACTTCAGTCAGAATAACATAATAACCCTTAAAAATATATTTTTCAATAATGGACTTTTAGGTGTATGCATGAAATATTGTCTATAGAATGGGTGTATTGTCAATAAAAAGTATGTTTACATTTTAATTAATATACTGTTAAGATAAACCCTATCTACAGCCACCTGTGAAAGCAAAGTTAAAGGATCTTACGATATATGTAACATATTTTTATGGCACGTCTCTCATTTTTTAACAAAACTATGTTTTATGTATTTCAAATTGCTAAAATAACGTATTAATTTGTCCGAAGGCTCATAAATAGGAGCTATTATTTACAAAAGCATGACATGACGTACAAATGCAAGGCAGCACAGAAGAAGGCGCTTGCTAAACTGAAACAAAAAACGACCCAATGGCAATGCTCTTTCCTTTGTTTTTTCATGAACTGTGGAAAGGAACTGCGATTTGGCAAATCATAATTGCTATTTATTTATGACTGAAATCTCAATTTGAATTTAGAGAATTAAGAGAACTATTTTTATTTTACACTCGCATTATTAAATGTAGTAAAGGAGTTTGCTACGTAGTAGAGTAGTAAAACACTAAATGTGAAGTAGATTACTATAATTGTAGTGAATACACATCACTGTGGAACAGCGTTGTCACAAAAAAATGTCATCGTGTACCACTTACTATACGAAAAAGTACCAAATGAGTCAAAAAAGTACCACATCCATTAAAATTAAAAGAGCTACACTAGACAGTACAGTACCTACGCTTACTCGTGTAAGAAATAGATGGATATATATAGGGAGAAGAACAAAGTTTAATAAAAACTATCGTAAAAATTTACGTTAAATCATTAATTAATTCATTCGGTGGAAAGAAATTATAGCAAATACTAGGTTTAATAATTTCTTTATAGGCCATTAAAGCATTTATTATTTTGTAAGATAAAAGATTTTTATTGTTAGTCTTAATATTATTTAAGGTGGAAAACACTCTCTCTGCAGAAGCACTACTATGAGGAAGGCTTAAAAGATGTAGAAAAAATTGTGCCATATTTGCAAATACCGGCTGATTCATTATGTTTTTCAAACTTTTTGCATTAGCCCAAAATTATGTGAAGTCTTTATCGTAAAATTACTCTTTAAATTAAATTCCATAAACTCGCGAAGCTCGGAAAAAAGTAGCTCAGTATCGCAATCGTATAGATTAGAAAATCGTTCAATTAAAGCTTTAAAATGTGATAGAACTTCGTTTAGAGATTTATTTAATCTGAAAAAATTAGATCATTAAATTCAAATTTTCATTTAATTTGAACACAAATTTCTATATAGAAATTCTGCACATTCATTAAAAATTTACCTTTCTCATCTACTTAATTCCGCACCTTTCAAACCAAAATAAATTTCGTTTATTAGCTCAAATTTTCAGGTAAAAACGTAATTTTACTTAAATCGATTTCCTGTTCAACACATTCTTTCTTTACGAAATTATTTAAAATCACTTTGTAAGAGCTACTTATA
This sequence comes from Dioctria linearis, assembly GCA_963930735.1. Lineage (NCBI taxonomy): Eukaryota > Metazoa > Arthropoda > Insecta > Diptera > Asilidae > Dioctria > Dioctria linearis. The sequence goes on along the minus strand of OZ005744.1, from coordinate 72,713,616 downwards.
TGTGAAAGAAGGTGTATTGATTTTGGGAAATTCTGCTTGAAAATATAAATTTAGCTTTTCTATGATTGACAAAATATAATCTAGAAAGTGGAAATACAAGTTGATCCCAGGATCACCTAACTTATTAAGGAGTTTTCCTCCATTACTAGATTTAGCTTCATATAAGTCGAACTAAAAAATAATATTTCAGTACATTCCAATTCTCCAAAAGACAAGGATAGCCACCGAGTAGGAATAATTTTTTTTTATTTTTATTTCTTTTAATATTAAAATACTTCTGAAAAACTTTTAATTAATTTTGCCTTTTGGGGCTATTTTGCAAAAAATAATATATTCCCTTTGCTAGCTCCTCGATTTTATTGGGAAGCTTCTCACAAGCACGTGAAATACAAACATGTAATGAACAAGTAATCGTAAAAATATATTTATTTGTTCTTTTAACCGAATTGCACACCACTCCTATTTCCTTGCATAACGCTTGACCGATCTGAGCCAAAACCGATTAGATTATATAAGGATATATTCAGGTTTTCTAAACAATTGACGATAGCATTCGTTATACCTTCTGCAGAGGAGTCAAGTATTTATATAGCCCATCATTTCTTTCCTTATCATAAAATCTTGCTAAGATAACTAAACATTTTATAAAAGATACATAAGTGTACTCATCCACTGTTAAAGAAAGTTTATTAGACTGTAATTTTTTCGCTATACTTTGCATATGGTTCTATTTTATTTATTAATACTTCAGTAGCTTTCGTTCTTCCACATTGTAGTTTTGCTGCAAATTTTGAATCCGGGCATATTTTCTTTAGAAATCCGGGTAGGTGGTCCATAATAGAAATTGTACTCCGTGATAAATGCTAGGCACTTTAAAAATGTATACTATTTTTCTCTTTTATTGGCAGAGTTTACAAAAACTTGCCTAACATCGAGATTGACTTCAATGGCTAAAAAACTTTTGCGATGCGTTTTCCCATTTTCGTGTCTTTTTAAGTGAGCTCTATTTTTTACTAAGTCCTTATCACATACAATGCAAATTGGCTTATTATTGGCGAATTTGAGCCAGGGAAATTATTCCAACCAACTTGTTTTAAACTCCGACATACAATTTTTTATTTAATAAATTAATTACATTCTTTACTTTGCTTTCTTGTAAGGAACATCTGTAACCGATGTGTTGCTGTTGCATGGGTCGAGGTCAGAATCAGGATACACTGATGATGAATTAATGGGCGATATCGATATCGTAGCCGAAACAATATCTTTTGTAGAACTTTAACTAAAAATCTAAACAAACAGAACTTAATTCCTGCTTACATATTAATTAAAAGATCCCATACTTATTTTTCCATAGCGGCAAAATATAAAGCGGGACACTTTTTATTAACACAAGCAGGCAGAGCAGAAGGCAAATGCACGAGGAAATTGCATACTTGCGCGCGGCACTTTAAAATTGGAATTGTTAAATAATCAAAAATCTTCTTCTTATTGTGAATGCATCTGTTTACACTCTATTTCGTTAATCTTAATAGCACCTTTATATTAAGTAAAAGAACAAATGCAAGTTATAATACAAAATGAAAATAATATAAATATGGGTTTGGCTAGAATGTACCATTTTCAAAGATTTCGTACCACACTGTACCAAAACTACTAAAATGTACCGCAATGGTACATTTGTACCATAACGGCAACGCTGGAACTGTAGCCAAGTACTCTCGTATGAGTACTTTACTCGTTGAGCTTCTGGGTAACGGCACGATTGTTGTAGGTAGGTACATGTGTGATTGTTGAAGTAGCTACCCAGCAGTGGTCGAAGTCATTGCTGACCTAGTTCTAGAAGTACATACCAGAGTCCCAACTAGTTTCAAGTCTGACTCAACTCCATGTATACAACTTATTACTTTTACACGGTGTTGTCATAGGGTTGTACCAGTTCTTCCCTGCTTGTATTACCAGTATAAATCCCAGAAGTAATTAACGGAAGCATTACCGGATTATTTCCTTTTTGCTTTTCAATATTAATTCTAGAAGATATTACTGGATTACTTTTGTCATGAAATTGTTTTAGAATCTTAAATCTGGTATTTAATGTCTAATCTACAATGCATGGTAAAACCACGTCGTCAAAACGACATGATTTTTGTGTTTGCTTCCCACTCAACCATTTGAAAATTCATGCTTGAAAAAATTTCTTCTCTCTTTCATTCATTTGACGACATGAGCACGAGCTTATGCAATGTAGTTAATCAACAAAAACGATGTAGTAATACCTCAGGTGTATTCAGCATAATTCAGAGCCATGTAGGGGAATTTAGAACAAAACAGCTGTAAACTGAAATTTGTACTTTCAGTCTTGAAAGCAATATTTTATATTATTCGACTTATCCCAAGCAATTTCTTAGTTTACTAAGTTTACTACATTATAGTGTAAATTATTCAGACCAAATACTTCCTTTGATGTAATTCTGCAATGAAATCGAGAAAGCAATTACATTTATGATAATTGACAGGTCAACAGCTGTTTAATTTGGCAGCTTACCACTGCTTACATATTTCGTATATTTATATGCATTCTTCAGCAAACGATATCGTTTTGATGACGTGGTTTAACCATGCATTGTAGATTAGGCATAATGATCTATTTTTACTTTAAGTGAGGAGTAGAAAAACACTAGAAGTACTGAAAGAGATAAAATAATCTTGAAGTAAATATATTATGTATTTTAAAAAGGGGCCGAAGTAAAAAGTTCATATTAACGAAAACATTCCCAAGTATTCCTAGTTTACAATTTAAGGAAATTTTTCCTGATGATAAAATCTTTTTTCTAATTGGCCATGTAACCCAAAAAATTTTAGGAACGTGTTTACCTTTTCAACCGCAAGTTTTTATATTGCAATGGAAACATGACTTATTGTTTACTGACCTATCAACAACCGTCATTATTATATGATAAAATCTGAAGTCATTCTATACTCAATTTCCCTTGTGTGAAAGCAAATTTGAAGTAGTTCTAGAGCTATTTCTGCAAAAAAAGGTGAAAACCCAATGAACGCGGCAGGCGTCGCGTCGCCTTGACAGTTCAATAGAATATCCGTGTTTAAGTTCGTGCTGGCCAAATGGCTGCCGCGCTTGCCGGATTCGGCGCGAAAGTAGAGCAAATTTCTAATTTTAACGCGCGGCAGACGCTTTGACAGTTCTTTTGATTGATTTTAAACTGTTTATATGCTTGGTAAGCTGCAAATGCAAGAACTGCTACATCTGATATATCCACTATTTCACTTTTAAATAATAACTCAAGCTTTTCTATCACTTTTTATTTTTGTAAATAAATCTTAAGAGTACCAACGCGACGGGTCCATTTGGTCTTGCAAAAATCCTACACGCGACTTCCGCGGAGAACTGTCAAAGCGACGCGATGCCTGCCGCGTTCATTGGTTTTTCACCAAAAGTGCTTCAAATCCGCTGCTGGGTAATGTAGCCTTGCTCCTGGTGTATGTGTTTTTGGAGTAGCTAAACAGCAGAGATGTGCATTTTTTATTTGAATAAAAATAAAAGATAAAAAACCGAATAAAATGAAAAATCGAATAAAAATTTATTTGATTACAAATATTATTCGTTATTTGGTGAATTATTCGCAAATAATTATTTGTTATTTGGTGCAAATTATTTGAGTTTCAAATAATAATTTTTTATTCGATCGTGTGTTATTTGAAAATCAAATAATTATTCGTTATTTGGTGAATTATTCGCAAATAATTATTTGTTATTTGGTGCAAATTATTTGAGTTTCGAATAATTATTTTTTATTCGATCGTGCGTTATTTGATAATCAAATAATTTCATTATTTGATGAATTATTTGTGATTTCTTATTCTTATTATTGTGATGGTTATTATTTGAATTTCAAACAATTATTTGTCATTCAGTTATTTTACGCTTATATCCTAATGACCTTGAGTAGACATAGATTTCAGTTCATATTTAGGAATTTTGAAAAAGAAACCTCTTCAGACAAATAGTCCACTCTAGTTGTATTCTCCTCGTACTCTATGTACCATGGCTTGAAGTCCCGGTATATAGACTCAAGGTATGACTAGTATCAAATCAACCACGGTCGGTCATCTTGGGCGTCAAGGCATCAGACGAATGTTAAAGATTTTTTATATTAATTTTCAGCGATCATGAACAATATATTAACACTTCAAAATAAATTAGTTTCTATAATTGCTTACCTGATTGCTTGCAGAAAGTATTGCATTTCTGACATTTAGCTGCCAGATCATCATAAATTTTCAAAAATATTGATATTTTTTACTATAATGTTATCTATTGTAATTTGCCAACACTGTTACCAAATAATTTTTCTGAATTCTTCATATAGTTGTGATGTCGTGACGTCACAACTCGAGTATTAAATAATTAGTAGGCATACTTGCTTACTCTGGCTTGAAGTAAAGTTTTCACTTCAATCGTATTGTCTTAAGCACAAACTCACTTGTTTTTTATTTAATTGACTCTGATTATTCTGAGTAATGAAACCCAATTAATTTACTTCAAACGCTTCACAAATACTTAATTGAACAAAATTATTAAATTCCTCTTAAACCTTAAATTAAATTAAGTAACGAAACACCTTGCGAAAACAAATGCGTGTACCAAGACTTAATTATTTGAAATTGGAACTAATGGACACCAAGAAAACATATATCCATAATCGAATGACAAATAATTGTTTGAAATTCAAATAATGACCATCACAATAATAAGAAATCACAAATAATTCATCAAAGAATGAAATTATTTGATTATCAAATAACGCACGATCGAATAAAAAATAATTATTCGAAACTCAAATAATTTGCACCAAATAACAAATAATTATTTGCGAATAATTCACCAAATAACGAATAATTATTTGATTGTCAAATATCACACGATCGAATAACGAATAATTATTTGAAACTCAAATAATTTGCACCAAATAACAAATAATTATTTGCGAATAACTTAAAATAAATTGATACTCAAATAAAAATTTATCTGAATAATTTTTTATTTGATTTTTTAAAAAAATCGTTATTTGATTGAAAATTTATTCGAATAATGCCCAGCACTGCTAAACAGCCTTGCTCCTAATGTATGTATGTTGGAGTAGCTAAACAGCTTTGCTCCGAATGTAAAACAACATGTGTTGCTAATTGAATTACGACTGTAACTGTTCTTTATTCCGAACGTACCACAATATTTATACAAAAATCTTACCTTAATTGCTTTATTATACATAAATATTTTGTAATGTACAACGCTAAAATATTTGTAACTTATTTTTATTACCTCACGGCACTCGCTGTTTTATGCGTACATATATAAATAACACTTTTGCTAAGTGCTTGCAGCTGACCATTATTACATCAGGTCATTCATGGTTTTCATATGAATACATACGTAAATATTAATTTCGCTAAACGCTTGTAGCTTGTTATTCTTTTATCATCATCATTTCTATACGTAAATACATAAATAACACACATGCTAAATGCTTGCAGCTGGCCATTATTACATCACGTCATTCATCGTGTACCATCAATTTGGTCACCTGATTTTACCGCTGGCGGAAGGCAAGGTTATCGTATTGCAGCGTGCGAGTTCTTGCTTGAGGGGTATTATGTCACTCGATTAACCTTCACTTGTTTCCTCAAGTGATTAAGCAATTGGTGTAGGTCAGTAATGAGTGAAATGAAATGAAAATCATGTAGGCACGTATGTATGTATTTGCATGCTAGAATTTCGTCATAGAACTTATTGATGTAGGTATGCATGTACATGATTGCTAGAATTTCTCACGAGATAGTATAGCTTGCATGCAAGCCTCCCTTCCAACTCGATTTTTAACTTGACAGCAGAAGACAGTTCGGTTGATGTCTTATCATCTTGCATACAAGTTCATTTAAACAAGTAAAAAACCTAATATTGGGCTAAGACCAATTCTTATGATACTCTAGACAAATGTCCGTATGAAATTTCGTATGGGCACCCATTTGAGCAATTTTGATTTTGTCAGTGGTTTTTCGCATATACTTCTAGAACAGTTCGTCGGACAGAAAAAATAATTATAACCAATTTTATAAGATTTCATATTCTGAAGACGTTTTTAGTACAATAAAAATGTCTTGGACTGATCGTTTTCACAGTATACGTAAAAAAACTAAATTTTTATATGGCAACACCAAGAAGGTGTTGCCCGATTTAGTCCATTTTTGATATTTAATTTGCTATTGCTACGAAAAGACAACGTACCAAATTTTAGCTTTATATGTCGACGTGTTCTCAGGTAGTGTTCAAATATATCTTGGAAAACGAAATTTTTGTATGGCAACCCTACGAAGGAGTTGCCCGATTTGTCTCATTTGCGAACTTAATTTTACTTTTTTTTTTAAAGTCCCTGTACAAAATTTCAGCTTCCTAAGTGTACGCGTTCTCGAGTTATCGTGCGCACAGGCAGACGGACGGACGGACATGCAAAAATGTTATTTTGATTTTTTATTTTTAATATTATGCGTGGGTGTCCAATCCATTTTGCTCTACCATCATTATTTCGAGGTGTTACAAACGGAATGACAAACTTAGTATACCCCTATAGATTTCATCTAGGGTATAAAAATGGCATTGAGACGTAGTCTTGCGTATATTGGGAAATTATAGCAATAAAGGAAGTAGCAGAATATTAAAAACCCAAGAAAACATGAAGAGAAAGGTGTTGGTAAATGATGTAAAGCAAATGATCTCAGAAAATCTCATTTTTCCAGAATAAATTTATCAAATTCTCTTAAGCATTTCTTTTCCGCCATCTTGAAAACTGTATTATATCAAATTACTATCACTTCAGCTGCCATGTTTTTTCATCATGCAAGTTCACTGAAAGCTGAGCTGCCAGCATGGCAGTAGAGGTTACACGTGCAAGAAGTATTGCATGCGAGATGTATTATTACGTGTAACTCTGGGGTTAATATCAGCGACTCCCACAAGGCCGTCATTTTCCTTGACAGGCTGAGTAATTCTTCCGATCTGGAAAATGAGACAAATCGGGCAGCTCCTTCGTGCGGTTGCCATACAAAAATTTCGTTTTCCACTATATATTTGAACACTGCGTGAGAACGCGTCGACCTAGAGAGATGAAATTTGGTACATGGTGTTTTCATTGTACTAGCAAATAAAATTTCAAAATGGACTAAATCGGGCTACTCTGTCTTGGTGTTGCCATATAAAAACTAATTTCGGTTTTTTACGTATACTTTGAAAACGATCAGTCCAAGACATTTTTATTGCACTAAAAAGTTCTTCATAATACGAAATCCTCTATATAATCATTTTTTCTGTGCGACCAACCGTTCTAGAAATATATGCAAAAAACAACTTCAAAAATCAAACTTGAATAGATCGTTGACCATACGAAATTTAATACGGGCATTCATCTAGCTAGGGTATCATAAGAATTGGACCAATTCTAGCTTTTTTACTTGCTTTATGTTCGCTTGAATGTGGATCGATAATTGTTGTTAGAGGCTCTCCGATAAGAAAATGTCCTGATGTTAGTGCCGTCAAGTCGTTAGGATCTGATGATAATGGAGTAAGCCTCGATTTCAGTTGCTGCTGTTGACAACTCTTCGTAAGTAAGAAAGGCTGATACTACAGATTTTTGTGGGGCGCTTGGCGGAATAAAATGAAACTCTATTCCCTTTTTGTGTTGAAATCTTTTCTTTGGCTTCACTGGGATATTTGGAGCTCCTGTTGTCGGTTTTTTGCTCCCATGAAATTGGTGGCGTTATCACAATACGGGTCATTGCAATACTCTCGTCTGGCGATGAAACGTTTAAGTGCGCCAAGAAACCCATCCATGGTTAAGTCGCTGACAACTTCAAGATGAGTTGCCTTTGTGACAAATCAGCAGAAAACTGCCAAATAAGTCTTTGGAGGGCGTTTTCCCCTTAACTTATAATGTGTCCAAATTGGGCCACAGATGTCTACTCCGGAGCTGATGAATGGTCTTGCAGGTTGGACCCGGGCTGCAGGAAGGTGTCCCATGAGCTGCTTCAGTAGCTTAGGTTTCACTCTGTTGTAGCGAATGCAATTCTGCACAATTGATCTATCACTTGCCTTTCCCTTAATTGGCCAGAATCTTTGTCGGGTAATTGCTAGCAGTGTTTGTGGACCAACGTGAAGATTATTGATGTGGATGCCAGTCATTAGTAACTTCGTTAAATTATGGAAATAAGGCAACAACATAAGATGTTTTGCATCGAACGACAAACTAATATGGCTCCTACTCTGATGATTCCGCTCTCGTCAAGAATTGGAGCAAGGCTATTTAATCAATTTTATTAATTGACTCAGGTCTTCCGTGAACCCTTCATGTTGTATTTCCTTCAGAATGATGTCGAGTGATCTGTCCAATTCTTCGGTTCTTAAAGGGCAATTTCGTCTCGTTTTTCGCTCACGTTTGGTGCCTTATTAAAGAATTACCATGGTTGATGGAACTAGTGAGTGGTGACCATAGGTTGCTTCTACTGACTACTACTTTGGACTTTTTCTCTATAAAGGAGCGTTTACAATGGCAGAGTAGAGTGGAGTCACGATATTGCATTGTCTCTCCTTGTCTCAAGCTTGCACTCTAATATAAGAATGGATCTCATAGAGTAGCGTCAGATTTGAAAAATTCCTAATCTCACGTTGGTGAGATGACGAGAGAAAATGCAATCTGATGACTGCACTCTACTCTGCCATTATAAACGCTCCTTAAGTCAACACTCACCTTCGAATAATTGGGGGGGGGGGGGGGGGCAACATCCCTCTGATCCATGTATGAACGGAGTACAATAGAACCACTATTTTCTAATTTTTCTGCATGCATTCCGCGTGACACAATGTCGACAGGATTATCACTGGATTTACCATGCCGCCATTGCTCTATATCCGATAAATTTTGAATGCTGGCAACTCTGTTAGCCACAAAGGTGTTGTAAGATGAAGACTCAGCAGAATGGATCCAAGCAAGCACAATTATCGGGTCTGTCCAGAAGTATGTTGGTATGCTGTGCATTGTTAAGTCTCTTGTAACCCGTTGAGCTAGCTGAGCAGATAATTTTGCTGCACATAATTTCAGCCGAGGAAGTGTTACAGTTTTAGTGGGTGCTACCATGGACCTTGCACATAGTAGTCGTACAATTACAACACCATTTTGAGATATCGACCTGATGTAGATCGCCGAGCCATATGCTTTTTCCCATGAGTCGGAAAAGGCATGGATCTATGTAAACCGCGGCTGTTGATTTGCAAACACATGCCGTGGAACTTTGATATCATTAAGCGCCTTGAGTCCTTCACGAAATATGAGCCAGTTAGTGTGCATTTTTATTGGCAAGGCTGCGTTCCAGTCCAGCTTAAGTGTCCACAGCTTTTGAATGAACAATTTTGCAATCACCGTAACAGGATTTACCAATCCGAGGGAATCAAAAATGTGAACAATGTCCGATAATACTGATCGTTTTGTAACCCTTTTAATGTCACTCCATGTTGGATTTATGGAAAATACATAAGATTTCGGGAACCAAATTAAGCAAAGAGTATTTATATGACCTTCAGTTGATGCAGCGAAGTCCAGATGTAGCTCGATATCTTATTCCGGACTTCCTTTCAGTAATTGCCGGTGGTTCGCGCACTACTTCCGGAGATTGAAACCTCTTGATTGAAGAAGTTCCTTTCTTCAGATAAACTTTGCTTTAGGTAAACTATTGAAACCAGTCATCACGTCATCAACATAAAAATCTCTTCTGAAAGTTTCTGACCCTAATGGAAATCTTGCCTTTTCTACTTCCGCTAATGATTCTAAGCACTTTGTTGCTAGGAATGGAGTGTATGTCGTCCCGTATGTCACGGTTCGAAGTTTGTAATAATTTATGGGTTTATCTGGATCTTCCTTCCATAAGATCAGCTGATACATTTGATCTTTATCATCTAGGAAAACTTGCCGATTCATTTTCTCTATATCGGTAGTGAAAACAAATCTCGGTAGCCTGAATCGTAACAATTCGTCTTGGATGGTAGGCATCTTGTACAAGTTAGCGTTAAGTGAAATGTTTGAGACGTATTCGCGGATGCGTCGAATATTACTCGGGTTGAGTGGTAGGATCGCCTTGGTCCATGTGCCCTAGCCTGATGTATTCACGAATAAAGTCAATATACTGTGCCTTGTCAATAGGTAGCCTGCCGAGTTTCCGCTCCAATGATAGACATTTATTAAGTGCAATGGTTTTTGATTTCCCCAATGCGTTGGTATTCGGCGAGAAGGGTAGCCTTACTATCAAGCTTCCTTCTTGGGATCCTTTCATATTTTGATTAAATTTATTTACGCATCGCTGTTCTGAAATTGTTATGTTGGTTTCTTCATATACTGAATCAACTTCTTCCAATTTCCAGAATTTTTCCATCTGTTGTTCAGTCCTTTCATTCGCGCCGCAAATGACACATGTTAATGTATGTGGGGATTCTCCGTCAACCTTGCCAGATACCACCCATCCAAACACTGTTTTCTGTAAGGTTGGTAAGTTGTCTGCCAACCTTATTTGACCGATTGACACGATTTGACAATATATTTCTGCTCTGATCAGAAAATCGATTCGACTTGGTCGGCGGATTGGCGGATCGGCTAATGTCACATTGTAGGGCATCTGCCAATCTGTGCTGTCTAATACCTGGGTTGGTTGATAAGAGGTGATCCTGTGTAAAACAGCTTCCAGTCTGCTAGAAAATCCGTTTGTTCGCCGAGTCTTGTCAAAAGTTGACGTAGAGATTTGATTATTTCCTTTTGCTTCCTTACCACCTTAGCCACATCTTCTGCTGCATTAATATTATTTTGAGATGGTTGAGATATAGCATTGTTTTCTTCCCCCGTTTTGTGCTCCTCCGTGGTTTCTGAATTGCCACCAGACTCTGGCCATTTCTCTCCATTCCATGAAACCTATAGGGGTATACTAAGTTTGTCATTCCGTTTGTAACACCTCGAAATAATGATGGTAGAGCAAAATGAATTGGACACCCACGCATAATATTAAAAGTTATTTTGATTTTTGCATGTCCGTCCGTCCGTCTGTCTGTGCGCGCGATAACTCGAGAACGCGCATACTTAGAGAGCTGAAATTTTGTACACGGACTTTAAAAAAAAAAGTAAAATTGAGTTCGAAAATGAGACAAATCGGGCAACTCCTTCGTGGGGTTGCCATACAAAAATTTCGTTTTCCAAGATATATTTGGACACTACCTGAGATCAAGTTGGCATAGAAAGCTAAAATTTGGTACGTTGTGTTTTCGTAGCAATGGCAAATTAAATATCAAAAATGGACTAAATCGGGCAACACCTTCTTGGTGTTGCCATATAAAAATTTCGGTTTTTTACATATACTTTGAAAACGATCAGTCCTAGACATTTTTATTGTACTAAAAACTTCTTCAGAATAAGAAATCCTATAAAATTCGTTATAATCATTTTTTCTGTCCGACGAGCCGTTCTATAAATATATCCGAGAAACCAATGCAAACAATCAAAATTGCTCAAATGGGTGACCATACGAAACTTCATACGTGCATTCATCTAGGGTATCATGAGAATTGGTCTTAGACCAATTCTAGCTTTTTCACTTGTTTTGAAGAAGATGGGCAAATACGACAACGAACTGTGTCGATTGTGCGAATATGAAGAAGAAACTTTGAAGCATACTATATGTGAGTGTCCAGCGCTTGAACGTTGCAAATCACTGGAGAAACATTTTTCTCTCCAAATAAGGTTTACAATCTAACCCCAAGGGCAATAATCGAGTTCGTAAAAATACTAGATATTGCCTAACCACCTTAGGGGAGGGCACTATATATCAACTCTTCGGTGACTGCATGGATCTAGTAGCCTACTCACCCCTACTATTAACATTAACCTGTTATTACAAATATGCCGCATGTGTAGATCATTGAAGAACGATCTTGCCGATATCCTCGCTTGGGGGCAAGGCGAATCGGCGAATTCAATGGATATAGGTCCCAAAGCTGTCTCATCTCATAAAAACAAGATCATAATTTATCCACTCCCATTTCTTTTGATGGAGCACTGATCTGCGATACACCATCTTTACGAATTCCTGGCATTAACATTTCCAGTAAGTTAAGCTGGACAGATCACATCTTCTCAGTTGCCAAAGAAGCATCTAAATGCCTCGAATTTATGAAAAGATGTAAAAAATATTTCAGTCCGTCAATCTAGCGCTCCTCTACAAGTCTTATATCAGACCTTCAAGCTCATTGGCAATAACTTGTCATATCGACTCATTCGAGCACCGCCGCAATGTTGGATGCCTTTCGCTCCTTTCTCGCTACATGCATGGTCAATGTTCAGATGAAATATCTAGTCTGATCCCTTGTAGAATAATTCCTGCACGCAATAATGGCGCTGCAAACCGCCCACATCTTTTTACCCTTAAAAATACCTTCGGCCGTACTCGTACTGTAAAATTCCGTGAAGCTTTTTTATCCCGAACAGTGCGAATGTGGAACAGTCTACCATCTTCTGTCTTTCCTTCGGCATACAAAAGTTTAAGAGTGACATACATCAGCACCTCCGCCGCTTTCCTCACATTCCCTAATTCCTGTCCCTATCTCCTTCCTGCCATGCTGTGCTTTGCATCATAAGGTATCCCCTGAGCGTGACTGAATAACACATAAAATAAGCTATAGTTTTTAAATATAGGCCTAAATCCGATAATCCCTTTGAAGGGTTGCCATATAAAGATTATTATTTTTGACGTACATATGTTTACTCCCAGAAATTTTAATATTCTAAAGATCTCTTCGGAATGTAACTTAAATAACCAATTTTACTGTCCGCCGAAGTGCTCTGATAAGGACTACAAAAAATACCATTTAACGAGCATACTTCCAAGACCTGGGGCGGCTACAAAAATGCAGCACAAAGCAGATAAACCATAATTAAAAATGTTGTTGGCAGAAAGATTGAAAAGGGGAAGTTGCGTTCTAAGTAAAAATTTATTTATTTATGAAATTATATCATTCCTGTTCTAACATAGTTCTTTATACTTTATGGATAACATTCTAAATATTTACTAACCATTTAATGAAAAACCGTATTTGTTCTTGACAAGTAAAAGTACAAATGTTTCTAGGCCGTTCTTTTCTAAAAATTTAAATTCACAACTTCAGATATTTGGATAATAGCAATTATTTTCAACTAAAATACTTAATATAAGCAATTCTCCAACTGACTTTCGAATTGGGTTTACGAAAACCCTACATAGTCGTTCTGGCTGCCCAAGGCCGTTCACATGCAGACGGCTTTATAGTCATAAAAAGCATTCCTGGTGCAAATTTTCTTTTCGTTAATAAATACCAAAGGCAATGCCAGTAAATATACAGGGTGTTTCCGGCTAGGTGGTACATAGAGCAGGAGACAGTAGTACTCACCTAGACGAACACAAAATTGTATGGCAGGGGGTCCGCATCAACTTCTTGGGAGATACAGGGTGATTGAGAAATTATGCTAGTCTATATGTTATGTTAACTACGGTTTTGTAAAAAAAAAAACAATATGGTAAAGTAAAAAAAATGGTATGAAAATTCGAAATTCTTACTTTAGACCACCAGAACTCCTGAGAGAAGAGTGCGGGGCTGGTTGAACAGTGGTTGGAAAGGCCATGAACTGCTGCATACAACCAGCTCTTGACTGCGACCGTACACCCTGTAATTTTTAGATACAGGGTGTTTTGTGAAAGACTAGCATACTTTCTTAATCACCCTGTATCTCCCAAATGGTTGATGGTGGAACCCCCTACCATAAAATTATTTGTTCGCCTAGGTGAGTACATACTATCACTTCCTGTTCTATTGATCACTTAGACGGAAACACCCTGTATAAATAGATAGAGGTTACTTAAATTCAGATATGTATGTAGTTATGATATGCTATGTAGTTATGTAGTTAATGTGAATGCAGACATTAAGAAATAATTTTGTATTTTTATTACATGAATAAATGCAGAAATATTTTAAAAAAACATATAATTGGTATGTATGTTAAATATATTTTCAAATAATGAATAGTTTATCAAATACCGATAAGCCAATTGTTATATGCTATAAGATAATAAAGCTATTTGTAATATATCTAATTTATTGTCACGGCTTAAGTGTCAATGTATCATGAATTAATATATTAAGTACCTAAATATTTTATTTTACTGTTTTTATTGTCAGTGAATGTAATAGATAAGTTTATTGTCATAATTTTAATATATTGGTAAGTACCAATATTTTCTAACAAATGCGAATTAATTTTACTATATTTGTTACAAATATAATATAATCCTTTAACATAAAGGTTTCCTGTTAAAAATACATTTTACTGTTCTATAAAAATATTTCCAATTTGAAAGGTTATTTAATATATCTCTTATGCGCCAGCGCTTTACATACATATGTACATATGATATAAAAATGAATTATTGATGATACAACAGTTCTGTAAGATCTTTAATAGCTTGATTGTTTCTCTAGAAAAATTAATGAATTTTGTAACGGTATTTATATCTTCGAAGTATATTTTGATTTATAGATCTCTAGTACTAAACTTATCATACTGAAATTCATAACCTAATAGTAGAATTCTTTGTAATTATTGTCAAATTTTACGTAGATGAAAGTAAATTTATACGTGTTTACTTACATTGTTCTAAATTTAATTTAAAACCTTAATTCTAATTTTACAAGACAATTGAGCATTGTATAAGTAAGTTCGTTTACAAAATCATATCGTATATTGCCATCAAAGAACAGCTTTCTTAATTAATTTTAAATATATGTTGTTCAGTAACATAAACCAATTAGTACTATCATATATTAAAATATGACAAAAATCAAGTACACAAGTTTTTTCTGTTATTACATAAGATCTCTATTCTTTTCAAAAAGTTACCTTTTAAAACTTGGGATGCCCACAGAAAACCCAGCAGGATTCATTTAATAAATGTATTAACATTTTCATTATACAAAATCGTTTTGGCTATTTTTCGTTTCTATTTGTTTTATGTCTGCTAACATTCTTAAATACCACTAAATGACACAATATTTCTATACGAAAAGCCTAATTTTTACGCCTTTCTAGTAATTAATAGTATACAACTAAATATATAAAACTAACTGTAAAAATCGTTTGATTTTTTGAATTGACTTTCAAAATTGGATGCCTACAAATTTTAACCAATTACTTTAGAAAGGCTCACACTAAATATTCTACGTGAGTTCCCAAGTCTCATCGATTTATAGTAAATTTTTTAATCACCTTTGGATCCATCTCATCAAGCTTCTTACCTTTTGTTTCAGGAACAAACATTACTATAAACAAAAGTCCAATACATGAAATGCAGCCGTATAACCAAAAAGCCCCATGTAAGCCCAGTAGCTCCTTGAATGTGAAACGATAATTTAAATTAAATATTATTTTATAGCCATATAATGATAATAATAATGACTCAATTTTAAAAGTAGGCTATGTTACAAACTATCTATTTTGAGAAAAATAAATACAAAGTTTTGATAGAACTCCCGTATTTTATTTATAGCAAAACTGATATTTGCTTATCACTCTTGTAACTTACTTCTAACAAGAAGTATTACTGCAACTAAGTTATTATGTATACCCAAAGTAACGCAATATGGGAGCACTATTATATTACTTAGGGTACATAGTGATTTCAAAAATTCATATCTGCAAAATGAAGCCAAGCACCACCGCTATTTTTTGTACATGGATAGATAAGGCTTATTGCTTCAAAATAAAAAAAGTTCTAGAGGTCCTCAATTTCAATAGTAAACAATGCTATTATTTTAAAATAGAATTATTAACAACAACAAAAATTGTTCTGTGTTATCTACTAACATTTTTTACCGAAAACTATAAATTATTTAGATTCAATTGGCATTTTAATCAGAAAAATCGGTTGCTTCGTTTTCGAGATATGATTTTTTGAAAATAACATTTCATGGGTGAGCTATGTGCTATTCCTTACAAACTGAAAGTTTTATCCAAATCAAAAATGGTCTGGTCCAAAATCAGTCCAAAGGGATCGTTTTCGTGTAGAATGGCATGTATGTATACACCATACACTCACCCTCAACATTTTCCCTATAATACATAAATCAATAAGTATACACAAATGAGGAAATTATAAAAAAAGAAAAAATCGAAAATCGAAAATGTGTGTTTGAGGATATTCAAGGATAAGCACTCAACTCTTATTCCTACAATTTGTTTTGGCCTAAGTTTACTTTAGGCGCTACTCTGCGATTTTGTTTACTAGTTGCAATTTACTCACAAATCACAGATATGCAATTTTTTTTCAGCGGAAACTTATAGTTTCCGAGATATTTAACTTTAAAAATCGCGAAATTTGCACTGCATTTGAAAATACAATTTGACATTTTCACAATTAATTAACTCTTCTTCTTTTTAGTAGCAAAAAGAAAAGAGGCAGTGGTAGGTATATACCCACCTTCCGAACATTCGGGTTACCTGAATTGCGTTTGTTTATTCATTACGAATATTCAATTGATGTGGAGTAAAGCAGCATTTAGGTAGAATGGAATATGAAAACATTTATTAAAGAAACAGACATACATAGGCCGGCTGATAGGCAGCACCCACCCCACACACACACACACACACACATGTATATATATATATATATATATATATATATAGATAATATGAATAATGAGTTTCAGTAAATTAGTTTATTATACATAATTAAGTTAAAAACTCTTTACCTGGAAATCCACAAATGTTTTAACGCTCAAAAATGCACAAAAGTAACTAAAGCTGGTAGCAATTGAACTGCCGACACCTCTAAATTCCAGAGGAAATAGCTCTCCCACAAGCAATGATGAAATTGGAGAAATACCTTTACAAACAAACAATATTTACAATAAAAAAGTATACCAGACAATTAAAATTTAAAACCCCCTTTTCATTCGAATGTAAACTCAAAAGAGTGATTTATCCAGATATGTAGCATTTATATAGACTTCGAAAACATCCATATCAATATCAAGCACAACCACTTCAAATTCAAGTGCAACCGATTCAAAATCATGTGCATCCAAATATATGTTGATGTACCGTTCCGAGGAATTTTCGGAACCGGATCCGGATCATCTAATTTAGAGCCGATTCCGCCTACCCGTTCCATCGTTCCTTTCGTAATTCAATTCAAAGAGAGATGCTGATTTTTTATTATAGAATTAAGAGCAAACAACATAGCTTCCAATTAAAAAGATAAGTATATAAAATTGTCGATTCCTTTTATCCGTAAGTATTTGGGCAAACTTCGGACAAAATTTTTCACGTGTGACTGAAGTTGCTGGGATTCAAGGCCTCTTGTTCCGACTTGTTTTTACACAATTGATAAAGGGGATGATAGTGGCGAAGCGCACTTCTGGGTTCCAATATAACACACATAACCTAACTTAAGTAAAATCGGACCAATATTTGTATTGAGTTTTAATTTGCTAGTGTAAAAATACATTGAAGCCTGCAGGTACAAACAGCTAGCAGAATTCAAGAAGGGGCAGTCAATTTATTCTAGGAGTGCAAATCTAACGGGATTTCTACATGTTGCCATTCATTCATCACTTAAGTTTCCACCTTTTACTGTTTTTGTTTTTTTGCTTTCATCGAATTTTTCTTTGAATTTTGCGCCCTTCGTTACTACCTTTTGAGCCAAAAGAGGTTCTGGTTCATGGCTTGGGATGCATTTCTCGAGGGCTTGGATACCCGCCTTCCTATGCTTCTTACGTGTTCTTATAGGTGCACGAGTAAAATTAAACAAATTCCTCCAAAATATTAAAATATGCAATCAGAAAAGGTGAAGTATGTATAATGTGCTCAGATCAGTAAGTTTTTGTTGCATTAGTTGGTTTAACATAGGAACGAGTGTATGGACCGGTTCACAATGGACCTGTTTGTTCCGGACCGACACATCTCTACATCCAAATAAAAATAAGAAGTAACTTAAGCAAATTCAATTGCAAAAGGACTGTTTTTGTATTAAATATCTTCTACTGCTGTGGGTGAAGTGATATATTTTAAACAACAACAGTCTTTTTCAAATTATTGGATATAACCCTGCTGAAAAGCTATAATTGAATTTGAAATAATTTAATTGCCAAACATTTTTTAAAAACACTGCATTTGAATTTGAAAATGTTTATATAGAGATTTAAACAATTTTTATTGAAATGAAGAATATAGTTTTTATAGAAATTGAAATGGTGGCTGGAGAATTTTAATGTTTTGATTGCAAATGATTTTGAATTGGTGCACCTGAATACGAATTGGTTGTGCTTGATTTGGTTGTTTTTGAAGTTAAATCTATACAAATTGTACATATATTTATAAGATTTCATCAAAGTTGTAGCATTCACATTTCAAGGTTAACTCAATTTACAAATATTAAACAAAAAAAAAAAGACTTACCTAAAGAAAATGCAATTGTAAATACTAGAACGCATAGCAGTGGAATCCAATCCGTATTTTCATGTGCTGCTTCCGGATCGAAGTTGTTTAAACTTAAAGATTTGTTTATTTGTTCATAATAAATGTATGAACCAAAGCTTGCTAACGCCAACGACATAAGTACACTACTAGTAATTAATAGAGGGATTCGACCAGCTGTGTCAATCAGTAAGCTAGACAACATTGATGCCAAAAGCTGTACAAAGCCGACAGCTATAGCACCTCCATGTGGATTCATACCAGCAAACGTTTGTCTGAATATTTTAACAGCATAGAAACCGAAAGAATTAGCACCTGTATAAATGTACGTATAAATAAATATAATATTTATTGCTTACATTTAGAAATATTTGAATTATACTATAGAGCCCACCTGTAAAGCGTTGGAAAACCATAAGGCCGCAAGTAATCATAAGAGGTTTTATTAGCCTTACATTCTTTATAAATTTTCTAAAAGTCGTAAAAGTTGTCTTTACTGTTCTAATGTCCACACATTTAACCGATGGTTTTTTTACTAAGTTTCTAGATAATTGTTTTGTATTTTGTATGTTATATTTTATAGTTTCTAATTCTAGTTGAACATTTTTGTGCGGTCCTCTTAGCCATTGGAGCGATCTGAATTCAAAATTTAAATTATTAGTAAGCGATTAGTAAAAATTCTACATGGATTATTAATTGGAAAAATGTCAGGCAACAAACATACATAACTTATTTATTACAAGTTTACGAATTAATTTTCTAAATAGTTTATTTCTATCCACGAATTCGAATAGTTAGAAAAAAAATCTTGGTAAATAAATGTAAGACAATCAAAATATAAGTGTTGCATTTTGAGTAAGGGAATGTTACTATGAAGCCTTTATAAATGTTTTCACGAGAAAAGCGGGAAATGAGTCTCCCCTAATCCTCGCGTTATATTTTCCCACAAAGTAAGTAACAGAACACTTTTTTTTATTAATCGAAGTAACCATAACACTTTTGTGGAACATATTATATGTAATTGAGAAGTGATTAAGAACGAATACCTTTTTTCCACAATAAAATTTTTATTTAACTCTTACACGTGTTTCGATGCAACTGCATCATCTTCAGAGTGCTAATCGATTAGCACTCTGAAGATGATGCAGTTGCATCGAAATACGTGTAAGAGTTAAATAAAAATTTTATTGTGGAAATTAATCGCTTCTCAATTCCATATAAGATAGCTTGCTCGGCTCTGGCCGTTTAACAGGTGATATGATGACATATTTTACAGGGAACGTAAATGGTTATTTCTATGGGTTGGAAATAGTCGAAAGTTTTTGTGTTGTGACTCAGGTACCCAATGCCCCGAATCACAACTGTTAGCCCATAGAATATATTGATGTACTGGGGATATGACCCAGAAAACAGAAAATTAAATAATTTCATTCAAATTTAAAATTATATCCAAAATTTATACTCCCTTATTATAGTAAAATGCAAGTAAGCATAAATTGCATTTTATTATCAGGCACATATTCCATTTTCACGATATGCATACGTACCAACGTATAGTGTCTTCTTTTTCATATGTACACTATACATACGTATATCACTTAATTTCTCAAATCTAATTGTATGTGCATACATATAATTATTACAATTATTTCGCCTTCTTAAAATTAATATCGTAAGACGGGCGCACAACTGCATATCGGATTTCAGTTTTTCTTGAAGAATTTGCATTGCATCAAGACTTTTTTGCATTTTCTCACGTACGATTTTTTAACGTCGTTAGAATGCAAGAAGACAATAAAAAATGCTTTCAGGGTATCTTAAAACACAGATTATGACAGTCCCGAATTTTTGTTAATTAAATTACTAGAAATTGGTAATAAAAGTGGAAATTATCAACAAAAGCGTTAATTGTCGACAATCTGAGAAAGTAGAGATTTGGAAATAATCAATAGATCATTATATTATCGAAATAATTTTGTAAATTACGAGAAAGTGACAATTATTAATAAAAGTCTAAATTGACAGCAAAAGTGGAAATTAACAATAAAAGCGTTAATTGTTAACTAATTTGGAAATAATCAGAAAAAGTAGAAATAAACCGTTAATAAAAACTAATAACTTTCCATATCAAAGTTTGTTCTGCTAATCCAATCTCACATCCCTCTCACGGCCAATATCATTTGTAGAGTTTATTATAATGCTCTATTCGTGTAGTATTAGACTGAGCTATATCTCACCCCATGATTAAAATCTTGGAATAGTTCCAAATATGTATTTTGAAGTTTATAAATATGGCAATACCTACTAAATTAAAATTAGCTTTTATCACTACCGGAAAATTATAATAGTATGGCTGTTTTGAGAACAATGTTACTAATTATACCTGTCATGAGTTACACAGTAATTACTAAAATAGAATACATATATTTATTTCAATATCTAATTAAAAAGTATTAATATGTTTTAATATGGACAGTCTTATAATTTATCCAACTTCGATTAATAGTTTCAAGAATGAGTTAATAAAATTTAATTTCTCTTTAAGATTTTGAATAATGTTACAATACATATATATATAATATAATTTCAAAATCTGAGAAAATTCCACGGCAAACAAAGCAATTAGATTACATATCTCAATTTACGAATGATATAAGATATATTAAAGGTAATCTGAATATAGTCCCAGACACTCTTTCTTTGGCCCCACATGAATGGAGATTTGAATCGATGGACTACGACCATGCCAAAAGGTAAAAGTTAACCGACATACAGTATCTCCTTACGGAGCATTTGGTGTACCTTTTGGACGATTTGAACATGTGCATATGGATTTGGTCGAACACTTACCATCACCTAAAGGCTATACACGTCTTTTAACCATTAAGGATCGTTTCTCTTATTGGCCAGAAGCGATTCCGATCACAAACACTTCAGCCTTGAGGATTGCTAACGAGCTACAAAAGAATATGTGTTTCAAATTCAATAAACAATAATTTTGATTGTATATGGTCGCAAAAATGTAATGGAAAGCTTAGTAATTATAGATAATAAAAATGAAATTAACCACCACCACTCGATTACCCTCTATTCCCTCTTTTTGGTACCAAACATGACGTAGTTTGGACAACCCCCTACGAGGGGTGGTACGACCCCCAACCCCCAAAACACCCTCCCGCCAAAATTGTTCACCTATATTGTACTCTAAACCCTTAATCCATCAGAAAATCCTCAATACTCTGCCCCCCGAGGCCGCTCAAATCTGCAAATTACCGTTAATCGAAATAAAATATAGCCTATAATACCCATGCATACCTAATTACCAAAGAGAATTCTTATTTTTTTTATTGGGCTTAGAGATCCCTGCGAATTATTGCAGCTCCTGATATTGTCTTAATTTTTTTTAAATTTCCGTTAATCAGCTCCCATTTCTACCCCGCACTCTCCCCGCCCTATTTTCTCCACCTATCTTGTTCGCCCTGAGCTCCCATTTTATTTTTTATACCACATACATTCTCGTTCTTCTCTCCATTCTCTCGTTATCCCGGAAAAACTCGAGAAAACCTACGCCCCTACATCCCTCAAAAACTACCCCTACAAAACAGAAATTTCAATTTATTATTTATTTCGGCAGTGGAAGGTAATAGGCAGATGTACCTCAAATATGAAAAAAGGTCCAACCCTCTACAACAAAAAGTGATACCCTTAATCGTCGCAGGCGATTCGCACTTGTTCACATTTCTTACGTTTTCCCTAATTCTCAGACCATGTTAGTGAATTGGAAAGGAATTAGGAATTCTAAGAAAACGAAATTCTCATCTCCCAAATTCTCCGTGTTACAGAATCCGGCCACTGTTGATGAGTCAAACCAAGACTTGAAACTTGTCACCCAAAATATAATGAGTTGTGTGATGAATTAACAAATTAAAAACATTTTTTATCTTTTGCTATATATCGGAGAATCCAGAAAAAGTCCCTTCTTGAACAAATATAAAGTTAAAGCAGACATTAAGCTTATTGTGCGAGACAGAGTCAAGAATGCCACATATTATATCTCCCTGCGTGATGATAGGTAGTAACAATGATTTAGCTAGAGTAAATCGAGCGCTAAGTTGCGTATACGATGCGCTGCACCAAAGTTTGCGAAAACTTCCAAGGGTATGACTATACTGTTGATATAATCAATCCATGTTCAATTTTTATTTATAATATACCCAAAGTTTTTACTTTTTATAGAAATGGTATAGGCGTCCAACCAAAATGTAATGGAGAAAATGTGCTAGTATTAATAGACTTTCTGAATAGTACTATAGCCTGAGACTTGTCAGGTTTTATTTTTCAGTGCCCAATTATGATTCATCTGTCGGATGAAGTCCTCAGTTAGCCCACAAGGGCAACTCAGGCATATCTGAACATCATCTGCATATATTAAAATGTTGACAAATTTGAGTATGTCAGGAAGCTCGTTTATATAAAGAGTAAACAAGAGCGATCCCAATATGAAGCCTTGAGGAACCGAATGTTGGTCAATGAAATCAGACGTCTTGGATTTAAATATTACCCCCTGTTTACTATTTTCCAAAAAGCTGTCAATAAGATTCAGAGCAGTCGAATCAAAATTATAAAAATTCTTCAACTTGCAAAGTAGACGCTTGTGGTTAACAGTATCCAGATTCCACACTCCTAATCTTGGCTCGATATCAGAAACTGAAATACAAGATGTGTCGAAAGAAACTCTGGTTAAAAATATTGGGATCAATATCGGGATCAGAAACAATTTTCTTATTCACGCCAATTGCTTCCAAGTTTTTCCATAATGTTTTGGGATGGAGTTCTGAGCTTAATTTGTTAGCATAATAACACTGATGTGCATGCCGTACTGTTCCTAAGTACCCGGAAAATTTGCCAATTGGGAGAAGACTTGCACCTTTTCCAATGTAAATAAGCCTTGTCGCGATCCTTAATTAGTTTTCTTTCACCTACATAAATATTATACGGTCAGGCCTTACGTTTACTTGGAGAATTTATTGCCTCAAACACTTCAGCAAACTCTAAAATAACTCCCACTTAGTTAAAGACATCAAGAAGCTAACACACAAATTAAACTACAAAGTAATAGAAGTCGAAAGAAAAATAACGTTCATGTGCCTAAAGAAATTTATACTTGCTCACACGTATTTGCAAGAGAGGAAATTTATAAAGGAAGACTAGAAAAATAAAATAAATATCTTAAGAATCTTATTGTTGGAAAAGAACGTTTAATATCTATTGATTGTATCTATTGATTGATTGAAACCAGCATTTGTCCTTAACCCGGATGTGTTCAACGTTGACCGTTCTACAAGATCTGATTTTAAAATTATAGTATCTTTACAAATTTTAATGTATAATCTGTAATAAATTTATAACTTAAGACAAATACTTAGTAAAACAAATATATATATAAATTTTGAAATACTATTTAATAAACATACAACAATTTTTCTTAATTAAATTCCGAATTTAATAAGTACAGTACAATATTGTATTCTTCAAAATAATCAAATCAGAAATTTTGAAAAACCTAGAGTCAGCTTTTAGGATTTACGAAATCTCATAAAATATGTTGGAAACAGATAGGAAATGAAACAGAATCGTATAAGCTTTTGCTGTATTAATTTCTAACTTTGGAAGTTGTTTATACAGTATTATAGTTAGCCTTTAGTAAAACAAGCTTTTCAAATGACGCATCAGATAATGATTGCCTTCGGGGAGTATATTTACACGAACTGCAAATGAAAATAAATACTCCACAGATGCGGAGAACAAGAGCGGGGTGTTGCACTTGATTGTCAACCTTCTTAACAAAGGATATGGATTCAATATGTCAACTTCTCTCCTACTGTGACTCATAATTACGAGTATAATTCAATTTATTGAAAAACTTAAAAAAAAAATCACGGCAAAAACACTGCAATTTAATTTTTTTGGGAATAAACATGACCGTTGCTGTACTAAACCTCTATTATTAGAAGATGTATTTAAATAATTTTCAAGAGCTGAAGTACTTCTTGTTATGGTGGTATTTCTAGTAAGTGCATACTTTGGTATTTATAGGATACTTAAGCTAATGCAAGGTGTTTCCTCCATGGTGGTTAGTAGAGCAGGAAGTGATAGTATTACCTAGCAGAATTATGGGGTGATTAAAAAAAATCTAGTTTTTCACAAAACACCCTGTATCTTAAACGTTTGATTTTGGCTCCCCTCCCATGGTAAAATTTTTTGTTTGTTTAGGTGAGTAAGTACCTACTATCATCTCCTGCTCTACTGAGCTCCTAGGCGGAAACATCCTGTATATGTAGATGGATTACCTCAATGCTCAGTAACCGCCTAATAAACGCAGAACTTGGTAAACATAAGGTTAGCAGGAAGGTCTCTAGAGGTACTCCACAAGGAGGCGTAGTTTCACCTCGACTGTGGTTATTGGTGGTTAATGGTATTCCCATCTCTTTACAAAGGAAGGGTATAAAAGTGGTAGCATATGCTGATGACTACAACATCCTGGTCTCGTGGAAATTTCTACCGACAATCAGTAAACTAATTCAAAGAGCATTGCAAAAGCTGGGCTATAGGTTCCGGTGTATAGCTTAATTCCGCAAAGATCGAACTAGTCCTCTTTATACGAAGGAGAGTTATACCGACTTTCACACAACCCAAAACTGGGTAACATTACTCTTCATTTTAAAACTGAAGCCAAATACGTACGAATATTACTACATAGATCCCAAATTAAATTGGAGAATGAATGTGAATTGGCTGGATTACATTACAACGCCCACGCCGGCGTGGTCGTCATCAAACGCCGAACAAAACGCCGGGCAAGTTACACTAACACTGGGCGGCAGCAGCATATCTTAATTTCCTTTACATTTTACAGTTGAGTTATTTGCTTGTAATCTCTGCCGGTTTGCAATAAAATTTTAAATAATAAAATAATTCCTTCAATTCAACATTTTTTTAATATAAAATCATTTATTTTCAGAAATTTAAATATCGTTTCATTTTGTCATGTTTTTTCATAATAGATTTAGATCTGGCATATTGGCAGCAATGGAGCGCCAGCGTTAAATTTAGGATTAGAGATGGGTCGACGACCACGCCGGCGTGGGTAATGTAATGCATTTTATACATGCAGTACTGTCGCTAAATATTTTTGACATAAAACGACGACCACGCCGACGTCGGCGTTGTTAATGTAATCCGGCCAAATGAGCGTATCAAGAAGGCGGCCATTGCACTGTATGCCTGTCAGAAATTTTTTGGCAAGGGATGGGGATTACACCCTCGTATCGCGTATTTAATGTACACCGCTATCGTAGGACCCCGCAAATACAGGAATCGTACTGCCTACCGGAATACTGAAGTGTGTTCCAGGCGGAGGTTTTGACCATTTTCGAAGCAGCTAGGCTTTCCAGAAAGGATTGCGCTATGAATATATGTCTAGCAGACTGCGCTGGCTCTATGCAAACATGCGCAGGCTTGCAAGCGCCATACAATGACTTCTGCAGAAGCTGTATGAACGAGGAAGAGGTTGAGAGCGCTCAGCACCTGATGTGCGAATGCCCTAACTTGCTAAGCGTAGGAGGGATACGCTTGGTAGCTACTTTTTCTGCGAACTGGAGGAACTAGAAGGCAACGAGTTGGAGGACCTGGTAAGGTTCATTAACTCTTGTGTCAAACCCTCTAGCTCTTAAATATCTTTTCCTGGCAGGGCTACAATATAATGGCTTCCCAATGGACAGATGGTGTATAAGTGTGGCTGAACGTACACCTTCTTAAGATGGCCGACACTCTAACTTAACCTAACCTTACTTTTGTTTTTCAGTAGTCAAACAATAAAAGAATTTTGTTTGACTTTTATTTTTTCAGTCAAATATTTAAAGTCATTTATTAAAGAACTTTTCATTTTGGGGTATTGAAATTAGAGATATTCAGAGTAGTGAAGTAAATATAGAATAATAAGTGTTAAGTGTTATTTCTGGAAAATAAAATTCTTATTGCTTCGTCGTGAAAGTATGTAACAAACAAATACTAAAAAGAGGGGATTTTTACTTTAAAAAGTTTTTGTCCAATTTAAACGTTGTGAATGTCCTTGTTTTTCCATATTTCGCAGAATAAAATTGAAGAAATATCGCTTATCTCTTTGAGGTACATATTTACAAAAAATTATGTATACAAATTTCACCGTAAAATGACGGGTAAAACTGCGCAGTCAGTTAAAGGGATCCATAACCAAGTGTAAAACTTTCGAGAAAAATATTCCAACTGATAAGAGAACCGTTGAAGAATTGGAAGCGGAAGAGTTTACTATAATCGACGACACTTTATTTAGCTTAGATGGTGCGACAGAATTTTCTGATTTCGGGTACAAGTATTTTGTTGTAAAACTCTTATTTCTAAGCATTCTTAACAATTTAAGAAGTTCTCAGGCAAAACTCGTTTGCTGCTGCTAGATCTGGATATACTCAAACAAAGTTAAAATTAACACTTTCATCACGCCATGATAGTAGATTCAAAGAGATTGTTGTAAATGCATTAATTTTAAATAAATTAATCAAAATCAATCAAATCAAAATCCGCGCATGGTGTAGTTGTATACGCATGGAGTAATTCCACGACTGTAACAACAAGGTTAAATTGATTGCCACAAATATTCGAGTCATAAAGGAGGTTTCCATCCCAAAATTAGAACTATGCGTGGCTCTATTATTGTCCCAGCTAATCAATATTATCAAGTCACCCTTTCAGATGCCAAATATAAAATGTTACGCATGGACGGATTCAGAGGTTGTTTTATCGTGGACCTCCGAAATATTAACTATTTTGCCGAAAGCTGCTCATGTAATCTCCAAGGATAATCTAGCGGCAAGAGGAGTTTCACCATCAAACCTACGTTATTTAAAGTGGTGGGAAGATCCAGACTGGCTTAGACATGATTGGACGAAGGAAATTAATACATGGCCCAAAAAATCATCAGATGTAGCAAAGTTCTTAGCTCATGCAATTGCTATAGTTATCATCATTTTTGGACAAGGATAGAATTTTGGGAGTTGGTGGAAGGCTTGAAAACGCAGCTTTATCATACCATGTCAAACATCCTATTATGCTGTTAAAAATCCACACACTTACTAATTGTTTATCGCTTCCACCCACGAAAAAATATTTTCATGCTTGTACATCGCTGCTTATTAGCATCCTAAAGCAAAAATACTGGATTAATATATCCTGCAGGGCAGCGGTCAAAAGTCAGATCAATCAGTGCATCACTTGTGTGAGACATAGAGCAGTCACATCTCAAGAATAAATGACGAAACTTCCTCGTGATCGAGTTTCAGTTACGAGAGTATTTGAAAACGTTGACGTTGATTAGGTATGCATTGCATACCCAATTCCATTGCTGCTTCATAGAGGGCGAGAAGAGAAATTGGATTGTCAGCAAACTTCTGTTCCAGGATTGTAATACACCTACAGCCGACTTTTTTCTTACCGATGTTGCTGATATACGAAGACCATTCCTTGGGAAGTAAACCAAGTAACATTGAATAAATAGTTATACAAACTAAATTAAGAAAAGATATGTCGTTATATCGTCTATATGTATGTGAGTTATATATAACCCTAAATTCAATCGCTGTTAAGGAGCCTTTCACAATACCCACCATCGAAAAACAACTTGTCAGGGAATATCCTATTTACGTCTCTATAAACTTGATGTCTATTTACCAACAAATAGGTACTATTCGCCGCAAACTTGAGAAAATTCACTGCCCTCGTTACATTTGATAACCATTTCGAGTATAATTGTATGATATTTGGTCCTCTTCGTGGGCATGCTCCAATCGTGTTCAAAAACAAGAACCGAAAAATGTAGACCGGAAAACTCAAATTATTCCACTTGAAAGCAAGATTTTTTCTCCAATGATTAATAAAATCCAGTAAAATAGAATAAACTAATAATTTTACTGAGAAAATAGTTATATTTATTTTAGGAAAAACACAACTTTTACCTTTTCTCGGCCTAAAAACTTTTTCGGGTGATAATTCGGACGATAAAATATAAAAGTTGTGTTTTTCTTAAATATACCTACTATTTTATTAGTAAAATTATTAGTTTATCCTACTTCCCATGATTTTATTAATAATTGGAGCAAAAATCTTGTTTTAAAGTGGAATAAATTGAGTTTTTGGGTTCTTGTTTTTGATATGAAAGTGCCTTGGCACTTTCACATCAAAAACAAGAACAGAAAAATGTAAACCGAAAAACTCAATTTACTCCACTTTAAAACAAGATTTTCCTTCCAACGATTAATAAAATCCAGAGAAATAGGATAAACTAAGAATTTTACTGAGAAAATAGATATATTTATTTCAGTTTTTTAAGAAAAACACAACTTTTATGTTTTATCGGCCGAAAAACTTTTTCGGCGGAAAAATTCGTCCGATAAATCATAAAAGTTGTGTTTTCTTAAAAATTTTAAGATAAATATACTATTTTATTAGTAAAATTATTAGTTTACCCTATTTCCCATGATTTTATCAATCATTGGAGCAAAAATCTTTTTTAAAGTGGAATAAATTGAGTTTTTCGGTTTACATTTTTTCGATTCTTGTTTGATGTGAAAGTGCCTTTAAATGTGCAAGACAGATTAGTTAAACTAAGTCGATTTTTGGAAATATCGATTTCCAGACTTATTTGAGGTTGCAAATTACGTTTTTCTTGCTGAAGAAATTGCATTATCAACAAAGACGGAATGCATTTTGGTCATAGAAAGATAATTACCATACGAAATTTTCTAGAACTGAGGAATTTGTCGATTCCTAGGTATAAAAACTTTCTTTCGGAAGTTCGTAAAAAGATACACTTATGTATATTGCTAGTCGAAAATTACTCACGCAGAAAAGAGCCAAGAGAGAGTCGCATGTACCATTGGCGGTAAAAAATATTATTTAATTGTTGTGTTTTTAAATTTGATTTTAATTAAAAAGTTTTGTGTAGCAAAAGAATAAAATGAGTTAAGGTGGGGCTGCCAATTAGTTGAAAAACTGTTATGTTATCAATACAATACAAAACGGAAAGACTATAGAAAAATCTCTTGAAGTTGAATGGCTACAAGTATGCAATAAAATTAAAGTATTCAAGATCCGCCAGTTGCCAGAAATCTAAGAGTAATTGGTAAGTGTTCTGTAGGTTCAACGTTTTAACTCTTGGATATTCCAATGCCGCTACCGAGAGGATTTTTAGCAAGAACAACCTAACAACTACAACAACTACTGTAATAATATGATTGTTTCACACAATGCTCTATCCATGATTTTTTATTCGCTGTAATGTACCAAGAATATATTGAAATAGCAGAAGGCTGCTGAACCTACTTTCGATGGCTAAGATGGCTGTTATGATGATATCCCTTGGTACTATTTAAATGGCAGAATATGCCAAAGTTCTTCCTATGGCAGAGTATGCCACTGTTGAAATATTATACAGGGTGTCCCGTATGTGGTCTGGCACCCGAAGGCTATGGATAGGTCATGCTTAGACAACAAAAAATTTGTTTGGGGGGAGCGGAGGGAAATGGTAACGGTTTCCGAGATAACGGAACTTTAAGATATTTGGGCATGTTTTTATAGATCATCCTGTAACTTCTGAACGTTACACCATATGATAATGATTTAAACTTTGGTAGATAGATAATCTTTGGGCCTTTCCAATGGTCTATAAATTTTTTGCCTCACCCGTTCCGTTTTGAAGTTATGGCTCAACAAATTTCAAATTTCGGAATTTTTCACTCGTTTTTTTTATTTAACTACTATGTTTATCAAAAAACACGTCATCAATATCACTTTTTCATACTGAATTTCAAAAGCCCAAAAGCTTAGCTTTAAAATGACCTATCACACTCTGTACCCAAAATGTAACCCTTTGTGCGTTTTTTGTACTTTTTCTTAAGCATATCCAGCGGAAATTCAGGGTGATCTATAAAAACATACCCAAATATCTTAAAGTCCCATTATCTCGGAAACTGTTACCGTTTCCCTCCCCCCACCCATACAATTTTTTGTTTGTCTAAGTATTACCTATCCATAGCCTTCGGGTGCCAGACCACATACGGGACACCCTGTATAAAGGCAAAGTATGCCGATATTTATATTAGAGGCAGAGTATGCCGCTTTATTGTGGATGGCAGAGTATGCCCATGTTTTAGAGATTTAAAAGGCACCTTTCGATAGTCAGATCAATTCTAATTTTTATTGAATAATAGCTGCTTATTTATATAAAATGATTACAAAGGAATCAGTTCTTTATAATTCTGAAGGGGGGATTATTGCAGAATTGCAATACTTAAAATTAAAAATCAGAATTGTAGTGTCAGCATTTTTCAGGTGCGTATATTTTCTCAATGAAGAATTATGCTTGCATAGCAGAAATTGCTTGCGTTGCAAATTCTTTTTGAGGTCGAGCAAACTTTGTTTGTTTGTAATTATTTTTCGTTCCGATTACTGTTTATATTTCTGGTGGTCATGGCTTTACACTACAAAGACCGTAATAGGAGCCCTCCGTTCAGCTCAATGTTAAAACACAATCGAAGGATTGCTTCTTAGGGCTCAAACCTACCACCCAAATGATAAATCGCACAACGTGGACATCATATATCAGAATAAACCTGCTACTGCTGTGCGCCCTGATGATGAAAATTTAATAATAATAATCCTAGCCTGATCTAGATGGCTTTTATTTTAACAACACAATAAATACAAAAATTGTTTAAAAAAAATTTGTCAAATAAAACATTTTTAAAGATATCCATTATTTTTGTTATAAAAAAATAAAATAAAATTTTACTAAACAACCCCAGTCTTAATTTTGCCGCCATTTTTCATTAATTTCGCGTTAAGCGAGAATTTTTCATCACGTAAAAGATTTTTGTAAAGTTGGTAGGTACAATAATCTATTTCTTGCAGTCTACCACCAAAATGAATAAAAATTCTACCGAAAAATTTTCAGTAAATTTCTAAATAAAAAATAAAATTTCTTGGATATTTACGCGTCTACGCTCATAAAAATTGCTGTCGGCCTCCAAAAATACATATAAATTTTAAGAAAATATATCCAGTAAATTTCTAAGAATAAAGGTTATGCATGGTGGATTTTATATTGGACCGAGGCATTGCATTGCTCTGGTAAAAGATAGAAACTTGGATGTGTGCCGAACATTAGGAACATTTTGTGTTAATAACAATATTTCTTAGCTACAATTTTCGTCGTAGCTAACTAACTTGGTTACCAGAAATGTTGACAAGGTTTTCATTTTTCTGATATTTGTTCATCATCTGTATATTTACTTATTTGTGGTTCTATAGACAGGGTATACCATATCCCTGCAACATCTTTGTATTAAGCCTCGTTTCCACTTATACAAATTGTGCCAACTTGTTCGGCAACATGTTGTGTACTTGTTGGGAGCCGACATGTTAGCTTAAACTTACAAGTGTTGCCATTTAAATAAATTCTCGCGAACTTGTTGGCTTAACTTCTTACATTCTACTCCATTGCCTTCCACTAGTTTAGCCAACACAACAAATGAGCGTTTCCACTTAAATGAACAAATCCACCCAACAAATTCTGCGAGTTTTTACAGCCGACATCGAACAAGTTGCCAACATGTGTTTGAATTTTCATATAGCGTTTCCACTTAGACAGAATGCTGCCAACATGTTTCACAACTTGTCGGGTAAGAAAATTTGTATAAGTGGAAACGGGGCTTTATAGAAACTTTGATTATAAATAAGTGGGTGTCACACCGGGAGCGGCGCGGCATTTTTCAGTTGCCGCTGCACGATTGTTCTTGCAAAATTAAATGTATAAGTCACACCGGGAGCGGCACGGCACCGCAAAATAGTTGCCACGCGGCTATTTTGGAGATTACTCAAAAAGACAATTTTGCCGCTGCCGCTGGCGGCAAAATTCCTTTTCATTCGAAATAAGTCCGTACAATTCCTTAAATGAGGCTTTTTGCATTCTTAAGTATTTTCTCTGTTTTTCTTCAAGCAGAGCTACTAATAATAGAATTTCTTCCTCGGAACTAGAGCACATTTGGATAAAATCTGCCGCTCTCGGTGTGTACACTCTATTTTGCCGCGTGCCACCGGGCAGTGCCGCGCCGCGCCACTCCTGGTGTGACCAGGGCTTAACTGCCAACCGCGCCAAAACTCTGCCAACTTATTCAGGAAGAGTGACTGAAGTAGAAGAGATGATCAGACTACCAGTCACATAAGCAACCACACTTAAGATCTTGCCGTCGTGGAAAATAATATTGATATTTTTAGCCTAAATATACAGGGTGATTCAGATCAAGATACCATCCGGTATACGACGCGATTCCTTGAGGTAAGCTGATCAAAAAATTGTTCCATATACCCCCCCCCCCCCGTGTGGTGTGCAAAATTTCAATTTCTAAGTGAACGACAGACATGCAAAAATAAAATACGAACGGGATGACAAACATACGGTCCTTGCCAAATTATTAGACCCATTAGCATTTGGCAGTCTTTTTTAATTAATTACTTTCCCTGTCTCTTAGGAAATAAAATACAACACCAAACTTATTTAATAAGTATGTATTTATTCGACTATACAAAAAATAGGCGTACGACGAGGCATGCTGTTGAAATTGTTAAGGCAATTTCTTCTTCTATTAGGAAAATAAGCTAATTATGTTTTAAGCATGATTAGCTTATAGGTATGATTATATTTTATTGTTTTCAGGTACATAACAGTTATAACAAGCGATTATTTAAAATAAATGCATTGGGTGTATTATTCCACTTAACAGGAAATTTTTTGCCGGTATTCGAGTTGCTAGACAACAATGTTCACATTTAAGTATTGTCAACACAACAAATGATAAAAAAAAAATCATAATCCATAAAAGCAGTTGTAAGATATCTAATTCAAAGTAAAACGAATGATTTGTTGACAATAGGTCTATTAATTGGGGAAGTACCAGTCTTAAAATTTATTCAGATCTATTACGGAAGCATTCAGTTGGGAGGGAGACTGATTTAAAACTTGCAAAGAATTGTAGTAATCTTATAAGCACAGCACTAGATCAATTATTAAGTATGATTCTGAAAAGCCCCAAATCAAAACATTGTTATAAAGTAGAGTATTAGATTTAACAATCGAGGGATTCATTAAAAAAATTGTTTTCTATCACTTTGCATAACTCAAATTTCTTACCTGAAAGCTTCTTCATCTTGTCCTTTCAGTACAAGAAAACTTGGTGTTTCAGGAACGTAAATCGCAGTTAAAAATAACATAATAGGTGCGACAGAAACCAACATAGCTAACTGCCGCCAGTCCAAATAAGCACCTGTTGCAAATGAAATCAAAACTCCTAAATGACCAAAAATTTTTTGTAGAGCACTTAAAAATCCTCTTATCTCTGGAGATGCTATTTCACTCACATAAACCTACATATAAGATGAAAATAAATATGCAAGATTATATAATAAGCAAGTAAGTACAAACCTGTGTAACCATTGATATAATAGAACAGCAGAAACCTGCTATAAATGCTGTTATAAACATTGTCTCCACTGATTTGGCAAAAATTGTTGTTATCCAAGCTAATGAGAATGGAAGAGACATCATGGTTAAAATCTTCTTCCTACCAAACTGCATGGCCATGCCTCCAAACATGCCCCCGAATAAAGCACCTATATGCAAAAGAAAAAATTAACAAGAATTCAATAAGCCTTTGTTTTAACAACTGTACCAAGAAGAGACAGACTAGCTACCCAACTAGCCTGTTGATCTGATATCGTAAAGGTTGTATGATTTCCCTTAAAGCGAATTTGTAGTTCTTGAATGTTTGCTATAGCAGGGCTAGTGTAGCCTTTTCCTAAGCCAGCTGCCAGTGGTCCCAATGATACAGCTAATGCTGCAATTATCTAAAAAGCATTCAATTGGGTATAAATAGCAAATTTTTCTGTTACTTGCGAAAATTACTTACCTGTGTATAATGATGCGATCTGTCTCTGATTTCACCTTCAATTATTGACTGCTTCTGACTTTCAACAACCACATGTCGATGTTGAACAACTATTTCCTCTTGTTCCATTCTTATCTGAAATTTATCTGTCGGTGGGCAGACACTATTTTGATTTATAAAATCAAAGGATCGAAAGTGCGGAGTATCGAAGATTGGTTTCGGTATAAAATTTTCATACCGACGTGCAGTGAACTGTAAAATATATTAAAAATTATATTTTTAGATAACATACTGATTTCTGTGCACTTCTAATCAATTTTACTTTGGCAATTTTAAATTCATGAAAGACAATGGAAAAAGATCAGTAAATATTATCTGCAAGGAAGAAAATCGGAGGATGGCCGAGGATGTTAACGAGTTCCAAATCAGCAAACGCAGAACAAATTTAAAGCATTCCACATTTAATTTCCCACATTATAACTACGATCTAATTACAGCTTTGCCCAACATATTTCTTATGAATATATCTTGCCTTGCCGTTCTTTGCGATCAGATTTCATTTTTGTACGTGACAATATGTAAAGATTTTTTTTGGAAGATAATTATTATGAACAAATAATAAAGTCAGTCCAACTTAAGTTTAAATAATATAAATAAATATATAATATAATATATAATATATAATAAATACTATATACAGAGTGTTCCGTAAATGTCTTTAATCCTTTAAGGGGAAGAAAGTAGAGGTCATTTGGGTCAAAAAAATCTAGATACTTTTATATCGAACTCCGCTGGTTTTTCGAGTAAATCGATAATATCGATGTTCGAGATTTTGCATACCTCTTCAGAGTAATTTCGTTATAAGTTCTATTGTAATGAATGGATTGTGACGTTCAAACCTTTATTTAAAAGAACACATATTGGCCTTTCTAAGAATGTATTATGAGTTATAATTGTGCCTTCAGTTATTTAAAAAAAAAAAAACTGTTTTCTCTAGATTTTTTTATTTCACCAAAATTTTTCTCGCGCTTCAGTGTACATTTATTCGAAAAACTATGAAACTATGAAAAAATTTGCGCATTATGTCCACTTTCCAAAATGACCTCCCTAAGTGCTATCAACAATAACAATCAATAGTTATAAGCAAACATTTGGAAGATGTGCCCATCGAGGTAAACTTCAGTTTTTTCGTAGGATTCTATCTCCTCCTACAGTTTTTAACCTAAGACAACCATTTATATATCATTGTACGGGAAGCTGAACCGGCTATTGGATAGAGTACTTTTCGAATTCGAATTTCGAAAATGGAGGGAGTAATTTCGAAAAAAAAAACACTTTTTACCAAACTTGATATTTACGTAGATTTCGTTATTCCGTATCTTCATTTTTGCGTGAGAGGCCAGCTCTGGGAGGGGCGGGAGTTCAAAGTTTCAACTTTAAGCGGCTATGCATCTTTGCACTAATAGTCTAGTCAATAACGGGTTTTCCATACAAAAGGTGGGGTAAAAACCATTATGATATAATATGTTATTTATTTCCGGATGACGATTAAAAATCCGAGGCCTTGAGGCGCTTACTGTTTTGCGCCGCCTTGGATTAACGGTACAAAAACTTAGTTTATTCAAAATAGCTTTCCAACTGTTGATCCTGCGACAGAAATGTAAAAAAATGTAAATTTGCGGCGGAAACCTAAACATATTTCAAAAAAGTCGTCCAACTTGTTTGTCTCACTTTAACAAATAATTTGTAGCTATTCATTACATAAGGATGGTAGTTTTGTAAATTCAAAATCAACTCCTTTCCACTCCATCACGAGGTAGAATAAACGGCGCGTTTATTTTTATTATCGTATCCCCAGTAGGTCTAATCCACAGATCTTTTTTTTTGCAATTAGTACGGCTGGTATCCTTAATTTATGTCCCCGAGTATGTTTCTATAATTTCTGTCTTTTTGATGGTCCTAAGTGGTTGATGTTGATGCCTTCATTGTCATCTTCGTTAGTATTATTCTCTAACCCATTTTCCGCACATGGCTTCCATCCATGTCATTGCCTCATCTTCGTTTCGCTCTCGATGATCACCTCTGGTGCATCATCGCATGATTCACCATTGGCATACAGAGCACTTCAACTCACTTTCTTGCATCCACATTATCCAACGCATCCCTTTTTGAAATTTTAAGAAATAACATTTAATAAGGTATCTGGGGCAGTCCACACCATTTTTGGACTTCGTGGAGGCTCTAAACGCATGATTCCGTGCAGCGTCCTTCATTGGTGGTAAAGAAGCCAGGTTGAAGTTGCTGTTTATTGCCAATTTTGCGAAACGTTGGTAGTGGACTTCTTCCAAGGTTTCCTTTTCCATGTTGCCACCATATAAAGCGACTAGAAAGCGTGCTCCAGCGTTTGCGATGTCTTTTGGCTTAGAATTCTGATCTTAGAAGATGTCAATGATAGCATTAAGCTCTTTTGTTTTTTTTTGGACAAGCGAAAAAAAAACTTGTTTTTCCTTGGTTGAAGAGGGATTGTATCACAGTCGCTAACCGCATGTAAATATAGGATGCTTTCGGCTGCTTTTTCATTTTAAAATTATTCGCGGAATAACAGAAGGTAGATGGTCGTTTTGGATTATTCCAATGCTGTCAGCAGTACAAAAAGATCGACGTCTTCGCCAACGATAAAATACATAGCTTCGAATGATGATCAGAAGGAAATTGTGATAATCAAGACATTGGCATCTTCTTCAGCCTGTTTAACAGTAAAAGCACCTTGCTCGAATTTTTTTATCAGTATCGAAATCAAACGGGCATTATTTTACTTTTATGGAAACTTATCTCCTATATTAACATAAAATATTCCTTAAACTTCATTTTTAAGGAAATAAATTTAAAAAAAATTGTCTGTCCAAATATTGTATTGCCACCTATTTCTATTCTATATATTCATTTGAAAAACCAACTGAATTATGGTGGGTTTCGTATACAACTTATTACTTGAAGTTCAGCGGAATGAAGTAGGTAAACCAAAAAGAAAAAAACCATAGAAAAGTGATCCCATGTTAATGTAAGGATTTTCAGTAGTGTCAGCGGTTCATGTTATACATACAATGTCAGTGACAACTAAGTGCGACCGAACTGTTAGCTATAAGCGCACTGACTCACTGACCCTGTGTGTGTTGCCAACTCAACAAAAACTCAAAAAAATATATTATCATTTTTACAATTTTATGTACACATTTTCAATTTTAAATATAAATGATGATATTATCAATGTTATCATTTTTACAAATTTTACCGCGAAAAGATTATGTCGGATGATTCACGTTTCCGCCGCTGTAACTTGTTACACAACAGACTTATAAAAAAAGTGTTTATACAAAAAATGTATGGAATTTAGTCTTCTTCAAATTTATATTTTTTACATTTTTGTCGCAGGATCAACCGCTGAGGAATTATTTTGAAAAAAAAAGTACCTTTAATCCAAGATGGCGAAAAACGCGAACCGTCCCCAAGGTCGAAAACTCGGAAGTTTCATCGGGGCCCGAAACTAAATAATACAGATCAAAATCGTTTCTACCCCACCTTTTGTAGGGCAAAGGCTTTTTTAGTTCTTATCACAGGACTATAACTGAATTGAAAAATATTACTGCGACTACACTGTTTTGCTCTCATTGGCTAAAGCAGAGCCGGACTGGACCTGGTGTTAACCTGACCCTACGTCGCTACTAATTTAATCTCCTGTATTCTATTTTGTCACCTAAAAACTGATCGTATGTCCCCACACTAAGAGAAAGCATAATCAAAGAAATATGAGAACATTATTGGTAGAATTCGTTGAACTTCGGCACATCTTTGTAATTTGCAAAAATGCTTCACCTTCAAAAATCGCATTTTGAGAACAGTTCATACACTACATGACCCCCTTAAGTTGTAGTTGTTTGAAAGATAATAGATTGTAAATTACATTATAGTAGAAAAAGTACACCCGCGTGCAACTTTTCCTTACAGAAAACTGACGTGAAATCAAAAAATTGGACTTCCGGGGTCCGAAATCTTGTTTTGAACAAATTTATAAAAAATAGAAGAATTTAATTTTTTAAAACGACTTTCACTTTAATTTAAAAAAAGAATCAAGAAAAGATGTTGTCAAATTAAAAAGTTATGACAGAAAATGTTGAAACAGTTTTCCTGAAAGTCCAAAGCAGCCAAAAAAACACTATTTTCGATTTGACCGACCTCTAACCATTAATGAATTTCACTGAAATGTTGCATAGAAGTTTAAAATTACATTAGCTAAACAAATTTTGAATGAGCATTTAGACATTTGAACACTTGCAAATCCACACATTTTTGGGCCGCCCTTATACATATGTATATATATACATAGTTTCAGAACTGTTTTTGTTTTATGGTTTTTTTTTTTTTTTTTTTTTTTTGGAAACATTCTTTATTTGAAATTATTAAACAAAAGCAATATATATTTCATAAATAAACCCAAAATGTAGAGCAATTCATAATATTATATTTCTCCAGCGATGTCATGATTTCCAATGTGCACAGCAAAGAATATGATCAGAATAGATATAAACCATTCACAATTCTAGTCGCTATACCTTAAGAGAGGATTAATTTAACATTATACATAATATTGCAAGAAATTATTATGTTCAATTCAGCTGCGTGAAATTCACTAGTCCGACTAAAATGTAAAAATATTCATATTTTAAAAAGCATATTTAAAATTGCAGTACGAGCAAATTTTCGATATGGCAATAATTTATCATTTATCAGTATACCTGCAAACGCACAGGCTCCCAGAAAACCGAAATATCGATATATCCTCTTAACAAAAAGGAAGCTTTGTCGAAAACCCAAATGTTCTTACTTAAAATAACATCACGAACGAAATATGTACAAGCAAAACTGAAATTGTTTACTTTAAATTACTTTTACTTGAAAATTGTTATTAGAATTACCAGATCCTTTCACGATACCAAGTCACATTATACATAAGAAGTATATAGATTACGTGAAAATCCATATTAATTTTGGCTTTAATTATTATGTGCTTCTAAAAAAAGATCATAACGGGGTGCTTATAT
Organism: Dioctria linearis; assembly: GCA_963930735.1. Classification (NCBI taxonomy): domain Eukaryota; kingdom Metazoa; phylum Arthropoda; class Insecta; order Diptera; family Asilidae; genus Dioctria; species Dioctria linearis. The sequence continues at coordinate 72,673,878 of OZ005744.1, read as the reverse complement.
AAACAGATATTGAATCAGATTAAAACAAATTATCGGGAATTTTTGTGTCACAACCCTTTACTGGGTTTACTAACTTCAGACTTCTATAATTTTTACCAATTATGTAATTGTAGAATAATTGTTTTTCGTGTTTCGAAAAAAAAGAATATGTTTAATCTTTTTATAATGAAATGTATTAGTGAGGGCGATAAAGGCCAATGTCTGAAGGCTTTCATAAAAGCTATATAAATATTTCTAAAATAACAAGATTTTTGGATCATATTGGGTATTTTCACCAATTAGTCCTTAGTATCGAAGGAATAAAGGATATTGAATGAGTGTAATACATATACGATTATTTAATTCAGTTATTAGAAATAAAAATAAATAAAGAGGTAATGATACACGGTGAGAGATTTTTGGTCTCTAGTTTCCTTTTTACAGAGACTAAAATCTCCAAAATGTTTACACGGCAAGAGAATTTTATCTCTGGAGATCAAAAAATTAGGTCTTTGGAGACGATAGGCGAAAGTCTCTAGAGACGCGTCTCCGAAATGTATACACGAAATTTGAGTTTGGTCTCTACATTAGATCTCCAGAGATCTTTGTTCAATGTTAAGAAAGAAATTGTTAGAAAAAATTATGTCGCTTCCGTTCAAAAGTTATTAATATTTTTATGTTACACGAATAATGAAAAAAATTTTAAAAAATTATATCCTTGGTGTCAAAATTTTACGGAATGAAGTATAACACAACAAATTCGTGTGATTTTTTTTTTCCCAAAAATATCCAGATTTCTATTGACGAAAAAACTCTATTCCGAGTATCTACCTACTATCTTTGAGGTTTTAATAACTTACTAGCAACATTATTAGAATTAACTTTTAAGAAAATTGAAAAATTGAAAGGATGCATTTGGAGAAATTCAAGGACAAAGGATATTTTATTAGCCTTAATTTTTTTTTTCTTATAAAAATAATTTTTTTTAACTATCCCTGAAAAATTGAACTTTTCTCTTTCAAATAACCTAGAGACCATGCCTTGTGATAATTAGAACCAAAGTTATGATTTTTTGAATAGTACCTCTGCATACCAATACCATCGGCAAATCTTAAGGATTTCAAAGTCCTTTAATTCAGACAATATCGCACATAGCTGTATTCTTATCTCAAAATTTCTTAACTTTCAGCAAAAGAAGAACGAAATTGGTGATGTCTGGTTGGGAAAGTGCGAATATTGATCGATTTGCTATGGAATGATCTATAATAAATTAAATTAAATTTGTTTGGTAATAATTTGTCAAACTCACTCCACTCTATTCTTTTTCCTTTTCGAGTACAGTTAACTGATAGAGCAGAACACACAAATAGTCTCTGGAAACCTGGAGTCCTGGACACGAAAAATGAGTACAATTCGGGGACCAGAGAACGAACATTGAGACCCGTGTGTTTTGAAATACAAAGTGTATACATGGGTCTCTGAGTTTCCAGAGACCGAAAAACTGGTCTCTGTAGGCCAAAATCTGTCACCGTGTAGCTTCACCGTAAGACTAATTGGCTCAATAATTCGTACATGTAGGTACGTATACTTATGGCAAGATGTGCACATGTGAAGTTTTCTGTAGTGTTGCCGCATTATGGTGTACGAATACATAGCTATCGAACAGGCCGGTAACACTGACTTATAACAATGGACTGAGCGAGTTGCTATTTCATGTGGCACACATTTTGTGTTTCTGTATTTCAGAGTTTGAGCACCCTTTAAAACATTTACTACATAAAAAACATGTAAAATTCAACCAATCAGCTGAAATTGCACGATCGAAAATCGAATTAAACTATAAAAATATATTTTCTTGTGTCCACGTGATATTTTAATCGCTTGTGAGGAATTAAACTCATTCCGACTTTAATTTTCAAAAGGTTATTTTTACCTGAATTCTGCGTGTGGGCAAGAGAGACGAAGCATGGTAAACACCAAGGTACCTATATAGAATACAATGTATTCCCATTACGAATCACGTTTCGCCATTAGTGACAAAATATTGTGAAAATATATAGAGAACACAATACTCTCTCTCCTCTCTCTGTCTTTCCTAAAAAAATGTATATAACATTAGTCACAGCATTACGTCACAGCACATTAGCTGCAATGTACTAACATTTTAATGGGAATACCTTGTCTTCTATATACCTGGGGTAATCACAATCTTTACATTGTTCTTCCTGCGGTGATTGCATCTGCAGCCAACATAAAAACATCAAATGGCATAAGAAATCGGTCAGTAAGCGATATTTTGTGTTGGTAGCTCCAAATCTGCCATAGCGCGAAAGAGAAAACTATAAAACTTGAGCTCTTCTTTCCTATAGGAAATGGCAATACGGTCATTCCATTGTTATAAGTTAGTGGCTGGTAATCTATTAATATGTAAATCGATGGAACAATTAACCAAAACATCAACTAAAATTACAATATACAGCAAACGTGCAAACCTCAATAACTCACTGATCTCGACGCGGCTATAATATGCGTACGAATCAAAAATGTAGGCAAAAATTCATTTCTTTCGTAGAATTTAAGTCGATCATATTTCTTCAGAATTCGTGTGCAAGACGATTCAAATAAGCTGTGTCTGGGCAGCTCGGCTTCGTGGAAGATGGATTGATTTGGTGGCTTGGGCTTGTTAGCTAAACATTTTTATTAGCGTAGATCTAGGTACACCAGCGCGGATTTTTGTCTCAGGCAAAACCCTCGAGAATATTTTACAAGCCATGAAACAGACTCTGTCACTACCACATGAGAGTCCCAACGGAGTCCTAATCCTAACATTCTAAAATATTTGCAGTGTACTTATGTAAAACTGACCAAAGTTTGATATGTATAGCTCCTCCGCCCTAAACTACTATTCATACAGAAAAATGGATGGCTTGGGAAGTATTCTCGAGGGTTTTGTTTCAGGCCTTTATAAATTGTTTTCAATGTAGGAAAGAAATGATTTGTGTCTTAGAATTGAAATCGACCATACCGAGTTACAGGGTGATTAGTAAAAATATTCTTTCTTCGTAAAACACCCTATATCTTCAAAGGTGCACCCTGTATGTTCTATTTTAAGACGGAATTGTATGCACAACCTAGGAGCATTTCCTATGAATGCTCAACCACCCCGTACCCCTCCCTACTCCAGAGTTATGCTGCTTCAAATTCAAAACTTTGGTTTTAACATTTAGTTTTTTTTTTATTTTTCCGTTATTATTTTAAAAATATCCCCACTAACATATACTTTTTACCAAACTTCGAAACCCTATAACACTCTATGCTCTAAATTGTAGCCGTTAAAGAGTTATTAGCTCATAACCTATTCAGTTCATACCGAAATTAGTCGATATTATTTTTAAATAACGTGTCTTCAGTTACTAAGGGAGCAAATTATTTGTGGCCTGAATAGATTAAGAGCTAATAACTTCTTAACCGTCGCAGATACAACATAAGTGTAATAGGTTAAATTAAAGAGGAAACTTTGATCTTTCGAAATTTTGTAAAAAAAGTGTATGTTAGTGGGGATATGTAAACAAAAAACAGAAAAAAAACGAGATTTTGAACTTGAAGCGTCATAAGTCATAACTCTGGGGTGGGTAGGGGTACGGGTGTGCTTGAGCAGTCATTAGAAAGGCCATGAAGTTATGCATACAAAGACTTTGCACCCTGTACTTTTTAAGATATAGGGTGTTTAGTGAAAAAAGAGTATGTATTACTGATCACCCGGTAACTCAGCAGGATGACATCCCCAACAAAAATGAAGAATATGCATACTTAGTCAAATTTTAAGTAATTTAAGCTTCATTAATTCATAAATATTATATTATAAGATTAAAGAATTAGCTCACGAATGTAGGTGCTTCCGAATTGCGATGCCATGAATTGTGAAGCAAGTGGTACTTTTCTCTGGGAAGATATATCTTATAAAAGTCCAATAAAGAGAAATTATTAAATTTTTGTTAAATTTGAAGGTCAGATTGCAGCTCTATGCATTGCATTTGAAAATTTGCTGGAAGTTTATGTCGACTAAAAATGGAGTAGCATATATGTCAAAAAATTGAAGATTTTTTTGGAAATCTTGAAATCATTTCTCAAATTTCTGTATCAAATCGAAAAGCAAGTTTGCATATTTTTCGTTACCGTTAGGACAGTGTTCAGCCAACGCTTAAAAATGCATAAAATTGTTTGTCTGAATTTCTGACTACCATAGTTTCAGTTTCATTTCGAAAGCGGCTTTAGTTTGTAGCATAGTATTTATGAGTTGTTTTTCACTTTGAAGATGCACATTTAGCTCATTTAAATGAGCTATCAAGTCTACTAAAAAAGCCAAATCTGTGAGCCAGTTTTCATCACCAAGTTCTGCTACAGATTTTATTCTTGATTCCATAGCCGACTTGATATAACTTCGGAAATCATAAAATCTTTTCAACATTTTACCTCGACTTAACCATCTTACTTCCGAAAATAAATAATGTCCCCAATGTTTTCAGTGTCAATTTGACTAAGTACAATTGCACATTGAAAACTTTCTGTGGCCAGATTTCACAATTGTACATTTATTATGTCGAGAAGTAACTACTTCCATGGAAATGTTATATATGTAGATAAATAGAACGTTTTATAAAATTAATTGAGAAAGTATTTAAGTAAATCAGTTTTGTTGGGCCGCATTCAAAGCCGTGCTGGACCCATGCAGCCCGCGGGCAGCTGGCTGGACACGCCTGCATAGATGAATACCCGTATGTCATTTTGTATGGTCATTGGTCACCTCTGTGCAAGTATGATTTTTGAAGTGGTTTTTCACATATATTTCTACAACGGTTCGTCGAAGAGTAAAAATGGTTATAATTTCATAGGATTTCATATTCTTAAGAACTTTTGGGTACATTAAAACCGTCTAGGACTGATCATTTTCATAGAATACGTAAAAACCTTAAATTTTTATATGGCAACACCAAGAAGGGGTTGCGCAATTTAGTCCATTTTCTAAATTTTATTTACAATTGGTAGGAGAACACCATGTACCAAATTTCAGCTCTCTACGTCGAAGCGTTTTCAGGCAGTACCCAAATATATAGTGAAAAACAGAATTTTTGACAGGCAATCCTACGAAGCAGTTGCCTGATTCGGCCCATTTTCGAATTTAAATTTACTTTTTTTTCTAAAAGCCCGTGTGCAAAGTTTCAGCCCTCTAAGTGAAGGCATTCTTGAGTTATCGTGCGGACGGATGGACGGACTTTTAATATTATGCGTGGGTGTCCAATCCATTTTGTTCCATCATAATTATTTCTATAGGTGTTACAAACGGAATGACAAACTTAGTTTACCCTATAGATTTTATCTAGGGTATAAAATTATTTAAAAACAAGTAAAAAAGCTAGACCAATTCTTACAATATCCTAGATGAATGCTCGTATGAAATTTCGTATGGTCACCCATTTGAGCAATTTTGATTTTTGCAGTGGGTTTTGGCATTTATTACAGTATCCGTAAAATACGTAAATTTTTATATGGCGATACCAAGAAGGGGTTTCCCGATTCATTCCATTTTTTAAATTTTATTTGCTATTATTATCAAAACACCATGTACCAACTTTCAGCTATCTATGTCAACACGTTCTCAGGCAGTCTCCAAATATATAGTGGAAAACGAAATTTTTGAATGACAACCCCACGAAGGAGTTGCTCGATTTGTCTCATTTTCGAACTTAATTCTGCTTTTTTAAAGTCCGCATGCAAAAATTCAGCTCCCTAAGTACCTGCGCTCTCGAGTTATCGCGCGCACGGACGGACTAACAGACGGACATCCACAAATCAAAATAACTTTTAATTTTATGCGTGGGTGTCCAGTCCATTTCGCTGAATTACAAACTTAGTATACCCTATAGTTTTCATCTAGGGTATACAAATTTTAAAATAAATAACATACCTACATAAATTGTAAAATGACTTCTTTTTCCAAGGCAATTTCGTGAGCCTTAAGAGCTTTCAGAGCTTAAGGGGAACCTGTTTAATAAGTCCATAGTTATAATTCGAGACATCTTCGGGTGTGGCGAACCGTAAACATTTTAATATCGTTATTTCTTGCTTCTGCAGCTTCTTCCGAAAGTTCACCGATAGATGCAGATGCAATGCATGGTCTATAACTTCAGATTAGTGCCCTAATATTTTGTGAACAGAAGCTGGTAGATAATACCATACATAAATAAGTCTTAACAATTTGCTTTGCAGTTTCTAGGGGAAAATCCTTTAATTTATCGGTATTTATCTTGTAGCCTGATGCTAAGGTCTGTAAAATTGTGGTACACCTTTCAATTAATTTTTTATCAATTCTTGTAATTCCAGCAGCAATATTAGAATTCCCAAAATATTTTCTTCCTGTATTGTCATCATTAGATGTCTCACTGTCCCTGCTTTAGGTTTATAAACTATTAAACCCAACTTTTTTCTCAATTGGGTTTGAACAATTTTTTTTTCTTTCTGCGAGTTGTTCTTTATATTCCTGACTCTAATCTACCATTTCTTTATATTTAACCTATACAAAACATATGAAAGATTCAAAAAATCTAATCCACGAGTGAATTGGTGACAATCCGATAACAAAACGGACTTGGTTAAGGGGTAACGCCACTGTAACGGCTAAAAAAAAAAAGGTTTTTTCACGAATTTTTTTCTCGCGAAATTAAAGGTGTTTGAAAAAAACCTTTTAAGGGTATTATCGGGCATACATTGCACTTTATTGATAAATTTTTGACAGCGAAAAAAAAAACAAAATGGCGGCTCCACAGACATCTTCCCGGGACATGTTTTGCTTGCAGGGCTCCGCGGCACGCAGCACCACTGGTGCACATTTGAATCTAGACCAAAACCAAAAAAAAATCATTAATCTAGAGGCTTATAGCTAGAGAATGCCGTACGGATTTTTAAAAATATTAATTTTTGTAGATTTGGCGCGCGTTTGAAAAAAAAATTGATTTTTGACGAAAAAACGGCAGGTTTTTTGTTAATAAAAAATCAACAAATAAAGTTATTGAAAATCCCTTACGGCATTCTCTAGATAATGTTAATGTTCACATCTGGTCAAAATTTCAAGTCGGAAATATGAAAATTGTTCGAGTTATGCTGAGTGCCATTTTGAAAAACCGTGTTTCGAGAAAAACGCGTTTAAAGTTTTGAGAATAGTTTTTTATTGGAAAAAATAAAAAAATGAAGGTAAACGATTTTTTACCGTTAGTCTGCAATCCCAGTTGCAAGTGTCAAAAAGGTCAGTTGTGTTCATTTGGGCTTTTTCTGTCAGCTTTAGAAGAAAGCTGGCGATAAAGCTGGCTGAAAAGCTCCAATCGTGTTTCAGGCTTCAGGTAGTCGTTTCGGAGCAAGTTTGACGCGCTTGGTGGCTACCCCCATTCTCAAAGAAAAAAAAATTTTTTTTGCAAGGGGCCTTTTTTTTCTTATTCTAGAGGGTTTAAACTATTTTTTAAGCCAATAAAACAAAAAACGATTTTTCAAAAAATTTACAGTGGCGTTACCCCTTAAGCAAAACTCTATGTCAATCATGTTTTTTCCAGGTCGACATAAGACCGTTTCTTCTGCTTTAATATTCTCTTATAACGGAAATATATTCTGAGGCAACTTTAACGAAGTTCTTATTAAGAAAATATTGATCGTTAGTTTCACCTCCAAGAAAAAGGTCTGCATCTGTATTTACAATGGCTTCAGTTGCAATATTGAGTTTTAAAAAACTATCGCTTAAGCCCACAGCCGCAGACTCCCTAAGTTCATAAAATATAGTGATGACCATAGATTTTGAATCAAATTAATTCAAAGTTTTTTATGAATAACTTAAATAATTGTTAAAGTGTGTACACATTAAATCTTAAAGTATGGCTTGGTATTAGCCTTCTACAGGAATGCTATGGCAGCTACATTAGTAGCTCGGAAGAAATGTAAGATTGTTATTACAAACGTTCCCGATACAGTAATTCTAAATAAAAGACTGTCAATCACCCACGAAAAATTTCCAATTTTATTCGGTTGTGTCCAATGACCCTGTTTAGACGGGTCAATATAAGGTGCGCTTTGTGGTGCCTCAAAATGCCCTTCATGATTACATCAGTCATCTTGCTGCCCCCGCTGCCTTCAGTCCGTGGAACGAATACATCGACAAATCATGTAAGTTACAGCTACACACTACAATGCTTGAAACTGGAATGATTACTTGACTTATAACGCCGAAAAAAATAAGTGCTGCCTCAAGAGTTGCCTGTGCTGCCTGCGTAATTTAGGTTGCACTTCATTCCTGCCCCCGACCAGCATCCTACCAACAAGTTTCGTGTGGAAGAGGCAGCATACTGACCCATCTAAACAGGCTCTATCTTCTTAATATTAGGTTATCTTTGGCCAAAACCCACGAGAATACATCCCAAGCCATGAAACAGAAATCTATATGTGTGCGTTGGGAGTCCGTTCTCTAAAATGTTCTATATTGATACTTATTGAAAAGTACCAAACATTGACTTCATATATGCAATAGAGCCTTAATTACTATCCATACAGGAAAATAGTCTTCTAGAAATTCACAGCTTGATTCCTTACCTTCCCAAATCAAATAATCAAACAATTTTGATTACAAAGAACCTTACCATTTTACGCTCAATAACTCTCAGCTGAGTAATAATTACATTTGTGTATGTGCAGCCCGAGGCTGAATCTGCACTGTAGGCAGCTACATTCGATATTATCAGCCCACGCAAAACCCTCGATAATACTTCACAAGCCATGAAACAGACTCCCTCACTACCGCATGAGAGCCCCAACGGAGTCCTCACATTCTAAAATATTTGCATTCCTCTTATGTAAAACTGACAAAAGTTTGATTTGAATAGCTCCTTCGCTCTAAACTACTATTCATACAGAAAAATGGTGTTCTGATAATCTTAAGCTTGCTTTCTTATCTTTCGAACTGAATTAAAATATCTAACAAAATTATTAAAAAAAAAAGTATTTGGGCCATATGACTACGATTCTTCAAACAAAAACTCCTCAGCTGAGTAATCATTGTATGCCGCTGTGCCGTCATGGCTGATGATATCGAATGTAGCTGCCTACAGATTCGGACTCCTGCTGCACATACCCAAATGTAATTATTACTCAGCTGAGAGTTAGTGAGCAGAAAATGGTAAGGCTACTTTGTAATCAAAAGTATTTTATTATTTTGTTAAGTAAGGTATATAGTAAGTGTAGCTTTTGGGAAGATAAGGAACACAAGGCTAGCTTTGGATTGACTAGTAAGTAGTAGTCCGGGGATTTGGCAATCGATAATAGATCAGATTCTGTAAGGGACAAATGTGGTTGCATATTTAGATCATATTTTGATTGGTGGAAAATCATATGAGGAATAGGGTTTGCAGCCCCGGGATCCCGGTGTTTCCTCAAGTCCCGAAATCCCGGGATCGAAATAACTAATCCCGGGATTCAATATTTGTCTGAATTATATTTTGAACTTTTTTCTCATCAAAATTTTTTAAGAATTTTATTCTCAGAAAATTTATATATTTTTTTTATGAAATATATACGTATATGTTCTATTATGGATTGAAAGTTTTCTATTTGGTCGCCTACTTCATGTTGTATTAGATGGCGTTATATCTGAACCTCACCCTATAAATGCCCGTGTGCCCCAGGGTTCTCCGTCTATTTTCCTAATTTTCATAAATGATCGGCTTTCCCTAAATTTCAATCCCATCCTTACCCTTAATTTCGCTTACTCCTTTTATAATCTTGCTTACTCCAGAGGTCAATGCCGCATGTACCAAACGAGATTGAATGACTAGTACATTAAATAACGATCTTGATATTATCCTCGCATTTCATTTGATGGAGATTTAGTTTAGATTCACCGTCACTGAGCATTCCTGGCATTAATATTTCCAGTAAACAGATCACATCTTTCTGTTTCCAAAGAAGCATCGAATTGTTTTGGATTTTTAAAAAGGTGTAAGAAATATTTCAGCCCATCAAATGTAGAGTCACTCTACAAGTCCTATATCAGACCTAAAATGGAATACAACTCTCACATCTTGGATGTTGTCCAAAAGAGATTCTTTGAGCTCATTGGTGATTTGGCAATAACTTGTCATATCGACTCGGTCGAGCACCGCCGCAATGTTGGATATCTTTCGCTCCTTTATCGCTACACGCGTGACCAATGTTCCGATAAAATATCTAACCTAATCCCTTGTAGATTAATTCCTGCACGTAATACTCGCGCTGCAAGCGGCGCACATTCTTTCACCCTTCAAAATATTTTCGGCCGTACAGAACAATTCCGTGATGCTTTCTTATCCCAAAATGTACGAATGTGGAACAGTCTAACATCTTCTGTTTTTCGCCAGGCTTACAATCTTCGTAGGTTAAAGAGTGACATACATCGGCACCTCCGCCACGTTCCGCATTTCCCTTAATCCTTTCCCTATTTCCTTCTTGCCATGCTGTGCTTTGTATCATAGGGTATCCCCTGAGTTTGGCTTAATAATATATAAAAATAAATAAATAAAAAAAAACATTTCACAACAAAATGTTCCAATAATTTAATTTATGCCGGATATATTTAATTACCATTCTTTCATATCTAGTATATGTTTATTGAAAATTGGGTACGCGTAAGAAAATTTGCGAAGTTTTTTACTGCATATTATTTTCCAATAAGAAAAGCCCGGAAATAATAAAAGATCAAGCCCATCAATTATATTCATATTGATAAGTATATTGAGAAAATGAAAAGAGAGCATAGCAAAACAAATCGATTGCACTCTTCATAATCTTTCTTACTTTATTCCTGTATAAATATCTAAATGTAAATATGCATCGACCAATTAATTAATGAACAGTATTGTATTTTAAGATATGAGCAATTATTCATTCTTTTATGTAAAATGTGTTTGTTTGAATATTGGATATTCATTTTCTTACACAGCGTCCAATCCTAATCCCGGTACCAATCCCGGGATCTCCGGATTTGGAAAATGTAATCCCGAAATCCCGGGACTGGAAATATAACACGGGATTGCAAACCCTAATGAGGAATATTACAAACGATTAATAGAAGTTCTAGAACGGTTAGATAGACACAACATTCTTCCAAAAAATGTATACATATAGTACCATTTATACAGGGTATCTAGACCGTGATGGTCCATAGGACAGGAGGTAATGGTAGTCACTTAGTAAAAAAAAATTATATGGCAAGGGGGGGAGGGGATCTCAATCGGAAAAAAGGAGTATAGTTATCATGAATTTTGGCAGGAAAATCGTTTAAATTTGAAAATATTAGGAATTTTTTTTCCAATTTCTTGACTTTGACGTCCTACAACTTTCGACAGAAGTTGACAGGCTTGCTATCATCTGAGATAAATCCCACCTTGATAGGGTGTATATCAAGAAAGTTATAGGGTGTAAAGTGGAAGAGGTACTAAAACTCTTAAACCCCCCTACCACCGAAGTCTTACACCCCTCCATGCCCCTCACCTTATAATTTTTTGTCTCCATCTCGGCTTTCAAACTCTTAAGTTATGTGCACCAATTATGAAACACCCTATATAACAGGAAACCAAACGGCGGGCGAAATTACTAGAAAAGGTTTAGGTAGGTATGAATTTAGATTGGCGGAAGTATCCAGCCTAGAATTAGTAAAAAGGATTATAGAGTTAGATGCGTTTAGATTTGCTAACTGTGGATGGGAGAAGTCAACGACCTGCTTCATCTCAAGTAGCTATGCGCAAAATAACATACGAACATGCGCAATATCATGGCTGTGGCACTGGACACTGTCTTTATGGTAAACATGCGGAATTCGTAACTGCCACGTACAAATTGTATCTATATACGAAGAAAAGGTGCGAAATATTCAACATCTGTTGCGTGAATGTCCTAGCTTGATATGCAAAAAAAACACTCACTGCTCTGTTGTAAAAATCGATGAGTTTTACCTCAAGAAGTAGGACAATATTCAGGTGAGAGATCGTGACAGAGCCTGGCTACTGAGAGAAAAACTAATCGGTGTAGAAACCAGATACCAAATTATTCAAATTAAAAATGTGTGGGCCCATCTAAAAGTAATCTTCAACGCGTATGTTTGTTAATCGAATCTCTTGGTCTAATGCAAATTACTTAAAAAGCAGTCCAATCGTATTCAATAAATGATTGATTCAAAAGGATATCCGGTTAAGTAAAAAACTGATTATTTCTTAATTATTCACACAGTTTGTCAGAATGTTTGTTTCACTGTTTTTATATAATATTCACTGTTTATCAACACATTCACTAAAATGAAGCATTCTTCTTAGTTACTTGGCTCGCTTTCCTTTCCGCGTTTGTTCTAAAAATATAATTAATCCTAAAATGTGTGCTCTTTCAAAGTGTCGTTTTATTATAATGTCTGTGATGTTATAGTATCGTTATCTGTATGCATTTGTACGCATTAAATAAAGTGATCAGAGATCTAGGTTTATGACATCCAAAGGTAGAAGTATAAAGTCACTTGACTGAAATATGAACGCAGATAAAATCGAGATGTTATAATAGACGCCTTATTCCATGTCAAAAGAACAAATGCTATGAAACACAAAACAATAACTCAATTGAAATAGGCAAAATAATTACCAATTGAAATAGGCAAAATAATTACAATTCATTAAATTTGTATTCAACATCACTCTACATACATACATATATGAGTAATTCACTGCACTTTAATTTATATCCAACCACTTCATTTTATGAATAAGTTATCTAAAGCTATTTAAGAATGGTAAACTGTTATATCGAATCAATGCTAAGCGAATGCATTCCTCATTGTTCCAACTACTTGTATAATATTCTATGGTCCCTCCGATTTTTTAGTGTGTATATGTTTGTTAAAGGTTTTTAAGTGACTGAGTGGATGGTGCATCTGCATTAATTGGGTACGCTGCGGCTGAGCCTATTGCCATTGCCGGCAATCATCGGTCCTATTGGTCTTCTTAATCTTAATTTAGAGGCGACAAGAACCACATTTTTTATAGATGAATTTCAGTCTGCATCTGCATTTCATTAAATTCTGGCTAGTTAAGGATGCCATCTTTAAAGTGGTTTGAAATTTCTATTAAAAATTATCGTATGCTTTTCGTTCTCATTTCGTTGTTATATAGAGTAGGTATGTACTTATAACTGTATAGTTTGTTTAGTTTTATTTGATCAGTGGCATAAACTTCATCTCGATGATTGATATGATAACTTTTTGTAATTCACATTTCATCTGGTTTTTGGAGAAAAATCAAAAGTAATTTTTGAAAATTCAGTTCGTCTGTTTGATTATAACATCATTAGTTTTGCATGCTTAAAGTATGTCCAAGACTCTGTAAATAGATGTAAATAACTCAAGTTACAAAATGTTGACAAAATTTGCTGCAGTATTTGTTGTGTTGGTGCTGTTCGTAACATAAAGATCACTCTATGATAAGGCACGGAAAATTCCGTGACAGTTTTATGTGAGGAATTAGGACGTTTCAACTGTGAGATCATCGAAACTTGATTTCGAAAATATTTAACATTCGAGCTATTGCAACTTTTGCAGTCATGTCCTCTATATATACCATATGAGTGAGATACATATATAATTATAGGCCTACCGCGAGAAGTCAAAGTAAAATTTTCAGCAGACACTACTTTTTTGTTTTGTGTTGTTTTAGAGAGAAAATTATTACTGCTGAACTCTAGGATAGGATGAGAAATATCATATTTTTGGATTTAAGTTGTAGTTTTTTAATTACGTTACCATTAACTTTAAAATATGATTTTGCTACTCAATGCAGTTACACGATTCTGATATTGCTAGTTTCGCGGTTATGTAGTATCACCAACCATATGTCGGCTATTTCATCCCTGAGACCCCAGGTCCAATTAGCCGTGAGAATTCCAACTGATCTTACTATCTAGAATGACTCCTAGATATTGAGAGCTCAATTGCCATACCGCTTAAAGCTTGAACTGTAAGGTGTTGTTTCCTTGCCTACGTTACCACTAACATATGAATAATCATTATTTTCTTCTTAATGTGACTGCCAACTCATTGGCACGATCCCGTACGCCATAGGGAAGAGAAAGCAAACGCAGTGTTATCAAGCGTATCCCCGCAACTTTGTCATGGAAAATATAAATTTTGTTTTTTGTATTTCATCCTCTTCAACCCCAATATTATCAAAGGAAATTTCGGCAGCTCACTACCCAATATTATTTTTTTTTCTCTAATTTATGTTATTTGATAGCGACCCAAATAACTTACAATACCTCGCTTTGGTATTGCTAACTTATTTTCACGATTTTAGTTAGGAAAAAACCCAAAAACTATTCGCATAAATTAGCTGTAATAAATCCAATTTTTTCTATACGAACACCATCAAATTGGATTTGATTTGGACCCGACTATTTCCAATTTGGATAAAGCTTTCAGAGTTTGTATAGAATTTGAAAATAGCAGGCACTTATTCTTTGTTTCCTCCAATAACGCCCCACCCCCGCTAGGATGATTAGAAATTTTGCGATTTTACAATGAAATGTCATTTTCAAGAAATCATATATCTCAAAATAAAGCTAAGCTTTATATTTGCATAAAAAAGTACATAAGACTAAACGAAAATTTTTGTTTATTAGTAGTAGTATTTTTTCCTTTAAAAAATGCCATTATTTACTATTGAGGATCTTTAGCACTTTTTCTTCATATCTTCAATTAAGTCTAGTTTGTTTTTCGCGTTTTGGTCGTATTTCAGGCAGTTCAAGCCCCTTTGTATGTTGGAAATTGTGGTGGTGTTTGGCTTAGTTTTTGAGATAAGAATTTTTAAAGTCATCCTATATATAATATAATGCAGTAGGTATGTGAGCTCTGCACATAAGGGAAACTTGTATTTTTTTATACTGGGAACCATTAGCACTTTTTGCATTCTAGATGATGAGCATACTCTCTCCATTTGTCATTCCGTTTGTAACGCATAGAAATATTGCTGGTAGAGTAAAATGGATTGAACACTCGCGCATAATATTAAATGTTATCTTGAGCTTTGCATGTCTGTCCGTCCGTCCGTCCTCTCGATATCTTCAGAATGCGTTTAATTAGAGAGTTGAAATTTCGCACATGGGCTTTTTAAGAAAATTGGAAATTTAAGTTCGAAAATGGAATAAATCGGGTAGCACCTTCATAGGGTTTCATACAAAAATTGCTTTTTTCACTATATATGCACTGTCTAAGAACACATCGACGTAGTGATCTGAAATTTTGTACTTGGTATTTTCATAGAGATTGTAAATAAAATTTCAAGAATCGATTAAATTGAGCTACCACTTCTTGATGTTGCCATACAAATATTTAGGGTTTTTACGTATCCTGTGAAAACGATAAGTCCTAGACGTTTTTATTGTACTGAAAAGCTCTTTAGTTGTAATCATTTTTACTGCCCGACGAACAGTTCTAAAAATAATTGCGAAAACCCACTTTAACAATCAAACTTGCACACGAAATTACATGTAGGTATTTATCAAGGGTATGGTAAGAATTGGTCTAAGACCCAATTCTAACTTGTTTTCTGATAGTTTTTATTTCATGCATTGTAAAGACAGTGGCATGCATTTATAATAAAAGAGGGCATATTGAACATTGTTTGAATTCACATTGTTGAAAAAATAGTGAAATAAGATTTGTTGTTATCTGCTTATCTGAATTTTTCTTGTGCATAACGATTTCACACAAAAGTTCTTCAGAAGTTTTCGTGGAATTATTTTTAGTATGCCGATATAAAGAGGATATTTAGGGGCTATTCCGAACTGCAATAAAATTCTTGTGATAACAACGCTTCATTGCGCGTAAAATGGTGCGAAATTTGAAAAGAAAAATTTCGATTTTTCATACATCGTCACTGGATATTGACTTGACGAAAGGTCATTTGGTTTCCTATTAAGGCACTTTCACATCAGAAACAAGAATCGAAAAAATCTAAACCGAAAAACTCAATTTATTTCACTTTAAAACAATGATATCTTTCCGTACGTTCACATAAAACTTTCCTTGAAAGAATTAAGATATTCTTCAACGTTCTCATTTTCATCTATAAACACTTCCGAAATAATTTTGTCAAATATTTGTAAAACTTCTTCCGGAAGAAAAAATGCAAGCGCTGAAAGCATTTTAATTTTTTGGGCAAATTCTACATTCATATCGTAAATTTTTAAATGTTTTTAAATTGTATCGGCCCCGTCTCCGGTACAAGCATTTATTGAAGTGCAAGTTACAAAATCTCACTTTATTAAACGGTGAATTACAGATTGCGGCAGTCGTAATGAAGGCTCTCGATAGACTGAAGACATGACTGTAAAACAATTTCTAAAATAACTGAACTAAAAGCTTTACATTCGGTGAGAGCAATAAGCAAAATTCAAACTTAAACAAAGAGAGAAAATAGGAACTTATCTGAGACTACACTAGTCATATGTGCCTTAATATGCCGGCCGCCTTGGAATCCTATTCCAATACCTTCTGTTCCGTTGAAACGTTCTCGTCGATGGGTAGTGGACAGACCTTGACGATTGAGGGAGTAAATGTGCCCGTCCTAGTTTTGACCTGTACTATGCGAACAAGGCCGTCTGTCCCTGGATATGTGGCTGAGATGCGTCCTAGAATCCACTTCTGAGGTGGAAGATGTGCTTCCTTAAGCAGGACCAGGGTTCGAATAGCTAAATTTTTCTGTGTGATGTTCCATTTTGACCGTTGCTGGAGTGACGACAGGTATTCAGAAGACCATCTCTTCCAGAAGGTCTGTGTAATGTGCTGTACGAGTTGCCATCTTGATAGACGGCTGATGTTGAGCTGTACCAAGTCTGGATCTAAGACTGCTGTTAAGGGAGCATGTATTAAAAAGTAGGGCGTTAGTGCTTGGAAATCGGATGATGATGTTGAGTCTTCAGTAAGCGGCCGAGAGTTTAAACAAGCTTCTATTTGAGTTGCTAGGACTCTGAATTCACTGGCGGTTAGGATTTGCAAGCCCACTGTGCGCTTAAGATGTGCTTTAGCCATTTTCACAGCAGCCTCCCAAATGCCATCGACGTGCGGAGATCGGGCAGGATTCATATGCCATTGCATGTGTTCGTTGGTGCAAAAACGTTGAATTTCTTCACGGTTATCGTGATCGTTAACCATTCGCTGAATTTCCTGAAGCTCATTGCAGGCGCCTCTAAAATTAGTTGCATTATCGCAGAATATGTTAGCTGGGTGCCCTCTTCTCGAGACGAAACAACGAAGAGCGGCTATGAACGCTTGCGTGGTTAGATCTTCTACTAGTGATGTGAACCGCTTTTGTAGTAAGACAAACAAATTTTGCCAAGTGCATCTTTATTGGTGATCTTCCTCTGATTTTCTGTGTGATGGGAAAAGGTCCACAAAAATCGACACCGACATTTACGAAAGGCCTACCAGGCTGGACACGTTAGTTTGGTAAGTCGCCCATTAGCTGGTCAGCTGAGATTGGCTTCGTTCGGAAGCAGAAGATGCATTGTCGGCAAACACGTTTGCATATACCTTGAGCTGATGTTAACCAGAACCTCTGGCGTAACTGATTCAAGAGCGCGCGTGGTCCCGAGTGCAGGCTTCTTTGGTCTTCATGTCTTACCAAGAGTCCGCTGAAGTAATGCTTCCCTGGGAGGAGCATCGGGAACTTTTGATCATATGGCAGTTGATCTGCATTTTTCAGTCGTCCGCCAACACGCAATATACCATAAGAGTCTAAAAATGGAGTGAGATTATAAATTGTGCCTTTGCGGCTTCCCATTTTTTGTGTCCGAAGATTTCTAATCTCGCCTGAGAAGTTTTGAAGCTGGATGATTCTCACAATGAGTTTGAGAGCTCGCTCGAACTCAAGTGCTGAGATACCTTCCGTTTTACGCTGCTCCTTCGGAAGAACAAGGTTATCGAAATATCTAAGCCATATTGCGACAAAGCGGACAAGTCTTCGAAGGTCAGAAAATTTGTATAGCCATTCGCTTTCGCCGTAGCTAGTAACTGCGATGGTAGCCTGTACCCTTTTGATTTCGAGTTGGCTTTCATCGATGTTGAATTTCTTTTGTTTAGGCCAGAAATGCTCGCTGTTAGTTAGAAACTTAGGGCCATTCCACCAGATATTTGAAACAAGCAACTGAGATGGCAGGCATCCGCGTGATACGATGTCGGCAGGATTTTCAGAAGATGCAACGAAGAACCAGTCATCAGAAGAAGTGAGTGAATCTGAGCAATGCGGTTTGCGACGAATGTCACAAACTTTGAGGATGGCGACTTAATCCGATAAAGAGTTATCTCTGAATCTGTCCATAGAAAAATTCGATTAAACTTGATGTTAAGACAGGAAATTACCTTTTTTGTGAGCTGGGATAACAGCAATGATGCGCATAGCTCCAGGCGAGGTATTGTAGTCTTCTTGATTGGTGCTACCCTTGATTTACTTCCTAGCAAGTGGACATAGTTGTTACCAGATCGGTCAGATGTTCGAATATATACTGCACACCCATAGCCCCTATCCGATGCGTCTCCGAAGCCATGGATTTGTATTTGTACCAGCTCAGTTGGTATAACACATCTGGGTATGCTGGCTTGAGATACGAAATTGAGTTCCTTGCAGAGAATTTCCCAAGATGACAATGATGTTGATGGTAGGACATCGTCCCAATCGATGTCCGGCTGGGACCAAATATTTTGCATGAAGCATTTTGCCATAAAGGTAACCGGTGAAAAGAGACCGAGAGGGTGACATATTGACGAAATCGTTGACAACACCGCTTGGTTGGCTTGGAACGAACCTTAATATTTTCACTGGGTACTGACAATGTATCTTGTGATGTTGACCAAAGTAGACCAAGTAGATTGACGATCGTAGATGATTCTTGATGGGATTGAGTAATATCAGCCAAAACATCAGAGTGATTTGAAGCCCACTTACGAAGAGGGAAGCATCCTCGAGCGATTAAAGTTGAAATGTCCCTTTGCAGTTGCTTAGCATCATCGATCGTTGAAGCGCCGGTCAACAAATCATCAATATAAAAGTCAGAAATTACCTTTTGTGAATCCTCTGAAGAGACATCAATTTCGTCCAGAGCCACTTGTTTGTGCACCCGTGTTGCTAGGAATGCTGCACTGGCTGTGCCGTAGGTGACTGTACATAACTCGTAAGTCTGAATGGGTTCTGAGGGATCAGAACGCCACAGGATCCTCTGTAAGCAACTTTGTTTGCTGTTGTACCTGGCGGTACATTTTCACCACATCCGCCTTGATGACGTATTTATGTGTTCGGAAGCGTGACAGGATACTGAAGAGACCTTGTTGAATAATAGCGCCTATTTTAAGCGCATCGTTGAGTGAAACTTCTGTGTTCGTCTTCGACGAGGCATTAAAGACAACGCGAAGTTTGGTTGTTGTTGACGATGGTTTCACAACGCCGTGATGTGGCAGGTAATAGCTCGGTAGTTCACTGACTGAGCTGCTTGAGATGATTTGCATATGATGGAGTTGGATGTACTCTCGCATGAATTCAGTGTAAAGACCTTTGAAGTCGCGATTTTTCGCAAGAATTCTTTCCAAGCGTAAAAATTGCCTGAGTGCAATTGTGTATGTTTGGAAGAGTAGGTAGAGTTACGATATATCGGCCTTCAGGTGTTCTTGTTGTTGTCTCAATGAACATTTTGTCACACTCATTTTCTTCAAGCGACATGTTCTTGGATGAGTCCACCGATTCAAGCTCCCAAAATTTCTCTTTTTGGCTGCTAAGCTCGTGCAAGGTAGTAAGAAGACTCACTGTGGATACATGGCTGCTGACTGAAACAGGCATCTTTCCCATAAGCAAGGAACCAAACGCGCTTGATACTAGCTTCGGTAATTCCTGGTGAATTATCAGCCTTTGATTGTACACAATGTCACTGTACACTTCTGCGCCGATCAATAGATCAATTTTATCTGGATGACAGAACAAGATATCCGCTAGCTGCTGTTTTATGTCACTAGGTAAGTTGAAAAGATTTATGTCGATCTCATAGAGAGGCAACTTTCCTGTAATTCTAGGCATTAATAAACAAGTGAGTGTGACATTGAATGATGATAAGCGAGATTGTAAATTTGTCAAAACACTATACTTAAGAAGATTTTGTTTGCCGCCGATGCCGTTTACTGGAATGCTGAGATTATTTCGATGCAGTCTGAGCTTTTGGGCTAATCTTTCGGTCATAAAATTTGACATAGAAGCACTGTCTAATAAAGCCCAACACTGATGCACTTGGCCACTCGCGTCGCAGATGTTTACAATTGCAGTAGCAAGTAAAACTTGAGAATAAACATTATGTGTTGGAGCTGGTACACTAGTGTTGTCTGGGATATCAAATGACGAGTGCACTTGCACATTTTTGTTGAATTTTGCTTGGAGTCTGGTTGCTGAGCCGCAAATTGATGTACTAGTGTGTGATGCCTACGATGGCAGACTCCACATGAACCGTATTGACACATTCTTGAGTCATGTGATGCGTTTAAACAGTTCACGCATAAATTTCGCCTTTGCACTAAATTATGACGGTCTTTCACTGTCATTGCCATAAACGATGAGCACTTAAACACGGAATGGCCTTGTTTGCAAATTGGACAGCCAGAGGATGTAGACACAAGCACGCGACGGCTTCTCTCAATAACTGATGGCATCGTCGGCTGACGTTTGGCTGGACCTGGAATATTCACTATTGTTGCTTCTAGCACCTGCAGTCTCTGTGAGAGTATTTCCATGAATTTTGTGATGGTTTGCATTTCGTTTAGAGGAAATTTTTGCTCGACTTCTTTGCGCGATTCAACATCTAATTTGCAGGCGAGATGATGAGTTAGAAAAAGATCCCATTGATTGACTGGCTGCTTAAGAGATAACAGAGCCCGATAATCCCTCCAAAAGCTTTCGATGAATGCACGTAACGAAGAGACTGAATTCTCCTGAACTTTCGAGATGTCGTAGATGTTTCGCATGTGTTTTTTTATTATGCGGACTTCGTTATTATATTCCTGTTCGAGAATATCCCAGGCGGTGGTATAGTTGTCTCCGCTTATGGGGAGTGACGCGATGAGTTGATATGCCTTTCCTTCATTCAAACAGGTGAGAACGTAGTGGTATTTAGAAGAATTAGAGAGCAATAGATTATTGTGGATAAGATCCAAGTATGAGCTTCGAAATTTCAACCAATTTTCGTGGTCACCATTGAAGCTTGGTAGTTTGATATCTGACAATCTAACGGCTGCAATCTGAGTCTTTGATTGTGTTGAAAACACATTTGCAGCCTTGGTGTTTATTTGAACGCACGGCTTTTGTCGCGACTTGATGAGGTCAAGAACGAGTGCTTCGAGTGCACCATAGTCTGTTTCGAATGAGTCACGAATTTCTGTAGCTAACTGATCTGAATCGAGCTGTTCTAGTTCAGACTGAGTTGCGTCGAGTTTTGCATAAATCGATGCGAGCCTGTTATGAATGGATTGCAGCTCAGATTCAGTGATTTTGGCTTTATTCTTCTCTATTTGGTTTTTGAATAACGTAATTCTTCCTTTGATGCCGCTCCGTTGATTTTTTAGATACTCAACCTGCGATGCGATACTAACATCGGCATCATCGCCTGCCATGATGAACGAAAGTTGTAGAGTTGATTGCACTAAAATATCGACCGTATCGTATGCCCGTTCAGCGTAAGAGTCTTTAGCGAACTTATGAACTTATTGAACCTTAAACGCACTTAAGATTTTAGGTACGCGACACGAGGCAATTTCTCCGATTAATAAGATTGTTTGCTGAGCACGTGATTAAGATGTTGAGAGAATAATAATGAAACGTGGACTGTAAAGAGGTTAAATGCCGATAGGTGGTTAAAGAAAAACTCTTGTCGCTATGATAATTAATTCTTTATTAAACGGTGAATTACAGATTGCGGCAGTCGTAATGAAGGCTCTCGATAGACTGAAGACTTGACTCTAAAATAACTGAACTAAAAGCTTTACATTCGGTGAGAGCAATAAGCAAAATTCAAACTTAAACAAAAGAGAAAATAGGAACTTATCTGAGACTACACTAGTCATATGTGCCTTAACACATGTATTTTTCAAATTATAGACATTTCTTTTGTTTTCGAGAAATTGTACACCATGTGATGGTTCTGTTGCTACAAATCTACTTTTTTTCAATTTTATTTTTCTTATGTAATCCCGAATATTGTTTATGTAATCTATTGCTTTTAATTCTAAGCCAACTGTTCCAGCTTGGAAGAAAATGTCAAATTTTGCCGAACCAAGAATAGAAAATTAATATTTCACCCAACCTTAACTAACTGTAATGAAAAAAAATGTACTACGCCAGTTTGGCAAGTAACTTTAAAAGTTGACGCATTTAATAAGGATTGTAAAATGGTAAAACTTGCTGCAATATTTCTTATATTACGGATTAAACATTTTTTTTTCAAGAAATCTAGTTTCGAAAACTTTCTTTTCACCTACTAAAAATGATTCTAGTGTACACAAAGCTTGCCGTAAGACCGTAATTTTAAGATTCTAGTTTGAGTGAGACGGAGAGTCATTACATGAATCGTGAGGGAGACAGATAGTATAGAGGGATCACAATATACAGGGTGTTTCATAATTGGTGCACATAACTCAAGGGTTTGATAGCTAAGATGGAGACAAGCAAAAATTTATGAATCACATAAACGAGAATATTTGAAAAACGGTTTCATTTAAGTAGGTACATGCGCATAGTCAAATTAAAGGTTACATCCCGGGGTTTCTAAATCTTGTAAAAAAGGAGCATAGTTATCATGCATTTTGGCGGGAAAATCGTTAAAATTTGAAAAAAATTAGGAATTTTCTCCCAATTTTTTTACTTTCACGTCCTATAACTTCCGACGGAAGGCTGGTTGGGCATTCTTTGGAAAGTTTAGACGGCTTGCTAACATATGAGATGAATATCACCTTGAAAAGGTATATATCAAGAAAGTGTGTAAAGGTGTAAAGTGAAAAAACTACTAAAAACCTTAAACCTCCCTTACCGCCGAAACGAAGAGCCTTCCACCCCCCCCCCCCCCCCCCCCCCCACCTCCAAACCATATAATTTTTTGCTTGTCTCCACATCAGCAATCAAACCCTTGAGTTATGTGCACCAATTATGAAACACCCTTTATATTCGGAATGATGTGGCCTTTACCACTCTTGAAGATTTTCCTTCTAGTACAGTCAATAGAGGTTTTTGCCCTGCAAAAGATGGGGTAGTTGTGATTTTATATATATACTTTTACTATGAAAGAGACACATAAGAGAAAGAAAGACAGAAATATTCTTTTGTGTGTAGGATACAAACGACAAAATCTTTTCTTTAATAATCGAACATTTAATGACAATGGAAGAAAATTTTGAAAAACACTTTCCATTGGTAAACACTGAAGAGTTTGATTGTATAAGAAATCCATTTGTTTCTCTTCCGACCTCTCCAGTTTTACTCTGAATGAAGAGGCTCGAGGATTAAAATTGAAGTTCATTGAAAATAGTCCTGAAAAATATTCATGAAAAATCTGTGTTTAAGAAGAATACCTGAGTCTAGCAAAAAGAAAAAAAACATTAAACACATTATTATTATTTTCCAAGTCATATCTTTGGGAAGCAGGATTTGGAACGATATGTGATATTTAAACAAAGGAACGGGAAACCTTATAAATTTATTCGTCCCAATTTTGCTGAACTCTGCAAAGATAGCCAAGCTCATGTATCACATAAAATTTGAGATTTTTTAAAGTAATTTGTAAATAAATATGTTTGCATAAATCAATATCGGTATTTTATTCTTTTATAAAAGTAACAGAGGTGGCTAACCTACCGCCCGCGACACGATTCCGTTTTTTTTTGCTCTTCAATAATGGAGTTATTTTTCCTACCAATGTTCTTTTTCATTACACCCCTCAAAAAGGGTTGATAATCTGGTTTGCAAATGTTTATTTATACAATAGATGTTTAGGAAAAACCTAATAATTTTTGTACTGTGAAATATTATCAAAGCTAGAGAAAACAAATACAAATCAGACAAAGTCAATTAATGGCCTCAATATAACTGTCGCTAATCTTCTGAATTATGAACTCAAAATATTTTCTTTTTACGAAGTGGAATATTCCGATTCCGAGCGCATACAATTAGTGCTAGAAGATCAAGCAAGTTCTCCTGTACAAATAAACTCGGCAGCAACAGATCTCTGAGCTAACATTTACCTACATATGTAAGTATCTTACTCAAAAGTAAGGATTTGATAAGTACCCAGTATTATAACGCTCTTGTTGTTATTGAATATGTGGCCTTAGTTTTTAATCTTATATGTGAGAATGGACAGTGAGCTCTCAATTGCCTTCAATTGCCTACGAAAGCCATATATTTTGGTAAACAGAAGTGCACCTGGCAGGAATTACTATGAGGCAGATAGCACAGCTCTTAAAAATTAGAAAAATTGTCCTTGATATGATTTTTGCAACCATTGAATTAAACATGTTAACTCTCAAAAGTAAATATCTATTGTGAACGAAAAATCTTCCAATTCAAAAGGAGTTTGATTTGAATCATTGCATTGGAAACCTAATTGAAAACATGCAACGTTATATTTGGGTCAAATTGTTATACCTAAATACCTAAATGGAATAAGAGTTTTGCTATTGTATTATGCTCGGCGCTTGATCAGATTTGAGGTCAAATTAATACAACATAACAAGTTTTAAGACACGAAAGGCGCCAACAAAACTGAAGACAGAGCAATACATATTTAATTATTTTATTGTAAACGGGACCGAACCACAGCAGCTCTACCCATTAAACGTTTATCGAAGTCCTGCGGTAGAAATACTGCTTATTTCGGTATCATCTGGTGCAATGGACTCTCCTCCATAAGTTGACGTACATGCAATAAGATGCCACAGATTTGATTTAAGAGGATACATTATAAAATGTACAGATACATTTATATTTTCTTTGGACATAATAGGAGTTTAAAAAATCCAAACTGCTTAACTAAAACGTTTTTAATTAAATGGAGAAGATTATTGTTTACATGAAAATGGTTTACCCCGGAATCTTATTTACTAAAAGCTTACCATGTTATTGTTACTATTTGTGTATATTCCTTTGCCTCCTTCCAGATACATTTTATGATGTTTTTACTGCAGTGCTTAATTTATATTACCGATAAGTGAATTAGAAAAACTGTGCATATATAGTATAAACTAAATATATATACAGAACAATAAGAACTCGAATTAAAAATGTAAAGCCGGAAACACTAGCTAGATTTACTTCTGGGTTGAATTAGAAATGTAGCCCCCTTAGGAAGACGTCGCACCACGTGACAGAATTATCTTAAATCAGCAGTTTGTATCGATTTTTTGCATTTCCACATTGGAGGTTTTGCTAAGTAATGGCATTACAATACACGTTTACTATACTGGAAGAAAGTTGTTAATTAGTATGGATGATAATTTGTATTCATTAGTGAGAATCTAAATGAAAAGTTAACGTAATATTCCGGGACATTTTACGGTTATAACACTTCAAAACACATCACACTAAAAACTTGGAAACGCAGTAATAAATTAAATCAACGACTGCAACGTGCGAGGTCCGCATCACAACTAAGAAAAAAGTACTGGGGACAGGCACAGAAGGACAACTCCAGTCCAGGGTTCAAGGAATCAAAGGACGGGGAAATGGATCCTGTTCCTTTCTCGTTCTATTCACTGCAGAAGAGGAACACAAATGTGATTGGGTTTAGTATAGCAGCAGTTGTGTCGCAAATTGGCGCATGACTTCAATTTAATTTCTATACCGTCTCCACGGCTAATGTTTTCACTGGAGAGAAGATAATTTTCAGAGGGTTACGAAGTCAGTAGAGAACGCTGGAAGCAGTTGTCATAGGTCTCTACTACAGGCGTTTAATAAAAATTAAGTTGAAAATCAATAGAGACTATAACATGCTCATCATTTTATTTGCTTATAGATATACGTTCTGCAAGCAATAACAAACCCCCTTTTCCAATTTGAATCCAGGATTACTTACGTTTGTGAACGAAATATGTTGCTTTTAGAAATTTGGACTTGTAGTACCTGTTCGTGGGTATATTTTATAAATAAATGCGGACCTTTATTTGAAATTACTAAATAGCTGGTCGAAAAAGAAAAACTGTATTCAAGCACGTCTGTAAACTCATGTTTTACAACACATGGAATATTTATATTTATATTAATTATTTTTATTACAACTGGTCGTATGGTAATCTATGCATCTCGACTCATCACTGCGAACACTCAAATCTTTTGTAAGAAATATTTCAACTGAGAAAACCATTCTAACTTACTTATGTAGGTACAGTGCGGCTGAATAAACCCCAGCCAATGCTTTCCAGAATATGGGCAAATATTAAGCATACCTATCAGTCGTCTAATATCCTCAATAAATACTAGATATTGGTAGTCTTTTTGACTACTTTCTTGGGACTGATCTTATTACATCATATCACCTGGCGATAAGAGCATGAATTTTATATTGTTTTAATATTATAGGGCCCAAGAGATTCACAGCAACAGAGAATGTCGTCCGCTATTTCATCTACTAGTTTACAAACATTTATGTCTGTTTTATTAACTGTGTGGGAATTTACCCTTACCCTGATGTGCTGAAAGTGGCTTTCGAGCACTTTTATTCACAATCGCGTTTCAATCTTGTTGGTCAGAAATGCCCCATACTATGTTATGCAAATCAGCGTGATCATTGTTTAGAACCAATTATTTAAATATATTTAAATGACCATAAAACAACTTTGAATTAACAGCATATAGGCTTAATTCCTTTAGTGCAGTTTGCTGTTCTGTGTATAGCTGTGTTGTTTTATATCTCCTGGACAGAGTAGAGCAAGAAGAACATAAAATTTAACAGTTGGAAATATTTCTGATGCTTATTTGTTAATAATTATTGATTTATCATGAAAATATTAATAAACATGTATGTGGAAAAGTCGATATTTTAACAAACTACAATTATTTTCATCTCGTTATTATTTTTCAAACTTAAAAATTGAGAAAATTTGGATGTTTTTTTCAATATGTTTATGGGTATTATAGTTGATTGCATATATATTCTTGCACCGCACTTTTCTCGCCAGTTTTATAGCATAAACAACTAAACAACTTATTATTTCAATTCCATTCTAAACGTCCGTTAAATAAGGTTACGTGCTTCCAGCCATATTTTGTGCACATTTATTATGAGCACCCATATTTTGAAGGAAATATATTTTTTCTATCGAAGCAAGCCAACATCTTTTTCATATGATAGACGTATATCAGGGTACGTAAAATTGGGTATATGGATTGTTACGTGCCACAAAGTGACACAAGCGACATCTGTTGGAAATGGAAGCAACTTTAGGCTAGTGACATCTTAGTAAACCTTGGGTTCGGAAAATGGAATATTCATGAAGGTTCTAGTATGATTTTTAGAGTATAAATACGGCGCTACTCACATCCAGGAGGCGAGTATTATTTCAGATGGCGAAGTGAATTAGAAGTACAGTACTAGCGATAAATAAAGAGTTGATTTGATAATTATGTGTGAATTTGTGAGAGTAAACAGTAAAGTTAAATAAAGAAAGAATTTTTGAATTATATCTGAAATATTGTGTTTTAAATAACGAACCAAGGTTACGCTCGTAACAGTATGTACATATAGTTTAAAAGCCCGCAGTAGATTTTTGGTGTGAAATATAACCAAAAAATGTATGCATATGTACGTATTAAGTTTAATAAAAGGCAATGTCAAAAACAATCGTCTGGAAGGAAATATCCGCGGCCTAAGTGAGTAATAGTATGTTGAAAACACCCTTTTTCAAAATTGAAATACTTACTATAACCACTTAATGTACTTCTTAAAAAACAGAGAGGTTTTCCCTCAGCACAAATATGTAGGTGCAAGACGTCTTGCGCGCGGCTAACCCCTTGCCAGACGAAGTTAAAGTACTGAAAATTTCGAATTTTCCAATCATCTATCTATATAACCACATGAAATTCGGCTCAGAAGCAGAGCTATTATCCCTCAGCACAAATATGCAGTTCCAAGACGTTTTGCGCGCGTCTAACCCCTTGCCAGACGAAGATGAAGTACTGCAAAATATCACACAAATCTTACAATTTCCAGCATTCGTGTTTTACATTTAGAAATCGTTTTTCCAATTCATACTTTTAATTCAAATATCACTGTCAGATTCACTCTCATCTGATGAATCACAAGTGAGTGCATCGTTTTTTCATTTACATTAACTTTAAGGATATCTTGCAGTCTTTTCGGTGTGGCATTTCTCCATCTAGTCTGGCGCACATGTCACAAATCTGGAATGGAATCCAATTCCCATATTCTTTCTTCTACTTGTTATACTTCTCTTCGAACTGTTCGAGTGTAAATCAATTTATTATTGCCTGTTTTTCCTAGTACTAATGAAAAATCAAAGGCTGCATACACCGGCATCTGTATCATTCTCTTAATTTTTTGCTCCGTACTCTATTTTTTTCGCGCACTTGCTACGAATAAATTCTTATCATCATGTCCCTTTATAACCCACCTCTTTTCCTTCTTGCTTTGCTCTGCTTTCATTATAGGGTATTCCATGAGCTAGGCTTAATAATATGCTAAGAATGTTTTACCACCTGCACAGCAAAACATTTTTGAACAGACCTGGTTAAAAAACAGCAAAAAATTAAATTAAATTAATATTGAATTGAATTCCTGCGAAAAGAATTACAAAATAAATTGAAACTTTATAAAAAACCCTAATGTGTTTTTTCTGTTTAAAATAAAATGAGACTTATCTATTTTTAATGATTTTTGGCACTGCAGTACGTGTGTTACTTACATATGTAATATATCATGAGAGAGTAGCAAATAAATTTTGAGAAAAAATATTGTACTTAGCTCGATTTAAGAAAGCGAAAGAAGCGGCAGTAAATTCTGCGTTTTGGATTAAGAGCGCGACGTCAAGAGCAAATGAAAAAAGTAAATAAGTTCAATATTTAAATTATTTTTTTCATATTCTTACACCAACTACTGCTTGACGTTCTGACATATTTTTTTTTGTTGAAGAGTTTTTTAATTTATTTTATTTATTTTTTTTTTAAATGTGTAAACTATTTCAGAGAGCTGCAATTATACGGGTTTTTACACCCTAGAATGGTGAAATTATAGGGTATAATAAGTTTGTCATTCCGCTTGTAACACATAGAAATAATGATAGCATAGCAAAATGGATTGTACATAGAAATAATGATAGCAGAGCAAAATGGATTGGACACACAATATTAAGAGTTATTTTGAAAATTCGAAAGCGCGTGTAGTTAAGATGATGAAACTTTCAACACGGCCTTTCGAAATAAAAAGCAAATTTAAGTTCGAAAATAGAACAAATCGGGTAATTTGTTCGTGGGGTTGCCATACAAAAATTTCGTTTTTCACTATATATTTTGAAACTGTCTGAGAACGCCATAGTAGAGGGCTGAAATTTTGGTTTTTTCATAGAAATAGTAAATATATTTTCAAAAATTGACTAAATCGGGCAATCCCTTCTGTGTGTTGCTATATAAAAATTTAGGTTTTGAAAACAATCAGTCCTAGACGTTTTTATTGTCCTGAAAAATTCTTCAGAATATAAAATCCTATGAAATTGGTTATAATCATTTATACTGTCCAACGAACTATTCTAGAAATATAACATTAACTTTTTAAATGATTTATTTATGTGTGAACTGATGTTGATTTTTTCCAGTTTTTCCCTAGTTACTTTAATAAAGCTATGTACATTCACAAGCTTTTCCTCCAATTCACTCATTGCTGTTTTTGTTTTTAAACCCATAAGAGATCTGCATAAATCTAAATAGTTATCAATTTGATCATCTATATATACTTAGCTTGTTTACAGCATCACTATTTTCTTCAGGATTTTTAAGATTCTTAATATTGTTGAATTGCATATCATATCTGATGTTAACAGAAAACTCACTCCTATAGGCGGGGGAGGGGGGGGCTTGTTCTTCTAGTGGTCTTGTCGAAGATCAAAAGAGCTTCTGCCAATATTACCAGCTCTTAGAAATTGTCCGAACTTGTCGACAGGCAATAAATGAAAATATTAAGTGGATGGAGGCTTCTTCATAAATTAAATCAGACTCTTAACTCTTCAATATAGGAAAAAATTTCATTTTTGTGATTATTATTCCCAATAACTTGAGAGCCAATTAACTGTCGCAATCTCTTTTCCAATTCATTTCGATCGTCCCAGTAAACATAGTTAATAGTCTCTCTGGGATGCTTCATGAGCTAAATGACTGCTAAATCTACTAATAATTTCCTTGTATTTAAAGCCACTACTACCATTGTCCACCTACACAATATTCATATCTATGGGCGTTAGAATCTTCCAAGATTTCTTGATAATTAGCTAAGTCTTTTTCATCATATAAACTCTTTGATGGTTCTTTCATAAAAAGGAGTTTACATAAGCCTATTATACTACTTCCCATTAATAAATAAATTTTGTTGTTCATTAATGTTAATTGTAGATTTTTCAACTTTCCACTCCCCATTTTTCATATGAAGACCATTAGCGTAGTCAATTTTAGAGCTTTTGTCTAGGTAAAATTCTAAATATTTAACTAATCCAGTTGATATGTTGACACACTTCATACCGTACCAAGTGTTTCGGTATATGAGTATGAGTCTGACAAAGATAAAAACTATCAATGTTATTCTTGCTTATGTTGTCTTGTTTCCCACATGCTACATTATCAAAAATACAGTACAATTGTAACGAGCGGTTCCTCTCAACGGTCAAAGTGTTAAACGGATTGAAATTGCCCTACGTTAAATGAAATTCAATGTAATTTCATACAATTACTGCGGTGTTTGTGGATTTTTTTAAAAATTGGAGGAATAACAAGAATAACGTTGAGAATATCTTATCACATAAGTAATTTATATGAAGGTTTTAACAGGCACTAGTGGCACTATAAAACTCTGCACATAATAAACTTCAAAGATAAATAGTTTTGAAAGAATTGATTCCGTACTTTGTGAAACTTCGTAAAGGAATTTTAATTTGAGTAAATCTGTTCACAAAACGAAAGCACATTTGACAATGTACCCTACCTTTTGAAAATAATTCTTTCCGGCATCTCACTTACTCTTATATATAATGTCCTGCTCTTGAAAATTTACGCTCAAGTACACGAATTATACACGATTCACCCATTCCTGGTTGCTATATATTCTAAGCTTCGGACCAATGCAAACGCCACTTAAAATTGAATCACAACTCTGAACCGCACCGAGCCGCTTTGATTATATTGTACCCGGACGTGTGATTAGAACGGACGGAGGGAAAATTACCGACGTTACTGTTGCGACGATGAGCATTTCGTTTTAGCTAACGGGAAGGCGGAATAGTTTTTTTTACAATTATTTCAAGTCCTTACGGTTAAGCAGATAATAGCGACCAACCAAACCTGCAGTTGGGAGTTCAACGGGAAATTTAAAAAGAGAAAACCCAAACCCAACGTAATTTAATAAGGTAAATCACAGTGAGAAGTATACCTGCGAGAATAAGGGAAGTGAAAAAAAAGATATTAGGAAGATATTAGCAAGAACGGTACAGAAAACCCCATAGGGATGATTATCAGATTTGGTCGGTGCCATAGAAACCAGTAAGTTGAAGCGATAGACCACTACTTACCGCGTGGTGGTAGAACCGAAGTTAATCAGGAGTGTGCAGGACTCCGTAAAATAGAAATATAAGTGTGTCGGAGGCGTATATGGGGGTTGCAGTAAAGGTATGCCTCCGACAGAAAATCCCGCTGAGCCGAAACTACAGCAGGCCTTCCAGTCGGCCGCAATAGCATAATAGTCCACATTTCTGAATTCTTGGATGCAGATATCCAGAGCAACGAGAGGACTTCCCCCGTTTAAATGTATTTAGGCTGGATCTGTACTCACAGATCCACGCTGGCAATTATTCAGTCACTCGCGGCCCAGATCAGCGAGGAGATTTCAATTCCGCTTCAACGTTGGACTCCAGCATTGCATCAGACCGTCCGTAGATTAGTACTTACATAGATATACATACAGCATGAAATATTTTCCAATTTTTCTACTAGTCACAGGCATCAAATGTGCAATTGGATCAGTCAAATTTGATATATATTACCTAACCAACATTTGTACCTATATACATTTTATATATATATATATATATATATATTTAAGTAAGGATACGCAAGTAGTAAGTAGTCACATAGGAGCATTTTGTAATGAAATACATAAAAACTTCATTGAAGAGACAAGGCTAACGGTCAGTGGCGGCATCCAAATTCAAGTTGAATATTCGTGAATTGAGGCATCAGAGCTTACATTCAGCATCTTAATTTCAATCCAGCATCAGATGCCACGAGGATACAAGATATCCTTCTCACTTGTTAGCCGTAATTATCCCAGTTATTAAGGGAACTCGTTGCCGTCTTGTGTTGAGATCACCCGCACAGATTCCAATGCTATGGGCTGAGTTGAGCAGGTCACAAAAACACAACACTTGATGTTTTTAATTTTATTCACATATATGTAATAGTTATATCTTTACAGCAGGTCACAAGAACGCATCACTTAATCTTTTTAGTTCTATTCATATATATATATTATTTATATCTTCAATAACTCGCGTATTTACTTTTTTGTGTATAACAAGCCGTAACTTGATTCCTCTCATCGAATCCAAAAAAGACTGCTTTTCTTGAGTATTTTCAGCGACCATGTCACCGCGCATTCTTTGTTTTTTTCTTTTATTTTTTTATGTGATAAACCAGGTCACCGCTGTGATTAGCCGGTAATCACCTGCATATTTCGCAGTGACGCGTTTTCACAACAAACCCAATAATTCTGAGTTTGTTATGAAATGCGATACACTGCAAGTTTTAACAGTGCCACCGTTTAAGCAAGACCTTATTGCATTTATTGTGTAAGGTCTTGCTTTTCGCCACACAACAATGACCTAGTCAAGAAACGATGTCAACCAATTCTTGTTTCACATAAATTAATTGATTATTTATATTCAGAACAAGAATTGATTGATCTCTATTCACAACATTCCTCCCGCTTTCTGAAGTCGGAATCGAGGAGTTAGCGAGATGACGTGGAAGTATGAAGCCGCTATTACTGAAGGCAGTTGTTTGTTTACATAATTACAAATTTTTTTTTTGTGTTTTTTTTTTTGTACAATTTTTCAGAAATATACATAAGTTTGATAAAAAGGGATTACTTTAGTTGGAACCCTATGTATGTATATACTTCAAATTAAAGAAATTAAAGACTAAGTAATGTTATTACGTAACACAATTAAAATCCTAATAATATTTTCATAATAAGATATTTTTTTTTCACATTTTCCCTTTAAGAACAAAATTTGAACATGCATATTTCCTGTTGCTAAGAAAAACAGTATAGCTCTAAGATAATATGTATATATATATATATATATGTTATTAATATTATTTTTTTATTTTTTTTTATCTGCAAAAAATAAACAGACATATATAGGTAGAAATTTTTTCATTATTTGTATTTTTTATTCTTTTTCTTTTTAACATACTATATAAATAAAATAAACATAAACATACTATATAATTATATTAACTAAAATGTATAATTAATTATTTTTCCGTTTTTTCTTTTTTTTTTATTCAGAGGACAGAAAACGTTTTGTTTTGTTTTGTTTTTCTTTTTTGCCGTAATATCGTGGTGACTAACACAGTATATATACATATGTATATAAGAAAATATAAAAAAATATACCTTTCTACCTTTTTTTGTTGTTTCAGTTTTGTCATATATGTACACACTTCAATTATCTATTTCTAGTTTTTGTAGCAAGCGCGAGAAGTAATGTATCTAGAGAAACGTGTTATTTGCTAAAGTTTATACATATATATATATATATATATACTCATCACATGAGTTATCTTCTTTGGATCCAGTTATTAAACCTCATATACGATGGGCTTTATTTGGTTTGTATTCACAGAACATTTGGGCGATTTTTCGGTAGGAAGTTCTTTGGGTGTTAGGATTGGTTCTATCTTTGTGGGTACATCTGCCGTTTTTATTTCAGGCAATTTAGTTGGTCTTATTGTTTCGTTCGGGGTTTTACCTTTGAGTTGAGGCGTAGGGTGTAAGATTACGAGATTGGATCGCGCTAAGGTGGGTTCTTCGATCTTCCTAAGAATTTTAGGATTATGCATCCGAGAATGATAGTGACAAGAATTGCGATTATTGCAGTATTGGTATGCGTTTGGATTTGCACTCTCTGTCTTTCCCTTCTTGTCTTCAGCAGATCTATTTCCTTATCCAAGTCTTGTAAATCTTGACTTTCGTTAAAAAGTGCTACATTATGATTTCCGTGGGTGTTTACTTTTAAACTAACATTACCTTTAGCATCTTGTTTTTGATAGAACGGATCGGGTTGGTGTATCGCCGAGTAGTGGCTGAAACTAGTTTCGATGGTATTTCGTGTTCTGCTAGAGTGTACGTACAGGGTTGTTTGAGGGAAAGAATTCCAGTTCCGTTCAGCGTTATGTGGCCAAAGTGATTGCTGCAATTCGTAAGCAATATACTTGTTTGAGGGAATACAAATAACCAAGTGTTCTGCCTTACCATTTTTGTAAGCACATTAGGGGTGTTTCTTATGATTCTGTGTCCACAAAGGGCCGGTTCAGATAAGGGATTATTGAACAGGTCCGCAATACAGTTTGATCTGTTGACTGTTAATCTTTTGGTTTGTGACTGGAAACAGATGTGTAGGGTACCCTTGGTGGAGGTGGATTTTTTACAGTGTTCTTTGAAGGCTCTATCCGACATTTCTAAATATTGATGAGCTTGGGTGTTATTTAAGAAATAATCCGATTCAATTTCAAGAATTGACGACGTTTCTGTTGTAATGGAAGTGGGAAGTATGTAGATCTTATTAAGGGTATACATAATGTTTTCGGGGAGTGGTAGAAGTATCCTAATAAATTGCTTATCTTTCACCTGTATGGAGTCAGTCTGGACTATTTGATTCATCATTTTAAAGTCTACAAGGATATTGGTCAGCCCTTTTTGACTTATCTCTGTGTATGTTTCCGCTATATCTTTTGCCGATAATATGAGGGTATGCAGTGTGTGTTGGTGTAAAGCATTTATTATTGTAAATTCATATGTTATTCTCTGGTATATTTGTTAAAGTTGGTGTAATATGTAGATTAGCATTTCATTGATGTCTGTCTTAATGTGCACATTTCTTATTTTGGTATAGTTTATAAAACTATCCACCAGTTTATTAAATCGTTCCCCTAAATTTTCTTGTTCTATGGTTAGATTCGTGAAAGCATGATGAACTTCATTGAAATTAGATTTTACAATACTTATTTGCTTTTCCATTAAATGAACATTTTCAGAGCTTTGTTTGTCTAAATTATTTAACATGGTATATATATATCCTGAGCGTCCCTATCGTCCATAGTTCCAAACAGAAATTTACTGGCCCTATCTACTATGTCAGCTAAAGATCGCTTTTCCCTGGTTTGCATATACAAGTTTATGTCCATTAATCTATTTTTAATCTTTCTTACTTGCTTGGTTAATTCTTCGTCCCATACATGACACGATTCTACTTCTACAACGGTTTCTAGTTGTTTGAAAAGATCTTTCATTGTTGTCTCGCACTTTTCGATAAATCCCAAGGCTTCGGCTTCCTGAATCATCCGAATTTGCGTGTAAATGGGCCAAGTTTGGGAATATAGGTATGTTGGTGTCAGAGGTTCGAATACCACGCCAGTGGGCTGGAGTGACGTCACATCCACTTGTGCGGTTATTCCAGATATCAGTATGATTATGAACAACCACAGCAGCACTATCTGTAGATAATAATAATTTTTAGTTAACGGTCCTCAGTATCAATTTTTGTTTGTTTGTTTAGGCTAAAATAATTTTAGTCTTTTATTGTGGACTCTTCTTAATTTTCGCCCAATTTGTAGAGTGCAGTTTACTTCGCTATCTATTCTTTTAATTTCATACGGTCCTGTCCAGTTTGGCGATAGTTTGTGTTTTTTACTGGGATTTCTTAGCAAAACTTGGTCACCTACATGAAATTTAACTATTTTCGCATTCCTGTCGTAATATTGTTTGGACTTTACTTTGCTTTTGAGTAGTTCTTCCCTAACATTTTGGTGGAGCACTTGCATTCTCCTTTTCCTCTGGCACACGTAATCATCGTAATTGTATAGAGGTTCGGGGTTCCTTTTGAGATTATTTGGGGGGTGGGTCATAGAAACCCCACAGCGCTTTCATTGGAGTATGCTTACCCCCCAACATGTGGTGCATGGTTACATACATGGACTACTTCTTCAAGCCATTGGTCCCACTCTGTAATGTTTTCATCCACTATGTTTTTTAAGTATTTAATCTAAGGCCAGTGTACTCTTTCTAGTGGTCCGTTTGCCTAAGGAAGATATGCAGTTGTCTGAAGTTTCCTAACTCTAAATAGCCTGCATAGCCGCTTGAATAGTTCGCTAGTAAACTTTGTACCCTGATCGGTTACTACTGCTTTTGGGATCTTATATTTCAACATCAGCTTGTAGAATCCGTTGGCTACAGTAGATGCTTCTCCATTTAGCAGTGGCACGCAGTCGAATATTCGGGTTGTGTCATCCAAAAGTGTGAGAATGTATTTATGGCCATTCTGAGTTTCTGGCATAGGGCCTACAATATCGATATATACTTTGTCGAAGGGTTTCTCGGCGACAGAACTAATTACCATAGGCATTTTTGTATTTTTACTATGTTTATTCCTACTACATTTAACACATAAACTTATGAATATCCCTTAACATACCTTGCCATTTGTAGCTTTTTCTTATACGCTTATAGGTTTTATAAATTCCCAGATGTCCTCCTAGTGGTGCATTATGGTAGTCACGAAGAATGGTATCGATATCATTCTGGTTACCTAAAATTTGCACATTTTCTTCTTCTTTCGACTCTGTTGAACTAATGGAATTAGTTTCGGAGTCTCGTCCATTCACAGTTTCCTTACTAGGGGTTGTGGGAAGTATATCTTCAAATTGGGTTACATTATTATTAGCTTTAGGCCTAGATCTAGTTACTGCGAGACATAATTTCTTGTCTTTTTCAATAGTCTCCGAGTCTATTCCACGATGGACTTGCGCTCTTGTAATTATTTTAGTGTTATTAGGTTCTTCGGTTTCGCTGTCCGCGCTATCTCTATCATTTGTTCCTTTAATAACCTTATTGTTCACAGGCTGCTCACTATTATCGCTGGGTATTCTGCTTAATACATCTGCGTTCTTATTGTATCGCCCCGGTTTATATTCGATATTATACTCATACTCTGAGAGCTTATGATGGAATCGGATTTGTCGGGAGGTCGGATCTTTAGTATTAAAGATTC
This sequence comes from Dioctria linearis, assembly GCA_963930735.1. NCBI lineage: Eukaryota > Metazoa > Arthropoda > Insecta > Diptera > Asilidae > Dioctria > Dioctria linearis. The sequence continues at coordinate 72,636,239 of OZ005744.1, read as the reverse complement.
CTTTAAGCGGCTTGTGATCTGTATAGATTGTAAATTTTCGTCCATATTAATAGCATCGAAAGTTTCTTGCTGCCCAAACTATTGCTAATAGCTCTTTTTCCGTGGTGGAATAGTTCCGTTCCGCTTTATTCAATGTCCTACTTGCGTATGCAATAGGTTGATCCTGGCCAATCTCACCCTGAGATAAAACAGCACCAAGTGCCTCTCCACTAGCATCTGTGGTTAATATAAATGGTTTGTCAAACTCTGTGGATATTAATAAAGGTGGAGTAATTAATGCCTTTTTTAGTTCTGTAAAGGCCTTTTCGCACTCCTCCGACCATTTAAAGGAAATATTTTTACGCAAGAGTTTATTAAGTGGCTCTGCAATTTTAGAGAAGTTGGGTATAAACTTTTGGTAATAATTTGCTAATCCCATGAACGACTGAACTTGTCTCACTGTTTTCGGCTTTGGAAAATCTTTTACGCAACTTACTTTAGAGGGGTCTGGTAGAGCCCCTTTACTCGAACATTTATGTCCTAAGTAGATCACTTCTTTTCTTAGAAAATTACATTTTTCTATTTTCAGTTTTAGATTGTTCAATTTCAATCTTTCTAATACCTGTCGGAGCTTGTTGTTGTGGTCTAAAAGATTTCTTCCGTATATGACAATGTCGTCCAGGTACACGAAACACTTAAAACCTTGGAGCCCTGTTAAGACATGGTTCATCAAGCGTTGAAATGTTGCTGGCGCTCTTTTAAGTGTAAACGGCATTCGTTTGAATCCAAAATGTCCATGTGGAGTACTAAAGGCTGTTTTAGATTGATCCTTTTTCTCTACTAAGACTTGATGATATCAACTAGCCAGATCTAAAGTAGTAAAATATCGGGAGTGCCCCAGTTGGTCGAATATATCTTCGATCCTAGGAAGTGGGAATGCATCTCCTATTGTAATAGAATTCAACTTCCGGAATTCGACAACAACACGCCATTGCTTTTCCCCATTTACTCCTTCTTTCTTGGGAACAACAAGGAGGGGTGAATTCCATGGACTAGTGCTCGGAGTTATAATGTCATTTCGTAACATTTCCTCCACTTGGTCTCTTATTATGTTTTTTTGTACCTCTGGTAGACTGTACATCTTCTGATTAATAGGCGAATGATCTTGTAGAATAGGGATTTTATGTTTAATAGAATTAGTACAGGTTAATTTATCTCCTGGTAATAAGAATATATCGTGCTACTCATGGCATATATCAAACACCGCTTCTCTCTCTTCCTTGTTCAGGGTATCATCCCATAAAATTTTTTTCTCCAAAATTTTAATTCGCTCCTTCACCGTGTGTTCATTCGTAGTTTTTATGCAGAACGCACTAGCTTTAATTCTCGCATTAACTTTATTTTGTTGACTTGCTTTTATGCGCTTATTACCTTCTTGTTGTGGCGGCATTGCAAGCTTACGCGTTATAGTTTTCGCGCTAAAATCTTTTAAAGCAATAATATCGTAATCTAAGATTGGTTTTATTTCCATATCTATAACATTTAAACTTTGTTCACTTTCATTAACATTAAGTAGAGCAACTGTTATTTCCTTATCTACAGACTTTGTCAGACAGTTTCCTATAAAGATACCTGGTTGCAATTCTTTTGAGAAGCACACAAATTCACCATTAATTTTTGTGGGGATTTTTACCAGTTTTTCTGAACGTGCAGGTATGTGGATTGCTTTCTGAGTCTTGTATGTTTTCGCTCGGTTTGGATAAACATCCGTTAGTTACCTGATTCAGTAACTTCATCTCTTTCAGTTGCCCTGTGTTTTGTGTAAGCGATATTTTGCCAGGTTCTTTTTCCTGACTTATGATCGGTCTAACGCAGTCAGAGCCCCTTTGGAAACTACTATTTCGCTTCAATTCCTCTAAGCGAGCGTGAGAACTGAGTGGTATCGAGAATGGTGTCCTGTTAATGTCTGTTATTGGAAACTCTAGTGTTCCTTTGGGACACTTAACATTGCAAGTCTTTGACAGGAAGTTATAGCCCAGTATCCCATCATATGGAACGTTATCATCGCTATCTTTGACCACATGGAATTCGCATGTTTGTGGATTCTTTAGTAAGAATTTTCCCTCACATGTTCCTGTCGTCTCGCCTTCCCCGAAGGCACAATTGAGGCTTGTTTTATTCCTTTCGTTGAAAGGAGTGTTCGATCGCAACGTAGATTTTTTTAAAATGCTAACGTCAGCGCCCGTGTCGACTAAGAGTTCGACCGTGGATCTAGCTGCTATATCCAACGGCAATTTTACTGAACACTTAGGATTTTGGGCGGGCTGACACCATTTTTCTTCATCGTCTTTTAGGCTTACGCAGTGTCGACGCAAGCCTATTTTTAGTTTTCCGACTGGTTATTTGTTTGTTTCCGTATTTTACTCTCCCACTCTTGTTTCGCTCGGCAATTATTTAACGTGTGCCCTTTTCTCTGACAAAACTCACATCTATCTGGAGTGTTTGCCATAGTTACTACCTGTGAATTCGCTCTTTCATTGAATTGCATCGAATTTACTTGAGGTCTTTGGTTAAAGAGTTTTTTCCTGCAATTCTGAACGACGCGACGCGACGTGTCCATAGTTTTGGCAATTTGTGCAAAAGCCTGACTTTTTCCTTTCAAAGCATTCGGCGAATGTGTGATTGGTTCTATTACAGAAGCTGCACCTTACATTCGGATATTGTCTGTTATTCTCAAACCGGCTGGGGGCTGGGTTTCCCTGCCTCCCTTGATATCGATTTCTTGGTTGTGGTTCAATGAAAGAACTCGCTATTTTGTGGGATGGATTAGGGAACATTGAATCGCCACTTGCAGCTATTGGATTCATTAAACCCATGCCTAAGGGGTTATGAACTATTGACATTGCCTGTCTTTCGGCCTCCTCTAATTTCTGAGCCTTTTCAAGTACAGAGGTCAACTCATTACTTGTGTCTTGTAACAGAAACATTTTATGGGTGGGATTTATTATCCCTGTTTTGAATACATAGATCGCAGTCTCTGTTAACTCGGCTTGTACTGCTGTAGCAGCCTCACCATTATATCGTTGAGAAATTTGGGACAGACAGCTTTTATATAACGCATGGACTTTATTTGCGAAATCTGTCAATGTTTCCCCGGGCATCTGATGTAGTACTCGAAGTGTTTTTGTGTTTACCAGTTTGCTATGAATCTTGGTTTCTAACGAACTAAAATTCTCGAATTGTGTTCTTCCCTCTAAGGAAGTAGCTGCTCTACCTCTAAAACGTGTGGGCAGTAGAGTTAAAAAGATAGGAATTTCTTCGGCAGTTAAGCAATTCATTACATATTTGAAACAATTGGTGAACACCGTTACCTCTGGTGCGAGGCTTGGGCCTATTTCCCCAGTTAAAATAGGTATACTATTGAAGATTAACTGGTTCACTTTTGAAATATCAACGTTAGCCATGTTAGCGTCTTGCGGCATTGCCTCCGGTTGTTCCCGTAATTCTTCACCGTCTTTTCCTAATTCTAATAGGGATTTAGTTCGTCTCTGATACACTAGACCTGATCTTAATGGCATAGGAATTTCGTTATGACTTTGAGAGATTCCACTGGCACCTTCTTCGGTCGGTATTGTGTGTGTATCATCTGAACTATCTGAACTATGGTTTGGACTGACGTTGTCAAAAGAGAAGGAGTTTATCTTTTTCCAATATCGCTTTTGAGCTGAACTTAAGACGAAAAACGGGAATTCTCGTTTCGGCTTGACATCAAGGGGAGTCGAACTAGATTCTGGTTCATTTGATGTATTGCTTAACATCCCAGATTGAGATATATGTTTACCATTGCGGATATGAGCGTATTTACACAAATTTTTTTTTTTTTGGTATTTAGGACTATTAATTTTCACTAATTTTCATTAACGTCATATGACTACTCATATCCTTGGAGAAAAAAGAAAAAAAGAATGTCAACTGGAGGTTGTATGGAGTTTTTATTGGGAGTGGGGTTAATTAATATTGAAATGTGTATCAGTGATCAAAATATTAAAAATAAATACCAGAAGATAGTTATCACTTATTGTCAACTTAAAATTTGCACAGCTTTAAGAGTATCTATAACTCGCATGTGCTTTAATGGTGATAAATTGAAATTGAAGTCAAAATCACAAACTATATGATAACTGAACCAGCATAATAACCTCACAGCAGTTAATATAACGATGAATATATATATATATTTTTACCACTGTGCGTGATTGATAAGGGAAAAGAAATAACAAATTAATTTTGTTCTATAGGTATATGTACATATTAGGTATATGCGAAATAACACGAAAAGAATAAAAACTGTAATTTAACACCTTTACGCTCATGAAAACAAAACGAAACAAAAGCACACACACAATTTTGTACATAATTTTTTTTGTAATGGGACTACAAAAAGTAATTTCTATACATTTTTTCCCCTTTTCTTTTCTTAAAAATTTTACGTTTTTCCACTTTTTTGTTTTCTGGAAACTTACGGAAATATATAATTCACTATGCTAAATTTTAATAGATTAAATATTATTCCCATTTCTCTGTTATTAGTCGTTTGCAATAAAATTTGTTTGTAATAAAATGTTCCTTCCAAACCTCCTGCTTGAATCCAATTTTCAGTACAATCTAGTATCCACTTACTTCTTTTTTTCTTCTTGATGTTTTTCCGTTAAAAACTCTTTCTGTGTTCACTTTACCCTGTCTGGTCAATGTACGGGAAGAATAATACTTGGAACGTGAATTTGTTTTTGTTGTTTTTTACTGCTCTCTAGTCGCCACTGGATTCCTCGTTGAAGATCAGTCTCTAGGCAGATTGAATAGCACCCCAAAGTCAGACTCAACTCCGAGTTTAAGGATTGGGGTTTCTTGTCCACACTATTCAATCCTACCAGCTGCACCTAATAATGTTGAGATCTCCCGCACAGATTCCAATGCTATGGGCTGAGTTGAGCAGGTCACAAAAACACAACACTTGATCTTTTTAATTTTATTCACATATATGTAATAGTTATATCTTTACAGCAGGTCACAAGAACGCATCACTTAATCTTTTTAGTTCTATTCATATATATATATTATTTATATCTTCAATAACTCGCGTATTTACTTTTTCGTGTATAACAAGCCGTAACTTGATTCCTCTCATCGAATCCAAAAAAGACTGCTCTTCTTGAGTATTTTCAGCGACCATGTCACCGCGCATTCTTTGTTTTTTTCTTTTATTTTTTTATGTGATAAACCAGGTCACCGCTGTGATTAGCCGGTAATCACCTGCATATTTCGCATGACGCGTTTTCACAACAAACCCAATAATTCTGAGTTTGTTATGAAATGCGATACACTGCAAGTTTTAACAGTGCCACCGTTTAAGCAAGACCTTCTTGCATTTATTGTGTAAGGTCTTGCTTTTCGCCACACAACATTGACCTAGTCAAGAAACGATGTCAACCAATTCTTGTTTCACATAAATTAATTGACTATTTATATTCAGAACAAGAATTGATTGATCTCTATTCACAACACCTGCTAAGAAGTTAATAACGTGTAAATATATACTTATGAAATCGAGTACCGTGAATTTTTAACTCGTCGGGTGCCACCATTAGATGATACCTGTTAATTTTTTTTATGGTGCATCCCAATAAACGGAACGAATTCTAAATTTAACCGAATTAGTGTAATACCACGAGTAGTAATTGGAAGCACAGAATTGAATTAGCATAAATATAAGTAAATTTCGTTATTGTTCTTGTTGACTTAAATTAAAATTTTAAAAGAGTGAATTACTTATGGAGTAATTAATAACCATTTAGTGCACACCATCCTCTATGACCTCGCATACGATTTCCAGTATGTCCTGGGTAAGTGAGCTGCGCATTGGGCACTGGGTTGTTCCTTTCCTTAGGTGCGTGGATTTTGTAGGCAACAATTCAATACCGATGGGTTAAGTGGATGATCTGGGGATGCTGTGACGACGTTAGTGCGATAGGGCAGCGGTTTGTTTGATCCAATAGGTCTCCTTCTTATGAGTACTTAATCTCTATCCTCTCCCAGCCGACAGCCTTAGCCGGCAAAGGCCAAAACATTACCACGTTTCCATGACTGGGGAAAGCAAGAAGACTAGTGCTGGGACATCGTAACGGAACGTCGATGTTCGCCATCGATGTTGACATCGCCAACGACCATCGATGTAGCGATAATATCGAGCAGATAACATCGATGGTATTGATTTAAATAGAAATTACACGTTATCTGTTTTTATAATGAGATTTAAGCCTATGTTAATTTAATTTAGTTCTTCGTTTGCTTAAAGTAAAAAGCGAGATATTTACAATATATGTATGTACATATACGGATCCTAGCAAATATTTAAATATTGAATTTATTTGTGCGACTAAACTATTAACAGAACTAGAGGAGGTACTGGGCTTCTGCCTAAATGCTATGCTAACAAGGTTAGATGGGCCATCGGCACATTTAAGCCCTGTAAATCTGCTGGAGGAGACGGCATCTTCCCGCCCTACTATAGCAAGGTGTTGAAGAAATACTCCCTCCCTGTTAGAGAGACGTCAGGGTGGTATTTATACCCAAAACAGGAAAAAGGGATAATTGTCTAGCCAAATCGTCGACCCATCAGTCTCTCCTCATTCTTACTTAAGTCCATGGAAAAAATCCTAGACCTACACATTCGAAGTGAATTTGTTATTAAACCACCACTCCATTCTAAGCAGTTCGCTTATTAAGCTGGCAAGTCTATCGAGACTGCCATTCACACATTAGTCAGAGACCTCGTAAAAGCTCTTGAAGTAAAAGAAGTGGCCTTATGCGTATTCGCGGACATAGAAGGAGCCTTCGATAACACCTCCTTCGCAATTAAATCAGCTACCGAGGATAAAGGCTTTGAGCCCTCCACGGTAAACTGGATAGACTCCATGCTTAGAAGCAGGAGGATAACCACAACTCTAGGGAACTGTTCAATCACGATCAACCTAGCAAAAGGCTGCCCACAAGGAGGAGTTCTCTCTCCACTCCTGTGGTCGATCGTAATTGATGACCTGCTAGAGAAACCTACCAGTACAGGTTTTAATGTACAAGGATGACCTAGTAGTCACAATACGGGGCAAGCATGATCAAGTCATATCCGACCTCATGCAAAATGCCCTCTCCAAAATCCGCACGTGGTGTTTAAACAAAAGCCATAGAATAAACCCAATTAAGACAATTGTCGTTCCGTTTACAAGAAGATCGAAACTTTCACTAACGGCTCCTCTTCTTGACAACACGGAATTGATATTCTCAGACGAAGTCAAATATCTGGGGGTAACTCTAGATAAGAAACTTACCTGGAATTCGCATCTGTCCAGAGTGACGGATAGAGCGGTGCGATCTCTCTACACGTGTCGTCGCTTCATTGGCAGAACATGGGGTCTGAAGCCAAAAATGATATACTGGATGTACAACACGGTTGTTAGACCCATGATCACCTATGCGACCCACGCATGGTGGCCAAAAGCAAATCAGAAAACAGCTGAGGCTCTGCTTCAAAAAACCCAGCGGCTTGCCTGTCTAGGAATAACTGGTGCCATGAGAGCCTGTCCTACAGCAGCCATGGAATCCTTACTAAACAAGCTGGGCTTGACTGAGACTTCATCTTGCCGTTTCTGTCAGGATGCTCACGAAACCTCGGAGCACTTGCTCTGCAACTGCGAAGCATTGGCTAGGCGGAGACTACTCCACCTCGAACATGATTTTCCTCCACCAACCCCAGAGTGGTTCTAGACTTTATTAACAGTCTGAACCTATAAAGGGAGTAAATGCAACGGGGACTCACAATAGATCTTTCAGGTCGCAGTGATAGCGAAGCCTACGCTTACACACCCCTTCACAAATCTAAGCTAATCTAACCCCTAGTAGAAATTGCTCACAGCTTTACCTCGTCTCTTTCCCACTAATTTGCAATTCATGAATAAACATATAGAACATTATGTCTCGCTGAACCATCTGATGATCATTCATTAAATCTCATCGAAGGGCTCATTGGATATCATAAAACTGCTCCAAATATACTAAACCAGCAATAAATAAATATTTATTCTTTTCCTCACTTTGTCAGATGACATTTCTACTAGGAAAATTTGAATTATTTTTGTGATTTATTTACTGAAATTTTCAAATTATTTATTTTAAATTAATTTTTTGATTTGTTTTTCAGCGGAAAGACTGTCGCCCATATACAGAAAAATCCTTACGCGTGAGCGTCTCAGATTTTGATTTGCAAGCTCAATTTGCATTCGGAAAAATATATGATATCAATCGTAAAATTAGAATAAGTAAATAAATGATTTTTTTCCGGTTTTGATTCAAACGCGAATAAATTTCATCAGGACGTTTATCTGATTACTCATGAGGTGTTCAATGATGAGCTCATCATGATTTGTCTACCAGGGAACATGAACTGCTGACACTAGTGAAATTGTTTGCAATAACATTAGATCACTTTCTACAGTTTTCTATATTTGATTTAAGTACTGTATTCCGCTGAAGTTCAACTTCATAACGTCTATACGAAATCAACCATAGTTCAGTGGATTTTCCAAATAAGTTAGAGTAGAAATAGATGGCAATACAACATTTGTAACCTTTTCTATGTCCCCCATAGCTACTTTTAGGGATAGGCAGACAAAAATTGCTTAGTTTGATTTCCTTAGGAATCGAGTTTAATGAATATTTGATGTTATAAGAGATAAGCTTCCCATAAAAATCATAATTTCTAATATATTTGGAATTGTTTGAACTTGTAATATGAATGTTAAAGCGAAAACCTTCAAAAAAAATTGTACTCACAAACTAGTCCTAAATGGAACGGTCTAAAGTTAAACCAACTCAGTGCCGTTTAGTAAGTATGTAAATTCCGAATATTGAAAGATAACATCGATGTCATCCGATGTTGGAGTCGATAAGAAAATATCGAACATCGATGTTTCAAAAATATCAATAATCATCGCCCAGCACTACATGAGACATGTGTTAAAAATGTGCAGAAGATATAATATTTGTCTGGACCAATTGCGGTGTGTCAACATTTAAAGCCAGGATATATACGTTACGATATGTTGAGAGCGTGGACACATCAGAAGAAATAACTGAGTTACCTGGATTAGATTTGAGCTCATCTGCACTAAAGTGTCATTCACAGTTGCTTTTTTTATAGATTTAGCGTCGGAGAAATCACGCTCATTTATCGGAGTTCTAATCTTCCCCGAGTACAAAGGACACTATTGCCCACCTTTCTATTACGAAGGGGAACATATTTGTCAAAAAGGTAATTTGTTAACAGGTAAAATAAATCTGATGAGCAAAGGCGTTGCTGCCATAAAAATCGCTGTTAAAGGAAGAACTGCAGCCTCTTCAGAATTGTGCTCATTTATAATCTGCGTAAGTTTCAAATCGTAGCACAAGAACAGAATATCGTGATCCATAGTGTTTATGGTATTGAGTTCCTATGAACACGGCTTGAGATCGAGGTTATTAAACAGTCAAGTAGAGATGGATTAGATGTAAAGAAATAAGTTAGCTCGGAGTTGACTAAATTAAGTGAAAGGATGACAGGAATGAGAGGAAGCCGCAAGACCGAGTACTCTGGGATAATATATTTATATTAAAATCTCCAACATCAATTATATTGGAGTACCGATGTGACAGTTCAGTGAGAGTATTTCCAAATTCATCAGCATCACTAAGGTTGAATACATTAGGAGGACAATACACAGACCATATAATTCATTTATCTGCCCTGTATTTAGCTACAAACATAAAAATTAGATAGATTCGGTTGTAGAGTAGTGTATTATCTTGGAACCAGTCCAGTCCTTCACGAACACCGCCAGCTACTCGTTAATCGCGATCATTTCTAAATAATCTGTAACCCGGGATTATCACTCATCGTGGGCCGAAGGGGCATCCGCCAATGCATCCAATCCAAGGCACAAGAGTACATATTTGAAATAAAACATAATCATACTGGCGAAAAGAAGAAATTAAAGTAGAAGAGACAAAAAAAAAATTCTAAAATGCTAAAGTAAACAAATGAAATTTGAGAGTAAGTACCTAATTTGAGAGAAAATTCCCAATTCTAAGGACCTTCACAGTCACACACGGAGCTACTCAGTTGTGGCAAATTGGTTGGTGATCGTAGTCGCAAACTGGTTAGTAACTGACTAACACGGAGCTACATAAATGATGGAACTCGAATCACTTTGCTTCAGTAGCAAGCCAAGTCTCAAGTTTTTGAAGTGGTTATAATTAATATAATGTTGAGTGATTCAAGTGACGAAGAGGATTTCGTCCTGAATTATTATTATCGATACATAGACCGGGAGATGATGACAGAAAAATCGAAGTCATTTGTTACAAGTATGGCGACCCTTAGAGGGTCGAACTAGGTGATTTAAGAAACGAAAAGCATAATTTTACCGCAAGCCGGCGTGGCATTATTACAGGCTAATTAATCAAACTTGTCGGAAAAATTATGGTATTCAAACGATTTGTTACACAAAAACTCTTGCATTTTTTTGTAGTCCATGAAAATAAGCATGGCGGTAGCGCAATGCCATACCACAACACACAATGCCATGCCATTACGACGGTTCCAAATAGCCACCATTACCGCTGCAATGACGTAGATTTTTTAATTATGCAGAACGATTTGTACAATTATTGACATACAATTTCAGATTCTTTCAGTTTCAGTTTGCAAGCATTCAGCTCCTTAGATAAGGGCTGCACATTGGTGTTTAATTCCGCCAGTGCAAGTTCAGAGAATAAATTAAATATAATACTTCAACTCAATTAATCTGTTCTATTTAGAAATATAACAAGCGCTCATAGAATTCACTGTAACTATTTCACAAAATATAATTATGCGGAAATAAAAGAACCATCGAAAAGTTCAGTACAAACGCAATCAATTAGTCGGAGTTGCCAAATACCAGTGATGCCCTCAAGTAGGGTGTAGTGGGTAGTAGATTTCGGACAAAAAGTGTAGTAGACTAAGAAAAATGACATTAAAAGACACCTAAATATCAAACAAAGTATCTTTTAAAGGAGAAAATTTATTTATCTTCAATAACATGAAATTATTTTTAAACATAACGTTACTTTTTTCTTTTTTTCTTTCTTAAATAATGGTTTCAATAAAAGTAAAATAACAAAGAAAAACAAGAACGAAGTTATAAATGTATCTATAAAAATAACAATAAAAATAACACTTTAAGTAATTATATCTTTTCATATGCACCTCCATGGTATTTAAACTGATTTGAATAATTAATTAAATCTGTTGATTCCATCCAGATTTCATCGTCTTTGCAGTTGAAGAGCTCCTTGCTGAAAAGGATGTTCATAATAGAATTTATACTCAACCTATTTGTTTTCTTTGTTTTTAGTTAATTAAGTTCTGAAGAAACTCTTTCCGCTGTTGCGCTGCTTTGTGGCAGTACGGTTAGCTGTATTAAGTAATTCCTCAAGTGCATTTTGTAATTTTCCTACTTTTAACAATGTTACTATGTCATCATTCTCATATCTTGAAGCTAAATCAGGTTCTCCTATTAAAGCTCTCCATTGATCATATATTTCTTCTTTGTGTGCTTTACTATGATAGGGAAATGCTTTGAGTAAAGGTAGTACAGATGACATTTTACCTTCAGCTATATTCTTCCGACCAAGGAATTTTAACAGCTGTTATTTTTCACCATAGAAATTAAATCTCTTTTTAACTTGTCTGTACAAGTCAATATAGAATTTAGAAAGTCGCTCTTTAACTTTCAGTACATGAGGCATTTCGATTTTTTCTTGCTGAACAAATAACTCAAACTCCAATCCAAAAAACATAGATGAAATAAGCATTTTTGCTATCACTAAAATCGACATTAATATCCTTGTAGGCCTCTAATTTAATAAAATTTCAAAGTAAAAATATTTTGATTGCCATTTTCTGTAGTAAATAAATATGGGGACTTCCAATGATTTGGTTTATTTGCTTTAAAACAAAACACAAGAAGATTAAGTATAATTTTGATTCAGAATTTTTTAAGAATTCTAAAATTTCTACTGCATTTGATGATTTAGAATCACCTTCTTCAAAATAAGGTGTATTAAAGGCTGTCATTACTGCAAGACTTTCCGTACGACAGCTTCCAAAGAAAACCACCTTGTGGCAGCTGAATGCATTCATTATGTACATCCTATATAGAATGTAAGTACATCCTATATAGAATAAGTGTTTGTTAAGTCTTTGGAATTTTGTTTTGACTGCATTTAAACTGCCGGACATAACTGAGGCATTATCAGATGCTAATCCAACTAGATTCCCAATAGGGACTTTGAGTTCTGTTAATTTATTAATTATAGCCGAATATATACTTTCAGCATTGGATGATTTAAGTTACTTGTTGTATTGAAGTATCTGACAGCCATAGCCAATGACTTTATGGTGCTTATATCAGTGGTTTCATCTATGATCAGTGAAAATTCATTATTCTGTATATCAGATATTATTTGTTTCAAGGAATATGTCCCCAAGATATAATTTACTGTGGCAGTACTCTTTGTTCTTTTTACTTTATTTCTTTAGACATTGCTGAATCCATACAAACTTTTTGTAGTGACAATATCAACGTATCCATTACGGAAAGTGGCAAATAATTTCTTATACAGAACATCACACAGATTAGCTCTGATCTGATTTTACCAATTTGAGCTTGAAATGTGCTTCTTTATTGTACCATACCATTAATAGTTTGAATCTTTTTAAAATCTTCCATTTTTTACTTATGACATTGGCTGAATTTTTCATATCTTTCTAATAATATTCCATTATTAGATAAATTTGTGAAGCACATTTTACAAAAAACACTAGAATTTACTTTCTTCAACCACGGAAATCAGATTTCCCATTCCGGTCTACATATGTATGTATATCGCTGGATATATTTTTTGCATTTTATTGTATTCTCTGACCGAATCTCCTCTGCGTTCTTATCACGAATTATATATTAGATTATTTTTCTTAAAAGTACTGCATATAAAATTCTGTTTATAGACTTACGGTTCATTCTCTGAATATACCAAGGGTCCATTTTCGTCTTTTCCTCGAACATTTTGAGTTTTTTCCAATTGCTTTTCTCTTTGTTCTCCATTTCATCCATTTCTGTTAAAATATTTCGATTGAAGAATTTCAATATGTCATCACAATAAAAAGCTTCTTACTTGGTATTAATTGCTTTAAAATACCGCTTCATAGTTCATGTTATTTTAAAATAAATTAATGGCGATCAAGAATTAGAAAAGTCACACTAACCTAAAATTTAGCCTCTTAAGTTTGACTAACGGCTTTTCTTTCAGGATATTCCCATTAGTATTTTGCCAGTCTTATCAGTTCGTAGGTACTTTCGGCGTCTTTTCTGCGTTACTTTTTCGCTTCTAATTTAAATTTAAAAAAACATATTGCACATCAATTAATCAAGAATTAGAAAAGTCGAACCCAAAATTTATCTTCACAATACTACTAGACTTGTGATTTGATCAAAACAAAATTTCTGAACTTGTTCGCTTTTTATACACCCTAAAGGGTGTACTAAGTTTCTCATTCCGTTTGTAACACCTGGAAATAATGATGGTAGAGCAAAATGGATTGGACACATGCATAAATTTAAAAGTTATTTTGATTTTTGCATGTCCGTCTGGCCGTCCCCACGATAACTCCACAAGGCGTGTACTTAAGGAGCACATGGACTTTTGAAAAAAGCAAATGGGACAAATCGGGTTACTCCTTCCTAGGGTTGCCATATAAAAACTTCATTTTTCACAACATATTTGGACACTGCCTGGGAACGCGTCAACGTAGAGCGTTGAAATTTAGTACACAGTGTTTTCATAACAATATTAAATATAATTTCAAAAATGGACAACATCGGGAACGCCTTCTTGGTGTTGCCATATAAAAATTTAGGATTTTTACGTATCCTGTGAAAAGGATCAGTCCTATACGGTTTTAATGTACTGAAAAGTTCTTCAAAATATGAAATCCTATAAAATTGGTTATAATTATTTTGCTGATCGATGAACCGTTCTAGAGATATATTCAAAAACCACTTCAAAAATGCGCAGATGGGTGACCATACGAAATTACAAACGAGCATTCATCTAGGGTATCATAAGAATTGATCTTAAACCAATTCCAGCTTTTTTACTTGATAAAAATAAATATAAAATATTTTATTATAGATCACCCGTGCTCTAAACGAGTAAAATTCGCTGGACACACTTAGACATATTTTTAGAATTTTTTTATTATTAGAAAACTAAACAAAGATATACCCTAGACAGACGGGCAAAACCAATGATTATTCGTCCGTAATTAGAATTTTCTAAAATCTGTTTACCTTTGAATTTGAATTTTAATTATTAAATATATGCTGTCAATTACATATAAAAATTAACATGATTTTAATATTCATTCACACAATCTTGGGTAATTAGATTTTAAAAACATTTAATAACGAATGAGTGGTCATTGATTTTGTCCGTCTGCCTAGGGTAGATATGCATATATGCTTTTGTTTTTGTTGAACACTTTCTGAAGAAATGTAAATATCACTTTATTTAAATCACAATATTCTTTGGGTATTAATTAGGAAACTCGCAAAAGAACAACATCCCAGAATAATAAACTCAAACTTGAACTTGCTTTACCGAACGAAAAACTTTTGTGTTGTTGGGTTTTTTTGCAACAATAATAACATTCCTGTTAATGAACAAGGAATATAAATATCACCATTTACTTAAATCAAAAGAATCTTGAGTATTTATTAAAAAAAGTTCCGAAAGAACACAAAAGAATAAAAAAAACTTTATTGCAAAATTTCAATGCAATGCGAACTTCTCTTTTGAGTAAACTGCGAAACTGTTGTCTAGTATCCGCACATTTCGTTTGATCACGTTTCGAAAATACACATTGTATAGTGGCGAAATGGTGTGCCAGATGGGGAAGCAATAGCAGATAATTGGACGGATAAGCTGTTTGTATATAAGCAGCTTTGTATCTTTCAGGAGACCGTTTCTCTTTCTGATAATACGGTTAGTAGTAGTGTAGTTGGCTGTCATAATGAGCAGTTTGGCGTGATTGTTGAATTTCCAAAGCTTATTGAAAGAGATACCAAGATATTTAGTGTTCTTTGAAGGCTGAAGATTTTCGTTATTCACTTCGATTTTGATGTTGTTCGCTCGTGTAGCGAGATTGGGTTTTCCTTTTGTGAAGGGGTTGGGGATGCAGATCATTTCAGATTTGTTCAGATTTATTTTGATGCCCCACTTTCTGTAGAACTCGCCAAGTTTGAGGACGTGCCGCTCCACTTTGGTAGCAGCGAAGTTGGCTGGCATGGAGTGGGCGTAGGGAGTCATCGTTGCCAGGCTGATCATAGGTGAAAAGATTAAAGAGAGTTGGTCCGAGGATTGAACCTTGTGGAACACCAGCACTGACTGATGTTGCGTGAGATTTGACATTCTCGATTTCTATGTAGAAATTCCGAAATGAGAGAAAGCTATGTATAACCCGGGTGAGATAAGGCGGAAACTCGAGGTTTATAATTTTGAATATTAGCCCGTTTGTCCAAACTGAATCAAACGCTTTCTCTACATCAAGGAAGCAGCCTACTGTCTGCTCCCTTTTGTTGAGGGCGTTTGTATAATCAGAGAGGAATTTGAGCAAAGCGTGAAAAGTGGAGTGCTGGGGCTTGAAGCCGAACTTTTTTCCTGCCTGATATTTAGGTCGAGGCAGGTATTTTCAATGTGTTGGCGGACTATTTTTTCGAAAAGTTTGCCCAGGTTGGACAGAAGAGAGATTGGGCGGAACTCATTAAGGTTTTTCGAGGTTCCTTTTTGGGAACTGGATCTATGCGCGCGGGTTCCAGACATCAGCAAAGTATGCATTATTGAGGCAGTTATTGAAAATAATTGTCAGAAATTCTATGGCGACAGGTGGGAGGTTTTTGATAACTTTGTTGGAGATGTTATCTGGGCCAGCGGACTTTTTGGCGCTAATAGTCATGATTAGAGCGAAAACGTGAGCGGGGTTTGAAAATATGCTTAAATTGTCCGGCCTTAAAGAAGTGTTTGTGGAATTGAAGATTGTGTCGCATAAGTCCACTGACTGGACCGTGAAGTCTTTGACGGTCGAGTCTATACAGTGGTCCTAAAATTTGCATCGCTTAGAGATGAGTTATCACTGAAAGTAGATTGGAAATATTCCGCGAAAGCATCGCATTTTTCTTGGGGAAGATTGTAAGCGTTCGAGCCGCTTAAAATGGTCTTGGGGAGTCTTGCCTTTCTGTTACAAACCCTATTTATGTCCTGAAAGCAGTGTGGACCGGGTCCATTGGAGGCCAGTTTCTTCCTAAACTCTTTATCGAGGAACATTTTCGTTTGTTCATCAATAATTGTTGTGAAGCAATTAATTTGCGATAACATGGTTCTGTATGCTGGGTTGTGGCTATTAAGTGTTTGGTGAAAAATACGGTTAAGTATTTTTCGAAGTTTCTCCCTAAATTTATATAATTTTTGCAGTTGTGGCGGGAGATTTTTGTATTTGTAGTGGTTGCTCGACACTACACTGGAAAAAAGGCAACATTTCCTTCAATGGCGTTGTTGAGAAAATCAATGTGGAAGTCAATTTCCAAGTTTATCAGGTTCCGTTGGGAGTCAGGGAGATTTTCTGCCAGGAATTGGGAGAGCCTATCTCGAAATTTTTGCCAGCAACTGTGATTAAGTGAGGTTGAGGTTTGAGGGTCAGAAGACAAGATATTTAAGAGCGCACTGCGGGTGATTGAGAGTTCTACTGCCAAGTGATCAGATTCAGCCATATGCGCTGTGCAGACGTAATTTGAGAATTGGGGTAGGAGATTAATTAGATTAGAGGTTGCGGTATAGAAGTCAAGAATTGACCCAGATCGTGGGAAGGTCGGAGTGGTCTCATATTTTTCCTCGCGGACGATGTTATAGTGCTCAAAAGCTATCTTATGTCTCTTGTGAGGAGAGTTTCAGAGATTTTATGCTCAATGAGGAAGAGATTTAGTGCTGCTCTTTTGCTGTGCTTTACCACCGGATTGCAGTTCAGTGACATGATTTTCAGCTTACTTAATTGCCTAGACATAGTCCGAATGCAAATTGAAGGTAAGCTGCTTGTTTTTCCGAGATGGAAGCTAGCTTCCTGTATTTAGGAAGGAAATTATTGATTTTGCCCATAAAGACGAAAAGGTCACAGCCAAGTAGAGACTTGGCTTCTTTGGTGCAGAATTCGTCAACTTCTGACACTCTGAGATTTCTAGGGGCTGCTTGTGGTTTGGGAGCTGTAGGTTTAACAAAATTAGTATTATTAAACGTGTTTTCTGGTGTTATCTGAGCGAAAGATTTACCTGGTCGCACGTAGTTCCTTGTGGCTTCCTTCACGAAGTCTTCACGTTGGCGACGCTCCTCATTCTTCTTTGCACGTTGTTGTACTACCTCCTTGTACTTGGGGCAACCTCTATAACTGGCTGGATGCTTTTCAGCTTTACAATTGACGCAGTATGGGGCACCTTCCTTCTCGTTTTTCCGCTCGCATTGTCCTGGTAAGTGTACATTTTTACACTTCACGCATCTGTAGTCGAACGCGCAGCTCCTCGCGACGTGGGCGAAAGCCTTGCAACACTTGCACTGGGAGATTCCAGAAGCGCGTAAACAATCTGGTTTAGTATGCGATTTTTTGTCATTGTTCAAGCAAGATAAATTTGCTATTATTTAAATCAATGATAAAGAATAATAATTTTTGCCACAATATATTGTCACAATACCTTTTTTACTGCTTTAAATTATTTCAATTTGTTAATGTTCAAGTTATTCAAGTGTAAATAGATGAAATAAAGTTACCGTTAATCTCTTTCTGAAATTTTTGTAATTTGTACCATAAAGTCAGTCGCCTATTGATATTGATCGATTAAAGAATTATAGATCAATTAAAGAATTATAGAGCCAACGCATTTTGTCAGTTTACATATCAGATCTTTTTATTAATTGCATATCGTTGCGTATAATTTGCATATCGTTGCATATAATTAGTAAACATAGTTTGTTTGCTCATCAGACGTTGTACATAAAAATTGGTGACCCCGACGTGATCGGACATTGTAAAAAGCGGATTTAATTTGATAGTGCTTGATTGTTAAAACATTTTCGCTTAAATTCGAATGCGTGAACTGTGGTTGTAAAAACTAGGCATTTTAGTTTGCATTGGTGCAAGCATTTAATTAGTGAACTCCTATGAACACGTAATCTATTCATTAGATATTAGTGATAAACTTACAATTAGTACTGCCGACATTATTCTTTTTTCGGTTCACTGTGAGTGTGGTGGTAAGAGATAACTGCATAAGATAAAATACCATTATTCCCGTAAATAACCATTGTTCGCCTTGGCGCAAGTGCAGACGTATCAGAGAAAGAATTTTTCTTCTTATCGGGCTTGGATAAATTTATTGGAATTAGTAAGTACATATATTTCTATATAATTTTGTTGACGATTTTGTGTCATTAATATGGCTGAAGCAGAGCTTGCTAATTTAAAATCTTGACGCGCCGCTATGAAGGAGTGCATTACGAAGATAAAAAACTATATAGACCAAAATGAAAAGACCGTTATTCTGGAGGAATTACAATGCCGTGAAATTTTACTCGAAAAATATTTTCAGCAAGTTTTACAATTCCAAGATAAACTCGAAATAGGATTCCAATCAAGACACATACAGAGATGAAATTGAAGATCAGTATTGTAATACGAAGGCAAAAATTTGACAATTAATTCACAAGCTAGAAGGTAAAAGCGATCCAAAATCGCCGTTATTTGAGTCGAATAGCATGTTACTGGGAAATTCTTCAAATTCATCAATTTTGCCTAAAATAAAGCTACCGAAATTCAGTGACAAGTATAGAGAGTATCTTACCTGTATTAATTCATTTAACACCTTAGTCCACGATTGCCAAGATTTGAAAAAGGTTCAAAAGTTTCAGTACCTGTTAACCTGCTTGGAAGGGCATGCATTAGAATTAGTAGAGGGCTTAGAAATGACAGAGAAAAATTATAATGAGGCCTTAAAATTATTAAAATCTCGTTACGACAACAAATGTATACTAATTCAGGCTCACGTAAAAAATTTATTTGAAGTTCCAGTAGCTTCTCAAGGCACAGTTTGCCAACTCAGAACCTTGAGTGATAAGGTGAATGTACACTTAAAGGCCTTGAAGTCATTAGGCTCTACGGAAGATATCTTAAATACTATGGTACTACATATAGTGACAGGTAAACTGGATACTGACTCCCGATGTAAGTGGAAAGAGTCCTTAGATTTTCAAAATGTACCTACTTGGGACGAGTGTGTAATTTTTTTGAATAAGAGGTGTCAACAACTAGATTTAAGACCATGCAATTCAAGTCAAGCCAAGATATCTTCGTTATCTAAGCTCCAAGTAAAAAATTCCACAAATCGTAAATCAACCAGTCTTACTATTTCGAAGCTCCATTGTTTCTTCTGTCAAGGTAATAACCATGCGATTCAAAAGTGTTGGAAGTTTCAAAAACTTAAGGTACTTGAGCGATATCGAGAAGCAAAGAAATTGGGCGTTTGCTTAAATTGTTTGGATAAGGGACATCTGCTAGAATCCTGTTCAGCGCCCGGTTGCAAGGTCTGTGGAGATCATCACCATGTGCTTTTACATCGCTTCGTATCGTCGAATGCGGCTGTGCATAATACGGGTGTAACTGCTTTATCTACATCTACCAACGAAATTATGGGAACCAATGGACTGTCTGTCATCTTCTGCTGCTTTACATACAGCTAACAGGTCTGAAACCTCCGAGTATGTGATTTTAGCCACAGCTATTGTGCGCATTAAAAATAAATATGGGGAACTGGTTCCTGCTCGTGCTATATTAGATACCGGATCAACACTTAATTTTATTACTGATGATTTGATGAACAGGTTGCAACTGAAACGATGTCGTACGGAGCAAGACATAAGTGGAATCAATGAAATTTAAATTAAATTAAATTAAAGAGATTAAAATTAAATTAAATCGAGATTCAACGACAAGTATATAGACTTAGACGCATCGATTCCTCCGAAAATCACGGGTTTCCAACCAGATAGACATATCCAAACATCTGATTGGAATATTCCCAAAGGAATTATGTTAGCTGATCCAGAGTTTCACATCCCGAGGAAAACCGACTTGCTCTTGGGAGCAGATATTACATACATATCGTTGTATAAAGGAAGCTAAGGATTTCTGATAACCATCCAATTTTAACAGAATTAGAATTTGGCTGGATTATTGGTGGGCGTTTTCGAGCAACTTCAACTCCGAAATATAAGAACTGTTTAATAGTAAACACTTCCGTACCATCTTATGATAAAACTCTTTTAGATCTTGTGGAGCAATTTTGGCAGATCGAAAGTATTAAGAGCATAAAATGTGATTGGACACATGAGCAGGAGGAATGTGAAAAACACTTTCTTAAAACCAGCACTATCGGCAGTGACAATCGTTTTATTCTTCAGCTCCTATTTAAAATGGGTCCTATGCTTTTGGGGAGGAGCTATGAAATAGCTAAAACCAGATTCTTATCCTTAAAGCGCAGGCTCTCAGAAACAGTGAGTTTATGCGTCAATACGAGGCTATGGGTCATATGGAACTCTGTGATCACGAGAAAACTCGACCCAAATATTTTATTTCTCATCATCCGGTTATACGCCCAGAAAGTTCTACCACAAAGTTACGTGTGGTGTTTGATGCATCTTGTCGAACTAGTACAAATATATCGCTAAACGAGCTTTTAAGTTGCGGACCTGTTGTACAAAATGATCTTTTCACAATTGTTATAAAATTTCGCTGCTACAAATATGCGATAACAGCTGATATACCAAAAATGTATAGGCAGATTTGGATTACCAAGCAGGATCGTCTATATCAAGCCATACTTTGGAGGGAATCACCTACTCAACCATTAAAAACATATTTATTAAAAACTGTAACCTATGGTACATCTTCCGCTCCTTTCCAAGCTACGCGTTGCCTCAGTTATTTGGCCGATCGTAATCTGAAAAAATTCCCAACAGGTGCTCGAGTTATTAAATCTGAATTTTATATGGATGATATGATCAGCGGTGTAAACACGCGAGAAGAACTGATGCAAATCAAAACTTGTGTTGAATCTATGCTTGCTCAAGAAAATTTTGAATTAAAGTAGTGGCTCTCAAATGACAAGATATTTCGAGAAAGTATAGGAGAAGCTGAGAAGGAAACTCCGCTGAAAATTAATGATGTGGACATTATTAAAACCTTAGGAATTATATGGGATCCATTTGAAGATATGTTCTGCTTCCGTTGGTGATTAAAAGAGATTTCCTCTGCAATTACCAAGAGAAAGGTTTTGTCGGATCTCGCTAGCTTATTCGATCCATTAGCATTACTGAACCCAATAATTGTACTTGGAAAGATTTTTTTGCAGGAATTATGGACTATGAAGATGAGCTGGGATGAACAATTACCGTCAAAAATGACTGAACAGTGGATAAGATTTTGCCATCAACTGGAAGCTGTCGATACGATACGAATTCCTCGATACATTTTTACCACTACCACTCTCCAGTCGCGTCAATTACACGGTTTCGCGGACGCGTCTACTAGAGCTTATGGCTGCTCGATCTATATATTATAAAAATCACTTTTTTTTCTTTTCACACTGGAATGATATTTATTAGTTATTGTTGATAAAAATGATCAAGACCGAGACTAAATTCACGTCAACCCGTGGCCCTGCCCTACAGTGAATTGCCCATACCCACCTTATGCTCCTTTCCTAGACTTCACATCTCACTCAGATTACAAGGTCATTCTTGCTTTTGGGAAAAAGGGAAAAATGAGGAATTCTTCATTCAAACAACTATCCCTAATTGCCGGCAATAAAGTTACCCTAATGCACATTTTACTCGCACCTTACGTTCACATTCCTAGGAAGTCTGTTCTTTTTGCATTTGCCAAGCAGATACGTTCACTCACAGCCACGGGAAGACAACCGGTCTTGACATTATTGTTTGGGTGAGCACAGGGCGGGATTTTCCTGTTTAAGCTCGCTATAATATGCTGTAAGAATCTATCAGGAAAACGTATTACTAATTTAGACACAGCCAAATCTAAGGTTGCTCCACTAAAATCTATGTCGCTACCCAGGCTTGAACTTTGTGCAGCCTTATTACTAACTAGGTTATATAATTCGATTCGTTCGTTACTGAATTCACTTGATAAGGTATATTTTTGGACAGACTCCGAAATTGTTTTGCATTGGCTGCAAGGGCATCCTTCAACTTGGTCAAGCTTTATTTCGTATCGGGTTGCCGAGATCAAGAGACTACAGGAAATCATATCATATGGAGGCACGTTCCGTCAAGGTCGAACGCAGCAGATATTAACTATATCAAGAGGAGCATGTGTGGATGATCTAATAAATTCAATGTGGTTCACAGGCCCACAATTTTTGCAAAACCCGCCTGAGTCTTGGCCTCCGGAAAAAATTATTGATTCAGAAATAGCTAACATTCCAGAAAAAAGAAAAACAAAGACGGTCTTAGTTATAGATGATAAGAGTTTAGACCTTATAGAATCACATAAATACGTGAACAACTTTCCAAAACTAATTTTTGCTTACGTTCTTCGTTTTTATAAAATTGTATGGCTAAAGCGTCAAAAAATTGCTCATAAATATCCTGAAGAGTTGACCCCTTAAGAATTAGAGGAAACACTGTTAAGAATGGCATTTGCGGTCCAGAGGAATTCATTTGCACAAGAGTTGAAGTCACTACAAACGAATGGAAGGATCAGCCCGAAGAGTTGCATACACAATCTATCTCCGTTTTTAGATGGTCACTCTCCAAATCTTCTTATAGGGGGCGGGCGGTTGCAGAATGCAGACATACCATACTGCACTAAACATTCAATACTTCTGGCAAAAAACCATCGTTTGGTTTTTGCCTACGTTACCTTCTTACATAATAAATCTCTTCATGCTGGTAGCCAGGCCTTAGTTTCATTTCTACGCCAGAAGTTCTGGTTTATCAACGTCAAATCGCTTGCTAATTGGGTGCTTCGAAAATACATTCATTGTTTCCATTATCGACCGAAGCTGCATAATCAAATAATGGGTCAGTTACCAGCGCTTCGCCTTGAATCCGTGAGAGCTTATCTGCACTCTGGGGTGGATTTTTGCGGCCCTTTTTGGATAACGGAACGACTCCGTGGGAGAGTACGGCAGAAGGCCTATGTCGCTGTCTTCGTTTGTTTCGCCTCCAAAGCTATCCATCTGGAAATAGTATCCGATTTAACGTCAAATGCCTTTATAGCAGCATTGATCCGGTTTTTAGGACGACGTGGAATCTGTGCTACAATATCATGTGATAACGCCACCAATTTTGTGGGAACGAAAACCAAATTGGCAGAGTTTCGACAGCAATTATATTCGCAGCAAAACCGCAAGGCAATCTCTAAGTACTGTTTGGAGGCTGGCATTAATTTTCGTTTCATCCCGCCTCGCACTCCTTACTTTGGAGGGTTGTGGGAGGCGGCCGTAAAATCTGCCAAATATCATTTAGTGCGCACTATTGGCGAACAGGCTCTAACGTTTGAAGAGCTAGGGACAGTTGCGGGGAAGGTTGAAGCAATTCTCAACTCTCGGCCTATATCTGCGATGTAATCGGACCCCAGTGCCGATACAGCGCTAACTCCAGGACATTTTTTGGTGAATGGTCCCCTTAATGCCCTACTGGAACCCGATTATACGGACAGGAAGTTGTCTTCCCTAGATCGTTGGCAACGGCTGACATTCATTCAACAGCATTTTTGGCGAAGATGGTCGAACGAGTATGTACTACAGCTTCAACAAAGGTATAAATGGTCCGGTTACTCCCCAGATGTCAAAGAACATATGCTAGTTCTCGTCGCAGACGATTTACTGCCTCCTCAACATTGGTTATTGGGCAGAATCGAGAAAGTAGATGGGCGGATACGGCTGGGGACATCCGCACAAAAAAGGGAATTGTTCGTCGTGGAGTTTGCAAGGTGGCCCCACTGCCAACTAACTAGGTTGAAGAGATTCCAATATCTTCAAGGTGGTCGGGATGTTCAAGCAAGATAAATTTGCTATTATCTAAATCAATGATAAAGAATAATAATTTTTGCCACAATACATTGTCACAATACTTTTTTACTGCTTTAAAACACGTTGACGCTCACTTTGAAATCGGTGATGGACGACAAAAACGACTTTTTGTTTTTTTTGTTAATTAGTTGGTTCTTGAGGAGTTCGATCAAGATATCATACTTACAGAATAAAATTAATGTATTTTCCACCAAATATACCTAAAAAATGTTGGACGTCTATAGCCGTCATTAGTTTTTAATAGCTTCGATTTCACTGATACACAAAAGATGTCTATAGACGCCTTGGTAGCTGTAAAGACCATAACGATAATTGTTGAGAATAATTTAGTAAAAATGAAATAAATATATTCTTATAAACATAAAACTATCCGGTACCTAAAACTGTTGGGCAGGTCCGACGCCTACTAGGTATGGCGGGACTGTATCGACGATTCATTCCGAACTATGCTGATCTAACTGCCTCCATTTCAGACACTCTGAAAAATCCCAGTCAGTTCCAATGGACACCTGAAGCCCAGACGTCTCTGGAATTGTTAAAACAGAAACTTACCTCTGCTCCTCTCCAAAAAGTTGAATTTAGCACAGCGAAATTACACAGTCACAGAGCAGGAATGCTTAGCAGCGATCTTAAGTGTACAGAAGTTTCGGCCCTTCATAGAACTTATGCCGTTTAATATAGTGACTGATCATGCGAGCTTGAAATGGCTGAAATCTCAAACGGACCTCAGCGATAGACTTGTTCGGTGGAGTTTGAAGCTTCAAGGTTTCGACTTCACCATCGAACAAAGAAGAGGAAGCTTGAGCGTCGTCCCGGATGCTCTGTCACGAATCCACTGTGACACCTTCTCACCATCTGAAGATCCTGGTCCGGAAGTTGAAGTTAGCTCCCCATATTTTAACTCGTTGGAATACGAGGAGTTGAGGCAGAAAGTTAAATCAACTTCTGTGTCAGGGATGACTTCGTCTATATTCGGACTGTTCCGAGAACAGGCGATCCGATTCAGGAAGAAGAAGCCCACTTTTAGACCACCTATGGGAGTTCAGTCTGTGCCAGAAAGACCATGGCAAAAGCAGTACGTCGACTTTCTAAGTCCGTATCCCAGGTCAGCGAAAGGAAATGTCTGCATACTACTAACTCTTGACCACTTTTCCAAATTCCCGATTTTCAAACCAATGAGAAAGGCATCTATTCTTATTGTATGTCAATTCATCGAGACAGAAATATTTCATGTGCTCGGAGTTCCGGAGACGATAGCCTCTGACAATTGATTCCAGTTTTGGTCGCCTCAGTTCGCCAAATTACTGGATAGGTATGGGGTCAAACACTTGCGAACGGCAGTCTACTAGCCGCAAGCAAACGCCTCAGAGCGAATGAACAGGGCAGGGATTATGCCATACATCCAGAGGGGTCAAACTAAGTGGGATGAGAAGCTAAGCCACATAGCCAGCTCCCTCAGGAGCTCAATCCACCAAGCAACCGGCTTCCCACCCTACCGG
Organism: Dioctria linearis; assembly: GCA_963930735.1. NCBI lineage: Eukaryota > Metazoa > Arthropoda > Insecta > Diptera > Asilidae > Dioctria > Dioctria linearis. The sequence goes on along the minus strand of OZ005744.1, from coordinate 72,610,423 downwards.
ATACTCTAAGAGTAGACGCTGAAGACAAACTAAGATTGATCCGTGCGAGAGTGCAGGAAAATATGAACTATGGGTTTGAACAGGGTTCAAAAGCTTATAATCTTAGAGCGAAGCATGTTAGTTTCAAAGTGGGTCAAGAAGTGTACAGACGGAATTTTTCCCGAAGCAATTTCCAGCAGCAGACCAGTGCTAAATTAGTACGTAAATTTGTGAAGTGTCGGGTTAAGTCAAAGAAAGGAAACCCTTATATGAGCTTGAAGATCTTCAGGGAAGAACGTTAGAAGTCTATCACGCCAAGGACATGAGGCCGTGATATCCATATTTCTGGGACGTTGTAGGTCTAGTTCAAATTTCAATCCTGGTAACCCTTATAAGGCATCCAGCCAGGTTAACTGGTAAACTACAGGATGCCAATATGCCGCTTAGGAGCCTCCCAGCCTAGCGGTCGACATAGCTTTTGGAAAATAGACACGTGTTACCCCAATCCCTCGCTTGACAATACGCCAGAACCCCTCCTACATGGTACCCTACGGCAGATAGTTTGTCGTAAGAATTCCACTTTCATAAAGCCTTTGCAAATTTAAGGAAGAAAATCTGGCACGTCGCTACCTTAACGACGCCTTGGAGACACACCCATGAACAAGCGTCAGTCGGAGATCATAGTGAGATGTAGGGCTGGGAAAGCTTTGCGATCAGTTGGTTAGGTTACTGACCGCGGGGTTTCCTCGGCTAATCTCGGTGAAAGAAGGCAGAGGGGTACTGGCCGACTGGATTTTTTAGGTTACCAGCTTATCGGTACACCTCTGACTTATGGCACGGAAAATCATGTCGACGTCTGATCAAAGATTGCTGGGACTTCAGGGATGTGTCTCCGATTCGGCACACTTCAAGTAGATCAAATCGGCCTGGACAATCCGTCTCATTCGCCTGGCATTATTGATAGGAAATGCTTTCATGGGTCGAGTCACACATTGGGCGTCTGCAGCGATGAGGCCTATATTTTAAGACCGGCTAGCTAGAATCCAGTGCCACAGTGGAACCTCTCAGAGGCGCCTCGTGGAGGGATCCTCATCAACAAAATTCATGTAAGTTGCTGCCAAATGTTTGTTTGATTATCTTATAAACCCTTTTTGCAATCTCTTTCTAATTATTAAGAAATATTTCGTGATTCATTTTGTTTCTGTTGACAACGCTACCAACTTAATTATTCTAGTAAATTCAGTTTCACACTTGAAAAGAGACTGAGATGAAATGTATGAAATGCTTGCGGCTATGCACGTCGTTAAATTCTACGAGCACCTTTTTCGCAATCTTTTTCTATATCTGAGAAGAACTGAAAAAGACGACTATATTAATTTATTAAGAAATATTTCATGATTCATTCTTAGAACAAGATTGAAGAAATATGAAACAAATGGATTTACAGTTATATCATTATATACAGTTTAATCATTTATTTAGAATGCTAAGAATATAGGACGGCTATAGCAGTCATTTGCATCTGTAAGCACTAGCGTTGGACGGCTATAGACGTCATTTACGTCAACGTGTTAAATTATTTCAATTTGTTAATGTTCAAGTCATTCAAGTCTAAATAGATGAAATAAAGTTACCGTTAATCTCTTTCTGAAATTTTTGTAATTTGTACCATAAAGTCAGTCGCCTAGTGATATTGATCGATTAAGGAACTATAGATCAACGCAAGTGTTTTATTTCGATGAGCCAACGCCTGTTGTCAGTTTACATATCAGATCTTTTTATTAATTGCATATCGTTGCGTATAATTTGCATATCGTTGCATATAATTAGTAAACATAGTTTGTTTGCTCATCAGACGTTGTACAGTCATTATGTACTTTACGTCATAATATCCACCGAAATTTATAACGAAGGAATTTGATTCCTTAGTTCTGGGTGTTTTAAAAGGTACGACCGAGTTGATTATAAAACCACGAAGTTTTTCCACGAGTGCTGCCTTCACATCCTCTGCGTGGTATGTTTGCTGAACTCCTCTCAGCAGAAGTGTCGTCGTCTTGTCACACTTAGCCGTAAACATGTAGCTCTGCACGCCGATGTCCTTAATAATGAAGAATAGCGTCTTGTGGTCATTCTGAGAGATTGATTTAATAATGCACTTCGTGCCCTTTGCCGTCTTGATATAAAATGTTGGTCTGCTTTCTAGCTTATCAAGCTTGCTGTTGAATGCTCTCACGTTTAGGCAGACAATTTGTGGCGGTCTCACCGCCTTTACTACTTGGGCCGCAGTTGCTTTGGGCTGGATCTCGAACTCCTGGCGGTTTCCCAGAATTTGGTAAAATCCACCAGCGTTTTCCTCCCTGCTTCGATCCTGATGGCTTCCTCTTCGCTGGCGTTCCAGCAGATTGAGGGGATGACACGGGGCTCCTCTTAGCTCTCCGCTTCTTACTTTCCACGATGGTGAAATTGTTTTCATCCTCAGATGATAATGTCTCAGATGAAGATGTCTCACCTGAGTCGGTAGACATCACTTCTACATTTTTAAAATAATAGCGACAACTTACTACATTGTTTACATGAAACAAACCCCTCAGCACGAGACTGCTTCTGACCATGTAACGGCACTGGGCTATCCCTGACCTACCATACAGCCAGTGCGCGCTTGCTTTAATTGTTTTTGAGAAATTTACGCAACGTGCCTAGTGTTTGACACACTAATTGGGTTCCGTAAGTCGTTCTTCATTTTTTTGTCACTCGCTTTGCTGATATGTATATAGAAAATACTATGTGCAATATGTATGATGTTTTGACCCCCTTAGTGACACTACACGATGTTCCTAGTTATTGGTTATATAATACTATCCAATACCCTGCCTTTAAATTTCTTATGTGTAGGGGAATCTTTTAGAATATTGCTTAGCCATGCAGTATTGACTTTCGCCGATATGTATCGATATAATATCGGTAGGCGTCAATAAGGGACACTGAACTAATTTGCTGCCCTCAGTGTAGTATGGGTGGTTGGGGCATGCAATGAAGGCATATCATCTGCGCTTTCAATATTGGATGCAGGTAAGTGACGTCAAGGTCCCTTCAGGACTGAATGTGTGCCAGTTTGTTTTTATTGATAGGCACGAGATTTTTTTTTATGGCAGACGGCAGCGGCAGGTTTTTCGTGGAACCTCCCCACACTCTCCGCCAATGAGCCGAGGCGAGCTAGCGTGCCGCCCTGCAGTCAACGCTGTCCGTCGAGCGATCTGTCAGCTCATGCTGGCAGTCTGGACTTCACGTCCAAGCCAATCACTCTACATAGTTCCATAACAAAAAATGGCCACGGCGTACGGGAAATAGTTAGGGTATATAGAATATTTCGGAAACCGTTAGGATCCCCCCGCACCCGTAGAATTTTTTGTTCGTCTAAATATGACCTATCCATAGCCTCGGGGTATCACACCACTTACGGGACAGCCTGTATATATCAGAATATAACTCAGTATAAAAACAAGTAAGAAAGTAGAATTGTTCTAAGATCAGTTCTAATAATCCTCTAGCTAGATAAATGCCCGTGTGTATTTTTGTATGGTCACCTCTCTGTGCAAGTATGATTTTTGAAGCGGTTTTTCGCATATATTTCCAGAACGGTTCGTCGGACAGTAAAAATGGTTATAACCAATTTCATATTCTGCAGTACATTAAAACCGTATAGGACTGATCGTTTTCACGTATATGTAAAAATCCTAAATTTTTATATAGCAACACCAAGAAGAGGTTGCCCGATTTAGTCCATTTTCTAAATTATATTTACTATTGCTATAAAAACACCATGTACCAAATTTCAGCTATCCACATTGACGCGTTTTCAGGCAGTCCCCAAATATATAGTGAAAAACATAATGTTTGACTGGCAATCCTACGAAGCAGTTGCCTGATTCGGCCCATTTTCGAATTTAAATTTACTTTTTTTCTAAAAGCCCGTGTGCAAAGTTTCAGCCCTCTAAGTGAACGCGTTCGAGCTATCGTGCGGACGGACGGACGGACATGCAAAAATCGAAATAACTTTTAATATTATGCGTGGGTGTCCAAAACATTTTGCGCTACCATCATTATTTCTAGGTCTTTCAAACGGAATGACAAACCTAGTGTAGCCTTTAGATTTCATCTAGGGTATAATAAAATATACTAAAAAAACTTTTAAAATAAATAACTTTTGTAAATAAAATGCACTAAAAAGTTAAAAATAATTTTTTTATTTCTCAGTGATATACACAAGAAAAATTTAATTGCAAAATAAGAAATGTTAGAACTCAGATTAAATCTTAAAAGTTTGGGCATGCAAATTATAATCATTAGCTAAGATTTAATCTGAGGTCTAACTTTTCTTATTTTGCAATTAAACTTTTCTTGTGTATTTCACTGAGAAAGAAAAAAATTATTTTTTACCTTTTACTCTCGAATGTCAAATCTTATCTCTCGTATTTCGACTCTCGAATGTCGAATGTCGACTCTCGAATCACGAATCTTGACTTTCGAACTTGTACTCTTGAATTTCGACGTCGATTCTCGACTTTCGAATCTCGACTCTCGAATCTCAACTCTCGGATCTCGTCACAAATATCGACTTTTGAATATCGACTCTTGAATATCGACTATCTAATCTCGGCTATCGAATATTTACTCTCGAATCACGGCGCTCGACTCCTCACACACGGCGCAAATTTCACAACCCCAAAGGTGTTAGTTACCACCCCCAAACCAAAACCCCAACACATAAGAAAATGTTACCCCATCGGAAAGTTCCCCAATCTCCTTCTAAATCAAAAAACCCCATGTAAATCCCTCCACGTTTACTACCCTAATACTCTTTTGTCACGAACTACATTCTTAAAGGGTGGTAGCTACCACCCCCAACACAAGAAAGCTCCCCATTCACTCATTCTTAAAAACCCCATGTAAATTAATCGACGTTTACTACCGTAAAACTCTTTCTTTCGTCTCGAACGGCACTCTGAAAGGGTAGTAGTTACCCCCTGACTTTTCTGGAAGCGAATAGATTCTAGAAGTTTCTGTAGATCCATATTATTTTTAACATATAAGGAATTTGGTTTCATATGGGTTTCCATACTAATACTGGTAATGTTTATTGTAGGGATGAAGTGGGAGTTAAATTTGGAAATCTTTACGTTATGTCTATGCAAGATGATTTCTTTGCTTCGTACATAACAACCGGGATAGATATACACTGTTCCTGCTCTTAGCATGGTTTGTGAACTAATGGAATTTTCACAAATTACATCTACATGGAGGGAATCCCTTTGGGGAAAAGCCAAGCGTTCTGCTGCGATAATTGCGTCCAATAATAAATAATCTTGCTCTAATGTTAGGATTTTACATTTTGATGTAATTGGTTCCTAATTTCCAAATTTACTTCACATTGGTTTATATTTGTATTTGTGTTTAGGATACGGGATGAGATCTTGCAGTAAAAATGCACATGATCTAATGTTGCACAGTTGTGGATAACTTACTCTATAATTATTTTATTATAGAAAATGTTTGTTGAAATTGGACTTAATTTGTAAACTTGCGTTAATATATTGTTACGAGCGTGGCTTTAGTTCGTTGTTTCCATTGAGTGTAGGATGGAATTTGCCATGCCATGAATCTGTTAGAAGATCTAATAATTCTGCCTGGGTATTCTGGTATCTAAATGCCTTTAGCAGAACAAGTGAAATGAGGGACTCAAGCTCTATGGATACCTTGTTATCCAATATTCTATTCTCCATAAGGGATGTATGTACTTAGCTGTATCGATATTATTGCATATACAATAATTCCTTGCCAATTGCGGCTTTTGTTTTGTTGAGAATGTTTGCGGTTTCTTCGACTATTGCAGTTTGGCTTTTTATAGGTGATAAGAGGGAGTTTTGGTTAAGGGTGAGATTAGGAATCTGCTCATCGTACAATTTTGCATCATCTTCGTATAATGTGCCGAAAAGAGCTTTAGAGATAGAGCCTATAGCATTGAAAAGTGCTCTTTGTTTTCTATTTTCGGTCACCAGTACCAGTACTCTGAGAAAAGTTTTAATTCATTGATGTGGACTCTATTATTATTATTGATTCTGATGGTGGATTTTCGAAAGAATTAATCTCCATGATCTCATACGGACCTGAAAACTTATCTCTTACTCTGCTTCTTAGTAAGACAATATTGAATAATTTTTGGACTAGTTCTTATCGTATTGAAGTTTGGATTTTCTTTATTGGCCATGGGTATGTCTTTAGCTATTTTGAAACTGTGTTGTTGACGCGCTTTCAGCTCGTGTGCATAATTGTCGTAATAGCAAACGGCTGCAGAAAATTTAAAATTAGTTGGAATGTCGGCTGGGAACCCGTAAAGGAATTTGCGAGGAGTATAATTAGTACTCGAATGAGGGGTGCTATTGTATACAAACATGGCATATGGGATCCATGTATCCCAGTCTTGAGGATCTTTTGCTACATAAGATCTGAGGTATTCTACTAAGGTTCTGTGGCTCCTTTCCAATGCACCATTTGTCTGAGGGTGATATGGAGTAGTTTTGAGCCTTTTAATCCTCAGCAATCTTGATACCTCGGCAAAAATACCACTTATGAGGTTAGAGCCCTGATCTGTCAGGATCTGTATGAAATAACATGTAGACGAACTATTGTTGTCGTAAAGGCTACCGCTAATGTCTTAGACTCGGTGTCGACTAGTCTCAGGAGCCTAAGGAGATATTTATTTCCAGAATGTGAAATTGGGAGAGGTCCTACAACATCTAGGTACACTCTTTTGAACGGTTTGGAACTTATGCTCGAGCTCTCATAGGAATTTTTGGATTTAACAACGTCGTCTGACGTGCCAGGCCAGTAAAATTGCTTTTTAATTCACTTAATGGCGCGGGAAACGCCTTGATGGCGTCCCGTCGGTATTGAATGAAAGTCTTTCAGTATTTGCTCCATCTCATCTTTATCGGATAAATATTTCATTGTGTGATTGAACTGATTGGCTTCTGTATATGAGCAGATTTCAGTTAAAAGCTTTTCAAGGTCTACCCTATATCTTTGCGATCGGAAAGCTAAATTAATTTTTGAAATGAATAATGCGGAGTCTTTTCTCTTGAAGAAGCTCAGTTCAATTTCTAAAAGTGGAGATTTATTTGAAAATTTTCGTTTCGAATCCTCTTTCAAGTTCAGTATCTTGCATTGGCAAGATGAAAAATTTAGGATTCGCATTCTTTGTTATAGTCCAGTCAAATAAGCCGAAAAAATGCTAAAGATCGCATTTACATAATTTGTTTCAGGCTGCAATTTTGAGGGTTGGTGTAGGGTGTCTTGGGAGTATTGTCGCAAAAATGCAGCCTCGCAGGGCCAAAAAAAGGGGTGAAAGACAATAAAAACACCCCCGGTTTGGAAGAGGTAAAATTTTTGAAAAAATTAAAAATGCTATTTTATTCAGAATATCATTCTAAATAAAAAAAAGTCTATGGTGGCCAACCCCTATCCCGTAAGGGCGCGACAGGAAAACCGAAAGAAGCTACGGGTGGACACATCGCTATATCCACTAACATGTGTCCAATTACTTCAATTCTGCAACATTTTCGTTCAAGAGCTAGCAACCAAAAGAAGCGTGAATTTTTCGTTGATAGAACGGTAAAGCGGGGGGAGTGAAGAAAGTTATCGGACTATATGTTGCGCAATATTTGCTCTCATGTTTTGCTGTGGTGACGTACTTGGAACATTTTGATTTTTTCTTAGAATTTTGGCTGGTTGTGTAAACCGAGACGAGATATGATGATTTTTGCCTTAGAATTTTTTCTTTTTAATTTAATATGGCTGCAGTTTTGCGCATTCGATGGTTTTTAGGGTTTTAGGTGACTGCGATTGCGTAAGCGTGGGAAGAAAATAATGTGATGTGATTGTGTGCATTTGTTGCTTGTTTTTAATTGTTGTAATGTTTCTTGACGGAAGGGGTAGGATATGGGATTGCAGGCTACACGGGAAGAATGGGATATAATAAATTAATGGTATAGACTAGATTTGTGGGATCTGGGATGGTTATATGGTTAAAAATAGAAGCGCTACTTTATTTAAAAATTTATTACTGACAAATCATAGTTATATAAAATTTGCAGATGTTTTCTTTTTTAAATTTAATTAAAAAAAGGTATACTAATTCCCAATATGATATAGTGCAATAATTGTCTCTTGCAGTTTTCAAATCGAAAAATCAAATCAATAAATCAAATCAATAAATAATTATAGATTAACAAATTAGAAAAATTAACAATAAAATCATTATATTCATTATCTTGACTGGTTGGAAACCAGACTAGACACTTACTTATAAGTAATCGTAAGATTAATACTACAATACATATAGGTACTAAAGAGCAAATAAGATAATAGTATTAACAATCTTGGACTATGCAACTAATCAAAGATATAAAGTGAAATGAGATAAAAAGGATAAAGTTATAATTTCACTACTACTAATAATAACACTACTGTGGTCGATATATTACTGAGAAGAGCAAATTACCAGAAGTAAATATGTAAGGTGTAAAATTATGATTATAATTACTGTGTGACATTTGAAAACTTAAAGGCACACAATACGATAGAGCAACATAAAGAATTATAACTAAGAGTAACTAGATTATTAATACCAACTTCTTGATTAGAGTAACATTAACGAATATAAGGTAAGATTTAAAGTAAACTCGGACGAAATAACATAAAGATATCAATTGCTTAATCTAGGTTAACATAAATGAGTTTCATAACCATATAGCAATTATGTTTCTTAGAATAACCAATTAATTGTTTTCAACTATATTATCATCATATGTATCCATTATAACTATTAGTATGACAAATTAAATTTTCCATTTTGATTATCTTTAACATTACCTTTCTTAAAGATATCAGTATGACATTTACTATTTAATGTTATATTATTTTTATAATGAAATTATCAATTCCTTTAAGTGAATAGCACCGATATTTAAAATGACAAAGTTGTATTGTAAATACTACATATTGAAGAGGAGTTTCATTAATCCATATTTACGATGTATCTTCATCCCAATCATGTAGTAAACTTGTAACGAGATCACCCTCGCATCAACATCAAATTCTCCTAGTTTTCCATTTGCAAAGTCATCGTCGTCTATATCATCGTCATCACATACATCACTTGGCCGTGCCTTCTCGCATTTGCACAACTACTTCCACAGCAATATTTGCAAAGGTCTGAGCACTTCAAACCAGCAGATTTACATGCACATTTTTTTGCACAGTTGGATGTAACACAGCTACAGAAAATTTGCTTCAGCAACTTATCAGGTGCAGCTGGTGCAGTTGTCATGTTAGGAATCAACATTTGTTTTGTAAGTTTCCACCCCCATTGTAATGGATTCAATGGATTACCATTCCACGTTAAAACTCTCTTTTATATTCATTTTCATTTACAATCTCAGTGACATTAACATCAACTTGATCAGCTATCAGCTTCCCCAGTGCTGTGTAAGCCAGCATGTGTGCCCTAACAGCGCGAGCGTATGCGTGGTCGGTTAACATTTTTTTAATGGAACCTGGTGCGTAAATTGTTGACCACAATTCTTCCAGCCCACTACCTGCCATAATATTTCCAACAGAACCCATATATAAGATGAGAAGATGAAAGTAGAAGAGGGAAATTTGTCTCAGTTATTGTGACTGAGGAATTGTCCATTTGTGATGGAGTTGAATTTTGATTAAAGACACTAGTGTTGGAAGTATTTAAATTCGCCTGAGATCTGGCTTGAGTCCTTGTTACCACATTTACGCAAGTGGTAGGTTCTGCAAAATTTTCGCTACTATCTGGAATAGCTCTACTGAGAGCGTCTGCATTTGTGTTGAGCTTACCTGGTTTGTGGACTATTTTGTAGTTATATTCCTCAAGACGTATTCTCCATCTCATCAGTCTTGAGGAGTTATCTTTCAAATTCATGAGCCATACTAATGTATCATTATCAGTTATAATAGTAAACTGTCTACCATAAACGTATGGTCTGAACTGATCAACTGCGAAAACGATAGCCAAGAGTTCTTTTTCAATTATTCAGTACCGAGTTTCTGCACCATTCTGCACCATTGGGAGCCCGACGTACATACATAGGCAATTATATGATCTCCTTGGTCATCAACTTGAGAAAGAACTGCTCCAATGTAGTCCAGTCAAATAAGCCGAAAAAATGCTAAAGATCGCATTTAATTTGTTTCAGGCTGCAATTTTGAGGGTTGATGTAGGGTGGTCCTGGGAGTATTGTCGCAAAAATGCAGCCTCGCAGGGCCAAAAAAAAGGTGAAAGACAATAAAAACACCCCCGAACGCGTGACAATCTACTTGACGTGCGTGCGGTTGAAAAAATTAAAAATGCTATATTATTCAGAATATGATTCTAAATAAAAAAGTCTCTGGTGACCAACCCCTATCTCGTAAGGGCGCGACAGGAAAACCAAAAGAGGCTAAGGGTGGACACATCGCAATATCCACTAACATGTGTCCGATTACTTCAATTCTGCAACATTTTCGTTCAAGAGGTTTGAATGGAAAAACGGGGGGAGTGAAGAAAGTTATCGGACTATATGTTGCGCAATATTTGCACTCATGTTTTGCTGTGGTGACGTTCTTGGAACATTTTTGAATTTTTCTTAGAATTTTGGCTGGTTGTGCAAAGCGAGACGAGATATGATGATTTTTGCTTTAGAATTTTTTCTTTTAGTTCAATATGACTGCAGTTTTGCGCATTCGATAGGTTTTAGGGTTTTAGGTGACTGCGATTGCATAAGCGTTTGAAGAAAATAATGTGATGTGATTGTGTGCATTTGTTGTTTGTTTTTAATTGTTGTAAAGGGTAGGATATGGGATTGCAGACTACACGGGAAGAATGGAATATAATAAATTAATGGTATAGACTAGATGGGTGGGATCTGGGATGGTTAGATGGTTAAAAATAGAAGCGTTACTTTATTTAAAAATTTATTACAGACAAATTATAGTTATATAAAATTTGCAGGTGCTTTCTTTTTTAAAACTTAATTTAAAAAATGTATACTAATTCCCAATATGATATAGTGCAATTTGCAATTTTCAAATCAAAAAATCAAATCAAATTAAAAAGGATTTATTTCATGTACAAGCCATGTTTTAGCTATAGCTATACGTACAACGTTGGGCAATATGAGACTAAAGAGCATAATTATAGATTAACAAATCAGAAAAATTAACAATAAAGTATTTGCTTTTTCTTGTCACTGTATGTCAACCATTTTCTGACAGTTTTATTTTAGAATTTTGGTCAGGTACCTGAGGCTGATTTTCAAAGAAAATATTTATTTCATTTGATGTTGGTCTTTTAAAGTAGTCGTAGGTGCTAAATCCGGACACGCTGTACTGAGAACTGAATAAAACTATGATTCATTGGGAGTACATGGGAGAATGCATTATTATATTGTGCTATACTTACGTCTCTAGTTGCGCAGTCATCGTAATTTTCTTCAGTCCCTGCGTCGGAAACAGAATCTTTTTTCTTAAAAAAACCTTCCAACTTGACACATTTCCTTGCCTGCTCTGTCAACCTTTGTTTTTTCTTGTCACTTTGTTTTTCTGCACCTCCCTTACGTTTTGAATCCGAGGAACTCATTTTGAAAAGTATTTCTTTGTATTAAAAGACGGTTCCTATACTAGGACACAGCCCACAGCCCACAGCACAGCCCAAATACCATGTTGCCATGCACTCTTCACTCAATGCTATTTCCAAGAAATGCCGTAAGCCGTAAATGTTGAGTATTGGTATTATTTTAGCAATAATATCGCTACGTTTTTTTTGTCGTGTAAATTAGCACAACAAAGCGTAAACTATTGGGGACCCAAGTTTTTTAATCTTCTTCCGGAATCAATAAAAAATATAAGAAATCCTAAAGCTTTTTTAAAATCTGTGAAAAGTATTTTAATTAATAAGTGTTGTTATTCTGTAAATGAATTCTTTAATACTTATTTTGACTTGTGATGATATTTATTTTTGTTGTTGTTATTTATATTTATTGTTTGCATATCGTTTTTTATGTGGGGCTATTTTAATACTTTAATATTTTTTAATTTTATACTGTACCTGACGTTTAAGGTAATGTTTATTACATAATAAATTTATCTATCTATCTATCTATAAATATTAATTTTATTTTTATTTTTTTTTCAAAAATTTTATTTTAAAATAAAAGTGTTGGTTTAATACTACCGGCATCAATCTTACCGGCCCAAGGGGAAAATTCCCTTTTCCCCCCTGGGCCCATCCACCCCCTGGGCCCGTGAGTCCTCTGCCACCAACAACAAAGAAGGCTCCCAAAATGATGTCGGCCATTGTACGGCCACCACCTCATGAAGTTTTGCCTGTAACCAAGCTCTTGAGGCCATTGGAAGCAAGGCCAGCTTCATCTGAAATAATAGGGCTTAAAAAAGAGCCTAAAGCAAACGACTGCCTGAAATTCAGACCAAGACCAAAGAGTTATTGTCCAGGAATTCGAATCCAACTCGGCCCCGTCGTCCTGAACAAAAATCGGCAACAACTACATCACTAAATATGCCAGACTTGCATATGACAATACGCAACAAACCAATGGACTCCATCTGCATAACAAAAATGAAACCAAGTTCAAGGAAACGCTGCCCAGGAGTTCGGGTTAACACTCAGCCACAGCTGCCTACAGCATCTCGCACTAAGCCACTTAGTATGCCGGATTTAAGTACAACAATGGAACCAATTAACACACAAAGTTCCACTAATGACGCAGTACGCTTAGAAACTGCTATCGAAGCAACACCACTAACAAAAAGCAACAACGTGATAACTCAGGACACAATCAGGGATCCACCAACATATTTTGTGGACCTGCCAATCACTCCTCCAATGGAATTTCGAGACCCCCGTCAACAAACGTAGAACCATCGAAGCAGATATTAAAAATATTATAAAAGCCAGTCCTGATTGTTCAGGCCACACAGAGTTTCCTAATATTCCCTCGCTGCTTTTCCTTCCTAGTTTGCATTTCCTAAAAAAGGTAAAAAACAAAACACAAAGAATCCAATTCCTGAAATAATTTAAAACAAAAGGCACTTATCTAATTCTAGGGAACTTCCTCCCTTTTGTCAACTCATTACTAATCAATAAATAATAAAATAAATTAACTAACTTACCAGAAATCCATCATACGTCCGATTATTTATATTTGTAATGTCATTCAAATGACATTACATTACATCAGATGTTTTCGCCGCAGTCAGAGTTCACTGCAACTTTAACGGTCCCACTATGACGTCACTGCGGGACGCCGCCGTCAAAGTTTAATCAAATGCAACTTTGAGAACGACCCATCGTGAAGCCGAAACGTAGCGGTTCACGGCGACTGATAACGGATTCTGGTTTTTCAAAGTCAGCCCAGTACTCTTCTAATTTTTCGACCTTTCCGGAAACTAATTCTGGAGTTCTATATTGTTTGTTGGTACTGTGATATTATTTTAATATCTTTCTAATTTCTTCGGTTTTTTTGGACTTGTGACAAGCAAAGCTCATCAAACGTTTTGTTTTCATTTGTCATGTTCGGTTTAAAGTAAAATAAAATTGGAATGGAAATAATTGTTTGATTGTGAGCAGAAGACAAAAGGAGAAGTAAGAAAACGTATACACTTATTTATGGTCGAATTTTATAGAAAACGATAAACCAGTGGTTTAGAACTAAACTTTATAATTGTTTTAATGTGAAGTTATAACAATATTGTTTTTTTCAATATGTATAGAATAAGCCAATAATTCAAAATGTTTACAAGAAAATCTGTTTGGTCATTTCCTCCAATCAAAATCTTTCCGCTATCGATAGGCTCGTAAAGTTCTATGGTTCTTTGACGAGGTCCTTTGACCAGCAAGCTCACATCCAACTCATTGAATAAATAGCTAATAAGGAAGCGGGCTATCGTGCGAAGACAGCGTACGTGTGTAAGCAATTCAATGTCAGTCAGACCCTAAGATCAGGAGGGGAAATGGCAAGAGGGCTGGGCATTATTTGGCAATTCTGCTTGATTTCTGATCGTTAGGGTCTGCTGACATGGGTGTTAATGGCCTGGAATTAAGAATGGCTTCGATTTGCACGATGATAGTGTGGAGTTCCTCGTAAGTTAGATTTGCATTTCCTACTTGGCGGGTTAAGTGATTTTTTTCAGATTTCACTGCCGCTTCCCGGAGACCCCCGAAGAGAGGTGATCGTGGAGGAATCGGCTCCCACTCAATATGGTTCTGGGCACATAGCTGCGACAGCAATGACTGCAATTTTTGTGAAGTGAACATGTCCTTTAATTCCTTTAATTGTGTTCTTGCACCTAAAAAGTTTGTTGCGTTATCACAGAAGATAGTGGCGCATAAACCTCTTCGAGCTATGAATCTCTTTAGGGCATTGAGGAAGGCTTCAGCGCTGAGATCGCTAACTAGCTCCATGTGGACTGCCTTTGTAGTGAAACAAACAAACACGGCAATGTAAGCCTTTGTCGGGGATTTTCCGCGTACCTTGAAGTGAATCATTATAGAACCACAAAAATCGACGCCTGTGGTGTGAAACGGTGTTGAGGTCCTCACTCGTTCCTTTGGTAGATCTCCCATTATTTGTTCTAGAACCTTTGGCTTACATCGAAAGCATCTTATGCACTTGTGAACTGTTTTCCGGGCAAGTCTTCTGGCGTCTATGACCCAGTATCGTTGTCTTGCAATTGCGATTAATGTTTGAGGAGCCGCATGCATGTGTTGTTTCTGCAAATGATCGAACAACAACTCATTAAACTTGTGTCCCTTGGGCAACAGTATTTGGTTTTTTGCTTCTTGCGCAAGATCAGAGTGTTTTAGTCGACCTCCTACTTTGATGATCTGGGTATTTTGGTCTAGGTATGGAGTCAAGTGTTGAATGGGGTTACTCGGATCTAATGCTTTATTTTTCTTCAACTGCAGATCTTCAAGTGCAGATCTCTGTACATTCTTGATAACTCCGCTTAAAGCCTTATCCAACTCTGTGATTGAAAGTTCTCCCGTTTTCCCAGACCCCTTTGATGTTTTACAATTCTGTGTAAACCTGATACAGTAGGCAAATATTCTTTGCATCTTTAGAAATGAGTTTGACTGGTTCACTAATTGTAGTATATCGGTGTATTCATGCTCCTTTATTCCTGTAGATAGTACCGATTTCTTCGGTTTTGTCTCTGGAACCCTGTCAAGCAATTTGAATGATGGTTTGGGCCAACTTACTTCGGGATTGGCTGAAAATGCTGGTCCTTTAAACCACGGCGAGGAGATCCATGAGAGTACAATAGTGGAGTCAGTGTAATAAACGATTTTTGATAATTTGACTGATAAACACTGACACACTCTTTCAGCTAGTTCTGCCATCAGTAGTGCTGCACAGAGTTCCAATCTAGCAAGTGTCATGGTCTTCAGTGGTGCTATCCGTGATTTTGCATACAAGAGCCTAACCCTAATTTGGCCGTGATGATCTGATGATCTGAGGTAACAGCAGGCTCCATATGCGTATTCGCTGCTGTCAGAAAATGCGTGAAGTTGCACAACAATTGGTTTGGACAATATTACATGTCGAGGGATTTTTAAGGTTTTTAGTTCAGATAATCGCTTCTTAAATTTCAGCCACTTCTCTTTATATTGTGCGGGCAATTCTTGATCCCAGGTGCATTTGTCCTTAAATAATTCTTGCACAAAAAGCTTCCCCAGTACTGTGACGGGTCCTATCAATCCAAGAGGGTCGAAAATACGAGTTATGTCGGACAATACTGTGCGCTTGGTTAATTTATCTGGCTTATATTCTGCGATGTGATATTGAAACGTATCTCTGTTTGGCTCCCAGACTAATCCTAGTGCCTTAGTTACCTCAGTTTCATTGATGAGAATCATTTTCTCTTTGTGATCTTCTGGTACAGTTTGCAATATCTCGGTGTGATTGGTGCTGAATTTTCTTAATTCAAAGCCTCCAGATCGTAGTAGTCGTATTAGATCGTCCTTAAGGTTTATTACCTCTTGTGTTGAATTAGATCCTGTCAAGATTTCGTCTACGTAGGTGCTTCCAAGAATGACATTTGCTGCTTCTGGAGCTGAGTCGTATTCAGCCAGGGCTAACTGGTTTAAGCTTCTGGTTGCAAGGAATGGAGCCGCGGCGGTTCCATAGGTAACAGTGTTTAATTGGTACGTTTGAAGTGGTTTCTCTTTGGAATCACGCCACAATATGAGCTGAAACCTTTTGTCGTTTGGATGTATTTCAATCTGACGATACATTTTGCAAATGTCTGCCGTCATCACGTACTTGTGAATCCTGAATTTGCTTAAGATGGAAAATAAGTCCGGCTGAACTGTTGGCCCTACCATCAGAATGTCGTTGAGCGATTTCCCTGATGTTGTTTTAGCAGATGCATCAAATACCACCCGGAACTTAGTGGTGGTGCTGTCAGCCTTCGTGACGCAGTGGTGTGGCATATAATAATGTATGGGAGAAATGAGTTCCCTTGCGGTGGGCTGCATGTGACCAAGAGTTTCATATTCTTTCATAAACTCTATATACTGTATTCTAGTGTTTTCGTTCTTATACAGTTTTCTCTCTAAGGCGAAAAATCGCTTAGCTGCGATGTCAAAGGATGACCCAAGGTTTGACGGTTTTTCCCGGCATGGGAGTTTTACGGTATATCGTCCCGATGTTGATCGTTGAGCGGTGGTTTGTAAGTGTTCTTCACATTCTAATTCCTCTCTTGACATGTACCTCGGAGGCGAGTCGTGATTTTCTATTTCCCAAAATTGTTGGAGCTGCCTTTCCAATGTTGTGACTGAAGGTTGAGTTGCGATATAGCAACTCTGCTTGCTCCTTGTTTCTTCTTGTATTCTTCCCGAAAGTATCCATCCAAACCTAGTATTTTGGAGCAACGGCAGATCATTATGTAGTCTGATTTGCCCCTCTTCCAGTTACTGAAGAAATAGCTCTGCCCCCAACAACATATCAATGGACTGAGGTTTGTGGAATGCAGGGTCTGCTAATTGTATATTGTTGGGAATATTCCAGCTAGTTGTTTTGATGTTCATTGAAGGTTGTTGTTCCGTGATAGTTTTTAAAATCACTGCGTTTATGTCAGTAGAAAACTCATTTAGCCTCGAATGAATTGTGAGGTTAGTCTCGTACCGTGCGTTTGTTTCGAGACCTCCAATTCCACTAACAGCACTCTGCAGTTCACAAGAATCCCTGAAGCACTGCTCACTCTTATAATAGCGGTTGCTAGCATAACTTGGGACCCTTTTGTAGACATTTGACTCATGTTTGTTGCACTGGATACTGATTACATAGTACTCTGCGTTATTTCATTGGGTTGAAGGTTGCTGACAGGTTTCCTTCCATGTGGTAAGGTTGACCTGCGTGGGTCATTTGAGCTGGCAGAGCTGGTGATATTAGCATGCCGTGGTGCAGACTTGCCCCTTTCTAATTCCGAATTATTCATGAATTAATGTATTACGATTTTTGTTGCATTTCCTGCAGCTGCTTGATAAGCATTCTCTAGCCTTGTGACCCACTCTCAGACAGTTTGGACATAAGTGTAATTGTCTGACAAGTCGAATTCGATTCTCTAAGGGAAAGTAGAGGAACTTGGTGCACTTGTAGATTTTGTGTTCTGCTTTGCAAACAGGACCCTGAGGTGCTTGAGCTGAAGCTGTAAATGTGGATGTCTTCTTGCGCCCTTCCCTCGTGTGAACTGCTTCTAACATTTGAAATCTTGACTCTAAGAACTTTAAGAAGTCGCTTATATCTTGCAGCTCTCGAGGAGACTTCAGCGATTGTTCATAAAGTATCCTCGAATCTTTATCTATCTTCTGTAATAGTAGGTGCAGCAATATAGGACTCCAATCGTTAATATGAATGCCCAGTTTCTCGAGGGCTAATAGACATTCTTTGATGCAGTCATGTAGCCTCTTGATTCCTGAAGTCGTCTCTGTGGTGAGACATGGCTGGCTTAACAGGTCATTCAGAATTACCGTTACGATAGTTCTTGGATTGTCGTAGCGCTCTATGAGGATTTTCCATGCCATAGCATAGTTGTCTTCTGTAGCTTGAAGATGTTTTATTAGTCGATTGGGCTCAGCTATTAGGTTTGCCTTTAAGTAGAACATTTTTTCTGCTCCACTCAATGGTCGGTTATGTATTAGTTGCGTAAACAATTCTTTGAATTGAGTCCACTTGGTGTAGCTTCCATCAAATGTAGGAAGGGTAATTTTTGGCAGCTTGACATTGCTGTTACCGCCGAGAGAAGTGCTTTGCTCTTCCAGCTTTTCCTGTAATTTTATGGCGATTGTCTGGAAGCGGTCTTCAATTATGGAATATGCTCTTACTTCGCAAGGTTTATCGCTAATGTCTGCCATGATTTGTCCATGGAGCAATGATATTTGTCCCAATACTGGTTGGAAAATTTAAGCTTTTGGATGTAGTATGCCCTTGATTGTGGGCTTGTCATTTATTTCTCGATTGTATCAATGACTCGATCTAATGCTGAGATTGTGCCCTCTAGTTGGTTCTTTAGCTTGAGTTGCTCGAGATTGTCTTTAATCGATTCAGATTGGTCTGCTGTATGTGTTCCTTCACTCTGTTTGTGGGTTGAGACTATTGGTGCGTTCATGATTTGCGACGTACGTTCCTCTATCTTTAACATAAGCTCTTTATATTCCTTGTAGACTTGTTTATAATAATTTTGAGGAAGTAAGGATGATCCCTGTTGCTTCCCCTCTTTTCCTCTAGTTGCTCATATGTTTCCTCAAATTTGGCCCATGAATTTTTGAGCCTTTCTAGGTAGCTCTTGGTACCCTCAAGTGTTCTTCGCTCACTTCTTTCCTTCCTGAAATTTTCACATAATTGGGTTATTTCCTTACCAATATCTGTTTGGATGGTTAGCCTTTTGAAATCGGCCATTGTAGCTTCGTGGACCTTTCGAATATTCTTATTAGCGAATAATGCTGATGTACAGTTGTTGCTGGTGGTGTTACTTTGTAAACACTCCTACTTGACTGAATGGCTGGCTACTGCTGCTTAAATTGAATAGTTAGCCACTGCTGATTGACTGAGTGAGTAGCTACTGCTGGAATGAATGGTTGCTATTGCTGCTGCAATTAATTGATGGCCAGTACTTCTTGTTTGAATAACTAGCCACTGCTTGCTTGACTGAATGAGAAGCTACTGCTGGAATGAATGGTTGATATTGCTGCTGCAATTAATTGATGGCCAGTACTTCTTGTTTGAATAACTAGCCACTGCTTGCTTGACTGAATGAGTAGCTACTGCTGGAATGAATGGTTGATCTTGCTGCTGCAATGAATTGATGGCCAGTGCTTCTTGTTTTGAATGCTATCCACTGCTGTGAGCATTTTTCTCGAAAATGTGTGGAGATATTGAAAAAGTCCTAATAATAAAAGTTACGTATCATTAACCAGGTATCCTTTCGAATATCAAGAGTCCTTGAAAAAGGACACGAAGAAGGAAAAAATGGCCTTTTCTTCCTTATTAAGGATACCTACATTTAGATCACATTTTTGAATTTCGAAAATAAAACTAAAACGAAAGTGTTTTATTGAAAATTCCAGTTTACCCCTTTATTATCGAGATATAAGGTCTCAAATTGTACTCCGTGTACCGTGTTCCTTTACCGTTTTTCTCGAAAATGCACAGAGACATTTTTAAAATATATTCTCTTCCAAGTCCTTTTTCAAGGATTTTTGCTATGCCAAAGGTTACCTTGGCTAATTATACGTAACTTTTATTATTAGGACTTTTTCGATATCAACACATTTTCGAGAAGAATGTCCAGGGAACACATTACGTGGGATACTGTATACATATATCGCAGAATATAATTCAGTATAAAAAAAAATTGCGAACTTTTGGTTTTGACGTGTTGAAGCAAACTCCCCCGTTTTGATGCAAGGTAATGGCATTAAGTAAAAAATTAAATCTGATATGCAGTTGTGCGCCCGGCTTGAAATATTAAGTTTAAGAAGGCGAGAATAATTGTATGTATGTACATGCAATTAGATTTAAAGGATTAGATAATGTACGTATGTACAGTGTACATTGGGAAAAGAAAAACAAGAAGAGACTGTATGTAGTATTATTGACCTTATTGTTGTGATTCGGGGCATTAGGCACCTGAATCACAACAACGGCTAATTTGACTGCTATCAATTAGAAGCTGTCAAAATTGTTATTGAGAGGTGCAAAAGTTGGCAGAATTCACAAGATTTTGATTCTAAAGCTATGCTGAGGTCGAGGTTAGAAAAACTAGCACTGTGTTTCTCGATTTAAGGCCAAAACACAGTGCGAGCGTACACGACTTTGACTCAGCCGACGTTTGCTAACTTTGGCGTAGTAAACTTTAATTTAACAGTGTGTTGACAACTGTTATTTCTTGACTTTTATCTCTTTTTTTTCTAGATTTCTATAATCCCGGCATTTTAAGTTATAGAGAGAGCACTTCTGAATTCACTTAAACCAAATTAGCTGCTGGCTGTAAACGACGAATATCATGCTACCAAATGTCACGCTCACGCTGTGTTTCGGCCTTTAGTATAGTTTACATATATTCTAAGACTTCGTGACAAACTTCTGCACCAACACGCTATCTAGAATCCAACAGATGATACTTGGATCGCCAGAGAGATAAAATCTATAGCGTAGGTATACTAAGTATGTCACGCCGTTTGTAACGCAGAAATAATGCTGCTAGAGCGAAATGTTTTGAAAACCCACGCATAATATTAAAAGTTATTTTGATTCATGTCCACCTGTCTGTCCGCACGATTACTCGAGAACGCGTGTACATAGAGAGCTTAAATTGTACGCACGGCTTTGTTATATATGTACCTAAAAAGGGTTAAAAATTATACCTATATATATTTCATTATTATCATTCATACATAATATGTATAAGCTAATCATTCTTAAACTACGAAGAAATTACCATCAGCAATTTCTTCAAATTCCTTAGCTGAAAATAACAAAAATATTTTCCCACAAAACTATTTGGGAAAAACAAAAGTTTTAAATTTCAACCCAAGTCGTTTCAATAGAAAAAAACTCGACGACAAATATTACCTTCAGTAAGATTTGTAAAAAACACAATATAAATGTACGTATGTACCTACATACATATCGGGCACATAAATTTTACTCGGTGAAGATTGAAACCATCAAGTCTTCACCGAAAAAGCTTTTATCAGTACAATCTCGCGAGCTGAATGCATTGTTGGTGCAATATTGGGTGCAACAATGTATGCACCAAAGGCAAGGCGATGGCTTGATATTTATGAAAATTTCAAATTACACTTCAAGCCATCGTCCGTCGCGATAATTCTTGACATGTTCAAACATGTCCAGTGAAAATAATTTTCTCATAATTTTCTCAATGTGGAAAAATGTTAATTAAACATTTTTTCTAGCGTGACTTGAGAATTGAAATCCAAACGTCTCAAGCAGTTGATTTTTAATTACGATTGGGATCGCCTTGCGAATTATCTTTGGTGAAAATAAAAAAGTAAAAAGTCTCGGTATCGGTGCGTTTCACGCCAATAAACGGTCTAATTGTAGGCAAATAAAGAGTGAGTTACAACAATAGGATGAATTCGGTATAGTGAATGAGTAAAATTACCACCTCATAAAATGTAAAGGTGTAAACCTAAAACGAAAATTTGTGTACAAATAAATGAAAGTTGTAAACCAAAAGGGAAGTGTTGAAAATATATAAATAAACAAGCGAAAACCAGTAAACTATCAAAAGATAGTGTTGTTACTAAAGTACTCCAGAAATATACCCAAGCTTGAGGTTAATAGTAAGTACCCCTACAAAATAATATTTAACAGCCCTTTTTAAAAACAATCATATGGACTGTCATCTTTGCCATTGCCTCATCCACCCAATGACATTGAGGACAATATTTTGCAATGTTTCTAGCAAAGATAACCTAATAACAAGATAGGACACGGGCGAGATTTCCGAGTGTTTTACATTTAGAGGGAGGGACAAATTCTTTTATAGACTTTTGACTTATTGAAGAAAGTATTCCGTCCGTAATGGATGGTAAAAAAATTAGAAATTTGGAAAATTTAAATTTAAATTTTGAAAATTAAATTTTTTTCTTATGCTCTATTCTAAAAAATTTTGTTAGGAAAGGTATCAAAGTTTTATTTCGGTTCGGAAGATAAGAAAGCAAGTTTAATATTATCAGAACACCATTTTTCTGTATCAATAGCAGTTTAGGGTGGAGGAGCTATTCAAATCAAACGTTTTACATAACAACACTGCAAATATTTTAGAATGTTAGGACTCCGTAATGAAGGAGTCTGTTTCATGGTTTGTGAAGTATTGTCGAGATTTTTGGCAAAAGTATATGTGTGTACATGTGTGTATTGAAAGACCACAGTATATGTTTGTACAAATATATCGCAAAACAAACGTATATTTTTATGTATATCAAAACGCAAGTGTATAAATTTATGTGTATCAAGAAATATATATTGAAATATATATATAAATATAAATTGAAAGTACTCACGAATAAACTCGCACGGCATGATGAAGCGCTCCAGCATCCGGTGAGTATCTGCCCATATATTTTAAGGAATGGAAATTTTAAGGTTCAAATATTTTAATGCTCTACCTCTGATTGCATTACCTTGCATCTTCATTGACTATGTACCAATCTGTTAAGAGACGGAATCTTATTTTAAAACAAAAAATATTTACAAGGACTTGACTTCATATTGCGGAAGGCAGTAAAAAAATGTTTCATTATTCTGCCTACAAAATAGTTGTATGCATAAAAATTCGTTGTTACTAATAGTATAGTAAGTTGCCCCGGGGCGATAAAAATTAAATCAGCTATTACTTCCAGGCATATGGTGAGACATACTCGCGCATTAGTTTGAAATTCTTCTTTTTCCTTGTGTTTTTGCTCTGCTGGCTCGCTGATATTTGGATTTTGGCGGAGTAGTGAGAGGTTTATATCTCCACGGACGGAACCTTTGGTTGTACAATAGTTTTTGGGATGCTTCTTTTTTCTTGTCCGCACGTTTTTATCGAATGCTCGCAGTCAGGTGTCAATCGCACATCATATGTGAAAAGTGGCAGCTCATTCGCCGTGTGGGTTCGACCTAGTTTGTCGCTAGATGACAGTGCTACACGATGCAGTAGACTACATGCAGATGTGAAAAGTGGCAGCACATTCGCCGTGTGGGTTCCACCTAGTTTGTGCTAGATGACAGTGCCACACGATGTACCCTACTGCATCGTGTTGGCCTGCGACTAATACAAGCAATCACACTGTCTCAAAGAGGTGACCATACCAGATTACATACGGACCTTCATTTAGGGCAGGGGTCGGCAACCTTTTGAGTCGGAAGAGTCAAAAATTACAATTTACAAAATTTCAAAGTTTTTAAAGACCCACCAAATTTTTTCATGCCAACAATAAATAGTACTCGCATAAATAAAGTTTTTGATAAAAAAAATCCAATCTATTTATTCATAAGAAAAAATATCTATGTATTCATATATAAGTAGTGTTTTTCACAATAAATTAGATAATATATATATGGCATTATTAGATAATTACTTATTATTTAGGTAAAAAATTAAAACAATTAAACATTTACTTACAACACTAACTTGTATTTCAATAACAAACAATTGAGCAAACAAATTCAATGGGAGCGTTGGCTTTGCATGGTTTTAGAAAGTTTGGATAAATTTGGCTCATAACTTGTTGTTTTAAGTTTCAAACACGATTATATTTATGCAAGAGAACGCTTGCTCGCACGAATATGTCGATCCGAAGATAGTCAGCACTCCAAATGCCAACTTCTTCACCTCACTGTAGCAATCTAGAAGACTATTCCGTGCGTCGAACTCGCCCCAACTCGCGGCATTTCTTTTAAAGCTGTCCACTTTTGTTGCGTTACGTACATACATTTTTGGACCTCCAACTCTTCCAACTTACTTTTCAACTCTGTAAATTTTCCACTCCACAAAGCTTTACTTTTTAAATGGATCAATTGCATTTCTACAGATCCAGTATCAATTCCAAATGACTCAATGTGGATTTCGTTACTATTTGTGTTGAGAGGATTTACTATGAATGCTAGAGCGGTTTTGTTGGTTTTGAATTGCTCAAATATGTCAGCAAATTCATGTTTAATTTTTTTTATGACTGTGCTGAAGTAATTCGTGTCAACAGTCGCACTGGTTTTATCGCGATATTGCTTTAGAAATTGATTATGAAGTAATTTACCGCTCTGAATATCTTCTGAAAAAAGAATTAATTTTTCTTCAAAACAAAACAATTCTTATACCAAAAACATAGGCTGGATTTCCCTTTCCTTGCAGTTTTAAATTCAGCTCATTTTAGGTTCAGCTATTCGAGTTACGGTATCGAATTTTACAATCATTAAAAGTTTTTAAAATACCTAACAAATAAAATAAATAAACATAACCTTTTTCTGGGTACTAACAGATAACTAATAAAAAACCAAAAAACTCTTTTCCAGTTGAGCAAAATATTCTGATTCAAGTTCTTTCGCGAAGATTTTCAAATCAATGGCTGTCAACGTAAAATATTAGACATTTTTTATTTTTTATTAGGTTGATCTGAGGTGAACTATGCGGTAAACTTCAAATACGCAGAACAAAATTACATAAATCTTCAAGCACCGATTGTACGTATGTTTTCTGAATGCTTAAATTTGGCAAAAAAATTCAATATCGTCGTTAAAATTTAAATATTTTTGAAAAGAAAGCATACGCCATTCATTAAAAATTGCTTTCCGATTTATAGTAATGGTTAGAAAAGTATCAATTAAAGGAAGAATCGTTTTTTTGCTGTACGCAAAGTGGTTCAGGATTTAAAATTCAAGTTAAATGAACATTTAATAAATATTGACTTGAGAATATAATAATATGCTTAAAAATTATTTTGAAATAAAAAAATATATCCGTCTCTAAAAAAGGTATCAAAGTATCCATTTCAAGAATTTCAAGTAAAATTGTATCCAAGTGGGAGTACAAGTGGCTGAGAGATAGAATCGGTCCCTAATCCTCGTTAATCGATTCAGAACGATTTTTAAATGTTTTTTTTTTTTTATAAAATAAATAATATTGGCGTATGGAATTAAAGAGCCGCAACCTCACATCCAAAGAGCCGCATGTGGCTCGCGAGCCGCAGGATGCCGACCCCTGATCTAGGGTGTCATATTGATCTTAAACCAATTCTAGCTTTTTTAATTGTTATGCAAAACATTAGCAACGCATGGTGTGAGACAATGAAAATGCAAAAAAAGTGGAAGAAACTGTTTATTTTCAGATCTTTTTTTTCTGTATTCTTGTCAAGTACAGTAAGGTTAAATAAATAAAATCCAAAGGAATTTTTTGTTATTACCAAAACTATAATTTTTTTCAAAATTCAATATTCCCTTCGTTCAGTATTTTTTTAAATATTTTAATATTTTGTGTAATATCCGTTATGTCTAATGACTTCAGCACAACGTTCCGACATAAATTTAATTAATCTGTTAATTATGTCAGGGGAAATATTTCCCATTCACTTTTAAGGACTTCCATTAATGACGCCTTGTTACCAAATTCCCTTCCACTAATTTTTCTCTTCAAAATACCCCAGAGATTTTCAATAGGGGTCAAATCAGGCGACGGGGCCGGCCAAACCATGACTTGAATCCCATTTAACTGGAACCATTCTTTTACTACCTTCGAAGTGTTTCGGATCGTTATCCTGTTGAAACACCCATCGAAGTGGCATTTCTTCCTCAGCGTATGGTTACATAATCGTCTCTAGTATATTTTTATACTTGAAACGATCCATTATACCGTTGATTTCATAAAGAGGACCAACTCCTCTAGCCGAAAAGCAACCCCACACCATAACGCTACCCCCTCCGTGTTTGACTGTAGGTACGCAATGTCGTCGGTCAAGTCGTTTTCCTTTGGGTCTTCGAACACAACGAATTCCATTGCTATTGAACAGGTTAAATTTGCTCTCATCACTAAACAGAACAGTTCTCCACTTCGCAATCGACCAATTAATGTGATCCAAAGCGAATTTTAATCTAAAAAATCGATGTCTCATAATAGCGTAGGTCATGAAATAATCTGGTAAATATTACCTGTTTTCTGCATGTCTCTTCGTCAATAAAGGCTTTTTTGCAGGACGATAACCACGTAAATTACTCTGTATAGCATGCCGTCGTACAGTGCTGGGGTTAACTGTTAGATTCAAGATCCTGATAATTTCCGGTGCGGGTGTGAATGGGTAATTTCTAATTATGGAAAGTATTTTCCGATCTTCCCTTTTTGTTGTTGCTCTCGCTCGACCACCTGTATGTATCGTCTCTGTGTCCTGTTCCCCGAAATTTCGCAAGTATACGACTTATGATTGGTCTGTTAATACCATATTTGTTTGCAACACTGTATTCCGTATTTCCAGCCTGTACTTCCTGAACTAGTTTTAATTTAAACTCACTATTATATTTTGAAGGTGCCATATTTTAAAAGATTAGCAAAATCTGACCAATTACTTATGGATAGTGAGAAACTAAACTAATTTGGTTAATTATCACTGCAGACTATCATGTAAAGTTAACAAATTTGAACCAACATAAAATAACCGTTATTTTAACGAAGTTTACACAAGCGTTGCAAAACAACAACGCGCGCAAAATGAGTGGAATATAAAATTTTGAAAAAAAGTTATAGTTGTGGTAGTAGAAAAAATGTCTTTCGTTGTTATTTATTTAACCTCAATGGACTTGACAAGAATAAATAAAAAAAAATCTGAAAATTAACAGTTTCTTCCATTTCTTTGCATTTTCATTGTCTCACATCATGCGTTGCTAATGTTTTGCATGTTTATGAAAAAAAAATATTACTAAAATAATATTCCAAGGCTTCAACTAATTCCAATTTTTAGTCTAAAATCAAATTAATATTTAGGAAACAATTTTTAAATCTTAAAGACTTGTAACTATGTTTACTTATGTGCATTTTCAGGTTCTTCGAAAGCGGTGCATATACTTCATAGCTCGGAGTATCCAGCATCAACATTTTCTATTTTGGACACTGGAACAAAACAAATTTCTCTCGTTGCGGATGGCTTGTTCGATTTGTTAATGTTAAAAATGACTTCTGCTTATACATCAAAGAAACAGACAAAGGTAAGATAAAATATTTGTATCATTTCTATAAATACAGCTACATTGTACTTTATTTTTTATTTAGATCGAGTCAAAAGGAGCACGTTTTGAATATGGGGACTTCTTGATAAAATTGGGTAGCGTAACAATGAGTGAAAATTTCAAGGGAATTTTAATAGAGGTATCAATAGTAAACTTATATTTGTATTTATTTTTTAATAGATGTTTAAGAAAGTAAAGATCATATGAAAAACGTAAAATTGTGACGTACAGATTTTGTTATTCAATTGGCCAGACCCATTCTATAATTGTATTCTCTTCAAATATTGGTATATGAAATTTATTATGCTATCGTCGGCAGTTTTTAATACAGTCATTTAAATAGTAGTTCTACCCGGAAAGTTTCCGGGAGTTTTGAAAATGTTATTTTTATAGATTTCGACGTGTTCTTTTCGAATTTTCACTTTGCCACCTCGTATATTCATTCTGTGCCGCTCGCCCCGCCATATTGAAAAAATGGGGCCCAAAAACAGATTTTTAGCAATATTTCCTTTCCGACTCATTTTACGATGAAAACAGTTATGTAATAAATTAATCTAGAGAAAAATTTCCTATAATTTAAGTACTTATTTTTTTTTGTAATATGAATGATTTCAGCGTATGAGCGCCGCAAAATCTACTCCAACACACGTATTGACGGAAAAAGTAATTTTCAAGTAAGTGGCGCGTTTTTTTATATCTGCGGTAGGCCCAAACCACATGTAACGCACTAATTATGTAAAATATTGTGCATTTTCGTTCGCTTCTCTGATGGACCAGGTTTTGCGAGTTCATCGTCTTCTGAACCGGGCGAAACGTCACGTTGTTCGACCGAAATATACTTCCAATGCCATCATCATATTCGACGGATATCCGTAAGATGTAGCAAACCATAGTACCAAGTACCAGATACGCTAATAATAAGTACGGCAATCAGCATTTCATCTACATTTGATTCCGTAATAGTTGTCGGTGAAGATATTCCTAGAATGCTGTATGCGTTCAAAAATATGTATTCTTAAACCAGAATAAAGATATACTGACCCAGATATCATTGCTTAAGCTGACGAACGCTTCCTCCTTGTATTATACGGTAGTGACGTGAAAAGTATGTCGTTAAACAAATATAGATATATATGCTTCACAAAATCAACATACAGAAATAAATTTAATATTGCCATGCTGCCATGGACAGAAATAGCAGCACAACAACATTCATTCCGAACGTATCAACAGGTCCAGTAGTGGCATGGAGTTGAACCAAATGCAGAGCGATGGAGATGGAAGCAAGATTGAGCTATTTCTCACCATACTCGAGCCCATCGTTCTGGAGACCTTGTTGAAACTGATTTCTTGCAAATGAAAAATAAAATGTCAGGGAGTCTGTGGATGCAAAAAAGCTAGATTAAAGTGCTCCGTTATTTGCACGAATTGCAATGGTACTTGTGATAATATGCAAGATAGCGATGACGAGGAAGAACCGGAGACTGTTCTCGAGCAAACCTATGATGAAATCGAGGAAGAAGATGATTACATCGAAGCTGATAACCCTATCGCGAATAACGTGGAAGAAATTTCTATCTGTGAAGTTTCGGCTGGTTCTGAAGACGATGGGCTCGCAAAACTGGGTCCATCAGGGATATAGTTAAGTGAAAGAGAATGCACTAAATTTGTCTAATCTATAAAAATATCTCTTCTTGATAACCATGCACATTTTATAACATATTTTCAGCTGCCGCTCTTCTGAAAGTCAGTCAAATATAAAATATTACACATATTGTATTTATATAAATATCTAGTCTAATTGAAAAACTTAAAGAGTAGCCTGTTTAAGAATGAAAAATGAAACATACCTATTCCAATTGGGCAATTGTAGTCGGATTTTCTTGTCCAGCTGGGACTAGTAATTATTTTTAATCAAATTTAGATGAAAGTAATCTAACTTTGATTAAAAATAATTACTTATTTTCTATTAAATATAGTTGAAGCAAATTCAATGATTATTTTTGCTATATGAAAAATGATCGAATACTACTTCAGAAGATTACTTTTGATTGATTACAAGTACCTAATGTAACCTAAGCTAAGTTTAGATGAAATCGTTGTTAACCACTTCATGCACACATTAAATTTGAAGTAGTCCTTATGCATAATAAAATGAAAAAAACACATTATCAGTGGCGTAGGCAGTGTAATTAAGTTGGGGGGGGGCAATTTAATTCAATTCAATTAAACATTTTTTTATAAATATGTAATACAATAATAAAAATAGGTAAATATAATAATAAAAATATGTATATAAGATGTTAAAAATTATAAATTATTTATAAAAGTATTACTTTTAAAATGTCAGTGGCGTACGCAATTATTTTTGCCATTATTCATATGGGGCATAAATGTCATTATTTATTTTATTTATTTTTTTATGGCTATAATTTAATAATTTTATAAATATTATTAGTGGTGTAGGTATACAAACAAAATTAATTCAAACTATTTTATTTATTTATTTTTCCCGCGGACGGGAATCGAACCTACACTTGTTAGAATCGGTCAATGATGGAGAAATAAGAATTTTAAGAACTTTTATTTTTAATGATAATAAATCAAATTTATAAATACAAGAAGAAAAAACAACCGCCTCGTCCGGGATTTGAAACCGGGACCTTCCGCTTGCCGGGCGACTGCTCTTACCACTGAGCTAACGAGACAGATGATTTTCCTTCTTGCATTTATCAAATTTGTAACTAGCCTAAAGCCACGTTTTGCTTTCAGCTGGCATTAACCAGTAACGATGAAAGCGCACAAATAAATTGTAAATTCAATTTTATTTATTTTTCCCGCGGACGGGAATCGAACCTACACTTGTTAGAATCGGTCAATGATGGAGAAATAAGCATTTTAAGAACTTTTATTTTTAATGATTCTAAATCAAATTTATAAATACAAGAAGAAAAAACAACCGCCTCGTCCGGAATTTGAAACCGGGACCTTCTGCTTGCCGGGCGACTGCTCTTACCACTGAGCTAACGAGACAGATGATTTTCCTTCTTGCATTTATCAAATTTGTAACTAGCCTAAAGCCACGTTTTGCTTTCAGCTGGCATTAACCAGTAACGATGAAAGCGCACAAATAAATTGTAAATTCAATTTTATTTATTTTTCCCGCGGACGGGAATCGAACCTACACTTGTTAGAATCGGTCAATGATGGAGAAATAAGAATTTTAAGAACTTTTATTTTTAATGATTCTAAATCAAATTTATAAATACAAGTGGTAAGAGCAGTCGCCCGGCAAGCGGAAGGTCCCGGTTTCAAATCCCGGACGAGATTTATTTCTATTATAAACAGCAAATTCAACAGAGTTTTATAATTTTATCCATATTTTTGCGACTCAATTTTGACTCAAACTTTCCTATCACATTATATTAAGTATGCGCCCATGAATTCTTGCCTACATTGAAAAATGTAATTCTTTTTGATCATTCATTATCTTTACTACTGGTAGCGTTCCTTGAAGGCAGCAATTGCCTCAGAAAATTTATTTTAACATTTTCTAGGTCTTCAAAGTATTGTCCGGTTTTCGGTTGAAATATTTCGTAGTCATGAGCAAAGACTACTGCTAACCAGTAAAATAATAATAAAGCATAATGTAGTAGTTTTGTTGACCATGTGCAGGATGATATTTTCTTTCTCTTGTTTGATGGAGTTGAAGTTGACATATGTTCCTCAGCTGAACTGATTTGGTGAAAATAATTATCAGGCCTAGAGCATAACTCTGGGTCTGACCAGGGCGGATTTCCCTATAGGCCGAGTAGGCCCGGGCCTAGGGCGGCAGATTTAGGGGGCGGCAAAACTTGGTGGGAATATTTTTTTTTTTAGTAGACCTCTGTGAACCCACACGTCAACGTTTAAAAATTCAAAAATGTGTAAAATCCGAAGAAATGTTGTTCCTATGTTCCCTGAGTTTTATTAACTTATTAATTTGAATGGAATTTTTTGCTGTTTGAATGATTTTTGATTTTTTCTTGTAGTTGTGGGTATTTCATTACATTTTTATACTTTTTCGTTTTTTTAAATAAAATAATTCGTTGGAAAGTGTTATTTTTAATTCTACTCCATTTTTTTCAAATCTACTCCGATTTATGAGGCAGCCTACTTCGCTAATTCTAGCCTGGGGTCCCTTCACTGGATATAGATCATTCAATTTTTCGTGTTTTACAGGGAGTAGGGGGGCGGCAATCTTCCATAGGCCTAGGGCGGCCAAGTGATCAAATCCGCCCCTGGTCTGACTGAGTTACTGTAAGTTGGTTTATTGTGATTTTTTCCTTTGACCGTCATATTCGTAACAATACGAAAACCATCCTCATCCTTAAGTTCATTTATAAGCAATTGACGGATATTATTAACTATGCGTTTTCTTATCTAATTTCTGTGTTTCACTGATACTAGTCGAACTCTTCCATCCTCTCCACGGTGTAGTTCCAGAATTCAACCCAATGACCATTTTTGTGGCAGTAAATTGACATTTGACACGCACTAGATATGTTATGTATGGACCTTTGTGCTCTGTTTTTAATTTTGTCCGCTGTTGCAAAAGGATCAAGTATTCTTGTGACCACCTTCTCCATATATCCTGGTATAACTTTGTAATCAACTTCCATATTTGGTGTAAATTTTTCTATTGAACATCCGGTTCAGGTGATGTTATGCACAGAACGCAATGAGCTCTGTGTTCTAAAATAAAATAATCAGCTATAAGTTTGAAAGAGTAAAGATAATCAAAGAATATTGCTACACGTGCAACAAAGGGGGACAAGAGGCATCTACTGGAAATGGAAAGTTCGCGTAAGCTGAGTAATAAGATGCGGAGAGTAAACAACTTAACGTTCGGAAAATCGATTGTTCTTGAACGGAATCTTCGAGAAGGCTCTGGAGAATTTGTAGAGTATAAATGCAGCACCTGTCACCGCTTGGAGGTAGTCTTGTTTTAGACAGTGCAGTGTTTACAGTGAAAGTAATAAAAGGGCGATATTTTAAGTTGAGTGTATTAATTAATTGTTTGTGAATTTTATAAGAGTAAACAGTATAGTGACAATAAGGGAACTTGTGAATTATTTATGAAATACTGTGTTTTGAATAATGAACTAAGGCCACGCTTGCAACGACTAGTGTCAGATGTGGGATAAATTCGCGACATAAAATGTCGGCAATTGACTTAAGAATTCAAAGTGTGACTAATTTTGTGAAATCGTTTTGAATTTTGTACTTTAAGTGAAAGTTCTGGAAAATAATTTATATTCAACTGTGAGTGATTTACTAAAGTAATGGAGCGAAAACTGGAGGAGGTTCAACTACAGGATTTCAAAGTGGAGTTGGGGAAGCGGTCGTTACCAACGACAGGTGTAAAGAATATTCTGGTCGGGCGATTTGGACAAGCTTTGGAAAATGAAGGAACGAATCCTGATACATTTATTTTCGAAGGCATTTTGCAAGAAGCTGAAGAAAAGTCTGGAATGGACATGCAACAGATTTTGGGTACTTTAATGAGCAAATTGGAGCTTTTATTAGCTCTGCAGATGAAGAATGCTTTTGATGAACAAAAGAATGCTTGTGAGAAACAAAAGATATCTCTGGAAACCCGTTTGGATGAACAGAAAAAATCTCTGGAGACAGGTTTCGACGAACAAAAGAGTTCTCTGGAGAATTGTCTAGAAACTCGTTTGGAGGAACAGAAGAATTTTTTGAAAAATTCATTAGACGAGCAAAATTTTAAAATTGAAGCAATCCAGCAGGAAGTGTCGGAAGTTCAACAAAAAATGTCGGAAGTTAACAAAAATTCACTGAGCAGCTTGAAAATGTTAAAGCACATCTGGAAAGGATAAAGCAACGTCAACCTCTTAACGTAGGAGCTGAAATATTCAGTGCAGGCAGAATGAAACATACAATATTTGATGGGAAAAATTCATGTCATATTTTCAAGAGATAGTTCGAGGCAGCTTCCGAACTAAATGGGTGGAATGATGAAAATATATCTACAGCTCTGGTTTTACCACTTCGAGGTCCTGCGGCAGAACTACTACAAACTATATCGATTGAAAAGCAACATGATTACACTTTATCAGTACAGGCGATCGTATTACGTTATGGAGATGAAGACATGCAGCAAGTATATCGCCTACAGTTACGCAACAGAGCTCAAAAGCATGGCGAATCTTTATAACAACTGCAGACTGATATGGAATGAGTGGAATCATCAGAAGAAGAAACGAGAGAAGAATGCAAAAGATTTCGAGACAGGGAACAAGCTATTCGTGGAAAGACTAGACAGCAAGCAGCGACTAGGCGCATAACCAGTCGGAAAACATGTAAAAACCAACTTTGGGGGCAGAAGTTGGTGGGAGAAGCTGTTGCGTCGACAGCCTTGAAGGCATCATTCAGGTAGCCCAGTTGTAGAGAAATAGCAGCCTTTTGGTATATGGAAGTGTAGGAAAAAATGGCTTCACAGCACCACCAAATATTTACTAAGTACGGCAACTGGAGAAATAATTTTGACTGTTCAACTAGGCAAACTACTATTTCCTCGCACTTCTCTGGCTTCAAACATAATGGATGAATGCATTCTTGCAATAGACTTCATGACCGCATACAAAATAAATCTGGATGTCAGAGAACGAATTCTCAAACATGGCAACGTAGTAATTCCTATGATACTGTGAAAATAAGGACAAAGGTCTGTGAAAATATTACTCTCTCTGCATGCTCCGAGACAAAACTCACTGATGACATCGGGACCTGCCGATTCTATCTGGTGGAGCCAAACCGTACAAAAGTTACATCGAACATCATTGTTTGGAAGACTTTAGTGAAGGCAGAAGGTGCAACATTAAATCCAGTCAGAGTTATCAACACATCCGAAAATGAAGTACAACTAAAAGAAGGTGCTTAATTGGAAATTGCGAACTCGTTTACCAGATTGTTCATTTGTCAACGACTGTAATGTCAAGGAGACAAAACCTATACCAGCTACTACTTAGTCAACAGGTTCAGAACCTTCTCTCGTCCAGTGCCTTAAGTGAACAATACAACAATGACAAAGAAGTGATTCATGAATTTTCGGAGTTATTTGCAATAAATGATGATGATTGCGATAAAACAAATCTTGTCCAGCATCGGATCAATACACGAGATTCCAGGCATATACTCCAAACACCACGAAGCTTACCATTAGCCAAACAACCAGCAGTTGTAAATATGATACACTCCATGAAGGAACGAGTGTAATGAGCCGCCATTACCTATATTAAGATGAGATTATCTTAGTAATCTCTAGAATTTTTTTAAATCTAAAAGAAATTCTAAAAAAAAAAAAATTCATTCGTCTAAATTCAACCGGCAGTACATTCTTCAAATTAATCGCCAGTAAAAGTGCAGTGTCATATTTCTACCTCAATTATGTTGACCGCCCGATGAGTTAGCATTGCAACACCATTACACTAGCACGAGACCAAAAGCGCCGTTTCAGTTTTGTTGTGCATTGTTCATGAGCTTTTCTGGGTCAACTCTTTTACGCAAGTAAACGTTAGCAATACGCCGGTCGATGACCGCTACGTAAAAAAGGGTGTTGAAATGGCGCACGCTTATTGCTGATTACTATGCAAATAATGACAATAGGCGTTTCCGTTCTTTTGAGGTTTCCCTCCTAAATAGTAGCATGTACGTAAATGATGATCGATATGCTTCGATAAAAAAAATGGAAAATAATAAAAATAAGCCGGTGGTTCGTTTGCTCAGGGTGACACATACCTGTTAATAGGAGAGTCCCCCGCTCAACGGTAAAGCCCTTATTCTGGGTATATAAAAAAAATTAGTCGTAGAAGTGCATGATATGTCATGACATGACTATATCTCTTGATAGGAATTTAACTGATTTTGCTTTCTTCTGAAAAATGTTGTTAATGGTCGAATCAGTTTTCTGCTTTCCATTTTCGCTACTATATCAACCTTCATTGCTAACTACTGTAGCACGTTTATTATTCTCCTACAAATTAAAAGTAAACAATAAGAGTTAAATTAAACAACACTACTTTAATTAATAAGAAAGTACAAGCAAAGCAACGCAAACCACCGCAAGGAAAGTGAATGAATTTTACTTTTATAGTTTTGCCGTAAAAATTCTGAAGAAAAATTGTAGGATTAATTTTAGCGACACTCCAATCAATCCAACTGATGGTTTTCAGCCACCAATAGTGTATAAAAATTCGTAAGAAATATGTTCAAGTAAATTTCTAAGAACAAAATGTTTGGTTGCCAACGCTCATAAATATCTTTAGCGCCCAAGATCAATCAAGGCATCTGAATCAACATAACTCTATGGAATCATTGTCCGCCATCAATAGTGCATGAAAAATCTAAAGAAAAATTTTCAGATCTTTCTAAGAAAACTGAATGCTTGTGCTCCTGTCCGAAAGAGAGAATCACCAGAATCAATGCACCAATTCGTTTGAACCGTTGTCGGTGAATAGTTAATCATTCAAATTCTTAAGAACAATTTGCAAGTGTATTTCTAAGAAAAATTTAATGCTTCCCTACGAACGTAAAAATTTTAAATAACTCTTGAATCAGTGTCGCTATGAAAGATCAACGTTGACTGCATGGAACTTGGATTCTACCACTGACTTAAACCATGGACTGAGCGTATTGTCATTTTCCTTTAGCGAAGCATGGCACAAGTTTTATAGTTCTCTCTTTCGCCCTATGGCAGAGTTGGAGCTACCAACACAAAATATTGCATTCTGGAACGTTTGCTTATGCCATTTGATGTTTTTATGTTGGTTACAGATGCAATCACCGCAGAAGGAATAAGGTAAAGATAGTGTTTACCATGTTGCGTCTCTCTTGCCCATAAGCAGGATTCAGTTACGAATAACTTTTGAAAATTAAAGTCGGAATGAGTTTAAAATATCATTTGGGCACAAGAAAATATATTTTTTTAATTTAATTCGATTTTCGGATGTAAG
The DNA here is from genome assembly GCA_963930735.1 of Dioctria linearis. Lineage (NCBI taxonomy): Eukaryota > Metazoa > Arthropoda > Insecta > Diptera > Asilidae > Dioctria > Dioctria linearis. Next base: position 72,574,065 of record OZ005744.1, on the reverse strand, counting down.
ATTTCATCTGATTAGTTGAGTTTTACATGTTTTTTATGTAATCGATTTAAAGGGTGCTCTAACGATGATATAGAGAAACACAATATTTTTTGTGCCACATGAAATAGCAAATCGCTCAGTCCATTGTTATAAGTCAGTGGGTTCTACTGAAAGATGGAAGAACCGTAAAACGAAATTTGTTAAGTCAAGGCTTAAATACAATTGCGACAGGTAACGGCAAACGACAAAAAAATGCTGCTGTCAAACTTCTAAAAGCACAGCGTCTTATGCGAATCCCCAAATTTCGACAGCGGTGGACGAAGTTGCCGTCGGGATTGATCAATTTCTAATTATGCCAACTAAATCAAATGAATGAAATTGTTGTGGCATTTATTTTTGTCAAAACAATGAATTTTGATGAAAAATTGATTGAGCAAGTGCGAAATCATAAAATAATTTATGATATACAAGACAACCAGTATAGACGAGTTGACAAAAAAGGCATGGTTTGGATGGATATTTCGAGGCGCTTAAATACAAATGGTAAAATTGTGATATTTTTGGCATTTAGTTTGATTTTAATTTAGTTAATTTCTGTATTTTAAATTTTTCTTTCCGGACTTTGGTCCATTGCAATTCTTTCAAAATAATATAAAATATTCTCGATGAAAATCTGTTTCAAAACGCTCAAAACTAATAACAAATGAAATCTCAGTATCTTCTTCTTTCACAATCGCCGCTTTTCGACCAACGAGGTAAGAACTAAAGGAGATGCAAATGAGAAAATTTAACGTACCCATTTCTAACACATTGACACTGATATTGTTTGTACATAAGCGCCGTAAAATTTGTACACCTGTACACAATTGTACAACCTGTTCGCAATTTTAATCGCTTTTATTTTCACATACTTAAAAGTATTTACTGAATTTGCAAACATGAACATAAAAAAGTTAATAATTAAGAAGAAAAGTTCAGTGATAAAAAGTTTTTGAGTAATATTTGCTTCATGCCCCTACGGTTATTTCATGAGGTTTCCTGCGTCAATGCGCCAAGCCCAAATCAAACCAAAGCTAAGTATGGATCTGACAGCGAAGACCAAAAATGGCGGAATGAAACATACACAAATGCAGGGCAATTTTGGGTACGCTCATGTACACGGATCGTACATATGATTGCATCTCCTTTAGTTATTACCTCGTTGTTTTCGACTACCTGTTTTGACAGCGAATTTCCCGCTGCCATCTACCGTCGGAAAATCTGATAGGTAAAAAACAATTTGTGATCGCTTACCAATTTCTTAGAAACAATAACACTTTTTAAGCTCGAAATTGTGTTCTTTTTCATATACATATATGAGTATTGGGCGCAACAAAAATATAAAAGCATCTTCATAACTGGGCTAAGCACTACGTGCCATTTTCTAAACAAACAAATACTAAAATAAATATGCATTCCAGAATTACTTACTATCCTGTAATAGGTATGATATAGGTATATGACTGTATAAATACGCAAGAAAAATTAAAAAAATTTGTACACGTTTAAAAGACGATGAGCTACGAGCGAATGTTTATTATACCCAATCCACTATTACTACTCACATCACCACGAAGGTTAGGTGGTACGCTTTAGGGGGGGGGGGGCATGACCCCTGTGACACCCCCCCCCCCGTATACGCGCCTGCTACAAGGAAAGAACTACTTGCGATTGTAAACTCAACAAAGCATTTCCATAAATATCTCTATCGGCAAAAATTTATCCTCCGCACCGACCATGCAGCGCTTAAATTGTAACCTTCCGGCCAGTCATATATACCTCTCAGCGTGGCCGCTTCTCGACCACCCAACTCAGCGAGGCAGATGACTGGTCATGGCTACTTTATGTCCCTTTTAAGGTTGTTGAGGGACAATGGAGGTTGATCTTTAGGCGAGCGCGGTACAGGCTTTTTGCCGGCTCAAGCTCAGGGCTGGGTTAGGTTCTTGCTCGCTGTTCAACCACCTATTACTGTACCGCTCTAGAGGAATAATTAAGATAGAAAGAAAACAAAGTACAAACAAAAAATAGAGAAACTGAAAGATGGGAATACGGACCCCACTCTGACTGATAGGCCCCTCTGGATTACTTGAAACCCCATCCCACTGCCCTACTCACCAAACTCATAGGAGAGATTGCAACTGCATCCGACTCCTGGCATCTTGATCTTCCCAAAACCCCAACTGAACCCAGCACCAAACGAAACAGATATTTATCCTCTTACCATGTTATTTTATTTATTTTTCAAAACACACACAAAACACAAAAAAAAATATTAATATAAGGGTCTACACTACTACAAGAACATGTGTGGATAGTTATCATCTAAGCATCCCCATGGCGGTAATATATTTATATGTAATATATATATGTACATATAGGTATGTATATCTACGAGAACACAAAAGACGAGAACAAAACAAAGAAGGAAGGAAAGAAAAAAAAAATTTTTAGATCTAGGGAAACAAAATTCACTGCGTCATTAAACTACTCTATGTATCAATAGAGAAAAAAAAAATTTATAGCTAAAACCATTTCGTTAGTATACTAATATTTGTATATCTTAAAAGGAACTAAGAAAACCAATTCGTATAACTAAGGACGTTACGCTACTATCTGTTCTACATATGATGTGCAAACATATAAACAAAAAGACAAAAAAAAATAATAATAAAATAATTGATAACTCCATAGGGAGGAGATTATACTCTATTATAAACATAAGCATGAATAAAATCAAGAAAACAAAAAAAAAGTTTTACAGTATTACAAGAAAAAAAATGTTTTTGTATTATTTTTATGAATATACTCAAATCTAATTGACTATCATAAACCATGTGGGTTCCAAGCAAAATATGAGAAGACAAGAGAAACAGAGCGTTTTGTATTTATTTTTTTTTTCTTCTCTTTTTGCAACACTACACTATCACGACAAAATATAAATTGGTGGGAACCTGTGTTGGTACTTACATATTAATCTCCCCGGCGATGAAGCGCTTCAGCAACCTGGTGATTAATGCTGTGAAAAAAGAAATTTTCTTGTGTTTTTTTTTTTTTGTTTTCTTGTATGTTGTGTTTTTGTTTCTCCGCCTTCCCCCAATCTCGTCCCGTTGACAATTAGGTTATACGATTTTTTCCCTCTAATTCCGGATGGAGTTAGGCGACTCTCGTCTCCTCAATAAGTATGCCGAAAATCTCCTGCAAACGAACTTTGGGTGCCCAAGCAAAGCAAGGCCTCGTTTATGAAAAGATGGGGCTCGCTTCCTAGCCGCTTTTATCGTTATTGTTGATTCATGTATCAGTGTAATCACACAATTCAAGCACTACCCGAATCTCTGTCACCTGATATGTAAAAAATTTGCTAAATAAATCACCCCTACCACGAGAAGGTAATTCCACCTCACCTTGTAAGTAAAATAAAAACTTGAACGAACACTTTGTGTCGTTTAGATTCACTTGCAAAATAAAACGAAATAATTCACTATAATTGGGAGATTGGTAAATCTCGATCGCAACTTGCAACAAAAAAACTTAAACAAACTCTTAGTGGCACTTGGGTCCACTCATAGAGCAAAACAAAGTAATTGAAATTTGTGGTGTATACCATTCACTATAACTGAAGACTGTGAGGGTCTCGATCTTCACCTTTCTTGATGACACCCAAGGGGCGATACAGGGAAAATTACCCAAGTGCATTACCCTTGATTGATCAGCATTTTTGTTGGGTGATCGGGAATGCTCAAATTGCATTCTCTTTGGTTTTACCTTCTTTCTTTACCAAAAAGAAACGTTTAGTGGGCGATTTATTTTATTGAGTTTTTCGCGATAGATTTCCGCTTGGACTCAATTTAATGACTTTACTTTGCAACAATTTATTATGTTAAAAATTGTTTTTTTTTTTTTTTTTTTTTTTCTGTGTATTTCGATAAGAAGTTCATTTACTTCAATTAAATTATTTTACCAGAGACTGGGTTTGGGATGCATCTGACTAATTATGATTACATATACCCTGTTGCCCAAGATACACGAAATTAGAATTTTGCAACTGTTCCCATTCCCATTCCAGAGCGGAATTCTCCGAAGCTGAGAGAACACTACGGCTGTGGTCCAAACCTAACAATATAAGGCCCAACGCGGGGACGCCCCACACCCTGAGATCAAAGAGTCTCATGCTCTACCGACTGAGCTAGCCGGGCATAAGTCTTACGAAAGGATGATATGGTTACCCTGTATGATCAATAGGCAGCGATTATATAAAACAAAAGGAGGAATAAGAAAATGGGCTAGACAATCGTAGTAAGCTATTACTGAATCTTTATTCAAGAAACAAAGTGAACACAAATGTATCAAGGGTATGATACAGAAGTATTTCACTTTTTACATATCGAGAAATTTCAGTCGATCTAGTTGCTGATTGGTATGACGTTAACCATGGTAGAAGTGTATTACTGAGTGATTGCTGCTCTTCTAAGGCTGGATGTTGGAGTTCAGACGAACTACTCGGTCCCTAAGCGTGATTATTTCGTCTATGGTGTCTTTTGAAGCTCCAGGTGGTGATGTTGTTTGTGCATCTTCTTCGGTTGAGGCACTGGCTAGACGATCATGGGGTAGATGGGTAGTGACGTTGCTTTATTGGTGGAGTATCTCCTACGTCGATGCTGTGTTCCAACAGTTTTGTACGGCCGAGGCCATGCTTCGAAAAGGAAGGAAATTGATGTTTGAGATCTTCCAGTTGGGCATTTTGCTCTGGTGTGAGGGTGTGTTGCGGAGGATGGATCTTTGTGGTCTTATCAATATCCAGGGAGTCTATTACAGCAGGGGTAATGCCAAAAGCATCCCAAAAATCAATTCCTAAGTAAAGTTCCTGTTGTAAGCTGGGCACTAAGTGAAAATGGATGGTTTCTGTTTTCTCAGCATAACGGACGGGCAACTTTACGTGACCAATGATAGAATTCCGTGAGCCATCCGCTGTACGAACATAAGAATGACTCTGGTTGTAACTAAGATTATTCTTACGCAGAAATTCCAGAGAGCGTGTTCCCAATATGCTTACAGAAGCTCCACTGTCGAGCAAACCAACTATATTTTCTTCGGCTATTTTTACTGTGACGTATGGACGATGGTCTTCTCCATCACGCTGAATAGCGGCGGATACTGCTTTACGAAGCAGCTTTTTGGATGTAAAGTACTTCCGAGAACTAAGCTGACGCCGCCGACCTCGACTTGAGGCGATATATCGAGAGCGAATGGATTCCTCCGAAGTTGTTTTGGATGTGTCTATGTAAGATTGGGGAGTTAGTGTTGATTGGGTTGATGCTAAGTGGGAAAGGGATGAAGTGGGTAGCAATGTTGGTAAAGTGTGCACATTCTCTAGCGATGAGCTGCAGGCTCGGTATTGGTGACTGCTTCCACTCTCCTGGCACTGGGGTAACTGGTCGTATGGCCCGAACGCATGACCCCAGCTCGTTCTGCGTTCGGGGTCTTGTTTACCGCGCGGCCTAAACAGGTCCCACAGTTTGGCTTCAGTACGCCAGGACGTCCGCAACCGTAACAGAATATCCCAAGATGACCCTTTGAACAGTCTTGATATCTGTGGCCTAAGTCTCGGCAGTTCCAACATATATCAAACGAAGCGCGGTTAGCAGTATTTCTCCTTAGCACTGGCGTAAGCGCTGCTACTTGTGGGTCAATGTCATTATCAACGTATTCTGACAAGGGTATTACCTCTTCTAGTTCTTCGACCTGCGCTCTATTTCGGAAAGTACGAGCCATAGTCAGCTGTCGAGGATCGTGCCCAGATCTAGCCCACAATTTCTCTAGCCTCTGGCAGATAATTCTCACCTCTTCCGTTGATCTGAATATTGTCGTGGTAGTGGCACTCTGCAGAGCTGGGTCTATGTTTTCTCGGACAATTTCGAGTAGCTCTCTGTCAGGAAATGGTCTTCGAAGCCGACCGTTAAGTCGTTCTACGTCCAGCAGGAAGTTATTGAACGTTTCTTTCGGGCCTTGTCTTCTTGTTTCAATGGCCCTTCGCGTTTCTCTTTCTGAGACATAGCTCCCGAATCGCTCGAGTAGGGCTGTCTTCATACCCTGCCAACTCGTATCGGGATACTTCCGCTTGTAAACCCAGAACCAGCTTTCAGCCGTACCTGAGAGGAAGTTAGGCAAAATGCCAATTAAACGATCCAGCGGATAGTTATCGTCCTTGGAAAGCATTTCTATTCGGAAGACAAATTCGGTGACGTCAAGTCCCTCTGGGGACCCGTTAAAAGATAATTTCCATTTTGGTAGCCTTGGCTGCCAATTAGGAGAACTTGAAGATTCTGGGCGGCCACTATACTGAAAGTGGGCATTGGGTTGATTCCCGCTAGGGTGTGTTCCGCGATTTTGTTCAGTAGGGAAAAGAGTTGTTGACAAGGGATCACTCTGATTGCCCATGCGCGGCGTCAGGGTTGTATAATTTAATAGATTCGTGGTTGTGCTCAAAAACTGATTAGGAGACCTTCCTAGATCCCCAGCTGTATTTCCGATTATCGACAAAGATGGAAGTGTCACACTTCTTGGGAACTGAATTCGTCGACGGACTGCACCTGTTCCAACATTCGCGGCCTCATCTCCTTCAACATTTGTCTCGAAGCTAGGTGGTGCTGGAGTACTAGTTGCTCCTGCAAGGGCTTGGGGCTTTTGGTTCTCAGAGGCATCCCTACGAGGAGGAATCTTAATTTTCATGAATTCCTTAATAAGCTCGGACATTGCCGATACTTGTTCAGTGGCCTCTTCTGAATGATCTGTCGATGAGCTAGCTAAGCGTATAGCACGCCCACTTAGATGACTCAATCGACATCTCACGCGTTGATAGTCGTCATAAGTTTGGACTTTATTCTCTTTAATTAGACGAGTTAGCAAGTCGAGCTTTTCTTTACAAATCTCAAGCTCACTTCTCGCTTCGGAAGGATCGTGCATAACCGTTGGTGCTCGACCAGGAAACGATGCCTCTAAATCCAATAATTCTCTAAGTTTGGTAGAGGCTTCGGGATCAGCTATATCTAGGCCCCTGACCTTATACTCAACATTGCGTTCGTCCTCTAATAGGAATTTGGGATCCATTATTATGATGGTAAATGTGAAAGACAACCGAGTTACGGATATAAGTATGTATTAAAATATGAGGTGCGTACAGATATTTTGGTTATCCAGGAATGCAATTGGCGATAATAATAAAAAAATATATATATATATATACCAAAAAAACCAATAGAAGTAGAATAAAATACAATAAGGTATTCGTTGTTGTCAACTGTATTAAGATTGTCTAATCTTGTTAACATACAGATACGAGGAGACTATAACTATATCGAATAACCAACGAAGTCTAAAGATAAAAAAAAAACCACCGAAAGGGGAATATAATGCTTATATCGCCAGCAGAGTAATCTCTGGCTTAACTATGAAAGAAAGGCAAAGAACAAGTTAGTAATAATGAACAAATCAAAACAATCAATTAACTAGGAGGTATACTTAGAACTTAATAGAATCGAAAACCTAAGTATAATTAATCAGAGATAAAGGCGAACCAGTTTATATTAAGATAACAGTACTATGACTATACTTGTATATTTATATATATATATAAAGTAAAGTTCGATAAAAAAAATAGATTTCCTGAATTGAATAGTGGTTAATATTTCTTCGGTTGGTGCTACGGTTCATTTAGTTCAGGTTTAAGGGTTTGATGAGTCAGTGGCGAGTGGTCGTAGGTTTCTCCTGTGTAATTAAAAGGATTCTATACTCGCTATCATCTCCACCCGCGGGGCTAATAGAGAATACTAATCTGCTCAATCTAACAGCCCGCCATGCGGAGTAAGCGATTGGATAATTTTTACAGAGATAATTACTTAACAAGTGACAACACATATCAAACATCAAGCAGGGAACCCTTCAAAGGCCACATATCAACTACTTGACGGAAATGTTGTCAACAATCAAATTAGAAAAAGGGTGTAATACATGAAAAATAAGAATAGCCTTCTCTAACGAGGTTTTTACAAAATCACTAAGAGTCGCTAATGCCAATCGAACCTAAGGGCGAAACCTGCAGTGCGGAATATCCTAACCACTTAGCGAAAGCATTGACACGAGCACTTAGGAATGCAAAAGTGTTAAAGAAGCCAGAGTTAATCTATAAACGAACAAACCTAATAAATTGACGCTGTGATTATAGCGCAACTATATTTAGTTGATATCTTAACTCGTAAAAGTAAACAGCAACAAAACAAAAAAAAACATTCGTTTGTAAGCTGTAGAATATTATGCTTGCTTGGGCGCCATATTTGTAACCTTCCGGCCAGTCATATATACCTCTCAGCGTGGCCGCTTCTCGACCACCCAACTCAGCGAGGCAGATGACTGGTCATGGCTACTTTATGTCCCTTTTAGAGTTGTTGAGGGACAATGGAGGTTGATCTTTAGGCGAGCGCGGTACAGGCTTTTTGCCGGCTCAAGCTCAGGGCTGGGTTAGGTTCTTGCTCGCTGTTCAACCACCTATTACTGTACCGCTCTAGAGGAATAATTAAGATAGAAAGAAAACAAAGTACAAACAAAAAATAGAGAAACTGAAAGATGGGAATACGGACCCCACTCTGACTGATAGGCCCCTCTGGATTACTTGAAACCCCATCCCACTGCCCTACTCACCAAACTCATAGGAGAGATTGCAACTGCATCCGACTCCTGGCATCTTGATCTTCCCAAAACCCCAACTGAACCCAGCACCAAACGAAACAGATATTTATCCTCTTACCATGTTATTTTATTTATTTTTCAAAACACACACAAAACACAAAAAAAAATATTAATATAAGGGTCTACACTACTACAAGAACATGTGTGGATAGTTATCATCTAAGCATCCCCATGGCGGTAATATATTTATATGTAATATATATATGTACATATAGGTATGTATATCTACGAGAACACAAAAGACGAGAACAAAACAAAGAAGGAAAGAAAGAAAAAAAAAATTTTTAGATCTAGGGAAACAAAATTCACTGCGTCATTAAACTACTCTATGTATCAATAGAGAAAAAAAAAATTTATAGCTAAAACCATTTCGTTAGTATACTAATATTTGTATATCTTAAAAGGAACTAAGAAAACCAATTCGTATAACTAAGGACGTTACGCTACTATCTGTTCTACATATGATGTGCAAACATATAAACAAAAAGACAAAAAAAAAACAAATTTAAGTTTTATACCCTAAAGACGAAGTTCTTACACTAGTAACCCGATAATTGATAACTCCATAGGGAGGAGATTATACTCTATTATAAACATAAGCATGAATAAAATCAAGAAAACAAAAAAAAAGTTTTACAGTATTACAAGAAAAAAAATGTTTTTGTATTATTTTTATGAATATACTCAAATCTAATTGACTATCATAAACCATGTGGGTTCCAAGCGAAATATGAGAAGACAAGAGAAACAGAGCGTTTTGTATTTATTTTTTTTTCTTCTCTTTTTGCAACACTACACTATCACGACAAAATATAAATTGGTGGGAACCTGTGTTGGTACTTACATATTAATCTCCCCGGCGATGAAGCGCTTCAGCAACCTGGTGATTAATGCTGTGAAAAAAGAAATTTTCTTGTGTTTTTTTTTTTGTTTTCTTGTATGTTGTGTTTTTGTTTCTCCGCCTTCCCCCAATCTCGTCCCGTTGACAATTAGGTTATACGATTTTTTCCCTCTAATTCCGGATGGAGTTAGGCGACTCTCGTCTCCTCAATAAGTATGCCGAAAATCTCCTGCAAACGAACTTTGGGTGCCCAAGCAAAGCAAGGCCTCGTTTATGAAAAGATGGGGCTCGCTTCCTAGCCGCTTTTATCGTTATTGTTGATTCATGTACCAGTGTAATCACACAATTCAAGCACTACCCGAATCTCTGTCACCTGATATGTAAAAAATTTGCTAAATAAATCACCCCTACCACGAGAAGGTAATTCCACCTCACCTTGTAAGTAAAATAAAAACTTGAACGAACACTTTGTGTCGTTTAGATTCACTTGCAAAATAAAACGAAATAATTCACTATAATTGGGAGATTGGTAAATCTCGATCGCAACTTGCAACAAAAAAACTTAAACAAACTCTTAGTGGCACTTGGGTCCACTCATAGAGCAAAACAAAGTAATTGAAATTTGTGGTGTATACCATTCACTATAACTGAAGACTGTGAGGGTCTCGATCTTCACCTTTCTTGATGACACCCAAGGGGCGATACAGGGAAAATTACCCAAGTGCATTACCCTTGATTGATCAGCATTTTTGTTGGGTGATCGGGAATGCTCAAATTGCATTCTCTTTGTTTTTACCTTCTTTCTTTACCAAAAAGAAACATTTAGTGGGCGATTTATTTTATTGAGTTTTTCGCGATAGATTTCCGCTTGGACTCAATTTACTGACTTTACTTTGCAACAATTTATTATATTAAAAATGGTTTTTTTTTTCTTTTTTTTTTTTTTCTGTGTATTTCGATAAGAAGTTCATTTACTTCAATTAAATTATTTTACCAGAGACTGGGTTTGGGATGCATCTGACTAATTATGATTACATATACCCTGTTGCCCAAGATACACGAAATTAGAATTTTGCAACTGAGGGGAAAATATTATAGCCGTTACGAAATGACCTTTGCAGTTTAAAAACCCTGAGGACAAAAGGCGCGCTATGACTTTGAAATCCAACACCGGAACGCTCGTATCAACGAAAACGCAGACACCCTTTTATGTGTTGTGACTCAGATGCCTTTGCCCAAAACCCTGGAAAATTTTTCCCAAGCCATGAGACAGAAATCTATATGTGTGCGTTCGGAGTCCGTTCTCTAAAATGTTCTATTGATACCTACTTATGGAAAAGTGCCAAACATTGACTTTATATATGCTATAGAGCCTAAACTACTATCCATACAGGAAAATAATCTTCTAGTAATTTAAAGCTTGGTTCCTTACCTTCCCAAGGGCTACACTGCCTATATACCTTCCTTAACAAAATAATAAAATAGTTTTGATTACAAAGTAACCTTACCATTTTACGCTCAATACCTCTCAGCTGAGTAATAATTGCATGTGGATATGTGCAGCCGGTGTCCGAATATGTAGGCAGCTACATTCGATATCATCAGCCCACGGCATGTCATGACGGCACAGCCTCATATACAATGATTACTCAGCTGAGAGTTTTTGTTTGAAAAATCATAGTCATTTGGTTAAGATAAATTTTTTTAAATAATTCTGTTAGGAAAGGTATAACAATTTTATTACGGCTCGGAAGATAAGAAAGCAAGCTTAAGATTAACAGAACACCATTTTCCTGTATGAATAGTAGTTTAGAGCGGGGCAGCTATTCAAATCAAACTTTTGTCAGTTTTACATAAGAACACGGCAAATATTTTAGAATGTAAGGACTACGTTGGGCCTCGCATGGGGTAGGGAGGGAGTCTGTTTCATGGCTCGTGAAGTATTCTCGAGGGTTTTGCTTTGCCCCGAATCACAACCATAACGTCAATACATCAATATATTGCCCTATGCAATATACTGATGTATTACAGAAATTACACTGAAAACATAAAATTATCCAAAACAAAATTATTTCAATCCAATCTTGATTTCGCTTATAAAACTCATTCCTTTATTATAACAAAATGCAATTAAGCATAAATTGCATTTTGTTATCAGACACACATTCCACTCACACGATACTCCACTCATACTTCATACTGAATTATTCGCGCCCTCTTAAAATTAATATTTCAAGACAAGTGCATGTCGGATTACAGTTTTTCATTGATGCATATAGCTTGCAACAAAACTTTCTGCATTTTCTCAGAAGAGAATAAAACTAAAAGATAAAACCTCGCGGAGTTTGTTTTTTAACCGCTCACGGATTAGAGCTAACGGAAGATTTGCCAAAAATAAATTATTGTGAGACACGAATGTTTTGAGATTTGCAAAAAATTATTGTAAGACATCGAATTTTTTTTAGATTTGAGAAAAATAAATTATTGTGAAACATAGAACTTTTGTTTTGAAAAAATAAATTATTGTGAGGGATCGAATTTTTTTGAGATTTGAGAAAACTAAATTATTGTGAAATATCGAATTTGATTTTCTTTTTATCTGACGAAATATATTATTGTGAAACATTGGATTTCTTTCACGAGTGTTCAATTACAAAAGAAAGTTCTAAACGTGCGCACTCTCGAAGGAGCACGGTGCGTACTTGTACAACACATGACTTCCATCCTTCCATGCAGACTTCAAAGCAAACATTGCGTCCGGGTGGAGCAAAAAGGAACAACAGCTACTGTACAGTAACCGTAGAACCATCTACGGGTTGGGACAACGAGAAGACCCGAACATATCGCTTATTCTTGCTTCGAAAGAAGACATGGAAAATACAGAATGGAAGTATATTTCGGAACGGAGCGAGAAGCTGAGATGTTATTGGGCTCAATGGAATTGTCTTCGTGTTGAATGCGGTATATTAAAATGCAAGTGGAAGCACCCAACGGTGAATTATTCCAAATGCAGATAGTCGGACTAGCATCAAACGTCAACGATGTTCTAGAAGAAGTGCACAGAGGAAATTCTGGAGGACATTTGGCGGTGAATAAAATAATTTCCAAAATACAAGAAAGGTTTTATTGGCTACATATACGAGAAGAAGTAGAGGAGTGGTGGTGCAGATGCACTGTCAATGCTACTTGCAAAAGGCCGCCACATAGAGGCACGGACTTTCCCGGAGATGTGTAAACTGCTGGAAATAAGAAAACCCAGAACAACTCCTCTACATTCACAGGGTAGAGCGCTTCAACAGCACATTGGTCGACCATCTAACGAAAGTATTGGACTATCATCAACGCGAATGGCATCGACATATTCCTAATGGCTTATAGATTAGCTATTCACAACACTACCGGACACCCCCCCCCCCCCGCCCTCCAGCTAAGGTCATATTTGGAAGGGAGGTGCGGTTACCTAGCGACCTCAAGTTTGGTACAGCCAGAGGTGAACAAAAGTTACCAGAAGACTACGTGTCGGAGCTAAGACAACGATTACCTGATGTGCAAGAGGCCACGAAAGCGAACTTAGCAGCAAATACTGATCGGATGAAATCCCGCTATGACTTACGTGCTAATTCCGCAGGATTGAATGAAAGTGATCTTGTTTGGCCTTACAACCCGAAACGACATCAGGGACGTTCTCCAAAACTACAACAACACTGGGAAGGACCGTATTCATTAGTAACTAGAATAATGATGTGTTGTACATGATTCGGCATGGCATGCGAGGTAAACGAAAAGTCGTTCATCTGGATCGTTTATGTCAATACCATAAGCATCAAGACCGAGGACCAACTGTTGTTCGGGACCAACTGTTGTTCGGGACGAACAATTTTAAGAAGGGGGTGGTGTTACGTGCGACAAAGGGAGACAAGAGACATCTACTGGAAATGGAAAGTTCGCGTAAGATGAGTAATAAGATGCGGAGAATAAACAACTTAAGGTTCGGAGAATCGATGGTTCTTGAATGGCATCTTCGGGAAGGCTCTGGAATGGAATCTTCGGGAGGTTCTGAAAAGGCATCGTCGGGAATGCTCTGGAGAGTTTATAGAATATAAATACAGCGCGGGCCTCCGTCTGAAGTAGTCTTGTCCTAGACAGAGAGTGTTTACAATGAAAGTAGTAAACAGGCGAAAGTGTTTTAATTGGAATGGGATAATTGAAAGTACAGTACTAGCGATAATTAAAGTTGAGTTGATTAATTGTGAATTTTCTAAGAGTAAACAGTATTGTGAAAATAAAGGAACTTATGAATTATTTATATTATTTGTAAAGTAGCTAAATCAAGTTGTAATTAATTATTATGTTTTCCAATGTACCTAACCTACATATATATAAGAATTTAGAGAAATGGAAAAAAGGGGATGTTTATGTACCTACCTAGAACGGAAAGAAGTTCAAGAGCCCCATTGAACAAAAGAAAAATTTGTAAACTAATTTTAAGAATTACCCAGTTTACGATTGCCTCGATAGCAATTGATGCAACACATGTGCTATAAAAGTACCCAAGCATTCGCTAAGGCTATGGCCGTGCAACGTAATGATAAGCTGAATTCAGCAAATTGGGTGAACGCGAAGTTGAAAAGGTGGAGAAGTGGTCTCTTTAGGTTTTGAGTCCGACGTCGATGCTCAAAAAAAGCAAAAGAATAAAAAACTAAAAAATTTGTACTCATTAATAGTCCAACATCATCCTGAATCGAAGAAGAAGGATGCGAAGAAAGTACCCAAAACGGAGTAAGGAGTAATAATGTAAAAGTTACCTGCGTTGAAAGGACACCGAATGAAGAAAAGGAGGCCCACGGCGAACAAAACGCTAGTTAAGAGACAAAATGTAAGCTTAGAATAAGGTAGACACGGTAATTAGCTAGGAATAAAAAAAAACATAAATGAGTAATTAAATAATTACGTAGAGATCAAATCCAAGAGTTTTTTATTTGTCAGAACCCGAGGTTACATAAAATGGGGGCTCCACTGGGATATGATAATTTCATTTTAGAACAGTGATATATAACTAAAATCATTTAAATTAAATTTATCGTCAAATATTCTAAATATAACTACAGAAAATTCTAAATTTAGCTAAAGAAAATAACAATAAAAATAAAACATGTAAAAAAGATAAAATTGGTCTAAGGCCAATTCTTATGATAACCTAGATGAATGGCCGTATAAAGTATAAAATTTCGTACGGTCACCGATCTATGCAAGTTTGATTTATCGGACAGAAAAAAAATGATTATAACCAATTTTATAGGATTTCGTATTCTGAAGAAGTTTTTAATACAATAAAAATGTCTAGTTTCGTTTTCACAGTATACCATATGTAAAAAACATTCTCATTTTCGAACTTAATTTTACTTTTTTTTTAAAGTCCGTGTATAAAATTTCAGCTTTCTAAGTGAACGCGTTCTCGAGTTATCGTGCGCACAGACGGATAGACGGACGGACGGACATGCAAAAACCAAAATAACTTTTAATATTACATATGTCCAATCAATTTTGCTTTACCAATTTCTGTGCATTACAAACGGAATGACAGACTTAGTATACCCTATAGATTTCATCTGGGGTATAACCATTGCATTTTTTGTCATGAGGTGACAATGTTATTTCCAGCGAATTTGTTTGAGTTTTTCGTATTTTATTGACTGAAATACGTTTTGAATATATTAAAATATTTAACAAAACATTAGTTTCTTCGTTTAAATCACTTCGGGAAAAGTAATTATGTGCTAGTGGGAGAGCAAAGAAATTCCCAAATAGATTTTTTTTTCACTTTGATAAGGACGATTGAGATTGAGACGAATAAATTTGTGACAATTATCGCGAAAGGAGGTAAGGAACCAATTGACAGGTAATTCGGCCATACCTTGTTAATCTTGGTATAATGAAAAACATCTAAATTTTTTCAAAACTCAACAACAACTAGTAAGCTGAAAATCATGGGGTTCTTAATACAGTCCAGTTGTTCACCTGCAGTTTTCTCAAAACATGAATATTCTTGTTAACCTTTCTGTATAGGTTGGTTACTCAGTTCTTTTCGATGAATACACGCGTTTAAAATATAGGTTTCTAGGCTGTTAAATTAAACACCCAAATTATAAAGATAACTTATGTATACACACTTAAAGTATATAGGTATATATTTATTCGGGGTCTGTGCTTTTTAAAACCAACTAAAATCGAGGAAAGTCGTTTTGTGCTAAAGTATACATGAAGAACATTTACCCGAGAAAACGTCGTGGAACAGAATCCAGAAAAACAAAGTCTCGATCTGTTGCTATTTGGTATTTTTTTCGTAAGATATTTGATGTACGTATTCGTGTTTATGCTACATTTTCATTTATTCATTTATTTATTCATTTATTTTACCTTGGCCATTTCGGCCAAGCGCAAATTGACATACCTTGGCCAAGGGCAAAATGATATACCTTTGTCATTTTACTCCTGGATTCTAAAAATGATGTAATTTTACTCCTGGATTTTAAAAATTATGTTATTTTTCGAGGTTGGACAATACAAAAGAAAAGAATAGCTGTGTCGTTTGTGTCCACAGAACAGGGCAGAACAAAAGATACACAGAAGAACGCCTCATACATTTTCATAGAAGATTTATAAATGAAGCGAGCAGTACAAATAGTTCACTTCAATCGACAGAACAATTTGTTCTCTCCAGTATATGGGAGTTCTAGAACAAGGTACACAAAAGAACACAGCTAACATAACTGTAAAGAATTTAAAAAAATACTATATTTTCGTTTATTAAATTTCTTCTAAAATGACACAGGGTATGTCGTTTTATACACACTACACACGCCGCCAAAATAACACATTAGGTGTTTTTTAAAGTAAATATTATAAAAAAAAAATGTGTCTTTGTTTTAATATCTAACATTTATCATAACATGAAAGCAAACACTTTTAAGCTCCTAATTGTGTACTTAAAGTGTTCTTAAATATAAAGGGTTAAGATCCACAAGTTAAAATATGCCATTATAGGCCAGCTTCATCTACAGGTAACTAATAATCTTGAGATTGACTAATATTAGTGACTGGCTCTGTACAATATTTGAATATAAATTCATTTGCGATAATTACTACACCTTCCCTCTTTTAAATTAAATCGAAATAACAACATATTCAGTTTACTTCAAATTAAAGTTGTTATAAAGCTATTCAGTACTATGTACATATGTGGACTTGCGTGATGATGACAATGTTATCTTCAGTCCACTTATGCTGGTCTGCAGGTAGATATCTGCAACTCAGAAAACTGAGGACTCGGTGATAGGAGAGTCATGGAGGACTGGTTTCATGTCGGATAGTTCCAGGGCTTTAAGAATCTTCGTCAGCCGGGACGTGTGACTTCTAAACGGGCTTTACTGGAGAACGTAGAACTTGCGTTAGAAAGGACCGTATCTGCCGGCTGACACCGGACATCCGGTCTTGGGGAACCCAAAGATGGCTTGAAAAAGGACAATCCTCGAGGATGAGCGTCTGCAAAGACAGACTGGGATCCAGAAACTACTTGATGAAGGTCGAGCACACCTTACTATAAATAATATCGGCACACACAAGTTAACATGCACGATCTAAATATAGAACATTGCTCAATTAATGCCACTTAAAGCGCCCATGAAACGATTCCCGAGGGTTTCTCGGCGATTTCTCCTGACGTGTACTGGATAAGGAAAGGAGGGTTATTACAATTAATTGTAGCGCCATTTGTGTGGACAATTCGGAGGAAGAAAATAACCCCTTTAATTGAAATGGGATTTACTGGAAACTAATAAAGTAGGAAGTTAGGTCAACCTGGTTCATTTTTGTACATCATGTTTTTATTCAAAATTTGTTCTTTTTTCCTAATTCTACCTAATCTTAAGAACTACGCCGAAGCGTATAAACGTAATAAATCTTTTATAACATAATTTATTTTAGATCTTTAAAGATTTGATTTTTTTTCTTGAATATTCCTACTTAAAATATATTTGGCGCAGTCGGTAGGATGTTTTTCTAAAAAAAGATATCCTGTGATCGAATAATAGAAGTTTTAATATATAAATATTAAACGAAAAAGAAAAAGGAAAAAAGAGAACTAAATCTTTAAACAAAATAAAACAAACGGGAATCAGTAATGAGTACTGCCGAATAGACGTGTCTAGTTTTGTTCCCGTGTTCTTCCGATTTTCAGTTTAATTTGTCCATTTTTGTGACTTTATTAGTCTCAGTGCCTACATATTTAACATATCTAATGTGTGATTAAATTAAATAACTTACATATTGTGCAAAATTTTCAAATTTTTCGTACCTAGCGGTGTTTTACTTTATACGCTATTGTTCTGTAATATTCTTCTTATCTGCTGTAAAATGTCTTCAGCCAACAACGTTGCTAAGCAAAAAGAGAGCAAGAGTCGCCACAACAGCGAGGACTCTTCCAATGCTCCTCTCTTACGCTCTTCAAAACAAGCAAATAAAGGGGCAGCTCCACATAGTGGCGCGGTATTCCCTAGTGCTTTTTGTGCCGATGAAGTTATGGCAAAACTGGTGGAGCTTGAGGACCGTATTCTGTCTAAAATGGACAAAATGCTCAGCACAGTCAGCAGCCGCATATCTGCCTTGGAAGGTATTGTAAGCTCTTTGCAGAGAAGTTAAAGAGAGTTTGCAGTGTTTACAGCGCTTTTCGGATATTTTGATAAGAGGCATCCCTGAAAAAGTGACGAGAATGTGAACAAGTTGGTCCAAAACATTTGTTCAGTGATCGATCATCAGCTTTCACCGTATATTATGACCGTATAGCCGGTGAAAGCTGATGATCGATCACTGAAAAAATGTTTTGGACCAACTTGTTCACATTCTCGTCACTTTTTCAGGGATGCCTCTTATCAAATTATGAGTTCCAATGAGATTCAAAACAGACTGAGGGCGCTTCTTAGTCTGAGATCTAAAATGGATGAAATGTTAGACATTTTTGCAGGTTCTGATATCCATGCTATTTTGATCAGTGAATCTTGGCTGAACTCTAACATCTCACCTCTTCTAGCTATTCCGGTTATAAACTTTTTCGAAATAACAGATTATATCGAATGGGTGGTGGGGTTGCTGTTTTTGTTAAAGATTGTCTGAAGGCCAAACTTATTAATTATTCGAGTTTACAAAATATTGAATTTGTTTGTGTTGAAGTTGGCAATGGTTTTGACAAGTGTATGTTATCTTCAGTTTACTGTCCACCTGAAGTTTTTAATGTTGGAAATTCCGAGGAATTTGCAAATATATTCACTGACCTTACTCACAGATATTCCAACGTCATAATAGGCGGTGATTTCAATGTAAACTTGCTTTGCAAGACCACCAGGTCTGATGAGTTTATATTTCTTCTGCAGTCCATGCACCTCAATGTCATAAATGAACTCCCAACATACTTCAATACAGGCAATCCATCTCTGCTGGACCTATTTGCTACTTCCGACACGGATGCGGTGCTGTTTCAGATTCAATTAAGCCCTCCATCGATTTTCGACCATGACTTTCTGTTTTTAACTTATAACTTTTCTATCAGTCCAATTCAGCTAAGGAATTCGTTTACATTCAGAGATTTTAATAGTATTAATATGTCTGCTCTGGTTGCAGAATGTACAACTATCTCTTGGATGTCCGTTAATTATTATCCCTCCGTTGATGTTCAAATTGCCTTCTTAAATTCAAATCTGTCCTACATTTTTAATAAATATTGTTATGTGCAATAGAAAGAGACAACTGGTGACATCTAGTGGCAATGGAGAGTAAACAACTTCAGGTTCGGGGAATCGATTATGAAATCTACAGGAAAGTTCAGGAATAGAACAAATAGAATAGTCAAGAAGCTTTTGGAATAGAACACTCCAGAATGATCCGAAGAGTTTCTAGGGTATAAATATAACAGTTGCCCTCGCCAGAAAAAGAGTCTTGTCTTAGACGTTGCAGTGTTAACAAGCGAAAGTAATAAGCAAGTGAAAGTGTGTAATTGGATTGCGAAAGTTGAGTTGATTAAATGAATGTTTGTGATTTTTATATGATTAGAGTGAAATAAAGAACTTGTATATTAATTATTTAATATTGTGTTTTAAATAACGAACCAAAGGCCACGCTTGCAACAACTGGTGTCAGAAGTGAAATAAATTCGCGAAATAAAGCGGTGGCAATTGACTTAAAAATTCAAAGTGTGATTAATTTTGAGAAATTGTGTTAAATTGTGAAAGTTCTGGAAAATAATTTATATTCATCTGTAAGAGAATTACTAAAGTAATGAGGCGCAAAGTGGACGAGCTTCGAATGCAGGGTTTGAAAGTGGAGTTAGGGAACCAGTTATTACAAACGACAGGTACAAAGAAAGTTCTAGTCGAGCGACTTAGACAATCTTTGATAGAGGAAGGGAAGAGTCCTGAAACATTTGTTTTCGAAGAGAACTTGGAAGAAATCGAAGCTGAAGAAGAGCCTGCGATGAAAATGGAACAGCTTTTGAGTACTTTAATGAGTAAAATGGAAGCCCGTCTTGATGAGCAAAAGAATCCTCTCGAGGAACAGAAGAAATCTATGGACGAACAAAAGAATGCTTTTGTTGAACAAAAGAATTCTCTGGAATCCCGGTTAGATGAGCAGAAGAAATCTATGGAAATGCGCTTGGACGAACAAAAGAGTTCTCTGGAGAATTGTCTAGAAACTCGTTTGGAGGATCAGAAAAATTGTCTAAAAAGTTCTTTAGAAGAACAAAATTTGAAAATTGAAGGAATTGAGCAGGAATTTCAACAAAAGGTTTCGGAAGTTCAACAAAGAGTCACGGAGCAACTTGAAAACGTTAAAGCAGATCTGGAAAGAATAAAACATCGTCAGCCACTAAACGTAGCAGCTGAAATATTCGGAGCAGGTAGAATGAAAGTTCCAATATTTGATGGACAAAATTCGTGGCATATCTTCAAGAGACAATTCGAAGCAGCTTCAGAGGTAATTGTATGGAATGATGAAGACAAAGCTATAGCTCTGGTGTTAGCAATTCGAGGTCCTGCGTCAGAGCTACTACAAACTATATCGATTGAAAAGCAACATGATTACACTTTATCAGTACAGGCGATCGAATTACGTTATGGAGATGAGGACATGCAGCAAGTATATCGCCTACAGTTACGCAACAGAGCTCAAAAGCATGGCTAATCATTATAACAACTGCAGGCTGATGTAGAAAGATTAGCGGATCTTTCATACTCCAGCTTGAATACGGATTTTCTCAATGAAGTGGCGACGGAGGCATTTGTTATTGCAGATCAAAATTTACAACAAGCGTTAAGGCTAGCAGGAAAGAAATCAACAGCAGAAGCACTAGCCTATGCATTAGCGTACGAATCCGTCAGACAAGCTTCACGGAGTGCAGTACGAGTGAGAGAAATTTCAGTGGAAGAATGTACTTGTAACAGAGTGCAATCATCACAGAGCCCGCCTTCACGGGGTGTCCTTCGATGCTGGAATTGTAATAAACCAGCGCACCTTCAAAGAGACTGCAGAAAACATCGAAGAGTGGAATCACCAGAAGAAGAGGGGAAAGAAGAATGCCAAAGATGTCGAGCCAGGGAACAAGCTATTCGTGGAGAGACTAGATATCAAGCAGCGACTAGTCGCATCGCCTCTCCTGTTGAGCAGTCGGAAAACTAGTAAAAACCAACTTTGTGGGGCAGAAGTTGGTTGGTGGAATCGACAGCCCCGAAGTCATCATCCGAGTAGGTCAGTTACAGAGAAATAATAGCAGTCTTGTTATATATGGAAGTGTAGAAAAAAATTACTATGCAGTTACTATCGATACTGGAGCTTCAAGATCAATTATTAGAACAGATCTTGTTAAGAACAAATGGTTTCACAACACCACCAAATATCTACTCAGAACAGCAACTGGAGCAGCAGCACAGCTGTTTGGAGAAATAACCTTAGATGTTCAACAAGGCGAACAACTATTTCCTCACACTTTCCTGGTTGCAGACATAATGGATGAATGCATTCTTGGAATAGACTTCATGACCACATACAAAATAAATCTGGATGTCGGAGAGCACATCCTCTAATATGGGAATATAGAAATTCCTATGAGACTAAGAGAAGGAGCAGATTATCCTGCGAAAGTAAGGACGATGGTCTGCGGAAATATTACTCTTTCGCCATGCTCCGTGACAATAATATGGACAAAGCTTACTGATGACATCGGGACCTGCCGACTCTATCTGGTGGAGCCTTACCCCACAAAAGTTACATCTAGCATCATTGTTGGCAAGACTTTAGTGAAGGCAGAAGGTGCAACATTAATACCAGTCAGAGTGCTTAACACATCCGAAAATGAGGTACAACTAAAAGAAGGTGCTATAATTGGAAATTTTGAACCCGTTTACCAAATCGTCAATTTGGTTAATGGTAGTAATGTCAAGGAGACAAAAACTATACCAGCTACTACCCAACAGGTTCAGAAACTTCTTTCGTCCAGTGTCTTAAGTGAACAAAAACACAACGATGCCAAAGAGGTGATCGACGAATTTTTGGAATTATTTGCAATGAATGATGATGACTATGGTAAAACAAATCTTGTCCAGCATCGGATCGATACAGGAGATTCCAGGCCCATTCGACAGATGCCACGAAGATTGCCGTTAGCCAAACAACCAGAAGTTGCAGACATGATGAACTGCATGAAGAAGCAAGGCATCATAGAGGAATCTAACAGCCCTTGGACATCGCCGGTTGTTCTGGGTAGGAAAAAGGATGGCAGCACCCGATTCTGTGTAGACTACCGCCAACTAAATAACGTGACGAGAAAAGATAGCTATCCATTACCAAGGATTGATGACACATTGGATACGCTTTCCGGAGCGCAATGGTTTTCCACGCTGGATTTGAAGAGTGGTTACTGACAAGTGGAAATACATCCCGAGGACCGAGAGAAAACTGCTTTCTCAGTTGGCAGTGGCTTATGGCAATTCAAAGTAATGCCATTTGGGTTATGTAATGCTCCAGCCACATTCGAACGACTAATGGAATGTGTTCTACGTGGTTTAACCTGGAAAACATGTCTTGTCTATTTGGATGACATAATAGTAATCGGAAGGACATTCAAAGATGCAAAATTGAAGCTCAGTGCGAGTAAATGTGCTCTATTCAAAAATGAAGTTAAATATTTAGGGCACATAGTTTCATCACAACTAGTGAGAACCGATCCAGAGAAGATAGAAGCCGCCAAAAATTGGCCAGTTCCAAAGGATAAGCATCAATTACGGAGTTTTCTTGGTTTAGCTACCTACTACAGGCGATTCGTGAAAGGTTTTGCAGATATAGCAAGAAGCCTACATCAACTTACCGAAAAGGGAAAGCCGTTCATATGGTCGGATAAATGCAACGAAAGTTTTGAAAATTTGAAGCAACAGCTCTGTGAGGCTCCAGTACTTCACTATCCAAAGCTGGGAGAAACATTTACATTGAACACGGATGCCAGCAATGAAGGTATTGGTGCAGTGCTTTCTCAGGAGGAGAATGGTCAAGAAGTTCCAGTAGCTTACTATAGCAAAGCACTTTCAAAGTCAGAGAAAAATTATTGTGCTACAAGAAAGGAGCTACTTGCCATTGTAAGTTCAACAAAGCATTTTCATAAATATCTCTACGGGCAGAAATTCATCCTTCGCACCGACCATGCAGCGCTTAAATGGCTTCTGCAGTTTAAGAATCCTGAGGGACAAGTGACGAGATGGATAGAGCGACTCCAGGCTTATGATTTTGAAATACAACACCGAAGAGGTCGTATCCATGGAAATGCAGATGCCCTTTCACGACGTCCATGTAAACTTGAATGCAAACATTGCGCCCGGATGGAAGAAAAAGAAACAACAGCAACTATACAGTTGGTAACCGTGGAACCATCTACAGGTTGGGACAACGAGGACCTGCGAACAGCACAACGAGAAGATCCGGACATTTCACCTATACTTGACCAGACTGGAAGGATATTTCGGAACGGAGTGAGAAGCTGAAAAGTTACTGGGCTCAATGGAACTATCTTCATGTTGAATGCGGTATATTAAAATGCAAGTGGGAAGCACCTAATGGCGAAACTTTCCGAATGCAGATAGTCGTGCCGGCAACAAACGTCAAAGATGTTCTAGAAGAAATGCACGGGGGAACCTCTGGAGGACATTTGGGAGTGAACAAAACCATTTCCAAAATACGAGAAAGGTTTTATTGGTTACATATGCCAGAAGATGTGGAGGAGTGGTGCCGCAGATGCACTGTCTGCGCTGCTTGCAAAGGGCCGCAGCACAGAAGCAGAGGAGAAATGCATAAGTATAATGTCGGAGCCCCCTTTGAAAGGATAGCTATAGACATCGCTGGGCCTTTTCCAGAAACGGATGGCGGTAATCGTTATATATTAGTTGCCATTGACTATTTCAGTAAATGGCCTGAAGCTTATGCAATCCCAAATGAAGAGACAACCACAGTTGCGGAACAAATAATAACGAATTGGGTCAGTAGGTTTGGAGTGCCTCACGAACTTCATTCGGACCAAGGACGGAACTTCGAATCGCGGACTTTCCATGAGATGTGTAAAATGTTGGGAATAACAAAAACTAGAACAACTCCTCTACACCCACAATCTGATGGCATGTTAGAACGCTTCAACAGAACATTGATCGAGCATCTAGAGAAAGCAGTTGACTACCATCAACGCGATTGGGTTCGACATATTCCTATATTCCTAATGGCTTATAGATCAGCCGTTCAAAGTACTACCGGACAAACCCCAGCTAAAGTCATATTCAGAAGACAGATGCGTTTACCTAGCGACCTCAAATTCGGTACCCCCAGAGGTGAACAAAAGTTACTAGAAGACTACGTATCGGAGCTCAAACAACAATCAGCTGATGTACACGAGGCCACGAGGACGAAATTAGCAACAAATACTGATGGGATGAAGACCCGCTATGACTTACGTGCTAATTCCGCAGGATTTAACGAAGGTGATCTTGTTTGGCTGTACAACCCGAAATGACGTAAGGGACGTTCTCCAAAATTGCAACAATACTGGGAAGGACCGTATTCAGTAGTAACTAGAATTAATGACGTGGTATACAGGATTCAGCGTGGCACAAGAGGCAAGCATAAAATCGTTCATTTGGACCGCTTGTGACAATACTACGAGCATCAAGACCGTGGACCACCTGTTGTTCGGGACGAACAAATTTAAGAAGGGGGCAGTGTTTCGTGCAATAGAAAGAGACAACTGGTGACATCTACTGGCAATGGAGAGTAAACAACTTCTGGTTCGGGGAATCGATTATGAAATCTTGAAAGTTCAGGAATAGAACAAATAGAATAGTCAAGAAGCTTTTGGAATACAAGACTCCAGAATGATCCGGAGAGTTTCTAGGGTATAAATATAACAGTTGTCCTCGCCAGAAAAAGAGTCTTGTCTTAGACGTTGCAGTGTTAACAAGCGAAAGTGTGTAAGTAGTATATGGACACTTTGGATACCAAATAACGTTGCGTCTGTAAGGGACAGAAGACCCTTGTCCCACTATAGTGTAAATCATATGAGAAATGGGCGTATGCACGGGAAAATGAAAGTTGATGAGATTAAAGTTGCTTTTTGTACCACTTGTGTGTAAAGTAAATGGCGGCATTGGAAACAAGTTCCAGATTATGGAGGTGTGTTTATACCGTGTGACACTATTGATCTGAAAAATGAGAGTAGAGTTGTTATGTTCGGACATATGCGGGGTTCATATTTTACGGGGTCGAGTTTCAAATGAAACTTGTTTTTTCAGTGGCGAGGTCTTGTTTCCGTGTGGGAACCATGGGGGCTAAGTTTTTGTTTACGTGGGGTACGATCGGGGCAAGGTTTTTGTTTACGTGGGGGGACGATCGGGGCAAAGTTGTTGTTTACACTCTGTCTTCGAGGGGGCCTGCTGGGGGCAAAGTTTGTTGTTTATATTTTTTGTGTTGAAAGCGAAAGTGGCTGGTTATAGAGAGAAGCGGTGTATAAATGTTGTGTAAGGTAAGTTTTTGCGTCGTTTCGAATTAATGCGATGATCTGAAAAAAGGTCAGGCGAAGAAATAAAAGACGTGGTTAATAGCAGTCAAGTATTTTTATTACAATCGATGAACATTTTTTCATAGTTTCTGTTTGAAGTATTCGTAAAAATAATAAATTTCACAAAACAGTCCAAGAACAAGTATAGCACCCGCTAAAAACTTCAAAGTGTTGAAAGCATAAATTAAAGTCTTTGATGGAGCCGGCTTAGTGAGCGGTTTATTGTATAGTCCACATACATCTCGACCATTGGCATACGTGCAGTTTGGAGATCGATGAATGTGTTCTGCTTCAACGCCTTCTGGGCAGTTCATAGCATACATTTCCAGGGAGCAAAAGTAACATCTTATTTTATCTTTAAGATTTGTGTAAAAGAATCCACTTCTTGCTAGTTTGCAACACTTTCTGTCATCTAAAGGAAGATTATGGAAAGTTTTTAAGCGGTCAGATTCTCTTTTCAAGAGTAGCATGATGACTATGTTTTAAAAATATTACACGACGTCTTTTATATCAATCCAGGCGTTCTTCTTAGGTGAAAAGCCTAACCATTTAACTAATACTTTATTTCCGCGTCTTTTTAAAACTTTTTCTACAAGATAAAGATCCGGATGTTTGACTGAAGCCAGCTCAAGCTCATAAAACTTTCCCTGAATTACCTTTTGTTCATAATCCTCGAGAACATAGGTCGTTGGAAATGTGCTTTTGACTTTATTTATAACAAATATTTCGGTAGACCAATTAGGGGTATAGCCTTTTTCAAATACATGCTTATGCTTACTTATACGAACAAAATCAGCTACTTTATATTTCGGTTTGGGTTTTACCTTTGGATATTTATACACAGTCGACAATAAACGTTTCTCGTTGCGTGGGCCAACATCTACAGGCTGCATTTTAATAGTGTGATGCTTTGTTATAATACGCTTCTGTTAACTTAGTTAACATACTAATCCAGTGATAATTTCCGTTCATACTGAATTCTTTCCACATCATGCTTTTTAACGTTCTGTTAAACCTTTCTACAATTGAAGCTTTTAAAGCGCTGTAAGTGGAATAGTGGTTAATATCATAGCGATTCATAAGCTGTCGAAACGATTTATTAAAAAACTCCTTTCCATCATCTGTTTGTAAATTTCTTGGAATGCGACCTTGATTAAAAAGAGACTACATCGCTTTAACAACTTCTGATGCCTTTTTACTTTTAATTGGTGAGGGCCACGCATATTTTGGAAATGTATCAATTACAGTGAGAAGAAAACGAAAGCCTTGGTTTACTGTAGCGTACGAACCCATATCGACCAAGGCTGACTGCCACAAATCATCAAAACCCTTGATAGTAACACTCTGTCGCTTAAAGTTTTTGCGAGCTGGTTTATGCAGTTCATTCACGACTTGTCTTCTACTCATTTTATCGAATGTATAAATACAACCCAATGAATAACAGTTTTATATAAAATATTTTAAAACCAGCAATGATCAAGTTTAATCATCCGTTTACAATGATGGTTGCTGGACCTTCAGGCTGTGGAAAAACAACATTTATAAAAGACCTTCTCAATAATATATTTTTAACAAGAGTTATCTGGTGTAATACAGAACATGGCGCTCTGCCCTCAGATACCACATTCACTAATATCGAATTTATTGATAGTATTCCTGAAGAGTTTGTAAATTATACACAGGAACCTACATTAATTGTATTGGACGATATGATGTTAAATGCTTTTAGCAGACAAGTATGTGAACTCTTTACAAAAGGTTCACACCATCGCAATCTTTCAGCAATCCTTGTAACACAAAATGTATTTCATCAAGGCAAGTTTTGCCGAGACATATCACTTAACTGTAAATACC
Organism: Dioctria linearis; assembly: GCA_963930735.1. NCBI lineage: Eukaryota > Metazoa > Arthropoda > Insecta > Diptera > Asilidae > Dioctria > Dioctria linearis. The sequence goes on along the minus strand of OZ005744.1, from coordinate 72,546,481 downwards.
TCGTTGTGTTTAACAACCCTCGAGATAAGAGCCAGTTTATTCATTTAGCGAGACAGATTTATCCAGAAAACAGTTCAGAGCTGCTAAAAATATATAAAGAGATTACAAGGGATATTTACTGATAGATTCCACTCAAGATATCAACGAGGTGTTAAGATTCCGTACTGATATTTTTAATAAGACATTTACAACTTGTTTCTGTCCACCTTTAATCAGTAAAAATGGTGCCACGAATGAATCGATTAAGGGACAACAAGCATATGCTATATGTTCTTAGAACGGCGAGACCGAAATTAAGGCAGGCCATTATTAAAAATGCCGAACCCGAGGTCATTAAAACTCTTTGCGAAATTACTCTTAATACTTTGAAGGGAAACCATATCCCTCATGGACAAATGTACAATTCGCTCTGTAAGTATAAAAAGGATTTGCGAAAATTAGTTGTTGCAAAAAGTTCTGTACCCTGACAACGTAAAATACCAGTGTTGTTAGGAAGTGTATTATCAGGTGTAATTGGTTCATTAATCGAGAAATATGTTTTAAAAAAATAATCTAAGTAAAATGTTACTTCTTTCACCACAAGTTTACGAAAAATTGAAAAACGAGATTGAGGATTCCCTGAATCAATCTAGGTTCGATAAGACTATGGATAAAATATTAAAAAATAAGAATTTATCTGATAAGGAAAAATGGTATAACTACCGAAATGAGTTAATAAAATTTTCAAACTTAAGACGGAAAGCTGTGCGTGTGTCAGATGAAAAACCCAATATTCACTTACCGCAAGAAAAGCAAAAAAGTTTGCGAGATAGTGCTACTCAAACTAATTGTATTCGCATACCGCAAGATAAGCAGAAAAACTTGCGGGACAGTACTACTCACACTAAATTTATTTTTAAAGATGAAATATCAATACAGACATCACCCTTAAAAGAAAACACACCTGAAGGAATGGAAGAGGATTTCTTCGAACTTGCTGAAATATCACCACCAAGTCAACGGTTATCACGCGCTTCCAAACGTCACTTATCAGCTAGTGGTATAGGAAAAAGTCTGAAACCACCTTCAAAAATACCTAAGACGAATTCTGAAACCAAGTCTCGTGATAAAGATTATAAGGTAATCACGGCTGAGGATGGTATAACCCAGTACACCGTACCTGCAGAAATGAGTATAGATGAAGCTGCGAACATATTAGAAGAACTCGACACGGAAAGTCCTACAGCTGAGAAAGGTAGAAAACCATCTAAAAATCAATCTATATTAAGGCCATCTCTGCTAGATCCCAGTCAATATATGCTTTCACCAGTTAAGAAAGTTGTCCAACAAAGTGATCGCCTAAAACACGCAGCAAAAACTAGAAGTTCCAGCATTTCAGCGATTCCTTGGGAAAACTTGTAATAATAAGCAGTATATCTTAAGTGTACCGAGCGTTGGTTGTGAAAGAATTTAAAAATGCCTGTAGATATAAAAGATAATGACTTTTACGCATGCCTATTTAAGTAACAATTCCATGCAAATTTATCCCGAAAATACGCTATCAGCTTTTACAAATGCACTACCTAGACCATGCAAGTTTACTGATGACTGGTGTGTTGGAATAGCTGAAATTTCGTTGCCATATCATGCCATAAAAAGAGGAGTCAAGCGAAATACAGCTGAAGTAAATCAGAGTAATTTTAAAAGAGTAAGGCGTGAGGCATCTGATCCATTGAAATAAATAGCAGAGCAGCATAGAAAAGAAATCAAATCATTTATCATCAAAATAACTGAAACCGTTAAACTCGAGTGGACTAAAGAGAGTCTTGAGCAAGTTAGTTACAGAGCAGGACAAGTAAATTTTTCTGCATTCCTACTAACATTTTATAGCGCTATTTCACCATCATGGTATACCATGTACTTAGATGATGTTAAGAAAAAGATGTGGGATCGGTTAGAAGCTGACTTTTTTGATAGTGTTATACCTGAAGTAAGTTACAAACAGGATCCAGACGAGTTTATATTACACATATATCATGGTAAGAGGGCTTCAGAAAATGTTGTTTTAAAATATAAAAACTATGAGTCAGTTGAAGCCTTTGTTGATGACGTATTTGGACAAATTCCTAGACAGAAGAGAAAGTATGTTATCATACAAGATTCGTTAGACAATTACACACGTCCAGCGCTTAGCATCAAAAGAGCTCGTGAGACAGAAAAAAATACTGGTGGCAAAAGGGTACATGATGTATTTGAACTGGCGGTTGGAAGATTTGGGAGTCATAATCAAAATGAAAAAACCACTACCATCTCATCTTAATGTTAGAGATCTTATTACGCTTTTTATATCAAATGTACACTTTGATGATCAAACTCTTAGTGAACAAGAAAAACATAAGATAATTATTCAAATTAAGGATACAATTTTTAACATCTTGAATAGATTGAATAAAGATTCAATTAATGCTAAACCGTCCGAACAGCGAAAAATTACTAAAGGTAGCAATATTTTGGATGTTCCATACGAAAAACAAAGTTCCGGTGAATATTTAACTACACCAGTGCCTATTGATACTAATATAGACAACCTGTCCAACTTCTTTACGGATATATTTCTCCAAACACCTGAAAGGAAGCGTGAGCCTGGCGCCATATTGTCAGAAATAAAAGAATCTTTTAATACGGCAGGATTACGTCAGGAGCATATGTCAATAATAGACACACTTAATAGACTGGAAAGATCAGTTACTGACTGGGCACTAAGGTCACCGCAAGAGTCTCAGCAAACATCAAAGGATTGTTATGAAAAATATATAATTTATATCTACATTGATATTATTCAGCCCAGAGTTATAGGTGATCAGTTAATACGATACTTACGTATAATACCTTTAAAAGAATGTGAAAGTACAATAAGATTTCAACACGTAGATTACTGCCCTATTGAAAAAAACCTTTATCGGAAGTTAATTGATTTCAAGCCAGGCTATATTCCGACATTTATAATGCTCCATTTTAAAAGAAAATAAACTATATATACTCATACAACAAATAATTTAACTTAGTGTGGAGGTAATAGCATTTTGTATAACTTCGAAAATGAATTCGTATTATACTAAATATTACGCAATTCAAAGTGGCGGTGGTTTAGCGGATATTGGAGAATTATATCGAGCTCCTCTTATTTACCAGTGTGGAAGAGGAATTGGTAGTTTTTTCAGCGGATTATTACGATATTTACAACCTTTGGTTACATCTGGGGCAAAAGCTTTGAAGCAACAAGCAATTAAAACAGGAAAAGCTATTTTAGAAGAAGCGGGTAGTAAACCTTTAACATATATTTTAAAAGAACAAGGAAAAGCGGCTGCCGAAGAACTATCACAGAAAGGTATAAATAAGCTGTTTGGAAGCATGGCCGGTTCAGGAAGTAGCAGTCGCATGCTTATAAAAAGACGCAAACCATTTGCAGCTTTACATTTCGCTCCAACTTCTAAACGTAAAAAGCGTTCAAAACCACATAAGTCCGTTAAAAGAGGTTCAAAAACAAAAAAAGACAGCTAAAAGAGCATCTATTAAAGGCAAACGTAAGATACGTAAACGTGTGTTAGATATTTTTGATAAATAGGCAACATGCCTTCATACAACGAATGCATGAAATCTGAACTAGACCTTTTCTCTACACCACCTGTACAAAGCAGCATCTTAAAAACTGAAGAAGTATCTTATAAATCTATAGCTTCTTTGGATAACTCATCGGTATTGGAGTTTGTATCGCTAGGTCATGGTGACACATATCGAGACTTATCAAGCATATACCTTCGATTGAAATTACAGCTGGTTAAAATCAAGGACGGAAAAGAAGAACTTTACACAGGCGAAGATATCGAAATAACTAAACCGGATAAAACCAAAGACACTGTTCGTGATGAAGGCCCTGGCCTTGTAAATAACATACTCCATTCACTTTTCCGTCAATGTACAATTTACTTAAATGGAAAACCAGTTGCTCAAACTGATAACAATTACAACTATAGAGCCTATATTGAGAATTTATTAAATTACGGAAAAGATGCCGCTTCAACACATTTGGAATCGGTTGGCTGGTATCTCGATCAAAATAATATGGAGGTAGTTGAAAACGCTGAGCTAAATGAAGGTTATTTGGCAAGACAAAAGCTGTTTGATAAAAGTAATGTTGTTGAGCTGATGGGAAAGATTCACGGCGATATGTTTAATCAAGATAAATTATTAATGAACGCTGTTGATTTACGGGTAGTTTTAGCACTCGAAAAACCCGAATTTTACCTTTGGTCAAAAGATGATGACAATTCCCCACGAGTTAAGCTAGTAGAAGCAACTATGTACATGAATCATGTAACTATCAATCCTAACATCTTGCTGGCTCATGAAGGTGTTCTCCAACGCTCCAACGCTATATATCCGTATAAACGAGTTGAAGTTAATACGTATACAATACCCGCAAATACATTTACATTATCATTGGACAATGTGGTTATAGGACAATTACCAAATCTACTAGTCTTTGGCATGGTTGACAACGACGCATATACCGGAAAACGAACAAAAAATGCTTACAACTTCAAGCACAACAACATCACCAGTTTTAACTTATCGGTGAACGGGGTACAGGTGCCAAATCAACCTCTAGAATTTGATTATTCAAAAGAAAATCCTGTTAGCACTCGAGGATATATTACGCTGTTTAAAGGCACCGGTATACATTATTTTGATAAAGGACACCAAATTTCAAAAAAATTCTTTGACAACGGGTGTTTTCTACTTGCTTTTGATTTAACGACAGACCTCTCAACATGTGGAAATCTATTGAATCAGGGAACGGTGAGAATTGAAGGAAGGTTTAAGGAAGCACTAAAAAACACAGTGACATGTATTGTATATGCAGAATATGATAGCAGCCTTGATATAGCTAAAGATAAAAATGTGTACACCAGCTTCTAAAAACCTATATAAGGCAGGTTAAATGATCATTGTGCTTAAATACGTAATTTATAATGACCTACTGTTTGGTAAATGTGGAGTACTTCTCCGGAGGCCACTTAACCTTCTTAAAAAGAGTTTCTTTTGCTGGATTCGCTGCGCAAAATAAGTCTTTTGCGAAAGAAATAATTTTCAAGTAACCTACATCTAGTACAGAATGTACTGAACAATTAAGTAAATTTGGCAATCTTGAGCTCAAGCGTTTGGACGAAGATCTTATAAAACTCTATCAAAATTTAACATCGTATTTGTTCGTGGAGATACAATTAAAGAATTTATAAATAACTACGTTACATCTCACACCAAAGTCATTGACGTGGAAGCCGTCATTTCTGCTGAACAAGAATGAACACGATTGAGCTTGCAAAGGCATAAACAAATAACCGCACGATAAACAGGTTTTTTAGAGGTGTTTTTCCATGCAGTCATCTGCCACAAAAAATAAAGAAACCTGCATGTGTTATAGCTAACACTGATCCTGCACATAAAGGCGGAACTCATTGGGTCGGCTTTTATTTCCCAAAACAAGGCCCTGCAGAGTACTTTGACTCTTTTGGAAAGTATCCCACCAACAGGTTTTTTCGAAAATTTTTATTAGCTAATTCAAGCTCTTTTTGTAGCAATAAAAAACGACTGCAAAGCCAGTTTTCAGCAACCTGTGGACATTATTGTTGTATATTTCTATATTCTCGATGCAGAGGACGGAGGTTTAAGAATTTTAAAAAACAGTTTGATTCGAACGATCTAAGTTTAAATGATAACAAAATTGTTAATTTATACCGTAGCATATATCTCAAAAAAAGCAATCCACAATCTGGAGGGGATTTTTGTAGCCAGTCTTGCAAGCCTGAGATCAAAACTATAAAAACCTAAACCCTAGCTGTTTTTGTATTCAGCGTAACAGTGTGATACAGTGTGATTTGATTAAGATGGAACCATCACGTAAAAAACAAAGGACTCCCACAAAAGGTAAAAAGAAGTTGTCCAAAGGTGAAGCAGCCGTAAAAGAAAAAAGGAAGTTGTCTAAATATGCAGCAGAAGTAGTCGGTGAAAATCTCTTGTTAAACTGCACGTACCATTTGGACGATTGCCATAACCGGAAAGTAATACTGGGGTTTGACCCTTTATCGTTCGAAGCGAAAATAGTATTTCATCGGCATGGCCTCTTTCCGATATCAACAACTTATTCCGGATGGTTGGCAGTTTACGAGAATCTCAATGATTTAAAAACCAAAATGGAAGGGACGCTTTCAGGAAATCAGACTGAATTAAAAAACGAATACACGATCCCCGTCAATAGTGGCAGCATTATACTATCGCAAGCGAAGCTTTATAAAATATTTGAAATGATGAAATTCTTCAATATTGTCATGTTTCACAATAACAACGCTTCTGAAGCTCTTAAGGAATATTGTAAAAAGTATGCTGACAAATGGAAAGAAAAAAATGTCTTAAAATTACTATGTGAAGATTTTTTTATTCTCAGTCGAACTTCACTTAAATTATTCCAGACTTTTTTATGAAATACCAATGTATTGTATTGCAAATCTAATTTTTGATGCAATGAATTTCGATTACAAATAAATGAAATAAAATAAATATAAAAAGTATTTTATTTAATTATTTTATTCACTAACAAATATATATAAATATTAATACAATTTTTAACAGCACAACGTACAGCAGATAAATTTCCATGAATTTCACAATATACTTCAAATTGTATAAGGTTGTTTAGTTTTGGTATTTTAAGTTGTTTTATTTTAGCTTGAAGAATGTATTGCTGAATAAATTTTTCCTTTTCAAGTCCTTTTACATAAACTGTTGAATTTGATAATTTCGTCAGTATGTCAGGTAGATTGTTGTAATTAATAGTACCAGCGTTCCATCTTAACCCGTTTATTCGGTTGAAATTGTAATCATCCTGCCAATGAGCTTTTGCTGACAATTGATTATACGGGTACGGAGGTTTGAAATAATATAAGGTTGGATTAAGCGATCCGTGATGTAAGAACGACAACTCCTTAGCAAACAGCTGGCCTTTAACTCCGCTGACAAACTGTATATCTAAAACAACACTGTCCGAACTCATGACTTTTTCTGCAGAAAGGAAATACCAAACAGATATATTTATATATTTATATTTAGTTTTAAGGCCTTATATATGTAGGTTTCTCGAAAATAATATAACAATGTTCAACAATATTTAACAAATTCAATTACTATCATATCATTTTTTTTTCGTATAACAGTTGTCATATTTATGATTATTTTAATTTTTGCAATTACTAAAAATATTCTATTTGCCTAATTACAATAAATTATTCAAATCTTATAAATATTACATTCTGGTGCTCTTAAAACCGTAAGGATAAGAAAAACCATCCTGCTTAATTACTCTTTTATCAAATGTAAATCTAATTATTTTTGTTTCCGGTTCAGATACAATCACACCAGGTAATTTTCGTTTAATTTTACATTTATTTTCTATTTTTACAGGCTCGGTTTCTTCAAAAACAATTTTCTTCATTTTATCAAAATTTATCATTTGAGAATTTTTAAAGTTTAACGAAACCCCTGTACATTTGGTGACGTACTCAAAACCACTAGTTGTTTTAATTTTCAAACTATAACATTTAGCTCCAATGCTTACAAACTCAGATATGTATGCGTTTTTTCCATAACATTCCAGCTCATTTGTGAGTCCACCCAAAAATTCAGATGTTTGAAACGTGCTTTCATTCGTTTTTTCAGTGAAAATTACGCTATCAGTGTCGTAGTATAAAACACGATTTTGGATTTTTTCTAGTACCTACTCCATATAATTTCATACGAGCATAAGATGTCGTATATACCCCTATAGGAATATTCACATGACCAACTACATCTAGATCTTGCTGAATATGTCGCCAGGTAACCCATAATGTATCATTATTTATTACAAAAATGGATGATAACTCAATTCCCGGACTTTCAATAAAATCAGAAAGATCTTTAAAACTAATTACAACAATTGTTTGCATTTTGTCCCCTCTTTGGGCAAATTTTCCCCACAAAGAATTAAGACATAGTTTTGCTTCGTGTCTCTGCCTGGAATTTTTTTCGATTTTTGTTTTATCTAAAAGAATATTTTCTTATTTTTCATTCTACTGAATATACAGTTCTCTTTCATCTTCAGTATTACATGTACTAGGCCAACCACTAGCTTCTTGTTTTAGCTTTAAAAGCGTATTAACATATTCGGAGAATAGACCTCCCTGTCCTGTTTCACGAGCATATTGAGTGTAGCTATATTGCCAAACTTCAAAAATATCTATTATTTCATACCCTTGCTTAACTGCTAGGGCAACTTCAGGAATTACCCAAGAACCTAATAACATTCTTTCAGTTTCAGTGTGTGGGCATTGATGAAGAATATTAAGTTCGCTGCATGTTTTGCAAAGAGGAAAATATAATTTGTTGTTTATTTTAAGAGGAAGAACAGGAATAGTAATATTTTGTGGGGCAAAGTTCTACATTTAACAAACCCATGCATTTTTATCAAATCTTCCGCGGAAGGTACATCCCCATGTTTTAATATTTTTGGATGCCCAACAGGATAAGGTGCATATTTATTTACGTACGGATAGAGATTTGTAAAGTCCAAATATTTAATTTTCTCATCAGCCTTTGCTTCATAATAAACAGCAAATAGCTCAGTACGCCCTCCTGTTATAGCTTCCCGCGGGTTAAGGGAAAGTACATGACTTTTTAAGTCGTTATCTAAAGATTGGTTTATTTCCGGATTTTCTTTTAAAAACTGTTTGAAATAACACTCCCACATTGTTATTATTTTAAACCCTGCACGTTTGATTAGTTCAATTCTTTTACACGTGCCTTCATATCGATGATCAAGATTCTGTAATTGAAGTTTATTTGAAGTCCAGTTTTTGAAACACAGTATACAGCCATGGAAGAAACATCCAAAAAATTCATAAACAGTATTGGTATCCGGATTAAACCCGTCAACTTTAAAGCCGCATTTTGGTAGTTTTACTTCACCATAATTTTCTACGTGTTTAATTTTCCCCCCAACTTTGCTGTTTTCTAATGTAAGCCATTTTAGACCAATAATTGACTGATTCGAATTTCTAATATACCCGTTTTTAGGCATAATACCTAATAAATTTTCTTTTAGAAAGTTTTTTCTGTATACTAGCATTACTGTTGATGCAATTGTAAGAGCTTCCGTAAACGGATTTATTTGTGTTATTTTTAAAAAATCCTTCATAAAAGTTAAACAATTCTCCCGTAAAATGTTGACGTCATTTCGACAATAACTTATTAATTCGACCTGATTATTAAAAATTACCTTGGATTTTATTTGGTTGTCGTACCATTTGCAGAAGTTTTCCCTTTCATCTGTCTTCATTGCGTCAATGGCATACATTTCTGTAGATAGAATTTGTCCTACATAATTCCAGTTATCTAAAGTAAAAATGAGGGTAATATCCTTTTTTGATGTTTGGAATATTAAAAACTTTGGGTAGTTTTGATAATGCAAACGGTAGAAAATTTAATGAATCAATAAAAATTAAACGCCCACAAGTAATTTTCATAATTTTTGACCCATTCATGACTGGTACAACTTTTAGTTTTCTTTTTATCAGTTCTGATATAATAAAGTGTCCGTCGTAAGATTGCAAATTGTGCGCAATACAAATAATTTGCGTTGCAAAAGGTCTGTGCAAAAAACAGTAATCTACAAATTTTTCTACTATATTTTCAGATCCGTTTTGATATTTAAAAATATGTTCGCGTTTGCCGCATTTAATACAATCACCATCGTCTCTAGTATCCGAAATATAACATTCATTGCAATTCTGCTGGGCTATTATTAAGTTTACATTGTGTACAAATGAATCAGATTATTCTTGATATTGTTTGTATTGAGTGCTTTCACAATCAAAAAATATGAAAAAAAAATTTGTATTTTTCTTTATTTTTGTAAACTTTTATAAAACACAATTCTCACCACAAATGTGAATTTCCTGCCTTTTATAATAATCGACAAATTTACCACAATCTTTACAAACTTGTAAAGTTTTGCAAATAGTTTCTTTATTCAATATATTTTTTAAGTGATTATTGTAACACACAGTAGCCCTAAAGGATCTTTTACATTTTTCACAATTTATTACTTCTTGCACAAATAAACACGGGGAAGATACATAACAATATGTACACTGCATTTCACATTTGTGGTAAAACTTATGATCATATAAATTATCACAAAAAACACAAAGATATTTCTTATTAAAAAACCCCGTCGGAGATTTAACAACATAAAAATGGTTTTCAGCTTCAGAAAAATAAAGATAAATTTTCTTCTTCCGCTCAAAAAGGGTTGGCCCCTGAAAAAGTATATTTCCCTTTAACGAATTAAAGACCACAATTTGAAAATCTTTTAATTTTTTTTTAAATTTATATAGATCTGATAATAAACAACCTTTATTTTCCGTTACTCGAACTAAAGCATTCTTACACAACACTTTTGAAAGGCTAAGAAGCTTGTTTTCAAACTTACGTGAACATTTTTTCGGTAGGGTGATACCATTTGATATTTCTACTGAATAACACAAACATTTTGGAAGACATAAAAAACTGCTTTGACTAACATTTGTCAGACTTTTCTTGTTTTTCGAGTAAGCGGCTTCATTCTCGATGTTACTAAATTTTCCTCCTCCATATGGAAAATTCACTATATTGTCTTCGACCTGCAATATTTCATCCGAAAAAAATACGGAGTTTGACTGATTAACATCAGAGATCAGATTTACGATCAATATATATATACGATCATATCGGTTTAACTTCCGGGTTATTTGGCAATGAAAGTGACAAGGCTATTTGACTTCCCTCATTGCTGTTTAAAACTAATTCTTTAATCATTTCAGAAAATGCACTTTCCATCCATTCAATTAAATTATTAATGTCTTGATGTGAGGAGTCTATTAGTTGAAAAGTCATCCTTACGCCATCCATTTTAAATTTCCTGAAATGTTTATTTTCTTTTGATAATATTTTAATAAAGTCCCCACCACCTGACTGCACTATTTCACTGAGTTTGATACTAGAAGAAGGTATAGCCACATCATCCGTATTTCTTAATACGTTGGTGCTGACAGTAGACTCACAAATATCCACTATGCCGGAAATATATGGTTTGTTTTGGCTGGATAAAACGCTTACCTTTTCTAAGGTAGAAAGAGCTTCTTCAACAGAAAGGTTTTGGAAGCAGTCCTTATTAGAAAATGCGTATTTAAAAATAATTTTATGTACTTTTAAAATATCTTTTGTTGTTAAAGCAACATTATTATCAAACATTTGGTTTAACCCTGATCTTAAAAAGCATGGGAAAAACTCTTCACCCTTTTCTACAACTAGTTTTAGAATATTTAAAAACTTATCTGTTGACATGGCGCCGTTATTTTATTAATCTATTAAGGGTGGTGATACTGCTGAGAAGTTGCTGTAACAAAAAAACAAAAAAAAAAACAATATATTAAAACTAGCACTTTAATTTACTTCCAAAATTACGACTCTTACTTTTTACTTTTGCTTTTTTTCTCTGCGCACTACCTAGGATTAATAAAACTACAGCTTTTGATTTTAAATTACACACAAGATTTCGTGATAAACACAACGTTTGCTTATAAAAGTTCGCTTTCAATAAAAATGACGGTATTTTCGTCTACCTTTTATATACCCTAGTCTCCCCTGTTTAAGTGTATGTCTTGCTTACAATGTAATAAAATTCAATCCGTTTGTTGGTTCTTGTTTTTACTTTTGACATTGAGAAAGTACTAACTATTAAATGCAACATTGTCGCTAACTTCTCTTTTCACTTATGTCCAGTAAAAGTATGGTATTAAATATCCGGATGGTTAACTGATACCCTGTGGAACATTAAGTTATTGAAATATGTTGTATATTTTAAGATATCAATACTCTGCCTGTACAAAAGTAGGTAAAGTGGTAGAAAGTATTTTGCGATTTCGACCAAAAAGTTGTATATAAATCCGAATTTTTCGCGTATATTTCACAGTTTTATATCAACAATTGAGAGAAAAGTTCTCGGTTAAAACATTTTATTGTATAATATGGTAAGTCAAAAATAATATTTTTAAAACTTTTTACGTCAATAAAATAATATGATTAACCAATTCAGGCAAACTCCACATCGGAATTGTTGACGACAATCGGAAACGAGCCAGCGTATAAACTTTTGAGACTTGCAAAGCTGGAAACTGATAAGGAATATAAAATCAACTATTTCAAGTACGTGAAAACGCAGTACGGCCAGAAATTAACGGTTTACCTGGATGGTAATTCATACATATACCTTCCAAATCGGTTCTCAGAAAAAATAAAAACGCAAAAACAGCTGGATGAAATCAACTCTATTCAAAATTATTTTATTGTTTTAACGAATAGAGACGAGGAGAATAAGTTTCTTCAGTTTTCATTCGTTCAAAAATTAAAAAATGTTCATCGATTGTAATAAAAATACTTGACTGCTATTAACTACGTCTTTTATTTCTTCGCCTGACCTTTTTTCAGATCATCGACTTACTTTTAAATCATAATAAATAAAATTACATGATTTTGAATCATGAGAGGCTTGATGTATCACAATTTCCAACTGTAACTTTGAATGGCACAGCTTTACCTTACGTTACCTCTGTTCGAAATCTGGGAATTATCCTCAACTCTTCTTTGAATTGCTGCGACCAAAATACATTGGGTAAAATTTATGGCATGCTTCGAAGGTTGTGGTTGTCTGCAAGGATTCTGTCTCCTGCTCTTCGCTCTAGACTTGTGTAGACACTTCGCTTGCCCTATTTCACAAGTGGATGCATTGTCTTCCCTCACTTGGATTCGACATGTCGCTTTCAATGACTGCATCCGTTTTATTTATGGATTGAGAAGATATGATCGCATGTCAGTAGATGTTTATTTGACCTTGATAAATTTGGTTTTTCTTCATAAGGTCATCTACACCAGGTGTCCTGGATATCTATTTACCGACCTCAACTTTTTAAACTCTGATAGGCACTTAATGCTGCGTGTGTCCCGCTATCAACAATGCTCTCACCTTGCTCATGTTACTCGCCTTTGGAACAGTCTACCGGCGGCATTGCAGCTTACTAGCTCGGCTAGTTCATTCAGGGTACTGCTAACTCAGATGGCTTCAGATGAGAGTCATGCGGGCTGACATTACCCTCACACTCCGAAATAACTACGCGCTTTTATTCTTGTTTCCAGGTCATTTTTATACCCTATATGAAATCTATAGGGGTATACTAAGTTTGTCATTCCGTTTGTAACACCTCGAAATAATGATGGTAGAGCAAAATGGATTGGACACTCATTCATAATATTAAAAGTTATTTTGATTTTTGCATGTCCGTCCGTCCGTCCATCCGTCCGTCCGTCCGTGCGCACGATAACTCGAGAACGCGTACACTTAGAGAGCTGAAATTTTGTACACGGACTTTAAACAAAAAAAGTAAAATTAAGTTCGAAAATGAGACAAATCGGGCAACTCCTTCGTGGGGTTGCTATATAAAAAATTCGTTTTCCGCTATATATTTGGACACTGCCTGGGAACGCGTCGACGTAGAGAACTGAAATTTCGTACATGATGTTTTTACTATATTAGCAAATAAAATGTTAAAAATGGACTAAATCGGGTAACTCCTTCTTGGTGTTGCCATATAAAAATTTAGGTTTTTTACGCATACTTTGAAAACGATCAGTCCAAGTCATTTTTATTGTACTAAAAACTTCTGCAGAATACGAAATCCTATAAAATTGGTAATAATCAGTTTTTCTGTGCAACAAACCGTTCTAGAAATATATGCGAAAAACTACTTCAAAATCAAACTTGAATAGATCGGTGACCATACGAAATTTAATACGGGCATTCATCTAGGGTATCATAAGAATTGGTCTTAGACCAATTCTAGCTTTTTTACTTGTTATTTCTATTTTCAGTTTTCTTTTCCATTACTTATGGATTCCTGTTTTGTTTTATATGCTTTCGCATTCCCTGCACTGCGGTTAGTTCCTTAGAATATATAGCAAACAGGAATGGTTGAATCGTGTAAAATTCGTGTACATGAGCGTAATTTATCAAGAGCAGGAGACTATACATAGGAGTAAGTGAGATGCTGGATAGAGAAATTGTCAAATTTCATTACGCAAAATCTGGCTTATCACCATTCCTGTTTGCTCTATATTCTAAGGTTAGTTCTTGCTATTGCTTACTTTCAAGTTTCAAGTTTTTTTTTTGTTTATTATCAGTTTTATGTTCCATTGCTTATATTTCAATTTCTCATTATTCTTTAGTTTGTCATTTATAGCTTTAATCTTTTCTTTTCTTTCTTTTCTTTTCTTCTATCTTTACTTTTTTTCATTTATTGTTAGTTTAATATTAATTTAGCATTTTCCATAAACATACCAACTAAGTTTGTATCATCAAAGATTTCAACATCTGAGATATTTTATCCCAATAAACAATTTGAATTTGAATTTGAAGCTATAATTGGGCAACGATAAACTGTATAGTGTATAGTTAGTGAAATAAAAATCCATATCACAGTGATACAAACAACAACAAAAATATTAATAAATTTTACAAGAAGTTATTAGTGTAAAACTGTGTCTGCCAAGAAATACAGAAAGAAAATATACATGTAAAGATTTATCACAGTGATTGATAATTATCCATTTTGAAAGAAATTTGTTAGGAGAATATTCAGCCCTATGCCCAAAGTGAAACAAGTAAAAGAAGTTGAACGATTCGAAGCCTATCGTAAAAAGGAAAATCCAAGTGACGTTCTCGCAATTAACTCAGATAATACAAGAAAAATAAGTGACGAAATTATGGAGCCTTTTCAACAACAGCATCAAGTTCAACTACAACAGCAGCAAGCTCAACAGCAGGAGCAGCAACCTCAACAAAGTTTTACACCTTCTGCAAACTATCTTATAAAAAATGCTCAAAGGATCCACGAACTCCGAGGGAACAACGAATATGCTCTAACGTCATTCCTACGAGAAGTCGATACTATTTTAAATATGCTCAGCGATCAGCCAAGTGCCAAGGCTTATGTTTACCAGAGAATCATATTCAACAAAATACAAGGACAAGCCCTAGATGTAATCAGGACCTAAGGAACTCAAGCCACCTGGGATGAGATGAAGGAAGCGTTAATCAGCAATTTTGGTGTCCGAGTGGTATCAGCGGTATTTTCAAGCTCTTTCAGCAAAAATACACAAGTAAAAGAATATTTTTTGACATTAAGAAATATATTATCAAAACTCAATGAAAAATACGACTTCGATATAGACAAGCCTGCAGAGTTTAGCCCTAAACTTAATGAATCTTTAATTTTAAGAACATTTTTAAACAATATTGAACCAAATTTATCATCAATAATTTTGAATAGAAGCATACAAAATTTACGGGATTCCTTTAATTTGTTAGAAAGTTTAGGAATGATTAGAGATAAGATAAATAACAATACAGTGCTTAGAAATAATTATGACAATAAAAATCAGTATAATTCAAGACGTTTAAATCATCCAAAAAATAATAACATTTTCAATTATAGTCACAACTTTAATAATAACCATAATAATTTTAACAACAGTAATTCAAGACAAAATTCGTGGCAGTATAGACAAACTAACAACTACGGGGAAAGACAAGCTAATTCTGGACAAAACAGAAGAAACCATTACAATAACCCTATTAATAATACACATAATAGAGTAGAAGCCATGGAAGTAGACCACATCCAAGACGAGGTATATTTTCCCACAATGCCTCCGAAATTTGTTTACCAATAGTAGAGTTAACAATAAATAAAGACAAAATTAGATGCCTCATAGATACAGGGTCCACGATCTCTCTATTCAATGAAGCAAAATTACCCCAATACCAAGAAAAAGCAAATTAAATTCAAGACCCTTAACACCAATGCTTTTGTTAGTCAAATAGTTAAAACTGATCTCCCCACTGAATTTAGAGAGGATGCCCATATGATATGGAAACTTACGAAATTTCGCGATAAATGTTTTGATGCAATTATTGGGCAAAATTTATTAAAGCCCCTTGGTGCTATCATTGATATGGAAAAATGTATTTTAAAAATCAACAATAGTGAAATAGAATTTTTGTCTTCATGGCCTTATAAGTTAAACGAAATAAATCAATTAGAATGTGTCGACATATACGAAATAGTGGTAGAAAATCTATTGAAAGGTTTGAACTCTGAAGACAGAAACTAACTTGAAAATTTACTAAAATCCTATAAGGATTTATTCTTCAAAGAAGGAGAACAATTAACGGGCACAAGTAAAATTACCCATGAAATAATAAATACAACCCAAAAGCCCATATATTCGAAGATTTACAGATATCCGCAAGTGCATGAGAAAGAGATCTCATCACAATTAAAGACATGCTTAAGCAGGGCATTATTAAAGAGAGCAATTCTCCCTATAACAGTCCGCTATGGATTGTACCCAAAAAAATCGTTAATTCAGGTATGAAAAAATGGAGGATACTCAGCGATATAGGAAGCTCAATGAAGTTACAATCGATGACAAGTCCCCATCCCGAATATCGACAATATCCTGGACAAATTAGGCAGGAGTACTTCACTACTCTTGACTTGGCAAAAGGCTTCCATCAAATCCTCGTAAACGAAGAAGATAGGAAGAAAAACGCCTTTTTCACGCCTCACTGACATTAACCACTTAAATTGTTGTACACCAAAACTCAAGGGAAAGATGTGAACGCAAGACTCTATCGATGGCTCCTAAAACTCGGAGAATATAATATTAACATGGACTATATCAAGGGTAAGGAAAATCAAGTTGCGGATTTTCTCAGCAGAATAAATGCTGATACTCACAAAATTAATAACATGGAGGAATCCAATGTTAATAGCATGGAGAATAACGGCAATGAAACCATCCAAAATCTTGGAACTTTTGAAGAAGATTCCCTGCTTAAAAACGTCGATCAAAACTCGGTACAAGATAATGTTGATCAAGACCTAGAAACCATACATTCCCAACAAAATTAAACAATCATATACATATATTAGACACCGTTGTTAATCGTTTCAAAACACAAATAATACTAACAGACAATCAAGAGAGGAATTTGAAATTAAGCACAAAAATAGAAAACTCTATATCAATTCCCAAGACCTAGAAAATAATCTCCAGATATATTACGAAGGTATATAAAATCAGGTAAAATAGGTATATACACCGAATTAGATGACCATAAATACAATTTATTACAACAAAAGATTATTGAATTATATGATAACGATCCTACAGTAAAGTTTGTCAGATGTTCAAATCATGCTAAAGACATGAACTCAGAAGATGAAACTTATAAATAAATACACAATAATCACAAAAACGAAAGGGGACATACTGGAATCAACGAAAATTACGGAGGTCTCAAGAAATATATCTATTATCCCAATCTTAAGATACTCATACATAAATATATAAATAATTGTGATTTATGTAATAGAGTTAAATACGACAGAAAACCGATTAAACAAAAAAGTTCGAGTATACAGAAATAGCGAAAGATATAAAACAAATAGTACATATGGACATTTATACCAACTCAAAAGGGAACTCGAAATTCTCGAAATTCGCTACTGCTTTTTACTTGGAAGATAGGAATAACCAAACAATAATTGAAAAAATCAGAGAGTTCAAATCCCAAAGATGACATTTTAATAAATTAATACTTGATAATGAATTTAAAAGCATAAATATTAAAGACTTCTTAAGAAACGAGAATATAGAACGTCACCTTGTTAAGTCTAATAACCACCAGCACCACACCGGTAATTCAGATATCGAAAGGTTGCACAGTACTCTGAGCGAGAAAATCCGAACGTTAGGAATAGAACGTAAAGGCTCTTTCACATCAAAAACAAGAACAGAAAAATGTAAACCAAAAAACTAAATTTATTCCACTTTAAAACAAGATTTTTGTTCCAATGATTAATAAAATCCAGAGAAATAGCATAAACTAAGAATTTTACTGAGAAAATAGTTATATTTATTTCAGATTTTTAAGAAAACATAACTTTTATGTTTTATCGGCCGAAAAACTTTTTCGGCGGAAAATTTCGTCCGATAAATCATAAAAGTTGTGTTTTCTCAAAACTTTTAAGATAAATATACTATTTTATTAGTAAAATTATTAATTTATCCTATTTCCCATGATTTTATTAATCATTGGAGCAAAAATCTTGTTTTAAAGTTGAATAAATTCAGTTTTTCGGTTCTTATTTTTGATGTGAAAGTGCCTTAAAGATCTAAATACTAAAGAGAAAATGTCAAAAGCATTCGAATGGTACAACAATACAACAGTACAACAACCTATTAATATACAAGAAGGTAAGTGTTGCAAAAATAAAATTTTTCAGAATCTAACTAAAGAGAAACTTAGATATGTTAATAAAAGCAATGAAAATAGAGAAGATTACAACGAGGGGTATGTGGAAAAATTTTTTGATCAGCTTACCGCAAGGAATCGCGTGGTATACCGGAAGGTATCTTGATCTGAATTACCCTGTATATATATATATTTTTTTTATATGTCTACTGTCATTGACATTTTCACATTCTACACAAATATTATGCTATGGATAATTAATATTTTACATTCTAAGGAGATATTATCCTACATATAATTAACCTTTCTACATTCTACATTCTAAAGAAATATTATGATGTCTATTATAGTTGTATTAGTTACGTTACTTTATGTGTTTTGTACTAATGTAAACATATATTATCTAATCTTATTAAAATGTTTCACATTTTTATTGGATATTACTTATCTTCTTTAGCCCATTTATATATATTTTCTTTCTTTTATTGTCAATGTCTAATTAAACATTTACTCCTTCTATTTCTTTTATTTCATAAGGTCCTTTGTAAGGGCTTTCACATTTTCGTTTGTCCTCTCTTTTTAAAAATACAAAATATTTTACTTTTATTTTTATTTGGTTTATCTTTTTACCTAATTTCTCTTTTCGTTTTTGTTTTGCTAAGTCTAAAAGTGTTCTAGCTTTATTGTCTTATTATAGTCTTATGTAAACGATAAAAGATATTCATTTAAAACTCTGTGGTTTCTCTCAATTGAACCTAACGTTTGCTGATGATATGGTGTAGATGTTCTGTGCTCTATTTTCAAGTTATTTGCATATGTTGGTGAATATATCATTTATGATCAGTTCACACTGTATAGTTAGGATGTATCCAAATTCCTTTGTCATTTTTAGTGGCCCAACAGTGTGTTCGTTTTCACTAATTTTTCTCTATTGTGTTTTAGGATTTCATTCTTCGCAATTCGCATTTGTTTATATAGTCTTTAACCATCTTATTTAGATTCTTCCATATGTATCTTTGTTTTATTTTGTTTATTGTTTTTTTGACACTTGAGTGTCCACCGTGTGGTGAGTTGTGGAATTTCTTCATTATACTATTCTTCATTATAATATCTTTTATTTGAATGGGAGGTTTATATATTATGATTTTTAATTTTGTTTGGCTGTTATTCTTATTTATATTTCGTTTTGTGTTATGCTGCAGCATGTTAAATAACTTTATAAATTCGTCGACGCTTATTTAATGAAATAAGATGTCATCTTTCGCTAACGATAGTGGCTATGTTTTTATTTCTTTCATTTTCGAAATCAGTGTCTCCAAGATCAAACCTAAGTCGTGATATGGATTATTGCTGAATTCGATTATCACTCCCTTATTATTATATTTGGCAAACTATTATTTTCTTTTATTAGCGCTTTATTCCTGTTGAGCTCAAATTTTAATTTTTTTATTCTTCTTACTTCATTAATGGAAGTGCATTCCCATGCATAAAGGTGATCAGTCTCTATGTTGGCTGGGCTGCTATCCTGGGATTTCTTTTTTATCTTCTTTTTCTATTTTGTTGGACATTGCTCTTGTAGTTACTTTTATGCTTGTAGTGGGAATCATTGCTCTTAATATGTCAGAATCGATTTTTATCCTTGATAAGGCATCAGCATTCGCTTTTATTTTACCTTGCTTATAATTAATTTCGAAGTCGTAATCGGCTAGATCTAATCTTATTCTTGTTAATTTTGAAGATCGATTTCTATGGGTAAAGAGACTTACAAAAGGTCTGTGGTCTATTACCACGATGAATTTTCTACCATATAAATAAGTAAAAAGATTACTCTTGGACTTTTTACCGGGTTAAACTTAATTTTGTTCAAGAATCCCAAAAAATTCTTTCTTGAACAAACATATAAATAAGGTATAAAGAAATTTATTGCCCAATGAATGGCTAATAATTCTTTTTCAATTATTGATTTATTAAGTTCATGTTTTGTTAGCGTTCTGCTAGCATATGAAATTGGTAAATCAGGTCATATGTCACCTTGTGATAGTACTGCTCCAAGAGCATACTGTGAAGCATCTGTTGTTAATATGAATTTTTCATCAAAATTAAGATATTGTAGAATTGGTGAATTTGTCAATTTTGACTGTAAAAGTGAGAATGCGTTTTGACATTCGTCTGTCCATTTAAAAATGGTATCCTTTTTCGATAGAGAATTTATTGGTCTTGCTATTTTAGCGAAATGTGGAATGAATCTTCTGTAGTAGTCCACTAGTAGTTATAGAATGCAATAAATCTTCTTGCGTCATCCGCATTTGTTGGGGTGGGATAATTCAACACAGTGTCATATTTTTTAGGGTCTGTTCTAATACCATCTTTTGTTATTATATGTCCCAAATACGTTACTTCTGTCTGTAGAAATCTAAATTTTTCCGGATTTAATTTTAAATTATATTTTCTCAGTCTGTTAAATGTTGTGATCAAATTTTGATTGTGATGTTTTAGGCTACATCCAAATATAATAATATCATCCTTGTATAAGAATGCTTCAGAATCTAGTCCAGACAAAGCTATTGAAAGCATTCTTTGAAAACTATTGGTTGAAAATTGTAAACCAAATGGCAGTCTTTTAAATTGATAGTGGCCTTTGTTGCTTAAAAATGCAGTCGATGACCTAAAATCTTATCTAACTCGATTTGATGAAAGGAACTTGTAAATCAAGTGTGGAAAAGTATTTTGCTCTTCCAAGATTAAAGGAAATTTATCATCTAACATTTTTTTATTCAGTTGTCTGAAATCTACAACAAGACGCCATTTTTTATTTCCATTGTCGGATTTTTTTGGAACAATTAATAAAGGAGAATTATATGGACTCATTGAAGGCTTGTCTACTTGATTGTTTATTTCCTCGATTTGTGTCTGAGGAAGTCTATAATACTTAATATATACTGGATTTTTGTCTGTAGTCGAGATCTTTTAACTGTAGAAATTATTTGTGGTTAATTTGTCACCCGGTAAATGAAAAATATCTGAGAAATTCTTGCATATTTCTAAAACAGAATTTTTCGCATATTCATCTAGATTTTCTAGTTGAGTTCTTTTAGAAGTTTAGTGTATCTGTCGTGTTGTTTATACTTTGTACCAGCGTTGATTATGTGATAATTATCAAGAAGTTCTATTTTGGGTTTAAATTTTTTTAAGATAATTTCTCTATCTAGCGTATTTAAGATTTTGACGTGCGCAACGCCTTTTGCAGGAATTCTATAATAAGGTATGAAAATTCCTGGTAGTATTTCTTCGTTTAGAACTACACTATCCTGGTCTATATTAACCTTGATTGCTTGTATTATTTCTGTTCTAGGTGGGATTTTTATTAGGTTTAGACTTGGTAGTATTGTGTTCATTGGAAGTATATATTCTATCTCATTGTGCGATATGAATTTTGAATTAAGAAGTCTCCCTAGAATTCCACTCGTCAAGATTGGAAAATCATCATCTACTATATGAAATTCGTGTGGTATATCTTGACCTTCAATTTTTAGATCTGCCTTTAAAGTGCCTAAAGAGAATGATTCTGACTGAGTAATTCCCGTTATTCTGCATTTTTTGTGTCCTTGAATTCCATCATTTGTTTTCAATTCATTGAGTTTTAGAATTGATATGTCGGCTCCAGTGTCTATAAGGAATGACTTTTGGCCGAAAGATACATTTATGGATGCTGTGATATAGTTGGTTAAGCGTTTTGTAAGACTATATATTTTTACTTGATTCTTTAATCTATTTCCCCCGAATCGGTTCCTTCGGGGACTTCGCCGTTTCCCGATTGCGTTAAGTTAATTCTTCTGTTATGAAAATTTCGAGATTGATTGCCATGTCC
The DNA here is from genome assembly GCA_963930735.1 of Dioctria linearis. Lineage (NCBI taxonomy): Eukaryota > Metazoa > Arthropoda > Insecta > Diptera > Asilidae > Dioctria > Dioctria linearis. Next base: position 72,524,126 of record OZ005744.1, on the reverse strand, counting down.
GTTCCGAATATTGGTTCGTTTGTAGCTTTGGTTTTGATTATGGACTCTATTGTTTCTTGAACTTATATTCATATTAGGACGATTTCGCGAAAATCTGCGATTATTGTTATATCGTCCAATGTTGTTAAATTGTTGACCTCTTAGATTAAATAAATTCTGTGCGTGATGGTTTCTACTGTAATGATGGAGATATGCTTGCTGTCTTGGTACTTCAACTTCAGCTGCAATCTGTACCGCTGCATGCAATGTTTTAGGCCTTGCGGCGAAAATTGTCGCCTTTATCGGTTCATTAAGTCCATTCTTAAGTGTATTCATTGAGTTTTGCATTTATTGTTCTATTTTCTTCACCTTGCTCTGATATCTGTATAGAGTTCAGTTGTGCAGTTAAATTCTCAATTTTTGAAGCATAATCTGCAATAGTTTTGTTGTATTGGGTTATTCTTGTTAACTCCGTTTATATGGTGAGTTGAGTCTTTGTATTCTTGAAGGTATCACGCAAAGTTTTCTGTAAGGAATCATAATTTTTTTCAATCGTTATGTTACTAATTTTGTTCTTGACTGCTGCTGACAGTCTTGTTTTTAGAACTAGCCTTTCCTTTTGCTTGTTGTCCATTAGATCATTGTGCATAAATTGTATCAGATTTAGGAAATTGTCCAGAATAATAATAATAATTTTTATTGATGTGGCTATATCAAATGTTGCCATTTTTGGTTCTGAGTCCGTATCTTCTAATAATTGCTCAATTTTTTGTGTTAGAATTAAATCAAGTTCTATGTATTTTGCTTCAAATTTGTCTTTATGTTTAAGTGCAACAATCTCACTTTGCTTGTATGCAGTTTTATATATATTATTAAAATTGTCTTTTATCTCTCTGGCTTGTTTAGTTTTACTTAGTATATGTGTGGATGAGTATGTTCTATTCGGAGTTCTTTTTAATTTTCTAATATTTTGTCTAATAGTGAAGCTCCTGCAAACTCATTATTCTATCTATATGTCTAGTTATATCTGGCTATTGCTATCTGTCTATTTACTGTTTTAATTGCTATTAAATATATGATAACTAGAATCCCTAAGATGAATAATATTAACTCCAAATCTGAAAATAATCTATTATCATGATCTGTATTATTTATAGCAGTACCTGCATTATTGTTTATTATTACTTCATCTTTATATGGTTTCGAATATTTTTTACCCATGCTGAGGACAAAAGAAATTCAGTAGGTACTGAATAAGTGTGGGATGCAAAGATATGAAAGGAAAAAATATATATATTTTTTGTATAGATAAGGTACCTGCGGCAAATAAGGCCCACCTAATTTGAAAATGCAATAAATCACGTATTAGAACTACAAAAACAAGTTTTCGTGAAGTTTATTTATTTGCACAACTAAACAAATAGAAAAACTATAACAGAAGTGGGTATTTGAAAAAATAATTCAGTTTTATAAAATCTTTTCCAAGGTCCTTTCCCAATGGCCTTTTTTACCCCTCAGGGGGATAATAAGGCCCCAACAGCTTTAGTTATAAATTTCTTAACGTACAACAGATTAAATCCAAACAGTCTTCATTCTTTGGAACAAAAATAATGTCGCAATCATAATGCTATATAGGAACATTAGTTTCGTTGAGAATTTAGGTTAGGTAGGATAATAAGGTTTACTCCTATTACAAGATCTTACAAAATTACTCATTAATCAAATAAGCACAATTGCGGGCGAAAAAACACCGAAATCATATACTACATTACCTAACATTCAAATTAATCAAGTTACTACATGTGGAATTAGCAATTAAACAACGGAACTTATGATTTTGTCTAGGCGAAAATTAAAATTCCAAGCAGCCATACTCCTCTCGTTGACGTACCGTTCGCTAGTAGCAAAATGGCGGCAAGAGCTGCCAGACGCCCCCTCGACGGCGTTCATGTCGCCTTAATGCAAGTACGCATAAAGTATGAGGTTGCTGCGATTCATTTCCGGGCTTTATTTGCCGCTGAATAATTGCTATATATTCTATATTTTCTACTGCTTATTTATTGCTCCTTTTCTCATTTGTATTTTGTTTCTCTTCTTTCTCTTTTTAGCTGAGCAATTTTCAAAAGGAGTTTCATCTTTTGCTCCCCTTGTGAAATTACTACTAAACGGTGTACTCGCCAATTTCCCTTCTAAACCTCGCCTAGAAACCAACAATGTGCAATCCAAGCATAATCCGGCTCACTTCAAGAGGCATACTACCAACGCAATTGATCACTCATCCATTGTGGTGGAATGGTCCTGCATGGCTGCAACAAGATGATATGCCAAACTGCATACAGTCATCACTTGATTATGAAAGTGCTATAAAGGAGCAACGCATTACATGTCTACACAAATCACCAACCTTCCAGTCCGATATTCATCATTAACCAAACTTCAACGCATCACTGTTTTGTGTCGTATATAACCAATTGCAAGATACCACATGCGAAACGATTATATCAAAATTTGGCAGTCAACGAATACATTGAATGTTTGAATCCGTAAGTCTCAAAGGAAGTCATTTCAGACAGAAATCCTCTACTTAACAAGACAAGAAACACTGCCAAGGAGTAGCAAACTCATAGCACTAAACCCATTTCTCGACGAAGAGGATATTCGTGTAGGTGGAAGACTTTAATAGTTAAATTTGGCATATTCCTCGAAACATCCGACAGAGTTGAAAAAATCAGTGAGCTCATTGTAGCTGATGTACATCTACGATATTTAAATGCTTGCTCACGCCTCATGGTGACAATCATTCAACGGAAGTACTGGATCATCGGTTTACGTCAAGCTGTGAAAAAGCACATCACACACTGCACCATCTGCATTAAACAGCATGCATTTCCTGCTTCACAACTTGTGGGTAATTTACCTGCGCTTAGAGCACGTCCTGGCCGTGCATTTCTTCATACCGGTGTTGAATACGAAGGACCAATAATTATGAAGGCTTATAAGGGACGCTGCAAAAGGACATATAAGACATACATCGCGCTCTTTGTATGTTTTAAAACTAAGGCTGCTTACACATCGAAAAACGAAAACGAACGAATAAACGGTTCCACACCGAAAATTCGTTTATGCTTCGAATGAATAAAAGTTGGATTGGGTTTGTATCGAATGTAAATAAACGGAAATGAGGTTATGTAGGAGGGAAAAGAATATTCGTTCGTGTGTGGAACGTAGTATGGAACGAAAATTTACTTGACAGTTCGGAACGAAAATTTGTTTCTCGTACGAAGAAGAATGTGTTTTAATTGAAATAAAGCTTTAAATATGGATATTTTTTTATCGAAACTATAATTAGAATACATATCCAATATTTTATTGAATGTATTCCGGCAAATTTCTGTTAGAGTAAGTCAAAATTTGAGTTTTTCGGTTTAGTGTTTTCGTTTTCGTTTTTCGATGTGCAAACGACCTAAGGCTATACATCTGGAGCATGTCACCGAATTATCTACGGACGCTTTCCTTGCTGCGCTCAAAGGATTTGTAGGACACCGTGGACATTGTGCTGACATCACTAGTGCATAAAGGAAACTACTAGAATTGCGTAAATTATTGGAGTCAAAGGAACATAATGCTAAAGTCTCAAGATTCTTGGCAGAATATAACACTTAATGGCACTTATTCCACCAGCATCACCCAACTTTTGTGGAATCTGGGAAGCGGGGTAAAATGTGTAAAATCCCACCTTCGCCGTGTGTTCAGTAATGCTCTTCTAACCTATGAAGAGTTTAACACAGTTTTAGTCCAAATTGAGTCTTGCCTAAAATCCAAACCCATTGCTCACAAACAATCTTCTTCTGACCTCGATCCTCTAACTCCTTGACATTTCCTCATATGAGAACCTCTTGTTGCAATTCCTGAACCTAATATTAATGACATATCGTTCAACAGACTATCTAGATGGCAATACTTGTCTCGTTTAACTCAATAGTTTTGGAAGTAATGGCATCTTGAGTGTCTTACGCAATTGCAAGCTAGGACTAAGTAGAGGACGGCTATGCCAAACATTAAACCAGATGACCTAGTTCTGCTCAAAGAAGAGTCTACCATTCCATGTAAGTGGTCCCTAGCTAAGGTTACATCCGCAATACCTGGTAAGGACAATTTAATTCGAGTCGTCAAGTTGCGCACCGGCACATCAGAGCATGACTAATTAAAGCAGTGCTTTAAGTTGGGGAGGATGTATCGACCTGGCAACACCCTCATCTCAAACCAATAACAGTACCAATGACAGAAGTATCAAACTCACCAGAGTACTCGGCCACCACTCACATAATTAAGATCAACAATAATTGAACTCTAGAAATAAAGTTTATATTTTTTTTTTGTGTTAATTAAATCAAAGTCTTTTATTTAATTCGACCTATCCTAAACACTTAGCATATCAATATAGTATAATAATGATCTACAGATCTTATTCGATTAAATTTAATATGTCAAGTATCAGCTGTAGCCTTAGGTCAGACCCAATTATCTTCTTGAATGAGTAACACTATATAACTCGTTTAAAAATTTTTACCACAAATATATAAAAATCACACAAAATACTCACATGGCATCCAATCCCTCGAAGCTCCCTAGATGTGAGTTCTTTGTGTCCTGAAAAAACTGCATTAATGTAGAAAGCTTATATTTGATGTAAGTCGCTGAAGATGAAAAATTCCCCTTTTTTGTTTTTGTTTTTTTTTGTTCCTAATAATATACTCAGTGTTAGCTTTTGACGGGCTCCGTTCTTCCATAACAACCATAACAACAATTTGATTGCTCTGAGGGAAATAACGCATTAGATTTTCCTTTTCAAGAGAAAAACATAATCTAAAAAGTCGGACCACTGTATGGGGTATTCAAGCTTGTACCTGTCTCCATTAAACTTTTATGGTACTAATACGACAAAACGAAAAAAAATATTTGCCAAATAATATACAGATGCCTGCCTGTATCCTCCTGTATCTTCATTGAACGTTTATGGTACCACTGAAAAAAAAAGCGAAAAATAAATTTATGCAAATTAATACGCCTATACCTAAATGTCACAGTTACCGTGGTAAAAATGTACGTATTTCACCGGAATACAAAGCCTTATTGGTAACTTTATTTATTAACTTTAATTTATAGAAATTTCTACATTATTGGTGTACATACCAAACTTAAGCCTTCAGCACACAATTTACAGAGCAGTTACTAGCAGTTAATGTTTGCTGTTCTCGCAAACTTTTCATAAATTTTTGCAGCATTGTTATGAAATATTATATAAAACACTACTGCATGGAGATGCAGTTTCACATTACATGTACAATATAAATACAGTAAATCCCCGTTGATTGAATTTGTCATTTGCCCAGCAGGACATCGCCAGAATTCCCGGCCTCTGACTAAAATCCTTAAATTTATTAACGATATAACTTCAGGAAGTACGTGAATCTTTGGAGTACATTAACGGTCGTTGGATATTCTACAGTTGGATTAAGCAGATTATTATATCCTTGCCAGAGTTCGACGAATGAAGGGAAAAATTTGCAGTGCACCCTCGTTTCCTCGCATACACGCATTTAAGCCCGAAATATCTGAAGACTTCCTGGCTAGATGAGACGTGGACCACGCGTGTATTAAGGCTCGAATATTTTATTCTCCATCTTTTCCCAATTTATTTCGACGATCTTCGTGCGGGTTTTTCTTTCTCTTCTTTTCCAGCTGGACTTCTTGATAACTCGTCTTTTAGGGTTCCATATCCAAAGGGTGCCAACGGGACCCTATTACTAAGCCTCTGCTCTCCGTCATGAACCGTATTATATTTGAAAATTTCTATTGCTGCTATAACAACAAATAATGAAAATAAAATAAAGCTAAAAATTAGAGGGGTTCCCATACAAGAAACTTGTTTTTGCGCGTACTAGTGTTAAATCCTGTATGAGGGTACGGAACCCTTCGTGCGCGAGTACGACTCGCACTTGGCTGGTTTTTTTTTTTTTTAGTAATTTGTAAATTTGTATAATTTTCGAAGTTCTAAAAACGCACCGATTTTCAATCTCATTTCTCTCATTCAAAGCTGTCACATCGCTTCTTCACTTTTTCTTTTCTTTTCCCTCTGTGTACGCCTTTTTCTCTGCTTCCTGCTCTTTTTTCACGGCACAGTCAACAATATTTTAATGTACAGATGACACTTTTGTAGTTGGAGGTATATCGGAAGTTAAGTTAGAATTTAAAGGTCGCGTTTACAAGCGACCATAACAGGTGGGATAGACTAGAACTTCAGGGCTATAGAATTTCCAGTAGGAGTATTTGGTTTAGGAAATTGTTGACCAGAAAGTAATACAGCTTCCTCTAATGGGTCTATTTCATCCATATTTTTTTTATTTTACTGTGGTGGCTATTTTTTTTCTTCGTCAGTGTGTAAACTTTCTTCACTTGTTTGTTTTATTTATTTATTCTACTTCTTGCCTTAAATAGGTTTGAATTCGGAGTCTTCTAAGCCTGCCGGATTTATGGCACGTGATTTTTGTTCACACCACGATAATGGGGACTTCCCTTTGCTTAAAAAAACATCACATAATAATATATTTTCTGACCCACAGTCGTGCACAGCATTTTCTCGCCTCTGTCTACAAAAATTTTCATGTCCGAACTTGGGTTGGGTCATTTATATTTATGCCGACGTAGCATAGATTGGCGTATCTACATACAGTAAAGCCATGAAAGAATAATATCTTTCAATTTAACTTTTCGTCACTTCATACAAATAATATTACATGCCTAACCCAAGCATTGTAAAGCAATGACCACAGAGATTGAAAATAAACAGAAATCGGAATGATAAACGAAAGAACATAAAAACAAAATAAATTGATCGACGTTAAAAGGAATTCGCAACGTACGCAAATTTCGCTTTGCAAGCAAAATGTTCAATTATGAAAATATATAAATATATAATATTTGAGGTCATCGCCAAATCAATGACGGAGTGATTCATAAAGAAGTTCAGTGATCAGAATTGTTGACACTGCAACTATGATTTATAAAATTATTTTATTGCAATTCTGAAATACTCCCCCTTTTAGAATTATTAAACATAATGAATTCTATGTAAGAAAATAGTATAAATAAGCAGCAATTGATTATTAAAAATCAGAACTAATTTGATATTCAAAAGGTGTCTTTTATAATTTCTCGCTCAAACATCGGCATACTCTGCCATCCTATTAAATATTGGCATACTCTGATTTAATATAAAAACAGTGGCATACTCTGCCATACCATAGGAATCGGCATAAATTGTAAATTGACCTATCCAGCCACAAAGGTCATCAGGAATATATTGCCTACCCAAAAGAGACGAGGAATTAATATTATCACAGCGGCTCCTTAGCCATACATACCGTAAGTCTGGCGGCTACCTGCCGGTATGAATTAACCTTGTGACTAATAAATTTTAAATAAGAAAATTCATCATTATCAGCATCCAAGAACGTCGAAAAGCAATCATACTACAATACATTAAACTCTGATCATTTACGGTTTTCCAGAGAGCGTCAAGCACCTTATTATACGTATAATAAAATTGGACCGAATTATAAAACATTAGCAACCTTTGCAGAATGCTTTCCCTAGATTTGTATCCATATTATTCAAAATAAAATTTTTCAGGTGTGTTTGAAAATATGTTGCGAATCCATTGACTTCATGGTAATTATAGATTTAAGTTCGTAAATGGATGAAATCGGGAAACTTTCTCATGAAAATTACATTGTAAAAATTTAGACTTTTCACAACTTGTCAGTTGAAAACATTTTCGATATAATGAAAGTTCTTGGAATGTAAAAATTTTAAAATTCCTTTACTTTTAGAAGCATTTTACTTGGGGTATTACTTATTTTGAACAAATTACAACTTTTTGTAGTATTTATATAATGCATATATGTACATACAGATTTTTAGCTAACTATCGCTTAATTGATGAATATTTTCGCAGAGGTCTATTTTTAAAAGGATCTATTATTATTACAATTCTTAAGAATTATATTAATTAAAATTTGTTTTAATTTCAATTGGAGATATAAGGTATTACATTATCACATGTAAGTGAGTATAATTTCAAAGCGATACTTACTTATGTGCAATAATGTAATGAAAAAAATTAAATAATAATAAGAATTTTTTGAGATTAGGTACTTATTAAATATTTACAAATTTATATAAGTAGTAAAAATGAGCATGTATTTTTTTTCAGGCTGAGTATCGCCCGTGTGTTGTGCCGTCAAACTGCTGGGAACTCCTCCGAGAGCTTCTGCAGGGATTTCTTGGACCGAATGTTGCAACTTCTATTCCTCCTTATTTTACCACTCCAAATTTGCTTAACATAGGTCATCCTAATCCTAGTACTAAACAAAGTGACATTTATCAGCCAATCGACACAATCTGCCAGTATTTGGATCACTTCATTAATTATCGCAAACAGACAATGTCTAATATTTCTATGACTTCTGCAATACGCACATAGATTCTAACGTTAACTTATTTAAGTTTCTCACCTACATTCTGTTAAAATTTATAATTTTTTATGTGAATAAATAACTTTACTCAAGATTGGAAAGCTTTTCCAAAATATTTAAACGTAACCTTCGAATTCTATCCTTTTCTTAATTTTTTATGCATGCATAGATATGTATTAGCTTCTAAATTGTGTTAGATTAATATCACCAGAATAAATTAAATTAAATACTAATCATTAAAATGTTTCCACACATTCTAAAAATCACGTCCTGTAGCTCATTGAACGAAGTACGCAGCTAGAAATTTTTGAAGTTAAAGTGATGCAATGAGGCTTTATGATCTTAACATACATAATCGTCGATAATACTGCAAAACTGCAAGACAAGCAATATCATAACCGTGTAAATGCATAGAGTAGCAAGATTCTATTTCGAAGTTAATGGTGTCTTAGCTAAGACACTACAACTTGTTTTATCCATTTTATGTCTAAAATCTAAAAATATGATATTTCTCGTCCTATCCTAGAGTTCAGTAGCAATAATTTTGTCATTATAATAAAAAAACAAGCTTAGTGTCTGCTGAAAATTTTAATTTGATTTTAACTTCCGTGCCACTAGTTTCGTTGTTATGCAGTATCACCGATGGTATGTAGATGCTGAGTCCGACGAATAGATTGAAAGTATAATATTCATTTTTTTTCTGGAAAGAAGGTTTTTTTTTAAAGAGAAAGCAGTATTAAGCTGTCATTAAGGTTTTATTAAGATTTCAGGGACCGAAAATAACCATTATTTTAGATATTTCAGACAAAAAATTCACATAAAAATAATGATATGTTTAAACTAATAGGGCGCTTAACCTGATATGGTCACATATAAGATCAAGGTACATGTAATATGGTCTGTGATATAAAGCCTAATGCTGCTTTGCTGAAGAGTGACAGATGGCGATCGGCTCCTGCTTCAAGTTGGGTCATTGAATAAATAACTAATAACGAAACGGCATATCGGGTGAAAACCTAAACCACGCGGTGAAATGCCTTAGTGTGCTGTGTTTGTATTCGATTCGTCATGGCAGTAGTTACACCGTGAAATTTTGAAGGGGGACATTTTTTATAATCCAAATTGCTATGTAAAATAAACAAATTTTTGGCGCCCCCTTATCTTCAGATAATATTCCTTGGCGTTGCCTATGATAATTTAAGTGACTTGTTAAGCAAAATTTTCAAATAAGTGACCAGCCCTCTTGTCATTTCTCCCCCCGACCATAGGTCATACTGTAATTGAATTGCCTACTCACATACACTGTATTCGCACGAAGCCCCGCTTCCTTATTAGTTATTTATTCAATGAGTTGGGTTGCTTCAGAGGTTAAGTTGCAGAAAAGAGGTTAAAAAGAACGTGTGCTCTAAAAAGTGAGAAGTTATTCCCTAATAACCCAGCAAAAGGTTCAAAATCCTATGTAATCTGATTTTTTTCTCAAAATGTTTTTATGCACGCACATTGTCTGGATAAAAATCTGGCCAGAGAAGAGTCTAGCAGGAACTTATATCACTGGTTACCATGCCCAGGAAATCTCTTTCCTTGGAGGAAATTCCGTAATGCCTTATCCATGCACAATTCATCAAGATTGGCCCGAGAAGCGCCGACAAAGGAAAACAGCTATAACCCCAAAGAACAGTTCCCAATTGGTTCTCGTTGAGATAGTTATCCGAACTTTTGATATAGATAATTGCGACATCAGTTCAGCGGGGCGCTAGGACGAACTAACGATACATTTTATATTTTAATGTATTGGCAGCGACAACCTACAAGTAGATTTGAAGCGACCGTATAAAGAAATGAACCAAAAGCTTCATTTTAAAACGTTTAAAAAGCTCTTCAGAATATTGTTGCTAGCAACTCGGCGTCATTATTTCAGAATTATTTGTAGCGAATAAATTATATGGGTCAACTTGTGGCTATGCTCTTCATGTATTGTTTTTACGTTAGGTTCATTTACTTTATTACTGTATTACAAAGCTATAAAATTAGGCTCTTAAAATATTAATAATTTATTTGTTCATTGATGGTAGAGCAAAATGGATTGCACATGTATTAAGTGTTATTTTGATTTTTGAATGTCCGTCCGTCTGCACGATAACTCAAGAACGCATTTATTTAATTTGCTGAAATTTTGTATGTGGCCTTTTTAATAAAGCTGTAGGTGTAAGTACGAAAATAGGATATATCAGGTAACGTATTTGTAAGGTTGCCCTACAAAATTACGATCACTATACATACATTTGGACACTTGTTGAAAATGGGTTGACGTAAAGTGATGACATTTTATACGCGAATATCTTAAAAGTTGAAGTTTGAAAAATTGACTAACTCCTTCGTGAAGTTGCCATACAATAATTAAAAATTTTTACGTATGCTGGGAAAACGGTGTCCCATCCAACCATTAATCCATGGACAGCTCTTCAGAATGCCAAAACCTATCAAATTGGTTATAACCACTTTTATTGCCTGATGAACCTTTTGGGAAATAAATCAGAAAATCCACTTTAACTTGCCCAGAAGGGTGGTATATGCAAAAATTCAAGGTTTTCACTGTGGTCATGTTTTTAATGTGCTGATTACTTGGGATCGGGTAACTCGATGCTTTTGTGAGATATGTTAAATTATTGGTATTAAATGGGGCTTTCCAAAAAAATAAATAAAAAAAAAATATTGAAGAAAAAACTAAAATTGTTATTAATTTTGTATGTTTGACCCCCTCGGAAAGAGAAATCCCTTAAAAAATATTATTTTTGAAATGCTCTAATATTAATAGATATCATATCAAAAATTTGCGGATGCTCAGCTCTTAATTTAGGAGATACAATTTGTTTATTAGCGTCTCCAAAATTTTTAACCACAGTGAAAACCTTTTGCGATGAATCTAACAATTAATGGGAAAACCCTTTTTATACCCTAGATGAAATCTACGGGGTATACTAAGTTTGTCATTCCGTTTGTAACACCTCGAAATAATGATGGTAGAGCAAAATGGATTGGACACCCACGCATAATATTAAAAGTTATTTTGATTTTTGCATGTCCGTCCGTCCGTCCGTCCGTCTGCCTGTGCGCACGATAACTCGAGAACACGTATACTTAGAGAGCTGAAATTTTGTACACGTACTTTAAAAAAAAGAAGTAAAATTAAGTTCGGAAATGAGACAAATCGGGCAACTCCTTCGTGGGGTTGCCATATAAAAATTTTGTTTTCCGCTATATATTTCGACACTGCCTGAGAACGCGTCGACGTAGAGCACTGAAATTTCGTACATGATGTTTTTACTACATTAGCAAATAAAATGTCAAAAATGGACTAAATCGGGCAACTTCTTCTTGGTGTTGCCATATAAAATTTTTGGTTTTTTACGTATACTTTGAAAGCGATCAGTCCAAGACATTTTTATTGTAGGTACTAAAAACTTCTGCAGAATACGAAATCCTATAAAATTGGTTATAATTATTTTTTCTGTGCGACAAACCTTTCTAGAAATATATGCGAAAAACAACTTCAAAAATCAAACTTGAATAGATCTGTGACCATACGAAATTTAATACTGCTGTTCCCTCTGTCATGACGCTTCATCATTCAGATTGAATGGGAGCAAAATGAATGTAGGTATGTATGAACTGTGAACGAACTATGAATAGAACAAGTGAAAAAGCTAGAATTGGTCTAAGACCAATTCTCATGATACCCTAGATGAATGCACGTATGAAATTTCGTATGGTCACCCATTTGAGCAATTTTGATTTTTTGCATTGGTTTCTCGCATATATTTTGCCATTGCTATGAAAACACAACGTACCAAATTTCAGCTTTCTATATCGATGTGTTCTCAGGTAGTGTCCAAATATATCGTGGAAAACGAAATTTTTGTATGGCAACCCCACGAAGGAGTTGCCCGATTTGTCTCATTTTCGAATTTAATTTTACTTTTTTTTTTAAAGTCCGTGTACAAAATTTCAGCTCTCTAAGTATGCGCGTTCTCGAGTTATCGTGCGCACAGGCAGACGGACGGACGGACGGAAGGACATGCAAAAATCAAATAAACTTTTAATATTATGCGTGGGTGTCCAATTCATTTTGCTCTACCATCATTATTTCGAGGTGTTACAAACGGAATGACAAACTTAGTATACCCCTATAGATTTCATCTAGGGTATAAAAATGTTGAGAGAATCTTTAAGATCGGCGGCAGACAAACTTCAAGTTCTGATTCTCTCAGTTCATACTTTCGCAACATTTACGGCTGGATAGAAAATTCATATATAAAAGCTCGCAGCTAAAACTTTAAATGGTATGGCCGGGCTTGGGATGGGAGATTTCATATCTACTTGTACGTTGTCGCTGGTATTGGCAAGCAAATTATTCCATCTGAAGATCACCGTCGTAAATATACTTACAGGAAGTTTGTGTATATAAATACATATGATATTGACTACTGAGTAGATGTGTTTTTCTAAGCTTATGAATTTTTTTTGCTAAAGTCCGCGTATTATTTTTCCAATTTATTCGATAAGTCTTTGTGAAGTTAGGCTTTATTTTTTGTAGTGCTCGGTCAAGTGTTTATTTGCTAAATAAAAGTTTTCACGGCTTTTTCTTATCATTTTACTTCATTTCATCATGGGCAAAGACGCCAACACAAATGCACAATCTACTCTAGCTGTGACGAGAGCTACTAGAGCACAACAGAGCGGAAGAGATGGAACTGCCCCTTCGACTGGTCGTTCAAACTCAATAAGCTCTTTCGACAGGAGAAAAAATTGTTGAAGAGCTTAACTCAGGTAATATCTGATAAATTTGAGGAGTTCGAAGAATGATCTTGAAAATCGACGAGGCTGTTACTTCATCGCAGATCCAGATCACAAAATTGCATTCTGAACTGGAACAGCTTAAATATGAGTTGGCTGAGATTCGTAGTGAATCCGATGATGGTCAACGTTTGAGTAGGCTGTCTGACGCTGTCATTACTGGTATACCGTACTCTTCGAGCGAGATCCCTCAGCAGTTGCTGTTGACCATATCAGATAAAATTGGTCATATTTTATCACCTTACTCTACTGCTTTTCGCCCGAGATACGCTTCAACCTCAGTCCGATCTAATGAAAACCGGATGAACAATACGCCTCTAATAGTTGAATTCTCCTTAGTTGCAGAGCAGAACCAGTTCCTCTCCAAATTTAAATAAATATGGCTTGCTGAAACTTTGTAAAATATCCCCTAGCTTTGTGTCGCCAACAAAGGTCAATGAATTTGAAAGCTTCACCAATAGCAAGAGCAAATTATTACGTTCTGCTCTTTAGTTGCGAGGGGAAAATCAACTCTGCGCTGCCTTTACTAGACATGGAGAGGTCTATGTGCGGATAAGAGTCGACGATCCAACAGTTAAGATCATGTCACAAGATCATTTGGAATGGATATGAATCATGCAGAAGCGAATGCGAAGATTTTGTTGTTGTTGTTGCTTTCTTTTGTTTCTTTTGAGAAAATTGTGATCTCGTGTATTGGTATTATATTTTGCTTTTCTTGCTATGTTTACTTTTTGTACTTGGTCATTTGTAACTTGTTCTCTTTAATTAATTATGTTTTGTTATGGAACTATGTAGAGTGATTGGCTTGGACGTGAAGTCCAGACTGCCAGCGTGAGTTGACAGATCACTCGGTGGACAGCGTTGACTGCAGGGCGGCACGCAAGCTCGCCTCGGCTATTGGCGGAGAGTGTGGGGAGGTTCCACGAAAAAAACTTGCCGCTGCCGCCCATATACAAAAAAAATCTCGTGCCTTTAACCAAAAACGCCGGCACACATTCAGTCCTGAAGGGACCTTTACGTCACTTACCTACATCCTTATTGAAGGCGCAGATGGTCTGCCTTCCTGCATGCCCCAACCACCCAACTGACTCTGAGGGCAGATATTTACAGAGTCCCTTGTAGATCTGGAAAGAGAGAGAAGTAGTGAAACTAAGCGACCTTCACGCCGAGAGGGCTCCGGGAGAGTGAAAGGAAAGAAATAAAAGTACATAGCAGCTCATCATTACGTTATAACAAATATAATTCAAATATGTACATTGGTTCCTTAACTTGGCAATTCCCTTCCAGAAAATCTACCTACTGTTCCTCCTTAACCACATGGCATTCTTACTCCTGCAATTTTTTCAAAAAAATTAAGTTAAAACTCATCGTTGGTGGGAATATGTTAATATCAATATCTACTTAGGACACATATCTTAAAGTGTGCCAATATGAAATTTAGTTCAGAGTCAAACTCTCCAAACTCTGCTTAAATACGCGTTACATAACCATAAGGCTGAATTGAAATGTGGAAAACAAACCCAGAATCATCGTTTCCAATCACTGATTGTAAACGAACATATAGCGTGCATAAAGGGCACCATGAATTGCAACTTTTTTAAATTTACTTACGCGTCATCCTGTCCCCTAAGGAGCTCCCTGGAGGATTTTATGTGACCTGTATAAAAAGATTAAAGTTTATTTGTTAGGAGGTTATATATTACTGCCGAATATCGTATTGCTTTGTAACCATAACTATTGCACAAAGAACTGTCTGTCTTGTTTTTCCACCCTTCCTTTTCATAAAAACTTTAATAGTTTTGACAACTTAAGCAAAATATGAGACGTGAGCTGAGTGACAGTTAGAAATAATTTTTTTTTGCGTTAAAAATCTTTTGAAATAACCTATTGCACCCAACATCAAATATATTGATTAAATTTAGTAATATTATACTACTCTACGGTTTGTTTTGCTTCCGTATATAAATTTCCATTAATGCAAAAGAAAAGAAAATTTACTTAGTTTTAATAATAAGAAAATACATAATATTCCTCTAGAACGTAAAATACTGATCATTAAGTGTGACTGAATGATATGGAATTCATCTCTCTTTCTGCACAATACATTAAGACAAAAGAAAATGCATTTACCATAATAAAAGAAAATCTCACTGCATTGAACTCTGATTATAAGGTAGTCGAAGCGCCGATTGATTATCTTCATCAACATAAGTATTAAATTTAAAATAAATTTAATGATTTGTTAAAAACTTCAAACTCTTCCTTATTTGTAGGTGGGTAGATAAATAATATATATGTTGAGATCTCCGTGAGAGATTCCAATGTTATCATCTTACGTATATTGGGGTGAGTTGAGCAGGTCACAAAAACAGTAATAACAACACTTCAGTTAACTTTTATTTTGTTACTTTTATTATCTTGTTATTACTTTATATACATATAAACAAATTACACTTTTACTATATATCTGTAAGTCTAATAATCCGCCGCGTAATTTGATCTCTTCTTTCCATTTCTATCCAAAGAACTGAACTCTTCGAGCATTTTCAGCCACCATGTCACCGCGCATTCTTTGTTTTTCTTTATTTTTTATTTGATAAACCAGGTCACTGCTGTGATTAGCCGGTAGTCAACTGCATATTTCGCAGTGACGCGTTTTCACAACAAACCCAATAATTCTGAGTTTGTTATGAAATGCGATACACTGCAAGTTTTAACAGTGCCACCGTTTAAGCAAGACCTGATTGCATTTATTGTGTAAGGTCTTGCTTTTCGCCACACAACAATGACCTAGTCAAGAAGCGATGTCAACCAATTCTTGTTTCACATAGATTAATTGATTATTTATATTCAGAACAAGAATTGTTTGATCTCTATTCACAACATTCCTACCCCTTTCTGAAGTCGGAATCGAGGAGTTAGCGAGAAGACGTGGAAGTATGAAGCCGCTATTACTGAAGGTAGTTGTTTGTTTACATAATTGAAAATTTGTTTTCTTTTTGTTTTTGTTTGTTTTTTTTTTACAATTTTTCAGAAACGAACGAAAGGCTTAAAGCTAAGTACATAAGTTTGATAAAAGGGATTACTTTAGTTGGAACCCTATGTATGTATATACTTCAAATTAAAGAAATTAAAGACTAAGTAATGTTATTACGTAACACAATTAAAATCCTAATAATATTTTCATAATAAGATATTTTTTTTTTCACATTTTCCCTTTAAGAACAAAATTTGAACATGCATATTTCCTGTTGCTAAGAAAAACAGTATAGCTCTAAGATAATATGTATATATATATATATGTTATTAATATTATTTTTTTATTTTTTTTTATCTGCAAAAAATAAACAGACAGATATAGGTAGAAATTTTTTCATTATTTGTATTTTTTATTCTTTTTCTTTTTAACATACTATATAAATAAAATAAACATAAACATACTATATAATTATATTAACTAAAATGTATAATTAATTATTTTTTACTTTTTTCTTTTTTTTTATTCAGAGGACAGAAAACGTTTTGTTTTGTTTCGTTTTTCTTTTTTGCCGTAATATCGTGGTGACTAATACAGTATATATACATATATAAGAAAATATAAAAAAATATACCTTTCTACCTTTTTTTGTTGTTTCAGTTTTATGTCATATATGTACACACTTCAATTATCTATTTCTAGTTTTTGTAGCAAGCGCGAGAAGTAATGTATCTAGAAAAACGTGTTATTTGCTAAAGTTTATACATATATACATATATACACACCTCGATTTGCGTCGTTTTCGAAGTTGCGTCGTTCTCGAATTTTCGTGATTTCAGAGTTGCGTCGTTAAAATTTTTATTTGCGTAGTAAAATTTTTTATTTGCGTTGCTTAAATTTTATATAAAGGGGATTTCCCATTTAATTCTGTAGTTCAATCTTTATGTATACAAGCTTATAATTCACAGTAAGTTTTTTCATAATTTGCAATATTACATAAAATTACATAGTCTTCTATCTCAAGAGTAAATTAAAAGTGTTGATTAAATAAATTAAAAGTGTTGGTTTTGGTTATATAAATTAAAAGTGTTGTTTAAAATAAATTAGAGGCCATAAAAAATGAGTCAAAAACGCAAACAAATTAGTTTGGAACTGAAATTAGAAGTGTTAAGACGTTTTAAATCTGGGGAAAAGGCTGTTGAAATTTCCAGAAATCTTAGTTTAGCTCCTACAATAGTGAGAACAATTTGTAATAGAGATGCTGAGCAAATACGAGAGTTTGCTAAAGCCACTACATCATTGCATTCAAAACAAACCAGTACCAAAGTAAGAAGTTCCAATATGGTAAAAATGGAGTCCCTCCTTAGTATTTGGATAGAGAACCAAAATCAGCGCCGGATGCCACTGAGCAAAATGGTGATTCAAAACAAAGCGTTAAGTATTTTTAAAGATATTCAAAAGGATTCCCCATCATCTAGCGGAAAAAAATCAGAAAAATTCGAAGCCAGTCAAGGTTGGTTCGAGCGTTTCAAAAGTAGAGCAAAACTGCATAATGTTGCTTTGAAAGGAGAATCTGCCAGTGCAGATATTGCAGCTGCAAATAAATTTAAAATAGAAATAAAAGCGATTGTTGAAGAAGGTGGTTATTCTTCGAAGCAAGTACTAAACGTCGACGAAACTGGCCTTTATTGGAAACGGCTACCAGGGAGAACGTTCATTTCCAAAGCCGAAAAATCTTGCCCTGGATATAAAGTAAGTAAAGATCGGCCTACACTTCTTCTAGGAGGAAATGCAGAAGGTAACTTCAAATTTAAGCCTTTTCTGATTCACCACTCTGAAAATCCAAGGGCTTTTAAACATGTGGATAAAAGTGCTCTTCCGCTTTATTGGCGTTCGAATAAAAAAGCGTGGATGACTGCAGCTCTATTTAAAGATTGCGCAGAAAATTGCGCTGTTCCTGAGTTGAAAACTTATTGTCGTACTCAAAATATTGATTTTAAAATGTTGATATTGGTAGACAATGCTCCATCGCACCCAATTTATCTAGACGATATTTCAGAAAATGTGAAATTTGTTTTTATGCCACCAAACACGACATCCATCATACAACCGATGGATCAAGGTGTCATATCAAATTTTAAATGTTATTATCTACGACGAACGTTTAGCCAGATTATTGCATCAACTGATGGGGATGATATGCCCCCCATGAAACAGTTTTGGAAAAATTATAATATCTTGATGGCTATCGAAAATATAAACCATTCATGGATGGAAGTAAAAAAACATGCATGAACGGAGTTTGGCGTCCACTATGGCCAGAAACCGTATCTAAAGATTTAGAAGTTGATATTGTACCAACCGTTCGTAGAGAACTTGCTGAATTAGCTAGAGAAGCAAACTTTGAAGGCATGGAGGAAGATGATATAAATGAGATATTGATATCACACGATGAAGAGCTTAATAATGAAGATTTGATTTCTATAAATGTTGAACGCTCTTTGGTGGACGATATTGATATACCTGATGTGATTCCAGAAGAAAAACAGTTAACGGCTGATTGTATTTCGAAAGCGATGCAACTTATTTCAAAGGCAATGGACATTTTTGTAGATAATGACCCTGACGAAAATCGAAGTTTAAAAGTGACAAGATCTATAGATAACGCTATCAATTGCTACAAAGAAATTTATCAGGAAAAAAAAACGGCAAAAGTGCAACAAACTTTGGACAACTTTTTAAATAAGTCAGTACGAGAACCAAATCAGTCTACAGAAATAGTAATCGATTTAGAATCGTCAAGTTCATCGAATTAGAATTAAAAAAATAATAACTTATAAATTATCATTGCTGTGCAATGTAAAGGATTTTTTACTTTTTTTTTTATTTAATGAATTTTTCTATTATTTTAATGAATTAATATTTAATGAATTTATGTATTCATTATATTTTATTTATGTTGGTTTATGTATTATGTACATATGACTGAAATAAAAATAGTTTTTGATGCGAGGAAATGTTTTATTTTAGTACTAATTAACAAAATATTTATGTATAGGAAAATTAATTTCGATTTGCGTCGTTTCGATTTGCGTCGTCTTTTTTGGGTCCCAATTAACGACGCAGATCGAGGTTTTAGTGTATATATATATATACTCATCACATGTAGTTATCTTTTTTGGATCCAGTTATTAAACCTCATATACAATTGGCTTTATTTGGTTTGTATTCACAGAACATTTGAAGATTAACTGGTTCACTTTTGAAATATCAACGTTAGCCATGTTAGCGTCTTGTGGCATTGTCTCCGGTTGTTCCCGTAATTCTTCATCGTCTTTTCCTAATTCTAATAGGGATTTAGTTCGTCTCTGATACACTAGACCTGATCTTAATGGCATAGGAATTTCGTTATGACTTTGAGAGATTCCACCGGCACCTTCTTCTGTCGGTATTGTGTCTGTATCATCTGAACTGTAGTTTGGACTGACGTTGTCAAAAGAGAAGAAGTTTATCTTTTTCCAATATCGCTTTTGAGCTGAACTTAAGACAAAAAACGGGAATTCTCGTTTCGGCTTGACATCAAGGGGAGTCGAACTAGCTTCTGGTTCTTTTGATGTATTGTTTAACATCTCACATTGAGATATAGGTTTACCATTGAAAATTAGCTTATTTAAGTCATTTTTTACTATTATTCTTCACTGGTGATTATCAGACAATCCTGCAACTCTACTTGCTTTAATTTACACGTTTCTCGTGATAACAGTAAGTTACTACTTTTAATAATGGAGAAAAAAAATGTCAACTGGAGGTTGTATGTTTTATTGGGAGTGGGGTTAATTAATATTGAAATGTGTACCAGTGACGCGTTTTTGATCTTTTGAAAGATCTATACGACCACAAACACAATTCTGCGAAAATTTTAAAATATTAAGAATAAATACCAGAAGATAGTTATCACTTCATTGTCTAATTAGAATTTGTACAGCTTTAAGAGTATCTATAACTCACATCTGCTTTAAATAATAAATAAATAAATTGAAATTGAACTCGAAATCACAAACTATATGATAACTGGACTAGCATAACAACCTCACAACAGTTAATATAACGGAAGTATATATATATATTTTTACGACTGTGCGTCATTGACAAGGCAAAAGAAAAAAAAATGTTGTTCTACAGGGTGTTCCGTAAATGTCTTTAATCCTTTAAGGGGATGAAAGTAGAGGTCATTTGGGTCAAAAAAGTCTAGATACTTTTATATCGAACTCCACTTGGTTTTCGAGTAAATCGATAATATCGATTTTCGAGATTTTGCACACCTCTTCAGAGTAATTTCGTTATAAGTTCTATTGTAATTAATGGATTGTGACGTTCAAACCTTTATTTAAAAGAACACATATTGGCCTTTCTAAGAATGCATAATAAGTTATAATTGTGCCTTCAATTATTTTAAACAAAAACAGTTTTCTCTAGAATTTTTTATTTCACCAAAATTTTTGTCGCGCTTCAGTGTACATTTATTCGAAATATCACCATTGCATGAACTTGGCAAAACTATGAAAAAATTTGCGCATTATGTTCCCTTTCCAAAATGACCTCCCTAAGTGCTGTCAACAATAACAATCAAAAGTTATAAGCAAACATTTGGAAGATGTGCCCATCGAGGTAATCTTCAGTTTTTTCGTAGGATTCTATCTTCTCCTACAGATTTTAACCTACGACAACCATTTATATGTCATTGTACGGGAATCTGAACTGGCTATTAGATAGGGCTCTTATCGATTTCGAATTTCAAAAATGGAGGGGGTAATTTCGAAAAAACACTTTTTTACCAAACTTGATATTTACGTAGATTTCGTTATTCCGCATCATCATTTTTGCAGGAGGGGCAAGCTCTGGGAGGGGCGGGAGTTTAAAGTTTCAACTTTAAGCGGCTATATTTTCTCAACCAAGCATTGTTCTAGCAAGTAAGTCCTAAATTCATAAATGGAAAAGACATTTTCGGTGGTTTTTATTCAAATATAGCCGCTTAAAGTTGAAACTTTGAACCCCCGCCCCTCCCAGAGCTTGCCCCTTCCGCAAAAATGAAGATGCAGAATAACAAAATCTACGTAAATATCAAGTTTGGTAAAAAGGGTTTCTTCGAAATTACTCCCTCGATTTTCGAAACTCGAATTCGAAAAGTACCCTATCTAATAGCCAGTTCAGATTCCCGTACAATGACATATAAATGGTTGTCGTAGGTTAAAATCTGTAGGAGGAGATAGAATCCTACGAAAAAACTGAAGATTACCTCGATGGGCACATCTTCCAAATGTTTGCTTATAACTTTTGATTGTTATTGTTGACAGTACTAGGGAGGTCATTTTGGAAAGGGAACATAATGCGCAAATTTTTTCATAGTTTTGCCAAGTTCATGCAATGGCGATATTTCGAATAAATGTACACTGAAGCGCGACAAAAATTTTGGTGTAATAAAAACTTCTAGAGAAAACTGTTTTTGTTTAAAATAATTGAAGGCACAATTATAACTAATTATGCATTCTTAGAAAGGCCAATATGTGTTCTTTTAAATAAAGGTTTGAACGTCACAATCCATTAATTACAATAGAACTTATAACGAAATTACTCTGAAGAGGTATGCAAAATCTCGAAAATCGATATTATCGATTTACTCGAAAACCAAGCGGAGTTCGATATAATAGTATCTAGACTTTTTTGACCCAAATGATCTCTACTTTCATCCCCTTAAAGAATTAAAGACATTTACCGAACACCCTGTATATATGTACATATATGCGAGATAACACAAAATAAACACTGTAATTTAACACCTTTTTTGTTCAATGCTTTACACTTATCAAATATAAAAGCAAACCAAAGCACACGAAGAAAAAAAAATTTCTGTAATGCGACTACAAAAGTAAATTTCTCTAAATTTTCTGCCCATTTCTTTTTATAGTTAACATTTTTTTACGTTTTTTCCTTTTTTTTGTATGAAAATGTATATAAATATATAATTGCTACAATGCAATATTTTAGTAAATAAAAATTTAAAAGATTAAATATTATTCTTATTTCTGGGTTCTATAATCTTATAATAACATTTTTCTTTTTCAAACCTCCTGCTTGAATCCAATTTCATATAAGACCGCATCGAGTATCCACTTACTTTTTTTTTCTTGATGTTTTCCTCTGTTAAAACTCTTTCTGCATACGCTTTACTCCAGTAAGATGTACGGGAAGAATAAAATTTGGAACTTGAATTAATTGTTGTTTTTTCTGCTCTCTATAGTCTCCACTGGATCCCTCGTTGAAGATCAGTCTCTAGGCAGATTGAATAGCACCCCAAAGTCAGACTCAACTCCGGGTTTAAGGATTAGGGTTTCTTGTCCACACTATTCAATCCTACCGGCTGCGCCAAATAATGTTGAGATCTCCGTGAGAGATTCCAATGTTATCATCTTACGTATATTGGGGTGAGTTGAGCAGGTCACAAAAACAGTAATAACAACACTTCACTTAACTTTTATTTTGTTACTTTTATTATCTTGTTAGTATTTTATATACATATTTCAATTCAATTTCAATTTCAATTTATTTAATCAGGTGTACACAAGAGTATTTCTACTTCTTATAACTAGTACACAAAAATAGTGGTAGCCAACATATAAAATAAAATATAAAATAAGACAAATTAATTAATAACTAAAAGTAATCCTATGAAACAAGGAAAATAATAAAGAATGAAAAGAAAATTACGAAAAAATATAAAAATAAAAGTAAAAGATTAAAAAATTTTTTTTAAGAATTTTTAAGAACGAAACAACGATAAAAAAGACTAATGAAATTGCTTGTGAATTTTGAGCCAAAATTGTAAATATGTTAAGTTGATTTACTGATTTACCCATGAAGATCCTGCCCCGCTACTACCGAACTACCGAACCAATCTCGGACATACTTCAGTTTAAAAATTCCAATTTTAATAATCTCCTTCAATTTAACATGCGCTGAAGATTTGATGGCAGACGATTCCACAAACGCGAAGCTTGAACGAAGTAAGAGTCACTTTGAACAGAATAATGGAAGTAGGTTAAAATGCCGTTCAGAATTTAAGAATCGCAGTTGATTGCTAAGATACTCTGGCTTGCCTGTATAGATGATTTTATGGGGAGAGAATAATAGCCTTCTCTGATGGTGCTCATTGAGAGAACAACCCAGCAAGTTGTTACTAAGAAACGAGGTGTGATCAAACCGTCTAAGTCCATACACAAATCTTACACAGTCATTAAAAGCTATATTCAACCTTCTTAAGCAAATGGAATCCAAGTGTGGAAAAACTAAGCTACCATTCGTAAAATAAAGTAGAAGAAGTGATCTTACCAGCAATAATCTGGTGCCAATTGGCAGAATACTGGCCGATAACTACAGCCGCCGAAGGTCACCATAGATTTTACCTATCATATTGCCGATATGGTCCAAGCATTTCATATTTGTACCAAATAATACACCAAGATTTTTGACACATCTAGAAAAAGGCATAGTAAAATCATTTAAAGTGACAGGTGGGAGATCAGAGAGCATAATATCATTCCGATAAAAGGCAATACACTTTGACTTGAGTAGATTCAGTTTTAATTTATTATTAGTAGCCCAACCAGAAACATTTTCCAGGTCGGAATTCATGCGATCTAAGCAATCTTCTAAGAGGCCGATAGGTCTGCTAATTTGAAGCTGCACGTCATCAGCATATAAATGAACATTGCAATTGTCAATAGAATTCGGCAAATCATTTATAAACATATTGAACAATAACGGACCCAGTATAAACCCTTGTGGTACACCGCAACTTAGAGAACAAGCACTTGATACAAGATCACCAACTTTCACACGTTGAGATCTTCCTGATAGAAAACTACCGATGAGGGCGACGGACGGATTTGGGAAATTAAAGTTAAGCATTAGTTTAGACAGTAATTTTGGATGATTAACTGAGTCAAAAGCTTTAGAGAAGTCGAGTAAAGTTAAGACACATAGGTGATTCATGTCAAGTGATTTTCTTATGTTAGACGTGACTTCAATCAGTGCCGTTTCGCAACTATGCAAACGACGAAAACCCGATTGGTAAGGACTGAGGAGGTTACGACAATCCAAATATTCAATTATTTGAAGATACAATAGCTTCTCAAGTACTTTGGCCAAGAAACAGAGAATACTTATAGGGCGGTAATCAGCTGGTTCCTTTGCTTTTTTAATCTTAGTAACCAGTAAAACTATTGCAGTTTTCCATATAGAGGGGAACTGAGAGGTGGTTAGACACGTGTTAAAAATCCGTAGCAATGGCTCGATAATCCATGGGAGAAGAATTTTCACAAATCTGTGGGAGATTCCGTCAGGTCCTGTGGCATTGGATCTAATAGCCAAAATAGCATTTATAGCTTCATATTCATCCACACATCTAAAACTAAAATCATCGTCATTATCATTACCCGAATCCAAAGTACGTCGATGGCTTGAAGATGCGTTTTGTGTGGAAGAAGTTTGCAAAGAAGAGAAATGATGGTTGAATAATTCAGGATCAATATCGCTGACGGAAATATCTTTGCCGTATACACCTGCCTTATGTAGGTTAGTCCAAAGATTTCTGGTACACAGATTTGGTGAAAATTTTGCTCCGTAGTACTGCTTGTTGGTTGCACGAATCTTAGTATTGGCCTTATTTTGCATAACCTTATAGTATAATCGATTTTCAATGGCTCTTAAACGTCGAAATCTGCGAAACAAAAAATCTCGTTCTGCAATAAGGGATCTAATTTCATCTGTGAACCATGGGCAACCAGCATCCATCCTGATACTACGTACATGTACAGGAACAAAGCGATCATGGAGATAATTTATTATTTCATAAAAAATTTGAATCGGATCGTTGACAGAGACGAGAGCGTTAATACGAGCCCAGGGCAATGATTGGCATTCTTCATCAAGTGCTGCCATATTTATATTCTTATAATTACGAAAGCTAACCATTTTGTACAGAGGACAATTTCTTATATTAAAGTTGTAAGTAAGGAATAGAAAGTCGTGATCAAATATGGAAGGAGAAGTAATTTGGTTATGGTACAAGACTGCACTCGTATCTGTAGTTAAAAACACATCCAGAAGCGAAGGGTTACTGGAGTTGAAATATGTTGGTAGATTATTAATAACATTCAGGTGCAGAGATTGTAATAAAAATAGAAAAGATTGAGCCAAACTGTTGGAAAGTAAAATATTTACATTAAAATCTCCTCCAATAACAATGTTAGAGTACCTGTGGGCTAAAAATCACTCAAGGTTTCTTCAAACTCAGGTATATTAGCGGGTGTAAAGCAATTTGACGGGCAGTAGACTGAAGCCAATAAACATTTTTGTAAGCCATATTCAATCTCAACACATAGGAATTTTAAGGGATCTGCAACAGAACTTCTTATCAAACGAACCTTAATACCTTCGCTTATATATATAGTCACACCGCCCCCCATTCTGCCAGACCTATCATTCTTGAAAATCCTAAAGCCAGGTAAAGCAACTGTTGAGGCACGAAATTGAAACCCGAAATATTAGTGTAAAATGCATATGGTTGCATTTTGGTGCGTTCATGCACAACTTATACAAATATAAAGTGCATGTAGTTGCATTTCTTAGAAATCTGGGCATTGATGCTCAAACATAAAACACAGAACAAAGAAACGTTGGCGTCGGCCCAATAGTTTTCAATAATCCTGTCGTAAAATGCAGTCGAGCATTACAGCCGAAATATCGTTTTGCGGCTCAACCAGCACTTTGCAACCTTGTCGGCTGAACCTAGCCACCCTTAATTGCACTACCAACAGCATCTCGGCAATAGTGTCATAAATGCTTCCAATTAACTGATCAATGTGAGCTCGCTGCCTCATTTCTATAACACAAAAATTTCAACCTTTGTTCTTTCTCTCAAGGAAAACCCCAGGAAGAACAGGTCGAGTATTTAGTTTCTCTCTACCTCCAGGTACCAGCAAGAAGGAAGAATAATTCGGACCGAAAAAAGGATTTTCAGTTTTTGTTTGGTCGTGATCGCAAGATTTACCCAGGTCGAATATAATTGTCAAATGAAAGTGTGTACAATTAAAGATTATTGAATATCAAAGTGCTTTTCTGTTGTTTTTTTTGTTATAATATTCACTGAAAACGCTTAGTGATTCAACAAGGTCCTTCGAGCCGGATATCAAACGGGCAGATATTTAAACAGTGAAAATAAATTAGCAAGTGAACATTGGATAGATTGAAATCAAAAAACGGATATCAGTGAAAAATTGTGAGTGAATTGTGTGAATTGTACTAAACAAATTTGTGAAATCTTTGTGAAAAAAAAGGAAGTGTGCAAAGTACAAGTGCAAGCATCATGGCAGAAACAAATGCAGCACAACATTCTAGGAAAGTGGCTTTCACTCAACTCGCCAGATTAGCTGAAGCAATCGAAACCAACGGGGATAAATGGACTGAAATTCAGATAAGTATAAAACTGTCTTTATTAGAAAATTATTTTGCAAAATTTGATAACGATCAAACCTGCATCGAGCAATTGGGTGACATCAGTGAAGTAGAGCATAGGAACAAATTTGAAGACATTTACTCCTCGTTAAAAGAAAAGCTTCTCACTTTGAAAGCAAGCTATTCGCGTCCGGATCTTGACAACTGCGCGTCTTCCAGTCAAAGTAATGGTACAACTAAACTCAGGTCGGTTTTACCTACAATACAATTGCCAAAATTCGAAGGCTGCTATTCGAAATGGTGCGATTTTATCAACATGTTTAAAACGGTGGTGGATGATGACTCTCAGCTATCAGGTGTTGAAACATTTCAAATACTTCGATCTTGTTTGGCTGGCACAGCATCGAGTGTCATTCGATCATTAGAATGCACCAACGAAAATTATCAAAAAGCACTTGAATTATTGAACAAGAGATATAGCAACACTCGACTAATATTTGGTGCCCACATAAACGAAATATTAAACGCCCCTCCTGTGAATAAGGGTTCTGTTCACCAACTGCGAAATTTAGTAGATATTATCAGTGGAGAAATGAGAGCACTTCAGTCTTTAGGTTCCAAGGAACAAATTGCTGAGGTGGTTCTAATCAATATAATGGCGTCAAAGTTAGATTCCGGAACCAGAGCAAGGTGGGAAGAGTCAGCAAACTTAAATGAAATACCAAAGTGGGACAAATTCATAGAGTTCCTTCAAAAAAGGTGCCAAACGATGGAACATGTACATGGAACACAATTCATCCATGACAATTCAAGCTCCACAATCACTAGAAAGCGCGACAATACAGGGAGGTTACTTACGTGTATTTCCACTCAATCACCAAACAAACGCTGCTGCTTTTGCCAAAGGAGCGACCATCTCTTGTCCAAATGCTCTCAATATCTAAACTTGACTTCGAAGGAAAGATACAAGCTGATTAAGCGACTCAAACTGTGCATTAACTGTTTAAGAACAGGCCACAGCTTAAAAGATTGTAAATCTTCATCTTGTTTGAAATGCTCCCAACGTCATCACACCACTCTTCACTTCAATTCTCCATATCGCTCAGAAGCAGCACCTATAAATATTCAAACTGATACCGAAATTAGCACAGGGAACCCTTTCAATCCAAAGTGCCCTTCAAACTGTTTGTCGGCAACCAATCGAGAAAGTGCAGTCAATGGGAAGGATATAATAATCGCGACAGCAGTTGTGAATGTAAGCTCTTCTACAGAAGTCAAGACGTCATGCAGGATTCTTCTTGATTCGGCATCCCAATCACATTTCATTACAGAGCGGCTTGCACAACAAATGAATCTGAAAAAGTTTAGATGCAACTCTTCAATTTCGGGCATTGGTTCAATTGAAACTAACGTCAACAAAAAGGTTCAGATCATTATCGAATCACGTGACACCGCGTTCAAAATAATGACAGAGGCCTTGGTGCTTCAAAATATTACTGCAAATCAGCCTTCTGACTTCATCGAGATAAAAGACTTTCTGATTCCTGATAATATCAATCTCGCGGATCCAAACTTCAATCAACCTGGTCGTATCAATTTGTTATTAGGAGCAGAGTTCTTCATGCCATCGATGTGCGTTGGTCAAATAAACTTGGGAGCTCAAAGACCGGTATTGCAAAAAACTCTGTTTGGTTGGGTAGTTTCGGGTGCGACTCATTTTCAAGACCGTCAGAACAATACATCGACCTGTTTAGCCGTAAACAAACAAGAAGATGATCTCCTGATTGAGAGGTTGTTGAGAAAATTCTGGGAAATTGAAGATGTGCAGAATTATACCAAACCGTTGACTTTGGAAGAAAGGAGATGTGAAGAGTATTTCAGAAACACAACTTGTAGGAACGCAGAGGGAAGATTCATAGTTAGGCTTCCATTCAAGGAGAACCCTGAAACTTTAGGTCAGTCATTGGACATGGCAAAACTGCGATTTTCTTATTTACAAAGGAAGTTTGATAGAAATCCAGAATTCAAAAACTCTTATCAGCATTTTATGAAGGAGTACGAAGAGCTAAATCACATGGAACCCTGCGAACAAACCACATCAAAATCCAAGATGTACTACATGCCTCACCATGGGATCGAAGAGGCATCAGGTGCATCAAAAAAGTTAAGGGTAGTGTTCGATGCGTCTTGCAAGACAACATCTGGAAAATCCTTGAACGATATTCTTATGGTAGGACCAGTAGTGCAAGAAGATTTGTTTTCCATACTTTGTCGTTTTCGTAAACATCAATACGTTCTTACTGCAGACATTATCAAAATGTACCGTCAGATTTTAATTCATACTGATGATACAAGCGTCCAATCGATACTGTGGCAAAACCAGACCTCAGGTTCAATAACATCATATCGGCTAAATACCGTTACATATGGTATCGCTTCAGCACCATATTTAGCAACGCGATGTATTAAAGAGCTAAGTTCACTTCATAAAGATGAATTCCCAATTGCGTCAAAGATTTTGGAGCGTGACATGTACGTAGATGATGTTTTGACGCGTGCCAATTCAACAGAACAACTAAATGAAATTCGCATTCAACTGAGCAAATCACTGCTAAAGGCTGGCATGAGTATCCATAAGTGGTGCACCAATGCAAATGAGATTCTGATGAAGATTGACAACACCAGTCATCAACAACTCACAGTAATTAAAGTAAATTACTAAAACTTTAGGCATAAGATGGCAGCCGAACACTGATCTGTTCCTTTATCATGTAGAAAAAGACAAGAGTATCCGAAAGGTAACAAAACGTGCGGTCCTCTCCGTAATCGCATCGTTATTTGATCCTTTAGGACTAATCAATCCAATCATTGTATCTGCTAAGATATTCATGCAAGAGCTTTGGAAACTAAAAT
This sequence comes from Dioctria linearis, assembly GCA_963930735.1. Lineage (NCBI taxonomy): Eukaryota > Metazoa > Arthropoda > Insecta > Diptera > Asilidae > Dioctria > Dioctria linearis. The sequence continues at coordinate 72,494,354 of OZ005744.1, read as the reverse complement.
TAGATTGGGATGAATTACCATTGGATCTACACTCTAAGTGGACGAAATTCCTAGACAATCTCGATGACATCGACAAAATTAAAATCAACCGTTTTGTAATGAGCGATTCTTGTTCAGACATACAACTTCACGGGTTCTCAGATGCCAGCCAATCAGCATACGGTGCGTGCGTATTTTTACGTGTAATAAACACATCAGGTCAGATCAACGTAAACCTATTGTGCGCAAAATTCCGAGTGGCACCAGTGAAAACCCAAACTCTTCCTCGCTTAGAATTATGTGGTGCAGTTCTATTAATTGAACTGATCGATAAAGTCGTCATCTCATTGGATATCGAATTTTCTGCTATACATTGCTGGACAGATTCAACAGTAGCATTATCTTGGATCGCTGGTTCACCATCAGTTTGGAATGTGTTTGTTTCCCATCGCGTGTCAAACATTCAGCTTAAATCAGAACGCCACTTAGTCAAATGGAAACATATCAGTACTCATGAAAACCCTGCAGACATTCTCTCGAGAGGAGCTCGTCCCGATCAGTTACGAGGAAGCAAATTATGGTTTCATGGTCCACTTTTCTTGTCCAAAACAGAAAATGAATGGCCCAAAACCGACTCAGTCACACCGGTACTTCTTGAAAGAAAAAAGAAAGGACACACATTATTAGTTAAAGCAAGGAATGATCTCGTAGCATCTTGTAAATTCATCAATTCATATAGAAAATTGACAAGAACTTTCGCATATATAGTTAAATTCATGAGTAGATGCAGAAAGTCAAAACTCAGCACATCAAAAGAGTTGGAATTAGATGAATTGTCATCAGGAGAAAAGCTAATAATAAAAGTGGTCCAAAACTCATACTATAAATCCGAAATCGAAGCTCTAAAAAAGGATAAGAAAATCTTCGGTTCCAGCCATATCAAATCTCTAGATCCGTTTATTGATGATGAAAACTTAATCCGGGTTGGCGGTCGCCTTCATCATGCCAATATTGAATTTGATGCTAGACATCCCATTTTGCTACCTCGAACACATCCGTTTGCGAAAAGCCTTATACGATACCTTCATGAAAAACACATGCATGTCGGATGCCTCACACTGCACAATATAGTCAGACAGAGATATTGGATTCCGAATGTCAGACAGCTCATCAGATCTATTATTCACAGTTGCGTCAAATGTTTTAGATCCAAACCAAATACTTTAAACCAAATAATGGCAAAGCTACCCAAAGAGCGAGTGCAACCAGCTCATCCATTCGCGCACGCCGGAGTGGACTATTGTGGACCATTCACAATCAAACCATTCAATAGATCAAAATCATTTATGAAAGCTTATATTGCCTTATTCATCTGCTTCAGCACGAAGGCCGTTCATTTAGAACTGGTGACAAATCTTTCAACAGATGCGTTCATAGCGGCATTGAAACGGTTCATAGGAAGACGTGGAAAGTGTTTTGCAATCACATCAGACAATGCGACTAATTTTGTTGGCGCCAAGAGGGAATTGTCGGAGTTAAGGAGACTATTCCTCAGTGAAAGCCACATCGACACTGTCAAGGCATACGTTGGCAATTCATTCCTCCGAGATCTCCCCACTTTGGTGGTTTATGGGAGGCCTCAATCAAAAAAGCAAAACTGCTTTTAGTAAAGACATTAAAAAAAGAACCTCTGAACTTCGAGGAATTCAATACAATCATAATTCAAGTCGAATCAATTTTGAATTCAAGACCTCTAACTCCCATATCAACTGATCCGAATGATGCAACAGCATTAACTCCAGCACATTTCTTGATTGGTAGAACTATGGAGTCAATACCAGAACCAAACATAACAGACGTGAGAATATCTCGACTATCCCGGTGGCAGCACGTATGTAGATTACAACAGATTTTTTGGAAACGTTGGAGCAAAGAATATTTAAATACCTTCCAACAAATACACAAATGGAGTAACTTGCATGAGAACATCACCAATGGTACCCTGGTTCTACTAAAGGAGGAAAACCATCCTCCTTGTACTTGGATACTTGGAAGAATAACAAACTGCATAGCAGGGGATGATGGTCGCATACGAGTAGCTGATGTCAAAACTCCTCAAGGGGTATATCGTAGATCTATACACAAACTTTGTATATTACCAATTTCTGACGACGATGCGGATATTGAAGTCCCTTCAAGGCGGGGGGCATGTTGAGGCACGAAATTGAAACCCGAAATATTAGTGTAAAATGCATATGGTTGCATTTTGGTGCGTTCATGCACAACTTATACAAATATAAAGTGCATGTAGTTGCATTTCTTAGAAATCTGGGCATTGATGCTCAAACATAAAACACAGAACAAAGAAACGTTGGTTTCGGCCCAATAGTTTTCAATAATCCTGTCATAAAATGCAGTCGAGCATTACAGCCGAAATATCGTTTTGCGGCTCAACCAGCACTTTGCAACCTTGTCGGCTGAACCTAGCCACCCTTAATTGCACTACCAACAGCATCTCGGCAATAGTGTCATAAATGCTTCCAATTAACTGATCAATGTGAGCTCGCTGCCTCATTTCTATAATACAAAAATTTCAACCTTTGTTCTTTCTCTCAAGGAAAAACCCAGGAAGAACAGGTCGAGTATTTGGTTTCTCTCTACCTCCAGGTACAAGCAAGAAGGAAGAATAATTCGGACCGAAAAAAGGATTTTCAGTTTTTGTTTGGTCGTGATCGCAAGATTTACCCAGGTCGAATATAATTGTCAAATGAAAGTGTGTACAATTAAAGATTATTGAATATCAAAGTGCTTTTCTGTTGTTTTTTTTGTTATAATATTCACTGAAAACGCTTAGTGATTCAACAGCAACCGTAGAAGACATGGATATTAGATCCAGCCAACATTTCAGTCAAGTCATCCATTTTAGGTCTTAGGCTTCTAGCATTCAAGTTAAGAATATTCAATCCGTGTGACTGTTTACAAAGTATGTTTAGAAGAACTCTCACCCCGCTCAGCGCATTAAAATCGTCAGCCATCCTCATAAACGCACAAAGTTCGATTTGTAATGTAATCAGTTAAGCCAGCAGACCAGCAGACACATAACCTCCATGGGAAAACAGCTTCTCAATCACAAGTAAACAAAGAGAAAAGAGAGAAAGAAAGAAAACTAAGCTAGAAAAACTAAAACTAAAGTATAAATCACACATAAGAAGCAACATTTGATTTAAAGATACTGAAACATACATATTTCAAACCCAGTAATCATATTATATAGAAAGTAACGAACTAATTCATGAAAAAAAGCTTCTTATTCCCGGTCCAAAAGCAAAGTAACGAGCGACCGCAGCTGATCCAAGTGACTCATACGATGAGCCCGACCTTCACTCCCCAGCTTAACAAACAAATGACCCTCACTTGTGTACGCAGATTTAATTTTGCCCCGCTGACGCAATCGCAGGGCTTCACGGAGCATAGCACTTGTATTAGGAGTGACACTCTCATGAATAAATACAGGGCTTTGAGAGGAGAAGCCATCCGGATCCGACAATCGCATTTGTCCGAAAGTTTTCAGCGCAAGTAAGAATGCCCGCCGCTCGCCAGAACATGAGAATTTAGCGATAATTGGGGTATCAGCAGCTATATTTACACTTACCACAGGTTTGCTCTTACTCGAAAAGCACTTACATAAGCAGATGGCATATGCTGAATGCGTGCAAGATATTTGATAAAATATTTCCAGGCCTTTCATTTACTTTGGAGGGGACACCACGAATTACTATATCACTCTCACGCTGTAACTGGCATAAGCTCTCATTTGTTTCCTCCAGGGCAGAGTACTTCGCCTTCATGATGTTTATAGACTGTTCAACGGCATCAAGTCGTTTATTTATCGAGCCAATGATATGATGAAACTTGGTCATCACCCTGGCTTCAGACTCCAGCAGAAGCCCATTTATTTTAGGTAGTAATTTGGCGACGATTCCTTCAATAACAACATCTGATACATTATCAATGCTGTGAGAAAGAACAGCTTTCGATGAGATCTTTGGAGCTCTCTCGGCACTCTTTGCCAACAGTGCAACATCAGAGAGCGGACATACTTCAATACAAAGAGAAGTAGCAGCCTTAGTTGAGGTTTTTGTTATTCTCTCAGCACTTTTTGTCGACATAGAGGGAACCGTTTAGATTTCACGTTGAACTTTATGTGAAAAACGAGTACAAAATCTTTGCAAATATTTAATAGAAACCGATATTTTCAACAGAAACCAAAGCAAAAGAATCCAAATACACAACATGGAAGATTGAAGTGACCGTAAATTAGATAAATATCGCCAAAAATCACAGAAAACACCGGAGCAAGCAGAAGCACGTCTATTCCGTTTCACTCATATTACTGAACTCCATATAAACAAATTACACTTTTACTATATATCCGTAAGTCTAATAATCCGCCGCGTAATTTGATCTCCTCTTTTCATTTTTATCCAAAGAACTGAACTCTTCGAGCATTTTCAGCCACCATGTCACCGCGCATTCTTTGTTTTTCTTTATTTTTTATTTGATAAACCAGGTCACTGCTGTGATTAGCCGGTAGTCACCTGCATATTTCGCAGTAACGCATTTTTACAACAAACCCAATAATTCTGAGTTTGTTATGAAATGCGATACACTGCAAGTTTTAAAAGTGCCACCGTTTAAGCAAGACCTGCTTGCATTTATTGTGTAAGGTCTTGCTTTTCGCCACACAACAATGACCTAGTCAAGAAGCGATGTCAACCAAGTCTTGTTTCACATAGATTAATTGATTATTTATATTCAACACAAGAATTGATTGATCTCTATTCACAACATATAAGTACATACATATATACATATATATAGATCGATGCAAGCAGCAAAACTGAAAATTTCGTTCTGGGTTTGTTGGTGTGAAAATCGCAATCTTTCCAACTTTATTGCAACCTTCTCTTTTTCAATTGGAGATTATTACTTCCACACCATAACGATGAAATTTTGTTTATTCTCTTTCCCGTTTTAAATTAATTTTTCCTTATGAAATAATGACAAAATATATGGAAAAGTCCTACCTGATTTCCTTCCTGTTTGCTTTGGTTTTTTTTTATGTTAATTCGTTCTAGCTACTTCAGGTATGCAGTTGCTTTTTGCTTTATAAATTTTTCTGCCCTAGAGCCTACACACTCCTTGGCTGGTAAACCATGTTTTTTCGTGTCAGTTGCTTTCTACAGTCGAACGTCAATATATAGGGAGGATGCTTCGAAGTTATCTTGCACCCACCAACAATAAGCCTGCATCCGTAATGCCGAGCAAGCGATGGTTGCCGCCGCCGGTGTTCTGGTCTGGGATCGAGTCTCCCTTTTTACACCACAGCAACTTATTTTGCCAAACGAAGTGGCGAGTTAGTTAGGGATTAAATTGTATTTGCTTGGTACTTACTTGGAATGTCAGGATTAAATTCTAGTTGCACTTCCACCTTTTTTTTATTTATTTATTTCCCCTTTTTCTTTGTACGGTTTCCTTTTCTTTGCTTTTCTACTAACTCTTCACTTTAGATTAGGAACTTTTTTTCCGATCTTTCCGGATTTTAACTCTCTCAAGTGATAACTTTCTCGAGGCTCTTTTAATTGTATCGCACTGGTGAATCGCAATGGCTACCGCCAAAAAAGATCACAGTATCCTCCCTCTCGGATTCTTCTTCTTCCTTGTCAAAAACTAAAAGGTGAGGCTTTACAGCAGGCCGGCATACATCCTGCATTAAGTCTCAGTGTAGCATATTGCTAGATGCAGTACGCTACGACCATAACAGGGTAGAGTGGTCTAGACCACCCGTGGTTCAGACAACGCTGAAAAATGGTCGACTGAGCAAGCCGGTCTTAAACATAGGCAGCAGCAGGTGTCCAATGTGTAACACACTTTTTTTCCGATCTTTCCGGATTTTAACTCTCTCAAGTGATAACTTTCTCGAGGCTCTTTTAATTGTATCGCACTGGTGAATCGCAATGGCTACCGCCAAAAAAAGATCACTGTCCTCCCTCTCGGATTCTTCTTCTTCTTTGTCAAAAACTAAAAGGTGAGGGAACGTTCGTCGTATTCATTGAATAAATAACTAATAAGGAAACGGCATATCGGGTGAAAACGTAAGCCACTCGGCGAAATGTATTAGTGTGCTGTGTTTGTATGCACTTGGCGTTGCCATGGCATTGCCTTTGTATGACTGACATAATTTAGGTAGCAATGGCAATTCAATTGTAAACAAATAAACTGGCATTGGAAAATGTTAAATTTTTTGCCATGGCTGTTTATTTTTATAAATATTTCACTTTTATTTTGATAGAAACACTATAGTTAATTAGTAAAACTATTACTTGAAGAATGCTTTTCCACGACAATAACGCCGTTTGTGCCTCCAGCACAGCACAGCGTACTTCATTACGGTTTTTTAAGACTCCGGAGTCTCTATTACAGAAAATATCGTTCACAAAAGAATATTTTACACTTATTGCACACTACTATTAAGTAAAAATCTCGTTAAATTATTTATTTATTACAATATCGCAAATTCAAATGCGAAGCTTATTTTCAAAAAATAAGAAATGTCAGAAAAGTTGAACTAACGCAAAATAGGCAGTATACCCTCTTGTCATTTCTTCCCTCCGACCATAGATCACACTGTCATTGAATTGCTTAAACACGTACACTGTATTCGCACGATACCCCGTTTCCTTATTAGTTATTTATTCAATGGTCGTATCGAATCGGGTGCGTTCCAGCTGTCTGTTTGACAGCAGGCAGGCATACATGCTGCATTAAGTCTCAGTGTAGCATATTGCTATATGCAGTACGCTAGGACCATAACAGTTTCTATATTTTTATTAGTTATAGTGTATCTGATAATACTTTGTTATTCTATAAAGGTAGCCTGATTCTCACTAGTCAATGCTTCGTATGGGTCATTTGTTGCTGGAAACGTTTGATTCATTTTGTCATCTGTATTGCGCGTCTGTTTGTGCCGCCTGGGAGCATATCTTCTTGTTTTATTTATGAGTCAAAACACATATCCTCTGAACAGTGAAGGATCTATGTTTTATGTAACCGATTCCAAGGTATAAATATTTGTCACTTTAATGCACGCAGCGTGCCGGCTAAGATTGATGAATTACGGAACACTTTGAAATGTCCCAAGCTTCACGCTATTCTTGTAAGCAATACATGACTCCCATCCTCTTTTGTTTCACTCCCGACCATAAAATCTTTCGGAACGATTGTTGTCGTAGAATTGGAGGTTGCGCAGCTATATGCCTATGTGCGACAAGAACTTGAGGCCAAGATTGTTTAGAAGTAACAGTTTGATTGAATTTCTGTGTGTTGAGGTTGATACGGGCACCGATATATGTACTTTGGGAGTAGTCTACTTACCTCCAGGTCAATTCAATCGTAATAATTCTTCTGAGTTTGTTAAGTCTATCTAATCTATTAGCAAGCGCTGTTCTAATCTGATAGTAGCGGGTGACTTCAATGTCAACATCCTCAAGAAAAGCGTCAATACTGACCATTTTTTATGCGATATTTCAGCAGCGCACTTAAACTTAGTGAATATTTACCGACTACTCACAATTCTATTAATCCACCCCTGCTAGATTTATTTTTTGTTTCTGACCCTTCTCTACTGCTTTTTATACCCTAGATGAAATCTATAGGGTATACTAAGTTTGTCATTCCGTTTGTAATACCTCGAAATAATTATGGTAGAGCAAAATGGATCCGTCGGTTTGTCGATAACTCGACAGCGCGTATACTTAGAGAGTTGAAATTTTGTACACGGGTTTTAAAAAAAACAAGTAAAATTATGAAAATGAGACAAATCGGGCAACTCCTTTGTGGGGTTGCCATACAAAACTTTCGTTTTACACTATATATATGGACACTGCCTGAGAACGCATCGATATAGAGAGCTGAAATTTTGTATGTGGTGTTCTCATTGTACTAGCAAATAAAATTTCAAAGGTGGAGTAAATCGGGCAACTCCTTCTATATATTTGGGGACTGCCTGAAAACGCGTCAATGTGGATAGCTGAAATTTGGTACATGGTGTTTTTATAGCAATAGTAAATATAATTTAGAAAATGGACTAAATCGGGCAACCTCTTCTTGGTGTTGCCATATAAAAATTTAGGTTTTTTACGTATACTGTGAAAACGATCAGTCCAAGACATTTTTATTGTACTATAAAATTGGTTATAATCATTTTTTCTGTCCGACAAACCGTTCTAGAAATATATGCAAAAAACAACTTCAAAAATCAAACTTGCATAGATCGGTAACCATACGAAATTTAATACGAGCATTCATCTAGGGTATCATATCATATCATTGGTCTTAGACCAATTCTAGCTTTTTTACTTGTTTTTAATCAACTTTGTCTTAGTTTCCTAGATCATGATATTATTTTCCTTTCTTGTGATGTTAGAGTTAATAGCAATCCAAGTCTATCATTTTTTCGATATAGAGATTTCAATAACCTTGACTTGAAATCCATTGTCGCTGAATGCGAATCGTATAACTGGAACGATATTTACAGCCAACCGCATATAGACAATCAGGTTTTTCTTCTCAATCGTTCCATTCAGTACCTTTATGAAAAGTATGTACCTCTACGCACTAGCGCAATAAAAAGCGACTTCTGTCCCTAGTTCATCACCGGAATAAAAACCTTGATTGTAGAGCGAGAATTTCTTTTTCCCAAGTATCGTAGATTGAGGACTCCTGAAAGTCGGAAGATTTACATACTCTTAAGGAACAAAATAAATGAAAAAATTCGCGCAAGTTTTATGTAAGTGTTCATAAGTGGCATATATGGAGGCAGGACGGCTAAGTGCAACCAGAGCCCACATGAACTTAACGAATTTGCTGATCATCAACCTCAAGACAATGATCAGTTGTTCTTAGCAGGCTTGGATTCTCTGCATAGCTCTAATGGGTTTAGTTTCTGGGGAGTGGATCATACTGAAGCCTTGAACGCGATTTCCGTTATTAAATCTAATGTTGTAGGCCCTGACAATATGTCACCCCGCTTTGTGAAGCTAATTGCGCCGCTCAATATGGACCCACTTTGATATATCTTCAATATCTGCATTACGAAATCGGTGTTCCCAAAAATATGGAAAACAGCGCACGTACTTCCTATCCCTAAGCTGCGGCTACAACCCCTGCTTATTATAGACCCATTAGCTTACTTTGTTTTCTTTCGAAGGCTCTGGAGAAGCTACTCTATTGGCAGGAGTAGTTACGCTATGGGAGTACCAGACCACTTTTTCCATACAAAAAGTGTCCGGAAAATTCCAACTATTTTGGTGGTTTCTGGATCGGATTCCGGGCCACTGAGGGGGATTCCGTCTAGTGGTCTACGTCACAGGGCCTGCCTGGGGGAATTCCTTTCTACCGTCTGGCTGACCAGGGGATGATATCAACTGGTTAGCTGATCCCCGTCAGCTGTTCAAGCTCTTGCCTTGCCTGATTTTTTAATAAATTGAGGTACGGTGAGCAATTTTGAGGTGGTTCTGAGGCCGCTTTTGTACTGAAAATTTGGCATCTTGTGAAGGGGCGGGAAGCTTTATTAGTGATGGTTGCTGGTTAAGTTTGATCTGGTCTTGGAGGCTACAATTTGACCTTGAGGTGCCCCGTCCTGTGTCTGAGTACTGGAGGCTGAGAGCTTTAGTGGCAATATCTGATACTATGACTAGGACCGTGTGGGGATGTGTTGGACTGGGCTACGTTACCTGTACCAATGCTTGGGTAGAATGTGTGCGGCTTAAGTAATGATGTGAAATACCCTAAGCGAATTTATATCGGGGACTGTATACTTGTCAGCTTGAGTTTGGTTTCAGTTGTTTTCTTTAGTATGAGTGCCTGTGGTATGTTGGGCTGGGCGACTTGGTGGCTGAGGAAACGTTACCTAGGGGTGTGTGGATGTGTGCAGCTGGTGGATAAGAAATGTTGTGAAATTAGTGTAATTAGTATTAGTAATAATTCAAGTTAACCCTACAATATGCCAATAGATTCTAGAAGGTGTCAGTGGGGGTCTTACAATTAGTTCTAGAGGTGGACAAAATTTTCATCAGAAATGTTCATGCCAATAGTATTAGTACTAGGGGGATAAAATTTTCATCAGAAATCCTCTATGGTTCGATATATTAGCGATCTTACCTTCTCAGGTGATATATCTAAAAATAGATCAGGTGAAGCTGGTTTGGGGATGAATGTAGGTAGATATGTTGACTTAGATATGTAATGGAAATTAGTAAATGCCTAATTTTGCTCTTCAGGTGTAACACTTCTAATTTGATTCTTTTCATAAACAAATTATCTCAGTTCAGTAAAGTAAACACATTCGCGGTCGAATAATGTAAAAAAATTCGCACAGCAGCCGAGTAAAGTAAACAAATTGGGCGATTTATGAAAGATTCCTAATTTCTTTAGCTGAAAACAACAACAACAACAACTATAACGTAAGTTGGGGATTAAAAATCTCTTATAAACAAGGCGGATCATCCTATGATATTCGATATTTAAAAATAGATCACGGTTGCTTCGAATGTTAAGAAACATGAAGTAATGGAAATTAAAACCTAATCAGAAAATTGTCGATGTAGGTGTGTGTGTGTGTGTGTGAGTGTGTGGGTGAGTGTGTATTGAAAAATCTTAAGTTTTATGAAAAATTGTTTTTTGTTTTCAATAAAATTTATTTTTGGCCAGGTTAAATTTAAAGCTTTGATCTCCTATGATATAAATTTTTGGGCAGATTAAATTTAAAGCTTTGATCACCTATGATATCAATGTAGGGTGATACTAATATAATATGATATGTTGACTTAGATGAGTAGTGAAAGTTTTATTGGTATAGTAAAAGACTTTGCATCAAATTTTTGGTGATAATATGTAATGGCATGACCAGTGTTGCTACATGAAATCTTTCTAGAGGAACTTGTTAGCCTAGCCTGAAAGTGGTTTGAGCAGCCACATCTGAAAAATTACATATTATCATTAGCTTGAGAGTGGGTTAATTAAAAGCATTAACGAGCTATCATATTAATGTAGGAAGATATGTTGACTTATATGAGTAATATAAATTAGTAATATAACTTCTTGCTTAAACAAATACATTCGAATAAAATAAACAGATTGATTTTTGTTTTTTTGTGTCTGGGGCTGGTGAGCATTGGAAGGTAGCAGAGTTATTTACCATGATATCATAGTTCACATGAAGCTGATAAGAATATGATATTTTTATCTTCATACTATTGGGACAGTCGACTCGTTTTTGGATGAAAAACTTTCTTCTTAATTTCTGGAAAGCATCGATTTCATAGATGTAGACGGAGCCTTATATGAATATTATTTACTCCTTTCATCCGCAGGCTTTAGAAGGTTTGTAGTGTCCTTAGAGCTCATGTTGAAATTATTGCGTAATTAGCTTCCCAAGAAACAGTGATCTGTTTGGGTAAAGAGCAAAATATCAATTGAAAAAACAAGTTATGAAACTACTATTTATATGTATTTGGCACATTGTCTTGACCTCTGACGCCACCTTAACCTTTGAAACCCAAAGTGTCTGCTCTTGGGTTCACTTGGATGATGAGTAGTGCAAGTTGTATGGGAGACTATAATTAGCTGTGAGTAAACTGTAAAGAAGAAGATTTCTGGTAACAGTATGTTCCATACATAATCTTACAGGTGGAAGAAAATTTTATAAGAATCTGGTAACTGCATTTCCTTATAAACCTTATATAAATTCATATGTGACCAAACCGAGCTATAGATTTTTGTTCTAGATGAATGCACATTATATAATATCTGAAAATAGATAGCAGCAAAATGAAAGGCTATAAGAATTTGGTTGCAGTATATTCTATACAAAATCTAATAACCATAAGAAAATTTTATAAGAATCTGGTACCTAGTTCAGTTCACAATTTAAAAAGTAGAAGAAAATTGTATAAGAATCTGGTAATAGTATTTCCGTACAAAATCTAACAAGCGAAAGAAAATTTTATAAGAATCTGGTAAGAATCCGGTAACAGTATGTTCCATACAAAATCTAACAGGCAGAAGAAATTTTTATTAGAATCTTGTAACAGTATGTTCCAAAGAAAAATCCAAGATTTTATGCGTTTCCTGATGTGTAAGGCTTATATATAAATCCATATGTTCTATATAAAAAATTGGTACTTTTTAATTTTTAATAAATGATATTTTATATATGGCCTTCTTTTTATTCAATTTCCCATACTAAGACCGGAACTCCCGAATAATGTTTGACCACCACAACGGGTGGTGGTGGCGGTGGGTGGTGATGGTGGGTGGTGGTGGTGGGGGTGGTGGTATTGGTTGTGGTGGTGGGTACCTGGTCTTGGATGGCGCTTGAAACGGATATTTGACGCTTGGTCTCAATTTGACTCTGATTACTCTAGGGTTTGCCCTTCTATCTGTGGATGAGCTGAGAAAGATGTTTTATAAGCTGTTACCAGACCTGTTTTAAAAGCTGTTAAGCTGTTATCAGACCAGTTTGAAAAGCTGTTAAGCTGTTATCAGAGCTGTTTTAGAAGCTGTTAAGCTGTTATCAGAGCTTTTTTATGAAAGCTGTTAAGCTGTTATCAGAGCTGTTTAAAAGCTGTTAAGCTGTTATCAGAGCTGTTTGAAAAGCTGTTAAGCTGTTATAAGAGCTGTTTTAAAAGCTGTTAAGCTGTTATCAGAGCTGTTTAAAAGTTGTTAAGCTGTTTCAGATCTGTTTGAAAAGCTGATAAGCTGTTATCAGACCTGTTTGAAAAGCTGTTAAGCTGTTATAAGAGCTGTTTTAAAAGCTGTTAAGCTGTTATCAGAGCTGTTTAAAAGCTGTTAAGCTGTTATCAGACCTGTTTGAAAAGCTGTTAAGCTGTTATCAGACCTGTTTGAAAAGCTGTTAAGCTGTTATCAGACCTGTTTGAAAAGCTGTTAAGCTGTTATCAGACCTGTTTGAAAAGCTATTAAGCTGTTATAAGAGCTGTTTTAAAAGCTGTTAAGCTGTTATCAGAGCTGTTTAAAAGCTGTTAAGCTGTTATAAGAGCTGTTTTAAAAGCTGTTAAGCTGTTATCAGAGCTGTTTAAAAGCTGTTAAGCTGTTATCAGACCTGTTTGAAAAGCTGTTAGGCTGTTATCAGACCTGTTTGAAAAGCTGTTAAGCTGTTATCAGAGCTGTTTTAGAAGCTGTTAAGCTGTTATCAGAGCTTTTTTATGAAAGCTGTTAAGCTGTTATCAGAGCTGTTTAAAAGCTGTTAAGCTGCTATCAGACCTGTTTGAAAAGCTGTTAAGCTGTTAACAGAGCTGTTTTAGAAGCTGTTAAGCTGTTATCAGAACTGTTTAAAAGCTGTTAAGCTGTTATCAGAGCTGTTTAAAAGCTGTTAAGCTGTTATCAGACCTGTTTGAAAGGCTGTTAAGCTGTTATCAGACCTGTTTGAAAAGCAGTTAAGCTGTTATCAGAGATGTTTCAAAGCTGAGCTATTATCAGAGCTGTTTTAAAAGCTGTTAAGCTGTTATAAGACCTGTTTTAAAAGCTGTTACGCTGTTATCAGAGCTGTTTAAAAGCTGTTAAGCTGTTATCAGAGCTGTTTTAAAAGCTGTTAAGCTGTTATCAGAGCTGCTTAAAAACTGTTAAGCTGTTATCAGACCTGTTTGAAAAGCTGTTAAGCTGTTATCAGACCTGTTTGAAAAGCTGTTAAGCTGTTATCAGAGCTGTTTAAAAGCTGTTAAGCTGTTATCACACCTGTTTGAAAAGCTGTTAAGCTGTTATCAGAGCTGTTTGAAAAGCTGTTAAGCTGTTATCAGAGCTGTTTTAAAAGCTGTTAAGCTGTTATAAGACCTGTTTTAAAAGCTGTTACGTTATTATCAGAGCTGTTTAAAAGCTGTTAAGCTGCTATCAGAGCTGTTTGAAAAGCTGCTAAGCTGTTATCAGACCTGTTTGAATAGCTGTTAAGCTGTTATCAGACCTGTTTTAAAAGCTATTAAGCTGTTATAAGAGCTGTTTTAAAACCTGTTAAGCTGTTATCAGAGCTGTTTAAAAGCTGTTAAGCTGTTATAAGAGCTGTTTTAAAAGCTGTTAAGCTGTTATCAGAGCTGTTTAAAAGCTGTTAAGCTGTTATCAGACCTGTTTGAAAAGCTGTTAAGCTGTTATCAGACCTGTTTGAAAAGCTGTTAAGCTGTTATCAGAGCTGTTTAAAAGCTGTTAAGCTGTTATCACACCTGTTTGAAAAGCTGTTAAGCTGTTATCAGAGCTGTTTGAAAAGCTGTTAAGCTGTTATCAGACCTGTTCGAAAAGCTGTTAAGCTGTTATAAGAGCTGTTTTAAAAGCTGTTAAGCTGTTATCAGAGCTGTTTAAAAGCTGTTAAGCTGTTATCAGATCCGTTTGAAAAGCTGATAAGCTGTTATCAGAGCTGTTTGAAAAGCTGCTAAGCTGTTATAAGAGCTGTTTTAAAAGCTGTTAAGCTGTTATCAGAGCTGTTTAAAAGCTGTTAAGCTGTTATCAGACCTGTTTGAAAAGCTGTTAAGCTGTTATCAGACCTGTTTGAAAAGCTGTTAAGCTGTTTTCAGAGCTGTTTAAAAGCTGTTAAGCTGTTATCACACCTGTTTGAAAAGCTGTTAAGCTGTTATCAGACCTGTTTGAAAAGCTGTTAAGCTGTTATAAGAGCTGTTTTAAAAGCTGTTAAGCTGTTATCAGAGCTGTTTAAAAGCTGTTAAGCTGTTATCAGAGCTGTTTGAAAAGCTGTTAAGCTGTTATCAGACCTGTTTGAAAAGCTCTTAAGCTGTTATCAGACCTGTTTGAAAAGCTGTTAAGCTGTTATCAGACCTGTTTTAAAAGCTGTTAAGTTGTTATAAGAGCTGTTTTAAAAGCTGTTAAGCTGTTATCAGAGATGTTTAAAAGCTGTTAAGCTGTTATCTGACCCCACCTCCGGTTGGCCTCATAGGTGAAGGTGACGTCAGAGGTCAGCGTCAAATTGAGACCACGCGTCAAATATCTGTTTCAAGCGCCATCCAAGACCAGGTACCCACCACCACAACCAATACCACCACCCCCACCACCACCACCCACCACCACCACCCACCGCCACCACCACCCGTTGTGGTGGTCAAACATTATTCGGGAGTTCCGGTCTTAGTATGGGAAATTGAATAAAAAGAAGGCCATATATAAAATATCATGTATTAAAAATTAAAAAGTACCAATTTTTTATATAGAACATATGGATTTATATATAAGCCTTACACATCAGGAAACGCATAAAATCTTGGATTTTTCTTTGGAACATACTGTTACAAGATTCTAATAAAAATTTCTTCTGCCTGTTAGATTTTGTATGGAACATACTGTTACCGGATTCTTACCAGATTCTTATAAAATTTTCTTTCGCTTGTTAGATTTTGTACGGAAATACTATTACCAGATTCTTATACAATTTTCTTCTACTTTTTAAATTGTGAACTGAACTAAGTACCAGATTCTTATAAAATTTTCTTATGGTTATTAGATTTTGTATAGAATATACTGCAACCAAATTCTTATAGCCTTTCATTTTGCTGCTATCTATTTTCAGATATTATATAATGTGCATTCGTCTAGAACAAAAATCTATAGCTCGGTTTGGTCACATATGAATTTATATAAGGTTTATAAGGAAATGCAGTTACCAGATTCTTATAAAATTTTCTTCCACCTGTAAGATTATGTATGGAACATACTGTTACCAGAAATCTTCTTCTTTACAGTTTACTCACAGCTAATTATAGTCTCCCATACAACTTGCACTACTCATCATCCAAGTGAACCCAAGAGCAGACACTTTTGGTTTCAAAGGTTAAGGTGGCGTCAGAGGTCAAGACAATGTGCCAAATACATATAAATAGTAGTTTCATAACTTGTTTTTTCAATTGATATTTTGCTCTTTACCCAAACAGATCACTGTTTCTTGGGAAGCTAATTACGCAATAATTTCAACATGAGCTCTAAGGACACTACAAACCTTCTAAAGCCTGCGGATGAAAGGAGTAAATAATATTCATATAAGGCTCCGTCTACATCTATGAAATCGATGCTTTCCAGAAATAAAGAAGAAAGTTTTTCATCCAAAAACGAGTCGACTGTCCCAATAGTATGAAGATAAAAATATCATATTCTTATCAGCTTCATGTGAACTATGATATCATGGTAAATAACTCTGCTACCTTCCAATGCTCACCAGCCCCAGACAAAAAAAAAACAAAAATCAATTTGTTTATTTTATTCGAATGTATTTGTTTAAGCAAGAAGTTATATTACTAATTTATATTACTCATATAAGTCAACATATCATCCTACATTAATATGATAGCTCGTTAATGCTTTTAATTAACCCACTCTCAAGCTAATGATAATATGTAATTTTTCAGATGTGGCTGCTCAAACCACTTTCAGGCTAGGCTAACAAGATCCTCTAGAAAGATTTCGTGTAGCAACACAAGTCTTTTACTATACCAATAAAACTTTCACTACTCATCTAAGTCAACATATCATATTATATTAGTATCACCCTACATTGATATCATAGGTGATCAAAGCTTTAAATTTAATCTGCCCAAAAATTTATATCATAGGAGATCAAAGCTTTAAATTTAACCTGCCAAAAATAAATTTTATTGAAAACAAAAACCAATTTTTCATAAAACTTAAGATTTTTCAATACACACACACCCACACACTCACACACACACACACACACCTACATCGAAAATTTTCTGATTAGGTTTTAATTTCCATTACTTCATGTTTCTTAACTTTCGAAGCAACCGTGATCTATTTTTAGATATCGAATATCATAGCATGATCCGTCTTGTTTATAAGAGATTTTTAATCCCCAACTTACGTTATAGTTGTTGTTGTTGTTGTTTTCAGCTAAAGAAATAAGGAATCTTTCATAAATCGCCCAATTTGTTTACTTTACTCGGCTGCTGTGCGAATTTGTTTACTGAACTGAGATAATTTGTTTATGAAAAGAATCAAATTAGAAGTGTTACACCTGAAGAGCAAAATTAGGCATTTACTAATTTCCATTACATATCTAAGTCAACATATCTACCTACATTCATCCCCAAACCAGTTTCACCTGATCTATTTTTAGATATATCACCTGAGAAGGTAAGATCGCTAATATATCGAACCATAGAGGATTTCTGATGAAAATTTTATCCCCCCCTAGTACTAATACTATTGGCATGAACAAAAAATATCCTAGGGCTAACTTGAATTATTACTACTATTAATTATACCCAGCAAAGATAAGATCGCTAATATCTCGAGAACCATAGCCCGTGGAGGATTTCTGATGAAAATTTTGTCCACCTCTAGAACTAAGACCCCCCACTGACACCTTCTAGGATCTATTGGCATATTGTAGGGTTAACTTGAATTATTACTAATACTAATTACACTAATTTCACAACATTTCTTATCCACCAGCTGCACACTTCCACACACACCCCTAGGTAACGTTTCCTCAGCCACCAAGTAGCCCAGCCCAACATACCACAGGCACTCATACTAAAGAAAACAACTGAAACCAAACTCAAGCTGACAAGTATACAGTCCCCGATATAAATTCGCTTAGGGTATTTCACATCATTACTTAAGCCGCACACATTCTACCCAAGCATTGGTACAGGTAACGTAGCCCAGTCCAACACATCCCCAGACAGTCCTAGTCATAGTATCAGATATTGCCACTAAAGCTCTCAGCCTCCAGTACTCAGACACAGGACGGGGCACCTCAAGGTCAAATTATAGCCTCCAAGACCAGATCAAACTTAACCAGCAACCTTCACAAGATGCCAAATTTTCAGTACAAAAGCGGCCTCAGAACCACCTCAAAATTGCTCACCGTACCTCAATTTATTAAAATATCAGGCAAGGCAAGAGCTTGAACAGCTGACGGGGATCAGCTAACCAGTTGATATCATCCCCTGGTCAGCCAGACGGTAGAAGGGAATTCCCCCAGGCAGGCCCTGTGACGTAGACCACTAGACGGAATCCACATCCAGAAACCACCAAAATAGTTGGAATTTTCCGGACACTTTTTGTATGGAAAAAGTGGTCTGGTACTCCCATAGCGTAACTACTGGCAGGCTCAACAGTACACACTGGAAAACAACCTTATAAGTAGCTGTCAATCTGGGTTTCTACCCAAACATAGTTGCAAAAGTGCTCTCGTTAAAATCATAACAGACATACGCGTTGCACTTGATAGAAGAGAGATTTATATTCTGGCACTTTTAGACTTCTCCAAAGCTTTCAACAGTGTTTGCCATGTAAAGTTGCTAGACAAGTTGTTTAATAAATTTCATTTTTCGTTTCGAGCTGTTCATTTAATCGCGGAATTCTTAAACGGTCGATCTCAAAAGTTTACCCTTTGGGACAATAATTACTCAAATTTTCTTCCTCTGCCTTGTGGAATACCACAAGGTTCCATTCTTGGGTCCTCTACTCTTCAGCCTATACATTAATGATCTGCCTGAAATAATACAAGATGTCAACATTAATATTTATGCTGACGACGTTCAGGTCTATATCAGTCGTCCTCCAGGTTTTATCGAAAACTGTGAGGCTCGGATGTACTGCGAATTACATAACATATACACCTGGTTGATTGACAACAAAATTACACTAAATCCAAGTAAGTCACAGTGTATCGCTTTTTCTTTTGGTACTTTTGACTCTTCATCACTTCCTTCTATTTTCTTGAATTGTTTTTCAATTTCCTATGTGGACTGTAGAGCGCATCACCACACACACACCATTGCCAATTAAATTAAATTAAATTAATCAGACAAGACACCCATAAGGTGATTCACTGCATTCTTTCGTACATGCAGAAAGAATAAAACAAAAAAGAACATTGATCAGGCAAAACACCCATAAGGTGATATACAGCATTCTTTTGTATATGCAGAATGCCATACAAAATGTGAAAATAAAACAAAAGTTATGTCCACCTGTTTATGGTCAAGCGAAGTGTATTATGCAAATATGAGTGTCATGTATCAACGAATACACGACGGCAAAGCTTTACGCTATGCTTATGCTTTGCAATAGGAAAAGCAAAACGATCAATGAAAAGCATTACATTGTAGCTTTCTTTGTTTACTTCTACTTGGTTGAAACTTTGGGTAATGCCCGCTGTGCATTATTTGCATACACAGCAATTATGATCAATATTGAAAATAGCAATGGCCAAAGGTGTGTGATTGGTTGAAATGATCGAAATAAGTAATGTCAGCAATTTTTATAATGTATAAATTCAGTGTAATTATATGAAATAAATCAGAGTTTATATTGAACTCCACAGGTGCGCATCTTATTTTTTATATCCTAACTGCGAGCTCCCTTAGCTCCGACATGGCTGCACCTAAAGGAAATGAGCTCTCCAGCTCTACCTAATTTTTATCTGGCTATCCTAACAGAGAGCTCTATAGCCCCCACTTGGAATAGCCGCTTGGCTAACAGAGAACTTCATCGCTCCTACCTGCCGAGCACACTGTCTTACAGCGCTTTAAGAAGCACTAACACAGTATAGCAGAAAACTTTAACATTTCTTTTTCATTACCTGATTTGAGTAAAGAAGAAACAAGTTTTTTACATGGCGACCCTGCGGCCCTTGAACCAGCGAGTAAAACTCTAATAGATGTCATGAGTAAATGGAAACAATTAAAAGATTCCATTAAAGAAGCTCTAGCAGCACAGCAGACCCCAACTGTGGACCTCGACCAATTAGCATCGAAGAATATAGAAAAAGGAATAACCTACTGCCACGGCAAAAACTACACGAAGTGGAAATACCAGCGCCAGCCAAACGTAGAAATAGAGCTGGACAAGAAGCACAGATCAGAGCCGAGCTAAGAGAATTCAACCGGTTATTAGTAATTTCGTCAGGAGACCAAAAAAGAATCTTTCGAAAGAAAATCGAAGAACTTAAATTTAGGAGGAATAATTACAAGAAAAATACGAATAAAAATAAATAAAGTAATGGTAATAAAAAAAAACAACATAATAATAATTTAAAAAAAATATATATATACATTATATATAAAAATAGTACAAAGCTACTAAACATTTTTTTTGTTATATACATCTTTTTGTGTTTTGCAAATTTTTCTCTCTCTCTTCATAAATTTTTCTTTTCGATTTTGGTTCTCCATTGATTTTAAAATGGGCAAAAAGGCTTCAAAGCAAACGGCTGAAGAAGTTATAATAAATAACAATGCGGGTTCTACGAGCAACAATATAGCTCAAAATAATAGATATCTTTCTGATTTGGAATTAATACTAATTGCATTTGGAATCGTTGTCATGACTGCATGGATGATATGGAGATTATAACAATTACTCCAGAGACATATACGAAAGCAAATAACTGCAAACAACGTATAAAACTCCAAGATTTAAATAATGAGCATTAGAGAATTAGTGTCTCAAATAAAAAATATCATCGAGAATTTCAAGAAATCCCCAAACAGGAAATATACTTCGGCACACATTCGGACAAAAACAACCGAAGTAGAAGAGATAAAAGATTGCTTTATTACCAAATATAAAGAATTGTCAAACATAAGCAAAGATCTAGCCGTCAAAGAGAAAGAAGATTTTGACCAGCTACACAAGACGGTGACTGAAATTTTGCGAAAAAAGCTAGCGATACTCTAGATGAAATTATGGACAAATTTGATATATCTACGGCGATGAAAGTCATACCGGAATTCACCGGAGAGTACAAAAATTTAGATAATTTTCTAAATCTAGTACAATTTTTGCATAACGATCTAGCGAAAGAGACACAAAAGAAGAAATTGATTAACTTTGTTTGAAAAACACGTCTATCATCCACAGTAAGGAACAAGTTATGTACTCTTGAAGTTCCTACTGACTTCACGACATTACAAAAGAACTTATGTGAAATCTTTAAAACAAAGAAAACGCCGCTTAGTATACACTCAGAATTATCACCAGTGATACAATCCAATAAAAACGTCAAGGATTTTGCAACAAAAATCGAAAGTGTAGTTGCTCAACTAAACACCTTACAAGTAACTGAGCAAGATGAAACCAATAGAACACTGATCGTAAAACTGAATGATCAATTAGCTTTGAATGTATTTAAAAATGGTTTGAATGAACCACTCAAAACAACAGTCTTCGCATCAAGGCCCAAGACTCTAATTGAAGCAATACAAATCGCATCGGAAATAGAAGTACCGAACAAAGAGGCAAATGTATTTTATTATAATAAATACAATGCCAAAAGAAATTTCAGCAAACAAACTTATGTTCGTAATAAATATCATCGGGATAATACAACTAGGAGTAACTACCAAAAGGGTTACCAAAAAAAATGCAGAAGATCCTAGGAAATCGTATCAGTATCACAGATCACAAAATGGTAATAGACAATCAACAAATGCCAATGAGCATAGAAGGCCAATGATTCATAAATTTATAAATTCATAAATTATTTATTAAGAGGTTCAACTGCACAAAGATTACAATATCTTGTTGACGTACAGAAAATATATATAAGTAAACCAATAAGAAAAATAAAATAAAATAAATAGTGCAGATATGTAAATAAGTACTACTAATTAGGAGAGTAGAGAAAGAAACTTAACAGATAGACAAACAAAAATTAAATACAGCTGTGTTTGTACTTTTAACCCAAATTGTGAGAATTTAACAAATTAAGAAAAGCCCTGCTGGAGCTTGTGTTTTGATATCCAGTTGGTAGCGAATTCCACTTGCGGGGAATTTGGACAAAGTAAGAACGTTCACCATATTGTGACCTGCAGCGAGGAAGAAGCAAGTTTAGGTTTCTATGCGATCGTAAAAATTGCAGTTTGGTATAAAGATATTCAGGGCATTTGTTGTAGATTAACTTGTGAAGAAAAAATAGGTCACGATGAGCAAGATGAGTTGAGTATCTAAGGGGTGTCCCAGAATTGAGTTTCGATACATAGACACATGTGCATTACGGGGCAGTTGGTATATAAAATGAACAGAATCAGTAAAAGCGACACTGAGTTTTCGACTGCAACTTGAATCCATCTTCGAGAAAAGTATGGTTCCATAAGTGAAGAATGGTATGATAAGCGTTCGCACCAATTTAAGGCACATCTCAACCGATAACAGATATGTACTGCTCCGTAGTTGTCGAAGGCAGCTGTATACTTTGCCTATTATATTAGTTATATGACTGCAGCAGGTAAACTTGGAGTTCATTACAACGCCTAGGTTTTTCACGGTAGGGTAAAGTAGCGTTGTTAAGTGAGACAGCAGGCAATTCAGTTGAGTCAATACTTGTTCTATAAATGAGGGAAGATCATTGATGTACAGACTGAACAAAAAAGGTCCGAGAATTGAGCCTTGGGGTACACCACAACTTATGTCTGAGAATGTGGATAATAAGTCTTGAGCTCTAACTGCCTGCTGTCTCACAGAGAGAAAACTTTTGAAAAGATTAATAGCTGTAAAGGAAAAATTGAAATATGTTTGGAGCTTTAATAATAGACGTCTATGGTTGACTGAATCAAAGGCTTTGCTGAAACCAAGCAAAACCATGACAGACAACTCATCAGAGTCCAGAGACAGCCGTGCCGTCGCCGAAAACCCGACTGCCATGGAGATAAGAGATTGTTTTGTTCCATAAATCCGTTCGCTTGGTTATATATAACCCTCTCAAAGACTTTACTAAAGAAGCACAGAAGACTGATTGGTCGGTAGTCGTTAACACCGTTAGGATTACGTTGTATAGGAATGGGGACAATGAGGGCTTTCTTCCATGAAGTGGGAAACTGGGATGCTTTCTTATCCCGAACTGTGCGAATGTGGAACAGTCTACCATCTTCTGTCTTTCCTCCGGCATACAACCTGCGAAAGTTTAAGGGCGACATACATCGGCACCTCCGCCGCTCTCCTCATATCCCTTAATCCTTTCCCTATCTCCTTCCTGCCACGCTGTGCTTTGCATCATAGGGTATCCCCTGAGCTTGGCTTAGTAAT
Organism: Dioctria linearis; assembly: GCA_963930735.1. NCBI lineage: Eukaryota > Metazoa > Arthropoda > Insecta > Diptera > Asilidae > Dioctria > Dioctria linearis. Next base: position 72,471,257 of record OZ005744.1, on the reverse strand, counting down.
AAAAAAAAAAAAACCATAATACAATAAATAAATATATGAGCAAGAATATGAGCTATGAAGGGTGCAATTATTTTGATAAGTCTAGGGGGCAACATATCGTTACCAGGAGCTGTAGATTTGACCTTGTATAATGCCGCTAAAACCTCGGAACTATCGACGTGACGAAATGCGAAACCCTCATACTAATGACTGTTAGGTGTGATTTCAGTTGGCCCACTCGGAAAACACCCGGTTGTATTAGTTGAAAGGAAATGTTGGTTTAAACTTTCAGGATCAATATCACATTTATATGAGGCCTTGCCAGCAACACCTATTTTCCGGATGCTGTACCATAACTTTTTAGTTGGTAGATCTGGATTTAACTTAACTTCGAAAAATGCTTTTTTTGACTTACGAAGTTTCAAAGTTGTCAGATTACGAATCCTTTTATAACGAGAATGAATGACAGAATCACGCGTTCTTTTATAAAGACTGAAAAGGTGATTTCTTTCAGCAAGAAGAGTGTGTATCTCGCGCGTGATCCAGGGACAACGTTGTGGAACTATTTTCTTACGGCGCAGAGGGACGTGCAGTTGATAGAGATGTAAAAGTAAATTACGAAACACATCAACCTTGTCATCAACAGAGTTCAGTGAGAATACTTTCGTCCATGGCCAATGCATACAATCATCATAAAGAAGCTCATAATCAATGTTGTTGTAATCACGATATAGGTTTCTGAATTCGTAATGGGGCCTAGTCTTAAGTCATACGACAAAAAGAGAAAGTTGTGATCAAAGTTGCTCGGAGGGGATAGTTGGTTATGAAGTAACACCTTTTCACTATTAGTTGTGGCAAAATAGTCCAACTGGGAAGGGTTATTTGTATTAAAGAACGTTGGTAAACTATTCACAACCTTTAAGTCAACTGTAAGTATCTGGTAGTTCAGGGTACGTGCATTGCTCTGTCCACTCAGACCATCCACATTAAAATCACCTCCCACAATAATGTCAGTATATCTTTGAGAAAGACAGGACATTCTATCCAGAAACTCTTCTGCGACAGTATCATTAAAACTACTGGGAGGACAATACACAGCGACTAGAAGACACCTATCAACACCGGAGTCAACTTCCACACACAAGAATTCGAAAACTTGATCCGGAGAAGACCCGCCAACAACAGTCGCTTTAAGAGATTTGTGAATATATATCGCAACACTTCCACCAGTACGTTCTGAGCGATCGTTCCTGAAAACCGTATAACTCGGAATTGCGACGAAGTTGGAGTGCAAATGAGGTTTCAGCCAGGTTTCGCTAACTAGAAGTGCGTGAATATTAGAGCATTCGAACATGTCTAGCAAGAAATCTACTTTATTTTTCAAGCTACGGGAATTGAAATAACAAATCTGCAACCCACCCGATTGTTTCGAGAATATGTTAAGCATAGTTCTTACTCTGTCCAAAGGAGAAATTATGTCAGCCATCCCAAAGATACCACAAGCGCCAGCAGACTGCAATCAAGAACATCATCAAAATTATTGGATCAAAGCACAACACAGTCACAAAACATAGCATGATAAAAATAAAATAAGAGATAGAAACAAAAGCAGCAATAGGTTGAACTTAACAACAATAATATTTATATTCATAATGATGTAAATGAAAACAAAGTGTTACAAAATAGAAAAGAAGAAAAAAATTAAACTTTTAAATTCATAAACTTGGAAACAATAAACTAGTTTTCAAAAGAGCAGTAAGAAAAAGAATATATACAAATGTGAATTAGATAATATTAAAATTAAATGTTAATAGAAAACAGATTAAATGAAATGAATTTCATACGAGGTAAACTCCTGATAGTTAATCCAGTTTATTTAATTCAGCAATGTGTATAGGTTTCTCATCTTTAGTTCGCACGATAAATACACGATCATCCCGTGTGTAGGTAGAGTGAATTTTACCCAGCTTTCGAAGGCCATTTGCTCTTCTTAATATATTATTGGCACTAACAGAAATGATCTCCTTTATGTAGACTGGACTATCTGAACAGAAGCCCACTTGCAATTCACTTAGCTTAATGGTTCCATGTGATCGGACCAATTTAAGGAAGATTTTACGCTCAAGTGAACTGGCCAAGCGAAGAATTATTGGTGGTGGAAAAAAATTATTCTTCGGTTTATCGGCGTCATTAATTCGACGAGACATGAGGCGAAAAGCCTGAAAGATTGGAGACAGCTGATGGTTGACCACAGCTGTAACGTTTTCACAATTGTTGGCACATTTTCATTTACAGTTACCGGAATTCCACTGATGATGACATCACTTAAACGCTGGTGCCTTTTTAAATCATCGTTCTCGGTTTTTAATGCGGCACACATCGATTGTAGCTGGCCAACTGTCGTGCTGAGATCATTGACTTTTTCATACAAGCCTGCTACCGTTTGTTTAAAATTCCCCACAGCATCAGCTATGCGGCTTTCAATTGCAGACTCAATACACTCTCGTTGTTTTAAAAAAATTTCCTCTAGTATTGAGTCCAGGCGCTCAAGTATTCGATTTTCGTGAAGAGCAGTATGATCATCATCTAGCTGTATAGTAGGTAATGACAACGCTTTTTGTTCTCTACTACTGGGCTGGCATTTTTTATCATGTCACATACAACAATCCCTTGGAGTTTAGCAGTATTTTGTCTCGTTTTTCCGGACATATTTATGGAAGGTGCTATCACTACCGCAGCACGACCCCGTGAGTTTAAAATAATAGATTCACACGTAAATTCAGTATAAATAATATAAGTATATTATATCGTTCAAAAAAAAATAAAAGAAAGAATTTAGTATGCGGAATGCGAATTAGCGGGACACTATTTGACTCAGACAGAACAGGAGTGACTGGAGAATACGTCTACTCGCTATCAGACATCGCACTGCACTGAAGAATAAATATAATCCAGTCGGGAAACGAGCAAAACCCCGAAATGGTTTGCTCGGGGGAAATAAATTAAATAAGCAAATAAAAATTTATAAACTTAATAACCATTTAACAAATTACTAACATTATGTACAAACGTATCAATCGGCAAGAAAGCATTCCTAATAGATACAGGAGCCGATATTTCCATATTAAAAATAGGTGCATTGAAAGAAACAGAAGGAATTCTTAAGCATAAAAAATGCAAAATAACAGGTATGACCCAATCAGAATCGTATACTCTAGGCACATTGTCAGCCTTAATAAGAATAGAAGACCGAGAAACTCCACAAGAATTTCACATCGTTGATAAAAGCTTTCCAATTCTAACCAATGGAATTTTAGGAAGAGATTTTCTAGTAAACAATTTATGCAAAATTGATTACGACAATTTCACTATTTCAATCTTCTTTGAAGACGTCAATTAGATATTGCCCATGTATACAAAATTACCTGATTCAAAGCAACTAAGGATCCCAACCAGAACTCAAGTAATACAAGCAATAAATGCTAACATTAAAGAAGATAGAATAGTTCTAAATGAACAAATACAAGAAGGAATTTTCATAGCAAATTCCATTATCCCTGCCAAAGGCATCGAGCACATAAAAATTCTGAACACATTAGATAGAGAAATAACATTAGATAATTTTGAACCAAAATTAAAACCACTCCAAAATTATCATACATACTATATATTAAAAGCTAATCTCAAGCAAAACAACAAAGGAAGATTCAGTAATGTTCTCAAAGAAATAAGTATAGAGAATTTGGATCAATATGCAACTTATTCCATACTTAACATCTTCAAAACCTTCTCAGACATCTTTTATTTAACTGGCGATAGATTAACAGTAAATAATTTTTACAGCAAAAAATATCCACAATAGACAAAAATCCAGTTTACATCAAAAATTATAGACTGCCTCAAACCCAAATAGAGGAGATAAACAGTCAAGTTGAAAAAGTTCTTAACGAAGACATAATAGAACCATCTATTAGCCCATATAATTCTCCACTGCTGATTGTTCCAAGAAAAGCAGAGAATTATATAAAAAAAATGGCGTCTTGTAGTTGACAGTTAAACAAGAAAATTGTAGACGACAAATTTTCTTTAAAAAGACTAGAAGATGCACTTGATAAACTTGGAAGAGCTAAATACTTTTCCACACTAGATTTCACAAGCCATTAACGGCATTTTCAAGTAACAAAGGGCATTATCAATTCAAAAGACTGCCTTTTGGATTAAAAATTTCAACGATTGCTCTCAATAGCTTTGTCTGGATTAATAATATAAATAATAATAATATGTTCAAAAAAAAAATTCATGAGTACACAAGATCTACAATCTTATATTCGTACAACTAAATAAGCGCATATAAAATTGCGACTGCGCATTAAAATAAAAAGCTAAAACTAAATGCAAAACAAAAAGGATAACTATTCAGAGTAGACTAAAAAAAAAACAGAAAGGGAAAAAAATTAATAATAAGCATACAAAAAGAAATGGAAAACTATATAAAGTAAAGAATAGGTCATGAGAGAGTAAGTAAAATGAAATAAAAATCAAACCAAATTTAATCTAATTTATGCCAACCGATGGGAAAACTGAGAAGCGATCCTTGAATAACCTCTTGAACATGTGCAGGGAACCAGCGTTTTGAATATTTGTTGGTAAACTATTCCACAATCTAGTAGCCTGAACAAAGTAAGAACATTCATAAGCAGCTGTACGGAAACGAGGCAAGAGAATAATTGCGTTTCTAGCAGAACGTAGATTTTGTATATGTGAAAACAAATAGCTTGGGGTTTTTCATTTTAGCAGATTATATAGAAAAATCAGTAAATTGAATTCAAGATATTTGAATATGGAGAAGCCAAGCAAACGATGATTGAAAGGAGAGATGTGGTCAAACCTTCGAAGGCCTTAGATAAATCTGACGCAATCATTGAATGCGACGTTAAGTTTACGAGAGCAGGTACTATCCAATTTCGGATATATTACATTTCCAAATGTAAAATGAGGTATTAAAAGAGTTTTCACCAATTTTGACCGTATCTCTCTAGACAAAAACGAGGCGGTTAGCCACAGTTGCCTGAGTCCTCCGTAGATCTTACCAAGGATTGAGTTAACATGATCGCAGCATTTCAGAGATGAATTTATAGTAATACCTAGATTTTTAATAGACCCTACCAAAGACAGAGGAGAATCGTTAAGTAAAATGTCGGGGAATCCAGTAATTTTCAGCTTCCTGTTATTGATAATAATGTAGAGAGTTTTACTTGGATTGAGAGTCAGATGGTTGGATTGTGTCCATTGAAGTATCTTATTTAGGTTACTGTTTACTCGAGCAAAGCAATCCTCAATCAAACCAATAGGTCTGGTGAAGTAAATCTGCACGTCATCAGCGTACAAATGAATATTAACGTCCTCCACAGTTTCAGGCAGATCATTTATGAAGATACTAAAAAGCAGGGGTCCCAATATTGATCCCTGCGGAACACCACTAGACAGTGGAAGGAGGCCTGAGAAAGTATTGTTTACCTTTACTTGTTGATATCTTTCTGACAAGAAGCTTTGAATTAACTGAACAGCCGTAGAGGAGAACAAAAAATGAGTAGATAATTTCTGGAGAAGCATCATGTGATTGACGCAGTCGAAAGCCCTGGAAAAATCCAGAAGTGCCAAGATACTGATACAACCGTCATCGAGAGCAGCTCGCAAGTCATTAGTAACTTTTAACAAAGCTGAAGTACAACTGTGCTTTGCGCGGAATCCTGCTTGCCATTTGGTTCAAAGTGCATTTTCTTCTAAGAATTTTGACATCTGGGTACAGTAGCCTTTCCAGAACTTTGGAGAGAAAGGACAGAATGCTTATCGGGCGGAAACCACTCATGTCAGTAGGAGAAGATTTTTGCGGTAGAGCCAGCACTGTTGCAATTTTCCATCTATTAGGAAAAATAGAACGAGTCAAACACGAATTAAACAGAAAAACCAAATGATCAATAATCAAAGGGAGGATAACCTTAAGAAGGCGAGGGTGTATTTCGTCGGGCCCACTGATTCAGAACGTATGGAACGAATAGCACAGATGAGTTCTATTGAGCTAACGCACCGGAATGCGAAAGGCGACGTTGAGATTAATCTATTTGATACGACTGTGTTATCGGTGATATCCTCCGTTGTTACTATTTCCTGTCCTTGCTGTAAAAAGTGACTATTTAAATTATCGGGGTCGAGATCGGAAAAGTTGAAATTTGTCCCTTTACTGTCGCAGCCAAGTTTCCTTAAATTATTCCATATTGTTTTTGGCGTTCGACTAGGATTTAGCTTTACCATATAGTATCTTCTTTTGGCTTTCCTTAACTCGAGAGTAACACGATTTCGTGCCGTTTTATATAGTTTCTTGGTATTTTGTGATTTGAAACGCCGATGAAGCTGATAGAAATACTCCCGTTCTGAAATTAGAGCAGATATGGTAGAAGTAAGTCAGGAACATCCACTTGATCTAATCCTCTTACGAATTAATGGAACGTGCCGGTTGTATAAGTAATTGACAAAATCATTTAAAATAGCCACTTGTCGGTTTGCACATGCACATTTGTAGAAGTCGCCCCAGTCAAGGTTACTGAAGTCTTCGGAAAGGCCTGAGATGTCTATACTATTAAGGTCTCTGTATATAATGAAGGAAGACTCACAGGGTTGAAGGGCTATATCGTAAGTAATGAACAAAATATCATGGTCGAGGAAACTCGGCGGACTACGCTGATTGTGAAAGTTAACACGCTCTAAGTAGGAAGTAAGAAAGAGATCCAACAATGATGGATTAGAGGAGCTCATATAGGTGGGCAAAGAATTAACTATATTCAAGCTTAGTGACTGCAACAATGATTGGAAGTTGATAGAGTTTGCGTTTCGATGAAGAATGTTAACGTTAAAATCACCACCCACGATTACGTGCCGGTAATTTTGAACGCATTTTGATATAACGTCACAGAATTCGGCTGAGTTCTCAATATTGAAACTTTCCGGGGGTCAGTATACCGCTGGATAATACACATTTATCCAACCCAGTGCTGATTTCCACTGCTAGGAACTCCAGACCCTGCAAGGAGGATGAACCAATTATTTTGGTTTTATATATATCTTTTATGTAAATAGCTACACCTCCCCCGATACGATTTTTGCGGCGGTTACGGAACAAGTTAAAGCCTTAGAGTGATACTAGAGGGCTAGGTACATGCTTGTGCAACCATGACTCACTAACCAAAATTACATCTATATTGGATACTGCAAAGATCTGATTCAATTCATCAATCTTGTTTCTAATGCTCCTTGCATTTAACAAGCATACGTTAAGACCCACTGTGCGTCCGCAGAAAATATTAAGCATAGTTCTTAGTTTGTCCAGGGCACCAAGGTTATTCATTAAGATTAAAAGAACTGCAACACAAAAACTAAAAAAAGGAGCCAACTCAAAGACCTCATACATAATTCCCTCAGTCCACATAAATATTCTACAAAAGATATAAAAAAATAAAAAGTACTTCTCATGACGCTTTCTATACGAAGATCTAAAATTAGAGATAGCAATATTATGACTAAAATTAAAAGTAAAAGCTCAAAGAAGCAGAAAGTTAAAAATAAGAAAGAGGGTAATTCTATATTACCTATATTTTCTACATAAATGATAAGAAATTTAAACAAATTAATTAAGTTATATAAAAAAGTGATAAATAAATGAGATAAAGACATTCCACATTAAATAGCTCAGCCTGCACCGATCTCAGCAGCATCCGACACAGCAAGAATACCAGGGCATAGATCACGAAAGTCCGTAATTAATGTAGGCTTGTCACCATCACTGCGCTTGACATAGATTGAACCATTACGGGAATATGCAGCAAATAAAGAACCGTGTTTACGTAAATGCAGAGCCTCACGCAGCAGAGATTGATTTCTAGGTGTAAGGCTATCTATCTGTGCCTTTAGAGGGAGAACAGCTGTATTTACCGTCTCGGAAATTTTGGACTGCATGTCATTTAATCGCTCCTCCAAAGTTTTCGTTAACCGCATCTCGAAATCCCTAAGTAAGCCTTCCATCTGTTTCTGAGAAGTAGGTAGATCTGATGTGGTATTCTGATCAGTAACAGTGTTTTGATGTACTGCAGCGCTTCTCGTACAAGAGCTAACAGACGTAGCCCTTTCCTTTTCCTTATTAGATTTGAGCAAGCCTGCGGCCTTATCATTCTGTTTTCCCGCCATTTCTTTGTGAGATAATTTTAGATAGGAACACTTTTACAATAAAAAGAAGGGAACAATGGCACTTGCGTATAGAAGCAATGAGAAAAAACAAACACACGATTAACTAGGCGAAAACTACTGGTCACGGCGCACTGAAAAAACACGTCTACTCTTTGCGACAGTCACTCATCACAAGACTCAGAAGCATTCTTGTACGTGGATGACATTATAATTTTTGGATGTAGTTTAAAACACCACAATCAAAATTTAGTAAAAACCTTTAATAAACTGAGAAGATGTAACTTAAAATTAACTCCATAAAAATGTAAATTTTTGCAAACCGAAGTAACATACTTAGGTCATTTAATAAAAAAAGAAGGCATTAGGACAGATCCAAAGAAATTTGATACAATATTGAATTATCCTGTACCTGAAAACGCAGATGATGCAAGAAGATTCATAGCTTTCTGTAATTACTACAGAAGATTTATTGTCAATTTTGCTCATATAGCAAAACCAATAAACTCTCTATCAAAGAAAAATACACAATTTGTTTGGACAAATGAATACCAAGAATCGTTTACAGCATTGAAATCTAAACTAATCAATACCAAAATTCTAAAATATCCAAATTTCGACGAAAAATTCGTCATAACAACAGATGCTTCTCAATTCGCACTTGGAGCAGTATTATCTCAAGGCGAAATTGCATCAGATCTACCAGTTTCATATGCTAGTAGAACGCTAACTAAGCATGAGCTCAATAAACCAATTATTGAAAAGGAAATTTTAGGCATCCACTGGGCAATTAACTATTTTCGACCATACAAATTTGGTAGAAAATTTATAGTGGTTACTACAGACCACAGACCTTTAGTGAGTCTCTTCACACATAAAAATCCATCTTCTAAATTGACATGAATTAGGCTAGACTTAACTGATTACAATTTTGAAATCATTTATAAGCAAGGCAAAATGAATACCAATGCCGATACTCTATCACGAATAAAAATAGATTCTGATATCCTGAAAGCAATGATACCGACTTCAAGTATAAAAGTAGCTACAAGGGCAATGACCCATAAAACAAATGAAAATAAAAATAAAACCCAAGATAAAACCCCTAATAACGTAAAGACTGATCACCTTTATGCATGGGAATGTATATCCATAAATGAAATAAGAAGGGTTAAAAAATTAAAATTTGAGCTCAAGATAAACAATAATAACAAAGAGCTAAGAAAAAGAGATAAAGAAAATAGTTTGCCACATATGATAATACGGTGTGCGGAAAATTGCTCGCCCACAGTTGCTCGCCCACAATTGCTCCCCACACAATTGCTCGCCAGGAAAGTTGCTCGCCAACAACAGATATCAATTTCAAATTTTATGGAATTTTATATTATAAATTTGTTTTGTAATGTAGCTGTAATCGATAACTACAGCTATATTACGGCATTTAGGTGGACAGTGTAGTGGTATGAAAAAAAGATATGTGTGCTAATGTTTAATGCTGTACTTATTGAATAATTCTAATGCGAAACACTCCAATTTATAAATTCACTAATTTAATTTGTTCATTAATGGCTCGATTGCATGTGTAGTTATTATGCCGTATTTTGGCATATATTCAACTCAATGCAATTTGTAGCCTTTTCTAGTTTTTACGCGTTATACACTTATTTTTTAATTCACTTTGCGCTTATTTTAACTTAACTACTTAAATAATTTGTTTCATTGCATGTATCATTAAAATGTCGAAAGCTGGCATATATTTAATTTTTATGCAAGAAACTTACTAAATCTACACACTAATTTAATACAATACTTATCTTTAGTCCACATCCAACAAAAAACTTATGTTCCTTGCCAGCACCAACTGCACACAAATTTTAAGCATGTAAAATATTGTACCTTCAATATGGCACTTTTTATTTTATGCTTAATTGCTGAAAAATGAAAAAATGTTATTTTTTGATCTGATGCTATAAATTGCATGTAAGATCGATTTAATGAAAACTCAGAGAAAACTTGATTTAATTCTTGGATCTTATGCTTAGGCATGTGTGATCACTGTCGAAAAACTGAGAGCGATCTTAGGAATTGCCCCCTTTTTATAGGCTCTAAGCGGCCATTTTGACATACGTTCCACACGAAAAATGCAAATTAAGCATATTTTTGACTTTGCTTGACTTGTATACTAATGTCAAAATGTGCCAATTTCCTTCAACTAATTTATTTAAAATTATCCATGAATTTTCGTAATTTATTTTATTAAATATTTTAATTTTTCTGAAATTTATCAAGATGGCGGCTCCCTGCCATATTATGACAATTTCCACTGTGGAACGCAAATATTTCTCATTTTTATTGCATCTCGTTTTCGCATCTTTCTTTTTCCCACTTATTATGGGAATTAATTTTACCTTTTTTCGCGAATATTTATTTACCTGGTAACTTTCGCGGTTTTTAAGCATTTCCAACAGGTAGCGCGTATCCAACTTCGTATAATCAGCTTTTCACCATGTCAAGTTGATAGTCGCGATCGCGGTGTTTTTGTTCGAAAGTGTCGTGTTGTTTTTCGTGTTTTTCATCGCAAATTGTGGATTAATTGTCCAGGTCTTTTATCACTATTTAAGTGTTTAGTTTTAATTATGTGTCCGTTCCAGCATAAATAATTTGCAGGAAATATGTAAATTCTTATAAATTATTTATGCTGGAAACTGATTTGTGACATTTCAACAATGAGGTAAATTGTTAATTTTTGTTAATTATACGCTTTGTGCCTAATGCAAATTCATGTAATTTGCATATGTAAACATATTTGCATAATTTGCAAATGTTTATTATGCAGAGAATAAGAATTTTGCAAGAATTGGCAATATTTACATTTGCATGCAATTTTTGTTGTACTGCCAAGAAATTGGTTTCTTGGCAGTTTTGCATGTAGTTTGCTTATTCATGTAGTTTTTTGTATACTACTTTGTTTAATTAGTTGTTCCAAACTAATCTATATATATAATTTTATTTTCAGACACGTTCCTGACTTAGAGGATGTACCTGAAGAGGTGACTGGAGGAATCAGGAAGAAATTGAGGGAAGTATGAAATATTTAACATAATTGTTTTTTAATGTTTTTTATTTTATTTTAGCTGTGCTCAACAAAATTGGAACATTACTGGGAACGCAGACTGCATTCTATAAATATAATTATTATACAGATACTAGAAGTACTTGTAGTTTTAAATCTTCATAATGTTGTACTTTAGTTCACGGAAACTCTTTTAAAATCAAACTCTTTAATGTATAAGAGAAAAAAATGTTTATTGAATTAATGAAAAGTAAAATTTTATTTGACAACATAGAAAATATAAAATTCAAAGAAGTTTTTCCAAATGAGGCAAGTTTTGTTAATTTTAAATTTAATATTTGTAATAATAAGAATAATAATGAAAGAGTGGTGAAACTAGATGGAGATGTACAGTCACCATATATTTGCAGGTTAAAGTCAAAGCAAAGGTCGGCAACCTTATAGCCACGGCTGTCGAAATACAAATTTATTGCCGACCTATGGTCAAAAGGGATCAGGGGATTAACTACGGGTTTTCTGACGAAACGAAATCTGAAATTGTGATATGAAGAGTGGTGAAACTAGACGGAGATGTACACTCACCGTATATTTGCAGGCTAAAGTCAAAGCAAAGGTTGGCAACCTTATTGCCACGGCTGGCGAAATACAAATTTTTTGCCGACCTATGGTCAAAAGGGATCAGGGGATTAACTAAGGATTTTCTGACAAAACGAAATCTGAAATTGTGATATGAAGAGTGGTGAAACTAGACGGAGATGTACACTCACCGTATATTTGCAGGCTAAAGACAAAGCAAAGGTCGGCAACTTTATTGCTACGACTGGCGAAATACAAATTTATTGCCGACCTATGGTCAAAAGGGATCAGGGGATTAAGTAACGATTTTCTAATGAAACGAAATCTACCCGGCGCGATAGTAATGGTGTATTTCTTTGTTTTCCAAGACTTTGTATCCGGCTTTGAAGCAATATAAGTCAAAATATTTTGCATTTTATATTCATTTCAAATTCAGCCTGTTATTATTCAGATCGTGTTAGTGTTCAGTGTGCTATAAGTTTGTCTCTCTTCCTAAATAATAATGGCGTTAAAATTTGTGCAAAGCGAGAAGGGATAAAGGACATCTATACATCAAAGATAAAGAAAACAGTGAGAAAGTATTTTGGAAATGTGATCAGTCTAAAAAACTTAAGTGTCGTGGACGTGTCCACAGTGTCAATAATGAAATTGTCCAATATTTAAATGAACACAATCATGCTGCCGATGCTGCAAGGTGCGAAGTCGCGGCAGTCTATAATGATGCTAAGTCTCGAGAAACAAATACCCAAGATGGGACACATCGCATTGTTGCTAATTCATATATTAATTTGTCAACTGCTGCAGCCGGACAGATGCCACGTATGGATAGCATGAAAAGGACAATACGAAATGTAAGAAACGCGAAAGACTGTCTACCAGTAACTCCAAATACACTTTCCGAATTACAAATACCGGAATTTTATCAAAAAACATTCGAAGGAGAACAGTTTTTATTGTTTGACAGTAACGATAGTAATAACAGAATATTAATTTTCTCTACAAAAGACAATTTAAATTACTTGTCACGAACAGAAAACTGGTACGCAGATGGACTTTTTAAGACTGTGCCGTCTTTATTTCAACAATTATATACAATCCATGCAATTGTAAATAATAAATATGTTCCAGCAGTATTTGCGCTTTTATCGAAAAAAACCGAAAAGGCATATACAAATTTTTTCGACGAGCTAAAACGTTTGGAACCCAAATTAGCACCAAAGTCAATTATGGTTGATTTTGAGCAAGCTGCGTTATATGGTTTTAAGACTGTGTTTCCAGGAGCGTCCCTTAGAGGGTGTTTTTTTTCATTTTACGCAGTGTTTTTATCGCTGCATTCAACAAAATGGTTTGCAAAAGCGATATCAAGAGGATAGTGACTTTGAACTAGTGCGCGCCGCGAAAATACATTACATGTATACGCGCGCCGCAATTTCAAGCGACGGGACGGTGGCTGATGTTTATAAAAACATCATATTACAGTTTTTTTCAAGCCACCGTCCAACGAAAAATATTCTGGACTTCTTTAATCAAGTCCAGAATAAATGACAATTTTTCCCAGGGTAGAAATGCAACTATGCATTTTCTACCCTGAACGAGGGCGCGATGAAAGTGATCAAGAGCCGAGTTGGTTTTAAAAACTTGTTTCGGGCGGTTCGGCGGTAATTTACAGATAGGTAATTCAAAAAAAAATATTAGAGTTGATTTTTAACGACGCGAGTTGATTTTCGAACTAGAAGAGTGAATTTCAAAAGTTGGTTACGGCGGTTCAAAGAAAAAAAGGTCTGGATCGCGGTGAATAGAATAAATTGTAATTGTGAATAGAATAAATTGTAATTGTGAATTAAATTTCTGGTAAAACAAGAGAAAAGTGGAGTAAAGTGCTAGTTAGAAATTAAAAGGACTAAAAACTAAGTTAATGAAAAGAACTAGGTTGGTAACTATGTGCATAAGAAGGAATCAGGAAAATATTGTTAATTAAGAGAAATTGATGCTGGTTATGTTGTGTAGATAATGAAAAAAAGGAGCAGGGAGAAATAAAGTAAATTGTGAATTATGAAATGAAGTGTTTTAATAGAAAGATTGCATTTGATTTCTGGCATAACCCAGTAGCGAATGGTTAATTGCAAAGAATTCCGATAAGAAGATTGTGCTTGGTTTCTAACAAAATTAATTAGTGCTTGATATCGTGTTGTGGATACATCTGCCCTCTGGTATAATAGGTAAATATAACAATTGGCGCAGCCGGTAGGATAGAGGAAACCTACTTTACACAAAAAAAGTGTAAGCGCTCGAAAACCCTCTATCCAGCGAAACAAAAAGGAGTTGAAGACGGGAGCGAATACTGGGCAAGACACACTACCCTCCGCCTGAAGTTGAGTCTGTCTTCAAGAGTATTTCGATCTTGTCGGCTCCCAACGCTCGGGGTCGGACAGCATTAACTGCCTCTGTTTGTGAAACACGCAGCCACCCCTCATCAAAGCACCCAAGTGCCATCGTGGGACAATAGCGGGCTTCATCCCAGCCCAGGATGAAAGACGTCCACAACCAAAAGTCTTAACTCTACACTTGAAGGAAGGAAGTATCCACAACCGACAATCTGCGATCCAGAGCTGAAAGGGACTCCGAAGTAGGCAACGCGCCCTCCTTTCAGTTTTTATCCAGGGGAATCTAAGAAGGCGAAGAGCCCCCCGGCAGCAAAAGAACATCAAGCAATAAATCAGCGATCCTGAATTGAGAGGGACCTCGAAGAAGGCAATAAGCCCCCCTCTCAATTTGAACCAAAGGAAATAAGACGGCAATAGCCCCCTAGCTGCAAATACTGATACGGTGGTAAATGAGCGAAGCCAGCCCCGACGAAACACCGCCGGAAAATCACCAGTCAACTCCACACCAATCCTCCTCTCCGGGCGACGCACAGGAAGTTCCGCCCCGGTACGAAGAAGGCAACGCGGGAGCAACATCCGCATCAGAGGGTGAAGTACAAACACCCCCAACAGCCTCAACAACAAGAGGAGTCACGTTAAGGAGTGGGACAATCCTAACAGGTCCCCAACAAGTAAGACCTTCTAATTTAAATTTAGAAAATTATTTACAGTATTTAGAGGGGAAAGTACGAGACTCCTCCGAACTTTCTGTAATACAGTGCGATTCTATTGATAAACAGCTCATAAAGTCCCGTGAACGGCGGCTTGAGCAAATCGCGCAATTCAAAGAAAGTACGGAAAAATTTAAAGAAAGCTTAAAGCAGTTTGGGGAACTCTCGCACTCTCTCGAAACAGAAATTAAAAATAATAGTGTAGAATTAAACCAAAGTGCCATAGACAGTGTCAGTGATTCCACCGCGAGTGAAATCATTTTAAATTGGCTTGGCGACTCCCTTCTGGAGACCAGCAACGAAGATACTAGCTCCCCAATAGTGTCAAATTCTAGTTTCAAAATCCCCAATTTAAACATGGCAGATTACGCTAAAATAGCAAAGCTAACTACTCAGCTCGTTTCCCTATTCTCTGGAGAACAGCACCCAAAATTGAGCCTTGAGCTCCAAACATTCCTAGGATGCTGCAGGCAGGTAATTCAGTGCATTTCGGTGGAGGAAATATCAGCATTTTTAAAAATTTCCCCACCAGACTTCGAGGCGAAGCTTATCAGCTTTTTGCCTCAAATATGCCAACTGCTTTCAAAAAAGTAGAAGAACGGCTAAATCGCACATACCTGCCTACAGAAACTTACCAGGAACTGGTAAACAAGTTAATTACAACAAGGCAGTATCCTTTGGAAAATCTCACAGCCTTCACGGCACGAGTCAAACAAATGCTGGCCCTCTGTAATGAAGCAGCAGAGTCTAAATACGGTGCCACAGTAGCACCAGCTGTAAAAATGCAGCTGGAAGATTTCGCGAAAAACGCACCAAAAATAGGAGTCAATAACCCCTATATGTGTCAGTACCTGTTGACAATGACCGACGGCACTGTGGATGACTTTATACAAAGAGCACTTGACATGGAACGACTCCAGCAAAGTGCTCTATTCCTGCAACTCCAGGACAATTCCAAACCAATGCAGAACACATCGTCAAATTCTGCTAGTGCGAGCACACCAAATAGCGCACAATTAAATCAAAGTAGTGCTCTAGCAAATCACAGCGTATTTAATCCTGGCATAGACCGCAAGGGTCTCTTAACTCACTGCCAATCAGGATTCAGCTGTAATCATAGCTGTGAAACTGCGATGCTTAAAGTAACATCAGACATTCACGAGGCTTTAGATAATGACCATCTATCAATATTAGCACTACTTGATTTCAGCAAAGCGTTTGACTCTATTGACCATAGTAATTTGTTGCAAAAGCTGTCTCGCCAATTCTCTTTTTCATCATCAGCAGCTAAACTAATTTACAGCCTTCTAAATAGGCGCAGCCAAGTTGTAAGAGTACATGACCAGCTCTCAGATACAGCATTCTTACACCGCGGTGTTCCTCAAGGATCTATATTAGGTCCATTATTATTCAGTCTTTACATAAATGACCTTCTTGATGCCGTCGTGGATGCATCAATTCATATGTATGCTGATGATGTACAGATATACTTAACCAGACCCATAGGCTTAATGGAAGACTGTGTATGCAGGTTAAACGATGGTTTACAACGCATTTATAACTGGTCTTGGCGTAATAAATTAGACTTAAATCCTGACAAATCTACATGCCTGGCAGTTCATAGGAACAAAATCGATTCTCTCTCCTTACCAGCCATATTTATCAATAAAACGAAGCTTGTCTACGTTGATTCTGCAAAAAGTCTGGGCTTTGAACTCAATTCAAGATTTTCTTGTTGTGACCACATTAGTGCTACCTTAGGTAAAATATATGGCTGCCTAAGAAGATTATGGCTGAATTCAGAATTGCTAGCACTTCATGTTTGGAAAAAACTCGTCAAATCCCTAATTCTTCCTTATTTTACTTATGGCTGTATAATATTTTCCTCGCTTGACTCCGTCTGCCGGAGAAGGCTCCTAGTGGCTTATAATGATGTACTTCGCTTTATATATAAACTATCTCGAGGTAGTCATATCTCCCCATACATTACTTCTTTGCTTGATTGTCCATTAGAAGCCGACTTAACTCAATATACATAGGCTAAAGTTTTTACATCGACTCATATTCAGCCAGCAGCCAGGATACCTATTTGAAAAGCTGAGTTTCTTGCAGTCGAATAGACATAGGAATCTCCTAATACCGCGATGTAGATCCCAATACGGGCAGCGTTTTTACTTTGTCCAATGTGTTCGCAAATGGAATCTGTTACCACATGATATACAACTTACTAGGACCAGGGGGACTTTCAGTAGACAATTAAAATCAATTGATATACTATAAAAATCGGATCAGCTCGTTTTGAATGACCTTGCTAAGTAAATATTTACCAACATAGTTTTTATTTTTTATTGGAGTGCATTACTTAGTTATCTTTAGTTTTATTTTTCTATATTTGTTATTCCTTTTTTTTCTATTAAATTTTCACTTTTATTTTAATTTTACTCATTGCAAGTTTTCTTAGCTCTCTCTCATTTTTTTTTCATTTCTTAATAAGTAGTCTTTTGCTTTAACTTTTTTCTCCTCGTTTAATGCCTATATGTAATGTACATTTAAAGATCTTGTTATCTTAGTACTACTCCAAATAAAGAAATTATTATTATTATTATTATTATTATTATTCTAAAGAGTGCGGACGTGTCAATTCAAGCTCCGTGAAATTTCTAAAAATCAGTGTAATAATAAAAACAAAAAAGCGAGAAAAGTCAAGAATATTAAGTGTGTGTGTTGTTCCACAGGTTGTTTCTTCAAAATTTTGTTGAACAAACTAATAACAAGAAACTTAAATTATTGTGAAAAATCGAAAAAATTTGTGACATTTTAAGAATTTAATCTAATTTCGGTCGTTGCCATGACAACGAGGCAAAACTGACAAATTTTTAGTGCAAATTAAAAGTGGAATATTTTGATAAATAAATAATTTTGGACAGAAGTAAAAGAATAAAAATTATAATAAAAAAAAACTGTAATCTACTCTGCCGCGCTCACAATGAGCTCGAGCAGCAACGAATCTGAGGATGATCCCCTCAAAGTGAAAGGAAGTAGGAAGAAGAGCAGAAACGCTTCTTCTTCCTCTTCCGATAAAACTCAAGGGCCCAAAGAAAAGGCCATTAAGGGCCCCATTCAAGAGGCCATTAAGGGCTCAAGTGAAGAGGCCAAGGCAATTGCCAGGAAAACTCCGACTGTCCAAGAAGAGTCGGGAGTACCAGCTCCAAAAAATACAGCTATTGCTGCAGAATGTGTAGCTGCAGCTTCAGCAAATGCTGAGTCGAAATCTTCGACTCTAGGACAACATCCTACTCTGAAGGAAGTTGTGAAAAAGGCTTCGTCGTCGGCGCCAAAGCCTAGCGGATTGGTAATGAGGCCACCGCTTTCTTCAAGCGTCTCCAAGAAGCAGCCAGTAGTACCAGGAGTTCAGGCAGCAGCACCACGATCCCCGGCGTTAGTGTCAGGGATCTCTTATGCGCAGGTAAGTGGTGGTTCCAAGAACATTTCCATAATCGAAATTCAGAGCAGGGGCATCACTCCTCGTCCAGCCCCATTGGACGCAGGTAAGCCTCGACCCAAGACCAGTGCGGGTCTCCAGGGCTTCTTCGACGGGAGGTGGCAGGATGAGAGCTACGGTATGCAGCTCGAGCACATCAGAGAATGTCCTCAGACTGCATACCTGAAGGCGATCTTCCGCGTCATCTCCTGTGAGCAGCTATTCTCCATGGGAATTATAGCTGGAGGAATGGTCGAGGTGTATACCACAACCCTCGAAAGCGCCACTAAGCTTATGCTTGAGGGCATCGAGGTGGAGGGTAGGCACCTCGTTCCATTCCCGCTAAAAGAGAAGCCCACGAAGGTCGTGTTTTCGCGGGTCCCTATGCGAGCCCAACATGAAGACCTCTCGAATTTCCTTGGGAGATTCGGGAAGGTTCATGGAAAGGTTCGCGCCATTCCCATTAAAATTGGGGACGAGGGTCTCGGGCGGGGTATCTTCGGTACTAGCCGAGAAGCGTCCATCACCTTGAATAAGGGGTGTACGCTTCCGTCAGGCTTTTACCTGGGCATATCCGGCTCGAGATACTGGATAGACGTTGGCACCGAAGCGAAATGCCATGCTTGCCATTTGGTAGGGCATTTTATTGCTGACTGCCCCAGGAGAACCGGGAAGAAGGCTGAACCGAGGGTTCCCTCGAAGGAAGCCACTACTACAGTAGTGGATCTGGAGAAGGAGTCTTCGGCCGGCACTCAACCTGCTATTTTGGAGCAGCCAGTGGTTAAGGTGCCTGAAGTTGTCCTAGAGGCAAAAATAGTTATGGCTGTAAACGGCGCCACGTCGGCACGTGAAAACACGGCTACTTCCGACGAGGAGTCGAATAGCCAAGTAGTAAAAAAAAAGAGGACGAGGAGGAAGAAAGTTGACCGGGTGATGCTGCCTCCTCCAGAGCCAGCAAAGCCAGTCGCATCAAAGCGGCCCCACTCGGAGGAGGACGATAGTGGAGCTCGCGGTTCGAAGGTTGTAGTAAGGGACGCGGTGGTGTCTCTCGAGCAGCTTTCGGACTGCGACATCACCGGCTTGGATGACACTGGTCTTTCGAGCTTCGGTGGCTACGAGTCGTGTGATAGCATCATTTCGACTGGTGGCCAATTTGAAGTCTCGAAAGGGATGGAGACCCTTCCTAGGAAGAAGATCTCCGAAATTCTTACCCAGCTCCAGTACAAGAAGAATTCAGATAAAATCTGGAGTATTCTTGTAAGGGAGCTGGAGAGGCCAGAGTTGTTACTTCCTCAGCTTCAACTCCTACAACAGGAGTCCAGGAAGAGGAGGAAGTACAACGATGTTGCTCGGTTAGAACGACTTCATAGGAAGGTGGAGGAGTTGCTTCAGGAGCATCGCTTGGCCGATTCTCCTCGTCAATAGACGTCGCACATTCATCGTTTGAGCTTTTCATCTCTTTGAATGTGCAAGATAGCTTCGATCAACACCGGGGGTTTAAGTGCACATACAAGGTTACACAGCACTATCGAACATGTCAAAATGTTCGATATAGACATCGCGCTTCTACAGGAGACGAATTTTACACAAGACACATACACACAACTTGAGCGCTATGCTTATTTACACACTGGCTATGCAATGTTTGCCACACCTGCGCCTCGCCGAGGCTCAGGGGTGGCAATCATTGTATCCAACAAATTTACACTATCGTCTCCTGTCTATACAGATATCTTCCCAGGCTTCGCTTCTTCCTTGGACTTTGTTATTCAAGACAAAAATATCAAGGTGGTAAACGTGTACCTTCCTCATGACCAGGACATTACAAGACAAGTTCTTGATAGTGTTCAGTCGTGTCTGGTGAATTTTAGCGGCGAAACTGTCCTCGGAGGTGATTTCAACTGCACTCTGAATCCCTCAATGGATCGGCACTCTGGAGTTGAGTTCAACTCTGTTAATGCTACTCGATTGAGGAATTTTGTCGGTGTTTTCAGACTCGTGGATATCTATCGTTGGATGCATCCTACGACTAGATCATACACGAGGGTCTCGCGAAATATCCATGGAAGTCTCGCAGGCTCCAGAATTGATAGACTTTACGTCTCACCTGGAATACTAGAACATTTCGTTGGTGTCACTCATGAAGTGTGTTGCGTTAGCGATCATCTTTTTGTAGTGGCGACCAGCACTCTAGTTGAAAGACGAACTGCATACTGGATATTCAACAACTATTTGTTGAATTCCGAGCAGTTCATCAATGAGTTCATTGATTTCTGGCACGATTGGCAAGAGAGGAAAGCTGACTTTCCTTTTCTTAGTCAATGGTGGGATGTTGGAAAGCTCCAGATTCGGTCTTTTATCGAGACGAGTTTCAATCGAAGTGGCTATCAAGCTTCTAGCTTGTCGGCCGAGGTCTCTCGGGTGGCAGCTCTTCTCCCAACTCAGCCGGGGTTGATTCTTTATTTCAATGGAATAAAGGAACGCTTGGCGACACAGACTTACAAGCACAGCTTGGAGTTTGTGCTGCGCGGCCAATCGCGCTGGCTGAGAGAAGGCGATTCTCCAACTGAGTACTTCTTTCAGGCGACTAGACGTCGTACTGCTTCTTGTGAGGTCGAATCGATAATTGATGAATCTGGACAAGTCCTCAACGGACAACAGCTATCAGAATATATTCGAGACTACTACAGTAGTCTCTACTCTGAATCGACGTCGACAACATCCTCGACCACTCATGAATTTCTTGAGAATATTCCCACTTTCTCTGAAGACAGTAAGGAGCTCCTGGATACAGTAATCACATTGGAGGATATGATTGCTGCGACAAAGGATCTAAGGCGACACACTTCACCTGGTTATGACGGATTGACTCCAGAATTCTTCATACGTTTCAAGGATTTATTAATTCCTGACCTTTTGGAAGTCTTCAATTCGGCGGTTGAGACACATTCAGACTTTCCTTCTAGTTGGAGGAGATCTGTTATGCGCTTGATTCCAAAGAAGGGAGATTTGCAGAGGATGGGGAACTGGAGGCCAGTAACCCTATGCAATGTAGACTACAAAATCGTCTGCAAAGCATTAGGGGCGATACTCCGCTCAGTGATTGCTTCGGTAATACACCCGGAACAGTCCTATTGTGTACCTGGTCGTAGTATCTACGACAATATCGCGGTAGCCAAGCATTTGTTTGCCTACCATGAACAAACAGGTACACAAATGGCCATGATTTCACTTGACCAACAAAAGGCTTTTGATAGTGTCTCGCACGAGTATCTCTTGACTGCTCTCGAGGCATTTGGGTTTCCACCCAGGTGGCTCGATATCGTCGGGAAACTGTATAGAGATTCAGCGATTTTGATTAAGCATCAAGGACAAGTTCTGGCTCCTATCTCGTTTCATCGAGGTATCAGACAGGGCTGTCCATTGTCAGGTATGCTTTATGATCTTTCGTTGGAGCCGCTACTGGTGAATCTTCGTCGAATGCTCGGACGGTATGCGGTTCATCTGCCATATACCAATGTGAGGCCTCTTATGTTGGCGTATGCGGATGATCTGTCTATTTTCGTGACAAGAGATGAAGCTTTTCCGGTCGCTCGTGCTGTTTTCGAACAGTTCGAACGTATAGCGGGCGCTAAAATCAACCTTAGTAAGAGTCAAGGCTTGTGGTGTGGAAGGTGGAGAGATCGTACAGATACTCCACTGAACATCCAATGGACTAATACTTGCCTGAAGTATTTAGGTGTGTATATCGGACGCGAGAGTAAATCAAATAATAGCCGCATCGCTCTTGAGAAACTCTCTAGAGCTGTAAACTCATGGCGTAGTCGACTGTTTCCACTATCCTTAATGGGTAGGTCAGTCGTCATAAACTATTTGATTACCTCGTCTATCGTTCATCTGCTAAAGTCTGAGACGTTTGATGAAGGCTTCGTAGGTCTTCTTCAAGCAAAAGCGATAGACGCCTTTTGGTGCGGAAGACGATGGGTTGCTGAAAGCACGCTCTGTCTGCCAGTCAAGATAGGTGGATTAGGTCTCACTAACTTGGTTGTGAAATCAAGGTGTCTCCAAGTGCGTGCATTCCAAAGAGTGTTTTGCCAGAGAGACAGCTTGATTTCTCAACTGTGGGTGAATGTACTGGGAGGGATCGGCATAGGGGAGTATTACTACCTACTCTCTGTTCGACCACCTTATCCGCGTGACTGGCCACAGGATCTAATCTCAACGATTCAGACCTGGGGCAGAATCAGGCCAGCATTTCACCTTCAGTGGAATGCTCTAAGGTACACGCAATTCGCATCGATTCCAATCAGGTTTAATCCTGAATTAATAGATTCAGTGTTCCGTAATGCTCGGGGTTTTGAAGCTGACACGCATACACTGACAGTTCTCGGAGATATTATTGATATCTCTGGAAACTGTCGAATAAACACTAACACTTCACAACTACACGACCTGGCTGCTTCTGCGCGGGAGAGATTTCGCCAACTTGGGACCAGTGACCCTGGCACTAAGTTGGAAGATGCTTTCGTTCTGAACAGACCACCACACACACCTTTCAGCACACTTACAACACGTGTGCTCCGTGACGTGCTTATGTCAATAAGACCTCCGGAGTATACAGGATACAACAGATGGCGAACACACCTCGGGGTGAATATGGGCGTGATGGGAGGGATAACTTGCAGAGTAGTCTACAGTTATCCTTCTAGTTACAAAGATGCTGATGTAGCATTCAAATTGCTGCATCACAGTCTTATGCATCCTAATCAGTTGTCACATATCGACCGCCGAGTTCAGAGGATTTGCACAGTTTGTGGTGGTGAAGGCACCCTGTTTCACAGGTTCTTCACTTGTCCGGCTTTGCAGGGTCTATTGGATCTCGTGCGCGGTATGTGTCAGTTGATCCACCCGAATTTCGGCATTACTAGGACATCGTTTCTATGGGGACCAAAGGTATGTAGTCGAGTGAATTGTTTGATTAGCTTTGTGTTGACACTGGCCAAATCTACAATTCACCTGTACTACATGAGAGTCGAAGCTGGGAATCAGAACACTGACCCACAACACCACGCACACGCACTTAAGCGCCACTTCGTTGACAGGTTGAAGAGACGTTTACGTCTTGAATATCTGGCAACGAACGCAGACACATTCAACTGCACATGGCAACCACTATCGTCGGTGCAGGACGGAGCTCTTGTCTTTCACTGGTGATAGCAGGCCACAGCATTTGCAGCACTAGTCCACGGGGCTTCTCCCCGCTTAGGAATCGTTGCAAGTGCTGTGGGAAGGACAAGCACTCTGTTAGAGATGCTAAGCTGGAGGGATGATGAGGGCAGTTTGTAGAGGTCTATGATACTACAGGCTTCCCTCGCGGGACTCTATAACGGTATCGCGTAAATTTTTCGTTCGTTCGGTCATTTATTTTTAATTCGGTTTCGGTGTCGGTGCTAAATTTCAAAATTTTATGTTGAAAATTCGTTCGTTTAGGCAATTATTTTTATTAGTTTATTTTGGAAATTTGGAACTTCTGGGAGCTGCCACTTACCCAATTGTCAAAATTGGGACTTTTAAATTTTTTGTCTATCTTTTAGATCCTTTTCAAAATTCTTGTAGCCGTTTTTTAGTCTCTTTTGAGAATTTTGTCTTGTTTGTTTTCCTTTTGTTTGTGTCTTTTTTCTTGTTCATTAGTTTTTCTAATTGTTTTAATTGTTTAATTGTCCCTATTGACCTTTTATAACTTTTAGATTAGCTAGCGACCTTTTGTTTACACTTTGTAGAACCTTTTGCCACCTATTTTTAGGGAATTTTAAAAGAGCCAATGAGCCACTAAATAAAGAGCTTATACAAATAAAAAAAAATTATTATTATAATACCATTCGCTCAGGTTCCCCAGCTCCTGCCAAACACAAATAGTCACATTCAGCAGCCGCAGTTCACACAGGCAAATCCATCATCATATGTGGAACAGGAGCCAAGATCTCCTAATAAAAATTATAATGTACAAAATAAAAATAATTATTTAAATAAAATCAGTTGTAGTTTTTGTAATCTAAGAGGCGACACATACATATGCTGATTGCCTCAAAAGGAAAAATACGCCTTATTGTGTGAACTGCAAAATGTATAATCATGACGTGCATGACTGCAGAAGAAACAACAATAGCTTCCAGAGACTCCGCAACAACAGTGGACCAACAAATCAACGACCTAGAGACCCACAAGGTCCCAACAACTCAATGTGCGAAAAAAGTGTGAGTTCTGTGGCCGTTATGGACATATATTAAGCGCATGTCAACAAAAACGTAAATAGGAAGCCCGGAGTCAGGGAAATGACGTACAGTCGACCCGAAACTCCCCGGTTCGACTATAAATCTCCCATCCATCTAATAAAATAGGGTCTCCTCAGCAGCGCGATTCCTTTAGGCATAGGCCTGAACGGCCAAACTAAACTGGTAGTAGGCACAGGCGCTGATACAAGTATAACAAAGAAAAGGTCATTAAAAAATCACAAAGAAATTAACCACAATGAGTCATGCACACTTCAGACCCCACTTGGTACCGGAAAGACGCTGGGAAATTGCCAGGGAAAAAAATTCCCTGCATGTTTCAAGTCGTAAAGAACTTGCCCGGCCTAGTAGTTACGCTATACAGGTTCTGGAGCACTTATTCCATACAAGAAGTTCACGGAAAATTCCAACTATTTTGGTGGTTGTGGACCGGATTCTGGGCCACTGAGGAGAATTCCGTCTAGTGGTCTACGTCACAGGGCCTGCCTGGGGAATTCCTTTCGTACTGTCTGGCTGACCAGGAGATGACATCAACTTTTTTTTAGTAATAATTCAAGCTTTGTTTTGCTGATGGGGTGCTGCGCCTAAATGTAGGCTTTTTTACTATCATTTTTCTTGAACGCCTAAATGTAGGTATTTGGTTTTGAACTAATATTAGTAATAATTAAAGTTAATAGTAGGACATTTTTGTTCATGACAATGGATACTAGATGGTTGGGGTGGAAATGATATCTGCCAGCATCATCATCATCGTCATCATCATCCATATGATCATCATCCTGGTCCTGACTGCCAAGCTCCAAAAGAGCATAAGGGATGTGAAAAAAGCTGTCTGGGCGAACAAGAGACCGACGAAATCAGGCAGCAATTGGTTACCTTTAAGGAACCAATCTGCATACCTGCGCACTCTTAAATTGTCGCCCCAGTCCCGTTAAAAACTCAAGAAGAAATGCTCTGTTTATCCCAAGAGATTATCGATGGAGTCTTCTTGGCAAACAGTTTACTGTCATTTGGAGAAGAATTAGTGGTGGTTAGTATTCTCAACGCTCTAACAGTCATCAAGTAGTCATACATAGCTTAAAGTTACAGCTATATCCAATAAACGACTACACAATAGTCCCATTAACGCGCACAAACGACCACCAAAATACGCACATTTCCATACCAAATACGAAGGAATAATTGAATACAAAAGAAAACTATCCAAGCTAAGTAGAGACGGTAATGAGTGTCTAAAGCCAGCCAAAAGGGTGCATATAGCTCTTCCGTCCAAAATCCCGAGGCATAAATCATTATTAAGCAAACAATGGCCATATAAGAACGGTAGCGAGTCTGGAAAACCTATACTAAAGGTGCACATTACTCCACCGTCACACAGCACAAAAAATTCTACATGGTCAAAAGGCAATAGCATCGACGCGCATGAGTATATCACACAACCTATGGCAAAGACCACACAGGCGTACCAAACTCAGCCGTGAACAAAACAGGAAGCAGATACCCTGCAACATACTAGCTTCAGCACAACGAAACCTCAAAAGGAATAAAATAATCCCAATCTACTTACAGGTCAAAAATTTAAAAGGAAGAATTAGTTACCCGAAGGTTCAGCTGAAAAAACAGCAAACCTACATCATGTACGCTTTTTATATCCGGATTATGAGACTCCGGACGACCCAAAACAATACCCGCGTATTTCTAGGTTAGAGCAAGAACTCAGCCTAGACCCTGATTTGACCGCGGAAGAAAAAATTTAGATATCAGAACTCTGCGAAGAGTATAACGATATCTTTTTCCTCAAAGGTGACAAACTCACCTATACAAATGCAATAACGCATAACATTCCATTAGTGCAAGATCAAGCACCAATAAATCAAAAAGTGTACCGCTTACCTGAAACACAGCGGAAAGTAATTAATGAGCAGCTAAAAGAAATGCCAGACAGCGGGATAGTCTAGTCTAGTAAAAGCCCTGGAATTCACCTCTACTAGTTGTCCCCAAGAAAGCGAGACCGGACGATGAAAAAAGGTGGCACGTCGTTGTCGACTTTCGTAAATTAAACGAAAAGATAATTGGAGACGCATTCCCGCTACCCCGAATCGAGGATATTCTCGACCAACTAGGTCACGCAGGGTATTTCACCACACTCGATTTGGCCAATGGCTATCATCAAGTTTTTGTCGACAAAAGAGATCGACATAAAACTGCTTTCAGCACAAGCTATGGGCACTACGAGTTCAAGCGTATGCCATTCGGGTTTAAAGGAGTCCCTGCCACTTTTCAACGCCTAATGAACAGGCTTACAAGGCCTCGAATGTTTCGTTTACCTAGATGACATTGTCATCTATGGTAAACATTTAAAGGACCACAACGAAAAGTTGAGAAAAGTCTTCGACAAGTTGAGAGAGAACAACTTGAAACTGCAGCCAGAGAAGTTGTTTACCTAGGACATAAATGTTCTAGCGAAGGAGCCCTACCAGACCCAAGTATGACGGCCTGCGTCCAAACATTTTCTGTTCCAAGAACAGTAAGGCAAGTTCAGTCATATTTAGGACTTGCCAATTACTATAGGAAAATCATTCCAGACTTCTCCAAAATTATACGTCCAATCACGAATTTACTCCGAAAGGATGTAAAATTCACTTGGACAGAATAATGCCAGGAAGTATTTCAGCGCATAAAAAATGCTTTAATTTCCCCACCACTTTTGACTTATCCCGATTTTACAAAATCGTTTAATCTTACTACGGACGCAAGTAACGAGGCTCTAGGAGCTGTTCTTTCTCAAGGAGAAGTCGGAAAGGACCAGCCCATTGCCTATGCAAGCCGCACATTAAACAAAGCCGAAAAAAATTACTCTACTATAGAGAAAGAGTTATTGGCTATTGTCTGGGCTACCAAGAATTTCAGGTGCTATCTTCAAGGCCGGAAATTCACGGTCTATACTGACCATAAACCTCTCAAAGGTGTCTTCAATGTGAAAGACCCTACTTCCCGTTTGGTGAGATTTCACCACAAATTATCTGAATTTGATTACAACATCGAATACAAACCCGGGAAGTACAACACTAATGCCGATGCACTAAGTCGCATTCCTCAAGCATTAAAGGAAAACAGTTTAGGCAATACCTTAACGGTAGAAGCCCTAGTCCACCACACGATGGACTCAGATGTGGAGGAAGACGATTCCAGACGATGAAAGCATCGCAGAACAACCGTTCGACAAAGTTTACCTCAATATTGTAGGTCCATTAGAAGAGACCACATCAGGTAACTCCACCGATATATCTTGACCTTCCAAGATAATTTAACAAAATTTGTCGACTGGTATGCCATACCTAACGCAGAAGCAGTCACAGTGGCGCAGGTTTTCTTTGATGAAATCGTCACGCGCTATCGCATACCCAAAAGAATACTCACCGATCAGGGAACGAATTTTCTGAGTGAGCTATTCAAAAGGATATGTAAGATTCTGAAGGTAAAGAAGTTACAGACTTCAGCATACTGTAGCGGACCAAATCGTAACAGTTACCAGAAAAATATAAAAAAAATCTAAGTCATGTATTTTTCAAATTATAGGCATTTCTTTTGTTTTCGAGAAAATGTAGACCTTGTGATGGTTTTTTAGCTCCTGTTGCTACAAATCTTTACCTTTTTTTCAATTTTATTTTTCTTATGTAATCCCGAATAGTGCTTATGTAATCTGTTGCCTTAAGTTCTAAGCCAACTGCTCCAGCTTGGGAGAAAATGTCACATTTTGCCGAACCAACAATATAAAACTAATAATTCGTTGAACTTTAACTGACTGTACTGGCAAGTAACTTTAAAAGTTGACCCATTTAATAAGGATTCTAAAATGGTACAACACTTGCTACATTATTTCTTAGATTACGAAAAAAAAAATGTTTTCTTCAAGAAACCCAGTTTCGAAAAATTTCTTTTTACCTACTAAAAATGATTCTAGTGTACCCAAAGCTTGCCGTAAGAACGTAACTTTAAGATTCTAGTTTGAGTGAGACGGAGAGTCATTGCATGAAATGTCAGTGAGCAAGATAGTGACGCTCGCTCGTCAAATCATTGAGTTTTTACAAATGTGCATCGTCTAATCTGTACAGAGGGCCGACTTCCAAACCAAGTACATGGTGAAGGATGAGTTCCTTACCTTACGAGGACGTAGACCCAAGTACTTCGGTACGTGCAATCCAGGAAAGCACAGGAGTGCCTAAAAGTATAGCTCACCGAATTTTAGAAAAACATGAGCTCCAGAATTAGGGACGCAGTTGAATTTGACAACAACGGAAGATTGGCCGTCTGATAACCCGACCTTTTTTTAAGAAGATGTCGATGCTGAAGGAAGGCAGTTTGAACATCTTTTGTAAATAATAAACTTAGCATCCAAAAAATTGGTGTTTAATTTTAAACTTAGGAAAATTTGTCGTAAATTTAACAAAAAGTTAGGATCTATAACTTGAACGTGTCACTATATGTCTCACTCACACTTCATGTAATGACTCTCCTTCTCACTCAAACTAGATCTTAAAGTTACGGTCTTACGGCAAGCTTTGGGTACACTAAAATCATTTTTAGTAGGTGAAAAGAAATTTTTCGAAACTGGGTTTCTTGAAAAAAAATATTTTTTTCCGTAATCTAAGAAATAATGTAGCAAGTGTTGTACCATTTTAGAATCCTTATTAAATGCGTCAACTTTTAAAGTTACTTGCCAGACTGGCGTAGTACATTTATTTTTCAGTACAGTCAGTTAAAATTCAACGAATTATTAATTTTATATTGTTGGCTCGGCAAAATGTGACATTTTCTTCCAAGCTGGAGCAGTTGTCTTAGAACTTAAGGCAACAGATTACATAAGCACTATTCGGGATTACATAAGAAAAATAAAATTGAAAAAAAGGTAAAGATTTGTAGCAACATGAGCTAAAAAACCATCACAAGGTGTACATTTTCTCGAAAACAAAAGAAATGCCTATAATTTGAAAAATACATGACTTAGATTTTTTTTATATTTTTCTGGTAACTGTTACGATTTGGTCCATCACCCGGTTGCGGCTTGACGTCGACTTACGGGACACCCTGTATATATATATATATTTATATAATTAATGAACTGCTAATCTACAACGAACTCTTTTTGTTGCCACACTACAACAACCTACAACCAGTTCAATTGGCAATACCCAACAGTTCAAATGGGTGACCCCGAACAACAGGACAACCCGTTGAAAGCGAACAACAAGATAACCCGTTAAAAACGAACAACAGGACAACCCGTTGAAAGCGAACAACAGGACAACCCGATGACGATTATAATATTCTAGTTAAGGTATCCCCCACCAGTGGTAAGGTACCTCTTTCTAGAATATTTGAATAATTAAAGAAGAAAAGAGCTTAAAGAAAAACTCAAGAAAATTTAAAGAAAATTAAACAGAAAAAAATAAGAGAGAAGAAAAGAAGAAAAGAAGAAAGAAGAACATAAAATAAATAAGAAGCGAAGAAAACAAATAAAAAAACAGAAGGAAGAATCAAAATTAAATTAAAGAAGAAAGAAGGTAAATATAGAAGAAAGAAAAATACATAAGAATATCTGTCAACTACAGAACAAAATAAAAGAAAAAGAACTTAGTAAGTTTTAAATTTAGACTTAAATTAGATTTTATAAGTTTCTAGCTTTATCTGTTAGGATAATTTTTACCTATATTGATTTAATTTTTATAAAAATAATTGTACACAAAAACACAACTACAACAAAGTAAAAACATTACAAAAGTACAAGTTTGGTACAAAATATATCGGTTTTTAAAGTTTTTACGTTTCAGAGTGTTTTTGTCCGCTAAAATAGAATATTTTCCATTTTAGTATCGCGAGTGATTGTGTGAATAAATAAAATTTTCCTTTTTCGTAAAATATTTATTTTTTTGTGGTGGTCTAAACCTATTATCCAAAAATGCCAGGAGACGAAATAAACATTCAACAACAGAGTTATGTCGCAGCGGCTTCTGTAAAGCTACCAACCTTTTGGACACCATGTCCAGAAGCTTGGTTTATACGAGCAGCAGAGGCTGAATTCCGAGATAAAGGAATTCGAACTGACGGAACGAAATACGGCCATATAGTGCAAGCCCTTCCGCTGGAGTCGATTATGAACGTTTTGGATATTCTTCAAGTACCCCCAACTACAGATAAATACGAGAATTTAAAAAAACTCTAATTCAAAGATTCAGCGTCTCAGAGGAGAAAAGATTAGAGCAACTTCTATGTGCCTCAGAAATAGGAGATAAAACCTTCCGAATTCTCTACAGGTTTACGACAACCCTTGCTGGTACTTCCACAACATTTGGAGCAGAATTAATTAAGAAACTTTGGATGAGAAAACTTGCTGAAAACATAAACATAGCATTGGTTGCGTCAAGCAAAGAAAATTTAGAAGATTTATTGGAACTTGCAGATAAAATATTTGACGTTACAAAGTTACAATATATTTCCGCAATAAATAAAACTTTAAATTTACCATTACCCCAACAAAATTTTTCAGCAATAGATAACAATGTACAACTATTAAATAAAATAACAATTTTAGAAAACAAATTACAAAATTTAGAAAACTTATTTCGCAATTTTACAATGAATAATAATAATCATAACAACAATCTTTTTAAAAATGATTTCAGATACAGATCACGAAGTCGTTCACAAAGTTATTCAAAACTTGATAACAATAAACTACTTTGTTGGTACCACTTTAAGTTTGGAGAAAAAGCTACCAAATGCATTTCCCCATGCACTTTTATTGACAAAAAACTAATTGTCCCCTCAGCGTCCAGTATGTCAAATAATAATATTTCAAAAAGACTTTTTCTTTTAGACAAAGAAAATAGATTCAAATTTTTAATTGACACTGGGGGGACCTTTCAGTATTACCTAACGCTTATTTTAGTGAATTCAAAAATAACCCTAATCTAATTTTAACAGCAGCAAACAGTTCAACAATCAATACATATGGCACGAAATTGTTGAAGGTAGATTTCGGATTAAGACGAGATCTAACGTATCCGTTCATTATAGCGGGAGTAAATAAACCCATTATTGGGGCAGACTTTCTCGAAAAATTCAATTTATTGGTTGATATTAAAAATAAAAAATTAATTGATGGAAACACGTCAATCGTGGTAAATGGAATAACGATAAAGTCAAATATTCCTTCACCACGTTATTACGCTTTCGATAATGAATACGGAAAAATTTTACAAAAATTTTCTTCATTAACTCAAGCACCTTGTTACGATGCTCCCTTACGTCATAATATAGTACATCACATTTCTACAAAAGGACAACTTCCTTTCTCGAGACCAAGAAGACTCGATATACAAAAATTAAAAATCGCTAATTTTTCGAACATATGGTTAAATTAGGTTTATGTCGACCCTCTTCATCACCAGTATCTTCTCCATTACATATGGTACCGAAGAAAGACTCAACAGATTGGCGACCTTGCGGGGATTACAGACGTTTAAATACAAATACTACACCCGATAGATACCCAATCAGTAGTTACGCTATGACAGTTCTGCGACACTACCTCTACCTCTACGGACTGTGGTTTTCGAGATATTAGCGATATTTCCAATCAATATTACAAATAATTCAAGTTACTTTGGGGAGTTGCAGATATCAGCATAATGTCGCCTTGGATTTGCTGTTTTCTTACTTGAATATTTCTTAGTGAGGAATTTGTAGATATCAAAAGTTCCGGATGACTTTCTATAGGCGTTCTGGGGCAGTGGGGTTCTGGGCATCAAACTAAACATTAGGCATGCTTCCCCTGTTTATGATGTAATTTGATATTACCGCCGTAAACAAATTCACATTTAAGCTGAATGGTTCATACACACCTGTGTAAACTTCCTGTTTAAAATATTCGCATTTTAGCTGAATGAGTCATGCACACCTGTGTAAACAAATTTAAGCAATATCAGCACATTAATTCTTTTCACGTAATTTGATGCCCACACTTCCTGTAGGCAGCCACAAAATTTATTGTTCCAAGAATTTTGCTGATCGAAACGTTTCATTGTAATGTAAACAAATTTTCACATTTTCATGTATGCATTCATGTAAACAATCTTATTTGCAAATTCAACCAACAGAATAAAGTAATCAAATTAATTTGGATGATTTATGTTTTTTTGTGTTTTATTGTTTATTCGATATCATCTCGGCCTGTAAGCAAATTCATTGGAATTCATCCTGTGCAATGATTATTGCAGCAGCAGGATCATTCATGTTTACAAACTTTTGCTATAAAAGCCCAAGCAAACTCTTGGGGAGCATCAGTCAGTTTTAGTGAGTCTCCGTGATAGTACATAAAAAATTAAAAATGTCTTCGGTGTTAGTAAATAAAAGTTTTCAATAATTGAAAATTTGCGAAAAGATGTGTCGAAGTGTTTAAAATATTCAGTGAATAAAGACTATATTGTTCAAAAGTGCAATAGAAACATGCATAAATTTCAAGTTGCATTTCGGAAGTGCAATAAGAGTGCTAGGAAACGACATTTCGAGAGCTGTCTCGAGCAAATTAAGGTATTGAGAGTACTATTGAGAACTCCCCGTCGAGGTGGAGGAATTACTCGCGTAAGAAGAAGTGATTTTGTAAAGTGGGAGGAAATAAAGACAGCGTTCGCAGACAGAATTCGGCAAGGTGTTATTGCAAATTTAAAACATATCGATCCGAAGCTATTTATGCAAGACGCTGCCAAATTATTTACGCGTCGTATTAAGAACACTCTAAAACGTTATTTTAATATTAAAGTTTCTACAACGTTTTGCGGCGAATTTATTAAACAAAGTGCTGACAATGAAAACATAAAAGACATTAAATATTTCCAAGCAAGAACTGCTCCAATTAGTGCAGATGATAATTTGGAAGAGTGGTTTAAATCAAACATTTTGGATGCAATAAACACTCAGCTGGAAGAGTTTCAAGAGAAAGACAGTGGCTGGACACTGCACTCTATAATACATTTAGCGGTGCATATCAACAAGTTTGAGCCGATTCGGGGATCTTTTTATATACCTCTGCCAAAGGAGATAGCATCAAAGAAAGCTTGCATTAATTTGAAGAATAATGATGAAGCATGCTTCGCATGGGCCGTAACATCAGCGCTATATCCTGCAGCAGCAAATGTTAACTCCGCTAGGACCTCATCATATCCACATTATTCAACTGTACTTAATTTAACTGGAATAACATTTCCCATGACACTTAAGCAAATTACGCAATTTGAAGGCCAGAACGATTTATCAATAAACGTATTCATCCTAGAGAAAGAGCGTTTCTTCACCACAGTTCCAGTTAGACTTACGAAACACAGGATGGAGCGACATGTAAATCTCTTAATGGTACAAGATGACTATGATAATGCTGCAATGGATGAAGATCATATGGATGACGATGATGGTGATGGCAGATATCATTTCTGCTGGATCAAAGATCTTTCTCGACTCATATCGAAACAAACTTCAAAACATGATGGTAGAAAGTATATATGTGAGAGATGTTTGCTCTACTTTTACTCTGAAGAAAAATTAGCATCACACACTCCCGAATGCGAGAAACAAAACGATTGTAGGATTATGTTTCCCTCAGAGGAAAAGAAATGGTTGGAATATAAGAATTATAACCATAAGAATCCAGTCCCGTTTTGTGTGTATGCTGATCTTGAATCAATATTGAAGCCGATTCAGGGAAACGATCAAAATACACAGCGAATCCAGGAACATGAAGTTCACAGCATAGGATTCTATTTCCACTGCAAACATGATGCTAAGCTCTCATATTACAGAGCATATCGAGGCAAAGACTGTCAAAAATGGTTTGCATTAGAATTGCAAAAGATTGCATCCATAGCTGTACAGGAGAAGCTGAACATCAGGCCAATGCATCCCCTGACTAAAGAGGAACGGCGTTCACATATGGAAAATACTTGCTGCCATATATGTGAAAAGACGTTTGCAGCCGATGAGGAACGAGTCCGAGACCATTGCCACTTAACAGGTAAATACTGAGAATCATAATTCAATTCATTTTTTTTCATAAATTCTTTTAACAGGAAAATACCGAGGGCCAGCGCACAATGCATGCAATCTGATGTACCAAGATTGCTCCATAGTTCCAGTCATTTTTCACAACTTATCCGGATATGATGCTCACTTCATTATTAAGGATATAGCTACATCTATTCCTGGGAAAGTGGATCTCCTACCAATAAATAAAGAAAGATACATTTCGTTCACCAAGCACGTTGAAGGCAGCCATATCAAATTCAGATTCATCGATTCCTTCCGTTTTATGGCAGAATCCTTAGATAAGCTATCATCATTGCTGCCAATGGATAAATTAAATATTACAAGAGCTGTATGGCAGGAATTGGATGA
This sequence comes from Dioctria linearis, assembly GCA_963930735.1. Lineage (NCBI taxonomy): Eukaryota > Metazoa > Arthropoda > Insecta > Diptera > Asilidae > Dioctria > Dioctria linearis. Next base: position 72,436,083 of record OZ005744.1, on the reverse strand, counting down.
TGATGACTTTAAACTACTTACGCGCAAAGGTGTCTTCCCATACGACTTCGTTGACGATTGGATAAAATTGGATTTCCAACACTTGCCAGCACAGGAGCAATTCTATAATAAAATGACTGACAGTGATATATCTGCTGAGGACTACAGCCGCGCAGAAAAGGTGTGGAGGACATTTGAAATACAGACACTTGGCGAATATTCCGATCTATACCTGAAAACTGATATCCTTCTATTGGCTGACGTGTTTGAGAAATTTCGAGATGTCTGTATGAAGACGTACAATTTAGATCCTGCACATTATTACACCATGCCAGGCCTAACATGGGATGCAATGTTAAAATATACCAAAGTGAAACTAGAGCTGATAACCGACGTAAATATACTGCTATTCATAGAGAGAGGTATTCGAGGCGGTATAAGTCAATGCTCGAACAGATATAGTAAAGCAAATAATAAATATATGGATGATTTTAAGCCTGCCGAGAAAGAGAAATACCTGATGTATTATGATGTAAATAACCTTTATGGATGGGCCATGTCACAGCATTTACCAACTGAAGGATTCAAATGGGTTGATGCTCCCAATATCAACGTTTTCGAGATTCCTGATGATTCGCCAATTGGATACATATTCGAAGTCGACTTGGACTATCCTCAACATCTACATGATACACATAAGGATTTACCGTTTTGCTCTGAGCATGCAGCACCACCTGGAGCAAAATTAGAAAAGCTTTTGACAACTTTACATCCTAAAACTAAATATGTTATACACTACCGAAATTTGAAGCAATGCTTATCACATGGCCTCTTCCTGAAAAAAGTGCACCGGGTTCTTCAATTCAACCAATCAGCTTGGCTTAAACCATATATTGACTTAAATACTACCAAACGGAAGCAGGCTACCAGCGATCATGAGAAGGACAGCTATAAAAAGATGAATAATGCAGCTTTTGGTAAGACCATGGAAAATGTTCGCAAGTATAGCGATATAAAGCTTTGCATAAAGTGGGAAGGTCGCTATGGTGCAAAAGCTCGGATTGCAGCACCCAACTTCCACAGTGCAACGATATTTGATGAGAATTTAGTTGCTGTGGAATTAAGGCGACTCAAAATCTTATTCAATAAGCCCCTCTATATTGGAATGGCAGTTTTGGAAATTTCAAAGATATGCCTCTATGATTTCCACTACAGTTTTATGCAGCGTGAATTTGGAGATAAATGTAAAGTCATGTATACAGATACAGATTCTCTAATATATGAACTTGAAGAGAAAAATGCATATGAGTTTATGGCTGAAAATATAAACAAATTTGATACAAGTGATTACCCAGAAGGTAATCAACTCAATTTACCACTCATGAATAAAAAGATTCCTGGTCTAATGAAGGATGAGCTGAATGGGGAAAATCTTGAGCGAATTTGCAGGCTTGCGTTCGAAAATGTACAGTCTACGTATAAACGATGGTAAAACTGTAAAGAAAGCAAAAGGAGTAAAGACTAATGTAGTCCAGAGGCATATCAATTTCGAAGACTACGTCGAATGTTTGAATAACAAGCGAGTATTAACTGCTAATCAGAGCTCCATACGATCGCATAACCATAATGTCTACACGATCAACCAAAAGAAAATTGCATTGAATCCATATGATAACAAGCGGTATATTACGAGTGGGACAATGGATACTCTACCATGGGGACATTACTCTATTCAATCAGAACAGCAAGGAGCAGACGCAGAAAACATATAATCTAAGGCTAGTCTAAGATATGTATTGTAAATAAAAATTGTATTATAGCTAAAATACCATTTAATGAAATAGTTTGTTTTAATTGTATTATAGTCTAAGATGATATATACTATTGTAGAATAAAGGAAAATATTATAATTATAGGGTAATCGATTTAAGGAAGCCTAATATAGAATGATACCTTAAGAATTAAATGTTAATCTAGAATGATCTTAAGAATTAAATGTTAATATTTTTCAATTTATAATGGCCTTCTTTTTATTCAATTTGCCATACTAAGTCCGGAACTCCCGAATAATGTTTTACCACTACAACGGGTGGTGGTGGTGGCGGTGGGTGGTGGTGGTTGTGGTGGTTGTGGTGGTGGGGTGGTGGGGGTGGTGGTGGGTGCCTGGTCTTGGATAGCGCTTGAAACGGATATTTGACGCGTGGCCTCGGAGGTTTCAATGTGACGCTGACCTCTGACGTCACCTTGATCTATGAGGCCAAACGGATGTGAGGTCAGATAACAGCTTAACAGCTTTTCAAACAGCTCTGATAACAGCTTAACAGCTTTTAAACAGCTCTGATAACAGCTTCACAGCTTTTAAAACAGCTCTGATAACAGCTTAACAGCTTATAAAACAGGTCTGATATCAGCTTAACAGCTTTTAAAACAGCTCTGATAGCAGCTTAACAGCTTTTCAAACAGCTCTGATAACAGCTTAACAGCTTATAAAACAGGTCTGATAACAGCTTAACAGCTTTTAAAACAGCTCTGATAACAGCTTAACAGCTTTTAAAACAGCTCTGATAACAGCTTAACAGCTTTTAAAACAGCTCTGATAACAGCCTAACAGCTTTTCAAACAGGTCTGATAACAGGTTAACGGCTTTTAAAACAGCTCTGATAACAGCTTAACAGCTTTTAAACAGCTCTGATAACAGCTTAACAGCTTTTAAAACAGCTCTGATAACAGCTTAACAGCTTTTAAAACAGGTCTGATAACAGCTTAACGGCTTATAAAACAGGTCTGATAACAGCCTAACAGCTTTTAAACAGCTCTGATAACAGCTTAAAAGCTTTTAAAACAGCTCTGATAACAGCTCAACAGCTTTTAAAACAGCTCTGATAACAGCTTAACAGCTTTTAAAACAGCTCTGATAATAGCTTAACAGCTTTTCAAACAGCTCTGATAACAGCTTAGCAGCTTTTAAACAGCTCTGATAACAGCTTAACAGCTTTTAAAACAGCTCTGATAACAGCTTAACAGCTTTTAAAACAGCTCTGATAACAGCTTAACAGCTTTTAAAACAGCTCTGATAACAGCTTAACAGCTTTTAAACAGCTGTGATAACAGCTTAACAGCTTTTAAAACAGGTCTGATAACAGCTTAACAGCTTATAAAACAGGTATGATAACAGCTTAACAGCTTTAAAACAGCTCTGATAACAGCTTAACAGCTTTTAAAACAGCTCTGATAACAGTTTAATAGCTTTTAAAACAGGTCTGATAACAGCTTAACAGCTTCTAAACCGGTCTGATAACAGCTTAACAGCTTTTAAAACAGCTCTGATAACAGCTTAACAGCTTTGAAAACAGCTCTGATAACAGCTTAACAGCTTTTAAAACAGCTCTGATAACAGCTTAACAGCTTTTAAACAGCTCTGATAACAGCTTAACAGCATTTAAAACAGCACTGATAACAGCTTAACAGCTTTTAAAACAGGTCTGATAACAGCTTAACAGCTTATAAAACAGGTCTGATAACAGCTTAACAGCTTTAAAACAGCTCTGATAACAGTTTAACAGCTTTTCAAACAGGTCTGATAACAGCTTAACAGCTTTTAAAACAGCTCTGATAACAGCTTAACAGCTTTTAAACAGCTCTGATAATAGCTTAACAGCTTTTAAAACAGCTCTGATAACAGCTTAACAGCTTTTAAAACAGCTCTGATAACAGCTTAACAGCTGTTATCAGGTCTGATAACAGCTTAACAGCTTTTAAAACAGCTCTGATAACGGCTTAACAGCTTTTAAACAGCCCTGATAATAGCTTAACAGCTTTTAAACAGCCCTGATAATAGCTTAACAGCTTTTAAAACAGCTCTGATAACAGCTTAACAGCTTTTCAAACAGCTCTGATAACAGCTTAGCAGCTTTTAAACAGCTCTGATAACAGTTTAACAGCTTTTAAAATAGCTCTGATAACAGCTTAACAGCTTTTAAAACAGCTCTGATAACAGCTTAACTGCTTTTAAAATAGCTCTGATAACAGCTTAACAGCTTATAAAACAGGTATGATAACAGCTTAACAGCTTTAAAACAGCTCTGATAACAGCTTAACAGCTTTTAAAACAGCTCTGATAACAGCTTAACAGCTCTTAAACAGCTCTGATAACAGCTTAACAGCTTTTAGAACAGCTCTGATAACAGCTTAACAGCTTTTAAAACAGCTCTGATAACAGCTTAACAGCTTTTAAACAGCTCTGATAACAGCTTTTAAAACGGCACTGATAACAGCTTAACAGCTTTTAAAACAGGTCTGATAACAGCTTAACAGCTTATAAAACAGGTCTGATAACAGCTTAACAGCTTTAAAACAACTCTGATAACAGCTTAACAGCTTTTCAAACAGGTCTGATAACAGCTTAACAGCTTTTAAAACAGCTCTGATAACGGCTTAACAGCTTTTAAACAGCCCTGATAATAGCTTAACAGCTTTTAAAACAGCTCTGATAACAGCTTAACAGCTTTTAAAACAGCTCTGATAACAGCTTAACAGCTTTTAAACAGCTGTGATAACAGCTTAACAGCTTTTAAAACAGGTCTGATAACAGCTTAACAGCTTATAAAACAGGTATGATAACAGCTTAACAGCTTTAAAACAGCTCTGATAACAGCTTAACAGCTTTTAAAACAGCTCTGATAACAGCTTAACAGCTCTTAAACAGCTCTGATAACAGCTTAACAGCATTTAAAACAGCACTGATAACAGCTTAACAGCTTTTAAAACAGGTCTGATAACAGCTTAACAGCTTATAAAACAGGTCTGATAACAGCTTAACAGCTTTAAAACAGCTCTGATAACAGCTTAACAGCTTTTCAAACAGGTCTGATAACAGCTTAACAGCTTTTAAAACAGCTCTGATAACAGCTTAACAGCTTTTAAACAGCTCTGATAATAGCTTAACAGCTTTTAAAACAGCTTTGATAACAGCTTAACAGCTTTTACAACAGCTCTGATAACAGCTTAACAGCTTTTAAACAGCTCTGATAACAGCTTAACAGCTTTTAAAACAGCACTGATAACAGCTTAACAGCTTTTAAAACAGGTCTGATAACAGTTTAACAGCTTATAAAACAGGTCTGATAACAGCTTAACAGCTTTAAAACAGCTCTGATAACAGCTTAACAGCTTTTCAAACAGGTCTGATAACAGCTTAGCAGCTTTTAAAACAGTTCTGATAACGGCTTAACAGCTTTTAAACAGCCCTGATAATAGCTTAACAGCTTTTAAAACAGCTCTGATAACAGCTTAACAGCTTTTAAAACAGCTCTGATAACAGCTTAACAGCTTTTAAACAGCTTAACAGCTTTTAAACAGCTCTGATAACAGCTTTTAAAACAGCTCTGATAACAGCTTAACAGCTTTTAAAACAACTCTGATAACAGCTTAACAGCTTTTAAAACAGCTCTGATAACATCTTAACAGCTTTTAAAACAGCTCTGATAACAGGATAACAGCTTTTAAAACAGGTCTGATAACAGCTTAACAGCTTATAAAACAGGTCTGATAACAGCTTAACAGCTTTTAAACAGCTTTTAAAACAGCTCTGATAACAGCTTAACAGCTTTTAAACAGCTCTGATAATAGCTTAACAGCTTTTGAAACAGCTCTGATAACAGCTTAACAGCTTTTAAAACAGCTCTGATAACAGCTTAACAGCTTTTAAACAGCTCTGATAACAGCTTAACAGCTTTTAAAACAGCACTGATAACAGCTTAACAGCTTTTAAAACAGGTCTGATAACAGCTTAACAGCTTATAAAACAGGTCTGATAACAGCTTAACAGCTTTAAAACAGCTCTGATAACAGCTTAACAGCTTTTCAAACAGGTCTGATAACAGCTTAACAGCTTTTCAAACAGGTGTGATAACAGCTTAACAGCTTTTAAAACAGCTCTGATAACAGCTTAACAGCTTTTAAACAGCTCTGATAACAGCTTAACAGCTTTTAAAACAGCTCTGATAACAGCTTAACAGCTTTTAAACAGCTCTGATAACAGCTTAACAGCTTTTAAAACAGCACTGATAACAGCTTAACAGCTTTTAAAACAGGTCTGCTAACATCTTAACAGCTTATAAAACAGGTCTGATAACAGCTTAACAGCTTTAAAACAGCTCTGATAACAGCTTTTCAAACAGGTCTGATAACAGCTTAACAGCTTTTAAAACAGCTCTGATAACAGCTTAACAGCTTAACAGCTTTTGAAATAGCTCCGATAACAGCTTAACAGCTTTTAAACAGCTCTGATAATAGCTTAACAGCTTTTAAAACAGCTCTGATAACAGCTTAACAGCTTTTAAAACAGCTCTGATAACAGCTTAACAGCTTTTAAACAGCTCTGATAACAGCTTTTAAAACAGCTCTGATAACAGATTAACAGCTTTTAAAACAGGTCTGATAACAGCTTACAAAACAGGTCTGATAACAGCTTAACAGCTTTTTAACAGCTCTGATAACAGCTTAACAGCTTTTAAAACAGCTCTGATAACAGCTTAACAGCTTTTAAACAGCTCTGATAACAGCTTAACAGCTTTTAAAACAGCTCTGATAACAGCTTAACAGCTTTTAAAACAGGTCTGATAACAGCTTAACGGCTTATAAAACAGGTCTGATAACAGCCTAACAGCTTTTAAACAGCTCTGATAACAGCTTAACAGCTTTTAAAACAGCTCTGATAACAGCTTAACAGCTTTTAAAACAGCTCTGATAACAGCTTAACAGCTTTTAAAACAGCTCTGATAATAGCTTAACAGCTTTTCAAACAGCTCTGATAACAGCTTAGCAGCTTTTAAACAGCTCTGATAACAGCTTAACAGCTTTTAAAACAGCTCTGATAACAGCTTAACAGCTTTTAAAACAGCTCTGATAACAGCTTAACAGCTTTTAAAACAGCTCTGATAACAGCTTAACAGCTTTTAAACAGCTGTGATAACAGCTTAACAGCTTTTAAAACAGGTCTGATAACAGCTTAACAGCTTATAAAACAGGTATGATAACAGCTTAACAGCTTTAAAACAGCTCTGATAACAGCTTAACACAGCTTTTAAAACAGCTCTGATAACAGCTTAACAGCTTTTAAAACAGGTCTGATAACAGCTTAACAGCTTTTAAAAGAGGTCTGATAACAGCTTAACAGCTTTTAAAACAGCTCTGATAACAGCTTAACAGCTTTTAAAACAGCTCTGATAACAGCTTAACAGCTTATAAAAAAGGTCTGATAACAGCTTAACAGCTTTAAAACAGCTCTGATAACAGCTTGACAGCTTTTCAAACAGGTCTGATAACAGCTTAACAGCTTTTAAAATAGCTCTGATAACAGCTTAACAGCTTTTAAACAGCTCTGATAATAGCTTAACAGCTTTTAAAGCAGCTCTGCTAACAGCTTAACAGCTTTTAAAACAGCTCTGATAACAGCTTAACAGCTTTTAAACAGCTCTGATAACAGCTTAACAGCTTTTAAAACAGCACTGATAACAGCTTAACAGCTTTTAAAACAGGTCTGATAACAGCTTAACAGCTTATAAAACAGGTCTGATAACAGCTTAACAGCTTTAAAACAGCTCTGATAACAGCTTAACAGCTTTTCAAACAGGTCTGATAACAGCTTAACAGCTTTTAAAACAGCTCTGATAACGGCTTAACAGCTTTTAAACAGCCCTGATAATAGCTTAACATCTTTTAAAACAGCTCTGATAACAGCTTAACAGCTTTTAAAACAGCTCTGATAACAGCTTAACAGCTTTTAAACAGCTCTGATAACAGCTTAACAGCTTTTAAAACAGCTCTGATAACAGCTTAACAGGTTTTAAAACAGCTCTGATAACAGCTTAACAGCTTTTAAAACAGCTCTGATAACATCTTAACAGCTTTTAAAACAGCTCTGATAACAGCATAACAGCTTTTAAAACAGGTCTGATAACAGATTAACAGCTTATAAAACAGGTCTGAGAACAGCTTAACAGCTTTTAAACAGCTCTGATAACAGCTTAACAGCTTTTAAAACAGCTCTGATAGGAGCTTAACAGCTTTTAAAACAGCTCTGATAACAGCTTAACAGCTTTTAAACAGCTCTGATAACAGCTTAACAGCTTTTAAAACAGCTCTGATAACAGCTTAACAGCTTTTAAACAGCTCTGATAACAGCTTAACAGCTTTTAAAACAGCTCTGATAACAGCTTAACAGTTTTTAGACAGCTCTGATAACAGCTTAACAGCTTTTAAAACAGCACTGATAACAGCTTAACAGCTTTTAAAACAGGTCTGCTGACATCTTAACAGCTTATAAAACAGGTCTGATAACAGCTTTAAAACAGCTCTGATAACAGCTTAACAGCTTTTCAAACAGGTCTGATAACAGCTTAACATCTTTTAAAACAGCTCTGATAACAGCTTAACAGCTTTTGAAATAGCTCCGATAACAGCTTAACAGCTTTTAAACAGCTCTGATAATAGCTTAACAGCTTTTAAAACAGCTCTGATAACAACTTAACAGCTTTTAAAACAGGTCTGATAACAGCTTAACAGCTTTTAACCAGCTCTGATAACAGCTTTTAAAACAGCTCTGATAACAGCTTAACAGCTTTGAAAACAGGTCTGATAACAGCTTACAAAACAGGTCTAATAACAGCTTAACAGCTTTTAAACAGCTCTGATAACAGCTTAACAGCTTTTAAAACAGCTCTGATAACAGCTTAACAGCTTTGAAACAGCTCTGATAACAGCTTAACAGCTTTTAAAACAGCTCTGATAACAGGTTAACAGCTTAACAGCTTTTCAAACAGGTTTGATAACAGCTTTTAAAACAGGTCTGGATTGCACAGGATGAATTCCAACGAATTTGCTTACAGGCCGAGATGATATCGAATAAACAATAAAACACAAAAAAACATAAATCATCCAAATTAATTTGATTACTTTATTCTGTTGGTTGAATTTGCAAATAAGATTGTTTACATGAATGCATACATGAAAATGTGAAAATTTGTTTACATTACAATGAAACGTTTCGATCAGCAAAATTCTTGGAACAATAAATTTTGTGGCTGCCTACAGGAAGTGTGGGCATCAAATTACGTGAAAAGAATAAATGTGCTGATATTGATTAAATTTGTTTACACAGGTGTGCATGACTCATTCAGCTAAAATGCGAATATTTTAAACAGGAAGTTTACACAGGTGTGTATGAACCATTCAGCTTAAATGTGAATTTGTTTACGGCGGTAATATCAAATTACATCATAAACAGGGGAAGCTTGCCTAATGTTTAGTTTGATGCCCAGAACCCCACTGCCCCAGAACGCCTATAGAAAGTCATCCGGAACTTTTGATATCTACAAATTCCTCACTAAGAAATATTCAAGTAAGAAAACAGCAAATCCAAGGCGACATTATGCTGATATCTACAACTCCCCAAAGTAACTTGAATTATTTGTAATATTGATTGGAAATATCGCTAATATCTCGAAAACCACAGTCCGTAGAGGATTTCTGATGAAAATGTTGTCCCCCAACAGTACCAATACCCTATCCACTGGCACCTCCTAGAATCTATTGGTATGAAAAAGAATAGCATAGGGTTAACTTGAATTATTACTAATATTAACTATATCTAAAAAGGTAAAATCGCTAATATCTCGAGAACCATAGCCCGTAGAGGATTTCTAATAAAAATTTTGTCCCCCAACAGTATTAATACCCTATCCGCTGGCACCTTCTAGAATCTATTGGTATGAAAAAGAATAGCATAGGGTTAACTTGAATTATTACTAATATTAGCTATATCTAAAAAGGTAAAATCGCTAATATCTTGAGAACCATAGCCCGTAGAGGATTTTTGATAAAAATTTTGTCCCCCAACAGTTTCAATACCCTATCCGCTGGCACCTTCTAGAATCTATTGGCATGAAAAAGAATAGCATAGCGTTAACTTTAATTATTACTAATATTAGTTCAAAACCAAAAAGTCCACATTTAGGCGCAACACTTGAAAACAGCAAAATTATAATAAAAAAGCCTACATTTAGGCGCAGCACACCATGAGTAAAAAAAATAAAACTTGAATTATTACTAATAAAGTTAATGCCATCTCCTGGTCAGCCAGACGGTGGGAAAGGAATTCTCCAGGCAGGCCTTGTGACGTAGACCACTAGACGGAATCCCCCTCAGTGGTCCAGAACCACAGTCCATAGCTACCAAAATAGTTGGAATCTACCTTGCACTTTTTGTATGGAAAAAGTGTCGCAGAACTGTCATAGCGTAACTACTCCAATCCCACACATTCAAAATTTTTCATTGAATTTAAATGGTTCTTCAATTTTCTCGAAAATTGATTTAGTAAGGGCATATCACCACATTCCAGTAGCCCATGATGAAATTTTCAAAACAGCCATTACTACACCTTTCGGTTTATTCGAATTCACTAGAATGCCTTTTGGTCTTAGAAACGCAGCACAGACATTCCAGCGTTTCATGGACCACGTGTTAAAGGAATTAGATTTTGTTTTCATCTACATAGATGACATTTTAATAGCAAGTAAAAATAAAAAGAGCATGAATCACACTTAGAGAAAGTTTTTACACGGTTAGAAGAGTTCGGTATAAACATCAATCCCGCAAAATGCATTTTTGGAGTAAATTCTTTAGATTTTTTGAGCCATAAAATCACTAAAGAAGGAATTCTAACATCTGAGAACAGAATTAAAATAATTCAAGACTTCCCTTCTCCTAATTTAATCAGACAAATTCAGCAATTCATAGGAATGGTAAACTATTACCATAGATTCATTCCACATCTATCTGAATTGTTAAATCCAATATACATAAATTTAACAAAATTATTAAAGAAACCCAAAAATAATAAAAATTTTAATTGGCCAGAAGATTGCGAAACCAAGTTTTAAAAAATTAAGGAAGCACTTTCTACCTCCACACTTTTAGTACACCCACTAGAAAACGCCAAATTTGTTCTAACAGTCGACGCGTCAGACCTAGCAACAGGGGGAGTTTTAGAACAATACAATACAAACCATTGGGAACCTTTAGCTTTCTTCTCGAAGAAACTAACTCCAGCCGAAACAAGGTATTCAACCTTTGACAAAGAACTTTTTGCAATCTATTTAGCCATTAAACACTTCAGACATTTTTTAGACGGTCGAGATTTCACTATTCTGACCGACCACAAACCATTAACGTCCGCAATCTGGACCAAAACAGGGAGAAGTCCCAGAGAAGCCAGACAGTTAGATTTTATAACACAATTCACTTCAGACATCAAACATATTAAGGGAAAATCAAACTTTGTAGCGGATTCATTATCAAGAGTAGTAATTACTGATGAAAATGATAAAAATATCTACGAAATAAATAAAAATAAAATAGACTTAGAAATTATCGCCAAAAACCAAGAAAACGACGAAGATTTGAACTACTACAAATTCTAAGTTTAAATTAATAGCAACGGAATTAGAAGTTTCCAAAAACAAGATTTGGTGTGATATTTCGTTAAATACCTCTGACCATTTATTCCTAAACTTTTAAGACGAGATATTTTCGAGATTATTCATACTCTATCACATCCTGGTATAAGAGCAACTAAATAATTAATTGCAGGAAGATACTTTTGGCCTAGTATGAATAAAGACGTAAATTTGTGGCCAAAATCACGTTTATCTTGCCAGAAATCAAAAATTTACAAACATACGAAATCAGAAATTGGCAAATTCAAGATTCCAAAAGGCAGATTTGAACACATTCACGTAGATATAATCTTCCCAGTACCGCCTTCAGAAGGATTTACTCACGTATTAACTATCATAGACAAACTCACAAGATGGCCCGAAGCATACCCGATACCGGATACTACGGCTAGTACAATAGTTAAAACATTACACACACAATACAATTCAAGATTCGGAATCCCTCTTGAAATAACGACGGATCAGGATGCTCAATTCGAATCAAAATTATTTGATGAATTTTCAAAATTATTAGGAGCACACAGAATCCGTTCTACACCTTATCATCCACAATCCAATGGAATGATAGAGCGTTTCCATAGGCAACTGAAGGCATCATTAAGAAAAAAAAATGACTCATAATAACCGGGTTTTGCAAATACCAGCGATTCTTTTAGGTTTTAGAACCACGATAAAAGAGGATCTTAATTGCTGTCTAGCTGATTTGGTTTACGGGTAACCACTGCGCATCCCAGGAGAATTCTTTATAGATTTTCCAAAACCAACATTGGATCCATCAAATTTTGTTAATAAACTGAGGAACCACATTCAAAAGTTTGTACCAACTAGTACTAGAAGACAAAATAACAAGATATTTGTACCTAAAGATCTAAAAGATTGTAAATTCGTTTTCGTGAGCATAGATCGTTCAAAACCATCATTAACTAACCATACGAGGGATCTTTTACGGTTATTAAAAGAAATGACAAAACGTTTCTGGTCGACTACGGCGGAAGAGAGACCACGATTTCTATCGATCGTCTAAAACCGGCTTTTGTGGACATGAATATAAATGACTAAGATATTACGACAGATTCCCATTTTAAGAAAAAGAAAGTTTCGTTCAATTTGTAATTTTTTTTTTACGCTATCACTGAAGCGGGTGTTGATGTAGCGGAAGCTACAAAATAATTTTTATTTTTGTTCGTTATTTGAAAATAGAATAAAATATAATTTTTGTTTGTTAGATTAATATTTGCTCTGACTGTTTAAAAAACATAAAATATTCAATTTGGCGTTTAAATGAAAAACACTTTGAACACAAATACACACTATGTATACATTTTTAGAAAATACACATCAAGACTTTTTGGAATGTGTTGTTTTTAAAAATATAGAATTTGTGTCAAGGATATTTAGTATTAGTCGAATCGCCAGAGGACAAACTTATAAATAATAATATTAAACAAATCGCCAGAGGGCAAATTTATTAAATGTACTAATTATAAACGCCAGAGGGCAAATATAGTAAATTCATCAAAGGAAAACCTTTTCTATTATACTATTTAAGAAAATAATAAAAAAAGAAAATATTTTAAAATTAAAAAAAAAATTATTATCATTAAAATAAATAAAAATAATAAAAAATTCAACTTTTTATCCTACAAGAAATTTAGGATATACATATATATATATATTTATATAATTAATGAACTGTTGATCTACAACGAATTCTTTTTGGTGCCACACTATAACAACCTACAACCAGTTCAACTGGCAATCTCCAACAGTTCACATACCACCCACAGTCTAATGGAGCACTAGAGCGGGCACATAGACCCCTGACAGAATACCTGCGAACAATCGTAGATGAAAATCCCAAAACATGGGACCAATACCTACGAACCGCTGCATTCGTGTACAACAACAGTGTATACGAGGGTACTAAACTTACCCCAATGGACTGCCTATACGGCTTCACAGCGGATGTCCCATCAAATTTAAAACGGGATCCCGAACCCGTTTACAATCATGAGAGATACTATCACATATACTTCAGTATAAGCTCCAAAAATAATATGCCACGGCACGAAAGAACTAATTGGCAAGTAAACAGCGCTCAAAGGGGTACTACGATAAGACAGTACGGCCCCTAACTTGCCATGTAGGAGACAAGGTCCTCATGAAGAATGAAAGCAGATAACATAAGCTTTCTCAAATCTGGGTAGGACCTTATCAGTCAATCGCAATACCAAGCGATGTGAATACCACAATCAAAATTAGTAACGGTACATAATAACCGTTTAAAACCACATTTCGAATAAAAATATATCGTACACAAATGAACCAGGTTAACTTAAAACTCCTACCTTGTTAGTTTCCAATAAACCCCATTTCAATACCATAGTCAGGAACATTTGTGGTGGAGTCGCTCCACTGCCCAGTTTAAAACGGCACAATAAAAGTACAAATATACTTAATGGATTGTTTTCTTCGTTCGAATTGTCCACAGAAATGGCGCTACAATTATAATTAATTATAATGGCCATCCTCGTCCAGTACACGACAGGAGAAGTCGCCAAGAAACCCTATGCTATAACGCATCTAAATAGCTCGGGTATATTTTTCGAGGATCTAGGAAGCCTCATGGTGTATCACAACACCTGGAACATTCTAACGGAAATACATATGAATGAGCTAGAGACACAAATCAGTCTAGCAGAACAGGCAGAGCGCTTAGTTCATAAACTCTGTCTAAATATAACAGACCAAGGAGACCTCTGCAACGTTCAGCAACAACATATTCATGCTATAATAGACAGTGTACGAAAGCGAACGAACACCATTAAGGAAATGGTACCTGGACGGTGCAAGATCAGGTCTCTATTTGACGGAATAGGCGGTGCCATGCATTACTTATTCGGTACCATGGACACCAATAACGAAATATACAGCAGGTTAGATGAAATTGAATCAAACGCACAAGCTATAGCCAAGCTAGAGAAACAACAAATTAGTGTTGTAAAAACTACCTTGGAAAAGATTCAAAAACCGCTGGCTATGTTAATGGACAGACAGCAAAAAATAGCGCACCAGATAAACGATCTCCACCATGTGGCCGATGACTTAACTAGGAGGCAACTAAGACAAGAGATCATATTGAGCTTATTACTCCAAATCCTCGAAGTCGAATATCGACAACAAGCCCTTCTGGATATAATAATGGCTACTAGAACCAATCATATACACCCACTCCTAGTGTCTCTCAAAAATCTGCTGGAGATATACCGCAAGACGACCTCGAATTGCCCAAATGACCAAAATTGTCTATCTGTCCTATATCAGACAGCAGGAGCACAGTCACGCCTCATGCAAAACAAGTTGGTGGTGGGAATTACTCTTAGCAAATTATTCAGCCTGCCTGTGTGTGTGTGGGTATGCCCCTGTATGTGTGTGTGTATGTGTGCCTGCATGTGTGTGTGTATTTCTTTAATAAATGCTTTTCTATTCCATTCTACCTAAATGCTGCTTACTATACATCAATTGAATATTTGTAATGAATAACAAATGCAATGCTGGTAACCCGAATGTTCGGAAGGTACGTATTGCCTTATTGTTTCTACTTAAAAGAAGAAGAAGAGTATGTGTATACGCACTAATAAGTTGAATTGCCTTCTTGCTGCTAACTAAAAAAAGAAGAAGAGTAAATTAGTTGTGAATTGCAGTACAAAGTTCGGGATTATAAAGTCGATTATCTCTGAAACTATAACTTCCCGTGAAATTTTGTTTTCATATTTGTGATTTCTGAGTAAAAAGGAACTAGTGTGCAAAGTTTAAAGAAATGACACTGTCAACATGCGCCACTTGATTGAAGTAAAATTTATAAACAAAAGTAAACTTGGTCACATGTACATGTCACATGTAGTAGAATTAAAACAGACCTAAAGTGTCAAAGGAAAAAATGTATTACAATTACATAACAAAATAAGTTAAATTAAATAACTGCATGTAAAGAAAAATAGAATAGAAATAAAATTAAATTTAAAGGCGAACATAAAGGAATATAAATAGACATAACAGTGGATAAAAATGACGATAGTAGGTATGGAATATATATATAAAAGAAAATAAGATATATAGCAATTATCGAGCGTAAAAGATACAAAACAGTGTAATTACTTGAACAGTAGAGGTAACATAAACAAAAGTAATCAAATAACTAAGGATAAAGTATCCAAAAATGCATGGAGTAAAAATAAAATTAAATGTATTAAATTTATAAAGAGATAAATAGAAAAATTAGAGAAATCATGCCTTTGCAAAAAAAAAACCAAATAACAAATTAATAAGTAAAAATAAAAACGAAGAAGTTTACTAGGTTACTAATAGTAACAAAAATAATAAATAAATAATAATAATAAATAGTATTAGAGTAACAATACTAATTTAAAAAATAAGTGCATTACAACTACCGCTCAAATATAACGAGACTAACACTAGAATAGGACATAATATAATTAGTTCCTAGGCTAAACATAAAAGAAAAGATTTGAAAACAAACAAAATTTTGTACGACCGCACCGAACCGACCGAGAGAACCGCCAAATTAGTACCAACCTAGCTAGACCTAATAGACCTAAAAACAAACCAAAAAGAGAAAGAAGCCGAAGCGATGCGTCCTTGTCTTCCTTTTAATCACGCCAGTATAAAAAAAGGGGGAAAACCCTGAAAAATAACAAAGGGAATGGTGATAAAAATCAGAACAGATTAGCGTCTTTTTGGGAGTTTTTATTATTATTATTTTTTTTTTATTATTTTATCATTTTTTTTTATACAAGCAAAAAGGACAAAGAAGAAAGATAGGAAAGGTAAAAGCGAATCAAAACATTAAAAAACACATAAAATAAAAAGAAGCGTGAGAAACCATTCTCACTCCCAATCTTCGTCGGATTCTTCCACAACTCCGAGGGGAGAGGGATGGCCATCAAGGGACGGATGATGGCGGTGACGGCCGAATCGAACACCGGGTGGCAACACGCATATAACCCATATCGCCCGGTAATATTAAGGGTACCACCTGAAAAAAAAATGGGTAAGCGGGGTGTCATGTAAGAATCATTATTATCCACACTCACCTTTGACAACCCAGGACTGCCCTTGGTATGGGTAGATGGGTAAGTCCACCGAGTAGGTGCGGCCGGCCACGGCCTCCTCGCCCCACATGGTGAAGGGACGCTCACCTCGTCGTAACAACACTAGCCGGATCGGACCACGCCACCCATGAATCACACGCAGCACAAAGATTGAGCAGGCCACGAAGGTAAGGCCAGGCGGGCTGGGCATAGGCACGTTACACAACTTCTTTGTACATAACATCTTAAGATCAGGCTAGCCAAGAAATTTAATGTACGACGTGAGCTCGATTAAGACTCATTCACAAATAATCAATAGCCCAACATTTAATAAGTAGTCACCCATAACACTTTTCAGCAAAAAAGTATTAGATGCACGGTAAGCAGAATGGATATCGGACACCAGCAGATAAGAATTCCTATTTGGTACACAACAATAACAAATCTGATTCTGGTCAGGACCATCCTCCCAGAGAGTTATTCCTCTCCAAAGAATCTCTCGTATTTGCGGGGGGAACGAATGTTGCATGCTAAAATATACCTATATAGGGTATAAATGAAAGAATAAAAAAAAATAGCCAAATAAAATAAAATTTGGGTCATAAAGCTTCTGTTAAGGCAGTGAAGAAAATTGCATCAGCAATTTTCTTCACATGCCACTAATTTTTACTGAAAAATGTTCCCATGACAAATTTTGCCTTCAGCAAATAAAAAAGAATAAAACCAAAGGCAAACCGTACCTTCAGTACGATTTATCGTAAAAATTACAATATGTATGTACGAACGTACATACATATCACAAAAAAGCTTTCGCGATAAGAAGTGCGCGTCGCGAAAATACATTACATTTATACGCGCGCCGCAATTTCAAGCGACAGGACGGTGGCTGATGTTTATAAAAACATCATATTACAGTTTTTTTCAAGCCACCGTCCAACGAAAAATATTCTGGACTTGTTTAATCAAGTCCAGAATAAATGAAAATTTTTCCCAGGGTAGAAATGCAACTATGCTTTTTTTACCCTGAACGAGTGCTCTTGATCGCGATGAAAGTGATCAAGAGCCGAGTTGGTTTTAAAAACTTGTTTCGAGCCGTTCGGCGGTAATTTACAAATCGGTAATTAAAAAAAAAACAAAATATTAGAGTTGAATTTTAACGACGCGAGTTGATTTTCGAACTAGAAGAGTGAATTTCAAAAGTTGGTTACGGCGGTTGTAAGAAAAAAAAAAGGTCTGGATCGCGGTGAATAAAATAAATTGTAAATGTGAATTAAAGTTCTGGTAAAACAAAAGAACAGCGGAGTAAAGGGCTAGTTAGAAATTAAAAGAACTAAAAACTAAGTTAATTAAAAGAACTAGGTTGGTAAATATGTGCATAAGAAGGAATCAAGGAAATATTGTTAATAAAGAGAAATTAATGCTGGTTATGTTGCGTAGATAATAAAAAAAAGGAGCAGGGAGAAATAAAATAAATTGTGAATTATGAAATGAAGTGTTTTAATAGAAAGATTGCATTTGATTTCTGGGATAACCCCGTAGTGAATGGTTAACTGCAAAGAATTCCGATAAGAAGATTGTGTTTGGCTTCTAACAAAATTAATTAGTGCTTGATATCGTGTTGTGGATACATCTGCCCTCTGGTATAACAGGTAAATATAATAATATTAAGACACGGTAACTTCAAGACAATAAAAACCAATATGGGAACGGAATTTGTTAATGAAATTTTTTCAAGGATATGCAAGTATTTGAAAATAAATATCACCACATCTACACTATACCATCGCCAAACTTTAGGTTCAATAGACAGAAACCACAGAACGTTGAACGAATACCTTTTATCATTTACGCAAGACAATAATTGGGATGAATGGATCCCATATTATACATTCTGTTATAATACAACACCTCATTCAGACACAGGTTATTCTCCATTTGATCTACTTTTCGGAAAACTTGCCAGTTTATCCAATGATGTAGATCTTACTGACAAAAGTCCCATATACAATTACGACAATTACTGTGAAGAATTAAAATTTCGTTTAAAAAAACCGCACGAAAAAGACAAAAATCTGCTAAATACAGCTACAAGAAAGCGAAAAGAAAAATATGATAGTAATTTAAATACAATAAATTTAAAAATAGGCGATTATGCATTATTGAAAAAGGAAGATAAAAGAAAACATGAAAGTATGAAAACATAAAATATGTTAATGTAGACATAGAAATAGATAAAAAAATAAAGACAGTACATAAAAATAGGCTAAAAAGAATAGAATAACACTTATAATAAATTTGCATTAAATCTACAAATATACTACAGTAAAATAGCAATTTGTAATTACATATATAAATAGTACGATTAATTAAAATTACTAACAATAGGATTAATATTTAGAACATAAAACAAATTAGGTGTGCACAGATAAATTTATGTACAGATAAACTAGATAAGATAGACAAAATAGAAAACTAAATAATTGTAAATAACACAGCAATATACACAATTGTACATAAAATAGAAATAGATAACATAACCCTAAATACTAACCCCTAGCGATATAGAATGAATGTCAAGTGCTGAGATTACTCATTACAAAAAAAAATTTCTTTCTACTTAAACAAACATTTTTTTTTCATTAACGGATAGGATGTAGAGCGCATCTCCACACACACACCATTGCCAATTAAATTAATCAGACAAGCCACCCATAAGGTTATTCACTGCATTCTTTTGTATATGCAGAATGTCATACAAAATGTGAAAATAAAACAAAAGTCATGTCCACCTGTTTATGGACAAGCGAAGTGTATTATGCACATATGAGTGTAATACCCTAGACACAGCACGAACTAATGAATCATTTATACAAACCATTCATTAAAATGCCGTGTGTTACATAGTATACGTCATTATAGCTCGAAAATCAGATGATAATGAAGTACACTAATGAAGTGTTTTCCTCCTTCATTATAGCTATAATGAGGAAAAATGTGCTAGATTTGACATATTATGTAAATCTGGAGCTCCGCTGTGCATCTGCCGATTTGAAAAATAAGAAGAAGAAATGCAAAGAAATGCAAATCACAAATTATATTATTAATATTTTTTTAAATATAATGTTTTCTCATTTGTTAATTGTTAAAATGAAAATAAAATAAATGAAAACAAAGTTTATCGCGTTAATTCGATTCATATTGCTTCTTTAAGGTGATAAGTTCATCAAAACCAGTTTGACAGCACAACTTAATTAAAGAAATGGCTGTGTGTCCGCAGTTTATAATGAATCATTATAGACTAATGAGTCGTTAGTTATTTCTTCATTAAGAGTGCTGTGTGTCTAAGGCATAATGTATCAATGAATACACGACGGCAAAGCTTTACGCTATGCTATGCTTTGCAATAGGAAAAGCAAAACCAACAGCATATGGTACGATAGAGTAAACGATCTATGAAAAACATTACATTGTAGCTTTCTTTGTTTACTTCTACCTGGCTGAAACTTTGGGTAATGCCCGCTGTGCATTATTTGCATGCACTGCAATGGCCGAAGGTGTGTGATTGGTTGAAATTATCGAAATAAGTAATGTCAGCAATTTTTATAATGTATAAATTCAGTGTAATTATATGAAATAAATCAGAGTTTAAATTGAACTCCACAGGTGCGCATCTTATTTTTTAGATCCTAACTGCGAGCTCCCTTAGCTCCGACATGGCTGCACCTCAAGGTAATTGACCTCTCCAGGTCTACCTTATTTTTATCTGGCTATCCTAACAGAGAGCTCTATAGCTCCCACTTGGAATAGCCGCCTGGCTAACAGAGAGCTTCATTGCTCCTACCTGCCGAGCACACTGTCTTACAGCGCTTTAAGAAGCACTAAGGCAGTATAGCAGAAAACTTTAACGTTTCTTTTTCATTACCTGATTTGAGTAAAGAAGAAACAAGTTTTCTACAGGACTTTATCCGTAACCTCGGGGTCGACTTAAACTCTAATATGAAGTGTTGTGATCTCGTCAACCCTAACTTATGAAACATCTACGCCACACTCCTGTCTGCTAGAATGCCTTCCCCCTAAGGTACGCTGTCATCTGGTTAAGTTTCTAATATTACAGCATTTCACACACTGTTCACTTGTTTTCCTGCTCCAAAAAATTATATATTGCATTTAACGATTGTGTAAAGTTTGTTTTCGGGTTATGAAGATTCGATCATGTGTCTCACCCTAATTTTGCACTTCTAGGTTGCTCTATTGAAGTATATCTAAAGCGCAGAGCATTAGTCTTCCTATTCATCTTACTTCACAATTCTCAGCCCGCTTACTTGAGAACCATGTTTCAACCTTTGAACTCTACCAGAGGTTACAAACTGCTAATTCCACGTTTTGTGGTAACCGAATATTCAATTGCTGAAATTGTGACATTACGACTCGAGCTAGCAGCAGGTGCACAGGTAATTAAACGATTTGCAATAACTAAGCATTTTACTTCGCGCAGTGAAATGCCGGGCGATTGCGGAGCAATTTTAGCAGTTAGCAATGCCTTTATTGATGTCTCACTATTATACAATGGAGTTTCTTACAGTTTTGTCTATTTTATATATGGTAATGACGGTATGACTACCTTTCTAGCTCTCAGAATATTTGTTCACATATTTCTTCTTTTGAACAGTATTTCCTTATTTATTTCCTTTCCTGCATCTTGGAGTACATTCTTTTGTCTTTGACGACATTAAAATACTTATAACTACTACTTAATCTAGGTGGGAACACCTTCTTACTGTTATCTGTAGGCAGTGAACGCTGCTAGCAGTCAGGAGGTGCTCCTAAATGCGTGGCTTTCAAGTGAGCCTATGCTCCCGCGCCGCTACTGTCACGTTGTGTCAGCAGCGGCGCCTGATCACACTCACACTCTGTCCATCTTTCTTATCTGATACGTTTCATTTTGTCTTTATTTGTTTTCTTTTCTTACTTGCTATTGTTGGATCTGTGTATCTAACTAGGTTGATAGCGTTAGTTAATTATTAATTAATATTGTCATTAGTTCAAGGTTTACGATTTCTTATGCTATTAGTTTCCTTATTGGCCTAATTCTTTCCTTGAATTTTTTGTTTGTTATTGTTCTTATACTTATTTTAAAATTAAATCTGTCCATGATCAATTTAATACTTGCTTTTTTTAATTTTTTAATTTCTTATAGTACTAGTATTTGATTATTTATTCATAGATTTTATTTCTATTCAGGCTTTGAGTTATACAGTTTGATCATTTGGAGTTTACTAGTTTTGGTTTAATAATTCTTTCTATACTACTATCCTCTGTGGTTGGTTTTTACGTTGGTTACATAAAATTTAGGTATATCTAGTGTTTCGTGTTTTTCATTGATATAATTTCGAGAGGTTTCATTACAGAGGTTTATTGTAGTGCTATAATATTCTTCGTTTATTGTTATATTTTTCTGCTTATTATAGCATTCCTGTATTACATAATTTGGGTGCCTTTCTATTCTTTTGTTGTGCTTATGTGTCAGATCCACTAGGTCTGCCATTAGGGGTTTTATTTTAACTTCGTTCATAATGTATTTATTGCTGTATTTCTTGTGTCTGGTATTATAATTCTTTCGTATCGCTATTTTGATTATTTTCCCTTCAAATATTTCTAGTTCTTTTGCAATTATTGGTGAGATTGTGTACCATATTGGAAATGCGTAGCATATTATTGATTTTATTAGCTGTTTATACATTAGTATTTTCGTTTTTGTACTTAGGGTGTGTGCCAAACCAGACTTTTCGTTTGAAAAGTCGACTTTTCAACGAAAAGTATTCTGGCGAGTAGACTTTTCAACGACAATTCAATACTTTTCCTTATCGAAAGCAGAGCCATCTCCCCCTAAAATTTTAATGAATGAACGCTGTTTTGACGTATGAAATGACATAATTACATGAACATGGCGGAAAAAATGAAAACAAGACGATATTCGGAGCGTTGTAAGTAAAAAATTATTAAATATTCAACCGATAATTAAAAAAATTACTAATGATTAATAGGGTCTGAAGACAAAATTGGAAAACTAATCGAGGAAAGGAGAAAAAGGGAAAAGTTATTCACAAAAAAAGCTTTTGATTTGAAATATCTTTGGGAGTAAGTATAATAGGAATGATGGAACTATAATATCGAAAGTTTTGAATTTTATTATTTGCAGGAGGAAAAGGCCTTAAAATCAATCAGTAAATGTTGCACAGCCATCCAAAAGTATTTACGGGAGAAACATGTAATTGAAATTTCTTCCGAAAGTGAATAAAACTAAAATAAACTAACGTTGAATTTTTATTTATGTCCTCTCACCTAATTGTCCACCTTCATTTTACAATTGTAGAATATTGGTTACCCTGTTTTGCATGCAACGCTTTACTTTCCTCCTCTTCTCCTTTAT
Source organism: Dioctria linearis (assembly GCA_963930735.1). Taxonomy (NCBI): domain Eukaryota; kingdom Metazoa; phylum Arthropoda; class Insecta; order Diptera; family Asilidae; genus Dioctria; species Dioctria linearis. The sequence goes on along the minus strand of OZ005744.1, from coordinate 72,413,047 downwards.
ATTGTTGCGAGCGTGGCCTTTGGTTCGTTATTTAAAACACAATATTAAATAATTAATATATAAGTTCTTTATTACTTTCGCTTCTTAACACTGCAACGTCTAAAACAAGACTCTTTTTCTGGCGATGACAACTGTTATATTTATACCCTAGAAACTCTCCGGATTATTCTGGAGTGTTCTATTCCAAAAGCTTCTTGACTATTCTATTTGTTCTATTCCTGAACTTTCCTGTAGATTTCATAATCGATTCTCCGAACCTGAAGTCGTTTACTCTCCGAACCTGAAGTTGTTTATTGCCAGTAGATGTCACCAGTTGTCTCTTTCTATTGCACGTAACACTGCCCCCTTCTTAAACTTGTTCGTCCCGAACAACAGGTGGTCCACGGTCTTGATGCTCGTAGTATTGACAAAAGCGGTCCAAATGAACAATTTTGTGCTTGCCTCTTGTGCCACGCTGAATCCTGTATACCACGTCATTAATTCTAGTTACTACTGAATATGGTCCTTCCCAGTGTTGTTGCAATTTTGGAGAACGTCCCTTACGTCGTTTCGGGTTGTACAGCCAAAGAAGATCACCTTCGTTAAATCCTGCGGAATTAGCGCGTAAGTCATAGCGGGTCTTCATCCGATCAGTATTTGTTGCTAATTTCGTCCTCGTGGCCTCGTGTACATCGGCTAATTGTTGTTTGAGCTCCGATACGTAGTTTCTGGTAACTTTTGTTCACCTCTGGGGTACCGAATTTGAGGTCGCTAGGTAAACGCATCTCTCTCCCGAATATGAGTTTAGCTGGGGTTTGTCCAGTAGTACTATGAACGGCTGATCTATAAGCCATTAGGAATACAGGAATATGTCGATCCCAATCGCGTTGATGATAGTCAACTACTTTCTTTAGATGCTCGATCAATGTTCTGTTGAAGCGCTCTACCATGCCATCAGATTGTGGGTGTAGAGGAGTTGTTCTAGTTTTTCTTATTCCCAACATTTTACACATCTCCTGGAAAGTTCGCGATTCGAAGTTCCGTCCTTGGTCCGAATGAAGTTCGTGAGGCACACCAAACCTACTGACCCAATTCGTTATTATTTGTTCCGCAACTGTGGTTGCCTCTTGATTAGGGATTGCATAAGCTTCAGGCCATTTACTGAAATAGTCAATGACAACTAATATATAACGGTTCCCGCCATCCGTTTCTGGAAAAGGTCCAGCGATGTCTATAGCTATCCTTTCAAAGGGGGCTCCGACATTATACTTATGCATTTCTCCTCTGCTTCTGTGTTGCGGCCCTTTGCAATCAGCACAGACAGTGCATCTGCGGCACCACTCCTCCACATCTTCTCGCATATGTAACCAATAAAACTTTTCTCGTATTTTGGAAATGGTTTTGTTCACTCCCAAATGTCCTCCAGAGGTTCCACCGTGCATTTCTTCTAGAACATCTTTGACGTTTGATGCCGGCACGACTATCTGCATTCGGAAAGATTCGCCATTAGGTGCTTCCCACTTGCGTTTTAGTATACCACATTCAACATGAAGAGAGTTCCATTGAGCCCAGTAACTTTTCAGCTTCTCACTCCGTTCCGAGATATCCTTCCAGTCTGGTCTTTCCATGTCTTCTTTCCAAGCAAGAATAGGTGAAATGTCTGAATCTTCTCATTGTGCTATTCGTAGGTCCTCGTTGTCCCAACCTGTAGATGGCTCCACGGTTACCAACTGTATAGTTGCTGTTGTTTCTTTTTCTTCCATCCGGGCGCAATGTCTGCATTCAAGTTTGAATGGACGTAGTGAAAGGGCGTCTGCATTTCCATGGATACGACCTCTTCGGTGTTGTATTTCAAAATCATAAGCCTGGAGTCGCTCTATCCATCTCGGCACTTGTCCCTCAGGATTCTTAAACTGCAGAAGCCATTTAAGCGCTGCATGGTCGGTGCGAAGGATGAATTTCTGCCCGTAGAGATATTTATGAAAATGCTTTGTTGAACTTACAATGGCAAGTAGCTCCTTTCTTGTAGCACAATAATTTTTCTCTGACTTTGAAAGTGCTTTGCTATAGTAAGCTACTGGAACTTCTTGACCATTCTCCTCCTGAGAAAGCACTGCACCAATAACTTCATTGCTGGCATCCGTGTCTAATATAAATGTTTTCCCCAGCTTTGGATAGTGAAGTACTGGCGCTTCACAGAGCTGTTGCTTCAAATTTTCAAAACTTTCGTTGCATTTATCCGACCATATGAACGGCTTTCCCTTTTCGGTAAGTTGATGTAGGCTTCTTGCTATATCTGCAAAACCTTTCACGAATCGCCTGTAGTAGGTAGCTAAACTCCGTATTTGATGTTTGTCCTTTGGTGCTGGCCAATTTTTGACGGCTTCTATCTTCTCTGGATCGGTTCTTACTCCTTGTGATGAAACTATGTGCCCTAAATATTTAACTTCTTTTTTAAATAGAGCACATTTGCTCGCACTGAGCTTTAATTTTGCATCTTTGAGTCTTTGAAGTACATCCCGTAAGTTGTTTTTATGTTCCATGAATGTCCTTCCGATTACTATTATGTCATCCAAATAGACAAGACATGTTTTCCAGGTTAAACCTCGTAGAACACATTCCATTAGTCGTTCGAATGTGGCTGGAGCATTACAAAACCCAAATGGCATTACTTTGAATTGCCATAAGCCACTGCCAACTGAGAAAGCAGTTTTCTCTCGGTCCTCGGGATGTATTTCCACTTGCCAGTAACCACTCTTCAGATCCAGCGTTCAAAACCATTGCGCTCCGGAAAGGGTATCCAATGTGTCATCAATCCTTGGTAATGTATAGCTATCTTTTATCGTCACGTTATTTAGTTGGCGGTAGTCTACACAGAATCGGGTGCTGCCATCCTTCTTCCTAACCAGAACAACCGGCGATGTCCAAGGGCTGTTAGATTCCTCTATGATGCCTTGTTTCTTCATGGAGTTCATCATGTCTGCAACTTCTGGTTGTTTGGCTAATGGCAATCTTCGTGGTGTCTGTCGAATGGGTCTGGAATCTCCTGTATCGATTCGATGCTGGACAAGATTTGTTTTACCATAGTCATCATCATTCATTGCAAATAATTCCGAAAATTCATCGATCACCTCTTTGGCATCGTTGTGTTTTTGTTCACTTAAGGCACTGGACGAAAGAAGTTTCTGAACCTGTTGGGTAGTAGCTGGTATAGTTTTTGTCTCCTTGACATTACTACCATTATCTAAATTGACGATTTGGTAAACGGGTTCACAATTTCCAATTATAGCACCTTCTTTTAGTTGTACCTCGTTTTCGGATGTGGTAAGCACTCTGACTGGAATTAATGTTGCACCTTCTGCCTTCACTAAAGTCTTGCCAACGATGATGTTCGATGTAACTTTTGTGGGGTTAGGCTCCACCAGATAAAATCGGCAGGTCCCGATGTCATCAGTAAGCTTTGTCCATATTAGTGTCTCGGAGCATGGCGAAAGAGTAATATTTTCGCAAACCATCGTCCTTACTTTCGCAGGATGATCTGCTTCTTCTCCTAGTTTCATAGGAATTTCTATGTTGCCATATTTGAGAATCCGCTCTCCGACATCCAGATTTATTTTGAATGTGGTCATGAAGTCTATTCGAAGAATGCAGTCATCCATTATGTCTGAAACCAGGAAAGTGTGAGGAAATAGTTGTTCGCCTAGTTGAACATCTAACGTTATTTCTCCAAACACCTGTGCTGCCGCTCCAGTTGCTGTTCTTAGTAGATATTTGGTGGTGTTGTGAAGCCATTTATTCTTAACAAGATCTGCTCTAATAATTGATCTTGAAGCTCCAGTATCGATAGTAACTGCATAGTAATTTTTTTCTACACTTCCATATATAACAAGACTGCTATTAATTCTCTGTAACTGACCTACTTGGATGATGACTTCGGGGCTGTCGATTCCACCAACCAACTTCTGCCCCACGAAGTTGGTTTTTACTAGTTTTCCGACTGCTCAAGAGGAGAGACGATGCGACTAGTCGCTGCTTGATATCTAGTCTCTCCACGAATTGCTTGTTCCCTGGCTCGACATCTTTGGCATTCTGCTTTCCCCTCTTCTTCTGGTGATTCCACTCGTCGACGTTTTCTGCAGTCTCTTTGAAGGTGCCCTGGTCTATTACAATTCCAGCATCGAGGGACACCCCGTGAAGGCGGGCTCTGTGATGATTGCACTCTATTACAAGTACATTCTTCCACTGAAATTTCTCTCACTCGTACTGCACTCCATGAAGCTTGTCTGGCGGATTCGTATGCTAATGCATAGGCTAGTGCTTCTTCTGTTGATTTCTTTCCTGCTAGCCTTAATGATTGTTGTAAATTTAGATCTGTAATAGCGTTCACAAATGCCTCCGTCGCCACTTCATTGAGAAAATCCGCATTCACACTGGAGTTTGACAGATGCGCTAATCTTTCTACATCTGCCTGCAGTTGTTGTAGTGATTCGCCATGTTTTTGAATCCTGTTGCGCAACTGTAGGCGATATACTTGCTGCATGTGCTCATCTCCGTAACGTAATTCTATCGCCTGTACTAATGAAGAGTAATTACGTTGATTTTCAATCGGTACAGTTTGTAAGAGTTCTGACGCAGGACCTCGAAGTGCTAACACGAGAGCTATAGCTTTGTCTTCATCATTCCATCCATTTAACTCTGAAGCTGCCTCGAATTGTCTCTTGAAGATATGCCAGGAATTTTGTCCATCAAATATGGGAGGTTTCATTCTATCTGCACCGGATATTTCAGTTGCTACGCTTAGAGGCTGACGATGCTTTATTCTTTCCAGATCTGATTTAAAACTGTCAAGCTGCTCGGTGACTTTTTGTTGAGCTTCCGCCACTTCCTGCTCGATTCCTTCAATTTTCAAATTTTGTTCGTCTAATGAGTTTTTCAGAAAAGTCTTCTGTTCCTCCAAACGAGTTTCTAGACAATTCTCCAGAGAGATTTTTTGTTCGTCCAAACGGGTTTCCAGAGATTTCTTTTGTTCCTCAAAATCAATCTTTTGTTCATCAAAACGGGCTTCAATAGATTTCTTTTGTTCGTCCATAAATTTCTTCTGTTCATCTAAACGTGATTCCAGAAAATTCTTTTGTTCGTCCATAGATTTCTTCTGTTCATCTAAACGTGATTCTAGAGAATTCTTTTGTTCCTCGAGAGATTTCTTTTGTTCGTCCATAGATTTCTTCTGTTCCTCGAGAGAATTCTTTTGCTCATCAAAACGGGCTTCCATTTTACTCATTAAAGTACTCAAAAGCTGTTCCATTTTCATCGCAGGCGCTTCTTCAACTTCGATTTCTACCAAGTTCTCTTCGAAAACAAATGTTTCAGGATTCTTTCCTTCCTCTATCAAAGATTGTCCAAGTCGCTCGACTAGAACTTTCTTTATGCCTGTCGTTTGTAATGACGGGTTCCCTAACTCCACTTTCAAATCCTGCGTTCGAAGCTCGTCCACTTTGCGCCCCATTATTTTAGTAATTCTCTTATAGATGAATATAAATTATTTTCCAGAACTTTCACAATTTAACACAATTTCTCAAAATTGACTATTCTATTTGTTCTATTCCTGAACTTTCCTGTAGATTTCATAATCGATTCTCCGAACCTGAAGTCGTTTACTCTCCGAACCTGAAGTTGTTTATTGCCAGTAGAAATAGTTCGCCAGCATTTGAAGAAATAAAATTATAAGTTCGATATCTTCGTCCATTTTCCTAATTTGTTAAATGTCAAATACAACAAATATCAATACAACGTCACGTGAAAAGACTCCTCTTGTTTGGCACAAGCAACTTGATCTAGTACATTTTTACCGAACTTTTCAAAAGAAAAGTCTGGTTTGGCACACAGCCTCAGTGCTTCATTATAGAAAAGGTATCTTAACATATAGAATGCTTTTCTTGCTTTTTCAATTGTTTTTCTCCCATGTTTGTTAAACTTGAAGAGGCTTGTTATGTGAACTCCTAATTAGCTACTTTATTTCTTTTTTTGGTGTTATGTATTTTCTATCGATATTTGCTTTAATATTTCTAGTTTTAATTGCCACGTCTCGTCTTTTTAGTCTTACATTATCCAGAGCATTTCTTACGCATAACTATAACTTTCCCAAGATTTGATAGGAGAGAAATTGGCCTAAATTCTTTTAGCTGTTCTGCATTCTTGGTTTTGGGAATTGGTACTTTTTGCAGAAAAATCTTATGTATATACATATATCAAATATGACTCTAAAAGTAACTTTACCTGACCAATCCCTTCAGGATGTATGTATTCAAAAATATTGGTTATATCTATTACTAGTAAACTGAAATACCAACTGTTCTACGTAAGTATGTGGTTCCTAACACTAGAGGACTATAAAAATTCATTTTCCAAAAAAAATTCTGCGTGTATCAAATATAACCCTAAAAGTAGCTTTATCTGATTAATCCCTTCAGGATGTATGTATTTTAAAGAATATTAGATACCGATAAATAAAAATTTTCAACGCAAGTATAATATACATAACTAACTAGGAGGTAAGTTTAAAAGTAACTTGGGGGTACTGTAGAATAATATGACGACAAACCTAAAACTAAGAAGCTAACACTTAAATAAGCCTTTCTACTCATCTTCACCCTATTTGGAATTATTCTATAATTAGAGAGCTTAGATAAATGATATGTTAATTAAAGTAAGAAATTTGTAAACTAATCATAATAAAATTCTCTATATGGGAAAAAATAGAAGCAAAATTAAATCAAATATATTTCCTGAAATAGTGAATCGCAGAGTTAGTATACACTCAGCTGAATGACGGAGCACACATTTAGTAAGGTTTACTTATAAAGTTATCTTTATTTTGCGGATTTAAATCTAGGATTATCTTACAACTAAAGCGTTTGTGAATAACAAAGTTTAAAATAGCCTATTTGTCAAATTACTAATATCTAATATAAGAATATAGCTAACCTTATATTGGTTGAAACTTTGAGTAGGAAAGCAGGATTAATATTTGTGCCTGTTCAAACGTAAGGTGCCATAGCCTAGCTATACAATGCAAACTCTGAGTTTTGCCAGCTTTGAATGCCTTTCCCTTTTTCCTTAGTCAACTCCCCTTCTATCTGAACAAATCCAAGCAATGCAGGATAGTGGTGCTTCCGAACCTTAAAAGCCACGTTAAAATTGATTCCCTATAAGAAAGAAACGTTCCACCTTTTTCCAAGTCAGCCAATGTAGCTATCAACTTTCGTAAGGTCAGCAAACTTTTGTTTCTCGCCAATATAGTTATTCGCAGCGTAGAAGCGGCGGCTTTGCTGCTGCCGGAATTTCGAAGCTTTTTCTCTCCGGATTTTCTCGTGCTAATGAGGAGAACATTTTTACCAATTGAAAATATGTTATTAGCAGGGATAAATATTCTTTTGAACTTACGTGAGGGGTTGATTTACTCGCCGATGTCGATGGAAAATTTTGATTTCGTTTTGGCTCCACTTTACACGTCTTTACGTTTGCAAGGTTTGACAAGACAGATGTCAATTGTCTTCTTCTTCTCAATCACCAAGTAAGAGCTCGTCGATTTTGGGTGTGTTCGGGCTGTCGGTTTGACAGCAGGCCGGCATACATGCTGCAATCTGCTATATGCATTCCTCTACGACCATAACACCTTCTTCCACTCTTTTGGAAAGTAGCAAGCAGTTGTTTATACAGTTGTTTGCAATGATTGTTAGTATATATCTATGGCTTTTCCTGATAAATTACGTACAATAATATTAGGGATTTCATCCAGCCCGAATGATTTCTTTCTATTCACACTGTTGCATATATATGATGTTTCTGTTGGATGGACAAATTCCTCCCTGAATTACGACGGCTTAAGTGCAGAGTTGTCATTATTGAACGTTGTGACAGTTTCAGTGCTCCCGTTATCGTGTCTATACGTATCGTTGAAGTTTGCAAATGTTTCATTCACGTTTGATGTTAGTTGATTACAATACTCATGTGGTTTTACTTTGTAGATTTCCTCATAATATTTGGCAAACTCATTGCATATTTCATCTTTGTCATATATCTTTTGGTCTTGCCCATTTTTCTCAATTGTGACGACTTTAACAGTCTGTCCTTTCTTTCTTCCTGTTATTCTACTGATTTCCTGGAATGCGAAAGGGCCCGGTCTAATTGTTTGCAGTTTTTTCTGGAATTTTGTGTCCATATGATGTTTTATGCGATTTTCTAGCAAGGTGTTTGCAATATTTATGTGGCAAGTAAGTCTTCTGTAGTTGATGTAATTTATATTTAATGTTATCTTTTGCAAGTTCTTTGCAGTCTTCTTTTAATTCTCAGTATTTCGTTTTAATAATTTGATATGCCATGTTCCTATTGACTCTATTTATTGAAGCTGTGAGATTTTCAAAATGTATATCAATTTCAAGATCACTTAGGTTTCTGTTTTTATCAATACGGAAGTATTTAAGTTCTTCATCCAGTTTATTTTTGAATAAGCTCCAATCCATTTTCTCATATGAGTATTTTTTAATTGGTTCATTGAGTATTATTTCAGAGTTTCTTAAGCTCAGTTCCATAAGTACTCCATAGTGATCTGAGAATGAATCCACTGTGTTGCATTTATCGATTTTAATAAATGTTTCCGTTGCTGTGTTTATTGCAAGGAGGTCAATAATAGATCCACTTCTGGGGAAAGTTTTCTGTTGTGGGGAAACTATTCTGTATTCTAGGTTAACCTGTCCAGTAATCCATCTATATATTTGGTTACCTTTTCTGTTGTTTTTTGAGTCACCCCATGCTCCGTGTCGAGCGTTAAGGTCTCCACCTAATATAATTCCATCAAACTTAGCTACGGTTTCCAGGAGAAACCCGAGCAAGTTTTGTACAGTTTCTGTTGAACTGTTACCATCTATGTATGTATTTACCTACAGAGAACTGTTTTAATCTGGTTATTTACGTTGATTTACAGCGCAATTTCAATACACGGGCTGTCGAGGTCTATTGGCACTTCTTCGTATTTTAGCTGGTTTTTGAGATGTTAGCACTCCTTGCCGGAAATCATTTCTAATAATATTGAAATTTATATATTGTAGATTGTGTTTTGTGTTAAGTTTCGTTTCCACAATGAAAGCGATATCAGTATTTAAGTGTTGTATATGGTCATATAATTGTACGCGTCTCGAATTTTTTACGATACTATATACGTAGAGTTCTAGGAATTTTAGTTTATTTAAATCCATGAGTGAATAATTTATATGAAAATTCGAGGAAAATTGTCTGAACTTTATATTCTGGCTGGTTTTGCACAGCTTGATTAAATTCGTGTAGTACTTCTGTAAATCTGCTCATTGATATGCCAAAAAGTTTTGCTGGCCATGATAGAAAATCGCCTAGGGCGTTTCCTAGTCCATTAAATTGAGTGATGCTTATGTTCTCATTGTTAGTGCTACTACGCGTGCCAGCCACCGTAGAATTCAAAGGCGGGAAGTTATTATTATTATTATTATTATTATTAGTAGGTGTTGCAGCGAAACCTTGGTCAGACGACATCTTTGGAACCTGAAAGAAGTTACACAAAGAATTCTTCATCTTCAGATAACAAAAAAATAGAAAATACTTATCAGATATGTACATATTTCTTCTAATTTCTTTAATCCACATAGATAACATCTTGTTCATATCTAAAAATAATAGAAATTGCTTAATTAGCTTAGTATAGGAAATTTAGAATGTAAACAAACAAGTTAGTAGTACAAAACTTACCACAACCAGAGACGAAAATGATTTTAATCACGCGAAACAATAAACAACACATCAATAGATTTCACTAAACATATATAACACCTGTTCTTAAAAAGAAAAAAAATAAGAAATATACTTACATTAATTCAAGTGTTTTTCCTGCTGATCACCTCAAAAGTCAAATGAGAGCTTTCCTGTCGCAATGACATTATCGATGTTCTATGAGTATACATCGGAATTCGATCAGTTTCGGAGAAGATATAACGAACCCTGGAATCAATAGTTTACATATGATAACTTCGTTAAGTATCTAGAAAGGGAACTAAAACCTGAGACAACATTATGCTCTAAGGGGAATTAGAACTTTTAAAAATGTTATCAAAACCCGTTAAGGTTTATGAATCTAATTTCTCATTGGTTCGATTTTTCTAGAAAAATTAGATAGCGGGTTCATCAGAGGTAAATCTAAATAATCTCGAACTGATAGAACATTTTTTTTGTTAAAAGACGGTAATCACGACGGAAAGTTTTGGTGCATTGGCTCTATCTTTGAAAAACCATATTGAAATCGAATCCGAGTTAGTAAAAAGTGGAAATCGTCAAAGTAACACAGACTATAGAAACCTAAAAATCGCGTGATTAAACTTGGCTAACTTGAAGAGCGGTTACACTTGAAAACTTATGTGAAAAATCGTTGTCGTCTCTGGTGCTTGTAGAATCTTTAAAAATTTAATTTTGATTTGAAATTAGTATTTTTCTTGTAGTCGTAATTTATAGTTTGAAAGTTTGAATGTAAATCTGAATTTGGAAAATTAGTAGAAATGAAAAGTGAATGAAAACGAAGAATTTTGTAAAAATAGTGGATTTGACAATATAGTAGTTTTGAACTTATTATATGAGGAAATTTTGGTATTAATTTGTTTATTGCATGCTGTTTAGACCGAAACAGCAGACAACCAATCTAGCGGTTCATCATGAACAATACATCATCCATCCCATCCATTACAGAATTTGCTGAAATTATATCTCTAGCTATTTGTATAGGTTAAGTACATACATACATATTGTAGATATAGATTAACTGCAAATGTGCATTCAATAATTCTCTTATCAGTTAGTTACGCTTGTAATCTTATAGCAGCCGGTAGTACCTAAATAGTTACACTTGTAATCGGATAGCAATCGGTAGCAAATAGTAGAATCATTACGCTTGTAAATTCTATCAAAGTCTTGGATACGCTTGTAAATATTTCATTCGGATTAAACTCAAATAAATTATAAAACAATCGCAATCTATCGTGTTTTCTTCAAACGTAATTTTCCTGAATGAAACCTAACAAAACATTTTGGTGCCGAAACCCGGGAATTTCTGGACTTTTCTAGAATTATGTTAAAAATCAGTACGCGTCATTCCCGTCATCGAAGAAAAAACCCTAATTAATCTTTGTGCTAAACACCTATGTGCAAGTGCTGTGAAAAACGAGACACGTGAAAGAAAAAAAATAAGAAACTGGTGTTGTGAGTTAACAGTGCAGCTTATAGGAAAGATTTTTGATTTTTTATTGAATAAAATTGTTTGTGACCTCACTAACTGTTCAGAAGTTATTATAAAAAACTTTTTTTTGCTTTGGACAAAACAGTTCCGTCTGGTGTGGATACATAAGCCAGATATCGATCGTGTGATCATATAGTTAAATTGGTATGCACATATATATATAATTTGTTTTCGGTAAGTCTTTTACAGTTTTCTTATCGTACTAACATGGACAGATTATTAGATCAGCAGCAAGCACTAATGACTCTCATTAGTAAATTCATATCCAATACAAAGAAAAGCGGTAAAGAGAATCTGACGGCAAATTATCTCCAGAAAGCAGGAGGCTCCCTGTGAGAAATCTACAGCGATGACAGTGGTTGTTAACGGAGAAGAGCTTGGAGCATCTGCCTCAAACACGACCGCTGCAATTGCAGCAGTACCAGCAGCTACAGAAACTTTCCCGCCGCTAAGCCCAATGCCACGTCGGCGTTCGAACTTAGCGGAGGTTGTGAAATCGGCTTCAGCTTCAGCGCCAAAGCCAAGCTATGTCGTTATGAGGCCACCGCTTTCTGCAGCAAAGGCAGGTGCCTCAGAGCGGAAGCCGGCGACACCAGCAGCGGGACCAGCAGCAGCACCACGATCCCCAGCAGTAGAGTTAGGGATCTCTTATGCCCAACAGGTAAGTGGCAGTTTCAATAAGGATTCAGCCTTAGAAATTTTAGGTAAAGGCATCGCTCCTCGTCCAGCCCCACTGGACGCAGGTAAGCCTCGGCCTAAGACCGGTGCGGACCTTCAGGTTTTTTTCGACGGGAGGTGGCAGGATGAGAGCTACGGTATGCAGCTCGAGCACATCAATAGATGTCCTCAGAGCGCATACCTGAAAGCGATCTTCCAGGTCATCTCTCGTGAGGAGCTATTCTCCATGGGAGTAATAGCTGGGGGAATGGTTGAGGTGTACACCACGACCCTCGAGAGTGCTACCAAGCTTATGCTTGAGGGCATCGAGGTGGATGGTAGACACCTTGTGCCGTTCCCACTCAGGGAAAAGCCCACAAGAGTCATGTTTTCACGGGTCCCTATGCGAGCTTGCCATGAAGACCTCCTAAATTTCTTGGGAAGATTTGGGAAGGTTCATGGCAACGTTCGTGCCATTCCCCTAAAAATTGGGGACGAGGGTCTCGGGCGGGGTATCTTCGGTACTAGTCGGGAGGCGTCCATCACCTTAAATAAGAGGTGTACGCTTCCAAAGGGCTTTTATCTGAGCTTATCCGGCTCGAGGCACTGGATAGACGTTGGCACCGAAGCGAAATGCCATGCTTGCCATTTGGTAGGGCATTTTATTGCTGACTGCCCCAGGAGAACCGGGAAGAAGGCTGAACCGAGGGTTCCCTCGAAGGAAGCCACTGCTACAGTAGTGGATCTGGAGAAGGAGCCTTCGGCCGGCACTCAACCTGCTATTTTGGAGCAGCCAGTGGTTAAGGTGCCTGAGGTTGTCCTAGAGGCAAAAATAGTTATGGCTGTAAACGGCGCCACGTCGGCACGTGAAGGCACGGCTACTTCCGACGAGGAGTCGACTAGCCATGTAGTTAAAAAAAAGAGGACGAGGAGGAAGGCGAAGGTGGACCGGGTGATGCTGCCTCCTCCAGAGCCAGCAAAGCCAGTCGCATCAAGGCGGGCCCACTCGGAGGAGGACGATAGTGGAGCTGGCATTCCGAAGGTTGTTGTAAGGGAGGTGGAAGCATCTCTTGAGCAGCTTTCGGACTGCGACATGACCAGTTTTGATGAGACTGGTCTTTCGAGCCTCGGTGGCTACGAGTCGTGTGATAGTATCATTTCGACTGGTAGCCAATTTGAGGTCTCGAAGGGGATGGAAACCCTTTCTAGGAAGAAGATCGCCGGAATTCTCACCCAGCTCCTGTACAAGAAGAATTCAGATAAAATCTGGAGTATTCTTGTAAGGGAGCTGGAGAGGCCAGAGTTGTTACTTCCTCAGCTTCTACTCCTACAACAGGAGTCCAAGAAGAGGAGGAAGTACAACGGTGTAGCGCGGTTAGAACGACTTCATAGAAAGGTGGAGGAGTTGCTTCAGGAGCATCGCTTGGCCGATTCTCCTCGTCAATAGACGTCGCACATTCATCGTTTGAGCTTTTCATCTCTTTGAATGTGTAAGATAGGTTCTATTAACACCGGGGGTTTAAGTGCTCATACAAGACTACACAGTACTATCGAACATGTCAAAATGTTCGATATAGACATTACACTTCTGCAGGAGACGAATTTCACTCAAGACACATATACACAACTTGAGCGCTATGCTTATCTACACACTGGCTATGCAATGTTTGCCACACCTGCGCCTCGCCGAGGCTCAGGGGTGGCAATCATTGTATTCAACAAATTTACACTATCGTCTCCTGTCTATACAGATATCTTCCCAGGCTTCGCTTCTTCCTTGGACTTTGTTATTCAAGACAAAAATATCAAGGTAGTAAACGTGTACCTTCCTCATGACCAGGACATTACAAGACAAGTTCTTGATAGTGTTCGGTCGTGTCTGGTGAATTTTAGCGGCGAAACTGTCCTCGGAGGTGATTTCAACTGCACTCTGAATCCCTCAATGGATCGGCACTCTGGAGTTGAGTTCAACTCTGTTAATGCTACTCGATTGAGGAATTTTGTCGGTGTTTTCAGACTCGTGGATATCTATCGTTGGATGCATCCTACGACTAGATCATACACGAGGGTCTCGCGAAATATCCATGGAAGTCTCGCAGGCTCCAGAATTGATAGACTTTACGTCTCACCTGGAATACTAGAACATTTCGTTGGTGTCACTCATGAAGTGTGTTCCGTTAGCGATCATCTTCTTGTAGTGGCGACCAGCACTCTAGTTGAAAGACGAACTGCATACTGGATATTCAACAACTATTTGTTGAATTCCGAGCAGTTCATCAATGAGTTCATTGATTTCTGGCACGATTGGCAAGAGAGGAAAGCTGACTTTCCTTTTCTTAGTCAATGGTGGGATGTTGGAAAGCTCCAGATTCGGTCTTTTGTCGAGACGAGTTTCAATCGAAGTGGCTATCAAGCTTCTAGCTTGTCGGCCGAGGTCTCTCGGGTGGCAGCTCTTCTCCCAACTCAGCCGGGGTTGATTCTTTATTTCAATGGAATAAAGGAACGCTTGGCGACACAGACTTACAAGCACAGCTTGGAGTTTGTGCTGCGCGGCCAATCGCGCTGGCTGAGAGAAGGCGATTCTCCAACTGAGTACTTCTTTCAGGCGACTAGACGTCGTACTGCTTCTTGTGAGGTCGAATCGATAATTGATGAATCTGGACAAGTCCTCAACGGACAACAGCTATCAGAATATATTCGAGACTACTACAGTAGTCTCTACTCTGAATCGACGTCGACAACATCCTCGACCACTCATGAATTTCTTGAGAATATTCCCACTTTCTCTGAAGACAGTAAGGAGCTCCTGGATACAGTAATCACATTGGAGGATATGATTGCTGCGACAAAGGATCTAAGGCGACACACTTCACCTGGTTATGACGGCTTGACTCCAGAATTCTTCATACGTTTCAGGGATTTATTAATTCCTGACCTTTTGGAAGTCTTCAATTCGGCGGTTGAGACACATTCAGACTTTCCTTCTAGTTGGAGGAGATCTGTTATGCGCTTGATTCCAAAGAAGGGAGATTTGCAGAGGATGGGGAACTGGAGGCCAGTAACCCTATGCAATGTAGACTACAAAATCGTCTGCAAAGCATTAGGGGTGATACTCCGCTCAGTGATTGCTTCGGTAATACACCCGGAACAGTCCTATTGTGTACCTGGTCGTAGTATCTACGACAATATCGCGGTAGCCAAGCATTTGTTTGCCTACCATGAACAGACAGGTACACAAATGGCCATGATTTCACTTGACCAACAAAAGGCTTTTGATAGTGTCTCGCACGAGTATCTCTTGACTGCTCTCGAGGCATTTGGGTTTCCGCCCAGGTGGCTCGATATCGTCGGGAAACTGTATAGAGATTCAGCGATTTTGATTAAGCATCAAGGACAAGTTCTGGCTCCTATCTCGTTTCATCGAGGTATCAGACAGGGCTGTCCATTGTCAGGTATGCTTTATGATCTTTCGTTGGAGCCGCTACTGGTGAATCTTCGTCGAATGCTCGGACGGTATGCGGTTCATCTGCCATATACCAATGTGAGGCCTCTTATGTTGGCGTATGCGGATGATCTGTCTATTTTCGTGACAAGAGATGAAGCTTTTCCGGTCGCTCGTGCTGTTTTCGAACAGTTCGAACGTATAGCGGGCGCTAAAATCAACCTTAGTAAGAGTCAAGGCTTGTGGTGTGGAAGGTGGAGAGATCGTACAGATACTCCACTGAACATCCAATGGACTAATACTTGCCTGAAGTATTTAGGTGTGTATATCGGACGCGAGAGTAAATCAAATAATAGCCGCATCGCTCTTGAGAAACTCTCTAGAGCTGTAAACTCATGGCGTGGTCGACTGTTTCCACTATCCTTAATGGGTAGGTCAGTCGTGATAAACTATTTGATTACCTCGTCCATCGTTCATCTGCTAAAGTCTGAGACGTTTGATGAAGGCTTCGTAGGTCTTCTTCAAGCAAAAGCGATAGACGCCTTTTGGTGCGGAAGACGATGGGTTGCTGAAAGCACGCTCTGTCTGCCAGTCAAGATAGGTGGATTAGGTCTCACTAACTTGGTTGTGAAATCAAGGTGTCTCCAAGTGCGTGCATTCCAAAGAGTGTTTTGCCAGAGAGACAGCTTGATTTCTCAACTGTGGGTGAATGTACTGGGAGGGATCGGCATAGGGGAGTATTACTACCTACTCTCTGTTCGACCACCTTATCCTCGTGACTGGCCACAGGATCTAATCTCAACGATTCAGACCTGGGGCAGAATCAGGCCAGCATTTCACCTTCAGTGGAATGCTCTAAGGTACACGCAATTCGCGTCGATTCCAATCAGGTTCAATCCTGAATTAATAGATTCAGTGTTCAGTAATGCTCGGGGTTTTGAAGCTGACACGCATACACTGACAGTTCTCGGAGATATTATTGATATCTCTGGAAACTGCCGAATAAACACTAACACTGCACAACTACACGACCTGGCTGCTTCTGCGCGGGAGAGATTTCGCCAACTTGGGACCAGTGATCCTGGCACTAAGTTGGAAGATGCTTTCGTTCTGAACAGACCACCACACACACCTTTCAGCACACTTACAACACGTGTGCTCCGTGACGTGCTTATGTCAATAAGACCTCCGGAGTATACAGGATACAACAGATGGCGAACACACCTCGGGGTGAATATGGGCGTGATGGGAGGGATAACTTGCAGAGTAGTCTACAGTTATCCTTCTAGTTACAAAGATGCTGATGTAGCATTCAAATTGCTGCATCACAGTCTTATGCATCCTAATCAGTTGTCACATATCGACCGCCGAGTTCAGAGGATTTGCACAGTTTGTGCTGGTGAGGGCACCCTGTTTCACAGGTTCTTCACTTGTCCGGCTTTGCAGGGTCTAATGGATCTCGTGCGCGGTATGTGTCAGTTGATCCACCCGAATTTCGGCATTACTAGGACATCGTTTCTATGGGGACCAAAGGTATGTAGTCGAGTGAATTGTTTGATTAGCTTTGTGTTGACACTGGCCAAATCTACAATTCACCTGTACTACATGAGAGTCGAAGCGGGGAATCAGAACACTGACCCACAACACCACGCACACGCACTTAAGCGCCACTTCGTTGACAGGTTGAAGAGACGTTTACGTCTTGAATATCTGGCAACGAACGCAGACACATTCAACTGCACATGGCAACCACTATCGTCGGTGCAGGACGGAGCTCTTGTCTTTCACTGGTGATAGCAGGCCACAGCATTTGCAACACTAGTCCACGGGGCTTCTCCTCGCTTAGGAATCGTTGCAAGTGCTGTGGGAAGGACAAGCACTCTGTTAGAGATGCTAAGCTGGAGGGATGATGAGGGCAGTTTGTAGAGGTCTATGATACTACAGGCTGCTCTCGCGGGACTCTATAACGGTATCGCGTAAATTTTTCGTTCGTTCGGTGATTTATTTGTAATTCGGTTTCGGTTTCGGTTCTAAATTGCAAAATTTTTTGTAGAAATTCGCTCGTTTAGGGACATTTTTATTAGTTTATTTTGAAATTTTGGAACTTCTTGGAACTGCCACTTACCCAATTGTCAAAATTGGGACTGGTTTTAAACTTTTGGTTATTACTTAATGTTTTTTCAAAATTCTCGTGACCGTTTATAGACTCTTTTGAGCATTTTGTTTGAATTTGTTTTACTTTTTGTGTCATTTTGTTTTAGTTTTGTGTCATTTGTTTAGTTTAATTGTTTTATTTGTCCCTATTGACTTTTACAACTTTAGTTTAGCTAGCGTCTTTTTTTACACTTTGTAGAGCCTTTTGCCACCTCCTTTTAAGGAACTTTTAAAAGAGCCAAAGAGCCAACAATAAAAGAGTCATTATACACATAAAAAAAAAATTATTATTATTAGTAGGTGTTGCAGCGAAACCTTGGTCAGACGACATCTTTGGAACCTGAAAGAAGTTACACAAAGAATTCTTCATCTTCAGATAACAAAAAAATAGAAAATACTTATCAGATATGTACATATTTCTTCTAATTTCTTTAATCCACATAGATAACATCTTGTTCATATCTAAAAATAATAGAAATTGCTTAATTAGCTTAGTATAGGAAATTTAGAATGTAAACAAACAAGTTAGTAGTACAAAACTTACCACAACCAGAGACGAAAATGATTTTAATCACGCGAAACAATAAACAACACATCAATAGATTTCACTAAACATATATAACACCTGTTCTTAAAAAGAAAAAAAATAAGAAATATACTTACATTAATTCAAGTGTTTTTCCTGCTGATCACCTCAAAAGTCAAATGAGAGCTTTCCTGTCGCAATGACATTATCGATGTTCTATGAGTATACATCGGAATTCGATCAGTTTCGGAGAAGATATAACGAACCCTGGAATCAATAGTTTACATATGATAACTTCGTTAAGTATCTAGAAAGGGAACTAAAACCTGAGACAACATTATGCTCTAAGGGGAATTAGAACTTTTAAAAATGTTATCAAAACCCGTTAAGGTTTATGAATCTAATTTCTCATTGGTTCGATTTTTCTAGAAAAATTAGATAGCGGGTTCATCAGAGGTAAATCTAAATAATCTCGAACTGATAGAACATTTTTTTTGTTAAAAGACGGTAATCACGACGGAAAGTTTTGGTGCATTGGCTCTATCTTTGAAAAACCATATTGAAATCGAATCCGAGTTAGTAAAAAGTGGAAATCGTCAAAGTAACACAGACTATAGAAACCTAAAAATCGCGTGATTAAACTTGGCTAACTTGAAGAGCGGTTACACTTGAAAACTTATGTGAAAAATCGTTGTCGTCTCTGGTGCTTGTAGAATCTTTAAAAATTTAATTTTGATTTGAAATTAGTATTTTTCTTGTAGTCGTAATTTATAGTTTGAAAGTTTGAATGTAAATCTGAATTTGGAAAATTAGTAGAAATGAAAAGTGAATGAAAACGAAGAATTTTGTAAAAATAGTGGATTTGACAATATAGTAGTTTTGAACTTATTATATGAGGAAATTTTGGTATTAATTTGTTTATTGCATGCTGTTTAGACCGAAACAGCAGACAACCAATCTAGCGGTTCATCATGAACAATACATCATCCATCCCATCCATTACAGAATTTGCTGAAATTATATCTCTAGCTATTTGTATAGGTTAAGTACATACATACATATTGTAGATATAGATTAACTGCAAATGTGCATTCAATAATTCTCTTATCAGTTAGTTACGCTTGTAATCTTATAGCAGCCGGTAGTACCTAAATAGTTACACTTGTAATCGGATAGCAATCGGTAGCAAATAGTAGAATCATTACGCTTGTAAATTCTATCAAAGTCTTGGATACGCTTGTAAATATTTCATTCGGATTAAACTCAAATAAATTATAAAACAATCGCAATCTATCGTGTTTTCTTCAAACGTAATTTTCCTGAATGAAACCTAACAAAACATTTTGGTGCCGAAACCCGGGAATTTCTGGACTTTTCTAGAATTATGTTAAAAATCAGTACGCGTCATTCCCGTCATCGAAGAAAAAACCCTAATTAATCTTTGTGCTAAACACCTATGTGCAAGTGCTGTGAAAAACGAGACACGTGAAAGAAAAAAAATAAGAAACTGGTGTTGTGAGTTAACAGTGCAGCTTATAGGAAAGATTTTTGATTTTTTATTGAATAAAATTGTTTGTGACCTCACTAACTGTTCAGAAGTTATTATAAAAAACTTTTTTTTGCTTTGGGCAAAACAGTTCCGTCTGGTGTGGATACATAAGCCAGATATCGATCGTGTGATCATATAGTTAAATTGGTATGCACATATATATATAATTTGTTTTCGGTAAGTCTTTTACAGTTTTCTTATCGTACTAACATGGACAGATTATTAGATCAGCAGCAAGCACTAATGACTCTCATTAGTAATTTCATATCCAATACAAAGAAAAGCGGTAAAGAGAATCTGACGGCAAATTATCTCCAGAAAACAGGAGGCTCCCTGTGAGAAATCTACAGCGATGACAGTGGTTGTTAACGGAGAAGAGCTTGGAGCATCTGCCTCAAACACGACCGCTGCAATTGCAGCAGTACCAGCAGCTACAGAAACTTTCCCGCCGCTAAGCCCAATGCCACGTCGGCGTTCGAACTTAGCGGAGGTTGTGAAATCGGCTTCAGCTTCAGCGCCAAAGCCAAGCTATGTCGTTATGAGGCCACCGCTTTCTGCAGCAAAGGCAGGTGCCTCAGAGCGGAAGCCGGCGACACCAGCAGCGGGACCAGCAGCAGCACCACGATCCCCAGCAGTAGAGTTAGGGATCTCTTATGCCCAACAGGTAAGTGGCAGTTTCAATAAGGGTTCAGCCTTAGAAATTTTAGGTAAAGGCATCGCTCCTCGTCCAGCCCCACTGGACGCAGGTAAGCCTCGGCCTAAGACCGGTGCGGGCCTTCAGGTTTTTTTCGACGGGAGGTGGCAGGATGAGAGCTACGGTATGCAGCTCGAGCACATCAATAGATGTCCTCAGAGCGCATACCTGAAAGCGATCTTCCAGGTCATCTCTCGTGAGGAGCTATTCTCCATGGGAGTAATAGCTGGGGGAATGGTTGAGGTGTACACCACGACCCTCGAGAGTGCTACCAAGCTTATGCTTGAGGGCATCGAGGTGGATGGTAGACACCTTGTGCCGTTCCCACTCAGGGAAAAGCCCACAAGAGTCATGTTTTCACGGGTCCTTATGCGAGCTTGCCATGAAGACCTCCTAAATTTCTTGGGAAGATTTGGGAAGGTTCATGGCAACGTTCGTGCCATTCCCCTAAAAATTGGGGACGAGGGTCTCGGGCGGGGTATCTTCGGTACTAGTCGGGAGGCGTCCATCACCTTAAATAAGGGGTGTACGCTTCCAAAGGGCTTTTATCTGAGCTTATCCGGCTCGAGGCACTGGATAGACGTTGGCACCGAAGCGAAATGCCATGCTTGCCATTTGGTAGGGCATTTTATTGCTGACTGCCCCAGGAGAACCGGGAAGAAGGCTGAACCGAGGGTTCCCTCGAAGGAAGCCACTACTACAGTAGTGGATCTGGAGAAGGAGCCTTCGGCCGGCACTCAACCTGCTATTTTGGAGCAGCCAGTGGTTAAGGTGCCTGAAGTTGTCCTAGAGGCAAAAATAGTTATGGCTGTAAACGGCGCCACGTCGGCACGTGAAAACACGGCTACTCCCGACGAGGAGTCGAATAGCCAAGTAGTAAAAAAAAAGAGGACGAGGAGGAAGAAAGTTGACCGGGTGATGCTGCCTCCTCCAGAGCCAGCAAAGCCAGTCGCATCCAAGCGGCCCCACTCGGAGGAGGACGATAGTGGAGCTCGCGGTTCGAAGGTTGTAGTAAGGGACGCGGTGGTGTCTCACGAGCAGCTTTCGGACTGCGACATCACCGGCTTGGATGACACTGGTCTTTCGAGCTTCGGTGGCTACGAGTCGTGTGATAGCATCATTTCGACTGGTAGCCAATTTGAAGTCTCGAAAGGGATGGAGACCCTTCCTAGGAAGAAGATCTCCGAAATTCTTACCCAGCTCCAGTACAAGAAGAATTCAGATAAAATCTGGAGTATTCTTGTAAGGGAGCTGGAGAGGCCAGAGTTGTTACTTCCTCAGCTTCTACTCCTACAACAGGAGTCCAGGAAGAGGAGGAAGTACAACGATGTTGCTCGGTTAGAACGACTTCATAGGAAGGTGGAGGAGTTGCTTCAGGAGCATCGCTTGGCCGATTCTCCTCGTCAATAGACGTCGCACATTCATCGTTTGAGCTTTTCATCTCTTTGAATGTGCAAGATAGCTTCGATCAACACCGGGGGTTTAAGTGCACATACAAGGTTACACAGCACTATCGAACATGTCAAAATGTTCGATATAGACATCGCGCTTCTACAGGAGACGAATTTTACACAAGACACATACACACAACTTGAGCGCTATGCTTATTTACACACTGGCTATGCAATGTTTGCCACACCTGCGCCTCGCCGAGGCTCAGGGGTGGCAATCATTGTATCCAACAAATTTACACTATCGTCTCCTGTCTATACAGATATCTTCCCAGGCTTCGCTTCTTCCTTGGACTTTGTTATTCAAGACAAAAATATCAAGGTAGTAAACGTGTACCTTCCTCATGACCAGGACATTACAAGACAAGTTCTTGATAGTGTTCAGTCGTGTCTGGTGAATTTTAGCGACGAAACTGTCCTCGGAGGTGATTTCAACTGCACTCTGAATCCCTCAATGGATCGGCACTCTGGAGTTGAGTTCAACTCTGTTAATGCTACTCGATTGAGGAATTTTGTCGGTGTTTTCAGACTCGTGGATATCTATCGTTGGATGCATCCTACGACTAGATCATACACGAGGGTCTCGCGAAATATCCATGGAAGTCTCGCAGGCTCCAGAATTGATAGACTTTACGTCTCACCTGGAATACTAGAACATTTCGTTGGTGTCACTCATGAAGTGTGTTCCGTTAGCGATCATCTTCTTGTAGTGGCGACCAGCACTCTAGTTGAAAGACGAACTGCATACTGGATATTCAACAACTATTTGTTGAATTCCGAGCAGTTCATCAATGAGTTCATTGATTTCTGGCACGATTGGCAAGAGAGGAAAGCTGACTTTCCTTTTCTTAGTCAATGGTGGGATGTTGGAAAGCTCCAGATTCGGTCTTTTGTCGAGACGAGTTTCAATCGAAGTGGCTATCAAGCTTCTAGCTTGTCGGCCGAGGTCTCTCGGGTGGCAGCTCTTCTCCCAACTCAGCCGGGGTTGATTCTTTATTTCAATGGAATAAAGGAACGCTTGGCGACACAGACTTACAAGCACAGCTTGGAGTTGGTGCTGCGCGGCCAATCGCGCTGGCTGAGAGAAGGCGATTCTCCAACTGAGTACTTCTTTCAGGCGACTAGACGTCGTACTGCTTCTTGTGAGGTCGAATCGATAATTGATGAATCTGGACAAGTCCTCAACGGACAACAGCTATCAGAATATATTCGAGACTACTACAGTAGTCTCTACTCTGAATCGACGTCGACAACATCCTCGACCACTCATGAATTTCTTGAGAATATTCCCACTTTCTCTGAAGACAGTAAGGAGCTCCTGGATACAGTAATCACATTGGAGGATATGATTGCTGCGACAAAGGATCTAAGGCGACACACTTCACCTGGTTATGATGGCTTGACTCCAGAATTCTTCATACGTTTCAGGGATTTATTAATTCCTGACCTTTTGGAAGTCTTCAATTCGGCGGTTGAGACACATTCAGACTTTCCTTCTAGTTGGAGGAGATCTGTTATGCGCTTGATTCCAAAGAAGGGAGATTTGCAGAGGATGGGGAACTGGAGGCCAGTAACCCTATGCAATGTAGACTACAAAATCGTCTGCAAAGCATTAGGGGCGATCCTCCGCTCAGTGATTGCTTCGGTAATACACCCGGAACAGTCCTATTGTGTACCTGGTCGTAGTATCTACGACAATATCGCGGTAGCCAAGCATTTGTTTACCTACCATGAACAGACAGGTACACAAATGGCCATGATTTCACTTGACCAACAAAAGGCTTTTGATAGTGTCTCGCACGAGTATCTCTTGACTGCTCTCGAGGTATTTGGGTTTCCACCCAGGTGGCTCGATATCGTCGGGAAACTGTATAGAGATTCAGCGATTTTGATTAAGCATCAAGGACAAGTTCTGGCTCCTATCTCGTTTCATCGAGGTATCAGACAGGGCTGTCCATTGTCAGGTATGCTTTATGATCTTTCGTTGGAGCCGCTACTGGTGAATCTTCGTCGAATGCTCGGACGGTATGCGGTTCATCTGCCATATACCAATGTGAGGCCTCTTATGTTGGCGTATGCGGATGATCTGTCTATTTTCGTGACAAGAGATGAAGCTTTTCCGGTCGCTCGTGCTGTTTTCGAACAGTTCGAACGTATAGCGGGCGCTAAAATCAACCTTAGTAAGAGTCAAGGCTTGTGGTGTGGAAGGTGGAGAGATCGTACAGATACTCCACTGAACATCCAATGGACTAATACTTGCTTGAAGTATTTAGGTGTGTATATCGGACGCGAGAGTAAATCAAATAATAGCCGCATCGCTCTTGAGAAACTCTCTAGAGCTGTAAACTCATGGCGTAGTCGACTGTTTCCACTATCCTTAATGGGTAGGTCAGTCGTGATAAACTATTTGATTACCTCGTCCATCGTTCATCTGCTAAAGTCTGAGACGTTTGATGAAGGCTTCGTAGGTCTTCTTCAAGCAAAAGCGATAGACGCCTTTTGGTGCGGAAGACGATGGGTTGCTGAAAGCACGCTCTGTCTGCCAGTCAAGATAGGTGGATTAGGTCTCACTAACTTGGTTGTGAAATCAAGGTGTCTCCAAGTGCGTGCATTCCAAAGAGTGTTTTGCCAGAGAGACAGCTTGATTTCTCAACTGTGGGTGAATGTACTGGGAGGGATCGGCATAGGGGAGTATTACTACCTACTCTCTGTTCGACCACCTTATCCGCGTGACTGGCCACAGGATCTAATCTCAACGATTCAGACCTGGGGCAGAATCAGGCCAGCATTTCACCTTCAGTGGAATGCTCTAAGGTACACGCAATTCGCATCGATTCCAATCAGGTTTAATCCTGAATTAATAGATTCAGTGTTCAGTAATGCTCGGGGTTTTGAAGCTGACACGCATACACTGACAGTTCTCGGAGATATAATTGATATCTCTGGAAACTGTCGAATAAACACTAACACTTCACAACTACACGACCTGGCTGCTTCTGCGCGGGAGAGATTTCGCCAACTTGGGACCAGTGACCCTGGCACTAAGTTGGAAGATGCTTTCGTTCTGAACAGGCCACCACACACACCTTTCAGCACACTTACAACACGTGTGCTCCGTGACGTGCTTATGTCAATAAGACCTCCGGAGTATACAGGATACAACAGATGGCGAACACACCTCGGGGTGAATATGGGCGTGATGGGAGGGATAACTTGCAGAGTAGTCTACAGTTATCCTTCTAGTTACAAAGATGCTGATGTAGCATTCAAATTGCTGCATCACAGTCTTATGCATCCTAATCAGTTGCCACATATCGACCGCCGAGTTCAGAGGATTTGCACAGTTTGTGGTGGTGAAGGCACCCTGTTTCACAGGTTCTTCACTTGTCCGGCTTTGCAGGGTCTAATGGATCTCGTGCGCGGTATGTGTCAGTTGATCCACCCGAATTTCGGCATTACTAGGACATCGTTTCTATGGGGACCAAAGGTATGTAGTCGAGTGAATTGTTTGATTAGCTTTGTGTTGACACTGGCCAAATCTACAATTCACCTGTACTACATGAGAGTCGAAGCTGGGAATCAGAACACTGACCCACAACACCACGCACACGCACTTAAGCGCCACTTCGTTGACAGGTTGAAGAGACGTTTACGTCTTGAATATCTGGCAACGAACGCAGACACATTCAACTGCACATGGCAACCACTATCGTCGGTGCAGGACGGAGCTCTTGTCTTTCACTGGTGATAGCAGGCCACAGCATTTGCAGCACTAGTCCACGGGGCTTCTCCCCGCTTAGGAATCGTTGCAAGTGCTGTGGGAAGGACAAGCACTCTGTTAGAGATGCTAAGCTGGAGGGATGATGAGGGCAGTTTGTAGAGGTCTATGATACTACAGGCTTCCCTCGCGGGACTCTATAACGGTATCGCGTAAATTTTTCGTTCGTTCGGTCATTTATTTTTAATTCGGTTTCGGTGTCGGTGCTAAATTTCAAAATTTTATGTTGAAAATTCGTTCGTTTAGGCAATTATTTTTATTAGTTTATTTTGGAAATTTGGAACTTCTTGGAGCTGCCACTTACCCAATTGTCAAAATTGGGACTTTTAAATTTTTTGTCTATCTTTTAGATCCTTTTCAAAATTCTTGTAGCCGTTTTATAGTCTCTTTTGAGAATTTTGTCTTGTTTGTTTTCCTTTTGTTTGTGTCTTTTTTCTTGTTCATTAGTTTTTCTAATTGTTTTAATTGTTTAATTGTCCCTATTGACCTTTTATAACTTTTAGATTAGCTAGCGACCTTTTGTTTACACTTTGTAGAGCCTTTTGCCACCTATTTTTAGGGAATTTTAAAAGAGCCAATGAGCCACTAAATAAAGAGCTTATATACATAAAAAAAAAAAAAAAATTATTATTAGTAGGTGTTGCAGCGAAACCTTGGTCAGACGACATCTTTGGAACCTGAAAGAAGTTACACAAAGAATTCTTCATCTTCAGATAACAAAAAAATAGAAAATACTTATCTGATATGTACATATTTCTTCTAATTTCTTTAATCCACATAGATAACATCTTGTTCATATCTAAAAATAATAGAAATTGCTTAATTAGCTTAGTATAGGAAATTTAGAATGTAAACAAACAAGTTAGTAGTACAAAACTTACCACAACCAGAGACGAAAATGATTTTAATCACGCGAAACAATAAACAACACATCAATAGATTTCACTAAACATATATAACACCTGTTCTTAAAAAGAAAAAAAATAAGAAATATACTTACATTAATTCAAGTGTTTTTCCTGCTGATCACCTCAAAAGTCAAATGAGAGCTTTCCTGTCGCAATGACATTATCGATGTTCTATGAGTATACATCGGAATTCGATCAGTTTCGGAGAAGATATAACGAACCCTGGAATCAATAGTTTACATATGATAACTTCGTTAAGTATCTAGAAAGGGAACTAAAACCTGAGACAACATTATGCTCTAAGGGGAATTAGAACTTTTAAAAATGTTATCAAAACCCGTTAAGGTTTATGAATCTAATTTCTCATTGGTTCGATTTTTCTAGAAAAATTAGATAGCGGGTTCATCAGAGGTAAATCTAAATAATCTTTTTTTTGGTAAAAGACGGTAATCACGACGGAAAGTTTTGGTGCATTGGCTCTATCTTTGAAAAACCATATTGAAATCGAATCCGAGTTAGTAAAAAGTGGAAATCGTCAAAGTAACACAGACTATAGAAACCTAAAAATCGCGTGATTAAACTTGGCTAACTTGAAGAGCGGTTACACTTGAAAACTTATGTGAAAAATCGTTGTCGTCTCTGGTGCTTGTAGAATCTTTAAAAATTTAATTTTGATTTGAAATTAGTATTTTTCTTGTAGTCGTAATTTATAGTTTGAAAGTTTGAATGTAAATCTGAATTTGGAAAATTAGTAGAAATGAAAAGTGAATGAAAACGAAGAATTTTGTAAAAATAGTGGATTTGACAATATAGTAGTTTTGAACTTATTATATGAGGAAATTTTGGTATTAATTTGTTTATTGCATGCTGTTTAGACCGAAACAGCAGACAACCAATCTAGCGGTTCATCATGAACAATACATCATCCATCCCATCCATTACAGAATTTGCTGAAATTATATCTCTAGCTATTTGTATAGGTTAAGTACATACATACATATTGTAGATATAGATTAACTGCAAATGTGCATTCAATAATTCTCTTATCAGTTAGTTACGCTTGTAATCTTATAGCAGCCGGTAGTACCTAAATAGTTACACTTGTAATCGGATAGCAATCGGTAGCAAATAGTAGAATCATTACGCTTGTAAATTCTATCAAAGTCTTGGATACGCTTGTAAATATTTCATTCGGATTAAACTCAAATAAATTATAAAACAATCGCAATCTATCGTGTTTTCTTCAAACGTAATTTTCCTGAATGAAACCTAACAAAACATTTTGGTGCCGAAACCCGGGAATTTCTGGACTTTTCTAGAATTATGTTAAAAATCAGTACGCGTCATTCCCGTCATCGAAGAAAAAACCCTAATTAATCTTTGTGCTAAACACCTATGTGCAAGTGCTGTGAAAAACGAGACACGTGAAAGAAAAAAAATAAGAAACTGGTGTTGTGAGTTAACAGTGCAGCTTATAGGAAAGATTTTTGATTTTTTATTGAATAAAATTGTTTGTGACCTCACTAACTGTTCAGAAGTTATTATAAAAAACTTTTTTTTGCTTTGGACAAAACAGTTCCGTCTGGTGTGGATACATAAGCCAGATATCGATCGTGTGATCATATAGTTAAATTGGTATGCACATATATATATAATTTGTTTTCGGTAAGTCTTTTACAGTTTTCTTATCGTACTAACATGGACAGATTATTAGATCAGCAGCAAGCACTAATGACTCTCATTAGTAATTTCATATCCAATACAAAGAAAAGCGGTAAAGAGAATCTGACGGCAAATTATCTCCAGAAAGCAGGAGGCTCCCTGTGAGAAATCTACAGCGATGACAGTGGTTGTTAACGGAGAAGAGCTTGGAGCATCTGCCTCAAACACGACCGCTGCAATTGCAGCAGTACCAGCAGCTACAGAAACTTTCCCGCCGCTAAGCCCAATGCCACGTCGGCGTTCGAACTTAGCGGAGGTTGTGAAATCGGCTTCAGCTTCAGCGCCAAAGCCAAGCTATGTCGTTATGAGGCCACCGCTTTCTGCAGCAAAGGCAGGTGCCTCAGAGCGGAAGCCGGCGACACCAGCAGCGGGACCAGCAGCAGCACCACGATCCCCAGCAGTAGAGTTAGGGATCTCTTATGCCCAACAGGTAAGTGGCAGTTTCAATAAGGGTTCAGCCTTAGAAATTTTAGGTAAAGGCATCGCTCCTCGTCCAGCCCCACTGGACGCAGGTAAGCCTCGGCCTAAGACCGGTGCGGGCCTTCAGGTTTTTTTCGACGGGAGGTGGCAGGATGAGAGCTACGGTATGCAGCTCGAGCACATCAATAGATGTCCTCAGAGCGCATACCTGAAAGCGATCTTCCAGGTCATCTCTCGTGAGGAGCTATTCTCCATGGGAGTAATAGCTGGGGGAATGGTTGAGGTGTACACCACGACCCTCGAGAGTGCTACCAAGCTTATGCTTGAGGGCATCGAGGTGGATGGTAGACACCTTGTGCCGTTCCCACTCAGGGAAAAGCCCACAAGAGTCATGTTTTCACGGGTCCCTATGCGAGCTTGCCATGAAGACCTCCTAAATTTCTTGGGAAGATTTGGGAAGGTTCATGGCAACGTTCGTGCCATTCCCCTAAATATTGGGGACGAGGGTCTCGGGCGGGGTATCTTCGGTACTAGTCGGGAGGCGTCCATCACCTTAAATAAGAGGTGTACGCTTCCAAAGGGCTTTTATCTGAGCTTATCCGGCTCGAGGCACTGGATAGACGTTGGCACCGAAGCGAAATGCCATGCTTGCCATTTGGTAGGGCATTTTATTGCTGACTGCCCCAGGAGAACCGGGAAGAAGGCTGAACCGAGGGTTCCCTCGAAGGAAGCCACTGCTACAGTAGTGGATCTGGAGAAGGAGCCTTCGGCCGGCACTCAACCTGCTATTTTGGAGCAGCCAGTGGTTAAGGTGCCTGAGGTTGTCCTAGAGGCAAAAATAGTTATGGCTGTAAACGGCGCCACGTCGGCACGTGAAGGCACGGCTACTTCCGACGAGGAGTCGACTAGCCATGTAGTTAAAAAAAAGAGGACGAGGAGGAAGGCGAAGGTGGACCGGGTGATGCTGCCTCCTCCAGAGCCAGCAAAGCCAGTCGCATCAAGGCGGGCCCACTCGGAGGAGGACGATAGTGGAGCTGGCATTCCGAAGGTTGTTGTAAGGGAGGTGGAAGCATCTCTTGAGCAGCTTTCGGACTGCGACATGACCAGTTTTGATGAGACTGGTCTTTCGAGCCTCGGTGGCTACGAGTCGTGTGATAGTATCATTTCGACTGGTAGCCAATTTGAGGTCTCGAAGGGGATGGAAACCCTTTCTAGGAAGAAGATCGCCGGAATTCTCACCCAGCTCCTGTACAAGAAGAATTCAGATAAAATCTGGAGTATTCTTGTAAGGGAGCTGGAGAGGCCAGAGTTGTTACTTCCTCAGCTTCTACTCCTACAACAGGAGTCGAAGAAGAGGAGGAAGTACAACGGTGTAGCGCGGTTAGAACGACTTCATAGAAAGGTGGAGGAGTTGCTTCAGGAGCATCGCTTGGCCGATTCTCCTCGTCAATAGACGTCGTACATTCATCGTTTGAGCTTTTCATCTCTTTGAATGTGTAAGATAGGTTCTATTAACACCGGGGGTTTAAGTGCTCATACAAGACTACACAGTACTATCGAACATGTCAAAATGTTCGATATAGACATTACACTTCTGCAGGAGACGAATTTCACTCAAGACACATATACACAACTTGAGCGCTATGCTTATCTACACACTGGCTATGCAATGTTT
The DNA here is from genome assembly GCA_963930735.1 of Dioctria linearis. Taxonomy (NCBI): domain Eukaryota; kingdom Metazoa; phylum Arthropoda; class Insecta; order Diptera; family Asilidae; genus Dioctria; species Dioctria linearis. The sequence continues at coordinate 72,382,781 of OZ005744.1, read as the reverse complement.
GCCACACCTGCGCCTCGCCGAGGCTCAGGGGTGGCAATCATTGTATTCAACAAATTTACACTATCGTCTCCTGTCTATACAGATATCTTCCCAGGCTTCGCTTCTTCCTTGGACTTTGTTATTCAAGACAAAAATATCAAGGTAGTAAACGTGTACCTTCCTCATGACCAGGACATTACAAGACAAGTTCTTGATAGTGTTCAGTCGTGTCTGGTGAATTTTAGCGGCGAAACTGTCCTCGGAGGTGATTTCAACTGCACTCTGAATCCCTCAATGGATCGGCACTCTGGAGTTGAGTTCAACTCTGTTAATGCTACTCGATTGAGGAATTTTGTCGGTGTTTTCAGACTCGTGGATATCTATCGTTGGATGCATCCTACGACTAGATCATACACGAGGGTCTCGCGAAATATCCATGGAAGTCTCGCAGGCTCCAGAATTGATAGACTTTACGTCTCACCTGGAATACTAGAACATTTCGTTGGTGTCACTCATGAAGTGTGTTCCGTTAGCGATCATCTTCTTGTAGTGGCGACCAGCACTCTAGTTGAAAGACGAACTGCATACTGGATATTCAACAACTATTTGTTGAATTCCGAGCAGTTCATCAATGAGTTCATTGATTTCTGGCACGATTGGCAAGAGAGGAAAGCTGACTTTCCTTTTCTTAGTCAATGGTGGGATGTTGGAAAGCTCCAGATTCGGTCTTTTGTCGAGACGAGTTTCAATCGAAGTGGCTATCAAGCTTCTAGCTTGTCGGCCGAGGTCTCTCGGGTGGCAGCTCTTCTCCCAACTCAGCCGGGGTTGATTCTTTATTTCAATGGAATAAAGGAACGCTTGGCGACACAGACTTACAAGCACAGCTTGGAGTTTGTGCTGCGCGGCCAATCGCGCTGGCTGAGAGAAGGCGATTCTCCAACTGAGTACTTCTTTCAGGCGACTAGACGTCGTACTGCTTCTTGTGAGGTCGAATCGATAATTGATGAATCTGGACAAGTCCTCAACGGACAACAGCTATCAGAATATATTCGAGACTACTACAGTAGTCTCTACTCTGAATCGACGTCGACAACATCCTCGAGCACTCATGAATTTCTTGAGAATATTCCCACTTTCTCTGAAGACAGTAAGGAGCTCCTGGATACAGTAATCACATTGGAGGATATGATTGCTGCGACAAAGGATCTAAGGCGACACACTTCACCTGGTTATGACGGCTTGACTCCAGAATTCTTCATACGTTTCAGGGATTTATTAATTCCTGACCTTTTGGAAGTCTTCAATTCGGCGGTTGAGACACATTCAGACTTTCCTTCTAGTTGGAGGAGATCTGTTATGCGCTTGATTCCAAAGAAGGGAGATTTGCAGAGGATGGGGAACTGGAGGCCAGTAACCCTATGCAATGTAGGCTACAAAATCGTCTGCAAAGCATTAGGGGCGATCCTCCGCTCAGTGATTGCTTCGGTAATACACCCGGAACAGTCCTATTGTGTACCTGGTCGTAGTATCTACGACAATATCGCGGTAGCCAAGCATTTGTTTGCCTACCATGAACAGACAGGTACACAAATGGCCATGATTTCACTTGACCAACAAAAGGCTTTTGATAGTGTCTCGCACGAGTATCTCTTGACTGCTCTCGAGGCATTTGGGTTTCCGCCCAGGTGGCTCGATATCGTCGGGAAACTGTATAGAGATTCAGCGATTTTGATTAAGCATCAAGGACAAGTTCTGGCTCCTATCTCGTTTCATCGAGGTATCAGACAGGGCTGTCCATTGTCAGGTATGCTTTATGATCTTTCGTTGGAGCCGCTACTGGTGAATCTTCGTCGAATGCTCGGACGGTATGCGGTTCATCTGCCATATACCAATGTGAGGCCTCTTATGTTGGCGTATGCGGATGATCTGTCTATTTTCGTGACAAGAGATGAAGCTTTTCCGGTCGCTCGTGCTGTTTTCGAACAGTTAGAACGTATAGCGGGCGCTAAAATCAACCTTAGTAAGAGTCAAGGCTTGTGGTGTGGAAGGTGGAGAGATCGTACAGATACTCCACTGAACATCCAATGGACTAATACTTGCTTGAAGTATTTAGGTGTGTATATCGGACGCGAGAGTAAATCAAATAATAGCCGCATCGCTCTTGAGAAACTCTCTAGAGCTGTAAACTCATGGCGTAGTCGACTGTTTCCACTATCCTTAATGGGTAGGTCAGTCGTGATAAACTATTTGATTACCTCGTCCATCGTTCATCTGCTAAAGTCTGAGACGTTTGATGAAGGCTTCGTAGGTCTTCTTCAAGCAAAAGCGATAGACGCCTTTTGGTGCGGAAGACGATGGGTTGCTGAAAGCACGCTCTGTCTGCCAGTCAAGATAGGTGGATTAGGTCTCACTAACTTGGTTGTGAAATCAAGGTGTCTCCAAGTGCGTGCATTCCAAAGAGTGTTTTGCCAGAGAGACAGCTTGATTTCTCAACTGTGGGTGAATGTACTGGGAGGGATCGGCATAGGGGAGTATTACTATCTACTCTCTGTTCGACCACCTTATCCTCGTGACTGGCCACAGGATCTAATCTCAACGATTCAGACCTGGGGCAGAATCAGGCCAGCATTTCACCTTCAGTGGAATGCTCTAAGGTACACGCAATTCGCGTCGATTCCAATCAGGTTCAATCCTGAATTAATAGATTCAGTGTTCAGTAATGCTCGGGGTTTTGAAGCTGACACGCATACACTGACAGTTCTCGGAGATATTATTGATATCTCTGGAAACTGCCGAATAAACACTAACACTGCACAACTACACGACCTGGCTGCTTCTGCGCGGGAGAGATTTCGCCAACTTGGGACCAGTGACCCTGGCACTAAGTTGGAAGATGCTTTCGTTCTGAACAGACCACCACACACACCTTTCAGCACACTTACAACACGTGTGCTCCGTGACGTGCTTATGTCAATAAGACCTCCGGAGTATACAGGATACAACAGATGGCGAACACACCTCGGGGTGAATATGGGCGTGATGGGAGGGATAACTTGCAGAGTAGTCTACAGTTATCCTTCTAATTACAAAGATGCTGATGTAGCATTCAAATTGCTGCATCACAGTCTTGTGCATCCTAATCAGTTGTCACATATTGACCGCCGAGTTCAGAGGATTTGCACAGTTTGTGCTGGTGAGGGCACCCTGTTTCACAGGTTCTTCACTTGTCCGGCTTTGCAGGGTCTAATGGATCTCGTGCGCGCGGTATGTGTCAGTTGATCCACCTGAATTTCGGCATTACTAGGACATCGTTTCTATGGGGACCAAAGGTATGTAGTCGAGTGAATTGTTTGATTAGCTTTGTGTTGACACTGGCCAAATCTACAATTCACCTGTACTACATGAGAGTCGAAGATGGGAATCAGAACACTGACCCACAACACCACGCACACGCACTTAAGCGCCACTTCGTTGACAGGTTGAAGAGACGTTTACGTCTCGAATATCTGGCAACGAACGCAGACACATTCAACTGCACATGGCAACCACTATCGTCGGTGCAGGATGGAGCTCTTGTCTTTCGCTGGTGAGAACAGGCCACAGCATTTGCAACACTAGTCCACGGGGCTTCTACCCGCTTAGGAATCGTTGCACGTGCGGTGGGAAGGACAAGCACTCTGTTAGAGATGCTAAGCTGGAGGGATGATGAGGGCAGTTTGTAGAGGTCTACGATACTACAGGCCGCCCTCGCGGGACTCTATAACGGTATCGGCTAAATTTTTTCGTTCGTTCGGTCATTTATCTTTGATTCGGTTTCGGTCTCGGTGCTAAATTACAAAAATTTTTGTTGAAAATTCGTTCGTTTAGGTAAATATTTTTATTAGATTATTTTGGAAATTGAAGCTTCTTGGAACTGCCACTTACCCAATTGTCAAAATTGGGACTTTTAAATTTTTTGCCCATCTTTTAGATCCTTTTCAAAATTCTTGTAGCCGTTTTTTAGTCTCTTTTGAGAATTTTGTCTTGTTTGTTTTCCTTTTGTTTGTGTCTTTTTTCTTGTTCATTAGTTTTTCTAATTGTTTTAATTGTTTAATTGTCCCTATTGACCTTTTATAACTTTTAGATTAGCTAGCGACCTTTTGTTTACACTTTGTAGAGCCTTTTGCCACTTATTTTTAAGGAATTTTGAAAAGAGCCAAAGAGCCAAAAAATAAAGAGCTTATATACATAAAAAAAAAATTATTATTAGTAGGTGTTGCAGCGAAACCTTGGTCAGACGACATCTTTGGAACCTGAAAGAAGTTACACAAAGAATTCTTCATCTTCAGATAACAAAAAAATAGAAAATACTTATCTGATATGTACATATTTCTTCTAATTTCTTTAATCCACATAGATAACATCTTGTTCATATCTAAAAATAATAGAAATTGCTTAATTAGCTTAGTATAGGAAATTTAGAATGTAAACAAACAAGTTAGTAGTACAAAACTTACCACAACCAGAGACGAAAATGATTTTAATCACGCGAAACAATAAACAACACATCAATAGATTTCACTAAACATATATAACACCTGTTCTTAAAAAGAAAAAAAATAAGAAATATACTTACATTAATTCAAGTGTTTTTCCTGCTGATCACCTCAAAAGTCAAATGAGAGCTTTCCTGTCGCAATGACATTATCGATGTTCTATGAGTATACATCGGAATTCGATCAGTTTCGGAGAAGATATAACGAACCCTGGAATCAATAGTTTACATATGATAACTTCGTTAAGTATCTAGAAAGGGAACTAAAACCTGAGACAACATTATGCTCTAAGGGGAATTAGAACTTTTAAAAATGTTATCAAAACCCGTTAAGGTTTATGAATCTAATTTCTCATTGGTTCGATTTTTCTAGAAAAATTAGATAGCGGGTTCATCAGAGGTAAATCTAAATAATCTTTTTTTTGGTAAAAGACGGTAATCACGACGGAAAGTTTTGGTGCATTGGCTCTATCTTTGAAAAACCATATTGAAATCGAATCCGAGTTAGTAAAAAGTGGAAATCGTCAAAGTAACACAGACTATAGAAACCTAAAAATCGCGTGATTAAACTTGGCTAACTTGAAGAGCGGTTACACTTGAAAACTTATGTGAAAAATCGTTGTCGTCTCTGGTGCTTGTAGAATCTTTAAAAATTTAATTTTGATTTGAAATTAGTATTTTTCTTGTAGTCGTAATTTATAGTTTGAAAGTTTGAATGTAAATCTGAATTTGGAAAATTAGTAGAAATGAAAAGTGAATGAAAACGAAGAATTTTGTAAAAATAGTGGATTTGACAATATAGTAGTTTTGAACTTATTATATGAGGAAATTTTGGTATTAATTTGTTTATTGCATGCTGTTTAGACCGAAACAGCAGACAACCAATCTAGCGGTTCATCATGAACAATACATCATCCATCCCATCCATTACAGAATTTGCTGAAATTATATCTCTAGCTATTTGTATAGGTTAAGTACATACATACATATTGTAGATATAGATTAACTGCAAATGTGCATTCAATAATTCTCTTATCAGTTAGTTACGCTTGTAATCTTATAGCAGCCGGTAGTACCTAAATAGTTACACTTGTAATCGGATAGCAATCGGTAGCAAATAGTAGAATCATTACGCTTGTAAATTCTATCAAAGTCTTGGATACGCTTGTAAATATTTCATTCGGATTAAACTCAAATAAATTATAAAACAATCGCAATCTATCGTGTTTTCTTCAAACGTAATTTTCCTGAATGAAACCTAACAAAACATTTTGGTGCCGAAACCCGGGAATTTCTGGACTTTTCTAGAATTATGTTAAAAATCAGTACGCGTCATTCCCGTCATCGAAGAAAAAACCCTAATTAATCTTTGTGCTAAACACCTATGTGCAAGTGCTGTGAAAAACGAGACACGTGAAAGAAAAAAAATAAGAAACTGGTGTTGTGAGTTAACAGTGCAGCTTATAGGAAAGATTTTTGATTTTTTATTGAATAAAATTGTTTGTGACCTCACTAACTGTTCAGAAGTTATTATAAAAAACTTTTTTTTGCTTTGGACAAAACAGTTCCGTCTGGTGTGGATACATAAGCCAGACATCGATCGTGTGATCATATAGTTAAATTGGTATGCACATATATATATAATTTGTTTTCGGTAAGTCTTTTACAGTTTTCTTAGCGTACTAACATGGACAGATTATTAGATCAGCAGCAAGCACTAATGACTCTCATTAGTAATTTCATATCCAATACAAAGAAAAGCGGTAAAGAGAATCTGACGGCAAATTATCTCCAGAAAACAGGAGGCTCCCTGTGAGAAATCTACAGCGATGACAGTGGTTGTTAACGGAGGAGAGCTTGGAGCATCTGCCTCAAACACGACCGCTGCAATTGCAGCAGTACCAGCAGCTACAGAAACTTTCCCGCCGCTAAGCCCAATGCCACGTCGGCGTTCGAACTTAGCGGAGGTTGTGAAATCGGCTTCAGCTTCAGCGCCAAAGCCAAGCTATGTCGTTATGAGGCCACCGCTTTCTGCAGCAAAGGCAGGTGCCTCAGAGCGGAAGCCGGCGACACCAGCAGCGGGACCAGCAGCAGCACCACGATCCCCAGCAGTAGAGTTAGGGATCTCTTATGCCCAACAGGTAAGTGGCAGTTTCAATAAGGGTTCAGCCTTAGAAATTTTAGGTAAAGGCATCGCTCCTCGTCCAGCCCCACTGGACGCAGGTAAGCCTCGGCCTAAGACCGGTGCGGGCCTTCAGGTTTTTTTCGACGGGAGGTGGCAGGATGAGAGCTACGGTATGCAGCTCGAGCACATCAATAGATGTCCTCAGAGCGCATACCTGAAAGCGATCTTCCAGGTCATCTCTCGTGAGGAGCTATTCTCCATGGGAGTAATAGCTGGGGGAATGGTTGAGGTGTACACCACGACCCTCGAGAGTGCTACCAAGCTTATGCTTGAGGGCATCGAGGTGGATGGTAGACACCTTGTGCCGTTCCCACTCAGGGAAAAGCCCACAAGAGTCATGTTTTCACGGGTCCCTATGCGAGCTTGCCATGAAGACCTCCTAAATTTCTTGGGAAGATTTGGGAAGGTTCATGGCAACGTTCGTGCCATTCCCCTAAAAATTGGGGACGAGGGTCTCGGGCGGGGTATCTTCGGTACTAGTCGGGAGGCGTCCATCACCTTAAATAAGGGGTGTACGCTTCCAAAGGGCTTTTATCTGAGCTTATCCGGCTCGAGGCACTGGATAGACGTTGGCACCGAAGCGAAATGCCATGCTTGCCATTTGGTAGGGCATTTTATTGCTGACTGCCCCAGGAGAACCGGGAAGAAGGCTGAACCGAGGGTTCCCTCGAAGGAAGCCACTGCTACAGTAGTGGATCTGGAGAAGGAGCCTTCGGCCGGCACTCAACCTGCTATTTTGGAGCAGCCAGTGGTTAAGGTGCCTGAAGTTGTCCTAGAGGCAAAAATAGTTATGGCTGTAAACGGCGCCACGTCGGCACGTGAAGGCACGGCTACTTCCGACGAGGAGTCGACTAGCCATGTAGTTAAAAAAAAGAGGACGAGGAGGAAGGCGCAGGTGGACCGGGTGATGCTGCCTCCTCCAGAGCCAGCAAAGCCAGTCGCATCAAGGCGGCCCCACTCGGAGGAGGACGATAGTGGAGCTGGCATTCCGAAGGTTGTTGTAAGGGAGGTGGAAGCATCTCTTGAGCAGCTTTCGGACTGCGACATGACCAGTTTTGATGAGACTGGTCTTTCGAGCCTCGGTGGCTACGAGTCGTGTGATAGTATCATTTCGACTGGTAGCCAATTTGAGGTCTCGAAGGGGATGGAAACCCTTTCTAGGAAGAAGATCGCTGGAATTCTCACCCAGCTCCTGTACAAGAAGAATTCAGATAAAATCTGGAGTATTCTTGTAAGGGAGCTGGAGAGGCCAGAGTTGTTACTTCCTCAGCTTCTACTCCTACAACAGGAGTCCAAGAAGAGGAGGAAGTACAACGATGTAGCGCGGTTAGAACGACTTCATAGAAAGGTGGAGGAGTTGCTTCAGGAGCATCGCTTGGCCGATTCTCCTCGTCAATAGACGTCGCACATTCATCGTTTGAGCTTTTCATCTCTTTGAATGTGTAAGATAGGTTCTATTAACACCGGGGGTTTAAGTGCTCATACAAGACTACACAGTACTATCGAACATGTCAAAATCCAACAAATTGTATCCAACAAATTTACACTATCGTCTCCTGTCTATACAGATATCTTCCCAGGCTTCGCTTCTTCTTTGGATTTTGTCGTTCAAGACAAACATATCAAGGTAGTAAACGTGTACCTTCCTCATGACCAAGACATTACAAGACAAGTTCTTGATAGTGTTCAGTCCTGTCTGGTGAATTTTAGCGGCGAAACTGTCCTCGGAGGTGATTTCAACTGCACTCTGAATCCCTCAATGGATCGGCACTCTGGAGTTGAGTTCAACTCTGTCAATGCTACTCGGTTGAGGAATTTTGTCGGTGTTTTCAGACTCGTGGATATCTATCGTTGGATGCATCCTACGACTAGATCATACACGAGGGTCTCGCGAAATATCCATGGAAGTCTCGCAGGCTCCAGAATTGATAGACTTTACGTCTCACCTGGAATACTAGAACATTTCGTTGGTGTCACTCATGAAGTGTGTTCGATTAGTGATCATCTTCTTGTGGTGGCGACCAGCACTCTAGTTGAAAGACGAACTGCATACTGGATATTCAACAACTATTTGTTGAATTCCGAGCAGTTCATCAATGAGTTCATTGATTTCTGGCACGATTGGCAAGAGAGGAAAGCTGACTTTCCTTTTCTTAGTCAATGGTGGGATGTTGGAAAGCTCCAGATTCGGTCTTTTATCGAGACGAGTTTCAATCGAAGTGGCTATCAAGCTTCTAGCTTGTCGGCCGAGGTCTCTCGGGTGGCAGCTCTTCTCCCAACTCAGCCGGGGTTGATTCTTTATTTCAATGGAATAAAGGAACGCTTGGCGACACAGACTTACAAGCACAGCTTGGAGTTTGTCCTGCGCGGCCAATCGCGCTGGCTGAGAGAAGGCGATTCTCCAACTGAGTACTTCTTTCAGGCGACTAGACGTCGTACTGCTTCTTGTGAGGTCGAATCGATAATTGATGAATCTGGACAAGTCCTCAACGGACAACAGCTATCAGAATATATTCGAGACTATTACAGTAGTCTCTACTCTGAATCGACGTCGACAACATCCTCGACCACTCATGAATTCCTTGAGAATATTCCCACTTTCTCTGAAGACAGTAAGGAGCTCCTGGATACAGTAATCACATTGGAGGATATGATTGCTGCGACAAAGGATCTAAGGCGACACACTTCACCTGGTTATGACGGCTTGACTCCAGAATTCTTCATACGTTTCAGGGATTTATTAATTCCTGACCTTTTGGAAGTCTTCAATTCGGCGGTTGAGACGCATTCAGACTTTCCTTCTAGTTGGAGGAGATCTGTTATGCGCTTGATTCCAAAGAAGGGAGATTTGCAGAGGATGGGGAACTGGAGGCCAGTAACCCTATGCAATGTAGACTACAAAATCGTCTGCAAAGCATTAGGGGCGATCCTCCGCTCAGTGATTGCTTCGGTAATACACCCGGAACAGTCCTATTGTGTACCTGGTCGTAGTATCTACGACAACATCGCGGTAGCCAAGCATTTGTTTGCCTACCATGAACAGACAGGTGCACAAATGGCCATGATTTCACTTGACCAGCAAAAGGCTTTTGATAGTGTCTCGCACGAGTATCTTTTGACTGCTCTCGAGGCATTTGGGTTTCCGCCCAGGTGGCTCGATATCGTCGGGAAACTGTATAGAGACTCAGCGATTTTGATTAAGCATCAAGGACAAGTTCTGGCTCCTATCTCGTTTCATCGAGGTATCAGACAGGGCTGTCCATTGTCAGGTATGCTTTATGATCTTTCGTTGGAGCCGCTACTGGTGAATCTTCGTCGAATGCTCGGACAGTATGCAGTTCGTCTGCCGTATACCAATGTGAGGCCTCTTATGTTGGCGTATGCGGATGATCTGTCTATCTTCGTGACAAGAGATGAAGCTTTTCCGGTCGCTCGTGCTGTTTTCGAACAGTTCGAACGTATAGCGGGCGCTAAAATCAACCTTAGTAAGAGTCAAGGCTTGTGGTGTGGAAGGTGGAGAGATCGTACAGATACTCCACTGAACATCCAATGGACTAATACTTGCTTGAAGTATTTAGGTGTGTATATCGGACGCGAGAGTAAATCAAATAATAGCCGCATCGCTCTTGAGAAACTCTCTAGAGCTGTAAACTCATGGCGTAGTCGACTGTTTCCACTATCCTTAATGGGTAGGTCAGTCGTAATAAACTATTTGATTACCTCGTCCATCGTTCATCTGCTAAAGTCTGAGACGTTTGATGAAGGCTTCGTAGGTCTTCTTCAAGCAAAAGCGATAGACGCCTTTTGGTGCGGAAGACGATGGGTTGCTGAAAGCACGCTCTGTCTGCCAGTCAAGATAGGTGGATTAGGTCTCACTAACTTGGTTGTGAAATCAAGGTGTCTCCAAGTGCGTGCATTCCAAAGAGTGTTTTGCCAAAGAGACAGCTTGATTTCCCAACTGTGGGTGAATGTAGTGGGAGGGATCGGCATAGGGGAGTATTACTACCTACTCTCTGTTCGACCACCTTATCCTCGTGACTGGCCACAGGATCTAATCTCAACGATTCAGACCTGGGGCAGAATCAGGCCAGCATTTCACCTTCAGTGGAATGCTCTAAGGTACACGCAATTCGCATCGATTCCAATCAGGTTTAATCCTGAATTAATAGATTCAGTGTTCAGTAATGCTCGGGGTTTTGAAGCTGACACGCATACACTGACAGTTCTCGGAGATATTATTGATATCTCTGGAAACTGTCGAATAAACACTAACACTTCACAACTACACGACCTGGCTGCTTCTGCGCGGGAGAGATTTCGCCAACTTGGGACCAGTGACCCTGGCACTAAGTTGGAAGATGCTTTCGTTCTGAACAGACCACCACACACACCTTTCAGCACACTTACAACACGTGTGCTCCGTGACGTGCTTATGTCAATAAGACCTCCGGAGTATACAGGATACAACAGATGGCGAACACACCTCGGGGTGAATATGGGCGTGATGGGAGGGATAACTTGCAGAGTAGTCTACAGTTATCCTTCTAATTACAAAGATGCTGATGTAGCATTCAAATTGCTGCATCACAGTCTTGTGCATCCTAATCAGTTGTCACATATTGACCGCCGAGTTCAGAGGATCTGCACAGTTTGTGCTGGTGAAGGCACCCTGTTTCACAGGTTTTTCACTTGTCCGGCTTTGCAGGGTCTAATGGATCTCGTGCGCGGTATGTGTCAGTTGATCCACCCGAATTTCGGCACTACTAGGACATCGTTTCTATGGGGACCAAAGGTATGTAGTCGAGTGAATTGTTTGATTAGCTTTGTGTTGACACTGGCCAAATCTACAATTCACCTGTACTACATGAGAGTCGAAGCTGGGAATCAGAACACTGACCCACAACACCACGCACACGCACTTAAGCGCCACTTCGTTGACAGGTTGAAGAGACGTTTACGTCTTGAATATCTGGCAACGAACGCTGACACATTCAACTGCACATGGCAACCACTATCGTCGGTGCAGGACGGAGCTCTTGTCTTTCGCTGGTAATAGCAGGCCACAGCATTTGCAACAATAGTCCACGGGGCTTCTCCCCGCTTAGGAATCGTTGCACGTGCTGTGGGAAGGACAAGCACTCTGTTAGAGATGCTAAGCTGGAGGGATGATGAGGGCAGTTTGTAGAGGTCTATGATACTACAGGCTGCCCTCGCGGGACTCTATAACGGTATCGGGTAAATTTTTCGTTCGTTCGACATCTTATTTTAATTCGGTTTCGGTGTCGGTGCTAAATTTTAAAATTTTTGTTGAAATTCGCTCGTTTAGGTAAAGATATTTATTAGATTATTTTGGAATTTTGGAACTTTTGGAACTGCCACTTACCCTATTGTCAAAATAGGGGCAAGCAAAATTTTTTATTGTTTTACATCTTTTAGGCATTGTTCAAAATTTTTGTATCCGTTTATTGTCTCTTTTGAGAACATAGTGTTCACTTTTTGTCCTTTTACCTATTAGTGTCTAGTTTGTTTTTGTTGTCCCTATTGACTGTTATGTTTGTGATTTTTTAGTTTAGCTAGTGTCTTTTTCTTATACATTGTACAGCCTTTTGCACCTATTTTTAAGGAATTTTGAAAAGAGCCAAAGAGCCAAAAAATAAAGAGCTTATATACATAAAAAAATTATTATTAGTAGGTGTTGCAGCGAAACCTTGGTCAGACGACATCTTTGGAACCTGAAAGAAGTTACACAAAGAATTCTTCATCTTCAGATAACAAAAAAATAGAAAATACTTATCTGATATGTACATATTTCTTCTAATTTCTTTAATCCACATAGATAACATCTTGTTCATATCTAAAAATAATAGAAATTGCTTAATTAGCTTAGTATAGGAAATTTAGAATGTAAACAAACAAGTTAGTAGTACAAAACTTACCACAACCAGAGACGAAAATGATTTTAATCACGCGAAACAATAAACAACACATCAATAGATTTCACTAAACATATATAACACCTGTTCTTAAAAAGAAAAAAAATAAGAAATATACTTACATTAATTCAAGTGTTTTTCCTGCTGATCACCTCAAAAACAAATGAGAGCTTTCCTGTCGCAATGACATTATCGATGTTCTATGAGTATACATCGGAATTCGATCAGTTTCGGAGAAGATATAACGAACCCTGGAATCAATAGTTTACATATGATAACTTCGTTAAGTATCTAGAAAGGGAACTAAAACCTGAGACAACATTATGCTCTAAGGGGAATTAGAACTTTTAAAAATGTTATCAAAACCCGTTAAGGTTTATGAATCTAATTTCTCATTGGTTCGATTTTTCTAGAAAAATTAGATAGCGGGTTCATCAGAGGTAAATCTAAATAATCTTTTTTTTGGTAAAAGACGGTAATCACGACGGAAAGTTTTGGTGCATTGGCTCTATCTTTGAAAAACCATATTGAAATCGAATCCGAGTTAGTAAAAAGTGGAAATCGTCAAAGTAACACAGACTATAGAAACCTAAAAATCGCGTGATTAAACTTGGCTAACTTGAAGAGCGGTTACACTTGAAAACTTATGTGAAAAATCGTTGTCGTCTCTGGTGCTTGTAGAATCTTTAAAAATTTAATTTTGATTTGAAATTAGTATTTTTCTTGTAGTCGTAATTTATAGTTTGAAAGTTTGAATGTAAATCTGAATTTGGAAAATTAGTAGAAATGAAAAGTGAATGAAAACGAAGAATTTTGTAAAAATAGTGGATTTGACAATATAGTAGTTTTGAACTTATTATATGAGGAAATTTTGGTATTAATTTGTTTATTGCATGCTGTTTAGACCGAAACAGCAGACAACCAATCTAGCGGTTCATCATGAACAATACATCATCCATCCCATCCATTACAGAATTTGCTGAAATTATATCTCTAGCTATTTGTATAGGTTAAGTACATACATACATATTGTAGATATAGATTAACTGCAAATGTGCATTCAATAATTCTCTTATCAGTTAGTTACGCTTGTAATCTTATAGCAGCCGGTAGTACCTAAATAGTTACACTTGTAATCGGATAGCAATCGGTAGCAAATAGTAGAATCATTACGCTTGTAAATTCTATCAAAGTCTTGGATACGCTTGTAAATATTTCATTCGGATTAAACTCAAATAAATTATAAAACAATCGCAATCTATCGTGTTTTCTTCAAACGTAATTTTCCTGAATGAAACCTAACAAAACATTTTGGTGCCGAAACCCGGGAATTTCTGGACTTTTCTAGAATTATGTTAAAAATCAGTACGTGTCATTCCCGTCATCGAAGAAAAAACCCTAATTAATCTTTGTGCTAAACACCTATGTGCAAGTGCTGTGAAAAACGAGACACGTGAAAGAAAAAAAATAAGAAACTGGTGTTGTGAGTTAACAGTGCAGCTTATAGGAAAGATTTTTGATTTTTTATTGAATAAAATTGTTTGTGACCTCACTAACTGTTCAGAAGTTATTATAAAAAACTTTTTTTTGCTTTGGACAAAACAGTTCCGTCTGGTGTGGATACATAAGCCAGATATCGATCGTGTGATCATATAGTTAAATTGGTATGCACATATATATATAATTTGTTTTCGGTAAGTCTTTTACAGTTTTCTTAGCGTACTAACATGGACAGATTATTAGATCAGCAGCAAGCACTAATGACTCTCATTAGTAATTTCATATCCAATACAAAGAAAAGCGGTAAAGAGAATCTGACGGCAAATTATCTCCAAACGCGGATAGAGTTGTTGGAGAAATATTGGGAAAAATTTGAAAAAATCATGATTCTCTTATCGCCGGAGCCAGTGAAGAAGATCTTACCAATAAATATTTTGCGTGAATATTTTACGTGAATATGGAAATCACTTACTGTGAAGCCGGTGCGGATTTAAAAGATATGATGGACGAAGCTAAATCACCTCATCAGAACCCTACTAACAATTCTTTAGATCCATCGTTTTCTATGGGTGCACACTCGATTTCTTCTCTTCCAAAAATTCATTTACCACGCTTCGGTGGAGACTTAAAAGAATGGCCAGCATTTCATGATTTGTTTCAACGTCTCATCGCATCGAGTCGTGAGCTCACAGGTTCACAAAAACTCTACTATCTGAAAACTAGTCTCTTCGGCCAGGCCGAACAAGTTCTTCGAAATCTCGCTATTACCGATAGTAATTACGCCGCCGCATGGAAAGTTCTCTGCAAACGTTATCAAAATGAACGTTTACTTGTCATGTCCAATTTAAGATTACTAACATCTTTACCGTCTATGAAAACTGAATCAGCCGATGAACTAAGGCGACTATATGATGGTACTATTGAAGTCCTTAAGGCTTTAGAATCATTAAAACGTTCAGTGGATAAATGGGATGACTGGTTAGTCTTCATAACAGTTCAAAAGTTAGATCCCTCAACTCGAAGGGATTGGGAAAATTCACTTTCTTCTCCCACCAATATGCCTACCTTCACAGAGTTGCGTATTTTCCTTCAACACCGTGTTACCACCCTGGAAGTAGTAGGTGCAAGCTCTACGCGGCAGAAGGAAGTTAATAAATTTTATCATCAAAAACACATGGTAAAACCATCTCCGATCAAAGTTCATCTAGCTACAAATAAAACTAATAACTATGGGAAATGTACAAAATGTAATGGGAAGCATTTACTACTCTTTTGTCCTTTATTCCGTAGACTCAGTGTCCTCAGCGACTGGAGTTCGTGTCAAAGGAGCAAATTTGTGAAAATTGTTTACGCGTAAACCATCCTGTATCAAATTGTCCTTCTTCATATAGATGTAAATATTGTCATCAATCGCACCACACGATGTTGCACAGAACAGAAGAAGCGTCAACTTCAACGGGTGTATATTGTACGTCGAATGATGTAAATAACGATGCTAAAGTACCTGGACAATTCTCAACACAACCTATAACGACACGCTCCGTCAATTTAGTACAAAACCCTTCTACGATATTACTCGCTACTGCTCGAGTTCGTCTACGATCACCTTCAGGAAAAAGCCTACAAGTTCGAGCACTACTCGATCAGGCGTCTCAAGCTACTTTTGTATCATCGTTTGTATCTTCCTACTTAAAGTTACAGCGGCAAAAATTCAATATTCCTGTTCAAGGAATCGGTGCTTCCGATGGATGATGCGTTAAATCAATGGTTCCACTATACATTCAATCCTGCGTCCATACCGACTACTCTACTGAGACATTGGCTTTAGTCCTACCTAAACTCACAAAGGTTGCAAGCACTCAGAAAATCTCCATAGCAGAAATGCCCCACTTAAATAATCTAAGGCTAGCTGACCCTGAGTTTTTCGATAATACTGAAATCAATCTTATCATTGGTGCGGATATATATTGGTCTCTGTTGCTAGAAGGACTTAGAAAGGGTAACCTTACCGCTCAAAATACGTCGTTAGGATGGATTCTATCTGGACCTGTTCCAGCTATAGATAATGTTAAAACTAACTCTGTGCAATCACATTGCATTCCGCTTGACAGTTCCTCTCATCACATAGATTTACTATTACAAAGGTTTTGTGAAGTAGAAGAGGTGCCAACAGGTAAAGATACTCTGTCAGATGATGAGCAAGCGTGTGAAACCTTTTACAAAGAAACGACTCGACGAAGATCAGATGGTCGCTATATTGTTCGACTTCCTGTCCATCCTAGTTATCAACAAACAGTCTTTGGCGATTCCAAGTCCAACGCATTACAAAGCCTTCACTCACTTGAGAGACGTTTCAATTCCAACCCTAACCTACGGGATCAGTACGTTGACTTTATGGAAGAATACTTGCGCCTCAATCATATGGAAATCGTTTCTAGTGGTGAAAAAAAAGACATTATCATCCATCTTCTATATGCCTCATCATGGGGTGATCAACGAAAATAGTAGTAGCACAAAGCTCCGTGCTGTCTTTAACGGATCACGAAAGTCTAGAGGAGGACTTGCATTAAATGATTACTTAGCAGTTGGACCAAAGCTTCAATCTGATCTCGCTTCTATAGTCCTAAATTGGAGAAAGCATGTAGTGGTTTTCGCGGCAGATATTAAGATGATGTACCGGCATATCCTAGTGGACAAACAGGATTGCGATCTACAAAGAATCATTTGGCGAAGTTCTAAGGTAGAGATGCCATTAGAATACCGGTTGCTTACTGTCACATACGGTACTACATCAGCCCCTTATCTAGCTATACGCACCTTACATCAATTAGCTGATGATGAGCGGTCACATTAACCAAGTGGATCGTACAACTTTGCGACGTCAGATAACAAATTGCGTTTAGTTATAATCGCTGGAGCATCTGAATGTGTTACCTTAAATCCGAAGCTGTCCGAAGTCGGGTTCCAAAGTAGACCTAATGTTTAGATGATTGTATCTTCTGATAAGGTGATATCATGACTTAATGAGTGTATTTTGCTTAAATCTAAGGCTTCATTCGAGTTGGATGACCATTTATGAAGGTGGAGTCCGCCGGCGCGAAGGATGTTTATTAATTCACGTTGACAATTTAAAGCTGTAGGAATGTCGTCTGCTCCAAAGAGCACATCGTCGACGTAGAAGTTTTCCCGAAGAATTTTAGATCCTATTGGATAATGTGACCGCTCATCATCAGCTAATTGATGTATGGTGCGTATAGCTAGATAAGGGGCTGATGTAGTACCGTATGTGACAGTAAGCAACCGGTATTCTAATGGCATCTCTACCTTAGAACTTCGCCAAATGATTCTTTGTAGATCGCAATCCTTTTTGTCCACTAGGATATGCCGGTACATCATCTTAATATCTGCCGCGAAAACCATTACATGCTTTCTCCAATTTAGGACTATAGAAGCGAGATCAGATTGAAGCTTTGGTCCGACTGCTAAGTAATCATTTAATGCAAGTCCTCCTCTAGACTTTCGTGATCCGTTAAAGACAGCACGGAGCTTTGTGCTACTACTATTTTCGTTGATCACCCCATGATGAGGCATATAGAAGATGGATGATAATGTCTTTTTTTTTCACCACTAGAAACGATTTCCATATGATTGAGGCGCAAGTATTCTTCCATAAAGTCAACGTACTGATCCCGTAGGTTAGGGTTGGAATTGAAACGTCTCTCAAGTGGGTGAAGGCTTTGTAATGCGTTGGACTTGGAATCGCCAAAGACTGTTTGTTGATAACTAGGACGGATAGGAAGTCGAACAATATAGCGACCATCTGATCTTCGTCGAGTCGTTTCTTTGTAAAAGGTTTCACACGCTTGCTCATCATCTGACAGAGTATCTTTACCTGTTGGCACCTCTTCTACTTCCCAAAACCTTTGTAATAGTAAATCTATGTGATGAGAGGAACTGTCAAGCGGAATGCAATGTGATTGCACAGAGTTAGTTTTAACATTATCTATAGCTGGAACAGGTCCAGATAGAATCCATCCTAACGACGTATTTTGAGCGGTAAGGTTACCCTTTCTAAGTCCTTCTAGCAACAGAGACCAATATATATCCGCACCAATGATAAGATTGATTTCAGTATTATCGAAAAACTCAGGGTCAGCTAGCCTTAGATTATTTAAGTGGGGCATTTCTGCTATGGAGATTTTCTGAGTGCTTGCAACCTTTGTGAGTTTAGGTAGGACTAAAGCCAATGTCTCAGTAGAGTAGTCGGTATGGACGCAGGATTGAATGCATAGTGGAACCATTGATTTAACGCATCATCCATCGGAAGCACCGATTCCTTGAACAGGAATATTGAATTTTTGCCGCTGTAACTTTAAGTAGGAAGATACAAACGATGATACAAAAGTAGCTTGAGACGCCTGATCGAGTAGTGCTCGAACTTGTAGGCTTTTTCCTGAAGGTGATCGTAGACGAACTCGAGCAGTAGCGAGTAATATCGTAGAAGGGTTTTGTACTAAATTGACGGAGCGTGTCGTTATAGGTTGTGTTGAGAATTGTCCAGGTACTTTAGCATCGTTATTTACATCATTCGACGTACAATATACACCCGTTGAAGTTGACGCTTCTTCTGTTCTGTGCAACATCGTGTGGTGCGATTGATGACAATATTTACATCTATATGAAGAAGGACAATTTGATACAGGATGGTTTACGTGTAAACAATTTTCACAAATTTGCTCCTTTGACACGAACTCCAGTCGCTGAGGGACACTGAGTCTACGGAATAAAGGACAAAAGAGTAGTAAATGCTTCCCATTACATTTTGTACATTTCCCATAGTTATTAGTTTTAGCAGCTAGATGAACTTTGATCGGAGATGGTTTTACCATGTGTTTTTGGTGATAAAATTTATTAACTTCCTTCTGCCGCGTAGAGCTTGCACCTACTACTTCCAGGGTCGTAACACGGTGTTGAAGGAAAATACGCAACTCTGTGAAGGTAGGCATATTGGTGGGAGAAGAAAGTGAATTTTCCCAATCCCTTCGAGTTGAGGGATCTAACTTTTGAACTGTTATGAAGACTAACCAGTCATCCCATTTATCCACTGAACGTTTTAATGATCCTAAAGCCTTAAGGACTTCAATAGTACCATCATATAGTCGCCTTAGTTCATCGGCTGATTCAGTTTTCATAGACGGTAAAGATGTTAGTAATCTTAAATTGGACATGACAAGTAAACGTTCATTTTGATAACGTTTGCAGAGAACTTTCCATGCGGCGGCGTAATTACTATCGGTAATAGCGAGATTGGTGCCGAAACCCGGGATTTTTATCTCCAACCATAATCATGGCTAAAGCATTGTTTCAGAAGCTATGGTTGCTCAAGCTCGACTGGGATACTCCGTTACCTCAGGATATTGCGACCGAGTGGCCAAATTTTCGTCGGGACTTGACTCAACTTGAAACTATCACAATTCCACGTTGGATTGGCTATGATTCGTCCGCGCTGTCATATGAAATACATGCCTTCTGTGATGCGTCGGAATTCGGCAATGCAGCAGTTATCTACTTCCGAGCGCTACATGACTTCAACAATATTCACGTGTCTATCCTATGCTCGAAAACAAAGCTTGCACCTCTTAAAAGGATCTCTGTCCGCAGATTGGAGCTTATGGGTGCTCACCGGCTTGCTCGAGTCGTATATAATCTTCAAACCACGTTGGATATAGGAAACGTTCCGATTTACTGCTGGACTGATTCACTCACTGTGTTAACATGGATTACTACTCATCCATCAAAATGGAAAATATTTGTGGCGAATAGGGTGAGTCACACAATAGAACTAATTCCCTCCATCAAGTGGCGTTATGTACCATCGCGTGATAATCCTGCCGATTGTGCATCGAGAGGAATTCCTGCACATCGACTAATGTCACATTCCTTGTGGTGGGAAGGACCTCCTTGGCTAAAATCCGCCTCAACAACCTGGCCCCAATACCCTGCACGTCACAATCTACAGCTCGATGGTGATCTCGAAGCCAGGACTGGACTCATCAGTGTTCTTGCTTCAATCAATTGACCAACCCAATGGGATCTTATCTTAAAGTATTCATCATTATCTCGACTATTGAGAATCACAGCTTACTGCATCCGATTTATACGGACCTGCAAAATTTTGATTGAAAACCGCAAGAAGGAATCCCTAGCACCGAATTGCAATATATCGGCTGAACTCTGCAGAAAAGGACCACTTACACCATCCGAATTGAATACGGCTCTACATTTTTGGGTAAAATCTGATCAGAATGTTTATTTCTCTGTAGAATACAGTCAACTGTCGAAGAGACAAACGATTAATAAAAGCAGTTCAATTCTTAGCTTATCTCCTATCTTCGATTTTGCAACACATACGATACGTGTAGGAGGCAGATTACAAAAATTTTAAGTTGGCTGATGATTCCAAACATCAATTTCTGTTGGCAAAGGATAGCCCCCTATCTGCACTCATAGTTGCTGATGCACATGATAAGACCTTGCATGGAGGTGTTCAGATGAATTTAAATTTTATTCGACAACAATTTTGGATCTTAGGAGCAAAACATCTCATCCGAAACTTAAGCCGACGATGTATAAGATGCTTCAGACAACGTTCTTCTGTAAATCAACAATTTATGGGAATGCTGCCAGCTTCTAGAGTTAAACCTACACGACCGTTTTTACATAGTGGCGTATACTATGCTGGTCCTATTCTTGTTCGATATGGACCTGGACGAGGTAAAATTTCACATATAGCTTATATTGCGCTATTTGTCTGCATGGCCACGCAAGCAGTTCATTTAGAGCTAGTGTCAGACCTAACGACTGCAGCATTTATCTCGGCCTTCAAACGTTTTGCTGCACGCCGCGGACCCTGTAGAAGGGTTTACAGTGATAATGGAACTACATTTGTTTGAGCAGCTAAAGAACTTCGCAAGCTTCTTTTCTTTTGTAAATCACAAGTACCTGAGGAACTCAACCATTTCCTCACATCTCAAGGAACTGATTGGTCTTTTTTCCCACCAAATGGACTCATCTGTACAAAAACGTCAAACCCGGACTTTTGGCTCTTATTCGGGATGACCGCCTTCCACCATCAAACTGGAGTTTAGGCCGCATTGAGAAGGTCTATCCTGGTCCTGATCGTCTTGTCCGAGTGGCAACTATTAAGACGCAAAATCATCTCATCAAGCGTACACTAAATAAACTATGCATTCTCCCTCTTCAAGATAACGAGGATGTAATGGAGGACGCAGTCTCGTCAGGGCGGGCGGACGTCCCACCTGGAGCTCAAGATTCTCAATTTTTTCTTCCTAGGGACGAGGCGGCGGAAATGTTTATACCGAAACAGCAGACAACCAATCTAGCGGTTCATCATGAACAATACATCATCCATCCCACCCATTACAGAATTTGCTGAAACTATATCTCTAGCTATTTGTATAGGTTAAGTACATACATACATATTGTAGATATAGATTTGCTGCAAATGTGCATTCAATAATTCTCTTTTCAGCTAGTTACGCTTGTAATCTTATAGCAGCCGGTAGTACCTAAATAGTTACACTTGTAATCGGATAGCAATCGGTAGCAAATAGTAGAATCATTACGCTTGTAAATTCTATCAAAGTCTTGGATACGCTTGTAAATATTTCATTCGGATTAAACTCAAATAAATTATAAGAACAATCGCAATCTATCGTGTTTTCTTCAAACGTAATTTTCCTGAACGAAACCTAACAAAACACATGCAGCTTTGTAAGAGAACTGTGGTGTAGTGGATAACGTGCTGGATTATCACGTAAGAACCGCAGGTTCACTTCTTGCCGTCGCTTGAAACTACTTTCTGCTGAAAATCTTTTTTTTACAAATTGTATGGCAATTAATTAGTGTAAATCTACTTTCGGCTTAATATCCTTAGAATCCTTCACAGTAGGTTTTTTGAAATTGTCTGCAAATGTTACACCTTCCTTGATGAAGTTATTGTTTATAAGATGATTTCCTTGGTGCAACTTACTACTCACTGACCTTTTTTGACAGCCTCTGTAAGTGGCGGGGTGTCCTGACATCCCACAGTTTGCACAACGTGGTTCCCCTCCTTCAGTGAGGGCGCAATTACCTCGCCCGTGATATGTACACTTAACGGCTACGAATTCTCTTTTACAGTTGGTTGAAATATGCCCAATTTACTGGCACCTGTGGCATTGTGTTGGGCCTTGTGATTTCAACTTCTCCTAACTGACTATGTGATTTAGGAATACTTTAGTTTTTAAGTTTTTATTAATTTTTCTATTTCCAGCCCCGGGGCGAGTACAATCTTGAACATATCTATTTAAGTCATATTCCTGATTTGACATTGCGGGTTTTTCTTATTTTGTCGTCTCGAAGCGTGCGACTGCTGGTGTAATAATGTCTGGAAAATTTTGTTTACGCTCGCTTTTTATATCATGTGGACTATAGGAGTGATGTACCCCAGTAGTTACGCTATGCGGATTCTGGCGCACTTTTTCCATACAAAAAGTGCAAGGTAGAATCCAAGTATTTTGATGGTCCGGGTCTGGGCCACTAAGGGGATTCCGTCTAGCAGTACATCACAAGGCATGCCTGGGGAATTCCTTTCCTACCGTCTGGCTGACCAGGGGATGACGTCATTTGGTTGGCTGATCTCCGTCAGCTGATCAAGCTCTGTCTTAGCTGATTTTTAATAAAATAATGCTGGCTTTTGCTGGAATCTAACCGAGAACGCTTGGTTTTGTAAAATCCGAGGAGCTCTACCACCAGACCATGGAGGTGTTGTGTGAATGTTCTTTAAACTTGCTATATACGCTTAGAGTTGTGGGACAGAGCATTGCCTTCTTTATGTTCCAGGCCGTGACATCGAATTATTTGAATGTATTAGAGTGGTACGATTTCGTACTTCTCTTAGCATTTGTTCTTATGGAAAAATGCATTACTTTCAACTTCAACCTTCTGCACAATGTAGATAAGCCTCCATACTAAAAGTTTTATTCAGAAATTGTGTTATTTAATTCCTTGTGCATTTACCAGCATAAAAATCTAAGTACTTTCTTTAAGAAAATTGCTTATATTTTATTACTCAAACATAACACTACACATA
Source organism: Dioctria linearis (assembly GCA_963930735.1). Lineage (NCBI taxonomy): Eukaryota > Metazoa > Arthropoda > Insecta > Diptera > Asilidae > Dioctria > Dioctria linearis. The sequence continues at coordinate 72,359,496 of OZ005744.1, read as the reverse complement.
AAAATGAGAAAATGCGTTGAATTCTGTTGCCTTCATACCACAAATCACATTAGAAAGCAATCAGAGCTTTGTGCTTGCCTATTGAGTTATATGAAAAAAAATAAGTCTTTCAATGTTTAACACACAGTAACTTCTTTAGTAAAATAAAGACAAAAAGACAATGTTAACCATTTTTTCTATCAATTTACAAATATTTCCCTCCTTCCATATCATATAATTCAGTTTTTTCATTTCAAACATGACTCAAAGTAGTTTTTAACCAATGAATCGGCAGAGGTACACATTCGCCTCATGTTTTCACAAGCTGCGCTTGCACACTGCACTGTGCATCGAACGGACGGCAACGGTTTTCTGTGTTTAACTCTTCACAACTTTTAAATTATAATTCAAAAGTATTTCAAATATCAGTCTATTTCATAGGCGAATTTGTTGCCTTTATGATAGTATAATTTATACTTTAGGTTTTTATACATTTTCAAAAGAAAATCAGTTTCAAACAAAAGTAGATCTAATTTAAGAACTATTTGCTCCCACTTTGAAGTGAGCTTTCATTTCTCTGTCTCGAGCAAATTAAAGCATTAAGAGCACTATTGAGAGCTCCCCGTCGAGGTGGAGGAACTACTCGCGTAAGAAGAAGTGATTTTGTAAAGTGGGAGGAAATAAAGACAGCGTTCGCAGACAGAATTCGACAAGGTGTTATTGCAAATTTAAAGCATATCGATCCGAAGCTATTTATGCAAGACGCTGCCAAATTATTTATGCGCCGCATTAATAATACATTAAAACATTATTTTAATATTAAAATTTCTACAACTTTTAGCGGTGAATTTGTTAAGGAAACTGGTGACAATGAAATTATAAAAGACATTAAACATTTCCAAGCGAGAACTGCTGCAATTAGTGCAGATGATAATTTAGAGGAGTGGTTTAAATCAAATATTTTGGATCCAATAAACACTCAGCTGGAAGAATTCCAGGAAAAAGAAAGTGGCTGGGCACTGCACTCTATAATACATCTAGCAGTACACATCAACAAGTTTGAACAGCTCCGAGGATCTTCATATATACCTCTACCAAAGGAGATTGCATCAAAGAAAGCTTGCATTTATTTGAAGAATAATGATGAAGCATGTTTCGCATGGGCCGTAACATCAGCGCTATATCCGACAACTGTCAGCTCTGATAGGACCTCATCATATCCACATTATTCAACTGTACTTAATTTAAATGGGATAACACTTCCCATGACACTTAAGCAAATTACGCAATTTGAAGACCACAACGATTTATCAATAAACGTATTCATCCTAGAGAAAGAGCGTTTCTTCACCACAGTTCCAGTTACACTTACGAAACACAGGATGAAGCGACATGTTAATCTACTAATGCTACAAGATTACTATGACCAGGCTGAAATGGATGATGATGATGATGATCATGTTGGCAGATATCATTTCTGCTGGATTAAAGATCTTTCGCGCCTCGTATCGGGACAAACTTCGAAACATAAGTCTAGAGTGTATACATGCGATAGATGTTTGCTCTACTTTTACTCTGCGGAGAAATTAGCATCACACACACCCGAATGCGAGAAGCAAAATGATTGCAGAATTATGTTTCCCTCAGAGGAAAAGAAATGGTTGGAATATAAGTATTATAACCATAAGAATCCAATCCCGTTTTGTGTGTATGCCGATCTTGAGTCAATATTGAAGCCGATTAAGGGAAACGATCAAAATACACAGCGAATCCAGGAGCATGAAGTTCATAGCATAGGATTTTATTTCCACTGTAAACATGATGCTATGCAGATCATATCGAGGTAAGAATTGCCAACAATGGTTTGCATTAGAATTGCAAAAAATTGCATCCATAGCTGTACAGGAAAAGCTGAACATCAGGCAAATGCAACCCCTGACTAAAGAGGAACGGCGTTCATATATGGAAAATACTTGCTGCCATATATGTGAAAAAACATTTGCAGCCGATGAGGAACGAGTCCGGGACCATTGCCAGTTAACATGTAAATACTGAGAATCATAATTCCATTCATTTTTTTTATAATTTCTTTTAACAGGAAAATACCAAGGGCCAGCGCACAATGCATGCAATCTGATGTACCAAGATTGCTCCATAGTTCCAGTCATTTTTCACAATTTATCTGGATATGATGCCCACTTCGTTATTAAGGATATAGCTACAGCCATTCCTGGGAAAGTGGATCTGCTACCAATAAATAAAGAAAGATATATCTCATTCACCAAGCACGTTGAAGGCAGTCATATCAAATTCAGATTCATCGATTCCTTCCGTTTTATGGCGGAATCATTAGATAAGCTATCACCATTGCTGCCAATGGATAAATTAAATATTACAAGAGCTGTATGGCAGGAATTGGATGATGATGACTTTAAACTACTTACGCGCAAAGGTGTCTTCCCATACGACTTCGTTGACGATTGGACCAAATTGGATTTCCAACACTTACCTGCGCAGAAGCAATTCTATAATAAAATGACTGACAGTGATATATCTGCTGAGGACTACAGCCGCGCAGAAAAGGTGTGGATGACATTTGAAATACAGACACTTGGCGAATATTCCGATCTATACCTGAAAACTGATATCCTTCTATTGGCTGATGTGTTTGAGAACTTTCGAGATGTCTGTATGAAGACGTACAATTTAGATCCTGCACATTATTACACCATTCCAGGTCTAACGTGGGATGCTATGTTAAAATATACCAAAGTGAAACTAGAGCTGATAACCGACGTATATATACTGCTATTCATAGAGAGAGGTATTCGAGGTGGTATAAGTCAATGCTCGAACAGATATAGTAAAGCAAATAATAAATATATGGATGCTTTAAGCTGACGAGAAAGAGAAATACCTGATGTATTATGATGTAAATAACCTTTATGGATGGGCCATGTCACAGCATTTACCAACCGAAGGATTCAAATGGGTTGATGCTCCCAATATCAACGTTTTCGAGATACCTGATGATTCACCAATTGGATACATATTCGAAGTCGACTTGGACTATCCTCAACATCTACATGATACACATAAGGATTTACCGTTTTGCTCTGAGCATGCAGCACCACCTGGAGCAAAATTAGAAAAGCTTTTGACAACTTTACATCCCAAAACTAAATATGTTATACACTACCGAAATTTGAAGCAATGCTTATCACACGGCCTCATCCTGAAAAAAGTGCACCGGATTCTTCAATTCAACCAATCAGCTTGGCTTAAACCATATATTGACTTAAATACCACCAAACGGAAGCAGGCTACCAGCGATCATGAGAAGGACAGCTATAAGAAGATGAATAATGCAGCTTTTGGTAAGACCATGGAAAATGTTCGTAAGTATAGCGATATAAAGCTTTGCGTAAAGTGGGAAGGTCGCTATGGTGCAAAAGCTTCGATTGCGGCACCCAACTTCCACAGTGCAACGATATTTGATGAGAATTTAGTTGCTGTGGAATTAAGGCGACTCAAAATCTTATTCAATAAGCCCCTCTATATTGGAATGGCAGTTTTGGAAATTTCAAAGATATGCCTCTATGATTTCCACTACAGTTTTATGCAGCGTGAATTTGGAAATAAATGTAAAGTCATGTATACAGATACAGATTCTCTAATATATGAACTTGAAGAGAAAATGCATATGAGTTTATGGCTGAAAATATAAACAAATTTGATACAAGTGATTACCCAGAAGATAATCAATTCAATTTACCGCTCATGAATAAAAAGATTCCTGGTTTAATGAAGGATGAGCTGAATGGGAAAATCATGAACGAATTTGTAGGCTTGCGTTCGAAAATGTACAGTCTGCGTATAAACGATGGTAAAACTGTAAAGAAAGCAAAAGGAGTAAAGAATAATGAAGTCCAGAGGCATATCAATTTCGAAGACTACGTTGAATGTTTGAATAACAATCGAGTATTACTGCGCATCAGAGCTCCATACGATCGCATAAAAATACCATTTAATGAAATAGTTTGTTTTAATCGTATTTTAGTCTAAGATGATATACACTATTGTAAAATAAAGGAAAATATTTTAATTATAGGGTAACCGATTTAAGGAAGCCTAATATAGAATGATACCTTAAGAATTAAATGTTAATCTAGAATGATCTTAAGAATTAAATGTTAATATTTTTCAATTTATAATAAATCAATAATAATATTTTATATATGGTATTCTTTTTATTCAATTTCCCTACTAAGTCCAGAGCTCCCGAATAATTTTTGCCCACTACAGCGAGCTCCTAATCGGGAGGTTGAGCGTTTTACCCAGAATGTTAGGACGGCTTGAATAAAAAACATTTACACGTGGGCTCGACCTTGACCCCCGGTATCACCTTTGATACCGGAAGGGAGTCTGATCCTTGACCTACATCCGGAAGTGTATTATATATAAGTGTGTGCTAGAGAGAGAAAGATGTTTTGAGAGAGCGAGATGGTATCAAGGCACGGTATTCACTAAAGCTTCCTAATGTGTTAGAGCGAGACATATTACAGCACTCCACTACTCATCCAAAACTAAATTAATATAATCATACCACCTTCTTTCATCAAAACTTTCAATTTAATCCACTCCAACCAACCTAATGCTTTCATGACAAGATTTAAAAATAAGTAAATAACACTAACCACTCTCGACCATCGGCACGGTCTTCACCAAAGCTTCTATATCCTACTAGAATTATGTGATGCTAAATACCATCCCCCAAAGCTTTTAACTTATAGTACCACGGTCTTCACTATTGCACTATTGACACAACACCATTTCGGATGATGATACTTTAGAGGATATAAATATGAAGCGGCATTGCTGATAAGATTTTTACTGAGCGGAAGAACTTCCAATAGACAAACCAATTCTCAACTTAATGCTTACAAAAATAGCCTAGACTTGAATTATGAGTAATATGAATTACATCAGAAAAGGTATGATCGCTAATATCACGAAAACCATAGCCCGTAGAGGATTTCTGATAAGACTTTTCAGTACACGCACACCCCTACACCGAAAATTTTCTAGGCTGTAATTTTCATTCTTATTCTTGTTTATAAAAGATACATACAGACCACAACTTACGTTATAGTTGTTGTTGATTTTTTATCAACAATAGAAATTTTCAATTATAACTTCCACTACTCATCTAAGACAACTTATCAGTTTTTGTTTTTTTCCAGCTAAAGAAATTGGGAATCGTTCCAATTTGTTTACTTTACTCGGGTCTGTGCGAACTTTGTTTACATTATTCGACTGCGATTTTGTTTACTATTCGACTGCGATTATGTTTACATTATTCGAATTGTTTATGCAATGAATCAAATTAGAAGCATTGCACCTGAAGATCAAAAATTTGGCCATTTCTTATCTAAGCCAACATATCTACCTACGTTAGCTGTTTTTGTTGCAAATTTAATAACATGGTGCAATACGGAATATCGCCTGGTAGAAAACCTTTTAGTATGACTTAGTGTGTATGTGTATGGTGTAGTGTGTGCGTGTGTGTGTGTGTGTGTATGTGTCCACATGCGTATGTGTGTGTATGTGTATGGCGTAGTGTGTGTGTATGGCGTAGTGTGTGTGTGTGTGTACCCACGAAAAAGTGTCCTGATGCCTCTGTCCCACAACTCTAAGCGTATATAGCAAGTTTAAATAACATTCACACAACACCTCCATGGTCTGATGGTAGAGCGCCTCGGATTTTACAAAACCAAGCGTTCTCGGTTAGATTCCAGCAAAAGCCAGCATTATTTTATTAAAAATCAGCTAAGACAGAGCTTGATCAGCTGACGGGGATCAGCCAACCAGATGACGTCATCCCCTGGTCAGCCAGACGGTAGGAAAGGAATTCCCCAGGCATGCCCAGTGATGTAGACCGCTAGACGGAATCCCCTTAGTGGCCCAGACGCGGTCCAGAACCATCAAAATAGTTGGATTCTACCTTGCACTTTTTGTATGGAAAAAGTGCGCCAGAATCCGCATAGCGTAACTACTTACCCCCTTTAAAATGATCGTAGTGGGCTGGTCGAAAGCTACTTTGTGCATTTCTATATCTAGAATTAAGTTTTCATAAAGGCTTCTGTTTGTCATGTAAATTTTTACCGTATTTGGACCATGAGGCCTGACCTTAAAATCGGATTTGTGTTTTCTGAGGGATTCGCCGATTCCCTTAAATCTTGCTGATTCTACTGTAATTGTGGGTAGGAATTTTTTCTTGACCGTTACTTGGTCTTCTTGGTTTTGATTTATACGTTCTTCATTAAAGCTATCGTTATTTTCTATTACTCCCCCGGCATACTCCGTGAGATCTGACTTATTAAAATTTATTTCTTGCACTGTATATATTCTATCACTTAAATTTAAATTTATATTTCCACTACTATCTACAAAGTTAAGTATGTGGTACCTGCTAGTGTCAACATTTGTAGCGGTTCCGATGTTGTTTTCGTCTTTTCCTATTGTCGCTATCTTCTTAATCACGTGTCTTGATTTTGTGTGTGCTCATTCATTGTCTTCCTGTAGATCCACCATGGATGTGTCTGATTCCTGCTCGTATTCTGAGTCCCTTTGTTCCTCTCCATACGATTTAATGGCTGCTTTTGTTTGAAGGCTGCGATTTTCTACCTTTGTTATTTGATGCAAGCTCTGCTGGATTGATTTTTTACTTGGTCTACTGTTTTTACGTTGCTTATTTTCTTGTCCGGTTTCTTTTTCGTCTTCTTCTGTATTTGCTTGTTTTTGGTTATATCACTGACATATAATAAGAATGGACTGAGCCATCCTATCTAATTCCTATAGTTAAAATGGCACAAATTTTTGCTAAAATCTATTTGTCTCTTTCAAGTTCAAAATGTACACTGAACTGTAACCAATTTTGGAAACAGTACGGCTGTATTAATTGGAATGCATTGGAATTGACATAAAAATTCAACCAAATATATTGTTTTTATACGTCTATCTCTTACAAGCTCAAGGAAATTTGACAACAAATCTGCAGAGGAGCACATTTTTCAGTAATATTACAAATGAGTTTTTGGGTTAATTAAAACAAGTTTAACTTTCGAAATAATTTTAATTTAATACAATACTATTTTATAACATCTTTAGTGTTTCCAATCGACAAATAATAATAAATTATGAATCGGTGTGCAATTGTAGGAAATAAAGGGTTTTCACAGCCTGTTCAATATTTGTGCCATTTTTGAAGCAAGAACGCTCAGTCCATTCTTATTATATGTCAGTGGGTTATATCCTTTTTATTTGTATCTCTTTCGTCAGGTGGTTGACTCTGTGTGATTGGTCTCATTGTTCGTTGTGGTTTCTGGAATTTATCTATTTCGTTTCCATACTTATTTTCATTTTCTTTGTAGATGCTGTCGTGAGATGTCGACATTATGGTTGAAGTCGTTACATATGTTACTACTGTGGTTGTTGGGGTTGCTGTGCCAACCTGCATGCAGTTGATGAGTGCACTGTTGTGATTAGTGAGCAACTTTTTTCTTTCTAATTCCAATTTGGACTCATCTGCATTGTTCGTTTGATTTTTAGCTTCGAAATGTCCATCTTCCATTTCATCAGCTCTATTATATTATTGCCTGCTTGTTCCAGTCTTATTACTGCTTTCTTTAATTTATTTTTGTTTGCTCTATTTATAGGTTATAATGCACTTTGTGCTGATGAGATATTAATTTGCCGAATGGCTAGCACTTATTATTATGTATTACGCTCAGAAATTACTTTTCACTATGCGGAGGTTATGTGCTTGTATTTATCAATTACTTCACCATAAATAACACATTTTTTAAATATGTAAACTTTTTATGAGATTATTTAGAACACCCTTTCTTGTTTTATCCTAATATCATTGTGGATGTTAAGTGATTAATCTTTCTCGATCTTTTTCTCCAATTCCTCACGTTGGCGTTCACAAGCGGTCCGGGCGATTGCGAATTCTTTACTTGAAGACTGTCACATCCACTGCTGTATGTAACTGGGCATTGAGTAATGGTTAAGTAATTCACTTCGCATAGTGAAATAGTCAGCTGGACTCACTGTTTGTTTACATGCAGTATTGGGGGCTCCAGCTGTCGGCAGTGATTAACGTAATACTTTGTGATTATGATTGCAAGGTATTGCGCTGGTCACTGGGTCAAAGTCGCTTCCGCCTGGTTGAATGGAGGTGAGTACGGCCGATTCGGTAGATCGGGTTGCGCAGTTATAAGTTGTGTGTTTTTAAGATAATGGTTCGGTGTCACAGTTAGTTTAAATTCGGGAGTTCGATAGAGAATATCGGTTCTTGTAATAAAACTAATTTAAGCAGATTAATAAAGTGTTTCATTGGAAATACGCGAGTTTTTTAAAGTTTATTGTTTTTTAATTGTTTTTTACTGAATTACTTTTGGGACACGACAATTTGGCGCAGCCAGTTAAAGAGTAGGTAAGTGTTATTTTTTTTCAGTGAAACAATTGTATTTCTTTTCATTTTTCATGTTTTTTAAATCGTGGGAGTTATGCTTTTTTGCTGCTCCATTTTTTTAGTGTGGGAGTAATGCTTTTTAGCTTCTCCATTTTTTTTTGTATTTGATGGGAGTTAGTGCTTTTTAGCTGTTCCATTTTTATGACGTGTGGGAGTAATGCTTTTTTAACTGCTCCATTTTTTGTTTTTGTATTTTATGGGAGTTAATGCTTTTTAGCTGTTCCATTTGAATTGAATGTGAATGTTTTAACACAGCACAAAGTTTGCTTTCTTGCTAAAACTAAAAACACCAGGAGATTCTTTTTATCTAACACTTTATTACAGTTTAATGAACGAGATAATTTTTATTACAATTTAACGAGATAATTTGCTACTAATTAACAAACCGACAGTGTACTACCTTTTCAAACGAGCGACGAAAACTAAGTATGAATCAAATTTAAGCCAGCTAATTTGGACTTTACTGCACAAAAGAAAACTGTACTCAGCTAAACAACGTCTATTGTCTTCGATATCAGCAAAGATATCTAGTCTATATGTGCATAGATTCTGGTTCTCAAAATTTTCTATTTTAAACAATTCTTACGGTAAACAGCTGTACCATAGGTAACAGTCCTTAAACGAAAAACGTTTAGTTATAGTTGTCAGAACTGCTTCCCCAAAAACTGCACTGAAAATCTTTGTCATCCTTTCCAACTAAGATTTGACGGTACATTTTACAAATATCTGCAGTTACAGCGAATTTATGTAATCGAAATCTGAGAAGGATGTCGAAGAGATCCGGTTGCACCTGCGGGCCTACCATCATTATGTCATTCAACGACAAACCATTGATTGTACTGCAAGATGCATCGAACACAACTCTCAGTTTAGTGGAAGAACTCTCAGGCCGAAGTACGCAATGGTGAGGCATGAAATAGTTGATGCTGGAAGGAGTGGAGCGATCCTCCATATGACCCAGTTTGCAATATTCCGCTATAAATTCTATGTATTGCATCTTTATGTCTGGTAGCCTGTCCAATCGTTTTTCTAAATTCACAAATCTACGATAGGCAATGGCTTCAGAGCTACCCAAACACGAAGGATCATTTTTAAAGGGAATACGAACAGTAAATTGACCATTACGTTACGTTTTCCAAGAAGTGGTTCTCGCACTCTTGTTGCTCCTTAGTCAAACAGTACGATGTTTGGTTCAAATTTTCAACTGACCAAAATCTCTCGATAATTTCACAGATTGACGAACTTGTTTCAGAACCTTGTTTTTCTTGTTCTGACTTATTAAAAGCGCACAATGAGCGGGAGGGAGATTCTAATTTTCCATAGACGACCTTTTGGTAGTTAAACCAATTTGAGGAGGCAGCTGTCGCTGCTTTATTAAGAGACCTGATAAACAGATCAGACGGGTATGCAAATAGTGTAGTATTAGATGTTTGCTTGAGGCTGCAAACTTGATTCCGAAAAAATTAATTAATGTCGACGGTAGTCAAGAACATTCACTTTACAGTGATCATGAATTCGTGTAGCTGACGACCACCTCGTCTAAGCCTGTTCGTTAGAGTAGCTGTATTACTCGAGCGTCTACGTGTGAGGGCACCCAACGTCCGGCACGCTGATTTGATTGATCGTTGGAGCCCAGACTGTCCCTATGACAGTCTGGAGTTAGCGTTTACCCTAATGTGAGCTCTTGACAATGTTGAAATCTGACCTGCGGGTTGGCGCCGTGTATGCTGATCTATGCCACTAATTTCAATATCTACTTTGTATTTCTTAAGTTTTAGACGTTGAGCGAGAGGTTCGGTCATAAAGTTAAGCTGGGAGGCAGAATCTAAAAGAGCTCTAAAGGGTATAAATGAATCAGAAGAATCTTTGATGCATGCCACAGCAGTAGCCAACAGAACCTCTTGACTTTGACTTGACTGTTTGCTTCAATAACATTCGAATCCGAATGAAGAGAAACCTTGAATGATTTAATGACGCTTGACGATGATGAACGCTCCGTTATAGGTTCTTTGGGTGGTGCTAATGTGTGATATGACTCCGATGACTTAAGGGACTCATCGTTTTGTTCTGCAGATGATGAATTTGAACGATGAAGTAACGAATTATGTGGACCATTACAAGTATAACATTTACAGCACAGCATGCCCGTGGCTAAAACAAATAAGACACAAAGACAGACGCTTTATTTCATAGTAACGTTCAATTGCCGACATTTTTAGGAATCTCGAGCATTGAGTTAAAGAATGGTCTCTAGATTTGCAACACAAGCAGATCTTGTTTGAAGACCAGGACACCAAAGAGTTGTGACGTTTGTTGAAATTTATTTTGGACTCAGTCTTTATTGAACTACTGAACAAGCTAGTATTTACCTTAATGTCTCGATTTTCGAGCATTGTGCACCGATTATTCAAAAAACTGCAAAGCTTGTTCCAATCAGGAAGTTCTGCGATTGGTTTAAACTCGTCCCATTTAAATTGAGTTTCATGATCAACCTTGGTTAAAATTAAATACATCAACATTGCATCCAAGATGTTTTCGGTTGAACCTAATTACTTTAAGGCCCTTAAATTGACGTTTGCAGAGTCGACTATGTCTCTTAATTGTATGCTTGAGTTCTTTGTCACTCGCGGTAATTCAAAAAGGTCTTTAACGTGCGCTTGAAAAATTATACTTTTATTATCAAATCGAGATTTTAACAATTTTAATGCTTCCTCGTAATTCTTTGCAGTAATCTCTAAGGCCTGAATAATTTTTAACGGTCGATCACTTAAACAAGATCTTAAATGCGTAAATTTTTCAATATCAGTAAGATCACTTTCATCTACTAACGTTGTAAAGGTACCAATTAATCCTGTCTAATCTGTATATTTACCAGAAAATTGAGGCAATTTCAATTTCGGAAGCTTAATGGATGGACTTTCTGAGATTGAAAACGTGGTTTGTTGATCCCTTTCCGAACTGACAGCTTGTTTTTTTGTTGCCAACAATAAAAGGATCTTAGCTTTTAGCAAACAATAAGAATCTTCAATAACATACCATTTCTGTAGCTCTGTATCCGAATTTTCAATAGATTCCAATTCACTGCGAAGTGTCATAGCCTGAGCAAAGTACGAATCAACAAGAGTCAGGCGAGTTTGCAACTCATGCTCATCCACAGAATGTGCGTTTGACTCAATTGCATTTTTTAACCTTGTTAATGAAACCTGGATGGATGCCCGCTGTATGCTTAATTGCTCTAATGGTTTTGGCTCAGACATTTCACGAAATTAAATTACAGTCACCTTTCACTATTTAAACTTCACTTTAATATTCACTACTAGTTCAATGTTCGAAAGTTCTCGCGAACCAAATGATAAGTTCCGAGAACGAAACGAAAGTTTTTGAAATCAATTGTCGGACAAAACCATAAATTGTTTAATAAGATAAAATAAGAATCTCCATGAGAAAAACTGAACGATAATATTTCGCGGATTTCGCTCAAAAATCCGGCTCGAGTGGACCAAATGTTTTAACACAACACAAAGTTTGCGTTCTTGCCGTTAAGCGCCATAAGCATCCGTATGGATGCACAATGAGATTTCTAATAGGGCCGCGTGCATCCTATCGGATACACACACGCTTAGCATCCGTATTGATGCACAGAGCAGCTATAAAATCATGGGAAACTCAAGTGCGTGGCCCTCTGGGACAAATATTGAAATGGTCCATGATTTTTTTTGTACCTTGAGATAAGTAGTAGAGCATACTTACATCAAAGACAAAATAATTTTTGTCGAAAATATTTGGAGGTGGCCCCCAGAGAAACATTTTTTTTCTATTGTGGCGCTTAACGTGTTAAACTAAAAACACCAGGAGATTCTTTTTATGTAACACTTTATTTCAGTTCAATGAACGAGATAATTTTTATTACAATTTCACGAGATAATTTGCTACTAATTAACAACCCGACAGTGTACTACCATAGACAAACTAATATAATTGCATACAAAGACTGGACACATAGAACAAAAATATGCAACGCTTTTCTAGAATATAAAACTAACGATGCCTCGACTTGGCACTTGATGACGCGCCCAAATGGTAAGCCACGAATGCAAAATCCATACAAAATCACCGTTGCCTCGACCCGATGAAGAGAACGCAACAATTTTTTCATAGAAATTTTTTGGAAATTTCTTCCTTCGCATTTCTATGCATTGGCTGAGGCCGAGAGCAGTGACTCGCTCGAATATAAAACAATGCCTTGACTTGACCTGATGTAGTGAAGTCCGAAATTTTTTCTTAGAAATTTACTGTAAATTTTTTCCTTATAATTCGTACGCACTTTTGATGCCGACAACAATTTCTATTAGCGTAGACGCTAGACAAGCAATAAGCAATTTTTTTTTTTTAGAAATTTCCACAAAATCTTTCGGTAGAATTTTTATTCATTTTGGCGGCAGGTACAGTATGTACTTCCATTCTGTGATTCAATTATAATATACATATATATATAATAAACATACATACTAATAAAAAATACAAAATCTTTCAGGTAAAATTAACCCCACGTGAGTACATGAATGTTAAAAGCATGATACGGGAATTATTATAAGGTAGACAAACCAATTTATGTAAATTATTTCGATGAATTAAAAAAATTGGAAAAATTAATGAATTTATCTGCATGATTCGGACGTCAAGTAGATTTTATTATACTCTAGAATCTAGATGAAATTATAGACATAGAGTAGGTATACCAAGTTTGTCATTCCAAGTGTAATGAATGAATGCGAATGCTTGATTGGAACTCTTTTCCACACCACCATTGAGGTAAAGGTATAGGCGCGTTTGTTTAACGTGGTTTCCCCGATAGGCCTATTCCACATTCTTTAATCATTTCAACGTTCTAGTTGATTTTATACCCAAGATTAAATTCACAGTGTAAACTAGGTTTATTCATTGATAAAATTATTTTAGAGAAGACCTTGAATACCAATTCCTTGAAAGGTTTTGTAATTAACATATTTTAAATTCGTATATATTAAAAGTTCTTTTCTTAAATTTTCCATATTAGGTCCCACAATTTCATATAATTCAAAAAGGTCTTTTTATTTCTATATTATATTTATTTTAGACTTATTTTGGTAATTGTTTGTTAAGCTTTTTGCTCTCCACAAACAATGCTTCCGTATTAAAACCAAAATGAAAAAGTCCAATAGAAGCATGTGGTGCGAATAACATGGTGAGTTTTGAGAAAACCAACCCTTAAATATAGAAAAATAAAGTAGAAAAAAAATAGAAAAACACTCACAAGTGTAATAAACCACTTCTTTAACTGATTATGCTGAAAAAAATATTCTTTTAAATGCACCGCGTCAACTAGGCTTGAGACCTTATGATCGAATGTTCATCCCTTTGCAAGTACCCTCATTTACCAGGGCCTGTTGTGCCTTTTCATTTTCCATTCACTCTCATTGGTTAGATAGTCATTCACACTCAAGCCAAACACGCAAGTACCTGCATTAGATTATAACAACCAATCCTACACACTCACCAGGAGGGATTACCCTGGAAACATTAACAGAATGCCGCTCAAGGACATTACTCTTATTCTTTCATTGCAATGTAAAATTTGCTGTCGCCGTGGTTTATTACTTCTTTCGGTTTGATCCTCTCTTTTATTGCCCATGTCGCCAGAGTTCATTATTTCTGCCAGACATGAGCACCATTTACCTTGGGCTTGCTACAGTTCGGCCAATCAAGTTACTGCCCACAGTGACGATATTGATCCTTTCAAATACATCAAATTTACAACCAAAACTCATTTTACGCTTCACACCGTATTGAGCACTACAAACTATCCAAGCAGAAAAATGCAGCTAGCACCAAACAGGCATATAAAACGGTAATCTCATATAGCACCACGAAGGCATCCGAAAGGATAACGACTTATACCACCACGAAGGCATCTACAACCAGTACAACAGTAGTTTCAGGGATATGAAAAAATAATTAGGTGAACCAAAACGCTCGAGAATACTTGCCATGAAACAGACTCCCTCCCAACCACATGCGAGGCCCAGCGTAGTCCTTACATTCTAAAATACTTGCAGTGCTCTTATGTAAAACTGACAAAAGTTTGATTTGAATAGCTTCTCCGCCCTAAACTCCTACAGAAAAATGGTGTTGTGATAATCTTAAGCTAGCTTTCTTATCTTCCGAACCGTAAAAAAATTTTCATATCTTTCCTAACAAAATTATTTAAAAAAATTTATCTTAACCAAATGACTACGATTTCGCAAACAAAAATTCTCAGCTGAGTAATCATTGTAATGTCGCTGTGCCGTCATGGGATGCCGTGGGCTGATGATATCGAATGTAGCTGCCTACAGATTCGGACTCCGGCTGCACATACTCGCATGCAATTATCACTCAGCTGAGAAGTATTGAGCGTAAAATGCCAAGGTTACTTTGTAATCAAAACTATTTTATTATTTTGTTAAGTAAGGTATATAGGAAGTGTAGCCTTTAAGAAGGTAAGGAACTAAGCTATAAATTACTGGAAGACTATTTTTCTGTATGGATTGTAGTTTAGGATCTATAGCAAATATAAAGTCAATGTTTCGCTCTTTTCCATAAGTATCAATATAGAACATTTTACAAAACGGACTCACAACGCATACATATAGATTTCTGTTTCATGGCTTGGGAAGCTCTCGAGGGTTTTGGCTGATGATATCGAATGTAGCTGCCAAAAGATTCGGACTACGTCTGCACATACCCACATGCAATTATCACTCAGCTGAGAGGTATAAGCGTAAAATGGTAAGGTTACTTTGTAATCAAAACTATTTTATTATTTTGTTAAGTAAGGTATATATGAAGTGTAGGTTTGGGATGGCAAGCAACCAAGCTGTAAATTACTACCAGACTATTTTCGTGTATGGATAGTAGTTTAGGCTCTATAGCATGTATAAAGCCAATGTTTAACACTTTTCCATAAGTAGCAATATAGAACATTTTACAAAACGGACTAAGCACGCACACATATGGATTTCTGTTTCATGGCTTGGGAAGTATTCTCGAGAGTTTTGGGTGAACTCAATAAATGAAACAATTCTGTTGTAGTGGACCTTGAGTTATTATTATCTTCAAAAATTTACAATGTTTTGTTCACGCTGCGAGTACTCTAATGCGACTTACTGACAGATTACAAAAAAAGGGCAGAAAAATATAACAATGAAGTTGCAAACGATTGATTACATTTAGACTTAGAGATTTGGCGCAACAATTCAAATTTAATTCAAAGCTAATAGAAATTCTGAATTCATATATACATACGTACTAAGCTAATAACAAAATTAACATTAATTCAAACAATTGTTTTTGTTAATTTAAAAAATTACGAAATTCTCCTCAACATAATCCGGCCGCCTTGAGGGCCTCAGCTCTCAATTAACAATCTTCCTTATCGACAGGTAGAGGACATATCTTTGTAATAGCTCGCTTTACTTGACCCATCATAGTTCGTACTATTAACACGCGCACATGACAATCTGCTCCTCGATGAAGCTCTGCGATGTCTAGGTTGCCAATTGAGAGAAGGAATGTTCTCATCCTTCAGCAAAACTAATGTACCTGTTGCAATGTTAGGCTGCGTCGTCTTCCATTTAGCTCGTCTTTGAAGTAGTTGAAGGTATTCTTTCTGCCATCGTGACCAGAAAATATGTAGTTTCGCTTGAAGATGTTGTCACCGTGACAAAAGTTTTGCGTCCACATCAACCAAACTGGGCTCTGCAATTGTTACCATTTGACCGTCTGTTAGGAAATGTCCAGGGGTGAGCGGTTCCAAGTCTTGCACATCACTTGAAACCGGCGTAAGTGGGCGAGAATTTAATATACTTTCTACTTGACACACTACTCTCTGTAGCTCATCCAACCAGTATGCTTCAATACCAAGACTGCGACGAAGGTGATATTTCGCTTGTTTTATTGCGGCCTCCCACAAGCCACCAAATTGAGGGGACCGGGGTGGAATAAATTTCCATTCAATACCATCTTTCCTGCACATTTCCTTAACTATTTCGTAATGTTGTTGAGAGTTGAATAATGCCTTCAATTCCTTTAATTCTCGCGAGCCTCCTACAAAGTTTGTAGCGTTGTCCGAATATATATTCGAAACATGTGGACGCCGTGCTACGAATTTTAGCAAAACAGAGAGAAAGGATTCGGTGGATAGGCTGCCAGCTACTTCCAGGTGGACTGCTTTTACAAAAAGACATATAAATAGGCAAACATATGCCTTAATAGAGGGGCGATTTCTCACTGGATTTTTGATGTAGAAAGGACCACAGAAATCGACTCCAGTATGATGAAACACAGGACTCGGTTCAACCTGTGGACTCGGCAATTGACCCATAATTTGCTCCATCACCTTTGGGCGTAATCGAAAACAACGTACACAGGATCGTATGGCTTGCCTGACCATGCCTTTGCCACCAATAGGCCAAAATTTGGTACGAATGATGCACAATAGAGTTTGACAACCAGCATGAAAGTGTCTGAAGTGATACTCTTTTATTAAAGCTTTGGTAAATTGAGGCTTTGGCAGCAATATTGGACGCTTGGCATCATATTCGAGGTTAGAGTTTTTAAGCGACCACCAACACGTATCAAACCGTCTGAGTCAATAAAAGGATCAAGGCATTTAAGTGGACTATTTGACCCTACGAATTTGCCTGATGTCAGGCCATTATATTCTTCGTCGAATTTCGTTTTTTGCAGGAGGCGAACAACAGATTTCTGAGCTAAATCGAGTTCACGAACAGATCTAATTTTAGAGTTTAAATAAAAACGATAGATGTATGCAAACGTGTTGATTAGCTTGCAGTAAGAGGTGCTAAATTTGGAGTCTTCAATCAAATCTGTTGACTTCCCGGTGACCAGAGTAAATCCAGATCTGCGTCCCTCTGGCACTTCTTTGTGGACGTCAATTAGTGTTTTAGGCCACAGATGCTCTGGAAAACGAAGAAATTCTGGGCCATTGAACCAAAATTCAGAATTTGAAAGTTCGGATGGAGTAGTTCCTCTGCTTATTAAATCTGCAGGATTCTTTTCCGATGAGACGTGCCTCCATTCAAAGTTGCTTGTTAGCTCCTGGATTTTTGCAATTCTATTACTTACTAATTCATTCCATTTTGAAGGTGCGGATGAAATCCACGACAGCACTATTGAGGAATCTGACCAACAATATACCTTTTGAAGTGACGAGGCAAATATACTATTTACTTGAGATGTGAGCTCAGCAGAAAGAAGGGCAGCGCATTATTCTAATCTAGGAATCGATATAGTTTTTAGAGGAGCCACCCGCGATTTAGCCGTTAGTAGACTACAATTTATGATTCCATTATCAATAGAGTGGATATAGACACAACCTCCATAAGCGGACATACTGGCATCTGCAAAGCTATGAAGTTCCACATAACACTGCTGCGGCATGACATATCGAGGAATTTTTATATGATTTGTGCATTCCAGTTGACTGTAGAACGAAATCCATTCTGCATGCAGAGCTTGAGGCAAAGATTCATCCGAAGACAGCTTAAAACTCCACAACTGCTGCAAAAATATTTTGGCTTTAACTATGATGGGATTTAAAAGCCCCACTGGGTCTAAGAGACGACTTATTGATGAAAGAACTATACGTTTTGTTGCTCGACGTTGATTATCACTGGCCTTGTAAACGAAACGAAATACATCCTTTTGTGGTTGCCATATCATGCCAAGAGTTTTTATTACATTGTCACCGCAAATTTGCAAATATTTTTCCAGATTAGCATCATCAATAGATGAAAGAAGCTTTGAGCTATTTGAGCACCATTTAGATAAAGTAAAACCCCCAGCGCGAAGAAGTTGATACACCTCAGTACGCATTTTCATTGCTTCAGCTATACTATCCGCGCCAGTCAGCATATCGTCCACGTAGAAATCACGCTGCAGAACGGATGCACCAACAGGATATTTTATTCGTTCATTTTGAGCGAGTTGCTGAAGGCATCGAGTTGCGAGGTAAGATGCAGAAGAGGTTACATATGTACCGGTAAGTACTCGATTCGCTTCAAGAGGGCTCTGCGGTGAGTTTCGCCATAAAATGCACTGCCACTTGGTATCTTCCGGATGCAGTCGTACCTGTCGGTACATCTTTGAAATGTCCGCAGTCAAGGCATACTTATGAGATCGAAATCGAAGGAGAATGGGAAATAAATCATCTTGCACAACCATAAAAACGTCGTTGAGCGAATATCCTGTGATCGTTTTACATGAGCCATCAAAGACGACTCGAAGCTTTGTACTACTACTGTCCGGCTTAAAAACACAGTGGTGTGGGAGGAAATAGTGCTGCTTTGAGAGAGCGTGAAAGGGGATTTTTCCATATGTCCTGTAGCCCGATAATCGTCCATGAATTATAAGTATTGCTGCTTCAACTCAAAGTTCTTTGAAAGTCTTTGATCCAAACCGAAATATCGTTTCTGAGCAACTTCTAATGAATTTCCTAAATAATCAGGGCTTTTGCGAAAGGGTAAACGTACCACGAATCTACCAGAATGATCACGTTGAACGTGTTCTACAAAGTGCTGCTCGCACGCCTTTTCCTAAGACGAATATGTTTTTGACGAAGGCTTGTAATCTTCTACCTCCCAAAATTTTTGAACAAGTTGCTCGAGGTTCTCTTCTGCTCGTGCAGGCTTATCAACAACTACTAAACAATTTCCAAAGGATGTTGGCCTACCTCCAGAGACGATCCGGCCCAGAAGAGTTTTTTGCAAAATCGGACGTTCATTTCCTAACCGAATTTGTCCCACCGAAAGGAGTTCAAAAAACAAACTAGCTCCAATAATTACATCTATATGTAGAGGTGTTTTAAATTCTGGTTCTGCAAGCATGACATTTTTAGGGATTTTCCACTCCTTGACATTCACAGTGCGAGATGGTTGATCACTTGTGATTTTTGGCAGGACTAATGCTTCGAAGGTAGTGCAATAATCATTCACACCAGATTCAAGAACAATTTGTACTTTGTGTTTCACAGAAGTAACAGAAGAGCCGATACCAGAAACAGTTATGTTGGCCCTTTCCCTTTTTAAGTCCAAAAGAGCCCTATAGGGATGTAGTTCTCCCATGTTATTTTTTATATGAACAATCGCGGTAGCTAATACAACGTCGGCGATATCTACACTAGGATCCTTGCAATGTTTAGATTCCTTCAAATTGGATGTTAACGCTGTTGTGTTAGGCGACAAATTATTATTGTTTGAGCTGGACATGTCACTCAGAGCAGATGCAACAGCTGAGCCAGACGACTGATTAGGAGGAGTATGTCTATGCAACAAGGTATTATGTTTGAAGTTACAATAGCGACAACGTCCCGCCTTGCAATGTTTCGTGAAGTGTCCCGCTCTCAAGCAGTTATTGCACAAATTTGCCGTTTTTACCTCATTGAATCTCTCAATAGGGTTCAATCTAAGGAAGGTAGTGCACGATGTGATTTCATGATCAGAACCTTTACTGTTCGACGAACCTGAAAAGAAAAAGGGGGGAATTCATCAAGGTAAAAATAAAAAGTATGCAACTCAAGTTACCGGCATCTGGAGTATGCCACAGGTGCAAAGATCCCTCGATGATCTAAAACGAGAAAAAGAAAAGGAAGATAAATAAATGAAATACAAATTTGAACTATTAATAAACAAAGTAACAAATGAACTAATGAACAAATAAATTTAAAACTATACAGCATGCAAGACTCTTTTTTTTCATACCAACAACACCAAAACAAATAACATTGAATGCAGGGAAGTACGATTAAATTAACTACAATTCAATCAATTCACCTGCCACAAGATAAAAAAAACACATAGAACTTATCAATCAGGTAACTGATAAGATTTTACTGAAGATTAGTGGACATTTCAGGTGAGAAAACACCCAAACAAGCTCACCTGTACAGGTGTCCACCAACCTTGAAAACAACATAAAACACCACTAAATCCACAAACTGGTAGTACATACCTGAAGATTATAACATCCCTCGATGAAAACAACAGAAAACACTACACAATACACTATTAAATTTAAGAAATTTAATAAAATCACTTCGCGCGCGTTTGACATTTCTCGATTTATACACACGGCGAAACTTCATGTTCCCATGACATTTGACTTGCTAAACCGGGGTAGAATCTTCGCGCGATTCTAATGGTCGCGTTCGTTTCGCGGTATTTTTCGCGGGATTCGCGTAATTCGCGATATTTACAATTATAATTTGCACTAATGAGTGCGAAAGTGAAGTACCGTGCGAACAAGACAAAACAGCAAAAGTCATGAAAGGAATTATTTGGAATGAACTAAAAATGGCGCGTCGATAAAGTAAACCAGAAATTCGTAAAAATTAATAAAAATCAAGAAAATTAAGATTAAATACTTACGGTAAACATGCCAAAAAATGTGAAATTCATTTTGGCATATACCAATAATAATCAAAAGTCTTAATTTATATAAAAAGGGCAATATTTTGATAATTTCACATTATGGATAGTGAAATTGAAACAAATCTGTCTATAAAAGGCGTGTCATTCCTTCATTCGATCTTTTTTTCTTTCGAGTTGTCATCTAGTTAAAATATGCCAAGCTGGTCATAAGTTACTTTATATGCAAAGTTCGTGTTAAAATCAATAGTTCATCGGTATTTTCTGAACTTAGAAAATTTTTATAAAGTGTTCATCAAGTTTACCTACGAATTTAAGTGAGAATTCTGGTTTTTACAATTGGTTGCCAGTTCAAGTTGTGGATTATACGGATCGGCAAAGGAAGTTAACAATTTAGTATTTTCTGGACAATTTAATTTGTTAATAATCATCAAGAAGGTAATCACTTTACTCAATTTTCTGAACAATTTGAGGTTAAGGGACAAAGGTAATTGCATGCCATAAGGGTATAATTACTGGTCACAAATTAACTAATCAAATTGAAATTTTAACATTAATAAAAATTACTCTTTTCATTTCAGCAGTTATTAGGTATAAATAGATTGAAGTGCAATTTTTATTGTGGTGACATTTTGCCAAAGACATGCCTTTATGGTATTTTTGGCAAGACATGTCTTAACAATAAAGATTTGGCTAAAATCAATTATTGCGATTAATTTTAAGTAATTTAGTTAAGAGTGAAATTTGCCTTAAAATATGTACATAGATAAGAAATGAATTAAAAAATGCATGCATGTGTCAGTCAGTAGAAATATATTTGAGTAAAGATAAATTTTTTGTTTTTTACATTTATTAAAGAAATAAAAATTTAAATTGTGCTAAATTTGAGTTAAGCGTAGAATTATTGAATATTTTAAATTAAGTGAATTTGATAATTAAAGATGAATGATAACTAATGATATCTCTTTCTATCGCTACACTACCCACCACCATTTTAAATTTTCAGAACACCACAAATGTCCATGTCGATTATCGGAATTGACGACAAGTGTGATTTATAAACGTAGATTACTATATGTCAATTACAAGAATTGACATATCGTGTCTTAAAGTTTTCTTTTCATCATTAAGTTCATAACATTTGCAAACTAAAGCTGTCTTAGTCACAGTGAAAGAAGTTTTACGACGATTTTGTTTGACGGTTTTATGAGAATTGAAATTCGGACTTTCCACTTTAGGCAACCGAATCGAAATATGTTGTCCATGCTCTGAATTCTCTAGAGCCTGGCATCTTTTATCCCAAAAAGATGAAAATTCATCCCAAGAGGGTAAAACATCAAGAGGAGATTCTTCTTCCCATTTCATCAGAGTTATGTTATCAATTTTATTTCTAACTAATTGAAGAAGTAGACCATCTGTAATTTGCTCAGGAATAGCAATAGTATTTAATGCTCGAATGTGCGATTTAATTGTGTCACTTAACGTTCTTAGCTGGGAAACGGATTTCTTTCAGCTGGTTTCAAATCAAACAAGTCCTTTATGTGACTTTGAAATAAGAGGCGTTTCTTTCATAACGAGATTTTAAGAGATCAACCGCATTTTTAAAACCGTCGAAAGTCTATACTTATATTATTTATGGTTTGCAAACGACCGTCATCTAATGCTCCCCGTAAATATGCCAACATTTCAACATTACTGAATCCTTATTCTCTTCTACTAGGGTTTTGAAAGTGGCGTAAAAATCAGGCCAATCTATGTAATTTCCAGAAAACTTCTTAATTACGATTTAAGGTAAACTGGCATTAGTCCTTTGAGGGAGAAAGGAAGCACCCAGATCTACAGCGGGCAACGCTGACCGAGGGCGTTTTTGTTCAATCAGAGATAAGATTTTATTTTTACCGAAATGTAAGATTCTACATACACCTGACGCTTATCACTGTTTATTTCTTCGGGATCTTCACACTCTAATTGCGACTGAATGTCATTAAAACGCGTTAAATAATTTTCGAGCAAACCTAGCCTCGTTTCTAATTCAGATAGCGGCACCGATCTACCGGGGGTTTCTAGAAAGTTTTTCATCTTCGTTTGTTGCATAGTTACTGTACCACGTAATACCCGCAAGTTCGCTTTCCTTTTATTACTGTTCGCGACACTTTCATTGTCATCATTTGCACCCATTATATCAAAAAGTCTTAAGTATTAAGCCAAATACAGTACGAGGATATTGTCAATTCCAAGCGCTTGTGGTTTAAACAATAAAGCCGCTATTACACTATAAATATTTCGAATAATGTTGTGCTAAAAGTTAATATTTTCCCAGCTAAATTAATTTCCAAAATAATGTATTCGCAATTTCCACAATATTCCTTGCACATATAATTTCAACCTTGATTCCTCTTGTTTTTATTTCATCAAACCAATAGAACAGTACTTACAGCGAATCATCCAAATTTTACTAATAATTACCGCTGCGTTGGAAATCCAAAAAATTCCAGCAAATTCCTCAAGATTGCGCACAAAGAAAAAACCGCTAATCCATTAAATGCAATGATGATATTTTTTCCTATTTCACCGCAGAACCGCACAAAATTGATCTTGTTATTTTTGTCCAGCGTGAACCAATAACTCGTTATATGTAAGTCCTTGCTCGGGCGCCAATATTAATCTCAGTAGTTTCTGGGATATGAAAAAATGATTAGGTGAACTCAATAAATGAAACGATTCTGTTGTAGTGGACCACGAGTTATTATTATCTTCAAAAATTTACAAAGTTTTGTTCACGCTGCGAGTAGTCTAATGCGACTGACTGACAGATTACAAAAAAAGGGCAGAAAAATATAACAATGAAGTTGCAAACGATTGATTACATTTAGATTTAGCGATTTGGCGCAACAATTCAAATTTAATTCAAAGCTAATAGAAATTCTGAATTCATATAAACATACGTACTTAGCTAATAGCAAAATTAACATTAATTTAAACAATTGTTTTTGTTAATTAAAAAAATTACGAAAATCTCCTCAACAGCACCACGAAGGCAATAATGATAATCTAACTCTTCGGTAACAAGCGTACCTACACACTAGGACAAACAAAGAGTATCAGAAATTAATAACCAATTTCTCCTTTCAACATTGCTTTATTTTCCTTGTTTCACAAGTTTCTTAATTAATTATCCTCAGTACTTTCTTTTTGATCAGATTCGTCGTAATCAAGCGATAACTCCTCCAAATTGCACCAAGATTTCAAGTGATCTACTGCGTGAACAGATTCATATGGCTTTTGACTAATTTGAATCATGTCAGGATCGGTGATCACATAGCGGTCAATTGCCTGAAGTTGTTGTTTTTCACTGATCCGTTTTTTGATTACTTCTCTCAATTCGCTTAGTGGGGTGTTCTCCTCATCGTCCTCCTCTTGAGTGTCATGAAGAGCCAGAATTAATTTATTTTTCAAAATACTTCTGGGTTTGTATGCCATCAATATCTCATGAGGAGCTTTCCTTGTTGTAGAGTGCTTCAAACTATTAAGAGACCACTGAATGTCTGACATATTGATATCCCAGTCTTTTCCGGCTTCGTCTTGTGACATTGTTGCGATTGAAACTTTAGTGGTTTTAGACTCAATTTGACCGTTAGCTCGTAGAGTTTGCACTGCTGTTCGGATGTGCTTAACGGCGTTATCAGCGCAATATCTCGTGAACTCTTTCGAGGTAAACGCTGATCCCCGATCATTAACTAGTTGTGTGGGCATACAAAAGTATTGCGTTATCTCGCCTAGCGTTCGTGTGATTTCCTTGGTTGATGTGGAACGTGTTGCTTTTAATACAATGAATTTCATGAATGCATCAATTAATCCTATTACATTCATGTGACCCTTCTTGCTCTTATGAAAGGTACCCAAGAAATCACAATGAACTGTGTGGAATGGGACTGACAATCTTTCATATGTATATAATTGATAATGCTGATCGTTTTGTTTATTGTAGAGACAGTCGATAAATGAATTTACGTATTTCGATACACTCGGCTTCATATTGGGGAACCAGAAAGTTTTTCGCAAATTGTCTAATGTTTTATCAATTCCGCAGTGTCCCAGTTTATCGTGAGCAGATTGTATCACTCGCCAACGGATACCACGTGGAACAAAGAATCTGTTACAGTTGATCGTCTTTTTATATATTCGCCCTCTGGTTAACACATATGATCCTCTTATTCCATTCAGTTTTCCGTGCTCCTGAATAGTGCCCTCTAATACTTTCCGAATTTCTTGCAGCCAAGGATCTTGTTGTTGTAGTGTGGCTAGGCAGTCTTCTGCGGGAATGGTAATTATCAGCATCCTTTTCGCAACGTTTTCTAGGGTAATTCTGCTCAAGGCATCAACATTAGCCCGTTTTTGACCGGCTCGAAATTCTACATCGAAATCAAACTCTGCTATTCTCATCCACCATCTAAAAATTCGGGGTATTATGTTTTTATTCTATTGCGTTAACCTAGACTTTGACTACTGCTGACGCCTCCAGCTCATAGCTGTGATATTTGGCTTCTACTGCTGTTGTCGCTCAGCTGTAATACGCAACCGGTTGTACTTTTGACTTTTCATCTTTTTGCTTTTGTAGTAAAATCCCTGCTATACCGTGACTGCTGGCGTCCGTGTGTAATTCATGGTCTGCTGTTTCATCATATAACGTCAATATGGGGCGTTTAATTAGGGCTTGCTTCAAATGTTGGAAAGCGGTTTCCGTTTTGTTTTGTTTGCCTTTACGCTGGTTGCCGATGGGTTGGCGTATTTGCCGATGTCCAATATTCTATGCATGATTATATTAATTAATTACAATGCCGAATATATGGCGTGTCGCCTCAATATTCATGAAAGGCAAAGAAATGATAGTTACATATGGATATGGCTGAATGCCTCAATCCTTACTTGATATTTGGCTGGAGTGCTCCAATATCTTTATGGAGAAGATATCTGGCTAAGATGCCTCTATATCTTTAGGATGGAGAACGCCTGGCTAATTGCCGCTGCGTTCTGAAGAATAACACTTGTACTTTACCAGTCAATGGTCAAAACTTTATTCTTGATTTCTTTCTTAATGCTACCTTATTTATAATCGCTAATTATTGCTAAGTAAGCTATTTACATTAATTTCTTAAAGCTACCTACATTCGATAATTTTCTCACCGTATCATTATAAAAGAAATGGTGACCTCACGTGAGAAACGTTCTTTGTTGCCATTGAGAAATTTGGTGCACTAAACATACGTAATTTATTTTCTGCTTGCACTGTAATCTGATGCGCTTTTATTTTACTTTACTCATAACGAGGTATGAATGATTCACACAAAAGTGATTACATACAAATCTGTATGTATGTCAATTGTATTTTCATTTTTGTTTGTTCGAGTTTTAACTTTCGAAATGAATTACAAACTTTAGTTGTAATCTTGTTATCATATTTCTTTTACGGAGATGTGCATTTGATTTATATGCAATTACATGCTTTAATGATGCATGATTACAGATATGCATTACACTTCTGTCCATAGGAATTTGACGTCTTTTCGTATAATCGATTGAGTGGTGAAGCTATTGTTACAGTAAATGTTACAGTACTTCTGATTTCGGATGTTCCACTAGGTTCTACTGGACCCGTCTTCCTTCACTTGAATCTTCGCCTGGCCGAGCGGACACCAGGGCGATGAGGCTAGGTCTGATCGTTCACGGGTGGGGCACGAGGGGATAGATAAATGCAATTTTTTTTTTACCTGGAATGTTTCCTCTTGTTTCTTGCCACCCAACGTGGGACTTCAGAAGTGGGGCCCGTTGGAGTGAGGCTCGCGTCTCTAATCGATCCTTCCCGCGATACAGCCGGTTGTCCAAAAACAAAAGAAGGAACACCTTCTGCACGATATCTGCTTATTTGTCTGTTTTTTAGCTGTATTACTTGTTCAGGTAGAAAAAAATAACACCGATTCTGCTTGGTTTAATTCTTGGTTTTTTATTTTTCTCTTCTTTTTCCTTTTATTTTTACTTGATTAGATTAATTTAAACAAACTTGTATTTTTACTTGATTAGATTAATTTAAACAAACTTTTATTTTTCCTTTACAAAATTCTCGGTGTCTTAATTTCACAAAAACTCCAGATCTTTCTACAATGGCTACTTCTTCGTTCTGTCCCTGGCTTTCTATCTCTCCCGCCTAAATTCATTTTTTTCCGAACCCTGCTTCTACGTTTATTCCTAGTCTCAACTAACCTTATCTAGCGACATCTCTTAACAATTTCTCCTTTAGTACAGTACGGCTATAAAACTTATTGTAATTTTAAATTAACTTTACTTTAAGATTTAATTTTACAAGATTTAAATTAATGTTGACATGATTTGGCTGAGAACTATTTGAACTGACTTTACATTACATTTTAACACATTTTAACTAGTTTTGACATGATTCGACTAAGCACTAGTTGACTGCAAATATCGGTTCTTACTTCTCCCTATTTGCCAGCTGGGTTTGTTTGAAAATTCAATGGGTGGCGGCTAGTTTATGGATTTTGTTGATCTATACTTGCCGATATGATTTAGTTTTTGAGATTTAATAAGTGTCAATTCATTTACTGATTCCTACCTCATTCATCTATACTTGCAAATTTGGTGTAACTTTAAGATTTAATACGTGTATATTCATTTACTGATTCTTATTTCATTTGTCTATAAATGCAAATTTAGTGTAATTTTATGATTTAGTACGTGTCAATACATTTACTGATTTCTATTTCACTTATCTATATTTGCAAATTTCGTGTAATTTTGAGATTTAATAATCAACTCCTCTATTTATTTTTATTTCATTCGTCCACATTTGAAAATCTGGTTCAATTTCCAAGGTCCGATGAGCTTGAACTTACTATTTGGTTTTAAATTTTCCCTGCTTCCATTCTATTCTATTCTAAAATTCAATCGCATTTCTAAGTTTTTGGGTGGAATTGTACTAATGAACTTGGGTTGACGTTGGGTTGAGCCCTCACTTGAGTTTGAGGTTCCTACGCTACCCGCTGCGTGTTTTGTGAAATAAACACATAAAAGTATTTCCGGAATGAGAAATTCAACTCCTCCATCGCATATAATTAGTCTAAGTGATCAAATTTATTGTTTTGAATAATCAGGAAATGATTGGTCACAAAATTTAGTATGCACTGCTGTTGCAAAGAAACTCATTTTTGGAATAATTAAATTTCCGGAAGAATCAGAATCGGATTCATTTGAATGGCATCAACTTAAAGAAATTTATCATGACAGTCGCTGCCATGCAATTATTTTTGCCCCAGAGACTTCTCTAGCTGTTCTCCCGAAAGTTGTCATCTTCTGTGCTGCTGGTGCTGATTTTATTTTACGAATATTTCGCAGTGATCTAGAGAATAGTGATACTGTTCAGCAACTCAGAGGACATTCAAGCAATGTAAATGATGTTGCCTGGGAAGCGGAAGGTGAGTTTTTGGCATCCGTTAGTAGTTTTGTTACACTACCCACCACGGATTACCGAAATACTGAAGAGAGGACAATAGAGTTAAAACGTCCACTGAAAGATAACCCAGAAGGGGTTAGAGCTATAGACGGTCACGCAAATTCATCTACCCATTTACGGTAGAGATGGGTTCTACTAGGATCGTGTCCTTTTAAAATTTATTCAGCTACCGTGTATTATGGAAGTAATGAAGGAAGGATAGGAAAGTTAAAACGTCCACTGAAAGATAACCCAGAAGGGGTTAGAGCTATAGACGGTCACGCAAAATTCATCTACTCATTTAAGGTAGAGTTGAGTTCTACCAGAATCGTGTCATTTTAAATTTTATTCGGCTACCGCGTATTATGGAAGTAATGAAGGGACGCCGCTAAGGCTTTGTCGGACTTGAACTGTGCATGGCGAGTCAGAAGCACATCCACGGCGTAACGCCGGTCCTTGGTCAGCGCTCGATATCGGTCTCGGTATCAAAAACCAAAGGTGCACTCGCAGCCCAGCAACCCAAAAAATCTGGACTACCAGTACACCTCCGACCCTCAACCCCAAGACCAGTCGGAGAAGCCTCTGCAACCAGTAACCTAACCAACTGATTGCAGGACCTCTTCCGCACTGGGCATCTCCCTCTGACCGCAGGCCGACATCCGTTCGAGGAGTGTCTCAAAGTCCCCAACCGAGGTTGCTATTTCGAAGAAAGTCTTTAATGTGGGATTCCTTCGGCAGCGCGGCCTACGTAGGGTACCATGTGGGAGGGGTTTTGACTCATCGTCAAGCAGGGGGGTGTGAAAAAGTGGAATAATTTACAAGAGGTATACCGGCCGCTAGGTTGGGTAGGTCCTAAGCGGCACATTGGTATCCTGTAGTTACCAGTTAAGCTGGCTGGATGCCTTCTTAGGGCTACCAGGAAGTATTATTGGTTATGTGGGGAGGTCGTTTCTTTCGCGGTATGGGGCTAGTCTATCGACGTGAATAGTTCGCATCTTTCCGCCATTGACATGACATTTTTTTATCCTGAACACCACTTCGGTTACAGCGTCGGTGATCTTGTACGGCCCATCCCAGTCGCATTGTAGCTTTGGGCACCGCCCAATTATGCGTCTTGGGAAGTATAACCACACAAGTTGACCTACTTGAAAGCTGGGTTTCTTCGTCCGCAAATCATAGTATGTCTTCATACGCCGGCTCGCGGTGTTCAGGATGACACGATTACTCTCATGAATCGCATTCAGTGTCGTGGTCAGATTGTCAAGGTATTCGCTAATCGGCATAACTTCAGTGGGTGGGCTTCCCAAGACCATCTCCAGTAGTAGACGAAGTTCCCGACCAAACAGGAGTTTAGCCGGTGTCTGTTTAGTGCTATCTTGCACACTTGCGCGATATGATAGTAGTAGATACGGGACGTATTGATCCCAGTCTCTCTGGTTTGAATTTAGAAATTTCGCCACATAGTCCAGTATTGTTCGATTAAATCTCTCGACTAAACCGTCTGACTGTGGGTGTAAAGCTGTGGTACGTGTTTTCTCGACTCCGAACTTTTGCATTACTTCCTGAAAGACGGCACTTTCAAAATTTCTGCCTTGAGCTGAATGGAGCTGTAGTGGAGCTCCATATCGGCTGAATACGGCTGATATGAGTGCATCTGATACAGTTTCGGCTGTCTGGTCTGGTACTGGAATTGCTTCGGGACACTTAGTGAAGTAGTCCATACAGACTACTAGGTAGCGGTTTCCTTTATTGGTTTTTGGAAGTGATCCCAATATGTCTACAGCAACTCTTTCGAAAGGTGCACTAACGTTGCATACCTGTAGAGGAACTCGCCGTCTTGGCCGCGGCCCTTTCCGTGCTTGACACTGTAGACACCCAGCACACCAGTCCTTTACATCCGTACTACTGCCCACCCAATAATATTTCTGGGGAAGCTTTCCTAAAGTTTTGTCAATGCCGAAGTGTCCACCACCTAGAGAATCGTGTACTTGATTGAGGACCATTTGTCGAAGAGACTTTGGAACTAAGATTTGCTTGAGAATTTCTGTTCCTTGATTGATGACTCGAACGGCGATGTTATTTTCTAATTTCAGAACAGACCACATTGACCAATATGCTTTAACTTCAGGGGTAAGGTCTTTAATGCTCTCTTTATCCGGGCGTTGACCCGTAGCCAGCCACTTCCGAATACATCGTAAGGTGAGGTCGTCCTCCTGTTTTTGACCTATATCTTCTTGGGTGGTGACTAGGCGAATTATGATGGTGTCTATCTCTTCGAGCCGTTGACAATAGTGACAATCAGTTGTGCAACAAGGACGGCGCGACATTGCATCTGCGTTGCTATGACTTTTACCAGGACGATGTACGATTTCAAAATCATAGGCCTGCATGCGTTCTATCCATCTTGCTACTAGTCCTTCAGGACAACGAAAGTTCATCAACTATCTCGAAGATGCATGGTCTGTTCGAATTGTAAACTTTTTCCCTAGTAAGTAGGGCTGAAAATGTGCGCAAGCCTTCACTATTGCAACCAATTCTTTCCTGGTGACACAGTAGTTTCGCTCAGGCCGACTGAATGTTTTGCTGTGATATTCCACCACGTGTTCCTTCCCGTCTTTAACTTGTGAGAGAATAGATCCCCAAGCGTGTTGGCTGGCGTCTGTGTCCAGGATAAAAGGCAAATTTTCGTCTGGCTGCGTAAGTATAGGCGCAGTGGTTAAGCGGTCCTTCAACTCTTCGAACGCTTCTTGACAAGCATCTGACCAGAGGAACTTTCGACCTTTCTCCTTAAGCTCCGTTAATGGTTTCGCGACAGCTGAGAAGTTTTTAACACACCGCCGGTAATAAGCACACAGCCCGAGAAATGACTGTATATCTCTTCGTGTTTGTGGTCGAGGCCAATTCTTGACAGCATTAGTTTTGTCGGGATCTGTTGACAATCCAGAGTCGCTGATAATGTGTCCGAGGAACTTCACTTCTCTTTGACACAACTGACACTTCTTCGGAGAAACTTTTAGATTTGCTACTCTTAATCGGTCTAAGATAAGGCGGAGATTTTCTACAATTTGTTTAAACGTGGGGCCATGTACGATAACATCGTCCAAATATACTAGGCACGCCTGAGGTGTGAAAACTCCCACAATCCACTGCCTGTAGTGAACGCGGTCTTTTCGCGGCCTTATTCTTCCACTTCTACTTGCCAGTAGCCCGACTGTAGGTCTAATGTCGAAAACCAAGTCGAACCGGCGAGTGCATCAAGATTCAGATCGATACGTGGCAGCGGATATGAATCCTTTTTGGTGAACTCGTTTAGCCGCCTGTAGTCGACGCAAAATCTAGTCGAGCCATCCCTTTTCTTCACCAGCACGACTGGAGAAGTCCAAGGGCTACTGGATGGATTGATTACGCCTTGGGTTTTCATCTCGAGTACTAGATTTTCCGTTTCCTGACGTTTGGATAGTGGAAGCCGCCTTGGAGGCTGTTTAATCGGTTTATTGCTGCCTACGTTGATCCGATGGTGCATTATTCTGGTTCGACCGAGGTCGTTTTTTGTTCGGGCAAAGACATCTTGATGTTCCATGAGTAGCTTTTCCAGTATTGTCTTCTGTTGGTTATCAAGGTGCACAGTTGTGGGTTCCAGCAAGAGGTATAATTCAGGTGGTAAACTATTGAAGTTAGATGTGATCTCCTCGGAGGTGTTATTTTTGAGTTCGACTGGGTTATCTGTTAAGTTTGACACACGAACTATCAGATTTCCATTGTTGGACTGGCAGACTGCTGGTA
Source organism: Dioctria linearis (assembly GCA_963930735.1). Lineage (NCBI taxonomy): Eukaryota > Metazoa > Arthropoda > Insecta > Diptera > Asilidae > Dioctria > Dioctria linearis. The sequence continues at coordinate 72,327,227 of OZ005744.1, read as the reverse complement.
CCATCCAAAGAGAAATGGCACATTCTTTGGAGTTATCAAAACAGTTTTTTGTTCAGCCACCAACGGGTTATAAAGTGTTACGAAGCAGGATGACTCAGATGGTATTGTACAGTCCTGTATTGTTCTAACAAAAATGTCCGTGCTCTCTTCTTCGATGATCGGAACCAGTTCGTGAGCTATCTTAATTGTGTGCTTTGCTAAGTCGATTGAACATCCATTGCCTGCGAGAAAGTCCATCCCGATGATGCAGTCATCGAAGACATCAGCTACGTAGAAGGTGTGTGTTGTGGTAAAATTTTTTATAGCTACAGGCAGATCGATCACGCCGTCAACTAAGCTGGTCCCTCCAGTGACATTTCGAATCCGTGTTAAAGATGGGTTGAGACTACAAGGGTATTGCAAACGGTCCAGTATTCTTCTGTGGAGAATAGAATGCATCGCTCCTGTATCCACGATCATGTGGCAGACAATTCCTTCGATTTTTCCTTGGATTTTGATGGTACTACAAATTGTACCTTGGCTTACTGTTATAACCGGTGGGGCTGGTAGCCTCGAAACTAGGGACTGCGTCGAGCTTTGTTTTTTTACGTTGTTCAGCACTATTTGTGTAGAGGTAATGTTCGGGGTGTTGGTTAGGGGGTTGTGGTGTAGTGTATTAGTGACTGGTGTGCATGTGGTTAGTGTGTTAGTGAGTGGTGGATGGTTCGTTAGAGGCTTGATGCGAAGTGGACAGTAGTTTAGTGGGTTAGTGAGAAAGGAGGAGTGAGTTAGTGTGTTAGTGGGAAAGTAGGAGTTGGTTAATGTGTTAGTAGTAAAGGGGGGATGGGTTAGCGTGTTAGTGGGAAGGTAGGAATTGGCTACGGTGTTAGTGGGAAGTGAGGTGTGGGTGGTTTGAGTGTGTGTAGCTGTAGTGTTGGTGTGGGTGTGTTAAGGTGAGTGGTTATTGTGTTAGGTGTAAGGTTGGTGAGCGGCTTAGGCTTAGGAACGTGTGTAAGATTGGAGATTGGTGTAGGATAGGTTACGATATGACCGAGGACGTGCTGGCGCTTGGGATGTGGAGCGTTGGTGAAATATGCTGGTCCCTGCTCCCTGAGATCAGCTGGCTGGTGTTTAAATTTTCCCTGAGACGAGATGAAGTAATATCTGGGCACGTTTCTCTGTTTCCGGAGAGCAGCTGTATCGGGGTTTGTTTCGAATTCGACTGCTCTGCGCTTCGTGTAACTTGTACAATTTCCGGTGGTCCTACTAGATTCTCTCCCGGCTCAATTTGTACCAGGCGGATATTAATCGCTCGATTAGTAGGATGCCCTTCGTTCAGTTCGAATTCTACACGATTTCCAGGAATTAATTTTTCTTCTGGGTTCACAATCGACTTCTGAATATTTGTGAAATGAAAAAAAACATCCCCTTGAGTCTCATCACGCACAATGAACCCGAACCTTCTTCGAACGTCACACCGGCGGATAGTCCCCGTCGCATTTCGAGCTATGATCTAGATAGTAGCGGATATAGGAGCTGTTTGGTTTATTTGAGCTAGCTGCGGCTCCTTCACGCTAGCCCGCTGGCGTTTCCCGGCGCCATCCGCTCTGAATTGCTTCCCATTCGTTCCCTTCTAAAGTCTGGCGGTTCCCTTTGTGGAGGTCTACTATTACTTGATGCAACGGTTACCCTGATGTTTCGTCTCGCAGCCCGAGTCGCTCGATGATTAGCCTCAATTCGAAAAGCTGTTTGGACAGCATCTTGTAGAGTAGGTGGATAGAAGTCTCACACTCTCTCTTGAACGTCTAGGTTAAAAATTCCATCTAGGAAATGCTCCAATGCTATTAGATCTCTTGCATCCTCTGGACAATATGCAAACTTGAGCCTAGTCAGTCGTACTCCGAAGAGCTCTCTCCATTCTTCTGAACTCTGGTGCTCAGCTGGACGTGACTCACGGACTGTTTATACTCCGCGCCAAATTGTATTGTAAGTGCGTTCCTTGTTTTACAGTATGACGTCCTAGTCTCTTGACCTAACGTTTCGTAAAAGCCCAAAGCCATGCCGCGTAGAGAGGCAGCTAAATAAAGAGCTTTCGTTCCGTCGTCCCAACCGTTTGCTTCCGCGATCGCTTCGAAGTGTACTTCGTAGTGATTCCAAGGAGCTTTTCCATCGTACTCTGTGGGTGAAAGTATTGGTTTCCTTATGTGCTGGTCGTTTGCTATGTGCTGTGGCCGATGAGAGGTCGACGAAGAGGACTCACTGGACCGTTGCGCCCCTACAGGGTTGGAACAAATATCTGCAGGCCCATTTGTTTCCACTGGGTGTTGCTCGTTGTGATCGGGTCTCTCTCTCGGAAATTTCGAGGAAGACGGCGTGGACTGACCATTAGAGGGGGAAGTGCCAACCGCTTTGTCGGCCGACTTTAAAATTTGGATCACCCTCCTTATCGTCCATTACCCTATTCACGAAGGCTGTTCCGCTAATGGGCGACAGATCGGCCATCTGCCTCTGTAATGTGCTCAGCTCCTCTTGGAAAGACGAATGCTGCCCTTTCAGGGCTTTTACCTCATTGCTGACCTCCGCCATCGTATTCGATTGCGCATTGAATTGATCGCTCAATTCTTCGAGCTTCCGCAGGATCTTGTCGAGCTGTTCTTCTGCCATCCTGCTCGATTGCTTCTGATTTGGGTTGAGGTCAAGAGTTATTATGGAAAGAATGTGAAATTGGGCAAATAAAATTTTTTCGAAGTACATAGTGTAAAGCCCAAGGCAGAAATAGTTGTAATGTTCCCAGCCATTTCGTTAAAAATTCGATCAGACTTGAGCTCTCGTGCTAAAGTTTTGTCGACGCCCGTTGTTAATAAAATTTCAAACTAGAAATAATTGAAATATTTCTAACCAGTTCGTTAAGAAGTCAATCAAGATCTTTAAAGGGATTCTATTCCACTGTGTACAGAAAGAAATAATACTGGAGACCTCTTTCGTACGGCTTCAGACGAAAGGACAAAATACCGAGGAACACTTGTCGTCGACCCGAAACTATTAGAGAAATCTAATATTTATCTGAGGTTCCACGAACCGCGCACTAGCAAATATACGACTATCGAAAGTACTTTGCGTTATATTAACCATTGACTAACATGTATAAAATTATAGGAGCTGTCTTATGCTTTGGAAGCCGTCAGCAAGCAGATTTGAAATGGCAGAAGGTATCTGGTGTTATATAAATCGTTGACCGGCTGATACAATAAGAGGAATTATTTTCTGCTTTGTAAACCTTTTAGAATCAAATACAGAAAGTTTCCCAAAATTACGTGGGGCTTCAGAAGTAGTTAACGCCACATATACGAAAATTTATTCATAACTCAGTGCCTTCTAACTCTTCGACAACCGCTCCCAGAATTATTTTGCATTCAATACCTTGTCGGCGGTGAAACAGAGAGAGTGTTGAAGTTATTTTTATTTTATTTTTCTCCGTAGCAAATAATAGCTAGCAAATATCAAGCTGCGCTTGAAAATTCTTTTTTCAGTTTGTACTTTGTAGCTACTAAACATACAGAAAAAAAATGTATCACTTACTTTGCGTTGCAGCAATCGCTCGCTACCAATTATCAAAAATTTCTCCTCGTATTTTAATTTATAGGAGTTCTACTTAATTAATTCGACGAATTTACGGACATTTGGAACGTTCCGATTCCGTCCAATAAAGAATATCGACGTCAAAATAAGATTTAGCATTCACCTCGTGTATTTTCAATCGTTGGCGATCACGTATCAAATTCCTTCGAGAATATTTTGTGTCTCGTAAGTCGTGAACGTCCAGTAAAGGAAATCTATCGAAGGCAAGAGAGACCCGAGAATTATTTCTTGCACTTCCAATCGTTGGCTCTCTTAAAAATATTTGGTTACCTCACAACTCATTAACACTAAGAACCGAAAATTTATCAAATATCTGAACTCTTTTCGCCAGCCTTTCAATTTGTTGATAATACACCGTGAGAAGTCTCGAGAATATTTAGAGGTGATAAACGGCCAGAGAATGAATGAAATACCAAGTATTTCCCACCAAGCTTTAAATCAGATGGTTGCCAACTATAGAAAATTTTTTGGCTTATCAAGTATAGAAAATATTTTCGTTCAAACTCCAAAATTGATTATCACATATAGAGAAATTTTTAACTCTGATTTCCAAATATAGAAAATGTTTTCCGGTGGAACAATAAATTTCAAGGATCTGTTCTAGCTTTAAATTTGCTTTCCAAATATAAACAGATTTATCGCAAATAAGCGAATCAGCCTTATGTTGTTCATTTGCAGCTCCGCACTTCAAAATGTAAAGACTCCTCAAAATTATTAGGTATTTCCGAAGTTGACGACACCAAATATACGAAAAGGTATCAGATTTAGGACGATTTTAAATTTATTTTGCTAGTTCTCAATCGTTCCCTACACAATGTAAAAACTTTTCCGAAATTATTGAGTATTTCTCAAGTTGACGACACCAAATATAAAAAAAAAGAAAGAAAAATTACCAGATCTGAGACGAGTTTACATTTATTTTGATTATTTTCAGTCGTACTCTACAAAATACAAAATTTTCAGAAATTTTTTAGTATTTCCGAAGTCGACGATCCAAATATAGAAAAATTTAGCCAATTGAAAACGATTTTGAGTTTATGTTCGGTTATTCCCTAGAAAATGTAAAGATTTTTCAGAAATTATTTGGTATTTCTGAAGTCGTCGACACCAAAAATGGAAAAATTTCGCAGATCTCAAACGATTTTAAATTTATTTTGTTTACGTTCAGTTATTCACTACAAAATATAAAAACTTTTCAACGCTTATTTGTTTGTTGGAAGTCGTCGACCCCAAAGATAGAAAAATCTTCCAAATCGGAGACGATCTTAAGTCTCTTTTGACTATTTTCAGTTGTTCACTTCAAATGAAACGCTTTTTCTGAAATTATATAGTTTTTCGAAATCGTCGACCCAAATATGGACTAGTTAAAATCCCAAACTGTTCTACGCTTTAAGTCGTTCACGGTTAAGTACGACAGTCTTAAAAGTATTCTGTACTTCGTAACTCACGGACACCCTATTGTAAAGGAATGTCTAATTACTTTGTACTCTATTTATCGTTCGCCTTGAAATATAGAAAGTTTCTAAACTTATCCTGAGTTCAGGAATGGTCGACGCAAAATATAGGTGATCTGTTACCTGCTTGTGGCTTTAGGAGCCGCAAGTAGCAAGTATCGGAGATAGAGCAACTAAGCAAATACCGCAAACATAGGCAAATTTAGTAAATGTAGCAAATATAGACAACTATAACAAATATAGGCAAATATCGTAAACGCAGCAAACATAGATAAGTATAGTAAATAGGAAAATATCGTAACTGTAGCAAATATAGACAAATATAGTAAATATAGGCCAATGTAGTAAATCTAGTGAATATAGGCCAATATAGGCAACTACCATAAATATAGCAAGTATTTTGAATAAAATAGTAAATATAGTAAATATAGGCAATTATAGGCAACTACCATAAATATAGCAAGTATTTTGAATAAAATAGTAAATATAGGCAAGTATAGCAACTTTGGTAAATTCACCGCTATAGGAATCGTAAGAAATTTTCTTTGTCACATACCTCTGGTTAACAAGTTTATTCACTATTTTGTTCCTTGTGGTGTTAGTTATCCGATATTGAGACTATAGGCAAAATTTTTTTTTCTTTTGTTGTCTTTTATTAATCGTTGACACCCTCCTTTGGAGAGTTTTGCACTTATTCTGTGGCCGATAAAACGAGGCAGTTCAAGATTATATCGCGCTTCACAACCTTCAGTTGGCAAATATGGAGAAGTTTACAAACGTTGGCAAATCTGGAATATTTACAATACACTTTAATTTACGACCATTTCAAAAAAAAAAAGAAAAAAAAAATGTATGTAGTGCTACGCTAACCTAACGCTACTAATTACTACTATTGCCGCAAACTGTAGTTAAAATGGCGGTCCAATGACGTCACCTTTGGTGCGCAATCGTGCCATAGAATAGCACTCAGTGGTAGATGGTTAGTATTTCTGCAGCAAGAAATAAGTCTGGAACTTTCCAGAATGACAACGACTTCCTCGAGGAGTTAGTGGGGTCCCTTATACGGGATTGGTGTGTACCCCACACCTGACACCAAATGTTACAGTAAATGTTACAGTACTTCTGATTTCGGATGTTCTACTAGGTTCTGCTGGACCCGTCTTCCTTCACTTGAATCTTCGCCTGGCCGAGCGGACACCAGGGCGATGAGGCTAGGTCTGATCGTTCACGGGTGGTGCACGAGGGGATAGATAAATGCAATTTTTTTTTTACCTGGAATGTTTCCTCTTGTTTCTTGCCACCCAACGTGGGACTTCAGAAGTGGGGCCCGTTGGAGTGAGGCTCGCGTCTCTAATCGATCCTTCTCGCGATACAGCCGGTTGTCCAAAAACAAAAGAAGGAACACCTTCTGCACGATATCTGCTTATTTGTCTGTTTTTTAGCTGGATTACTTGTTCAGGTAGAAAAAAAATAACACCGATTCTGCTTGGTTTAATTCTTGGTGTTTAATTTATTTCTACTTTTTCCTTTTATTTTTACTTGATTAGATTAATTTAAACATACTTGTATTTTTACTTTTATTTTTACTTGATTAGATTAATTTAAACAAACTTTTATTTTTCCTTTACAAAATTCTCGGTGTCTTAATTTCACAAAAACTCCAGATCTTTCTACAATGGCTACTTCTTCGTTCTATTCCTGGCTTTCTATCTCTCCCGCCTAAATTCATTTTTGTCCGAACCCTGCTTCTACGTTTATTCCTAGTCTCAACTAACCTTATCTAGCGACATCTCTTAACAATTTCTCTTTTAGTACAGTACGGCTATAAAACTTATTGTAATTTTAAATTAACTTTACTTTAAGATTTAATTTTACAGGATTTAAATTAATTTTGACATGATTTGGCTGAGAATTTGGTGTAATTTTATGATTTTTTACGTGTCAATGCATTTACTGATTTCTATTTCACTTATCTATATTTGCAAATTTGGTGTAATTTTAAGATTTAATAATCAACTTCTCTTTTTATTTTTATTTCATTCGTCCACATTTGCAAATCTGGCTCAATTTCCAAGGTCCGATGAGCTTGAACTTACTATTTGGTTTGAAATTTTCCCTGCTTCCATTCTATTCTATTCTAAAATTCAATCGCATTTCGAAGTTTTTGGGCAGCATTGTACTAATGAACTTGGGTTGACGTTGGGTTGAACCCTCACTTGAGTTTGAGGTTCCTACGCTACCCGCTGTCTAGCTCTGACCGATCAGCTGATCGAAATGTCAAGTCTGATTCAGTGTGTTGTGAAATAAACACATAAAAGTATTTCCGGAATGCGAAATTCAACTCCTCCATCGCATATAATTAGTCTAAGTGATCAAATTTATTGTTTTGAATTATCAGGAAATGATTGGTCACAAAATTTAGTATGTACTGCTGTTGCAAAGAAACTCATTTTTGGAATAATTAAATTTCCGGAAGAATCAGAATCGGATTCATTTGAATGGCATCAACTTAAAAAAAATTATCATGACAGTCGCTGCCATGCAATTAGTTTTGCCCCAGAAACTTCTCTAGCTGTTCTCCCGAAAGTTGTCATCTTCTGTGCTGCTGGTGCTGATTTTATTTTACGAATATTTCGCAGTGATCTAGAGAATAGTGATAGTGTTCAGCAACTCAGAGGACATTCAAGCTATGTAAATGATGTTGCCTGAGAAGCAGAAGGTGAGTTTTTGGCATCCGTTAGTAATTTTGTTACACTATCAAGGTATAATCTTTCACGAATCGACAGAAATAACCTGTCAACCCTAAAAACTTTCTGACTGCTCTAACGGACTCAGGCTTGTTATACGTAGAAACGGCTTATATCTTGTTATCTCCTGGCTAAATACCATTAAATGAAAATACGTGTCCTAAAAAGTTTAGCTTTTCGCTCATAAAACTACATTTTTAACGTTCAAGGTGACGTGTGCCTTCTTTAATTCTGCGAAGAGTCGACTCAAAGCTTGAAAATGTTTCTCCACATTTTCACTTGCAACGAGAACATCGTCCATATAGCAAATTATGTCTGGACGTTGTAATGGCTGTATAATTAAGAATAAGAATAAACTTTATTTCGGCAATGTACACAAGATTGAAATCTTATAGAGTACAACTTTAGTAGTGGTGCTAGAATCACAATCATCAAAATTCAAAATAATAGAAAAAAACAAAATTTAGATAAGAATTACAACTTAGAAGAAAGAAAAAGCAACAAAAAACAAAAATATGAAAATATAAAATTCACTATGTATATAAAAAAAAACTAACTAGCGTTCCTTTGCGGGAGAAGAAAAGAATGGATATAGAAGAGCTATATTATGTGCGTGTTAACGAGTTTTTTAAATGCATAAATGGTGCCAGGCGCCTGTATACTGACAGGGAGATCATTCCACAGACGGATGCTTTGGACAAGGTAACAGCTTTCCATTACAGTCTTATGAAAACGAGGCAATACCAGATTTCTATTTCGTTGGGAGGTAGTGAAGTGGAAAAAATCTCTAAGGTACTCTGGCTTATTAGATTTTAACAAACTAAACAAAGAAACCAAGTTTCTTCGTTTAAGGTAAGAGGCAAAAGAACAACCAAACAAACAAGACCGGATATGTGAGACATGGTCAAATCTGCGCAACCCGTAAATGAACCTCACACAGTCGTTTAGGGCAACTTCCATCTTCCGGGTGCAGATACTGTCCAGTTTTGGAAAGACCAAACATCCAAAAGAGAAATAAGGCAAGATTAGTGTTTTTACTAGCTTTAGACGAGAGCGACTAGATAATATATTCGCTGAAAGCCACAGTCTACGTAAGCCCCCATGAATTTTCCCGATCGTATGTTGATGTAATCACAGCACTTCATATTTGGGTTCAAGATGATCCCAAGGTTAGTGACCTTATTTAACATGGGCAGTGTAACTCCGTTCAAAAGTATAGGTGGGATATCAATTTCATTGGGTGAGGTATTATATAATATAGTGCAATGTGACTTCCCGGGATTTAGCAGCCAACGATTCGGCACAGATTCGGTCCAAATCAGAGTTACTTCGTGCAATGCAATCTTCGAGGAGACCTATAGGTCTACTTAGATATAGCTGTACATCGTCAGCATATAGATGAATTTTCACATCACGCACAGCTTTCGGCAAATCGTTGATAAATAAGCAGAAGAGCAGAGGACCCAGAATTGATCCTTGACGAACCCCTCGAATAAGCGGCCGCTCAGGGGAGAGAGAATTGTTCACTTTGACTTGTTGACGATGGTGAGATAGAAAGCTCCTGATCAGGGAAACTGCTGGGGAACTGAAATTAAAGGAAGATGACAGCTTCTGAAGAAGAATGCGATGGTCCACGCATATAAGGCTTTCGAAAAATCCAACAGAACCAAGGCTGTGGACTTGTCACGGTCCAAAGCCAGCTTTATGTCTGAAGATACTTTTAACACTGCAGTTTCACAGCTATGGGAAGATCGGAAGACCGATTGCCAGCATGTTAATAAGTTGCTGGGTTCCACATATTGCAGTATTTGTCTGTACATGAGCTTTTCTAGTACTTTCGATAAAAAACACAACAAACTTATTAGCCTAAGTCAGCGTATGATTGTGGAGCGGCAGAACAGTTGCAACTTTCCACTCATAAGGGAACGTAGATGACATTAAGCAAGTGTTAATGATATGTAGAACATATTTACCAATGTACGGTAATAGCATTTTGATGAACCTGGGTGATATGCTGTCTGGACCGATTGCGTCAGATTTAATGGTACTGATGGTCACGATAAGTTCATTTAAGTCAGTCTCATGGAAAGAGAATGCGGTTGAGGTATCAAGGGTAACATATTCTTCTAATACATCGTCAAGAGAGTTGGGTTGACTAGTTATCGTAGGTATGTTACCAGCAGCAATGAAAAATTCATTTAATTCATCGGGATTTAGACCACAGTCATCGCTCGTCTTTACCATACACACTCGCCAGTTTTAAATTGCGCGATAATGTTCGGGGAGGAAGCCTCGGATTGAACTTAGAGATATAATATTGACGCTTAGCACGTCTAATAGCCAGGTTAGTATTATTGCGAGCAATCTTGTATAGCCGGTGCGCTTCAACGCGCCTATAACGATGATACAAATACTCACGTTTAGAGATAAGAGATCTAATTCGTTCGGAAAACCACGGGCAGCCATTGGCTATTACGCATTTCGTTTTGACAGGAACATACTTTTCGAACAAATTGGAAACTAGTAAGTTAAATGTAGACACTTGGTGGATTACTGAGACAGAGTCAAATATCGTGTCCCAACACAAGGATGTACATTCTTCAATTAGAGCATTAGCGTCGATGTTATTGTAATCGCGGTAGGAATAAGAGCTATGCTCGATACTCGGATTTAATTGTTGCCATTAATCGCATAAATACCGCCGGGGAATTTGTAAGTCCAAATGGTACTCTTCTATACTCATAATGGCCATCTGGGGTTACTAATGCTGTAATATGACGGCTTTCTTCGGAAACTGAAATCTGATGATAACCAGACATTAGGACGAGGCTAGTAAATATTTTTCTATTAGCTAATGAATTTAATGTTTCCTCTATATTAGGCACAGGAAATGTTTCTCGTCGGGTAACCGAACTTAGGCGTCTGTAATCGACACACATCCGCTGCTCACCGTTTTTTTTTTACTAGAAGTACAGGACTAGCATATTCCGAAGTGGACGGCTGTATGATGTCTAAGCTTAACAATTCATTAATTATATATTTTTTTAAATTGGTTTCTGCGCGTATGGTACCCGATAGGGGTGATAATTGATTATTTTGTTCTTCTTCAGGATTATTTTCATTTGGACTGAATTTGTATTACCAATTACTTTTAAATTTTGAGAAAAACAAGTCCTATAACTATTAATCAAATGAAGAAGTCTTGCCTTATTTTCGTGCAGGATACCGCATTACTCACGTTTATTTCTTCCATCGTTAGATCAGAAAATAATGAAGGTTGCACTACATTTATATCTGATGCGATGTTAAGTACCTTATTACCATTGTCGTTCGTATTTTGCATTATGTTCTTTTCAATTGGAAGAATTTCGTACTTCCCCCGGGATTTAATCACCTTTATATCTGGACTGTCCATAAAATTTCTGCCGATTATCGCTGGCACTGTTTGTGAATTGTTTGGTACTATCACTAATTCAATTTCCTGTTCGATGTTGTCCACTTTCACATTTTCTTTGCATATTCCTATTGCACCAATTGGGATGCGTTTTCTTCTCTTATTGTACTACACTCACTACCTAAATCAAGATAAGCTACTATAGATTTGCCTTTTATCACCACTTCTTTATAGTATTCATTCGTATTGTTTTTGTGATTTGTAATACAGCCCACTAGTGTACAATCTTTCGCGTAATGCCCCGGATTTTTACACTTATAACAGATTTTCACCTTACTCACATTGGGACATGATGCAGCAATGTGCCTCTCTTTATCACACCTGAAACACCTTTTCCCGTTTCCTAAAGGGATAAACCTTAGACGTTTGGTAGCATTTTCTTCGAAATTTTCGCCTTCTTGTTTCGCTCTTTTCGGATGATCATTTTCAATCGTCTGCATATGTGCTCTACGATTGTTAATTTGCATATTTTATGTTGCTGATGTTTAGGAACCCATTTCTCCCCGACATTGTTTCTATGTGCTTTTAAAAATCTACTATTGCCTGCCTCCAAATCTTCACGACACATATTTTGTACTTCAATTTCTTCGTAATTCTTAATTTTTACTAACAAGTCATTTAAAGAACTACAGTTTGCAGCCACTAATACATTCTTCAAATTTTGGTCTGTTAGACCCGATATAATGTATTTTACTGTAGTAGTCTCTGGTAGATTGATTTTTTCAGCTAACGCTGCCACACCATACAGATAAGCCTCTACACATTCATCTACTTGTTTTCCTCTTTTCATTATCTGTAGTAATATAGAATTGTCGTCGTTATTGCTAGGAAAACTTTTCATAATTTCGGTTTTCAACATTTGCCATGATTTTATGTCGTTTTTCCTGCTGAGATACCAAAATCTTGCCGCTCCTTCTAATTTAAGAGTAGCATAGAATAAGACCGCCCTTTCCTCCCACGTATAAATCTCTTTTAAATTTTCGATGTTTTTAATCCAGTCTTGCAAGAAATAGTCTCTTTTGGCAGGGTCAAATTCAGGAATTAGGGTGCTCACTTCAGTGTATCCCATACGAAACACTTGTTGTTCATTAATAGTAGTTCTACTGTCCCCGTCAATAGTGACGTCGCTAGTACTGGATCGTGGCAGAGAGTTTTCTTTCTCACACCTTTGCTCTTTTTCAAGAAAAGCCTTTTCTCTCTTGAGCAAAGATATCTCCCATTTTAAGAGCTCCACTTCACTCCTATTTGTCTTTCCTTATGTTTCTTCAACTGACTGGTCTGGCGGAATTTCCACTACGTTTTGATCTTCTTCCGCATCCATCACTTATCACTTAACTTAGGTACACACAAAATAAAACAAAACTATTAATTAATCCGTTCTATTATTAGTACACAGATTAATTTTGTTTACATCACACACATTAAGTGAAACACTAAAATATATTTTAGTTCTCAGTATTTCTTCACAAAAGTTGTCTCTTTGTCACTTTAACACGGCTAAATTATTTTTCACTTTTATCAACTTGAGAAAAAATCACACGATTAATTGTTTTCAATTCCGTTTTATTTGACTCTATTTTGGAGCACAAAACACTTTGGTCTTTGTTCAAAACCCCACACTTGAACTGTTATAAACCACTTCTGTAACTGAATATGCTGAAAAAAATCTTCTTTTAAATGCACCGCGTCAACTAGGCTTGAGCCCTTATGATCGAATGTCCATCGCTTTGCAAGTACCCTCATTTACCAGGGCCTGTTGTGCCTTTTCATTTTCCATTCACTCTCATTGGTTAGGTAGTCATTCACACTCAAGTCAAACACGCAAGTACCTGTATTAGATTACAACAACCGATCCTCAAGCCTAGAAGACATGTTAAAATGTGTCTATACACTTACCAGGAGGGATTTCCCTGGAAACATTAACAGAATGCCGCTCAAGTACATTACTCTTATTCTTTCATTGCAACGTAAAAGTTGCTGTCGCCGTGGTTTATTACTTCTTTCGGTTTGATCCTCTCTTTTATTGCCCATGTCGCCAGAGTTGATTATTTCTGCCAGACATGAGCACCATTAACCTTGGATTTGCTATACAAGTCACTAAATATTCAAAATAAAATGTTTCTTAATTTAAATTAGGAGTAAGAATTAAAATAAATTGAGAAGGATAATAAATCTAGTCACACACAGAACACAAAACACAAAAAGCATAAAATCTAATTCGGTGAGTAACTCACCATTGTTTTTTAAGCCTTTCCTTTGCTTTTCCGTTATTTATTTTTCTTTTAACACTCACGATCAAGACACTTCTTCACTTTGAGACGATTTTCACTCAACTGCCTCCCAATTCAAGAAGGCATTATTTAAAGGGACGATATTTAGTGTGAATCATTCAATACTTTTTAATTTGAAAATATACCGAGGAGAAAACATTCCTGGGGCGGATTCTGTAACACGGAGAATTTGGGAATTTGGGAGATGAGAATTCGTTTTCTTAGAATTCCTAATTCCCTAATTCTCCATTCCCAATTCACTAACATGGTTGGAGAATTAGGGAAAACGTAAGAAATGTGAAAAAGTGCGAATTGCCTTGGACGAATAACGGTATAATTTTTTTTTTGTAGAGGGTTGGACTTTTTTCATATTTGAGGTGCATCTGCCTATTACCTTCCACTGGCGAAATAAATTGAAATTTCTTTTTTGTAGGGGTAAATTTTGAGGGATGTAGGAGGGTAGGTTTTTCGAGTTTTTCCGCAATAACGAGAGAATGGAGAGAAGAAGGAGAATGTATGTGGTATCAAAAAAAAATGGGAGCTCAGGGCGAACAAGATAGGTGGAGGAAATGGGGCGGGAGAGTGCGCGGTACAAATGGGAGCAGATTAACGGAAACAAAAAAAAAAGACAATATCAGGAGCTGCAATAACTCGCAGGGATAAGCTCAGGATCTGTAAGTCCAATAAGAAAAAAATAAGAATTTACTTTGGTAATTAGGTATGCATGGGTATTATAGGCTATATTTTATTTCGATTAAAAGTAATTTGCAGATTTGAGCGGCCTCGGCGGTAAATTTTGTTGTCGCAATATTCACGGGCGCCAAACTCGGTGTAGGAGGGCTGTAGAGTAATGGGGGTTTTCTGATGGATTAAGGGTTCAGAGTACAAAAATATAGGTGAACAATTTTGTGAGGAGGGTGTTTTGGGGGTTGGGGGTCGTACCACCCCTCATAAGGGGTTGTCCAAACTACGTCATGTTTGGTACCAAATTAAAGAGGGAGGAGAGGGTAATCGAGTGGTGCAGTTTGTCTTTGATTGTTTTAACGTAATATCTGACTTTTGACCGCCGAAAACCGAATTTTTTGCACCCCAGATTCCATACTTTGCATATATTTCTTTCGTTCTTTGTTTCACATCCATTAGTACTCCGTTGTGAACATTTTTGTCATGGGAAGTAAATTTCCAGGACTTACGAGTTCTCCGCAATGATGAGATGAAAATATGTAAATGTTTGTACCAAAAACGGCCAATTTTTCACCTTAAAAAGGACTGCTACACTTATTTTACAGTTATTTTCAAAACCGTTAATCGGATTCAAAAATTAATTACGTATTTAATTAGGGGACAAAATTAGATGCGATTTCATCCTACACGCAAGCTTTACCATGTATATTTAAAATTTTTTACAGCATCTCTTCTGTACTGGACGACGACCAAATTGATCACTTTCGTGTGATTTATATTTCTTAGCTGGTACCTTGAGAGACAAAATCCATGTTGCTCTGTTAGTATTGCATGGATTTCCATAATTTGTTTTTTAAAATATAGCCAGGATACGCGGTGAATACAGAACTCAATTTGAAATTACTAGGTACCTAGATACTTTCACAAAACCCAACAAAAGCAGACAACACAATTTTTCCACTTACTTTTCCACTTGCAAAACACCGGAGAATTTGAGAAGTAAGAACAGAATTCCCGTATTCTCCATTCCACTGAGGATAGTTTACAATTTTACCTTAAGCCAGTCATATTTTTAGTGATTCCTTTTAGAAAGGTCGTCACTAAAGGCGGCAGAGGCGTAATTAGATATCATGGGATAGAGACATCATAAAAGAAAAGTACATGCAGATGTAATAAATAAAACCCCTAGCATTGTACTCAAGTGGACCATAATGCATTTTTCCAATATTTTTTACTTCATGGAAATAATTTACATAAATTGGTTTGTCTACCTTATAATAATTCCCGTATCATGCTTTTAACATTCACGTACTCACGTGAGGTTAATTTTACCTGTAAGATTTTGTGTTTTTTATTAGTATGTATGTTTATTGTATATATGTATATTATAATTACATCACAGAATGAAAGTACATACTTTACCTGAAAATACGTCTAGTCGGCCACAAAAATGAATAAAAATTCTACCGAAACATTTTGTGTTTACGGGTCTATGAGTAAAAATAATTATCTTTAATTATTTGTAAATACAAAAGAAAGTCGCTCCTTAGTTACACATTTTATTTCTTTTATTGTTTTATATTATCAAAATTAATTTAAAAAGAACTTAGCTAATTTACAAAACTTTGTTAACTAAAAAAGAAACTTAGGTAATTCTTTAAGAACTGAAGGCAACTTTCCCGATCGGAATTTAAGAACGGACTATTCTTTTCATTATCGATTTTCTTTAGCAGCGATCGATGGATCGACAAAAAAAGGTTACGCGTGCATTTTTTAGGTCAAAAGAAAAGTGATTTCGTCTGCGTATGGGGTCATTGATTTTTATTACTCAAAAGAAAAATGATTTCGTCTGCGTTTGGGGTTATAGGAAAATTATTTGCTGATAGTAGTTGAAGTAAACAGATTATGTATTGAATATATATTGATTTTAGGTTGATGAATAAATAATTTTAGCTGACTTTGTTTGGAATAAAATTGAAGTAGGGTTTTTAATTTGTTTCGAAAAGGAAATGATCTCAGCTAATTTGTGTTCAATAAAATTGAAGTGGAGTGAAAAAAGGGTCATTAGTCTTTATGAAAAAAAGGGGTCGATTGTCTTAATGCATTCGAGGGTTTATATCACGATTTTGTGTTGGGTGGTGTGTGATGTTGTAACACCCCCACCGTTAGAATGAGGCTCCGACGAAATTATTGGGAAAGCGATTTTTGGGTAGAAGTTGCCTTTTTTCTTTAAATAGATAAATGTTATAATCAAAGATACTAATGTTATTACAATTAAGGTATCTATGCTAAAGCTGACAGTACTATTGTTTTTATTCTTTAATACTAGTTCGTTAATAAATTTTTCGTTATACATTTGTTTTAGGTATAATTCTTCGAATTCAATTTCAGGTATATCAAATTTGTGTTCTTTAATTTTTGTAATAAAATTTGGTAGTATTAGGTTGTCATAAACTTTGATATTTGTATTTACAAAAATGTTATCTTCTATTTTGATCTGACAATTTGCAAATTTAATTAGGAAGTTCCCTGTGATACTAAAGTTAGCTCTATTGCAATTTTGCGTAATGTTTAAATTATTCACATTTTTTAATATGATTATACCTGGTGTAATTTCTTTTATCTCTCGTTTTTGGAAAACTTTTGTCTTACAATGTGCTTCTTCAAACCTTATTATATTGCTGATACAATTATTATTTATTTCTATCAAATTTTTTTCTAGATTCTCTTTTACATTTGTCTTGTAAACTTTATTGTCGGGATTTACTAATATTTCGTTCTCTTCTAAAGATATAGACCTGTTTTGGTTATTCGGGATGGGTTCAATTAATACTTTAGACAGGAGGTGGCGGGAGTATTGTGGTATTAGTAAGACTATTATAATTTCACTACTTTGAAGTCTAACGGCGATCTTTATATTCTGGTATATGTTGAAGTCTTCTATGAGGTCCAGTTCTGTTTTCGTTAAAATGTCTCTAGATAGGATACCGAGTTTACTTGCAAAGATGACTTGTTCAATGTCCTCTACATGGTTAAGAAGGAGAGTTATGTCGTTGTTGACCTGATATATTTACTGGATATAATCAATTTCATCTTCCAGGGTTAGGATTTTGTTTTGAATTGCCTTGTTCACTGAGTTTAGATATTTTTGTGTAATATTCTGTTGGTTGTTGATATGTTCCGTAAAGTTTCGTATTTGGTCGGCGACGCTTTGACTTATTAAAACCTGGTTTGTTAAAATTTCTTGATTTCTAGATAGTGCATCTAATTTTTGATTTATTTCTTTTTCGTCGTCGCTGTCCATAGTGCCGGCTACAAACTTTAGAACTTTACCTATGATATTCACTTGGCCCCTCTTTTGTCTCGGATTTGGGTGTAGGTTTTTGATTTTTTCTTCAAGCAAAATGAAATTTCGGTTTACTGTATCGTACATGGGTTTCATGGATGCAATTCTAGGTTCTAGTAAAGTTATGCTTTTTCGTATATTTTCTCTTGTAGTTTGTAATATTCACTATGTGAAGTATTTTAGTGTATTGTTCTATTACTTTGATGTCTTCCAGTTTTATTGGTAGGTAGCCGTTGTTATTGCTTAAGTCCTCTATGTATATTTGCTGCGGTTCTGTAGGAATTATTAGTCTTGTAAAGATGAAGATTATGAATATAGTGAGTATATCCATTGTCCTGTAATTAGAATGATAATTTAGTTCGTTCGTTGTCTGGTCTTTTTTAATTTGGATTTGGATTTGATACTGGGTTTAGTTCTGTCTTGGTATTTTTTCTTTTTTCGTACGTGTGTCTTATAGTACTTAAGTCCGTTGATCGCATATACTAGATGTTCATCGTCCAACCTATCTGCTTCGATCTTTCCATATTTTGGATGGTTTTTACCTCCCCTAATTTCTTTAATGAAGTTTGGTCCCGGCTCCAACTGCACGTTATCCCTATTTTTGTTAAGTCTGTTTATAGATCTTTCTTTGGTTTCTATAATTCTGTGGACACAGTTTCGTGACTTATACGAGCAACTAATTCATTCCCAAGGCATCAGCAAGGCACAAAAAATGTTTTACCTGACCGGCGGCAGTGGTGAAGTAAGAGCATTAATACAATATCTTGCAGCAACTGAGAACCGCTACGATACAGCCTGAGCTATTCTTTAGTTACGCTACGAGAACAAAAGGTTGTTATGTACAGCACTTCTCAATAGATTCTTAATGCAATCAAGTATTCAATATGAATCAGCAGCTGGATTGAAGAGAATTCATGATGTCACAAGAAATGCATCCATGGTTTGAAGAACTTAAGAATTGCTACAGAATCTTGGAGTCCATTACTTGTACATCTGAGCATGGCTGTGGTGTAATACAGATATCATTCACGAATAATTCAAGAGCAACAGCCCTAACCTCGACACGACAAGGGTCAACATTTGCGTCATATGCCAGAAAAACCACCCTCTGTACTAATGTAAAGAGTTCTTCTTGCAACATCCAAGAAATCGTTGCAGCATTTTGAAAAAACACATTTTGTGTATTAATTGCATGAAGGAAGGCCATTCAGTCACACGCTGTACTTCGAAAAACAATTGTCCCAAATGCTCCAAAAGACAAAATACACTGCTACACGTGAACACGACAACGAGACATGTCAAGACTGACAAATCTGCATGGTCAAGTACACATCGCAATCTATCGAGCAACAAGGAAGTGATGCGATCTCCCGTGCAGAGTGATACCACTGAACTTCATACAGCAACCAGCGACATAGTAGCTGAGAAGACAATCCTAGCTGCCTGCATTAATCAACTTGACTCCACCTATATGTACTATTAGGAACAGCTTTAATAGAATTGGTCAACCAGGAAGGAGCTGTAGTACAGTGTCGAGCTATTCTTGATTCCGAGTCGCAACTAAGCTTTATGATGGAAGATCTAGCAAACGTGCTTTTACGTTCAAGAGTAAACAATTTCTCAACTCGTTTGGAAGCATTTGTTCTTCGCAATATTACTACATATCAACCCGAACGCATACTCGATATCAACTCTTGGCCAATTCCACACAATATCCAATTAGCAGATCCAGAGTTCAATAGGCCTGGTCGGATTGAGTTTTTAATAGGTGCTGAGCTTTATTACGAACTATTGTCAAGTGGACAGGTTAAGCTTGGTCCAAACCTACCAACATTGCAAAACACTGCATTTAGTTGCATTTTTTCAGGAGCGATCCGAGGAAAGAAACCTGCTTTAGCGACATGTAGCATTTGCAGTGAACAAACCGAAAAGCCCTTGGAGAAGATTTGGAACCTAGAATAAATTGATACTTCGGATGAATGCTAAAACTTAACAGCAACAGAACAGAAATGCGTAAACCACTTCAATCAGAACGTCAAAAGAACCAGAGAAGGAAGATTCATCGTAAAATTACCATTTTTAACCGATTCAATGAAACTAGGAGAATACAGTGACATCGCATTAAAGAGATTTCTGTCACTAGAACGAAAATTCAGCAGACACCCTACGATAAGGTCGCAATACGTTGAATTCATTAATGAGTATTGCAGACCTTGGCAAACGAAGGAAGTAAACCCTACTGAGATCGGCAAGCAGCAATATTGTGTGCTAAAGCCTGACAGTAACACCACCAAGCTCAGAGTGGTGTTTTATGCATCAGCAAAAACTTTATCTAATATATCGTTAAACGATATCATACACAAGGATCCCACTACCCAAGGTGAATTATTTTCGATTCTTATCCGATTCAGGCTACCAAAATTCGTGTTTACGGCTGACATCGAAAAGACATATCGGCAAGTTGTACTTGATGAAAACGACCAAAAGTACCAGCCGATCTTTTGGAGAGACAATCCAGATAAACCTTTGCAGACCTTAAGACTTTGCACAGTTACATACGGATTAACCTCAACTTCATTTTTGGCAACAAAATGTTTACAGTCTTTAGCAGACGCGGATAGAGAACGGTTCCCAATATGCGCAGAAAATTTGAAAACGGACTTTTACGTCGACGGTGTAATGAACGGATCTAATAGCTTATGTGAGTCCAAGGAAATGCAACGACAATTAAAGAATTTAATTCAGTCAGCGGGTTTCTATATGCGAAACTGGTGTTCAAATCACCCACAATAACTTCAAAACATTCCAGAAGCTGACATTGCGCTAGAGCTCAACTTTAATGAGGAATAGGAAGAACACATCAAAACGCTTGGCACACACATTCGATCCTCGGCAAAGATTTTCATACAGAAACTATGGTCGCTAAAGGTGGACTGGGATGCAGCCATACCCACTGAAATGCACACAACCTGGTTTAAGTTTCGAGAAGGTCTAAAGCAACTGATCCATATCAACAGCCCAAGATATGCTGCCTCAACTCAACAGCCAAGTTCAGTACAAATTCATGCGTTCTTCGACGCATCTGAACGAGCCTATGGAGTTGCAATTTATGTCAGATCAATATCGCAAGATGGGATAGTCGTAGTACGATTATTATGTGCCAAGTCCAAAGCGGCGCACATGAAAACTACAACACTCCCTCGGCTTGAGTTATGTGCCGCAAAATTAGCTGCTCAATTGACTCAACGTGTTGTAAGAGATATGAAGTTGAATAGTCAAAAGATCTAATATTGGATAGATTCAGAGATCGTTCTCGCGTGGATTAATTCAGAGTCTTCTTTATTTCATACTTTCGTCGCCAATAGAATAATTTCCATTCAGAGGTAAACGAACACAGATCAATGGCTACATGTGAAATCCGTTGAAATCCCCACAGACCTCGTATCCCATAGAATATCCCCAGAGAAATTGAAGAACTGCAACATTTGGTTTTACGGACCATCATTTTTGCATGGCTCAGACCGGATTTGGCCGTCCAATTATTCCAAAGTGGACACCGATGTGGAAAAGAAAAATCTAAGATCGTGTTAACTGCCTCAAGAGAATGCTCACCATTCAGTAGTGTCATCAAGCACGAAAACTCAATCTAGAGGCTGCAGAGAATAATGGAATACATTCTAAGATTTATTTATAATGCAAAGCCGAAAAATCAACTTAAAAGGAGCGAGGCTTCAGTAAGCATTCAGGAATTGGATGAAGCGCTTATCGTAATCTTAAAAGAGGTACAACAAGAAGGATTCATGGATGATATCAACCAACTGAATCGAACTGGAACGGTTAATAGTAGTATTTCATTAAACAGCCTCACAACAATCGTAGGGAGATATGATACGAGTAGGAGGAAGGCTAGAACACTCAAATTTATCATACGAATCAAAACATTCAATATTGCTGCCTTGTCCTCACCCAGTCACCAAGCTACTAAGGACAGACATTCATAACAGCAACCTTCATGCTGGCCTTACTGGCACTTACATGACAAAGGTTTTGGACAATCAGGGGGAAGACTATTGCCAGATCTATCGTGCAGAACTGTGTTCGTTGCAGCAAAGTCAAGCCCAAACTCATGACTCAGTTAATGGGAAATCTCCCAGCAGCCAGAGTTCAACCCGCTAGACCATATATAAATTCCGGAGAGGACTTTTGGGGCCCCATTTGGACACACTTCAAATTAGGAGGGAAACGCCCTCAAAAATCATATATCGCAGTATTCTGCTGTTTCGCTACAAAGGCAACGCATCTAGAAGTGGTGAGCGATCTGACGACAGAAGGATTTCTCGGGGCACTTAAGCGGTTTATAGCGAGGCGAGGGCGTTGTCTGAACTTTTAATGTGACAACACCACAAAATTCGTGGGAGCCAGAAATCAGCTGAATGAGCTTCAAGACATCATACACTCAAATAGCTCTCAAGAGAAGATTACTTCAATGTGCCAGGGAAAGGGTATGGAGTTCTATTTCATCCCACTACGCACCCCACATTTCGGTGGATTATTGGAAGTAGAAGTAAAATCAGCCACAACTTTATTATACAAAGGTGTTGTTGCAACTTCTCTGACATATGAAGAGTTAACTACACTCACAACTGAGATCGAAGCCATAATGCATTCGAGGCAAATTAACCCGTTATCATCCAATCCGAATGATCTGACAGCATTAACACCCGGACATTTTCCTGTGGGAGAGCCCCTGACTTCAAGAATTGATCCACATTCAAGTATACAACAAGTGGTCCCGGCGGGAAGATGGAAAATGGTGTCGCAGATAAGGCACGAATTTTGGCGTCGATGGTCTCACGAAAACCGATGTGACCTGCAGCAAAGACATAAGAGGTGGTAATCAAAGAAGATGATTTGCCTCCTCTCAGATGGCATCTCGGAAGGATTACCCAGGAAATTCAGGAAAATGACGACTTGGTTCGAGTTTCTGATGTCAAAACCACGTCTGGAACTCTTAGAAGGCCTACACATAAACTGGCACCTTTGCTAGTAGATGATGAAGATGATGTACGAGCGAATGAAACACAGGAAAGGTTTCCGAGACGCAGAGATGACAAAGATCAAGAGGACGCAGGCCCAGGACCTGCCAAAATGTCACGCCGTTCGCCAAGCTCTGCACTCACCATGCTCCTATTCACGTGTCTCATACGGCCAATTCTAGGAAATTCACCAGTAGAAATATCGCCATTTAAATCTCAGCCGGGCATATATTTCGAAAACTTAGGCTCTATCCATTTGATCTCTAATGAGTGGAATCTAGTGGTGTACTACGACATGGACAATTATTGGCAGGAGTTCAACAGCATTAATAATGGCATCAACAAACTACAAAAGATCTGTGATATGTGCACAGACACATTCTACTGCTTGCTGATTCTGAAGCAATTCACGATCCTACAGAACGAATTGATCAGCAATAATGAACTATTTTTATCAAATCCAAGGAAACGTAGTGCTAGAGCCCCATTGGATATAGTAGAGAATATCGCCAACTCTCTATTTGGAGTCCTTGACTCTGAATATGCAGAAAAGATGGCTATCACTATTAACAATATCAGAAAGAACGAGGATCATTTGTTGAGCTTAATAACAAATCAAACACCCTTAATTGATTCTACTGCCAACATTTTGAAGAAGGATGAAGAAATCATCAGGCACGGATTATATTATATTCGTTTTCTGTCACTTTCCCTGTCACGAAATCTATTGGTTTTTTATCGGTTGTACTAAGGAGAGTATTATTGTAGAACCCTATAATCTTGAGAATTTTTTCTTCAACTGATTCGAAGTCGTTATCGTCGCTATGTCTGAGAAGTCGAAGATGCTCATTTATGGTGCTATGGAGGTGCTCTATATCGGCATTAGAAATGTGATGACTGTTTGAAGTATAGTGTATGTCTATGCCTTGATCACTAAGAAATTCTCGGATGGGGGAGCTTTAAATCCTAGTTCGTTATCCACTATTATTTTTTTTACCTTGCCATAAGAGCTAAAGTATTGTATGAGACCGCGCTTGAATTCGGTCCATGTGCGGCCGGTGATCTTTATTGCCTGGGCAAGTTTGCTAAATTTGTCGATTATCGTCATGAAGAGCTGCTTTTGCAGACTGTAAAAGACGTCGACGTAGATGATTTCGTTAGGTCGTGAGGGCGTTTCTGTAAGCTTGTACGCTACTTTTAGGGGTCTTCGTTCGTACTTTTCCAAATTACAGACTTCGCAATTGTTAATGAACTCGGTGATTCTAGTTTTCAGTTTTGGATTGTAAACCATAGACTTCATTTCTTTAAATACCTCCTCTATACCGCGATGGTTCTTTGAAAGATGCTCATTTTCTATTAAGTCTGCCAATTTTTCCTCGTCTTCCACGTCCTCCAAAAATGTTGTGCATTTTATTATCCTAAAGCTCGCGTTTTCGGCAAATGAATGGAAATACGCTTTGCACAGTGGTTTGAAAAATTCGTCTTCGGCCATGACTGCATTGAGTTGGTTTATATTAAAGTGGTGTTTTAAGAGAATCAAAGCGGAATCCTCACTCAGGCTTTTTGCATATATTATTTGCCTATTGTTTCTAAAAATAAAAATAAATAAATAAATAACGTTTCTTATTTTCATAGCTCCGGAGTTATTATTTGGTTTTTAAATATATATAATAGTGAGGTGCTTACTGGAAAAGTGGTTTCCTCCTGGGTTTCTATACCGGTAAGATTGATTTTTACATCCTCTAATCTAGATAAAGCATCGGCGTTACCGTTTTTAGTCCCCTTTTTATACCTTATTTCATAATCATACTCAGATAATTTGAGTCTCCATCGAACCAGTTTGGAATTAGGTTCCTTTACGGAAAACAGCCAAGTTAATGGTCTATGATCCGTCTCGATCTGGAATTTTAGCCCAAAAATGTATGGTCGGAAATATTTTGTCGCCCATACAATTGCCAACAGTTCCTTCTCTATAGTACTGTAGTTGGTCTCGTGGTCATTTAATGTACGGCTCGCGTAACAAATAGGGTGACCTTCTTGGGAGAGAACTGCTCCCAGGGCATATTGGCTAGCGTCTGTCGTCAAAACGAACGCCTTAGTCAGATCGGGGTAGCTCAAAATGGGTTCATTAATTAACAACCTTTTCAGAGTCTCAAAACTTTTTAAGTATTCGGGGTTATTTACGTCGATTTTGGCATTTTTCTTAAGATACCTAGTCATGGGTTTGGAAATCATCGAATAGTCCTTGATAAACTTCCTGTAATAGCCCGTTAGCCCTAAAAATTGTTTTATTTGCTTGTTCGTTTTCGGTGTTGGGAAATTCTTGACGCATTGAAATTTTTTTGAATTTGGCTTAATTCCGTCTGGGGTTACGACGTATCCGATTTGTCCAATTGTACTACTGTACTGTACTGTACTACTTGACTTCCCTTAGTCTTTCCAACGATTCCATATACACCAGACATATTCTATTTATGAACTCCTTTAGCACACTGTTCATAAGCCGCTGGAAAGTCGCGGGCGCCGTCTTCAGTCCGAATGGCATTCGTAGGAACTCATAATGCCTATTCTCTACGCTGAAGGCCGTTTTAAGCACATCTCTTTCGTCGATCTCGATTTGGTAGAATCCTTTCGCCAAATTAAGAGTGCTGAAATATTAGCTTTTTCAAGAATTTAATCTATGACCGGAATAGGGTATTTATCATCGATTGTAATTTCGTTCAATTTACGGTAATCGATTACTAGTCTCCATTTGGCTTTCCCACTAGCATCTGCCTTCTTAGGCACGATCCAAACTGGTGCCGAGTAAGGGGAATTACTATGTCGTATAATACCATTATCGAGCATTTCTTGGATTTGTTTTTCAACTTCAGCTTTATGAACGTAGGGGTATCGGTAGGTTTTGCATTGGATAGGTATATTATTCTCTGTGCGGATGCTATGTTTAATAGCATTTGTGAATGTTAATTTAGAGTCATCTGCATAGAAGATGTCGTGAAATCTTTTTACCAAATTTGATAGTTTATTTTTTTCTTCTAGATTGAGATGATCGGTTCTTAATTGTTCAATAAGGGGTTGTATCTTTAAATTTTCTATAATGCTAAAGTTTTGACAATCGACACTTTCCACGTTTACAGGCTTGAGGGCCACCTTAATTGGCATATTTCCTAACAATTGAGCTTTGGCAGTCAGTTTATAATCTTCAATGCTATAAACCCTTTCATAAATCACGAAAGATCCGTCAATACTACGCTGTTCAGCCAAGTAACCTCTTTTTGTGTCACTGGTAAAGAAATTTCGTATTTGCCTTTTTCTGTGAAGCAATACGTGTTTCCTTGGTCTGAGTTAAAGTGTATTTTGACCCTTTTGTCTCCAGCTGTTAGATAGTTTGTTTCGTAGTTTATATTAACTTTGAGCGGGGAAAGAATATTATTTCCTATTAATCCATCGAATTCTGTGTGGAAGCTACATATCAACATTTCTATTTCATTAGATGGATTTCCTAACTCCTCAAAAAGGGGAATATTGACTTTTTCATTTATGTCGATAGAGTGATTGAAAGTTTTTAGCTTTAATGGCTTTTCGAATTTTGTTATCCATTTAGGGTGGCAAATATTTGGGTTTATGACAGAGTGTGTGGCGCCTGTGTCTATGAGGAACTTTAAGGGGATAGTTTTTGACTTCACTACTATATAGGGTAGGTTTCTATTGAGGCCGGAGAGTTAAAATTCTGTGGTCCAGAGTCCGTGATTTTATTTTGATTGGTATGTATTAAGTCAACCTCCATAGGTTCTGGTCTTACATAGGAACTATTATTATTGTAATTACCAGTATTTTTGTTACGAGTTCTATCGTAATTATGACTATTAGGAATATTAGAACGTATATTACTATGATTATTGTTATTAGGATGGTGGTTGCTTGCATTAATAAATCTATTCTGATTGAATTGTCGGTGAGTGTTGAGATTATATCTATTTGTAGATTGTATGTTATTATTATATCTATTTGTAAATTGGGGACTCACTACATTGGATCCGGTGGATATGGTGGGTTCTCGATTATTGTAATTATTTCGTGGTGGGTTTGTATATGCATGAGGAAAATGCCTGGTTCTAATAAATCTGTTTGGTAGATCATTATTTGCGTCGGAATTTCTGTTTCGATTCTGATTATTTCTTGCAGTATTATAATAATTTTTTTGGTTTTGAGAATATGGATTGAGATATGCGTACCCTTACTCATGGAGGATGTTTATGGAGGCTTCTAAATCTGCGGGATCTCGACAATATAAAATCGATTTCATGGGTTCTGGTAATTTTCTTTTGAATATATCTAGAGCCGATTTTTTGTTTGCTTTAAGAATTTCTTCAAGATTCTCAGGTTGCCCTTGCTTTTATATTTAATCTCCCTAATATGTTTTTAATTTCGTTGTACATTTCGAGGCTATTAGTACGGAAAGTTTTTGTCTCCAAAATAGTGATTTAATAATTTTTTGATCTCTATCCAAGAAGTTATGTCGCAGTTTATATCTATCTTCGCGAGCCCTACCAGTTAGTTTAGATTTAATTATATCGATGCAGATTAACTGTGACGTTACATCATATTTTGTGAGTTGTGGGTGGATTCTGTCCACTAAATCAGTAAAATTTTGCAGTTTAGTATAGTCGCCGTTAAAGTCGGAGAGACGGGATAGGTATTTTAGAGGGTCTATAGTTATAGCTGTCATTTTGGGAGTATTATTAGTAATAAGAGGTTGAAGAGAATCTACTTTTTCATGAATTTTATCTAATGTAATTCCTAAATCAGCAGTTATTAATTCCAGACTTTTTTCTTGGTCCAATTCAGAGCTATTCATTACCTATCATTAGTAGTCTTTGATATTATATGTGTATTTGAGAAAGAGGAAAAATTTTTTAATTTACTCACTATATGCCGGAATATATATATATGTATATTGTATATATAAGAAAAACAAAAATTTAATCGCTATACTGGAAGATATTATATATGCTTATATAAAAAAAACAAAAATTTACTCACTATACTGGAACTATTAAATATATCAATTTATTACCAACGTTGATCAATCTTCTTACTTCAATTCTCCCAAAATTGTTCTAGCTGATATAATTGTACGTTACTTGGTTGATTTAGGTTTTCCCTTCCTTTGAGATAGTTTATTCTTCCTTCTTTAGGGGTGATTAGTTCTTCCTTCCTTCTTATAGGGTGATTAGTTCTTCCTTCCTTCTTATGGGGTAATTAGTTCTTCCTTCCTTCTTATGGGGCAATTAGTTGCTTCTGCTTCAAGTGTATGCGGTTTTCCTTTTGTCTCTTGCTTCTCTATCGATGCAGGGTTATACGACAATTCGCAGTATAATTGAATGTAACACTTACACCTTTGTGTTGGTTATTTTCCTCTAGATCTTCGATGAAACGTTAGGAAATTTGGTGCGTGTCACTTTTGTTGTGGATGACAATTTCACTAATCTTTTAGAAAAACTTTATCACAATAAATTTGCACTTCACTAATCCTTTAGTAAATGTCATCGCGCTTGATTCGCGTTTTAAGCATTAATATGCAGAGATCGAGTTAGCTTCGAACTATACGCGATCCTACCGACTGCGCCAGTAAAAATAATTATCTTTAATTATTTGTAAATACAAAAGAAAGTCGCTCCTTAGTTACACATTTTATTTCTTTTATTGTTTTATATTATCAAAATTAATTTAAAAAGAACTTAGCTAATTTTCAAAACTTTGTTAACTAAAAAAGAAACTTAGGTAATTCTTTAAGAACTGAAGGCAACTTTTCCGATCGGAATTTAAGAACGGACTACTCTTTTCATTATCGATTTTCTTTAGCAGCGATCGATCGATCGACAAAAAAAGGTTACGCGTGCATTTTTTAGGTCAAAAGAAAGTGATTTCGTCTGCGTATGGGGTCATTGATTTTGATTACTCAAAAGAAAAATGAGTTCGTCTGCGTTTGGGGTTATTGATTTTTATTACTCAAAAGAAAAAGTGATTGCATCGGCGTTTGGGGTTATTGGAAAATTATTTGCTGATAGTACTTGAAGTAAACAGATTATGTATTGAATATATATTGATTTTGGGTTGATGAATAAATAATTTTAGCTGACTTTGTTTGAAATAAAATTGAAGTAGGGTTTTTAATTTGTTTCGAAAAGGAAATGATCTCAGCTAATTTGGGTTCAATAAAATTGAAGTGGAGTGAAAAAGGGTCATTAGTCTTTATGAAAAAAAGGGGTCGATAGTCTTAATGCATTCGAGGGTTTATATCACGATTTTGTGTTGGGTGGTATGTGATGTTGTAACATCTATGCTCATAAAAAAATGGTAAGCCACCAATGCCTCGCTCCATACAAAATCACCGTTGCCTCGACCCGATGAAGGGAGCGCCACAATTTTATCTTAGAAATTTTTTGGAAATTTTTTCCTTCGCATTTCTATGCATTGGCCGAGGCCGAGAGCAGTGACTCGCTCGAATATAAAATCTAACAACGATGCCTTGACCTGATGTAGGGAAGGCCGCAATTTTTTCTTAGAAATTTACTGGAATTTTTTTCCTTTTGGAGGGCGACAACAATTCTTATGAGCATAGACACGTAAACACAAATTGTTTCGGTAGAATTTTTATTCATTTTTGTGGCCGACTAGACGTATTTTCAGGTAAAGTATGTACTTTCATTCTGTGATGTAATTATAATATACATATATACAATAAACAACATACTAATAAAAAACACAAAATCTTTCAGGTAAAATTAACCTCACGTGAGTACGTGAATGTAAAAAGCATGATACGGGAATTATTATAAGGTAGACAAACCAATTTATGTAAATTATTTCGATGAATTAAAAAATATTGGAAAAATGCATGATTCGGACGTCAAGTAGATTTTATTATACTCTAGAATTTAGATGAAATAATAGACATAGAGTAGGTATCGCAAGTTTGTCATTCCATGTGTAATGAATGAATGCGAATGCGTTATTGGAACTCTTTTCCACACCACCATTGAAGTAGAGGTATAGGCGCGTTTTTTTTTATCGTGGTTTCCCCGATAGGCCTATTCCACATTCTTTAATCATTTCAACGTTCTAGTTGATTTTATACTCAAGATTAAATTCACAGTGTAAACTAAGTGTATTCATTGATAAAATTATTTTAGAGATGACCTTGAATACAAATTCCTTGAAAGCTTTTGTAATTAACATACCTATTTTAAATTCGAATATTTTAAAAGCTCTTTTCTTAAATTTTCCATATTAGGTCCCACAATTTCATATAATTCAAAAAGTTCTTTTTATTTCTGTATTATATCCATTTTAGACTTATTTTGGTAATTGTTTGTTAAACTTTCTGCTCTCCACAAACAATGCTTCCGTATTAAAACCAAAATGAAAAAGTCCAATAGAAGCATATGGTGCAAATAACATGGTGAGTTTTGAGAAAACCAACCCTTAAATATTGGAACCTCTTCTGTTACAGTAATGATTTGCTTCACAATTTTCGATTTTATTTTTTTAATGTGGGCTTCTTCTGTGAATATTTTTTTAAAAACACTAAGATGTTGCTTCGACATTTGGAAACGAAAATCTGTAGGAGGAATTAGAGAACAAAAGGTACATGCAGATGTAATAAATGAAACCCCTAGCATTGTACACAAGTGGACCATAATGCATTTTTCCGATATATTTTAATTCATCGAAATCATTTACATAAATTGGTTTGTCTACCTTAAAATAATTCCCGTATCGTGCTTTTAACATTCACGTACTCACGTGGGGTTAATTTTTCCTGAAAGATTTTTTATTTTTTATTAGTATGTATGTATGTTTATTGTATATATGTATATTATAATTGCCCGACAGAATGAAAGTACATACTTTACCTGAAAATAAGTCTAGTCGGCCACCAAAATGAATAAAAATTCTACCGAAACATTTTGTGTTTACGGGTCTATGCTCATAAAAATTGTTGTCGCCCTCCAAAAGGAAAAAATTTTCAGTAAATTTCTAAGAAAAAATTGCGGCCTTCCCTACATCAGGTCGAGGCATCGTTGTTAGATTTTATATTCGAGCGAGTCACTGCTCTCGGCCTCGGCCAATGCATAGAAATTCGAAAGAAGAAATTTCCAAAAAATTTCTAAGAAAAAATTTTGGCGTTCCCTTCATCGGGTCGAGGCAAAGGTGATTTTGTATGGAGCGAGGCAAAGGTGATTTTGTATGGAGCGAGGCATTGGTGGCTTACCATTTGGGCGCGTCATCAAGTGCCAAGTCGAGGCATCGTTAGTTTTACATTTTAGAAAAGCTTTGCATATCTTTGTTCTACGTGTCCAGTCTTTGTATGTAATTAGTTTGTCTATGGTACGGTACTACCATTTCAAACGAGCGACGAAAACTAATTATGAATCAAATTTAAGCCAGGTTATCTGGACTTTACTGCACAAAAGAAAACTGTACTCAGCTAAACAATGCCTATTGTCTTCGATATCAGCACATACCATATGTCTAGTCTATATGTGCATAGATTCTGGTTCGCAAAATTTCCTATTTTAAACAATTCTTACGGTAAACTGAAATTCCACAGTATGGAAAGTATAATGAATTTAGTTAACTAATTTAAAGTTACGTATGAAGAGTGGGAGTTACAGCTTTTTTTTAGCTGCTCCAGTCTTAAGCAAACTTTCTTTTCAAGTTAAAGTTATTGGAGAAAATTAACAAAAAAAAAAAAGGGTGTAAATTGTGGCGATTGTTGTTGCGTGCGATTGTTTTTGGTTATGTGGTCTGAGTTTTAGTTAATACATAGCGATATATCTATTCATAAGCGGCAACACTCAAATGGTGAAATATCTACACACAAACATAATACACTCAAATGGTGATCTATCTATATACAGACAAACCTAATACTCATAGCTGGAGGCAACCGTACATGAAGCACTCATCCCAGTCAGCCTGCGTCTCCACTTTGACCCGGTTACATCGCATTAGACTAAGTTAGTAATTACATTTGTACTTTGAAGAATCTAAATTGAATAAAATCTTGTGTTAGTACACGCGCATTTATTATTATTATTTAACCTCGGACACAACATTAACTGGCGACGAGGCAATCATTTTGTAATTAATGCAGACAACTGATTACAATGGCAGAAGAATTGGAAAAAGCGCTTCAGCAAGTTTTGGATGGTCAGAAAGTCTGGATGGAAAAAATATTATCGGAACAGAAAACATGGATGGTGGAACAACGTAAACGTGACGCAGACTCGAGCACATCTACGGTAACGGTACCAGCATTCCATCAGTTTGATAAAGACAAAGGCCATTGGGAGACTTATTTCGCTCAACTTGAGCAGCTTGAGCAAGTTCTATCAGGTATTGATCAGTGTGTTAATTATATGGATGACTTAATCGTTTTCAGGCAAAAGCGAAGCCGAGCATCTTAACAATCTGGAAAGAGTACTCGAACGGTTAAGTGAAAACGGTTTAACATTTCAGAAGGAAAAATGTCAATTTTTGGCAGCAGAAGTTGAATATTTGGGACATGTGATCAGTGCTACGGGTATCCAACCTTCCGAGAGGGGAGTTGTTGCTATTAAAAATTTACCAAGACCTCAGGATATAAAACAACTTGAAGCATTTATCGGTAAGGTTAATTACTACCATAAGTTTATTAGAAACTTTTCACAACTATGTGCACTTCTGAACAAATTACGGAAAAAGAACGCAAATTTTACTTGGTCAAAACAACAAGAGCACGCATTTCAGGAGCTTAAGCGACCGATAGTAGAAGCCACACAACTTTCCCATTTCACAGCAGACTATCCAATAGTCTAAGCAACTGATACCTCGTTTTATGGTATCGGTGCTGTTATATCACAGATTTTTCCTGACGGATCTGAGAGGCCTATAGCACACACATCAAAGACACTCGATATTCATCAGCAAAAGTACAGCCAACCTGAAAAGGAGGCATTATCTATAGTTTTTGGCGTAAAGAGATTTCACCAATACCTTTATGGCCGCGAGTTCAGTCTCTACACGGATCATAAACCGTTAGCAACCATTTTCTATCCATGCAAGGAGCTACCTGTTATGACGTCACATCACCTGCAAAGATGGGTACTAATCTTAATGGCGTATAAGTATAATATTCGTTACAAAGCAATAAAACAAAATGCAAATGCTGATGCATTGTCAAGGTTACCTGTAGGACCTGATGTCCGCTTCGATGTTGAAATCTGTCAAGAAATTAATATTGAAATCGACGAAAGCACTAACAATTTCCCTATTGATGTAAAAGCAATTGCAAAATATACTAGGCAGGACAATGCATTAAATAAAATAAAGCATTACATCAGCAGCGGATGGCCGCACAAATTGAGCAAGGACGAATCAGTTTTACAGCCATATTTCAATCATCGCCTTGCTCTCACAATCGAGCAGGACGTTTTGTTATTGCACGGAAGTAGCTGTCGGGTAGTTATTCCGGCTTTCCTACAAAATAAAGTTCTGAGCTTGCTTCACCTAGGGCATTGGGGAATTGTTCGAACTAACTAGCTTGCAAGAAGGTACTGCTGGTGGCCGCAAGTGGACAAAGACATCGAGCGTAAAGTAGCAGCTTGTCGAATATGCCAATCTTCAAGTTCATCTCCACCGAAAGATTTCAGTACCTGGTCCACGCCTACGCACCCATGGGAAAGACTTCATTGGGATTTTGCTGGGCCTTTCATAGGCGAGATGTGGTTAATATGCATCGACGCGTATTCAAAATTTCCATTTATTGTGAGGATGAAATCCACGACGTCAGTAGCAACTATTCAAGCATTGAAAAACATATTCACCCTAGAAGGGTTACCTAATACTCTCGTTACGGATAACGGGACACAATTCGCTTCGCACCAATTCGCTGATTTTTGTAAGCGCAATGGAGTCACTCATCTCACCACAGCCACTTTTCATCCAGCATCAAATGGCGAAGCAGAGCGATTCGTGCGAACTTTCAAGGCATCCATAACAATAGCCTTAGAGGAATCCGGTAATAAAGAAGATGCTCTACTGATATGTCTAAGTACGAATAGGACAACACCTAACCCCATAACAGGGATGTCTCCAGCAGAATTACTACATGGTAGAGAGCATCGTAATTTGTTATCCCTATTTCGATATGAACCAATATCACAAAAGCAACCAACATCTCAATCAGGGCGTTTCAGCAAAGGTCAGCCAGTATATGCCAAGAACTACAGTAGAGGCGCGTTGTGGGTAGAAGCAACTATTACCAAGGATATAGGAAAAATGATGTACTACGTAAATGCCAACGGACTCTTTTGGAAAAGACACCAAAATCAATTAAGGCCCCGCATAGTCGTGGAGGTAGAAGCCGATGTTCCTGCAGCAGGTACACAACTATCACCAGATTCTACATCGAGTTAGACCAGTAACTCACCACAGCAAGAAAGGTTCGTAAATATCTTGAACCTACCGAGCCGACAGCAGTAAAAGAAGAACCCGACGCTCGACAATCAGATAACATTTCGCCAGAAATGCGAAGTATACATAATCAAGTTAACAATAGTCCTTCTTCTCAAATTAGGTCATGTAACAGTGGGAGCGCTCCGCCAAAATCAACCCCGGATGCAGTAGACATAGAAGAAGAGGAAGAGCGACGTTTTTGGCCAAAACGGACTCGCAAGCCCGTAACGTGATATCAACCCAATTGATCTGGCTTAGAAGAGGAGGTGATATATCTATTCATAAGCGGCAACACTCAAATGGTGATATATCTATATACACACGAACATAATACTCATACCTGGAGACAACCGTAAATGAAGCACTCATCCCAGTCTGCGTCTCCACTTTGACCCGGTTACATCGCATTAGACTAAGTTAGCAATTTTATTTGTTCTTTGAAGAATCTAAATTGAATAAAATCTTGTGTTAGTACGCGAGCATTTATTATTATTATTTACCCTCGGACACAACACATAGTGTGATAATGTGGTATGTAAATGGAGTAGTTTCAGTAGTTCAGTAGATTAAGTAAGTAAATTCTATTCGAAATGTACGGCATATCGGCATATTAAGGGATATAATTTTGGTCATTGGAAAGTTTTCAAATGCTAGGTGAAAAATTTAAGGTGGTAATACAATCGCGGGTATTTGGACGTTAAGAGTCGTTAAACGTGGAAGAAGGTTCGGAAATATTGAATATTAGGAAAGATCATTGTTGAAACACCGTCGAAAATTCAAGCTTTTGCGTTATGGGTTTTTATGCAATTAGTTACGGTCTGGGAGAAGTGTTTGAGAGTGAAGGGTAAATTAGGTAATGACTATAGATGTCAGTGGGAAGATGTAACGTTCTAACGAGGGAAGAATTGTTACGAGTTAAGGATCAGGAAAAGGAATTGGTAATCAAAACACAGGAATTGAAGGAGTGCCAGCTGAAGTTACAATGGTACGAACAGCATTGGCGGTATCTACATAGAAGAACATCTAACGTATGAATTAAAGAAACGATTGCCGAGTGAAGACGTAAATAAGTTTCTGGAGGAAATAAATGAAGCTACAGTGAAAAGCACAAAGAGAGAAACCTTAGATTTGGTGATTACATCGAACTTTGAAGTTATTGGTAGAATTGAGCAAGAAACAGATCAAGCGTTGGATGAGTGCAAACACGAAAAAAGGGCTTTAAAAGGAACCATCAAGTCTTTACAAAGGCAATTGGAGGAGGCAGAAAAGACTGTCACTGAACTAGAGCAAGAATTAGGAGTCGCACCATTACCTCAAGAGGAGGGGCAAGTTCGAGGGATTTTTAAGAAGTGGTCACTCAAGAAATTAATATTCCACGAACGGCAGCGAGAAGGCCGAGCAAGTACTTCAGGGCAAGAAGAACTTTTGAAAGCTAAAAAGCAGACCTTAGCAAAGACGAAAGAAATTCAGAGAAACTAGCAAGGAAAACCATGGCCGATGTTTATGATAAAGTCATGGACTTGGTGTCCAGATACATACCAACGTTTTCTGGAAAAGAACGCCAAAACTGTCAAAGGAAGTTCACCGTTTCTTGAGCTGCTGCAAAGATCTGTTCGATCGTTTAAAGGCCGAAGAACAGCCCATCTTCATGAAATGTGTAAGATATCGGTTGTTAGATGACGCATATAATCTAGTAAGTTCAGAGGAGCCGAAGGATTTTGAGGCGTTGCAGCAGACAATTCAAACTGCCTATATGCCAAAAATATCGTAATATGAGCTGCGAGCTTCAATGATAGAATGCGTACAAAGGCTCGGTGACGACATAAAAGATTATGCGGATAGGCTCAGGGAGCTACTGTGTCAAATCAATGCGGCAGTTTCGGCTAAATATCCAGGCAAAGACGGGGGATTGCTAGCGGAACTTGAGGCAGACGCGGTGGCAACGTTCAAGGCAGGTGTTATGCAGCAGACTACTCAGCTATATTTGACGGGACGCAAATTTTAATCTCTGGATGAAGCACGTGAGGAGGCAGACTTCTTTGAGATGGATGCTAGTAGACTTAAAATTAAAGAACCAGGGCTACGGAATCATACGAAGGAAGAGAACAGAGGAATGGCAGCAGGCAGCTGGGGTGCTGGTAGGTTCAGCAAGGGGGACCTAAAGGGACGGGACCACAATGGAGGCCAGCATTATCGGGAATGCATAGGGCCTCCCCTAGTCAAACAGAGCAACCAAGACCTATCCAGTGCTTTCAGTGTGGACAATGAGGACATTTTGCTAAGGAATGTAGAGAAAGGAAACAGACGCCTTACTGCACAAAATGCCGAATATATGGACGTGACGCAACTGGATGCAAAAGGCAACAAGTCAGGTTTGCTGAGGCACTACCTAGCAGTTCGGTAGAGGTGCAATGGGAAGCAAAAGATATATACTGCCAATTTTGTAGAACATCTGACCACTACACCGCAATTTGTTTAAACAAATTTTTAGCAGAGAATAATATTCACCAAAAGGGGAATGGGAGGTGGCAGCTCGGGAACAATCCCGCAGCTGCCTTTTACTAAACAAATTAGAAACCAGATATTCGGGTAAAGAGGAGGGCATAGACATAGAATTAGAGCTAGTTAATAATTGCATCATCACAATAGAAGCCGACATTGGACTAGAAGACAAGCTTACATTATTGGTAGATACGGGATCCACCTGCAATTTAGTTAAGGTAAATAGAATAAGGATTGATACACTGATACAAAAACATAAATGTATTACGGTTGGAGGGCTGTTTAGAGCTCAGCAACGTTCAATTGGAACCTGCAAGGCGCATCTTCACGTAGGGATGGGTAAGCAAGAATGCAAGTTCCAGGTAATACACAACACAGATTCAATACCGGTTGACGGAATATTAGGAATGGAATTCCTCAAGGATAAAGCTGTTATCGATTGTATTAATAGAAAATTGTCTATACAGGACAGACAAGTGTAGAAGGAAACACAGCCAATTTTCAGGAACGTAACAGGAACCGAAAAAGTTGAACATATAACCATGCAGGGTTATAATGTAGAAGGGAAACGACTCTCCAGTAGGGAAGCAGTTCGGACAGTTTCAGTGGAAGTTCTAAGAGGGCGAATGAGTAATCGAACTGAAAACCTGAGAGAGGTAATATATAAACCTTGAGCTGCCTCTGAGAGTATAACCAAGTATTTTACCAATGGTAGCTACATCAGTGATGAGTTTAGAGTCGAAAAGGGGCAAACACTCAACAGTTTATCAAGGATAAATCATGTGGAAGCCCGGAAAGAGGAAATACTTTGGCGTCGGCTCTTTACACAGAGTCGAAACAGGAAAGTTCTCTCTATACAGAGGTGATTTTGGTAAGGTTTCCAGAAGGAATGTGGGGCAAAAGCAAATTCGGGAACCAGTTGTTAAAGGGAATGGGTCAGATTATCCTCGCACGAAAATCGAACCAGTTATTTCCGAAACTGCAGCCTTTGCGGAGGCTCGGATATGCGAAAAAGCTTCAACTCCTAAACAGGGCAATATAAACAAATCCCTCCTCAACTCGAGAAATGGCAGGGAGTCCATAGTACAACTGGAAACAAGAACGGAGAAATTGGTAAGAACCTGTGTCGAGAGCGAAGATGAGCTGGTGTGCGCGGCGGAAGAGATTATCTCAGGTGTTTACTGTGGTAATGCCATAATCAGGCCAAAGAATGGACAGGCGTTTGTGGGTATTATGAACGCTAGAACCGAGCCAGTTGAGATAACGTACTTCCCAAGCTTGAGAGGTTGGATAGGTATTCGGTGCAGCCGCTGAGAGATAAGATAAAGGCGGTAAGTCGCTCTCAGCAAAGACTCGAATTACTGAAACAAACACTGTCGGAAAATTTAAATTGCGAAGAAAGAGAAGTAGTGTCTGAAATTTGCAGTGAGTGTAATGAATTTTTTTATTTATTTATTTATTTCGTCCACCGATTCACAAATCTCACAGACCAAGGAAAAAAAATAGTTATTATAAAAAAGGCATGCACTAAAACTGTGTATAAATGCTTAAAAAGAAAAAAAAAGAAAACAAATACATTTAGCTTCAAGCAAAAACACAATAACTATTTACATAACAATGAATTGAGTAATACTACAAGCTAGGATGTAAAAAAGATAATAATGCAATGCATAACCATAAAGAAGCTAGACAATAAATAGTATAAAACAATTGATAATAACATTATGGAACTAACAATTAATAAATAGTTGAGTAACATATTACATACAAAATAATAATAATAACTTTGGAAATAAAATGAAAATAATAATAACAACTATAACAGGAATAAAACTTGCCAGGTGACAAGTTAACATATATCCAACTAGGGCTTTTGAGCTTCCATTACTGTCAAATTCAGGGCACATCCGCAGGAAACAATATCGTCTGCCTACTAGAAAAGCTCATAGAAGATGACATTATAGAGCATAGTGATAACCCTTTTAATTTTCCGGTATTATTAATACCAAAGAAAGGAAATGATGAAGCAGGAAATCGGAAGTATAGCCTATGTGTAGATTTTCGGGAGTTAAATAAAGTCTGCGTCCCCTTTTCGTATCTTCTGCCGCGGATTGAGGACATCTTAGATCAATTAGGTCACTCCAGATATTTCTCTACCTTGGATTTAGCTAATGGTTATCACCAGGTGTTAATCGACCCAGCGTACAAGGAAAAGACGGCTTTTAGTATGAACTTCAGCCATTTCCAATATAAATGATTACCCTTTGGATTGAAAACCGCACCTCCATTTTTTCAGTCTCTCCTAAATGGAATATTAACAGGGCTTCAAGGTATCAATGCTTTGTATACCTAGATGATGTGGTAATATTCGCGAAGAATCTGGGCGAGCATAATAGAAAGCTAAGGGAGGTATTTCAGCGTTTTGGAGAAAATAATTTAAAACTACAACCAGCGAAGTGCCAGTTTTTACAGAAGAAGGTAGTATACTTAGCGCATGTTTGTTCAGAGAAAGGAGTAACTCCGGACCAACGGTTAGTGGAGGCAGTTTAGAACTATCCTCGACCTAAAACAGTTCGGCAGGTGCAATCGGTTCTGGGCATTGGGAATTACTACCGTAAATTCATTCCCAATTTTTCTAGGATATTGGCTCCAATTAACAACCTTTTAAGAAAAAAGGTGAAATTCAATTGGGGGCCAGCATGTGAGGACTCTTTTAAAACCATTAAAGGGTCGCTTAGTTCCTCTCCCATACTAGGTTATACAGACTTCAATAAGGAATTCACGCTTATCACAGATGCTAGCGGAGAATCATTAGGTGCCGTATTAGAACAGGATGGGATTCCTATTAGTTATGCCAGCCGCACGCTTACTCCTGCTGAGAGAAATTACTCCACGACGGAAAGGGAAATGCCTGCTATTGTTTGGGCGATACGAAATTATAAATGTTACCTTCTGGGCAGGCAATTTAAAATTAAAACAGACCATCAGCCGCTCCGAGGGATTTTTAAGATAAGGGATACCACATCACGCACGGTACGATTCCATCAGAAATTATCTGAGTACGGTTTCGTGATTATCTACTAGAAGGGAAAGGAGAACGGTAATGCGGATGCCCTGAGCAGGATACCCCAGCCAGTAGAAGACACCAGCCAAGAGAAAGAATCTCGCTGTCTTGCGGTTACACGAGCACAAGCCAAGAAGCAGGAGGCAGAGGCTGAAGAGAAAAAAACCCAGATCCCGAGAGTGAATGGGAAGATATTGAGGAGGTCAAGAGAATGGTAGGAAGAGCGCTAGACAGTCCAACACCTTATCTAAAATAATTATTAT
Organism: Dioctria linearis; assembly: GCA_963930735.1. Classification (NCBI taxonomy): domain Eukaryota; kingdom Metazoa; phylum Arthropoda; class Insecta; order Diptera; family Asilidae; genus Dioctria; species Dioctria linearis. The sequence continues at coordinate 72,287,284 of OZ005744.1, read as the reverse complement.
TTATTACTTATCTAAAATAATTCCTCCATTCTGTTGTTGTAGTAACTTTATATTATTAGTATTCGTGTTATGGTTCGTGTTTCTTAGATGTTTAGATAAACCTGATAGTGCTCTGCCATTTTTAGCTTCAAAAATATGTTCGAAATATCTAGTTTTTCTTTTTCTGTTTGTTTTTCCAATATATAAACCTGAGCAGTCATCAAGCTACCAGCATTCCATGCTATGATAGACCACCTCCTAAAAATTCCGGTCAATCAAACAAACTTTAATATTGAACTTAGCACCATTACTAAATTAGCTGTCAATAACGGATATAAAAAAGAACAAAAACGTGCTATGAATATAATCTACCCACAAGATAAGACAATAGGAATAGCTAAGTGGAGGAAAGTACCCTATATTGAAGGTAGATCAGAAAAAGTAAAAGGGATACTTCAGGAGAATGATGTCCAACCAGCATTTTTTAATAAGAGAAACCTGAAAAATCTCCTCCTAAACAATATGATAGAACCTAAACTAGAAACCATAGAGCACAGTGGAGTATATATGAAATCGGCTGTGATCATTGTTCAGAGATAAATATTGGAAAAAGAAAAAGTAAAATAAAAACTAGATATTTAGAACATATTTCTGGAGCTAAAAACGGCAGAGCACTATCAGGTTTATCTAAACATCTAAGAAACACGAACCATAACACGAATACTAATAACATAAAGTTACTACAACAACAGACTAGAGGAATTATTTTAGATAAGTATGAACAATTCGAGATAAAGAAGGCAATATCACTATACAAACATGTTCTCAATGATCAATTAGATGAGTATTCAAATAGCCCATTACGAGATCCGCTAACATAACAGAAAAATAATTGTAATCTCAGATCAGCTAGGTAGTTAGTAACCTGATGATGCCTCAGTAGGGCGAAACGCGTCGTTTTGTTAATAAAACGCGAACAAATATTTTTGGAACAACACAAGTATTTTATTTAAATGGCTTACAGATCTTATATTGTTCAAATTACTCGATCTACACTTTCAGGCGTCTTCATGTAAATTTTTTGACATAAATAGATTTGTTTTCTTTTCATTTTATAATGACCCGTATGCGTAGATTATTATTAATATTTTATTTTTATTGTTCAAGAACTATTGCTAATAAGTCAGGTTGTTATACCTTGGCTTTTAATGAGAATGCAGCGGCTCTTGTACCAAAACTATACACCAAAATTATAATGCGGAAAGGGAAGGTTTTGATTAATTAAAAACTTGGTTCCGATTGAAAACAAGACTGAACGTTTATTGCAGGCCATATTCAATTTATATTAAAATTGCACTTACCTAAGAAAACCGTAATATATTCCTACCTATCAATAATTGAGAAAATTAATACCTACCTGTTGTAATAGTAAAAGAAAACTTGATAGCAGAGCAAATAAAACTCACGTCCGTTCACTTTGAAAGGTACAAATGGAGTGTTTTATTAAAATAGATAATACAACTTTGTTTTTACGGGCTGAATTGGGAGTGCTGAATTTGACACTAATATTCTGATAAACTGACACATGTACATAAGATATTTTACACTCCCACTTTTATCTGAATGAATAATGACTAAATCTTTAATGTTGCATAAATAGTTCCGTTTTTTTTTATTAATTCAAAGCTTTATTTATCCTGTACTAAACCTATTCTACTTCTAAAATAACAAAACTTTTCTTTAGTTAATGACTTTGTGAATATGTCGGCAGCTTGATTATTAGTCGACATATACTGAAGGGCAAACAGTCCGCCTCGATACTTCTCACGGATGAAATGGTATCTTACATCAATATGCTTGGTACGCTTGTGGAACTCGGATTTTTAATAATTCTGATCGCACTTTGGTTGTCCATCATAAGCACTGGTTTTGTTGAGACTTCCAGCAGGAACTCTTCGATTAGTTGACTTAACCATACCAACTCATTGACTGCTTGACAAGCTGCTATATACTCAGCTTCTGCGGTTGATAATGCGACACACCCTTGCCTCTGCGAGAACCATGAAATTGGACTATTACCCATCATAAAAATGAATCCGTTTGTCGAACATCTGGTTTTGACATCACCAGCATAGTCAGCATCACTAAAACTTTCAAAAGATAATTTGGAATTTGACTTAAAAATTATACCATAATCACTCGTCCCACTTATGTATCTGAGGATACGCTTTACAGCATTAACGTGAACTTCTGATGCTTTGTGAAGGTATCTTGAAACGACCCCAACTGCATAAGAAATGTCTGGCCTAGACATCACCGTCAACTACATGAGGCTCCCAACAACCTCTCGATACGGAAATATGGTTTCTTTTCCAATGCTACCAGCTGTCAAACTCTGGTTGATGGAATTATCTGAAGGAGTTCCAACTGCTTTGCACTCGTTCATGTCGAATTTTTTTAGTAGTCTCTCAGTGTATCCACGCTGTCCAATGTACACAGATTTGTCGTATAACTGCTTAATTTCCAATCCCAAAAACATTTTGCTTCGAACACTTTGACTCCAAATTCCCGCCGAAGATGTTGCACCAGATTCAAAATATCTCCTTCATCTGTCGCTGCCAACAACCCGTCGTCTATGTAGATTGCCAGGATAATTTTAAAAAGGCTGTTTAAAAAGGCTATTTTCACATCAAATTGTTTCAAGTGAAGTCGTTCCGTTGCTGAAACCGCCAATATTGCACGAATTGATGCAAATTTAGCGACTGGACTGAATATCTCTTCATAATCTAGTCCATATTCTTGAGTGAATCCACGAGCTACCAATCGTGCCTTGTATCATTCACCTTCGTTTTCATTGGCTGGTTTTATTTTATACACCCATTTATTATCAATCACATTTTTGTGTCTAGGCAAGGTCACCATATCCCATGTGCTATTTTTCCATAAGGAATCCATTTCCTCGTCCATGACTTTCTTCCATTTTGATGATTCTTCACTTCTCACAGCATCTTCATACCTCTTTGGTTCATGTTACATCACGAAAACGTGCCCTTCTATAATACTTAACATAGTAGAAGCATTCCCTTTTGCACTTCGCAGTCGCTCTTTTATTGGTGTCTTCACAGTTTTTGTTGATTGATTTAGAGATGACTCATCACATTCAGTATCTGATTCATCCTGTGATACTATATCGCCATTGCTAAAATCGTGAGACAAGTCTGTATCCTTTGATATGACACAACTTCCTTGTTCATTTTGCGTGTGATCTTTCCACAATATTGTTCTCACAACCAAAATCGGTTTTAACTCGAACCACCGCTTTGTTACTGCTCAGACTTTCCTTAAATACAACATCACGTGACACTTCCACTTTATTCTGATGAGGGATCCACACCTAATAACCCTTTACGTTTTCTTCATACCCAACAAAAAAACCTTTCAATGCCTTTTGGTCCCATTTCTGCCTTTTTTGTTTTGGTACATGTGCAAAAGTTTCTGATCCAAACACTCTAAATCCACTTATATCCGGCGTTTTATAACAAATAAACAGCAGTATTCACTGCTTCCGCCCATTCTTTTTTATCTAAATCCTTCGCATATATCATCGCTCGAGCAGCTTCCACGATTGTTCGCATTTCCCTCTCCGCTTTCATGTTTTGTTCTGAAGTATAAGGAACTGTTTTTTGATGACACACATTCGAGGTTTGTAGCAACTTTTCTACTTCTTTATTAATATATTCTGTATCGTTGTCACTACTCAAAATTTTCAAATTTCTGTCCGTATCCATCTTTAATTGAGACATAAATTTTTCAATACAGTTTTTGACTTCCGATTTGTTTTTTACAAAATAAACTGTACGAAAGTGTGAATAATCATCTTTAAACAATACTAAATACTTCTATGCACCAATTCACCAGGACGTTCAACGGTACTTTCACTTCTCTTAAATGGTAGCCTTTGTTGCTTACCTAAACAGCATGCATCGTAGAAAAAATTCTCATCATCCACGAAATCAATACCTCGTAATTTCAAAACATTTCGAACCTGCGCGACATTCTGATGCCCTAACCTTTCATGCCATAACTTCAAACTGCCCTTTTCATCATTCTTTGAAGATACTTCAGCTACTGCTGGTAAAAAATTATGAACTTGGACCACTTTAAATAACATATGGAACAGCTGTTCTTCACGAACTCCCACTGCAACTATATCACCGTCACAAGAGCCCTTCGTGAACACACACTTTTCCTTACTTGATCTCAAGAATAATCATTTATCTAGCGCCCGGTTTTGTGAAAATAAATGCAATGCTATCTGTGGGACATACAAAACACTTGAGATGTACTTTTAACCCACTCCTTTTGATTAAAAGCGAAAATGTTGACATCACCAGTACCTGTTGCCATAATTGAACTGCCCTTCCCTAATTTAACTTTCACAGGGTCACTAAACTCTACAAAATTTATCATCCAGTCCTTCCTAAATGTCATATGTTCACTGGCTCCAGAATCTAGAAACCATTCATTGCTTTTGTCGACACTATCACTTCCACATATAAAAGCATCTCCTCTTTTTCTAACACTAGGCTTGACTGATGTTTTCTCTTCTCGTTGCGGACAATCCCGCTTCAAATGACCTTTTTCATTACAGATATAGCACTTTCCCGGTTTATTGTTGTTTTGCTTATTTTGTCTTTTTATTTTGCCTTTTACCAAAAGCGCATTACCACCATCTGCTGACTGCTCTGACGTTGATGCTGCCCGTCGTGTCTCTTTCATTATCAGCCTAGAAGATAAATTTTACAGTGTTTGTTCGCTCACTGCTGTTGACTCCCATGCGCTGAAGAAATGCGAGAATTTGTCTGGAAGTGTCATTAATACTTTTGTGATTATCATACTTTCGGAGAGCATTTCCCCTGAATCTCTTAGCTGCCTCACCAAAGTCTCCAATTTCGCAAAATGAGTTGCCATGTCGTCTTCAGCACTTTTGCTGAAACTGTAAAATTTTTGCTGCAATACATGCACACTCGCTTTGGATTTATGTTCGTACACAGTTTCCAACTTTCGCCACATTTCTTCCGCTGTTTTGCAATTAATGATGTGCTGTAATGGAGCCCTTCCAATCGTGGTTGCAATCACCTTTTGGGCCCGATTGTCTTGTTTTCCCCATTTTTGTAGTTCAACATCGTACAAATCCTGGGCTTGTTCCTCCAGTTTGACTGGCTTCTTTTTTGAACCATCAACATGGCCGAAAACTTCACTTGCACTAAGCACTATTTTAATCTGGAATTTCCAGATGGAATATTGTTCTGCATTTTGAAGATTTTCAATCTTTATAAGATCAGAGCCCTCCATTTTTAGATTCAGACAACCTTTCTTAACAAGTTAAACAAACTTTAAAAAATGAACGCCACGTTTTCTACCAATAAAATGTTCCACGCGTACCCGCGATTCCGAGAACTGATTTTATATGCTGTATAAAATATTCCACGCAAACGTATTACACTTAATACCGGGTTTGGGTTCCTGTATGCTGGGCGCATAACCTGTTGTAATAGTAAAAGAAAACTTGATAGCAGAGCAAATAAAACTCACGTCCGTTCACTTTGAAAGATACAAATGGAGTGCTTTATTAAAATAGATAATACAACTTTGTACTTATGGGCTGAATTGGGAGTGCTGAATTTGACACTAACATTCTGATAAACTGACACATGTACATAAGATATTTTACACTACCTACATACATATTTACTAATAACTTAAAAATTGCAATAAATTGCTTGGCTATGCAAAGCGATAACAACAAAAAAACCGAATAATGAAATAACTTAAATGTGAAATGCTTACCTACTTAAATTACAATCAGGTGAGTAATTCTTGCATTCTTCTCTTGCACCTTTGACTGAGTGTCATATTCATAAAATTATTTGCAATGACACATGGAATGCAAGAATTATTCGTTAGAATTAGCGTTATTGTTTTGGAGGCAAGCGCCCGCTTATAGAGCAAGCACTTGTCGTTTCTATGTTAGACCGTTGCCCTTTCTGCCGAGGTCAAACAACTATCGTATTTATTCATTCTTATTTGCTGTAATTTTTTCGTTTTTTATTTTGTTTTTTATCATAATTTTACTTATTCATCATTATTTATTTGTTATTATTGTTTTTTTTCTTCATCTAATATCATTCGCTGTCTTCCATTTTGTTTGCTGTTGTTGTATTTTTTAACATTTAATTTAGATTATTTTTTTAATTTTTTCTTGCATTATTGTATTCCACTCAGAAGCAAATATACTTACTGGAATTTTGTGTATATATGTATATATATTTTGAAAGTCCTATAATAGTTTAAAGTGCATTTAATTAAATTATTCATTTTTGTAAACCACGACATAATTATAGTTCCTTGAACTGAGAACGAACACAACGTTGTGGCGATATTCCTCCGGCGGAGCGGCTAGACAAATTTGCAATAGTTCTAAGAGTTTACAGTATTCTTGATCATAAAAAGTTTTACCGAACGTCTTGCCTCTTTCTCAACCGTTCAGTCTGTCATTGCGGATAAATTTATTAGCTTATCTATGAACTAGACTGGTCTCGAAGTATTTTCCGATGAAATTAATGTTTTAAATGGCAAAATTGATAAGCTGTTTAAACTTGTGGATGTATTGAGCATGAATTCAGACACACTCCTTGAAAAGTCTCATAACGTCTCTTTAAAGGTTCAAAATTTGTCTAACTCACTGGTTGATGTTAATTCAGTATTTGCCAAAGACTCACCATCTGCGTTTCAGAATTCCAACAACACGTGACTTATCCCAGTAATAGATGACGTTCGGCGTAGTTTAAAGCATTTTGAAGGCAATATCGGATTTGTAACACTTAGCTTTACTCGAAGCGCCTTGTGCACATAAGTCGGCAAATATATTAACGAGCTGGGTGCTAAGCGCATTGGGCGCCATGTTCCGTGAGGGACTCCCTCGTGATTAGTCGTAACGCGTGAGTTATGATTTTTAATTTGTTCACAAATAAAAAAGGATTGAATGAAGAAAACAACACAACAATTTAAATTGAATTTTAATTTATTGGAGAGAAACAAAATAAAAGATTAACACAACCAAACTTTTGTACACGATATTATAACTTCCGACCTGGTTGACAGAAAAATATAAACTGTACTTCAAGTTTAATTATCTATCTGCATTCATTCCCGTAAACATAAAAGCTTTTTAATTTTTTATCTATTAAGCAGGAATGCATGGGAACGGTTGCATTTTCTGAGTTCTGTTGATTAAGCAAAATTGTCTGGTAACATTTATATTTTATATAAGTGAAAATTTTGCGAAGGTTGTTCTGAGGTGTCATGTTCTGTGATGTCGGTTAAATTTGCCGACGTAACTCCTCCCTCCTTAAATTGAGGACTCTCCTGAGTCACATTATTGATTTTTAATTTTAGTCTATGTTTACAGGTATGAACTGCGATAAATATTACAATGCCTATAACTATTATAATACAACTACTTCCAAAAATATAATGCATTTTTCTATGATATTTAATTTCCTTAATTTCCTTTATATTTTCCATTTGTGTTAAAATGATATTGTCAAATGATACTTTTTTATTTAAATCTTCAATTTGTTCAAGATAGTCTGACATTACAAAGCTTTGTTTGAACTTCTTTTGATTATTATATATAGTACGATTATCAATTTTTATCGAACAATTATTGAAGTTTAAGTAATAATTACCATTCAACATCATTCTACGTTTGTCACAAGTACTACTGAAATTGGCATTATTTTGATTTTTCACTAATATTACTCCTCTACTTAGTTCTATGACTTCGGATGCATTATTGTATACTCTCATACAATTCTTTTTAATTATACAATTGTTGGAAATTTTTAAATCTTTCAAATCTCTATTTTGAACATAATCAAAAATCTTATTTTCATACATACTTTACAATTTCTTGAATATTAAGAGTTAATTCTTCGTTTTTGTCGTCAGTTATTGGCGTTATTAATATTTTCTGTAAGGAAACTATTTCTCTTGGTATTCTAATCACAAATATTATATTATCTTGATTATCTATTGCGGTATCTAATTTAATATTTTGCAGTTTTTGGAAGTCAATATTATATTCCGCAATTTCTTCGTCTGTTAATATGTTACTATGAACGATGCCTAATCTTGCTGACGCTATGTTATTTTGTATATGTTCAATATTGTCCTGTAGTATTTTTAGTTTGAGTGCTAAGTCTGTGTAAAGTACAAGTCCCTCTATTTTGTCTAGCCTTTCTGAAATCATCAGCCTATCTTTTTCAATGACATCTTTTAGCTTTGCGAAGGTTTCATTGAAGTTTTGATTGATTTTGATTTGAGCATTGAGATTATTTATAGCGTTGTGGTTGTTTATGTCGATGACCTTAAGATGTTCTTCGATTTCTTGCCTATCATCGTCGTCCATCGTACCATAAATCCATTTAAATGCTGTACCTATGAAATTGAACACACCACGTTTTTGCCTATGTGGAATTAATGTATTAATTTTATTGCGAATGTGGTTCAACTGGTACTCGAGGGTTAAAGATTTTTCTTTTAGATTTGCCTGTCTTATATTTATCTCTAAACTATCTACAATGCTTTGGATTTCTTTGGGACTTATTAAATGCAATATATTGTCATAATTTTTTATAATATTGACTTCTTCTAATTTAATTTCGGTGTATCCGAAGTTTGTATCGATTTTATCAACCACTAGATGTGCCTGGATTATTGTGCACATCCATAGTATTTGACAAGCTTTGAAGATCCAACTGCCCTGAAAATTTATTTTTTCTTTTAATATTTGAGACATGTATATTATCTAATGTAGTTTTGATAAATTTGGGTTCTTGTTTGTGTCTAACACTTTTATAATTTTTTATGTAACCTTCTTTCCTATCTTCAGAATATTCCTCCCTTTTAACATTTCGCTTATTAATATACCTAACCTTTTCCTTGCAAAGATTATTGTATATATTTTTTTTGTCGCAATTTCCTTCTTGAATATTTATTGGTTTTTCTTTAGTAGTTGAATGGTAAGTATTGTTGTACCACTCAATAGCCTTACACATTTTTTCTTTGATTTTGAGTTGTTTACCCTCAATCCTTAAGGTTCTAATTTTTTCACTTAGGGTGTTGTGTAAACGTTCTACATCGGAATTCCCAGTGTGGTTATTGGGTTTAACTAAGTGAAAGTCAATATTCTCATTTTTAAGATAGTCTTTTATATTAATACTTCTAAATTCATTGTCGGTGACTAACTTACGGAATTTTCCTCTTTGTGCTTTGTATTCTCTCAATTTTTCTATAATTGTCTGATTATTCCTATCTTCAAGGTAGTAAGCTGTCGCGAATTTGGAAAATTTATCTATAAATGTAAGAAAGTTAGCTTTGGAATTGGTATAAGTGTCCATATGTACGATTTCCTTAATGTCTTTGGGGGTTTCAGTTACCTCAAATTTTCGTTTAATGGGGTTCCTATCGTATTTAACTCGATTACATGTGTCGCAGTTATTAATGTATTTTTCTATTAGAGTCTTGAGGTTGGGGAAGTAAATAAGTTTCTTTAATCCTTCGTAGTTTTCATTAATTCCTGTGTGTCCTGTCTCGTATTTGTGATATTTTTGGATTTGTCTATATGTTTCGTCTTCGCTGTCCATGTCTTTAGCATGATGTACACATCTGACAAATCTTATGCTTTGAATGCCGTCAAATAATTCTATAATCTTTTGTTGTACTCTATTATAATCATTATCGCTCATTTCTGTGTATATGCTGTTTTTCCCGGCTTTATGTATCTTCTTAAGATGTCTGATAAGTTGTTATCCAAATCATCTGAGTCAATATATATTTTCCTATTTTTATGCTTTATTTCTAATTCCTTTTCCTTTTTGTTGACTAATATAATTTGAGTTTTAAATCGATTAACCACTGTATCCAGTATGGGAATGTGGTTATTAAGATTTTCCTCTTGTGAATGTATTGTTCTAATACTCTCAAGATCTATGTTATTTTCTACGGAAAGGTCGGAAAGTTCTTCGGAATTTTCCATTTCTTCCTCAGTGTCGTTACTTGCATTATTTGTCTCGACTACGTTTATTTCATTTGTATCCGAGTTTATTCGGCTAAGGAAGTCAGCAACCCTGTTTTCCTTCCCTTTTATGTAATCCAAATTAATATTGTACTCACCTAATTTTAATAACCATCTATAAAGCCTTGGATTAACATCTTTTCCTCTGGTTTTTGTATATATCCATTTAAGAGGTTGATGATCTGTTAACAGATCGAAATTTACACCATAGAGATAGGGTCTAAAATAATTTGTGGACCAAACAATGGCCAGAAGTTCTTTTTCGGAGACTGTATAATTGCGTTCATGTTCATTTAAAGTTCTACTGGCATAGCAGATTGGATGATTATCTTGCTGGAGAATAGCACCGATTGCAAAGGTACTGGCATCTGTAACTAATTTAAACCTTCTACTGAAGTCAGGGTATTTTAATATAGGTGCTTCTGTTATAATTTTCTTAAGTTTTTCAAATGAATTTATATAATTTGGGTCATTGAGGTTTAATCTAACGTTCTTTTTAAGGTATTTGGTCATTGGCTGGGCTACTTTGGCATAATCTTTAATAAATTTTCTATAGTACCCAGTAATGCCTAGAAACGACTTTATTTGTTTTGGTGTTTTTGGTAATTTCAGTTTTAAGATATCCTCTACCTTTTTCGGGTTAGGTCTGACTCCTTCAGGTGTCAAAATATGACCTAGGTACTCCGTTTCTTTTGAAAAGAACTTACACTTATCCATTTGGATTTTTAAGTTGTGGCTACGTAGTGTATTGAATATTCTCTTTATACTATTTATGTGCTCATCTAATGTTGTGCTGAATATTAGAATATCGTCTAAATAGACGACACATATTTTATTTATGTGTTCCTTTAGGACAGAGTTCATTAGACGCTGGAACGTTGAAGGTGCATTCTTCAACCTGAAGGGCATTCGCACATACTCGTAATGTCCTAGAGGCGTGGAAAATGCTGTTTTCTTCCGATCTTCTTCTTTAACTAAGATCTGATGGAAGCCTTTCGCCAGATCAAGGGTCGTAAAATACTGCGCTCTGCCTAGCTTGTCCAATATATTTTCTATATTCGGAATTGGGAACTTGTCGTCGATTGTTACCTCGTTGAGCTTGCGGTAATCAATGACAATTCTCCATTTTTTCATTCCTGAATTATCGAGTTTTTTGGGTACAATCCACAAAGGACTGTTGTATGGGGAGTTGCTTTCTTTTATGATTCCTTGTTTGAGCATATCTGCTATTTGCGTGGATATTTCTTGCTCATGAACTTGGGGATATCTATATATTTTGGAATATATAGGCTTATCGGTTGTTGTGATAATTTCATGTTGAATATCGAAAGCACTAGTTAAATGGTCGCCTTCTTTAAAGAAGAGATCTTTATATGATCTTAGTATTTCTCTTAAATTCTTTTCCTCTTCAGGGTTCAAAGATTTAAAGAGATTTTCGAATTCCCTACCCTTTATAACTGTAAAGTCTAGCTGATGTATCTCATCTGTTTTATATGGGCAACTATTGATAAATCTTATTTCATTATTGTTAATTTTTAAACACTCGTTTTCCATATCTACGATAGCCCTTAAAGGTTTGAGTAAATTCTGCCCAATTATGGCATCAAAACATTTGTTTCGAAATTTCGTTAACTTCCACATCATGTAAGCATCTTCATTAAATTCAAATGGTAGATTTGTTTTGATTTGCTTTGTGGCATGTATACTAGTATTGAGGCTACTGAATTTAATAGGTATTTCTAAGGGTTGTCTTCTATATTTTAACAATTTCTCTTCGTCTAAAAGTGAAGTAGAGGAACCTGTATCGATGAGGCATTTAATTTTATCCCCATCGATCGTTAGTTCTACTATTGGTAAGTAAACTTGTGAGGGCTTGAATGAAAATTTACCTCATGTTGGACATGATCAATATCCATACGTTCTACTCTATTTGAGGTATTCTGTCTAGAAATATTATTGGAATTGCTATCAAAGTTCCGTCTAGGTTGACCATGATTAAATTGATTTCTTTCATTTGTATTGTCTTGTCTATATTGTCCCGAATTTTGTCTGAAGTTATAGTTAGGATGTCTTGGGTAATTCAAATTTCTGTTGCCGTTATTAAAACTATTATTATTATAAAAACGTCTTTGATTGGATTGATTTCTATGGCTATCACTGATTTTATTTTGATTAACATGGTTATATGCTTTTGCTTTTTCTCTTATCATTCCTAAGTTATCTAATAAATTGAATGCATCACGTAAATTTGTAATATTCCTATTTAAAATTATCGAACCTAAATTGGCATCAATATTATTTAAAAATGTTTGTAAAATCATTGAATCGTTAACACTAGGACTAAATTCAGTAGGTTTGTCGGCATCGTATTCATACTTCTCGTTTAATTTTGCTAAAATACCTTGCAAACTTATAAAATATTCTCTTACTTGGTAATTCCTTGCAGAGAGAGCTTGATGATATAACTGATGATATGTTTGTTGAATCCCAAAGTTATTTATTAATTCCTTTCTTACTTGGCTCCACGTTACGTTGGATCCCAAGGACCGGAGGACATCTAAGGCTGGTCCCTGAATTTTATTGATGATAATTCGTTGGTAGACGTATTCCTTTACTTGAGGATGGCCATCAGACAGTGGAAGGATGGTGTCCACTTCTCTTAGGAAGGATGTCAAAGCATATTCGCCGTTACCTCTAAATTCATGTATTCTCTGGGCATCTTTCATTAGATCGTTTATGGAGATTGAAATTGATGGTGTAGTTTCTGCTTGTTGTGTTGACCCTGATTGTGTTTGATTGGTTTCGGGTACATTCGTCATTTTATCACTACAATTATCTGTTATCTGGTCACGATTTTCGATTTTATAGTACACCTCGAATCTATCTGATTCTCTCACTTGTTTTGCTTTTGGCATAAAAGAAAATTCTCACTCAAACGTTTCAAACGATTGTAATTTAATTTATCGTAGTCACAGTACTTTTCAGCGAAATATATGTAAATATATATATATATTTTTTTTTCACCACAATAGAAATTCACTATTTGTATTATTTTCACTTAAGTTTTTCTTTTTGTACGATATTGTTTTTTTTTTCAATTTTCAGTGTTTGTTGCGTTTTGTTAATCTTTTTATTCTCTTTCTTCCAAAAAATTTTTTTTCTTCAAATTAGACTTAAGTCCATAATGATTTACTTTCGAATTGCAATGCTTTAGAATGCAATCCTACCGATTGCGCCAGTTATGATTTTTAATTTGTTCACAAATAAAAAAGGATTGAATGAAGAAAACAACACAACAATTTAAATTGAATTTTAATTTATTGGAGAGAAGCAAAATAAAAGATTAACACAACCAAACTTTTGTACACGATATTATAACTTCCGACCTGGTTGACAGAAAAATATAAACTGTACTGTGCAAGTTTAATTATCTATCTGCATTCATTCCCGTAAACATAAAAGCTTTTTAATTTTTTATCTATTAAGCAGGAATGCATGGGAACGGTTGCATTTCCTGAGTTCTGTTGATTAAGCAAAATTGTCTGGGAACATTTATATTTTATATAAGTGAAAATTTTGCGAAGGTTGTTCTGAGGTGTCATGTTCTGTGATGTCGGTTAAATTTGCCGACGTAACTCGTGTAACATGAGGCCAATCGGCTTAACGCTGCACACCTCGTCTACAAGAACAGTTATTATAGAACAGGACTGACATAAGCTCCCTATCGCGATGCCCCGATCTTCCTCAACCTCCTATATAAGGTGCCGGCTATAGCTCGTCGATGGGCGTGGGCTGGAGACCGGCGCTGCGACATAACTCGTGACTAGTGAACTACTAACCAAACATTCTCCACTCCCCCAGGCACTTTGTTCCTTATTCATTCCACTGCGGAACACAACACGACCCGAGATCAATGCGGCACACTACTTCTTGGCTCACTCCATCCCTAACGCAAAAAAATCTTCAGTAATCAAATTGACAAGCACTCTCATTAACACCTCTTACTAGCTCCTGAAGTCTTATTCCGAGTCATCTAGCCAAAAGCGACGTGACGAACCTTTCTAGTTTGATTATGCAGCTACCTTATTTGCACTCTACGAATTCCAACCGGGGAAGATGCATAAACTAGTTGTGCGACACTTCCTTAGAAATTCGAAGTACACCTCGTGCAACTACCAATTCACTCAAGGGGTAAGTACATATATAAGACGTTAATTCACTCTGATCAAGATATATTTATAGTAACACTACACTTCAATGCACTTAGATCTAGATAAACCACCTCGTACTAATTCTGATCCTGCGTAGTATGTAATTACTTAACTAAGTTAATTGAACGGATTATGTATATATCTATATGTATGCATACACGGAGCCCTTCAATTTCAACTTGGAGATTCTTCTTATCTGTTCTCTTCCCTATATATTTAAATATATATAGACGCACAAGCCCAACGGAGCTCAGCTAAATTTCAATCTTATCACCTATATCATTATGGCCAGAATTAATGATCCGCGTGCCTTTGTATGTTTCTAGATATGTGTGGCTAATTGTAAAAAAACTAACTAGGTAATTCTAAATTTGGGTATTCGTGGGTTCAATCCCGTCATTTACAAGCTAAGTATATGTATATGATAATATAATTAAAGTTATCATAATTTAAGTATGGTTTTCAACAATTAGGTTACGTACTCACCGGTGATCCTCAAATGCGCACTTGATGATGCCGGCGATCTGGTGCTGAACAAATTAGAATTACATATTCTTGAATTAACACATTTTTGCTGTCTTCGAACTTGTCCTGTCATTGTTGGGTTCCCCGTCTTATGATACTAGGGGTTTTTTTTCTAATGATTATGTCCTCCGCTCTTGAGTGTCTTGATCTTTGAGGTGTCGAGACTAGGCTGAGCTAGGGCAGTCTCCGAGTTGCGGCCCTGAGGTGTCAGCGGCCTGGTGCTGATTGTGTCGTCGGAGGTGCGCCTTACAATGCCTACGCGCCACCCCCGACTTCTGAGCTACAATAATACCTTTAAATTTCTTGAATGGCACTTGGCATTTACTGCTTACCTTATTGGCTCCTAACTACTAATTCCCTTCTTACAATTTGGGGTTTCAACCTGAACTTCCTCTACGGGATCTTCTCGGTTCTAATTATATTGACTTTTCTCCCTTTTTGGTTTCCTCGTAATGGTATCTAGATTCTAGATTCTTTAATTCTAGTTGGCATAAAATCGACTGCACGTTTCAGGGTTCACTTATGAAAAAGGAGACCGAGTACGTTGTACCGCTATTCAGTTCCCGTTAAGTCGACCTATCCGCGCGTGGCAACAATTTACGCCGTGATTCTAGATGTTGTCAATTTCCTATGTTCACGTTGACGTTCGAATTCGGGTGCGTTCTTTAAGTTAGAATTTGAGTTTTCGTTCAGAGGGTGGTTACTTTTATACTCGTGACTAATCAGCTCCATGACGACTGATGTCAAGAAATTGACTCCAGTGGATAAGGAATTGTCTGACTGTCAACCATCACCTATCGTGCAGCAAGGAGGAGACTCTAACCATCCGGTACCTAATGCACATAGTTAGTAGTAAATCAGCCAAAAAGCTGAGGAACCGCCGAAGAAGCCAGCATACCCTAATGAGGCGATTCTTTCAAATCAGGACCCTGTTCAATCTACAGCAAGCGGTGATCTAGTTCTCGTTACATCTGCTTCTGTAGCTGAAATGAGGGAGCGTTTCACAGTATAGAATGATACTTCATCTGTGTCCTCTCTAGGAAATAGCATTGGTGTCTATTTGAGAATGGTACCTAAACCTTCGAGTGTTTTCGTCACCCGTTTCTCTCCAGAAACGATCTGCGAGAACATATTGATGTGTTTGAAGTCCAAGAATATTGCAACAGATGGTATTTCTTGTGGTAAAATTAGAAAATCCTCTAAACCTGTTGCATCATTTGTTCTAACTATGTCCGCGGATGAGCAGGATAAGTTATTGAATCCCACATTTTGGCCCTCTGGCGCTTTTACTAAATTGATCATACCTTCTGGGAGTCAACATAGAAATACAACTAAAATAAGCAGCGATATCTCAAAAAACTCAAATCGCTCTACCTTTACTATCAACACGTAATGGGATTCGGACAAAAACTGCACAAATCTTCAAATCCTCTGTTGCAAATTGTTTTGATATAGTTGCGTTCACTGAAACTTCGCAGCATCATGGTTTTCGAGATGCTGAAATCTTTGACAATTCGTATCAAATTTTTAGAAGAGATAGGTATATTAATTCTGAAACTTGTGGCGCTGGCATACTCCTCGCCTGTAAAAACCACTTAAATTGTAGCCAAGTTGAGCTCCCTAGTTTCTCCAATACTCTCGACTCGACAATGAACTTATAGTTCTTAAGCTGTCTCTCTTAAAATATGACTTATACATACTTTGTTGCATATGTATGGGTGGATGCTCGGGCTATCGGTCTCTGTTGTAGACAAAAAACCAAACGATTAGTGTCTAAATTTTTTAATTTAAAATCTTCCACAACGTTTCACGGGTGAACACTCCGCGTCTTCAGGTGCTCTTATCTATAAGGTAACTATCATGAGCCTTTGCCAAAATTTACAATATTTAAATTACTTACGAAAAAACATTTATGAACATTAATTAACTACTCTAATAAAATATACAAGGACTGGGCGAAACAATAACAAACAAACAAAAAACAAAAAAACAAAAAATTAACATTTAAATGAAAAAACACTGCAATAAAAACCTATTAATTATTAACAGATACAAGAAAAAGAACGAAAAAGAAACTACTTTTAAAAAACACACATTTGAGACTACAATATTTAAATCTCACGTCTATAAGAAATAAAATAGCATCCACATTGCGCGATTTGTCGTTACTTTATGATAAGGTGAGAGAATGTTTTTTGGATTGTATATCTGTATACACAACGTAAGTGTATATGTGGTGGGGGGATGCCCTCATTATGGGTTAGCTAAGAAGTGAGCAGTACACCGAATTTATGTTGTCGGCGTCTGTTTTCCGATTCATTGTATTGGGAGTGGTGTAAATATGCAAAGCCTCAAGGCAGATCCTCTTGCTAATATATTTTTCCTTACATAAAATCGTAGTGTTGTTAAAATCCTGCACACAGTGGTTAGCCAAAGCAGTCTTGCAGATCTGTTTGTTTTTTATATCCGACTTGTGACCCGCAAGTCGATTTTTAATTAATTGACTTGTGGTACCTACATAATTTAAATTGCAATCTGAATTGCCAAAAACTGAACCCATGCAAGAAATATTATCAACCAAGTCCGTGGAATGTTCCTTATCTGTCCTATCTTTAATACGGCTGAAACACCGCCTAATGGTTTTGTCAGCTTTAAAGGCCGGACAGATTCGATCATTTTTTCAGTAACCACCTTTTTGAGTTTTTCAGACAGACCGGGAATGTATCTGAGACTTCGATATATTTTGTTTGTATTTTGTTGTGTGGTATCCGTTGTTGTTTCGGTGCCATTATTATTTGGCCTTTAAAGCTGACAAAACCATTAGGCGGTGTTTCAGCCGTGTTAAAGATAGGACAGATAAGGAACATTCCTGGACCTGGTTTATAATATTCTTTGCATGGGTTCAGTTTTAGGCAATTCAGATTGCAATTTAAATTATGTAGGTACCACAAGTCAATTACTTAAAAATCGACTTGCGGGCCACAAGTCGGATATAAAAAACAAACAGATCTGCAAGACTGCTTTGGCTAACCACTGTGTGCAGGAAAACCACTGTCCGGATTTTAACAACACTGCGATTTTATGTAAGGAAAAAAATATTAGCAAGAGGATCTGCCTTGAGGCTATACATATTTACACCACCCCCAATACAATGAATCGGAAAACAGACACCGACAACATAAATTCGGTGTATTGCTCACTTCTTAGCTAACCAATAATGAGGGCTTCCCCCCACCACATATACATTTACGTTGTGTATACAAATATACAATCCAAAAAACATTCTCTCACCTTATCATAAAGTAACGACAAATCGCGCAATGTGGATGCTATTTTATTTCTTAGACGTGAGATTTAAATATTGTGGTCTCAAATGTGTGTTTTTTAAAAGTAGTTTCTTTTTCGTTCTTTTTCTTGTATTTGTTAATAATTAATAGGTTTTTATTGCAGTGTTTTTTCATTTAAATGTTAATTTATTATTGTTTCGCCCAGTGCTTGTATATTTTATTGGAGTAGTTAATTAATGTTCATAAATGTTTTTTCGTAAGTAATTTAAATATTGAAAATTTTGGCAAAGGCTCATGATAGTTACCTTATAGATAAGACCACCTGAAGACGCGGAGTGTTCACCCGTGAAACGTTGTGGCAGATTTTAAATTAAAAAATTTAGACACTAATTGTTTGGTTTTTTGTCTACAACAGAGACCGATAGCCCGAGCATCCACCCATACATATTCATCTAGACGGTCAAGGCCTTACTAACACATACTTTGTTGCTATATTCCTCCAGACTCCATAAATATAGTCGACGACAAAGGTGAGAATATTTATGACCTACTCATTTTAACATCTAATTTTATCCATGGTAAGATGGAACCTCTTGACGAATTACTACTTATTGGTGATTTTAACTTACTCAATATACAATGGGTACTGAATGAAGATGACGATAACAATCTTCCACTTAATAACTTGACAACAAGGAAGTCACTCATCTTTCTATTTCATATGGGCTCAATTGCTTATGTCAAAAAAAGTACTTACGCCGGTGTCAACATTGAAAAAATCATTGGCGGGAAGTTGAAAAAATGAGCGCGCAGCTCGAAAAGCGATTATAATAAAAACTTTCGAATAAAATGAATGAGAATCTAATGAATAAATTACCTTGGGCAAACAATTTTATCAGTAATAACCCTAAATAATTAATTTAAAAACATTTATTTCGGAAATAATGAAAAATTTGATGTTACTTACAGATTCTTGAATGAAGAAGTGTAGTTTCTTTCCCTTCTTTTTCAGTTTTAAGGTTAAGCCGCTTGGAAGAAAACATCTACAGAAAATTGTTGCCTCTCTGATCATATTCCAAGATGACTGTAGGATTTGCATGACGTTTGGGGTTGACCATATTACGTGTTTTAAATCTGCAGGAATTCCAATGGTCGTGATCTCGTTAGACGTTTGTATAGCTGTCGTGGTTGGTGTTACTTTGATTATATTTGATGTAACTGGCTCGAGTTTAGCACATTTAGCTGCCTTTGTGCTTGGTAGATGCTTTGTAGTTGTTTTCCTTGCTGGACCTGGTACTATTTTGTGTAAATCTCCAGATAGACTCGGCAGTGTAGTGTTGGAACTTTGCTTGGGGTGCTTTGCCGTATTGTTCTTGCAGTTGAGATGTGGCTGTGAGATTGTTGTTCTTGTTTGCACCGAATTCTAACCTTTGGACGAGATTTCTTTGGTTTGTTGGGGTGGTCAACTGCTTTGGGTCCTTTGTTTAGTCTTTTAGCTAATAAATCGTTAGCGGGCGGTGCCTTTTTCATATCAGCAAATGGTTTGTAGTGCAAATCCAAGCGTGAACTGGTTGTTTGTTTTGCTGCAGGTAGTTGTGTGATACAACGTGGTTGAGTAGGTGGTTGCGTCAGGTAACGTGGCTGGGTTCAAACGCGGACTCCTGGTTGATGATTCCGTGACCTTGGTCGAAATTTTAAATTGTCGTTTTCTTTCGTTGTACATTGTAATCCTTTTACAATGGGCTATGCTACCCTAGCTTCGAATGGCCTAAAACTGTTTTTCACAGGCAAGATTTCCTGTTTCATCCTTTGTACTTTGGTAGTAGTTGAAGGGAGTGGGCTGATAGGCGTGATATGCTGCGGAGGTGCCAGGAGTTCCGGAGGAGTAGGTGCAAGACCTATGTCCACAGAATCTAGTGACTCCGTATCGAATATATCAAGCAATTCTTCCATAGCACTCAATAGAAAAAAACAAAATCTATAGCCTAAACAGAGAAAATTAACGATTTTCAAGAACCACTTAACAGTTGTCACTCTTGAAACTGAAGTGATTTTTGGCGGGCTCTGAATTCGTTTATATTCAAATATAACGGGTATTCTGAGTTTTGGTACTGCCAGAGAGCAGTGGATTTTGGTGGGGCTATTTGAGGTTTGTCAGGAGATGTTGGTGAGAGAGAGAGGGCAAATTTGTGAGATAGGATGGGTGAGAACGTTTTTTGCAGTTTTAATAGTGATTGCTCTGACTAAGTTGTTATGGCCAGTATGAATTTCAATTATTCGACCTAATGGCCCTTTTTCTATTGGTATTTGGTCTTCTTTTACCAGGACGAGAGTTCCTTTTTTTAAATTTTCCTTTTTAGTCTGCCATTTATGTCGTTGGTCTTTATGCAAATAGTCTCTTGACCATTGCTTCCAAAAATTGTGGGAGAGGGATTGGATGTGCTGCCATCTTTTGAGAGGATGTTGTTGTGGATTAAGTAGGAGCAGTTCTAGTATGGTGAGATTGTGTCGACCAGTACGGAAGTGACCGGGAAGTGAGAATATTGTAGTCTGTTGGGTCATTGGACAGAGGAGAGAGAGGTATGGCGTTTAATATGCCTCAATTGGAACTAAAATTGTATATAGTTCTTCGTAGGTGAGAGAGACAGTATGCAGTTATTCTTATGGTTTTTTGAAATGAAGAATATTTATTTAGTACAATTATTTGTTCATCGACAGTAGTAGTGAGAACTTTTGGTTTTTTTTTTTCTACTTGCGTATGTACATCCAAAGATTGTTGAGCACAGTATTCCTCATCTTGATGCAGCCAGTCATGCAGCCATTTCACCATTGACATTGTGACTAAAGTGTTTGGCAGAATGCCTCTTGACGCTACATCTGCAGGATTGGATTTGGACGGGACGTGACTCCAAGTAGCTTGTGGTATGTTCTCATGCATTTCCGAGATGCGATTTGCCACGAACGTTTTCCAGGTGGATGGATGCTTTCGAAACCAAGTAAGAACTATGTTAGAGTCTGTCCACGCTATAACCTTAACCTTTTTTTGTTCTAAATCGTTGACAACTTGTTTAATAAGTCGGGAAAGTAGGACACCACCACATAGCTCTAGTCAAGGTAGTGACACTGGTTTGATGGGAGCTACTTTAGTTTTTGCTGTCACGATTTGTACTCTGGAGTTCTCATTAGGACGTATTTTTTAAATAGAGAACTGCTGAGTAAGCATTATTTGAGGCATCGCAAAACCCATGTAGTTCCATCTCATTTTTGTTACTCTGGTAGCTTAGCCAACGTGGAATCTGAATATCCTGAATAGTGTGTAGCTGATCTTTGAAATGATTCCACTCTTTTAAAATTTCTGTAGGTATAGGGTCGTCCCAGCCACATTTGGAAGCCAGAGTTTCTGAATTATGATTTTGACTGTAATTATGCATGGAGCTAACCAGCCTAGTGGATCGAACAGAGAAGATACTTCATTTGGTATAAGTGGATTTCGGTTCGGGGACATTGACTTTATAAGTGAAAAAGTCTGGGTTTGGATACCAACGTATTTCGAGAGTTTTTATAGATTCGTTATCCGAGAATTCCAAGTTTGTTTTTAATTCTCGATGATCCAATGATATGTGTTTAAGAAGATCATTATGGTTGGCAGTCCATTTACGTAGGTTGAATGTTCCCTTTGCTAAGGCCTCGATACGTGCACATCACAGTTGTAGCGTTTCACTGAGGGTATGGGCTCCTGAGACTAAGCATCGACATAGAATTCTCTCATGATGCTCTTAGCCGCAAGAGGATAATAAGTCACTTCATCTCGTGCTGACTGCTGTAATGTTTTGATGGCAAGATATGGCGCTGGTGTTGTTCCAAATGTGACCGTAGTCAAGGCATAATCTTTCAACTCTCATTTGGAGTATTTCTCCAAACTATTCTGTGGAAATTTTGGTGTTGCCATCTGGATAATTCTGTACATTTTCTCTATATCTGCTGTAAAAGCGAACTTGTACAGACGCCATCTTAGTAAGGTAGTCCAAAGTGTTGGTTTGATTGTTGGTCCAACTAGCAGTTGCTCATTTAATGCCTTGCCATTTGACGTACGTGCTGAGGCGTTGAAAACTCTTCGAAGTTTTGTGATAGAACTCTCCTGAGCATAGCGTGGTGTTGTAGATAGTAGAACGGAATGTTTTCGTATATTTTGTTTTCTACTAGTGTTTGTGGGATAGGCTTCATGTGGTCAAGCTGAGCGTATTCATCTATGCAATCTTTGTATAATTTGCCAATTGCTGGGTTTTTGGACAATTTTTTCTCTAATTGTAGGAATTCTTTGGCAGCAATATTCCTAGATTGTCCAAGCTGCGGTGCATCCCGGTTCTTGAATGGTAAATGAACCACGTATTTTCCAGAGGGGAGACGTTTTGTTATATCTTTGTACAACGTTTCACACAGTTGATCTTCGTGTGACAATGTTGGTCGGATGGTGCATTCTTCGATCTTCCAAAATTTTCTCAACTGATTATCCCACTCAATATTTATTGTAGTGTCAGTGGATAACACAGTAGTAATCGTGCTCGTCGCTTCTGATACTGCTCCAACCAGAATCCAGCCTAATTCTGTATTTTGGGCTGTTGGAGAATTGCCAGGCCCTCTTTTTATTCCATTTTTATTAATGGCGGCGTAAATGTCTGCTCCAAGCAGAACATCGATTTCTCCTGTAATTGAGAAGGTGGGGTCTGCTAAAGTGAGATTGGCGATCTGTTTCCAATTTGACACTGCAATAGTCTGGGCTGGCAATAATTCGGTAATTTTTTTGATAATGAGCATGTTCCTCTCTATTTGGAATTTTGTGTATAAGCAGTTAATTGTGGCAGTTGCTTGCTTTACTACGGTATTAGTGAGAGTTGTGCTAAGTCCAATTAGTTGAAGGGTGGACGGAGATCCTTTAAGCTGTAATCGCTTAAGGGCTCTTTCGGTCATAATGGACACTTGTGATCCAGAATTTATCAATGCTCGGAATGTCATTGCAATTCCCGATGGTGCTATAATATTAATCAGGGTTGTAGAAAGAAGAGCCCTTTCTATCGGCGGGTGAGCATTGCTTTGCTTCCATATTGGTATTTTGGGAGATCTGAAGGTGAATTTGTAACCGAATGGTTTTGCTTGTAATGAAGTAATGAGTTCTGATTTTTCTTGCAATGATAACACTTCTTACTGTTGGTGCAGTTTGAGGTTGAATGGTTGGGTGATAAGCAGTTTTTGCATAAATGGTTATTTGAGACAACTTTGTGTCGTTGTCGCGAAGTCAGAGTTCTAAAGGCTGGACAATGAAATATGATATGGTTACCTCTGCAATGACAGCAAGAAGTTTTTGTTGAAGGGGCTGCATTCGTGTTGAACTCTTAGTATTGTTCAAGAGTCCATATTTGGTTTATGTGAGGATGATTTTTTTTGTATCGTGTTCGACAATGTATTTTTATTTCCTATCATTTCCAGAGTTCGGAAGCGGAACTCTAGGAATTTTTTTAGTGTGTTTAATTCTGGTAAATCAGTGCTACTATGTAAGCTCTGTTCCCATAATTGATGCGAATCTGGGTATAGTTTCTGTACAGTCAAATATACAATTATTGGATCCCAATTGTTTGTTTCTACATCTAAATTGTGTAATGCTAATAGTGCTTCTGTTATGTTGTCTAGTAATCTTTTGATACTTTCGGCGGTATCATGATTTGTGGATGGAAGAGACAATAGTTTCTCTAGTTGTACGTTGACAAGGATTCGCTTATTTGAGTAGCGTTCCTTTAAGAGCTGCTAAGCTGGTTTATAGTTTGCGTCGCACAGCTTCTCCAATTAGATTAGTTGTTAGAAAATATAGTTTGTCAACGTCTCTTAAATTATTGTTGTTCTGAATAACCGAATTGAATAAATCGTGGAATGAAATCCACGTAGAATGTTCTCCATTAAATGTGGGTAGCTTGATTCTAGGAAGCTGTCTGGGGAGGAATAATGACAGACAGCGTTGGTGCTAATCTTTCGGTGTTCTCTTCCATGCCTTCCATGCCTTTTCAATATAGTATTCCTGAACCTCCCTAAATGTATTTTTCGTGAAATAATCTAGCTGGTGATCATCTGTTGTCGTCGCTCTTTTCTGTACAGATCTATGTCGAGTTTGAAATTCTTTTCAATACTCAGTGAACGTTTGTATGCGGTTTTCTGTCGATTTGATAGTCTTCTTTTTGCCTTTTGTATAGGTCTATCATTAGTTCGTTGACTTCGAATTTGGACTCAATCAACTCTGACACAGAGTCAATAGTTTCGTCACCAACATCAGATGAGATGGATTCTCCATCTTTCGCCATTTTGTATGGAGAAGCTTTGAACTGTGATAGTGTTAAGAACTGAATTTAATTTTATATTTTACTAACTGAGTTATCCGGCTTTGAAGGACCAATGTGAGATCTAGTATCAAACGTGAGAAGGAGCCGGTTGGAAAAGATAACTCAGTCTATTTCGAAATGCAAAATATAAAATTTATTCAATACAATTAAACTTCTTCCACTAATATCACATAAATTCTGATCAGACTAATACTAATGCTACTAATTCAATAACTAAGATCTAAAAATATATATAAAAAAAATTAAAAAAAAGGTTCAATTTTGTCTGACTTCACGGAGTCCGCCCAGTTCGTTTTATTCTTTCTGAAAAAAGAAGAAGAAGAAAATATAGTTTCTACAGATTATATTTCTGTAGAATTATATGACAGCGTGTACTGTCTGAGATAGCAAGATTAAAAGATTACAGCGCGTAATGCCAATGGTGGCAAAATGAAGGATGCTGCAGCGTGTGGGTGCAGGTGTCGTAATGAGACCAAGTTTTCAGATTAGACTCTGAAGCAGAATAAACTTCTGTATGGAGGATAGGAAATAATATTCAGATTAAACTCTGAAACAGAATAAACTTCTGAATGGAGGATAGGAAATAATATTCAGATTAAACTCTGAAACAGAATAAACTTCTGAATGGAGGATAGGAAATAATATTCAGATTAAACTCTGAAACAGAATAAACTTCTGAATGGAGGATAGGAACACGATTCTTATTTTCAGATTAGACTCTGAATCAGATGAGCTCTGAGCAACGAATGGTGCCATCTATTGAAACAAGAATTTTGAAACAAGAATTTTATTGCCTGAATTGTTAACAATCTTACGTACTAGTTGAATCATACATTATTGAGTTAGATGTTTTTTACATATAAGAGTTACATTTACTAAAAAAATATATTAATTACTGTTAGTTTTGAGCAGATGAGTTTAGTATGTTACTTTAATGTTTAGCTTTCTCTCCTAGTTTCTATAAAAAAAAGGCATAAAAATAGATAGAATGCCATCTATTGCGACTCGTCGGCTTTATATAGCCGTGGTAACCAGTTATGTTCATCTCGCTTCTTGGTGTTGCCCTAGCAACGCTTATTTCCGTTGATGAAATGTCACTAAGTGACATTGCGAAATTGGCACAGAGGTAAGTTGCTGTAATTAATATTGTTTTTTGTTTCTTCTGGTATTATTAATGAATTCTTTGTTTGTTTTTAGATGAAATCAGTCGTGGAAGAAGATAGCTGATGGCTTAAAATACTTCATACCGCAGCGTATCAAATCTTCAACGGAAAATTGACGTGATTTCGTGTGATGGATATGATCAAATTTCCTTTTTAGATAAGTAGTTTGTAGAAAAACTGAATACTTTGTGGTTCTTTGTATCCTTTTTTTCTTTGTTAGAGTGCTTATGGTGAGTTGGATATTCAACAGAAAATTCCTCGGAAAATAATAAAGGTGAACCAAATATTTAAGATAAGTGAAAATCAAAGGGGTTAAATGAGTGGGCCGAACATAGCCCAGTTATAATGTCTACTCTTGACAAATACCATCCCCCTCTACTAATTACCTATGGCTATGTAACCGAAAACCTCACTTATTGTAATGAAATGCAATACTTTTTCAATTTTAAAAAGGCTGACTTTTCGGAACTATCTAGTAGACTTATGTCTATTGATTTCAACACATTTTTGTCTTGCTTGATGAACACGTTCCTAAGTTTTACATCATTCTTTTTAATTTATTCTCTCGCATGTTCCCCGTAATCGTCAGCGGTTATCTAAAACATCTCCTCCATGGTTCAATAAAGCACTGAAGCGTCTTAAAAATAGAAAGAATAAACTGTTGAAAAGTTATATGAGGGGCAAGGACACAACAATTTCCTCACATCCTATAATGAGTTCAAAGAACTTTCCTCTACACTTTATGAAGAGTATATTCAAGGCATGCGTACGAAATTATTTAGTGACCCACGCATCTTTTTTATGTTTATTATTATGAGGAAAAAAACGGACAACTACCCCAATACCATGAGGTACAAAGATTCTGCTAGTGATGACTCGTCTGAAATTTGCGACATGTTTGCTTCATTTTTTGACAATGCCTTCGCCTCGTTAAATTTTCCACCTCAAAATAGCAACTTAAGTCTTACACTTTCATACCGTTTTATTCATTATCCCTTCAATTTCAGAAGAAGATATACTCGATAATATTAATGGGCTTCCAAATGACTTCACAAATAAATCTAAATTCAAAAGTAAATCATCCTAGATTTTATTCATTCGGGTTGCCTTAAAAAAAAGATCTTGGAATCTTATCACTATGTATTAGTTTACCAACTATAAAGTATAAAAAAAATAGGATTGCATATAAAAAAAATTACTTACACATCAGAGGAGTATAGTACGGAAAAACTTTTAAATATAAACCAGCAGTAAAAAATTAATTGAAATTTATTTACTATCAGCTGATCCGGTGACAACCCCTGTTGGCTGCAACATTGTGTTTGTGCTGCACAAATGGTGCTATTAAGAAAAATGAGATAGAATGTGACTTAGAAGAGGAAGAAGTCGATGGAAATTAATATTTTTATTGAAACAAAAAAAACCTTGATTATGGTAATATGTAAATTTTTTCATATTACATATGTACATATATTCAAATAAAAATACATAATATAAAATGATGTTATTGTATTATTTTTCTTCAGTTTGGTTGAAAAGATACCGCATCTTCGCTGAGGAAGTAATCAGTTAAAATTTTGCGTATTTCGAAGGCTTCTCGAGTGCTATTATTGCCTCTGATCGATGAACTGGCTCCAAACTGATATTTACCTGTCGCCAAGCACCTTCTGTAACTTTGTCATTGTCATCGTAAAAATCGCAATAAGTTGAGGGACAATATACACCACAATTATATAGATCGTCTGTTATTTTCAAAAAATTGTGCAACATTACACATGCTAGGACAACTTTGTCTGCGTTTTCCGGGTGAAACTCAATTGGACTACCGAGAACCCGCCATCGAGTGGTTAAAATTCCAAATGTATTTTCAATTGTACGACGTGCTCTTGAAAGTCTGTAATTAAACATTGTCTCTCCTTGTTTAGTAAAAGGCCTGGATATGGCATCATTAAATTTTTACGCAAGGGAAATGCACTATCACCAACAAAATAATGTGGTACAACTTTCTCCGAATTCGGTAGTGAAATTGGTGGAGGCATACTAATCTCATTAGCAAGAATTTTGTTTCCAAAAACAGAAAACCGGAATATTCTACCATCACTTTGACTGCCAAAAGTTTATAATTAAAAAACTGAGAACCTTTTGGGAGGACACTTTATGGCAACATGCTTTCCATCAGTGCAGCCCACGCAGTTAGGCATTTGCCATTTTTGATTAAATTCCAGTGCAATTTTTGTCCAATCTGATATATTCAGCTCGGGCATGTAAACTGGAGATAACAGATCCCATAGTAATTCGCAAACCTCAATAATAATTTTTCTTACAGTGAATACACCAATGCGAAAGCTCCATGCTAAGTAGTGTTGAAAAACGCCTTGTGAGAGATACCTAGATGAATAGTAAATATTTAATACAAAATTAGAATATTTGTATATTTTATAGCATAAATTAACGTTAATACAAGTCGACATTCCGGATCTATAGGCTTTCTTTAGGAAGCCTTCTTTAAATTATTTCTTACTACACTCAAAAGTAATTCGCATTGAAGAAAAGTTCGTCATCATTCCCTTTTTTATATTTAAATGTTTTTTCGTAAAATCCTGAACTCTTCCTCTGTTGATATAGAGGTCTAACCCACCACTTTCTTCGATTTTTTGACTTTAAATATTTATAAGTGAAAAGGCACAAGAAATGACCTTCTTCCATATTAAATAATATTTTCAAATTCTATAGATCAAAGTAAAAGTAAATAATAAAGGTTTCACCGTCAGCTAATTCCGTACCATTGGCTACAAGCTGCATCATTGTAACCAATGTTAGCTACATGGTGCGCCAGTGCAAGCTACAGCACCAGCCACCGCGCCAGCTACGAGCTACAGCGCCACATAGGGTTCCAGCCTTTAGTTACTTCCTCGTAGCTGCCATCTTATATGGATTTCATAGTCTAGTTGTGCCTGCGCTTTATTTTCAATAGTGGTGTATAGAATAAATAACACTTTATTTTCTATTTTGGCGTATAAAATAAATAAAGTCTTCTGTTTGTTGAATTTTTTATTGTTTAAAAATTAACTTAATATGAGTCAATCTGAGGTTGAAATTAAACGCGGTTCTATAGGAGGTGCTCAAAATAAAAGAAAAAAAAGCTAGAGCATCGGGAAAAGAATACGGTACACGTAAAAATAAAAAGATTTCCGCTAAAATGCCCACCGATTTAATGGTAATATTCTTTTTATATGAATATTCGGCATATCTTAATATATAAAATTCCAGTGTCACTGTGTTTGTACACGCTATCTCCGAAACTGCCAACCGATTTCAATGAAATTTTTTGAATGTGTTTGGTTGGTTCCAGCTTGAGAGATAGGATAGTTAAGGACACGACCCAGCCGGAAATGGATGGAAGCATTTCGGATGCATTCCGAAAATATTCTATGGAAGCTATTGAAGCACGCTCTGATACTCAATTCATTTCTTTTAAAAAATTGAAGTCCTACGACGTGAAGGTATATAAAGTGGCTATATATCTTACCTCTGCATGACCTGTAAGGTGAAAGGAAGCCTTCCTTATTAATTCTTTGGAAGCTGAAAACAAGCTTTCCTTTGTAAATCTTTGGAAGATGAAAGGAAGCATTCCGTATTAGTTTCTTGGAAGCTGAAAAGAAGCATTACTTTTAAATTCCTTGTAAGGTGAAAAGAGTAATCCTTTTAAATTCAGTGGAAGCATTCATTCAACCATTTCAGAATAGCGAACGGAACCATTAAGCATGAATTTTCCGAAAGGTTGGAAAGAACCGTTCAATTTAGTTGGAGGTTGGAGGGAAGCACTCTTCCTATTTCACTGAGAAGTAAAGGGGAGAACTTTCCGTGCTTTCTTAGAAAGGTGCAGAAAATAGACACTCTTCAGTTATTCGAATGTCGCACTTCAATGAAAATAATCCACTTCTTCTAAAATAATGCACAAATCAGAATACTTTTCATCTACGCACATTTCCTTCCTTCATTGTTCTTAGAAAAACAATGAAACTATATGACTCATTTTCGACCTGCACGCGCTCCCTCGAGCTAGCCTCTGCAAATATAATCGCACAATTTTCTATCTCTTTTCGCTAACAACATAAACGAATATATCTATTCACTACCTCTTCACTAAGTATTCTATGAAAGCTATATAACTCAAAAATACGGTTCGGAAGATAAAAAAGCAAACTTAAGATTATCAGAACATAATTTTTCTGTATGAATAGTAGTTTAGGGCGGAGGAGCTATTCAAATCAAACTTTTGTCAGTAACACTGCAAATATTTTAGAATATAAGGACTCCGTTGGGCCTCGCATGCGGAAGGGAGGGAGTCTGTTTCATGGCTTGTGAAGTATTCTGGAGGGTCTTGCATCAGCCCACGCAAAACCCTCGACAATACTTCCCAAGCCATGAAACAGAAATCTATATGTATGCGTTGTGAGTCCGTTTTCTATAATATTCTATATTGATGCTTATGGAAAAGTACCAAACATGGACTTTATATATACTATAGACTATAGTGCCAAAACTACTATCCATACAGGAAAATAGTATTCTAGTAATTTAAAGCTTGGTTGCTTACCTTCCCACAGGCTACACTTCATATATACCTTACTTAACAAAATAAAAATATAGTTTTGATTACAAAGTAACCTTACTATTTTACGCTCAATACCTCTCAGTTGAGTGATAATTGCTTGTGTGTATGTGCAGCCGGAGTCCGAATCTGTAGGCATGCTCATTCGATATCATCAGCCCACGGCATCCCACGACGGCACAGCGGCATTACAATGATTACTCAGCTGAGAGTTTTTGTTTGAGGAATCGTAGTCATTTGGTTCAGATAATTATTTTTAAATAATTTTGTTAAGAAATTTATGAAAATTTAATTACGGTTCGGAAGATAAGAAAGCAAGATTAAGATTATCAGAACATAATTTTTCTGTATGAATAGTAGTTTAGGGCGGAGGAGCTATTCAAATCAAACTTTTGTCAGTAACACTGCAAATATTTTAGAATGTAAAGACTCCGTTGGGCCTCGCGTGTGGTAGGGAGGGAGTCTGTTTCATGGCTTGTGAAGTATTTTCGAGGGTTTTGTTCCGACTGGTCGTGCTTAAGGTGATACATGTAGATGTGTTTAATCTGTGTGGACTATTGGACCATAATGTTTGGCTTGTGTGTGTTTAGTGAATGTGTGAACCCAGTGTATGCCCTCTATATATTTATTTATCGCATCCTATTCTGTATTCTGGAAATAACAAAATATCTTGGTAGAATCAAGGTTTTAAAAAATATAAAATAAACGGCACATAAAAATTCCTCCACATCTTTCAAAAGGTTTTGGTGATGCAAACCAAAATCTTTTTCCAACACCACGAGGACTACATAATTACAACCTACACATCGTACGATAATTCAACTAAAGCAGGATTTCAGTCACTTTTTCTTTCTTTAAAAAAAAAATGATAAACCTACAAGGCAAATTTCAAAAGATAATATTGCAGCAACCACATATTATTCATAATTAATTCTTTTCCCTAATACTAATGGACCCTACTTTATAAAAAGTAAACAATTAAAAAAAAAACCTTTGGGAATGTAGTAGTAGGTAGTCCTGTAAGAAAATATCACACAATATCGAATAAAGAATAAAATAAAATACAGTGCAGAAACACTAATGAATTTTGAAATTCGACTTAACTTAATTAAGCCTGGCTGACTTGCGTACAAAACATCAACAACAAAAAGTGGGGCTTGTGCACGAGCCTTGGGTCTGGAGGACCGTATCCGCGGTCTAACGGAGGCGTAAGGCGCACAAATCCTGTATGACACCACGTGTTCTACCCCTAGAGCTTGTGTTGTTGCTACTAAAGACGTTGCGGTGAACTTACTGCCCCATTTGTGCGATAGGGACACTACATCGATCAAGCTCTCCTTTAAGAAGGATGGAGTCAGTAGGGAACTCCTTATTGTCTCAGTACATTTACCGTATGACTTCGCTGCTCCCCCTCCTACTGAGGGAGTGAGGCGAGCTGTGGAGTTTGCGAGGTCTAATAGGCTTGCAGTCATGGTTGGTTGTGATGCCAATACTCATCACATTGTCTGGTGGAGCTCAGACACAAGCCATCGGGGTGAGCAACTGCTGGAGTTTATTACTTCAGCGGACCTGGTTCTGCTGAATCAGGGCAACGACCCAACAACAAGACAAGAAGTCATCGATGTGGCTTTAGCATCCTTTGACGCTTTTCCCCTGTTTTATGACTGGAGGGTTTCGCGAGAGGAGTCTCTCTCTGATCAGCGCTACATTGAGTTCTGTATGGGTGCCGACCCCATTGTGGTGGAACCATACAGGAATCCGAAACGGACTGATTGGGGGAGATACCACAGGGAGCTAGATTCCATGCTAGACTCTCCGGCTGAGAGAATCAGAAGTGTCGGCTTGGAAAAGGCGGTTAAAAGGCTGCAGTTTGCTGTAAATGCGGCTTTCGAGGCTTCCTGTCCCATTAGCACGGACATTGGAAGGAAACCTATGCCGTGGTGGAACGGCGGTCTTAGTGTACTCCGTAAGGCTTCCAGAAGGCTCTTCAATAAGGCCAGGAGGTCTGGCTTGGAGGGAGACTGCCGGGCCTACCGCGAGACTCAGTAATTACAAGAGGCTTGTCAGGAAATCCAAAAGACAGGCCTTTGTAGATTTCTGTGGGGAGCTTGACGGCTATCGTGAACCGGTTAGGCTGCTCACGGTTCTCAGGAGCGACCCGTCGGCTAGGCTGACTGTTCTGAGAGGGCCAGATGGCTCCTTTACGGCATCGAAAGAGGAAGCCTGTAGACTTCTTCTCTCGACGCATTTTCCTGACTGCAGGCTTGAAGAAGACCTGCAGGCAGCTTCCGATTATCCGCTACCTCTATGCACTGGTGGAGATTGGTCCACTGCCGCCAAGGTAGTTGATGTCGAGAATGTGAAATGGTCAATTTCAACCTTATCGGCCTTTAAGGCCCAGGATCCAGACGGTATTTTGCCTGTCCTTCTTAAGGCTGAGACCGCTGTGCTGGCTCCATGCATCGACTCAATTTTCAGGGCATGTATCGATTTTGGATATGTCCCTCAGATGTGGAGGAAGGTGAGGGTTTCCTTCGTTCCGAAGCCTGGTAAGGCTTCCTACATGGACCCGAAGAGTTGTCGAACCATAAACCTCTCCTCATTTCTTTTGAAATGCCTGAAGAGGCTGGTAGAGGAATATATTAAGGAAGTACCCTTAAAGGCTTCTCCCTTAAACACCTCACAGCACGCTTACCGGAGGCGGCTCTCCACTCAATGGTAACTGTCATTGAACGGGGACTGGATCGTGGACTGTTTACCTTGGGAGCCTTTCTGGACATCGAGGTGGCTTTTGACAAGGCCACCCCCGAGTCGCTATGTGAGGCAGCTCGTCGACATGGTGTTGACCGCACTGTTGTGCGATGGATCAACCAAATGTTAAGACGACGATACTTAATTGTGGATGTAGGCGGCCGAACCTCTCTCAGTGTGCTAGTGGAGACAGGCTGCGCGCAAGGGGGCGTGCCATCCCCAGTACTCTGGTATATGTTGGTTGACTCACTCATCACCGTACTGAAAAACGAGGGATTCTCATGTGAAGCGTATGCGGATGTCATCCCTCTGCTCATTTCCAGGCATAGCACGGCTGCTGCCTGTGCCTTCATGCAACGAGGCCTCAATATTGTTGAGGACTAGTGCACCCGTCATGATATGACAGTGAGCCCTACAAAGTGCAGCTTGGTGCTCTTCTCCAGAAGAGGTAAGCTGGGGTACTTTGTTCTTCCAAAGCTTTTTGGACACACTCTGCAGCTCTCTCCTCATGTCAAGCACCTTGGAGTTTTCCTTTACTCGAAGCTGACATGGGGAATGCACGTAGAGGAAAAAGTTAATGCGGCTATGAGGGTCTTCGCTCAATGCAGGAGAACCTTTGGCTGCACATGGGGCATGAGACCAAGGGTTGTGCATTGGATGTACACCTCGATCGTCACACCCATGCTCACATATGCCTCCTGTGTATGGTGGCCGAGGGCGCTTGTTGGGACTGCGATCCGGAGTCTGGCGGGCCTGCAAAGGCTTGCCTGCTTGGGAATTACGGCCTCCATGCGATCTACGGCTACTGCGGCTCTTGAGGTCTTACTCAATCTACCACCCCTGGATCTTGTCATTCACCCAGAAGCCAAAAGGGCTGTGTGCAGATTGCGCTTATGGGGATGTTGGAAGGGCGTCTGGACTGGCTCTTCTCATTGCTCTGTGGCGTATCGGCTGGACTTGGAAAACCCTCTGGCCGGTATGCCACGGGATGCGATGGTACCAGAACTTCGTTTCGGGCGTCGCTTCTCTGTCAGCTTTCCTGCAAGGGAATCGTGGACTGAGGGAGGTGCCTTATCGTGCCTACCCCAGTCTGCTCTAAAAATCTTCACCGACGGCTCTCTCACTAATGAGGGAGCTCGGGCAGGTGCCTACTTTCCTGAGCCTGATTATGGAATGGAGTACTCACTTGGAAAACACACCACTGTCTTCCAGGCTGAAGTCTTCGCCATCTCAATGGCAGCGAAGTTAGCCCTTGATATGCAAATCAAGGGGAGAGATATCGCTATCCTTTCGGATAGTCAGGCAGCCTTGATGGTTCTGAATGGCCCTCGGATAACGTCTAAGTTACTGGGGGACTGCAGGTCGTCAGTGGACAAGTTGTGTTTTTACAACAATGTGTCCTTCCTGTGGGTTCCTGGTCACATGGGGATCATGAGGAATGAAAGGGCTGACCTTTTGGCTAGGGCTGGCTCCGATTCTCCCTTCCGCCGTAGGCGTCGCCACTTCGAATATCGGGGCTCTCATCAAAGCGGATGTTCATAGGCAACATCAGCAGAGATGGGACAACCTGAGTGCTTGTAGGTGTACAAAACTGTTTCTTGATGGGCCCAATGGGAATATCCCCGATTTTATCATGTGGCTCGGAAGGAAACAATGTTGAACCGTGGTTGGCATCATCACCGGCCACAGATCACCTCACGCTCATCTAACAAGGACGGAAGTTGTTGACAGCCCTGAGTGTCTGTCCTGCATGGAGGGAGAGCCTAAGACAACCGAACACTTTTTGAGTGAGTGTCCGGCCTTCGCCCGGAGCAGACAGATACTCTAGGGTCTCCCCTTCTATCTGTGGATGAGCTGAAAAACCTTTCTCACCAAGACTTGTTGCGCTTCATTAAGAGGACAGGAAGGTTTTGGTGAATGGTATTCAGGATAGCACAATGGGCCGCTGTGGCCTCCGTGCTTTGGTTGGGTATCTCCTGTTCCCCCAGTTTTCGAAAAAGAACTTAATTAAAAAAAACACACAAAAATCTATATACACAATATCGATCGATGGATACTATTAGTACATACATCCGATACTAATGGTGTTTTACGCTAAATTCTCACGAATTAAATATGTAATGTGTATTGACTGAATTGTACAACTGAGAAAAATTTCATATTTTTGTGAAAGGCTGTAAAAGCGTCCATGTAATTTGTTTTCAACGTAGTCCAACTGTCTTACTTCTAAATAGCCAGTTTAATGATCTCAGAATAATAAAAATTACATAATTTGAATATTGGGCTATAAAGGACCTAATCATTTGGGAGTTCTGGCGTAAAAGAAGGAAGATATTTCGCGTTCCAAATCCCTTTTAATTTTCCATCTTTACCCTAAAGTTCCTATGTCCAAGGGCAAACTCTCCGCCTTACCTTAAAAGGGCCGACATACTTTGGAGCTAATTTCGAGCTGAAGTACTTGCTAGCACCAGACAAAACGTAGTATCGCCGCCAAGCCCAATCGTTGGGGAGAAATTGCTCGTCTCGCCTACGAAGATTGTACGCTTTTTTACCAATTTCTAATGCCTTATTTAATCGTTCTTTTACGTCCGCTCCAACTTGCTCAACTTGCGGTACTATCTAGAGAAGAACTATTACCTGTCGCTCTTATATTATTCCTCTGTACTATCATCCCTCGGCCGAAATTAATGAAGTAAGGCGTCAGTTTAGTTACTTCATGGGTTGACGTTCGGATCGCGGAAGCTTCTTTATGTAAATGACTATCCCGCTCCCGGTGGTTCTCCGAAACATATGTCCTTAGCATGGCTTTGACGACCTGGTTTGTCCATTCAGCCGGGTTCGCTTGAGGGTGGTATAACGACATGTACTTAAAATTTATCGTATATGAGTTGCAGAGATTCTGAAATCATTACTTTTAAACTAAGCCCCATTGCCACAAATTATATCCTTAGGTGCTCCAAGAGTAGAATGACGAAATTTTCAATACTTTCACATAAAACTTTACTAGTAGCAGAACGCAAAAGGGAAAAAGGGAAAATTTACTAAAATCATCTACGATTATTAGGATATAAGAGAAGCCTCGCTTTGATCGAGGTAGTGGTCCAATGCAGTCAATGCTGATGACTTCGCATACTTGCGTTGAGCCATAAGGCCTGCTGGCTTCTTAACTGTGGCTTGACAGTCTGATATATTCTGCAGCCTCTAAAATTCATAGAAACGTCTGCTTCCATTTTAGGTAAAAAAAAAACTTTGCGCCAACTGGTCGAATGTTTTACGTAGCCCACTGTGTGCAGAAGTTGGAGCATAATGAGCTTGGAGCATTAACTGCTTGCGCTTGCCTTTAAGAACAACCTCACGCCAGTAATCTGAGTCCGACGCAAGTGAGGGTTATTTTACAAAACAATGTTTCCAAAGGGTATCATTCTCAACTTTCCACTCCGGAAACTTTTCTGGGCATTCCTAAACACTTTGCAGTAACTTATCATACCACTTGTCCACTGGGGTTACATCCTTGGTGTCTAACGATTTGACTAGTGGGATCGAACGAGACAACCAGTCTGGAAGGAGATGTTCCTTGCGTTTCCGATGTACTACATCAAGGTTATTTAAGCTCTACAATGCATCTTACTTTGTCAGGGTGCACTTATAAACCACATTCTCCTACCAGATATCCTATAAATACTTCAGTTCAGCTGGGCAAAACTCACTTTTCTCGTAATTGATTACCAAACCAGCATTGTGTAACTTTTCTAGGACCTCCCTAAGTAACTTCAGATGATCCTCAAAAGTTTGCGATTAGATAATTATATCGTCCAAATATACAAATACGCGACTTTCTAGTGGCCCCAACAAAATCCGGTCAATAAGCCTATGCCATGTAGCTGGAGAATTTGATAACCCGAATGGCAGCCTTTAAAACTGGAAAAGACCACGGCTTGGTACTGTAAATTCAGTGAATTGCTTGGAATTATCCGCCATCGGTATTTGCCAAAAAGCACATTTGATATCTGAGGATGATAAGTACTTGGCATCACTGAGTATATCCAAGGTTGCCGATATATAAGGGATGGGGTAGGCATACTTTTTGGTCGCCTTGTTGACTTTGCTGTAATCTATACAAAATTATACGAACCGTCTTTCTTTTTTACCATCACTATTGCGGAAGACCAAGCACTATCAGAAGGTTCGACAATACCTAATGCAAGCACATTATCTAATTCCTCGTTAATTTTTTTTTGTATTGCAGGTGATACCGGGTAGTAACTCGGTTTAATGGGTGGCGAACACGTCACGATGACGTATTGTACCTCTGTGCAACAAACTAACCCTTTCCCCATTTTACTCTCGTTGTCCCTTAGTAGTGCTTCGAGTTGAGCTCTGTGATCCGATGATAACTTCGTTTTTCCTTCCAATGAACATGCAAAATTAGTTTCGATTACTTGAGAAAATTTTCAAAAATTCCTACGTAAATCGGCGACTATCCCCATCTCTCGCCAAAAATCTGAGCCAAGAATAATTCTGAGAGGTAAGGCAGGGATTACAAAAACCCCAAAAATCTTTACGTGATTCTATAATTTTACAGGTAACTACCTAACAGATAATGTATCGGTCTTTTTAATTGTCACACCTAGTCCTGGTAATGAACTTCATCCCGATCCACCGAGTATAGTTCGCGAGCCCCCAAATCAAGAAGGCCTAAAAGATTCCTGTTAAAAATTGAGATGTCGAGTTAGGGTCGGCAATCTTTGGTGGCTTGAGAGAGCACATAATCCAGCGTAGCTGTCAACTATTCGCTTTCCCTATTACAAAACTCTTGTTTGTAGCTCGTCCAATTTCTAACGTCTGCGGCTTCTATGATGCGCTAGAGCCCAACTCGCCACTTATGGCTGAACTCTGCTCCCGTTTCACGTACCTACTCTTATTTCTGACATTTTCAATATTGGCTTCATTCCTCAAGGTCGACGGACGTGGCTCTCTCTATTGGAAAGAGCCTCGTGCACCAGTTGGAACCTTTTCATTCGCCCTACTATTCCCTGGTCTATCTTTGCAACGCATACACGTTGCTCTTATGGCTCCTTCGGCGCCGCATCCAAAACACTTCCTCCTTTGTCTGCAAAATTGCATGGTATGACCGTCTTTTTTTGCAATATTAAAACTGAAACGAGAACTGGCTATTTCTACTTTGCGCTGATGAGACGGAATGTTCATTTTGAGCTACATATGCTAGGTCTGGTTCTAGCAAACTTCCACTCCGTCTCAACGGAAGCTCTGACTACTTCCAGTTTCCTAGCTTTATCTATTAAATCTTTGATGGAAGCAACTTCGCTTAAGCCGAACTGACTTTGTAAGAAAGGGTTTATATTTCTTTTTGGTATGCGTAGCTGTTCAGCTGTTCGAGACGTAGTTCTATGACAAGGTCATTTCAGGACTCGAATTGGTGCTTATAAGCTCTATATCAGATCAGGTCCCGATCAGAAAATAAATCTAAAGCGGACCTGAAAAGCATTTGTTTCGAAACCCCACAGGCTCACTCAACTCGGTTACCCGCACCAAGGATGAAATGAGGGACTGCTCTCTTTCGCCTGAAAATTTTATTCTCTGTTTGTAAATGGGAACTTTCGTAATTGAAGAGTGCGTTGGCGAAGCTGGTTCACTCTCTGAGCCAGAAGACTTATCGGCTGGATAATTTTAGTAGTTATTCTATGCGGATTCTGCGACACCCTTTTAGCTTCCAGAATTTTGCCACAGATGGCGCCACCGTCGCTATGTGGTTTGAGTCCATACTAATGTAGGTTTGTGCCTTGGCTGTATTGGCTTGTGTCGTGGATACGCCATTGTGCCTTGGATGCACCATTGTGTCTCGAATGCGCCCTAGCGGGATTAATCGGTACTACCAGCATGCTCTGGGATGTATCATTTGATCTTAACTGCACCCTAGCGGCATTAGCCGGTACTACCAGCATGCTCCGGTACTACGGTTTTCTTGGGTAGATATGTGGTGCGGCTAAATGTAGGCTTTTGGTTTTGAACTCATATTAGTAATAATTAAAGTTAACGCTAGGAAATTTTTATTCATGCCAATGGATTCTAGATGGTTGGGGTGGTGCTATTAAGGGGGATGAAATTTTCATCAGAAATCCTCTACGGGCTCTGGTTTTCGAGATATTAGCGTATTAATAATTCAAGTTATTTTTGCTTAATGGATTCTTGGCGGTGTGGGGTGGGTGGGGGGAACAAAATTTTAATCAGAAATCCTCTGGTTTTCGAGATATTAGCGACATTTGTTTGGGCGCAAACGCCATTTCTTGAGCAAGGTTCCCTAGCGGCCTTAGCCGGAACTACCAGCATGCATTAGCGGAAGAGTTCTAGATATTGGTATGACGTCATCATGGTTTTGCTGTTTTCAAATCCTGTACGTTTTCTTAGCACGGAAGTTGTAGATATCAGCATCATTCGAATTTCACAACATGACATCACCATGAACAGATTCTAGACGATGTGAGTGAGGGTTCTGGGGTATGTATATTGAAAAGTCTTATGTTTTATAAACACTTGTTTTTATTTGCAATAAAATTTCTTATTATAAAAGAATTTCTTATAGCACATTGTCCAATATGAACTTGGCAAGATGGCGCATTTGTGTTAATCTCTACTAGTTTTCCACAGTTGTATTCATCTTCGACGTTAATAATGATTTCACCCTCTCCAACTGTCTTCTGCATCCAACGAACTTCTTCAGCTCCTTTTACATATATGGTTTTGTTTCGAAGCAGTGGTTCAACTATAGTGTACAGCTTGTGATAGGTATGTAGCCATCATCCCAGCGGAATCCATGAAAATTGTGTTGAAGCCATTTTACTTGTCTCTTTTTTGCTGAAGTCAAAACGGTGGTTGAAATATAAAGTGCTGCATCTGGTTTTCATTGTTTAAAATTGCCAGTTCTTTAGTGATAAATTCATTGAGGTTTGTTTTGAATCCTTGGATGTCTACGATGACAGCCATCTTTTAATTTAACTTTCTAACTTCACTTGTCAGCGGACTGTATTCCACTGTTCGATCGTGTAGAAGCAGACATAGCCGGTATATTTTCAGATGTCTTGAATTCTAGCCATATGTCAACAGGCCCAGTTTTTATTGTTTCATTTTGATTTGAGCAATCAATGACAGCGATCGGAGCATCGGTTTTGAACTTCTCCCATGTGAGGAACGGCTGATACTGATGACTATAGTATGATTGTGTAAACTTTATATACATCTCATACAGCCATTTTACTTGTCTCTTTTTTGCTGAAGTGAAATCTTTGTATGTGAACGGTGGTTGAAATATGCAGTGCTGCATTTGGTTTTTATTGTTTAAAATTGCCAGTTCTTAGTGATGAATTCATTGAGGTTTGTTTTGAATCCTTGGATGCCTACGATGACTGCCATCTTCTTAATTTAACTTTCTAACCTCACTTGTCAGCGGACTGTATTCTACTATTCGATCGTGTAGAAGCAGACAATATGCTGTTGTATTAGCCGGTATATTTTCAGATGTCTTGAATTCTAGCCTTATGTCAACAGTTCCAGTTTTTATTGTTTCATTTTGATGTGAGCAATCAATAACAGCGATCGGAGCATCGGTTTTGAACTTCTCCCATGTGAGGAACGGCTGATACTGATGACTATAGTATGATTGTGTAAACTTTATATACATCTCGTACAGCAATGCGTATCTATTCAAATCAAATTTCAAATTCAAATCATCATAGGGATATGATTCTGAGTTCAAATGACCTGTAACATCGGTGAGTTTGCAGTGATCAAACTTGCTTGCATCTTTGGTTTTATCGTTCCTTCGATCCGTTTGTAATGCTAAGATGATAAATCGAGGTTTCTCCAGTTGAGTGGAAGTCTTAACTGACCAGGTTTGATGTGTGGATTCCGGTAGTACTGGATACTCATATATGTCGCAGGTGCGGAATGGTATTTGTATCGGGCGACCTCTCCCGATAATTTTAAATAGTTGTAGCTTTTCATCATCGGATACTGTAACATGCGGAATACTCCATTGAAGTTTGGTAATTTCAATTTTCACTACATCAGTGGGTGATATAATGGCATTATCGTCTGTCCTGCTCCGGATCAATATGAGTTCATGTTTGGAATTTACCAGAATTTTCCTGTAATCTTCAGCGAATCCCAATAAATATTTCAGAGGTACACATTAGTTAAACAGTCTATTGGCTGGTATAACGGATGAATCTGGTGACCAGCTGCCGTTGAGTAGTATCCTGCTTACATTTGCATTTAGCGATACGTAGTTTTTTAATGTTGTCGCAATCCCAAGATTTCTTGTACGATCGATTTCCACTGCATTTAATTCATAGCGTATTTCCTCAAAAAGAAATGGTAGAGCGTTGTTAGCTAATTTTGCAGTTGCTGAAACGGCTCCATCCAGCTTTGTGAGCGACCCCTCAATGTAAAGAAAACTCCTGCTGGGTAGAAGATTCAAGTCCTGATGTTGTACAGAGATACGGATTTCATCGCTGTTTTTAAATGATGTTAGAAATGGTGAATAGGAGTGATGCTCAAATTTAGTAACACTGTTATCAAAGCGAGCGTCTGGTGCAATATCTAGTATTCCTTTATTCATTGTTTCAGCGTTAAGCCTATCGATAATGTTAATGTAGGTCTTGATCGCTTCAAGGTTGTCCGCTGACTAATGATCTTGTTTGCTCCGAACTCGTATTTATCATTATTGTATATCAACATGCTGTGGCTTCAAATGTAACCTGCTGGTTATAGTCTCTCCTCTGAAGTTGATTAAGTCACCGTCTTGGTCAAGGAGCTTCAATGTTAGAGAACTTATACGTTTGGTGTTCACAGGCAAATAGATTACATTTTTGGGTACCTCCACTATTTTATACCCAGGCCAACGTTCGGGGAAAGCTCGTGGAGGGTGTGTACTTGTGTGTTGTTGAAGAATGATCCTGATATTATATTACATTCGATGCGTATAGTATTTACTTTAATGATGTTGACTGGCAACTCTGATGTATGCACTATATTAGCAGATAAGTTTCTTTTACTGAATCCCAGCAGAGGAGCTATGGATCTCTGTTTTTCAAAATGTATTTTTTCAGTTGCCTTAACTTCACTCTTCAATGTATTATTGTTAGCCTTTATCGCAAACTTTATCCTTTTCCCTTCTTTATCTAAGTATCCTTGTACATATTTTGCTATATCATCAATCTCATAGGATCCAACAGGTGTATCTCAACAACCTCATTCCCTACATGAACCAGATTATTGCTCACAACAATATTTGGTATAGAGTTGTATGTTTGAAAATCAATTAAACCACAAACATATCCCGTTGCTAGCTCCAGCAGGGGAAAGTACTCAGCAGTGAGTAGAGATGAATTTCCCGTGAGAGTAAGTGTTAATGACATGGCGGTTGATAATGAACTGTCATAATTTCAATATAGATACATTTATTTATAGATAATAATTAATGGCTATAACAATTATATAAAAACTCTAAACATAAATGACAGCATATTACTGCATCATAGTTCTGATAAGAACTGTAGTTGTACATAATATTACTACCCAAGTAGTTTATGAGCTCCCGTGGTAGTTGGAGATTGCCAAAGCTATCAAAGTATTCGATGTTATCACCTTTCTTGTAGTACGCTACCCAGTGTGTACCTGTTCCAGTTGAGATGTCCAAGTTAACAATACGGCTTTCTCGCTTCCATGGCTTTTTAGGTAGATTATCACGCATAAATATTCCTCTGAAGTGCGGCAA
This sequence comes from Dioctria linearis, assembly GCA_963930735.1. Classification (NCBI taxonomy): domain Eukaryota; kingdom Metazoa; phylum Arthropoda; class Insecta; order Diptera; family Asilidae; genus Dioctria; species Dioctria linearis. The sequence goes on along the minus strand of OZ005744.1, from coordinate 72,244,433 downwards.
GTGTGTGGTATACTTGTGAAGATCCAACTCGTTTAGTGATCTTTTGGGTAGCGTCTTTAATAGTTTTCTGGTTGAGGTTGTAGATAGAGTCCAAGTCCTTTTCTATACGGCTTCAGGAACAGCCCGTTTCCATCTTTACCAACCGCTATAGTTTCCTTTGCTTGGTTACGACGTTTGCTTTCTTCCAATTTTGCTTTTGCCGCACTGGTATAATTTACTGCTTTAGCTATGCCTGCTGCACCTCCCGATAGTGCTCCCAATGCTGAAAGCGCAGCAAACAACGGGATGAGGAACGGAAGTGCTCCGCCAACCTTTGGTACAGCTATCACTCGTGGAGTTTTAATTGATTTCTTCTTTCTTTTCACAATATTTTTAGCTGCACTAAGAGCTATTTTTGTAGCTTCCATCAAGTCTTTTGGTTTTTTGATTTTTAAAATCTTACGTGCATTTCGTACTGCTTCTCGGAATGTGGGTTGGCGTTTATTTCTAGCCTTAAGACCCATACCTAGCTTAATTTTAGCCTCCATTGCGTTTGTTATAAGCCAGGCGTTTGGCACGTTCACTCAAATTTGCATCCGTAGATTTTGCACGCTGCCAGGCTTTTTCAGCTAATATTTTATCAGCTATATGTCGATCACTTGCATCTTATATGTATTATTATATTATTGTATGCTATATCGTGTTCTTTGCAGGCTGCGTCCAGTGGATTAATGACTGGATCTCTTCTCGCCAATCTTTTTTGTAACTTTGTTGCTGGTCCAAAGTACTGGTATCCCGGTAGATGTAATTCTACAGGTAATTTGTTGATAATTGAATTTAATAGTCCTCTGCCCCCGTTTCAAAGCTTTACTGGAGCGTTTCGATTTGTGATCCGGTTCCGATGATACTGTTGAAATGAAACAAGTGTACTTATCGGAATCCCGTTAGTCTTCAATATGCGGTTCATTAAACAACAACAAGCTTTTCCTGTTCGAAATGCTGATGTAGCTGTTATGAAGGTGAAAAAGAACCATGGGCCCCTATTGCCTAATAGTATAAGGAGCATCATTGTTGGGCCATGGAATTGTGGAAAAACTAATGTTATGATAAGTTTGCTGGAATATCCCAATGGTCTGAAAATATTTACATATATTTAAAATCTTTGCATCAACCAAAGTATGAATACTTGAAGCGAGTGATGACTCCCATATCAAGATTGGGGTATTATACATTCTCGATCAACTGCGACGTTCTAGCACCAGAGGAAGCCAAATCACAATCAGTGTTTATTTTCGATGATGTAGCATGTGAAAAGCAATATAATGTGCGATCCTATTTTTGCATCGGTCGCCACGAAGTTATAGACAGCTTCTATCTCTGTCAAACATATACGCATATACCAAAGCACTTAATACGTGACAATGCTAATTTAATCATCTTATTCAAGCAAGATGACTTGAATTTGAAACATATCTATAATGATCATGTGAATACAGACATGAAGTTTGATAAATTTCGAAGAGCCTGTGCTGAGTGTTGGAAGGATGAATATGGTTTCTTGATGATTGATAAGGATAGCTCATTAAACAAGGGACGCTACCGTAAAATTTGATACATTCATTGTACTATAAAAGGATGAAACATGCGAAAACTTCATAAGTCGAAGTTGTAACTCAGCCGAAAGCACACCGAATCCTGTGGACCTGCTGAGTAAAATAAAGCTGTGCACCTGTTATCAGACCTGTTTAAAAGCTGTTAAGCTGTTATCAGAGCTGTTTGAAAAGCTGTTAAGCTGTTATCAGAGCTGTTTGGAAAGCTATTATCAGAGCTGTTTTAAAAGCTGTTAAGCTGTTATCAGAGCTGTTTGAAAAGCTGTTAAGCTGTTATCAGAGCTGTTTGGAAAGCTGTTTACCTGTTATCAGAGCTGTTTGAAAAGCCGTTATTGAGTTAATATCGAAGATGAATGAAAATCGATTAAAAGAAATCATCAAGACAAGGAATGCAGTGCGAAGGAAATTTAAAGCCGGGAAGGATTGAAGCAGAAGCTCAACTTGAAGAAACTTTCAAACCAATCACCAAACCCTTAAAAGAGTTTGTCACCAGAGTCAAAAACGAGCCACTAGTCAAATTGGAGCCAAAAGAAGAAGAAGAAGACAACGAAATTGTGGAACCTTTTACTCCTCCAAAACGAAAATATGTGAAAATGGTGGCTAGTAGCACACCTATAAATTATGGAGATTATTCCTTAACATCTGAAGAAGAATTCGCAACACCCAAACATTCAAGGACATTGACAGGAAGGTCTCCTGTCACCTCGCCCGATACGTCTGGATACATAGTTTCAAACTATTTAAATCTATTCACTGATAATAGCCCTAAAATTGATCCAACCTATGGAGTTTACTATGATGACAACGCGTGGAGAATCGGTAATTCAACGTTTGATGTTGATGATGTAGGAAATATTGTTATCAAGGGGAAGAGCTATAAAACAACTTTGGGGTTATGTGAGCTGCTATTTATGAAGGATCCTGTAAAAAGTCTATATACTAAAGAGGATTTAACTAATTATGGATCTATTTTGATAGATACCAATGCATATAAACGTGACTATGCTGAAGATGGACAAATAAAAGGTACTAGAGCGGCTAAGTATAAAGCTATAATCAGTAAACTTATACAGCATAAAGGCATGGGGCTAACGCATCTGCCTAAGGAAAACATTGATCACACATTTACTGGGATGATCCAAATGAATTAGTGGATAGACTGCGCCTTCTAATGGCATCAAAGCAGGCTGGAAACACCAGTCACAACAATGAAATTGTATCTATCCTGGAGGAGTTGCGAGAAGCAGATATTATAGTTTAAATACTACTCCATTACCATACTTCTACACAATCTACAGATGAGCGTTGACAAGTTTGGACGTTTCTCTAAGCGAGGATATCTTGGGAAAGCAGGTGAACGTGGGCCAACAGGAGCTCAGGGGCCAGCCGGTAAACAAGGAACTCAAGGACCACCTGGTAAACAAGGAGCTCAGGGTCCAGCTGGTGAACAAGGAGAGCGGGGTATTGGATTTAATTTAACGATAAACGGCGATTACGATCTAAACTCAAAGTGTATAAAACGACTTGGTGAAGCCCTTGAAAATGATGATGCTACTACCAAAGACTATGTTGACAAGAAAATTAAAATAAGTGTTGAAGAAATAAAAAAAACTATTAATATAGAGGTGACAAATTTAACGCTATATATCAATGATGAAATCGCGAAGATTGAAAACTACCTGTTTACTTCAGAAATAAATAGGAAAGACTTGACACCAAAAGATGGTGTATATGAGTAAAAACTCTTGAGAAATCTGTTTCATTTATAATTATGATGAGTAAGAGGCAAGTGGTAAATGAGCATCATAAACCAGCGAGAAAAATTTTTAAACGACATCGTGTGATTATCAAAGGACTAGATGACTTGTGGCAGGCAGACTTGGTTGAAATGGATCCCTACAAGTATGTGAACAAGGGTTACCGCTATCTGCTGACAGTAATTGATACCTTCTCCAAATACGCATGGGCAATTCCAATTAAAAAAAAACTGGTGTAGAAGTAAGAGATGCCATGCAGTCTATATTAAGCGAGGGACGAATACCTAAAAATCTGCAGACTGATGATGGAAAGGAATTCTACAACAGCCTCTATAAAAATCTAATGCTGAAGCATGCAATTAATCATTACTCTACGTACAGTTTCCTCAAAGCATCAATAGTGGAACGATTTAACCGAACTCTGAAGGATATGTGGAAGGAATGCATCTTTAATGGAACTTATCAGTGGATTGGTATGGTAAAGAAACTGTTCACTGAATACAATTCAAGAATACATCGAACTACAAAAATGAGACCACATGATATCAACACCTCCAATGCGAAACAAATGCTTTCAACTGTATACAATCATATAAAGATTGTTGTTCCTGCAAAGTATAAAGTTGGAGATCTTGTACGCATCAGCAAATACAAGCATATATTTGAGAAAGGCTATACACCAAACTGGACAGCTGAGATTTTTAAAATTATTAAAGTTCAAAACACAAACCCCATCACATATCGGCTGGAAGGATATCAAGGAAATCCAATCACAGGAGGGTTTTATGAATTGGAGCTGCTAAAAGTTAAACACCCAAACCTATATCTCGTAGAGAAAATCTTAAAGAAGAGTGGAGATAAAGCTTACGTTAAATTGCTCGGATTTTCATCAAAACACAATTCTTGGATTATTTATAATTTCTTGAAAAACAACTATAACTATAATACAATTACAATAAATTTATAATTACAATACTTTTTTTTTTATTTTACAATTATACATGTTTAAAACAAATTACTTGAATAAATGAAACTAAAACTATAATACATTTATTATTTACACTTGACTTAGATTAGTAATGTCCCCATGGTAGAGTATCCGTCGCTCCTCTCATAATATGACGCTTATTATCATAGGGACTCAATGCAATCTTTTTTTGACTGATAGTGTATACGTTATGGTGATGAGATCGTATGGAGCTCTGATTAGCAGTTAATATTCGCTTGTTATTCAAACATTCGACGTAGTCTTCGAAATTGATATGCCTCTGGACTACATTAGTCTTTACTACTTTCGCTTTGTTTACAGTTTTACCAGCGTTTATACGCAGACTGTACATTTTTGAGCGCAAGCCTACAAATTCGTTCATGATTTTCCCATTCAGCTCATCCTTCATTAGCCCGGGAATCTTTTTATTCACGAGCGGTAAATTGAATTCATTATCTTCTGAGTAATCACTTATATCAAATTTGTTTATATTTTCAGCCATAAACTCATATGCATTTTTCTCTTCCAGTTCATATATTGGACTTTACATTTATCTCCATACTCACGCTGCATAAAACTGTAGTGAAAATCGTAGAGGCATATTTTCGAAATTTCCATAACTGCCATTCCTATATAGAGCGGCTTATTGAATAACATTTTGAGTCGCCTTAATTCCACAGCAACTAAATTCTCATCAAATATCGTTGCACTGTGGAAGTTGGGTGCCGCAATCCGAGCTTTTGCACCATAGCGACTTTCCCACTTCATGCAAAGCTTGATATCGCTTTATTTGCGTTATAATTCATCTTCTTATAGCTGTCCTTCTCATGATCGCTTGTAGCCTGCATCCGTTTGGTGGTATTTAAGTCAATATATGGTTTAAGCCAAGCTGATTGGTCGAATTGAAGTACCCGGTGCACTTTTTTCAGGATGAGTCCATGTGATAAGCATTGCTTCAAATTTGGTAGTGTATAACATATTTAATTTTTGGATGTAATGTTGTCAGAAGCTTTTCTAATTTTGCTCCAGGTGGTGCTACATGCTCAGAGCAAAACGGTAAGTCCTTATGCTTATCATGTAGATGTTGAGGATAATCCAAGTCGACTTCGAATATGTATCCAGTTGGAGTATCATCAGGAACTTCGGAAACGTCAATATTGGGAACATCAACCCATTTGAATCCTCCGGTTGGTAAATGCTGGACATGGCCCATCCATAAAGGTTATTCACATCATAATACATCAAGTATTTCTCTTTCTCCTCAGGCTTAAAATCATCCATATATTTATTATTGGCTTTACTATATCTGTTCGAACATTGACTTATACCACCTCGAATGGCTCTCTCTATCAATAGCAGTATATCTACGTCGGTTATCAGCTCTAATTTCACATTAGTGTATTTTAGCATAGCATCCCATGTTAGACCTGGCATGGTGTAATAATGTGCTGGATCTAAATTGTATGTCTTCATGCACACTTCTCGAAAGTTCTCAAACACATCAGCCAATAGGAGAACGTCAGTTTTAAGGTATAGATCTATATATTCACCAAGTGTTTGTATTTCAAATTTTTGCCAGACCTCTTCAGCATGATTGTAGTCCTCAGAAGATATAGCACTGTCAGTCAGTTTATTGTAGAACGCTTCCTGTCTTGGCAAGTTCCGGAAATCCAATTTATCGCAGTCATCAATAAAATCATATGGGAAGACACCCTTGCGTGTAAGAAGTTTGATAGTGTCATCATCCAATCCCTGCCATACTGGTCTTGTAGTGTTTAATTTATCCATCGGCAGCAATGATGATAACTAATCTAAAGATTCAGCCATAAAACGGAAGGAATCGATGACTCTGAATTTTATGTAGCTGCCGTCCATGTGCTTGGTGAACGAGATATATCTTACCTTATTTATTGGTAAGAGATCAACTTTTCCTGGGAAAGATGTATCTATATCCTTAATAATGAAGTGGGCATCATATCCGGATAAATTGTGAAAAATGACTGGAACTATGGAGCAATCTTGGAAAATCAGATTGCATACATTGTGCGCTGGTCCTCGGTATTTTCCTGTTAAAAGAATTTATGAAAAAAAATGAATTGAATTATGATTCTCAGTATTTACCTGTTAAGTGGCAATGGTCCCGGACTCGTTCCTCATCGGCTGCAAACGTTTTTTCACATATATGGCAGCAAGTATTTTCCATATGTGATATTGTTGTTTTAATGTATTCTTAATGCGGCGAGCAAGTAATTTGGAGGCATCTTGCATAAATAATTTAGGATGTAGGTGCCTTATATTCACGATAACACCTGCCCTAATTGTACCTAAGAATGCTGTTTTTATTTCTTCGCACTTAACAAAATCACTTCTTATTAATCGTTGATTAATTCCTCCACCTCGATGGGGAGCTCAACGATTTAATTTGAGCAATACAGCTGTCCAAATGTCGTTTTCTGGCATTCTTATTACACTTCCGAAATGCTGTTTGATATTTACGAATGTTTCTGTTGCACTCTTTAATAATATTGTTTTTATTCACAAAATTTGCATCACTTAAACACTTCAACACATCTTCTCGCAATTTCTTAATTAATGAAAAACTTTCATTTATTACTGTGATAGACATTTTTAATTTTTTTTTTTATTCAACACTAACACTTTGAATCACTTAGATTGACTGGTGCTCCCCAAGAGTTTGCTTGCGCTTTTATAGCAACGGTTTGTAAACATGAATGATCCTGCTGCTACAATAATCATTGCACAGGATGAATTCCAACGAATTTGCTTACAGGCTGAGATGATATCGAATTACACGATAAGAAAATCACTCAAATTAATTTGATTACTTTATTCTGCTGGTCGAATTTGCAAATAAGATTGTTTACATGAATGCATACATGAAAATGTGAAAATTTGTTTACATTCCAATGAAACGTTTCGATCGGTAAAATTCTTGGAACAATACAATTTTTGGATGCCTGCAGGAAGTGTGGTATCAAATTATATGAAAAGAAAGTTTACAGCAGGATGTGAAAATTTGTTTACGAATTCCAATGAAACGTTTCGATCAGTAGAATAAACATGAATCATTTGCTGATATTGCTTAAATTTGTTAACAACAGGATGTAAAATTCTTGGAATTGGGTTGCTTACAGGAAGTGTGGTTCAAATTACATGAATCATTCAGCTTAATGTGCTGATATTGCAAATTTGCTTTAAACAGGATTAAACTTGTTTTGGAATCATGACTATAAATTGAGGAGCTGAATCAGATTTGCAATCAGTTTTATTTTGGAATTCAAGGAAGCAACAACGACTTAGAGTAAAACAATGGCTGGCGCAATGGAAGAACTAAAGAAGCTGGAGCAATACTCACCAACCCTGAAGACATCCCAAATGGAGCTGGGCCAGAAATATAAGGTTGTTGCAGCAAGGCGATGCAAAACTGCATTTGGAGGTCGTGTGGTTCTCGAGTTGGAAAACTACCATCTTTTTCTTCCTTCGAGTTACAGCAGAATTTCAGAGGACTCTTTGAATGAAATAAACACCAAGGGAGACTTCTACGTAATCAATAAAGGAGCAATCGGACGTTCATACAAAATTGAATTTGTTCAGCATGACGAAAATTTGTACCCAATTAATTATTATAATCGTTAAATAAAAAAATCAATAATGTGAAACTAGTTTTTATTATTAATATTTTCTAAATTATTAGTGATAATGAAAGTTACATTTAGTACTAGTGCTCCACAAGTTTATATAATTGAATATGAGCCCAGAAAAGGAACTTGGGAGACCTATGCTCTGGACCGCTTTCGTTTCCAAGATAGGATTCATAGAACTTCACTTACATTGCTACCAATTTTGAATATAGAACATAGGGAAAAAGTTTATAATTAAAGATTTAGAAATAAATAATTAATTTGATGTGAATAAATATTGAAATTTAATTTGGTTTGACAACATTTTTTTTAGCAAAAGAAATTGTGTCAATACACCTCACAGCAACCATATTTTTACCTTAAACCTGAAGTTTTCTATTAAATATTTACAGCAAGTGTTGATATTACTTAAATTTGTTTATTTTATGAGAATTCCAGTAAAGCGCATCACACCACATTACTAATTGCCAATTAGCTCATTACCAACCAATCTGCTAATTGCCAATTAGCTAATTACCAACCAAGCTGCTAATTGCCAATTAGTAATTATATAATTGCCAATTAGCTAATTGTTTGAACAAATGTCGCTAATATCTCGAAAACCAAAGCCCGTAGAGGATTTGTGATGAAAATTTCGTTCCCCCTCCCACCCCACACCGCCAAGGATCCATTTCCATGTAGAGGATTTCTGATGAAAATTTCATTACCCCCTTCCCTATATCCCCCCCCCACATACCAACCCTCTAGAATCCATGGGCATGAACAAAAATTTCCTACTATTAACTTTAATTATGAGTTCAAAACCAAAAGCCTACATTTAGGCGCTCAAGAAAAATCAATTATTACTAATATTAATTCAAAACCAGGCGCAACCCTTGAAAACAACAAAAGCCTACATTTAGGTGCACCACACATCCAAAAAAGTGAAGCAAAAAACTTCCCAAAACCGCAGCATGCTGCCACGTGTGGGCAAAAGTGAAGCAAAAAACTTCCCAAAACCGTAGCATGCAGCCACGTGTGGGGCAAAAGTGAAGCAAAAATCTTCGCCCATCCAAGAGAAACGTAGTACTGGAGCATGCTGGAAGTATCGGCTAATGTCAATACACATACCCCAGAACCCCTTCTAGAATCTGTTCATGGTGATGTCATGTTGTGAAATTCGAATGATGCTGATATCTACAACTTCCCTGCTAACAAAACTTATTTAGGTGCAGCGAAACCATGATGACGTCATGCCCGATATCTAGAACTCTCCCGCTAATAAAAGAAAACAGCAAAATCAAGGCATGCTGGTAGTTCCGGCTAAAGCCGCTAAGGAACATTTTATCCTCCCCTCTAACCCCCGCCCCTATAACACCTTCTAGAATCTATTGACGTGAACAAAACTATCCTAGGTAGCTTGAATTATTAATAATATTAACTATATCTGAAAAGTAAAATCGCTAATATCTCGAAAACCAGAGCCCGTAGAGGATTTCTGACGAAAATTTCGTCCGCGCTAAAACAACACCCCAACCATCTAGAATCCATTGGCATGAACAAAAAATTTCCTAGCGTTAACTTTAAATATTACTAATATTAGTTCAAAACCAAAAGCCTACATTTAGGCGCACCACATATCTATCCAAGAAAACCGTAGTACCGGGGCATGCTGGTAGTACCGGCTAATGCCGCTAGGGTGCAGTTAAGATCAAATGATACATCAAAGAGCATGCTGGTGGTACCGATTAATCCCGCTAGGGCGCAGTCGAGACACAATGGTGCATCCAAGGCACAATAGCGTATCCACGATACAAGCCAATACAGCCAAGGCACAAACCTACATTGGTATGGACTCAAACCACCTAGCGACGGTGGCGCCATCCGTGGCGAAATCATGGAAGCTAAAAGGGTGTCGCAGAATCCGCATAGAATAACTACTAATTTTCTTCAGCTCAAATCTCCAGCGACTCCAAAGCTGAAACTACGTTTCTTTTTCTCGATTTCCTCGACACTTTTCGCCTGACATCTCCTCAGCCTACCCAGAGACTACATAATTTTAGTTTGAATCTTCTTACACTCACTAGACGTTGAGCTGCCTTCAAACTTTTCTAACAACCCCTTAACTTCTTCTATTTTACTCTCAACAGCCTCTATGTACTCGGAAAACGGGAAGGGATATATAGCCGATAGAAGACCAACGCCAATCTTTTCGCTTTTCATTGCACCGCGTAAAACTTTTCTCATTTCATCGACTGAATCCGTTTTCAACCTGCGAGCTAAAAGTTCGAAACTCAACTCCTACTGTCTTAGTCGGTTCACCTCCATTCTAGACTGTCTTCGTCACAGCGCGATAAATTTGGAAAAAAAAAGAGATAAGAAGATAACCCAGTGAAGCGATATAACCCCCTTCTGTTAAGAATAAGGATGTTCAATGAAATTAATGACGTAATTATTTCTTGTAGCAGATCAATTGACGAGTGCGAGTTTGGCAATACAATGACAAACGTGTTCAATTAACAACCGACCAAAAAATAAGTGTACAAAAAAAACTCTGAATATTCTGGTCTCCTCCAATTACAAGAAGTAGTATTGTTTTTTTTAAGAAATGTACTTGTAAGGTTATTCAATGAAAACACATTTAACTTGGTTCTACTTCACTTTAATATTAATTGAAACCATTTATTGCACAAACCACACTTATCATTAGTGAAAAAAACCAGACCGACTCTGAGATTAATCTTTCTAATGTGAATCCTATAGCAAGATAAAACACACTGCACTTCTCACCACAAGTTAAATTTTGGCTGACAAACTGATTCAAAACTAACTGTGATTTTACTGTGATATTATGTAAGTATATGTTAGATATTATAGTAATATAAGTAAAATTAATTTAGCATCAAACATGTTTATATATTGGGAACACTAATATTGTATTTTATAGCGACAACCACTTTGTGTCATTTTCTCATGTCATAATTTTTTATTCTAATAAAACCACTGAATTGAACGTTAGGAGAACCGTTGGCTGATGCTCTGGCAGTGGCTCTATATTTGTCAAGCTTATCTGAAAGTTACAGTGTACTAATAACTGCACTTGAATCACGTGCTGAATATGATCTAACAAATAGTATGGTTAAAAATAAGCTATTAGAAGAATATAAAAGACGCCAAGATATTTTTGACGTAAATGAAAATACAGAAAAAGTTTTTAAAATAAATAAAGAAATTAAAAATTTTGATAAAAATAAATATAAATGTTTTTTCTGTAAAAAAGTTGGCCATATGAAAAGTGATTGCAGAAAATATGCAGTATGGAAAACCAAAAACGAAAATAAATATAATGTACAAAATACAAAATAGAGTCAATTTAGTGAAAAATAATGATGATAGTGAAGATACACATGTGTGTTTATTAAGTCATAACCGCCACAACAATATCTCAGAATGGTATGTTGATTCTGGGGCATCATCAAATATATGCAATGCTAAATCAATATTTAAAATATTAAATAAATCTAGTAAAAATTCTGTAAAAGTAGCCGATGGTAGAAATTTAATCATAAAAGGTACCGGCGTAATTGAAAACAAAATTTAATAAAGTAATACTAAATGAAGTACAATGTATACCTGAACTTCCATGTAATTTATTATCAGTTAATAAATTAACAAAAAAAAGGCTTCAACATAACCTTTAAAGGTGAAAAATGTTATATAAATAAAGATGGTAAAAATATAATCGTGGTTAATGCAAATAACAATATATACCACATTATTAATCATTTACCAACTAAAGGGATAAAAAGTACACCAAATGAAATTTAGCACAATAAAAAGCCAAATTTAAATTATTTCCAAATATTCGGAACATCAGCGTACACACATATACCAAAAGATGCACGTAAAAAGTTAGATATCACATCACAAAATTACTATTTGTAGGTTATGAAAATGGTACAAAAGGTTACCGACTACTGGATGTAAATACACATAAAATTAAAATTAGTCGTGACGTCACGTTCATAGAAAATAAAATAGAACAACCATTGAAAGTACAACGACAAATTGATGTAATGGATACTGTTATACAACAAAGAAATTTAATTCAACAAGAAGATTTAATTCAACCAGAAAAATTAAATCAACAAGAAAATTTAAGTCAACAAGAAAATTTAATTCAACAAGAAGATTTAATTCAACAAGAAAGCTTCGTCAAGAAGAAAATTTTATTCAACCTGAAAATTTAATAACAAGTTCAGAAGGGGAGCTTTATGATGAAAGAAGAGGACCAAATTCGAGGAATTGGAAGAAAGCTATGGATGAAGAAATAAATTCGCTTCGAAATGACGGAACCTGGGAAATTACATCAATTAGCATCAAACATGTTTATATATTGGCAGCACTAATATTGTATTTTAAAGCGACAATAATAATAATAATATTTTGTTCTAATAAAATCACTGAATTGAATAGACGTCTTTTCGTTTTTCTTTAATAAGATAAATTAATAAAAGTTTTCACTGAATTGTAGCTCAGCAAGATTATCAAAATATTAATCCTAAAGCATCCTGATTATCTACCGCGTTTACCTGGTAATTTGTACAAATAATTTTCCTAAACATTCAACAGTATACATATAAAAATCGTATTTCTAAACTGTGATAACATCTGTCTGGATGTGTAATAGACTTAGTTTAATATATAATGTGTTTTGTGTATATGGATTCTACTGATAAGAGATTGCATGAAGTGTTGCGTATTTAGTGTGGTTTTTTGTGCAATGACTTCTTTGTTTGTTGTGCTATCTTTATTTATTACGTGTAATGTCGGAAAATGAGAATCTCGAACTTACTCCCGCCGTTAAGGCAGCGCCTTAACTAAGTGGTAGTTTGATGAGCTTGGCCACAGGTCGCTTAATTGCCCCCTTGCAGTTCTAACCGTTGCTACTCGTACCAGTTAATCCTTACCAGGATGCGTTTTCTCAATACGGGCGAGAACCCATGTTGATGGTTGTACATTGTCTTCGCGTATGATTACCAAATCGCCAACTTCCAGATTTGTTTCGACTCGTCGCCATTTATGTCGTTGTTGTAAACTAGTTAGATAATGAACGTACCAACGCTTCCAGAAATCATGAATGATCTTCTGTACTAAGCGCCATCTTGTGAGATTCGATATCTTAATATGTTCCAAAGAAGGTTCTGGAAGGGATGTTATCGGTTGACCGATGAGGAAGTGTGCCGGTGTGAGCGCGTTTATATTGCCAATGTAGTCAGATGTAGGACCAAGCGGCCGTGAATTGAGAACCTTATATTTCTGCAACTAATGTCAATAGTTCTCCGAATGTAAGTCGTGCTTCTCCAATGGTTTTCTTGAGCAAGCCCTTAACCGATTTAATACCGGACTCCCGGATGCCTCCAAAATGTGGCGCAGAAGGTGGAATGAAGTGCCAGTTGACGCTATTGGTCGATAGATAGTCTGCGATCAGCACATTATGAGTATTTGAAGCGACTAACTTATAGTTTTCACACAGCCTTCTATTCACCCCAACGAAGTTTGTACCATTATCACTGTAAATATTTGAGGGAAGCCCTCGCCTTGCAATAAATCTTTTTAGGCATGAAATGAAAGCTTCAGAAGACAAGTCACTTACAATTTTCAGATGCAGCGCCTTGGTACTGAGGCACACAATAAGCGATATGTATCCCTTTGTAGACCTTGCTCCTCTTCCTCGATGAAGCAGAAGTAAAATGGGGCCTGCGTAGTCGACTCCAACGTTTATTTTAATAAATTAGAATTTTTGGGCTCCACAAGGCGTTTCGATTTGCTGATACCAAACTTTTATTATTCAGTAATGGAAAACTCTTACTTTGTTCGTGCTGTTCGAGTTTGAAATAACTTACCATCCGGTATTCAGCGTACAAGCTCGACTTGTGGGTTTATGGAGCAGATAGCGTGTTAGGAAACAAGAAATTGTTATTCATCGAAATGATCAGACAAAAGTTATTTATTATGAAAGAGCTCAATTAGAGCACCAACGTAATAAACTTACTTTGGCTTTATTGTGTAAATTATGTCAAATTTTCCAATAAGACAATAAAGCGCTTAATAAACATTTGTCGATCATTTCAATGAATAACAAGAAGCAATAATGCAAGAATGACCCCATTACGAAATAATTTTACTTAAGAAATAAATGTAATTTCATGTATAAGAAAGAAGTTAATAGAGTTTGATTCAAATTGTCGTGAAGTTAAGTCGTTTTAATTATAACTCCCTAACATAAATTGGCGCAGCCGGTAGCTTTTACAAAAAAAAAAAAAAAAAAAAAAAAAAAAAAAAAAAAAAAAATTAGTTCATTGTAATACTATTAGAATTCACGTGCGCAAAATAAAGAAGTGAATCAGTGTGAAAAATTATATGGGAAAACGAAAAAATAAGTAAACAAAAAGAAATGTGGTGCAGTTATGTACATACATGTGTATAAAAGTGGATTTTAGTTTTCATGTGAATAAGTAAACAAAAAGAAATGTGGGGCAGTTATGTACATACATGTGTATGAAAGACGATACTAGTTTTCATGTCTGGGACAACTAGCACGCCGAAATTACCTTTGGACAACAGGTTGGAAAGATTTATAAGGAGAATAGATTCCTTCAGTTTCGAGGAGAGTAGCCCAACCTTTTCTACGTCAACATCCGGAAGTAAGATCTCAGAAATTGCAAGTTCTGAGCTCCAAAACAACAATCCAACTGAGGTTCCAATCACAACAACAAGGGAACAAATAATAGTTGAAGTTCACGCAGCGGAAAAAATAGTAAGCATAGAAGAAACAAGCGACGCAGCTGTGGGAGAAATAGCCGAACAGCAACCAGAAGCGGAGAAAGTAAATGAAACGAGAGACGTGACTATTATACAGCTACGTCACGGAAGGAAATACTTGAGACCAAGGTTCAACTCAGCGCCATCCAGTATAGGAATACAAAGGTGTGTAGATTTAGAACCTAGTAATAGAAATTTTCTTAGTAATAATAAGACGAATTCGCATTCGAAAAATTTACTTAAAATTAGAAAAATGGAGACAGTAAATAGTACTGTTTTAAATCTTATTCCCCTTTTTTCTGGAGAAGATAATTCCAATTTGTCGAATGACATATGTATGTTTATGACTTGTTGTCGGCTGGCATATGAATCTTTAGAGACCCCCGAAGAAAAACTTCTTTTATTGAAATTAATTCCCACTCGTTTGCGTGGTCGGGCATTAGAATTGTTTCACGATAAGACTTTCCAAACCATTGAAGAGTTTTTCACTTCCTTTAAAGATAATTTTTCGGATGAAAAATCCTATATGTTACTTAATAATGAACTTCGTTTAATGCAACAAGTGCCTGGTGAAAGTCTGTTAACGTTTCTAAATCGTGTAAAAAGACAATTAGAAAAGTGTAAATTGAAAGCTAAGGAACAATACCCTGCGGGTGCACATATTCTTAATACAGAGTTAGAGGAACTTGCGGTTAACAGTTTTAAAATGGGAATATTTAACCCAACTCAAAAGTTCTATCTTTGGCAAGATCCAGAAACAACACTAGAGGCATTGACTTCAAAAGTTAAACGACTCGAACAAGCAGAGCAATTCATGCTCTATCCAAATTTTGGTACACTAAATTGTACAACAGCTTATTCAAATCTTTTAACAAACCCCAATCCCATAAATGCCAATAATAATTTTAATTTGAATAAAAATTTTACCATGAACCAACTTACAGAAAACAGCTCAAGGTTAACTCCTGAACACAAAAAGCAAAATCAGGTCAAGTGTGGTTTTTGTAATCGCCTAGGCCATACATATTACGAATGTCGAACTCGTAAGTCGACACCGTATTGTACTTTTTGTAAGGCATATGGTCATGCTTATCAAAATTGCCAACGAAAGCAAAACAATTTTAGAAATAATAATAATAAATTCATGAAGAATGAGCAGGGGAATTCATATAAAAATTTGAATATGAGTCATGTCGACCGTTCCGGTTATAGTGAACAACCTCCTGTTCTATGCAACTTTTGTTTACAACCTGGACATGACGAAAATTTCTGCATAGCTAAAGAAAGATGGGAGAAGCGACAGCTACAAGAAAAACTAAGAAGATTGGAAACGGGAAACGATTTGGAGACGTCCGCCGACACCCCGGCACGTCTCTAATTAAAAACACCGTAAAAGGGTGCTCCGCTGAGAGTGATGTTCCAGTGGTAAATATCCCACTGAACATTACAAAGAATGAAAACGTTAACTTGATAGTTGACACCGGTTCAGAAGTGAGTTTAATAAAAGAAAGCAAATTAAAAGATAATATAGAAATCAACAAACATGAAAAAGTTAAGCTTAAAACGATAAATGGTCAAAGTTCAACTGTGGGAACTTGTGATGGTAATTTGTTGGTCGGTTCAAATTACATTTGTAAATTTCACATTATCTCTGATAATGATAACATTTTAAGTGATGGAATTTTAGGCAACAATTTTTTGTCCTCACACTGCGTTGTTGATGGACCATCTCAGCGTCTCAAGTTTCCTCGCACGGAAGCGAACGCTGAAGATATTTTTGTACCCTTTGTCAAAAATACTTCGAATGTTGACACTCCAACACTGGCAAAAATCAATCTTAGATCACGCTCTAAGGGATTTGATTTGATGCCTAATGATAGATACATGTCTCAAAAGTCAATCGATACAGGATTGCTCTCAAGTGTATGCATTGAAAAACAACAAGCCACGAATCTTAACTCCCAAGCTAAGAAAGTTGGTGTGCTAAAAAGTGATACAAAAGGGAGCATAGATCCCAAGCAATTGATAACATTCGAAGGAAAAATTAATTTTGAATTACCATCTAGATCGGAGGTATTGGTGCCAATTAAATTAAACAGTAAAGCAGAACTGCTCTGTTTGGCTGCTGAGATTGAGAAAGGTGTGTACATTGGTAATTGTTTAATAAAGCCTTTGGATGATACAGCCGCTTTAAGTGTTATTAATGTAAACGAGTACAGTGTGAAAATAAAAGATTACTCACCTCAGTTGAAATCGCTTGATAATTATGAAATAATTAATCTAAATATAAATTCCTTTAAACAGTATGAAAATATTGAAAATAGCAATGAAGTGGAATGTGATATAAGAAACATTTTTTGCACTCAAAGCTCTAATTTAAAAAGTTATAAAAAGGAACGTATTAATAAAATAATGAATATGGTTCAGTTAGGAGAAAATATTAATGTAGTGGAAGAAAATTCTATTTACAACCTTCTTTATGAGTATGAAGACATTTTTTATTTACCGGGAGATGCACTTACTTATACTAAAAGTATCCAACATGACATTCCGACTCAATCAAATCAAGCCCCTATAAATCAAAGAATGTATCGTCTTCCTCAAACACAACGCGAAGTAATAAATAGCCAAGTGAATAAAATGTTAAACGAGGGAATAGTTGAACTGAGTAAAAGTCCCTGGAATTCGCCACTTCCAGTAGTCCCGAAAAAGCCGGGACCTGATGGGGAGAAGCGCTGGCGTATTGTAGTCGATTATCGCAAGCTCAATGAAGTTACTGTGGGGGACGCCTATCCACTGCCTAGAATAGAAGATATTCTAGACCAGTTGGGTCACGCCCGATATTTTTCCACATTAGATCTTGCTAGCGGCTACCATCAGATAGAAGTAAGTGAAAATGACAGAGAGAAGACTGCATTTAGCACTCCTCATGGGCATTTCCAATTTAAACGTATGCCTTTTGGGCTTAAGGGGGCGCCGGCAACCTTTCAGAGACTAATGAATCATGTGCTTTCGGGTACATGCGAGTTCAAGTCATGGGCGTACCTTGATGATGTTCTTATATTTGCTAGTAACCTAATAAATCATGAAGATAAATTGAGAGAAGTTTTCAATAGGCTTCGAGCTCATAACTTGAAGCTTCAACCCGAGAAATGTAGTTTTTTGCAAAAGGAAATTGTATCTTTGGGTCACAAGTGTACTACTGAAGGTGTTCTCCCCGATCCAAGCAGAAGTAAATGTGTCCAAAATTTCCCAGTGCCAAAGACAATCCGACAAGTACAATCATTTTTAGGTTTAGCAAATTATTATAGGAAGTTCATCAGCAATTTCTCTAAAATTGCCGCACCAATAAATAGACTGCTCAGGAAAAATGTAAAATTTAACTGGGATCCTGATTGTCAAAATGCTTTTGAGACTCTAAAACAAGCACTTGTGAGTCCACCTGTGTTAATATATCCTGATTTCGCCAAATCTTTCAGCTTAATCACTGACGCCAGTAATGATGCTTTAGGGGCTGTATTATCACAAGGTCCAATGGGGCACGATAGACCCATAGCCTATGCAAGCAGATCGCTCAACGATGCCGAAAAACGATATTCAACGATTGAAAAAGAGTTACTTGCGATTGTGTGAGCAGTAAAAAATTTTAGATGTTACCTTTACGGACGTCGCTTTACAGTATACACAGATCATAAACCTTTACGCGGTGAAGTAAATATAAAAGATCCTACAAGTAGAATACTCCGTCTCAGACATAAACTGGCTGAATATGACTATAGTATTGAATACAAAGCCGGAAGATATAACACAAATGCGGATGCGTTAAGTAGAATTCCCGAAGTTAATGAACCCTTTTCCGGAAAATCAACTGAAAGTGCGTGCTTGGCAATCACTAGATCGAAAACGAAACAAATTGCTGATAGAAACAAAGTAAGTGAGGAAAAACAAGTAATAAGCACAAACATGAAAAAAAACACAACTAATGAAACAGGAGAGTCAAATTTGAATATCAAATATACACAGGATAATGAATCTAATCCAGAAGCAGTAATTCTTTCAGACCCCAAAGACATCAAAACTATTTTACGTGACTACCATGATCTTCCCCTTGGCGGTCACCAGGGTCCTTTTAAAACATACAAAAAAATTAGAAACCGATTTAAATGGAAGAACATGTTAAAAGACATTAAAAGTTACATAAAAGCATGCGAAGTTTGTCAAAAGAATAAAATAGGGAAAGACCATAAAATGCCAATGGAGATAACGGATACTCCATTTAAACCTTTTGATAAGACATACATGGATATTGTAGGTCCGCTGCCTGAAACTACTAACGGAAATAAATACATCCTCACTTTCGAAGACGATCTTACAAAATTCATGGATGTTGTTGCTATTTCCAATATGGAAACAACAACAGTAGCTAAGGCATTTTTCAATGAAATAATTAGCAGATATCGTATTCCTAAAATTTTGGTTACAGATCAGGGTTCAAATTTTACCTCTGAGATGTTCCGAGCTTTGTGCAAATTTCTAAAAATCAAAAAACTAGAAACAACTGCTTACCATCCTCAGTCAAATGGTTCATTGGAAAGATCGCATCGACCATTAATAGAATATCTAAGAGATTTTGTTGATGAAAATTTGAATACATGGGATGAACACCTGAGACCTGCCATGTTCGTACGGAACAATAGTGTTCACGCAGGTACCAAACTAACGCCGAATGATTGCCTATTCGGTTTTACGGCCAGAATTCCTGATAACCTGAAAAGAGAACCATTGCCTATATATGACCATGAGAACTACTTTTTATACCTTAGAAATAAAATTCAAGTAGCGCATAAGCTCGCAAGAGAAAATTTACTCCAAAGCAAGAATATATCAAAACAGTACTATGATAAAAAAATTCATCCAGTAAAATTTCATGTAGGAGATGAGGTTCTATTGCGAAATTCAGCGAGACGCAATAAACTGTCCCCTTACTGGACAGGACCTTTTCCAGTTCTCAACATAAATAGTCCTGTAAATAGCACTATACTTATTAGAAAACGAAAGCGCCGTGTACACAACAATAGACTGAAGTTATTTATATAAACATTCTTTTCCAGAATGTCTCGCACACTCCTCATTTTGGCATGGTTACCAGTCATGATCGGAACAGAACCCGTGGAACTACATCCCGTAAGGCAAACGGGGATTATATTCGAAAAAGTTGGACGGGCTCTCACATATCGACAACATTGGACATTCTTAACGCAAATAAAATTCCCTTTGTGGAACGACACTCTGGGTTTTGTACGATCCTGCGAAAAAACTTTGGAATATCTATGTAGTGGTATAAATTATGGCCCAGGTGAGAGTAATTGTAAACATTGGAGGAAAGAAATAAATTTAAGAATTTTGAAAATTGAGGAAAAAATTAATGAAATCAATATTTATACGCAGTGTAACACATCAAGAAAGAAGAGAGGTTTAGTTAATTTAGGTGGTTCAGTGGCAAAGTTCCTTTTCGGAACAATGGATCACGAGGACTCAGATCAAATCTATGCTAGATTGGAAGAATTAGAGGGTAGTAACAAAAAGAGTATAAGCCTTACCAAACAACAATTAACACTCATAAAAACAAATACAGAAGTTATGGGAAGTTCACTCTTAAACCTCACATCTCAACATAATTTACTAGTTGAAAAAACTAATCGTTTCAATAAGTTTGTGGAAGATTCTTTAAAGAATACCACAACTGAAGTACGACTGATTCACGTAATGACAGAAATGAACGAAGTCGCTTTATTCATGTTAAATGAATTACAAAAAATTTCGGAACAACTTACAACAACATTTTTTGTTTTGGAATCAATTCAACGCCAGGAATTAAGTCCATTAATGCTTCCCGCTAAAGAATTTAAATCACTATATGATGAAATAACATCAACTCAACATGATATAGAATCTGATTTTTCCATAACAAAGCTTATCACTAAAACATATTCTCAATGTTTAGGTGATAGAATCCTCATTAAAATCCTTATACCTATTCTTGAAAGTCCTTATTTCAGTGTAAATAAGATCTACCTAATTCCCACACCAATAAAAGATGGTATTTATTCCATTTTTGACGATATACCGGACTACTTATTTCATAGTTCATTTTTACATAAAAACTTTGAATTAAGTGAAGAAAAATTTAAATCACGTTGCATCCCATTAAACACTACATTCTTCACTTGTGAATCAGTAGAGCCCATGCGTATCATCCCAAAGGAAGGAGATTGCCTCAAAAATTTGTTCAAAAATCCCTTCTCAGAATCACCTACCTGTGCTCATCGAATACTCAAACATTTTGACAATCTTTTAGTTCCCATGCAGCATGAAAATGCTTGGTTATATTGGATGCATAACCGTAGTCCACTATATTGTCAGTGTCCAGATGGCTTATCCACTGTGCATTTACAAGGTGTAGGTATATTTAGACTTTTACAACCTTGTACATTCAGACTTGAAGACTTTATTATTCCTTTTAAAACAAATGCGTTGTATAATTTATCGTTCACCCAACCAGAAAATCCAGAAATACCAATACTGGATAAATACAAACCAATTTTAAGAATGCAGAAGATTAATAAGGGCGACTTAAAAAGGTTAAAGGTACTAGAACCATCATCGTTACGTTCCATTCTTAAGGAAAGTAGCAAGACTATTGAGCATTTAGAGTACGACATGGCTCAAAGCGAAGCAAGTAAATCAACTGCTTACTTACACAAGAAGTTTAATATTTTAACTTCTTCTCTTGGTACTATTCTGATAATAGTTTGCTCTTCTCTTCTTATTATAATCATAATAAAAAAACGATGTAAAAAATCCAGTCATCCGCCAGAGGTAAAACGGAGGAGTGAATTCATTTCTCAACCTATAATAATTCCCAGAAGAGAACAAATCATTGTTCCCATACATAACTCGCCACAAAACAATGATGTTTGCATTGAAACATGCCAGCCTGCAACTACTGATACTAACAATTAAAAAGAAAAAGGGAATAAGATTAATTAGTTAACAGTAATATATATATATCCAATAACTAAGTATTAAAAAAAAATTTACTACCCAAGACTAAAAAAAAAAAAACAAAAAAAAATATATATGTACATATATATAGTATATATAAATAATAAATGAAATAAATAATAAATTCATGGTAATATTATAAAAATAAGTATACATATAATGATATTATAATCTAGCAACAAGAATAAATTAATTAATTAGCAGTTAAAGAAGAGTTACAAATAATCTAAAATAATTAATAATTTAGGGAGTTTAGAACAAAAGTTAATATGAGGTATATACAAAATCCGACATTTGCAAATGGTTTTTAAATTCTTTTTATGTTATTATATTACCAACACAAAAAGACACAAAAAATAATAAATAAGTAAAGTGAAAAAAAACGACGTTAAAATAAAATTAGAATAATACATAGAATCTGTAAAGGGGGAGGCATGTTAGGAAACAAGAAATTGTTATTCATCGAAATGATCAGACAAAAGTTATTTATTATGAAAGAGCTCAATTAGAGCACCAACGTAATAAACTTACTTTGGCTTTATTGTGTAAATTATGTCAAATTTTCCAATAAGACAATAAAGCGCTTAATAAACATTTGTCGATCATTTCAATGAATAACAAGAAGCAATAATGCAAGAATGACCCCATTACGAAATAATTTTACTTAAGGAATAAATGTAATTTCATGTATAAGAAAGAAGTTAATAGAGTTTGATTCAAATTGTCGTGAAGTTAAGTCGTTTTAATTATAACTCCCTAACAAGCGCGCTGTAGCACTATGTTGGAATATGCATTTGGTTTTGTTTTAGATGGTCTTGACTTTGTGTTTTATAGTTTTTAGTTGTTATATATTTGTATTTTTTATTTCGTTTATTTTATTTATTTATTTATTTTAATTATTATTTTATGTTTTAAGTATTATTTGTCATTTTATTTATTTTACAATTTTTCAAATTTAACTTTTAATTTTAATTTGCTTATTTTTTAAATTTATTTTATTAGTCGCTTACCGATTTAATTTTAATTTCCGCCTTCTTTTCGTACTAAGTAAAAGATATTTATATTCTTGTAGTACATAGCTGTGGTAATAGGCTGAGAAGTAACGTTGTTCCAATATGGAAGTATTTCTCATGTGTATTCCTAATTAGCAGTTCGAAGAATGTGTGATCACTTGGCATTATGATTGGATGCCTTGTGTCATATGAGCACCTGGAATTGTCTAGACGACCACCAACTCTTAGAATATGATAGGGATCCAGAAATCGTGTTAAAGAATGTAACTTGCTGGATGTGGGAAGGCGCTTGTTGCGCTGTAATGCATTTATTTCTTACTGGAATGAACCTTCCTGGTTCCACCGAATACAGACTTGCATAGCAATTCTCAATTCTTCTGTAGTTATCCATGCAGTTGATGCTTTATTGATCTTGATCCTGCAGTTCCTGTAGAACCGAATGAACCTTCCAAGAATTCGAGTAATGGTGTTCAAACAGGATTTTTGTTGAAAAAGCTCGCTGATAGTACCGTTGTTCAGATTGGTGTGATAGATGTCAATGTAGTTAGTTCGTACCTCCATATCCACTTCTAGCTTAATTGGCGTGGAATCGGATCCAGCTGAAACCCCTTGTCTCCAATTTTCTTGTAGCCATTGTGGACCATGCCACCACAATTGTGTGCCTTCCAAATGCTGTGGAAACAGTCCTCGTGATGTTATGTCCGTCAGATTTTCTTTTGAAGGAACATAATTCCAATATGTTCTTGGCAGAATAGACAAAATCTCCGAGCTTCTATTTCCCACGTATCTTTTTCACTTTCGGGGGTGCGATGATAACCATGAGAGGACTACCATCGAGTCTGTCCAACCATAGCAGCTGCTGTCCGGTTGTCCAATCGCTATTTTAATTGCTTGAAATAGCTGTGCAAGCAATAGTGCACCACAGAGTTCAAGTCGAGGAATTGAAATTTTCTTGATTGGAGCAATCTCACTTTTTGAGGCGAACAAAATAATTTTAACTTCACCTGAGCTGGAAATGTTGCGGCAGTAACTGACGGCTGCGTATGCAGACTCGGAAGCATCTGAGAAGCCGTGTAGTTCGTAATTTGGTGATCTTGTCGATAGCCAACGAGGAATTCGAAGACGTGCGATGTGATGTATATTATTGCGGATGTCATTCCATTTCGCTTCCAGCTCTTCGGATATTGCATTATCCCATGTGTAATTGTTGAGCCAAAGTCTCTGCATAAATATTTTGTATAATACTGTGATAGGAGCCAAAAAGCCAAGAGGATCGAAGATACGGCTTGACTCAGAAAGTATGGTCCTCTTGGTGGTGGATGAAAGTGATCGTTGAGGAACGTTGACTGCAAACGCGAATGCATCTTCTGATGGAATCCACCTTAAGCCTAGTATCTTGAATGTCCCAGGATGTTCATCTATTTGCGAGGATGAAACACTGCAATCTTCAGGAGCCTTACAATCCAAAAACTCTTGCGAATTAGAAGCCAATTTTCTTAAGTGTAAACCTCTGAGTTGGAGTAGAGACGATAGATCACCATGTAGCTGAATAGCTAGCTCAATGTTATCAGCACCCGCCATCAAGTAATTGACATAAAAGTTTTCCTTTATAGCTGGTTCTGCTAAAGGTAATTGATCCTTAAA
The DNA here is from genome assembly GCA_963930735.1 of Dioctria linearis. Taxonomy (NCBI): domain Eukaryota; kingdom Metazoa; phylum Arthropoda; class Insecta; order Diptera; family Asilidae; genus Dioctria; species Dioctria linearis. The sequence continues at coordinate 72,219,911 of OZ005744.1, read as the reverse complement.
ATCGACGGTGAGCTGTGTGTGGTACCTGGTAGCAAGAAAGGGTGCCGATGATGTACCATATGTCACTGTGTTGAGCCACAAGTGCTGGAATGGGTGGAATGTGCCTTCTCTCCACAATATTCGCTGAAAGTTTCTATCCTTCTTATCTCCCAATACCATCCGGTACATCTTTCTGATGTCTGCAGTTATGGCTATTCTAAATGTCCGGAAAGATATCAAAATTTGCAGTAAGTCTTTTATGTCGTAGGTCCAACCATTAGCTTTTCTTTTAATGCTGTAGTACCAGAAGATGTAGCATACTGAAAAAAAAAATATTAGTTAAAACGACAAACCACGATTAGTTGATTGTACATTAGTAATTCCTGTAAATGGATTTGGAAAAACAATTAAGTGATTAATAAAATTGTAAGTGCTAATTAGTTGCAATTTCTAATTGGAGTTAGTTGATTTGGAAAATACTTTAGCTGTAGCTTCGAATTCAATTAATTCAGTTAACAAATATTTGGTGACAATTAACTAATCATGTTTCAGAAGACATATTAGTAATTTTTTCGCAGAAACTTCGAAACTGTTTGTTTATTTTTAAGAATATGATTTCAACAAATAAATTCATAGACGTTTTTAATATGATGTAACCTCACAAAATTCTAAATTAACGAATTACATTAGTCGATACGAATAATATAATTTTCGCATAACTTTAAATTTTAAATCACTTCATCATTAATATTTATTTTTACACCCTAAATGAAATCTCATAGGTCATACTGATTTTATCATTTCGCTGGTAACGCATATTACTGATAAAGGAAAAATGGATTGGACACCCACGCATAATTGTTATTTTGATTTTTGCATGTCTATCCGTTCGTCTATGGGATTTTCGAAAAGATATTAAATATAATTTCATAAATGGAAGAAATCTTGAAAGGCGTGGTGTTGTTGTTGCGAAAATCCATTAAATCCAACCAATACATTTGTTGAATCGACAAATCTGAGCTATTGCTTTGAAAAAGACTTTTTAAATATCAATTTCGCTTGGACATTTTAAAATTCAATTCGTAATTTAGACTTATACATTCCATGAAACAACAAATCAGAAATTTTTGCCTCATATAATTCACACTTAGAACTTATACTGAGTGTATATAGGGTTTGCTCAATATTTTCTTCAGCGTGTACAGTAGGTAGAAGCTCTCAGTCGTACTAATAAGTACACATAGAGTTTTTTCCTATACAGAACGCTTTTTTCATCTTCATTAAAAATATTGAAAGCCTACAGCGGGCAGATAATAATATCATATAAAAACTTTAATTATTAAAATAATGAAATTCATAGCATTTTATTATTATGATCAACTAAAAAATTAGTTGATCTTTCCAATTTCATTATAATTTTAACAAATTCAATTAGTTGATTACTAATGTTTCAAACTTATGTTTCAGTTATTTTAAATAATGTGGTATGCAAAATCAACCAATCAATTAGTTAATTTGGAGGATTGAATTTGTTGAAAGAGCAATATTAATTAGTCCATTGTTCTAATAAGTCCTTTTAACGGCTGGATTAAACAACGACTGTTTGAGTTGATATTTATATTTTTTCGAAATTTATTATATAAAAATTAGTTAATTCAACAAAATGATTAGTTGAAAAAACAAAAGATGCTCGGATACGAAATTCCGAAAGATTATAAAAACTAACTAAACAATTAGTTGAATTCACAAATGTTATGACTAAACAAGATTAGCTAAATCAACTAATGTCAATAAGTTTTCTTAACGAATATGATTCGTAAGCTGAAAATCAACTGATATTAGTTGTAGATTCATTGGCGTAAAGCAACTAATCTTTTTTTCAGTGCAGCTGAACCGTCAAAAACTACCCGAAGCCTTGTTGTAACACTGTCATGTTTAATAATGGCATGGTGTGGTAGGTATGCGTGTTCTTCATTGCTATGAAGGAGGTTTAACGTAACAGGTTCTAAATGACAAAGTTCACGATACTCATGAATGAAGTTACTGTATTCTTTATGCAGAGCTGGATTGAGTTTGAATTTGCGTTCAAGTGCCTGGAATCTTCGAACGGACATACCCAGAGAATCACCCACTTCCGAGTCAGTCTTGAATGGCAATCGAACTGTATAACGCCCAGTTTCGGGATCAACGTAATGAGTTTTATTGAAATGTACCTCGCAAGCGTCTTCCTCTATTATAAGGGATTGCGAGAATCGTGACGATATTTGTTATTAGACGAGTGCCGTGCTCGGGAACGAGAGCACTCGCCCCTTATTGATTTTCAAGGATGTGGGATTGGATTGGCAAAACAAACTTTAATTTAAAAAGTTATTAGTTTTTATTATCGGTTTCTTTATGCTTTCTCCTATTATTTCGGAGTTAGTTAATAATTGACGCTTTTATTGATAACTTCCACTTTTGGCTTTTATTGATAATTTCCACTTTTGCCTTGAATTTACTCTTTTAGTAATAATTTTCACTTTCTCGAAATTTACACGATTACTTTGATATTATAATAATCTAATAATTATTTCCAAATCTCTACTTTCTCCGCTAATTTCCGAGTTTCTCAGCAATTAATTCTATAACGATAATTTCAACTATTATTATTAATCTCTAGTAGTTTATTTAGCAAAAAGATTCTCGACCATCACGATCGGCGTTTTAAGAAAGAACTCCCTGAGAATCAGCGATATTGCGCTCAGGTACCCGTGAAAGCTTCAAAAAAGCTTTTTATTCTTTTTCTTACTTTCTCATGACGTTTAAAAATCGTACGTGAGAAAATGTAGAAAAGTTTGGATGCAAGCTATATGCAGCAATGCAAAATTGTAATCCGATATGCACTTGTGCGCCCGTCTTGAAATATTAATTTTAAGAGGGCGCGAATAATTTTGACAATTGTATGTATGAATTTACAGCTGATAGGTTTCCAGCTGGCCTTATGTTTTTGGTCGGGTTACTTAAAATGACGGATTTTTTTGAAAGGTTATTTTCAGGAATACACCGATCGTTTTGTTGAAATGTATTTAATTTACTAAAACATTGCTCGACGATTCGGGTCCAAGTGCGGCCCTTCTTCAGGAGCTCTATATACATATAATATTAACATATGATAACCGAAACCCGAAACGTCGAGCAATGTTTTAGTAAATTAAATACATTTCAACAAAACGATCGGTGTATTCCTGAAAATAACCTTTCAAAAAAAATCCGTCATTGTATGTATGTATGTACATACAATTAGATTGAAGGAAGTAAGTAATGTACGTATGTACAGTGTACATACGGGAAAAAGTAAGAAGACAGTGTATGTAGGTAGGTATGCATATCGTGTGAGTGGAATGTGTGTCTGATAACAAAATGAAATTTATGCTAAATTGCATTTTGTTGTATTATGGTAATGCATTTTTAAGTGCATTTGAAATTGAATTGAAAATGTTTTTTGTTTTCAGGGTCATTAATGTGATACATCAATATATTGATGTATTGACCATATGGTCGTGATTCGGAGCATTGGGCACCCGAGTCACAACATATTGACATTTTAAGAATATGATTTTTAAGAATATGATTTGTTATATTAGCGAATTACTTCAATTAATAAATTCAACAAATAAATTGATAGACGTTTTTAATATGATGTAACCTCACAAAATTCTAAATTAACGAATTACATTAGTCGATACGAATAATATAATTTTCGCATAACTTTAAATTTTAAATCACTGCATCATTAATATTTATTTTTACACCCTAAATGAAATCTCATAGGTCATACTGATTTTATCATTTCGCTGGTAACGCATATTACTGATAAAGGAAAAATGGATTGGACACCCACGCATAATTGTTATTTTGATTTTTGCATGTCTATCCGTTCGTCTATGGGATTTTCGAAAAGATATTAAATATAATTTCATAAATGGAAGAAATCTTGAAAGGCGTGGTGTTGTTGTTGCGAAAATCCATTAAATCCAACCAATACATTTGTTGAATCGACAAATCTGAGCTATTGCTTTGAAAAAGACTTTTTAAATATCAATTTCGCTTGGACATTTTAAAATTCAATTCGTAATTTAGACTTATACATTCCATGAAACAACAAATCAGAAATTATTGCCTCATATAATTCACAGTTAGAACTTATACTGAGTGTATATAGGGTTTGCTCAATATTTTCTTCAGCGTCTACAGTAGGTAGAAGCTCTCAGTCGTACTAATAAGTACACATAGAGTTTTTTCCTATACAGAACGCTTTTTTCATCCTCATTAAAAATATTGAAAGCCTACAGTGCAGCGGGCAGATAATAATATCATATAAAAACTTTAATTATTAAAATAATGAAATTCATAGCATTTTATTATTATGATCAACTAAAAAATTAGTTGATCTTTCCAATTTCATTATAATTTTAACAAATTCAATTAGTTGATTACTAATATCTTCAAACTTATGTTTCAGTTATTTTAAATAATGTGGTATGCAAAATCAACCAATCAATTAGTTAATTTGGAGGATTGAATTTGTTGAAAGAGCAATATTAATTAGTCCATTGTTCTAATAAGTCCTTTTAACGGCTGGATTAAACAACGACTGTTTGAGTTGATATTTATATTTTTTCGAAATTTATTATATAAAAATTAGTTAATTCAACAAAATGATTAGTTGAAAAAACAAAAGATGCTCGGAAACGAAATTCCGAAAGATTATAAAAACTAACTAAACAATTAGTTGAATTCACAAATGTTATGACTAAACAAGATTAGCTAAATCAACTAATGTCAATAAGTTTTCTTAACGAATTTGATTCGTAAGCTGAAAATCAACTGATATTAGTTGTAGATTCATTGGCGTAAAGCAACTAATCTTTTTTTCAGTGCAGCTGAACCGTCAAAAACTACCCGAAGCCTTGTTGTAACACTGTCATGTTTAATAATGGCATGGTGTGGTAGGTATGCGTGTTCTTCATTGCTATGAAGGAGGTTTAACGTAACAGGTTCTAAATGACAAAGTTCACGATACTCATGAATGAAGTTACTGTATTCTTTATGCAGAGCTGGATTGAGTTTGAATTTGCATTCAAGTGCCTGGAATCTTCGAACGGACATACCCAGAGAATCACCCACTTCCGAGTCAGTCTTGAGTGGCAATCGAACTGTATAACGCCCAGTTTCGGGATCAACGTAATGAGTCTTATTGAAATGTACCTCGCAAGCGTCTTCCTCTATTATAAGTTATGAACCTTGATGAGGGATGTCTTCGACTTCCTAAAACCTTCTCACTGTAGTTTCAATATCGGTCATATCTGCATGGCAGGAAACTAAAGGTACTGAGCCTGTGGTTTGGTTGATGCATTTAGCTATGATCTAACCAAATATAGCGTTTTGCTGGGCTGGGCGGTCAGGAGATGCAATATACTGGCCTGGCGTGCGCATTTCTATAAAATATTCAGCTCCTAAAAAGATATCAATTTTGTCAGGTTTGTTGAAGTGCGGATCTGCTACTTGATAGTTCTTAACATAGCTCAAGTGGACTATGTTGAACGATGTTGATGGTTGCGGTGAAGTAAGACTTGAATAAAATGTAGGTTTGCACCTTGATTTGTTGGGATTGCGAGAATCGTGACGATATTTGTTATTAGACGAGTGCCGTGCTCGGGAACGAGAGCACTCGCCCCTTATTGATTTTCAAGGATGTGGGATTGGATTGGCGAAACAAACTTTAATTTAAAAAGTTATTAGTTTTTATTATCGGTTTCTTTATGCTTTTTCCTATTATTTCGGAGTTAGTTAATAATTGACGCTTTTATTGATAACTTCCACTTTTGGCTTTTATTGATAATTTCCACTTTTGCCTTGAATTTACTCTTTTAGTAATAATTTTCACTTTCTCGAAATTTACACGATTACTTTGATATTATAATAATCTAATAATTATTTCCAAATCTCTACTTTCTCCGCTAATTTCCGAGTTTCTCAGCAATTAATTCTATAACGATAATTTCAACTATTATTATTAATCTCTAGTAGTTTATTTAGCAAAAAGATTCTCGACCATCACGATCGGCGTTTTAAGAAAGAACTCCCTGAGAATCAGCGATATTACGCTCAGGTACCCGTGAAAGCTTCAAAAAAGCTTTTTATTCTTTTTCTTACTTTCTCATGACGTTTAAAAATCGTACGTGAGAAAATGTAGAAAAGTTTGGATGCAAGCTATATGCAGCAATGCAAAATTGTAATCCGATATGCACTTGTGCGCCCGTCTTGAAATATTAATTTTAAGAGGGCGCGAATAATTTTGACAATTGTATGTATGAATTTACAGCTGATAGGCTTCCAGCTGGCCTTATGTTTTTGATCGGGTTACTTAAAATGACGGATTTTTTTGAAAGGTTATTTTCAGGAATACACCGATCGTTTTGTTGAAATGTATTTAATTTACTAAAACATTGCTCGACGTTTCGGGTCCAAGTGCGGCCCTTCTTCAGGAGCTCTATATACATATAATATTAACATATGATAACCGAAACCCGAAACGTCGAGCAATGTTTTAGTAAATTAAATACATTTCAACAAAACGATCGGTGTATTCCTGAAAATAACCTTTCAAAAAAATCCGTCATTGTATGTATGTATGTACATACAATTAGATTGAAGGAAGTAAGTAATGTACGTATGTACAGTGTACATACGGGAAAAAGTAAGAAGACAGTGTATGTAGGTAGGTATGCATATCGTGTGAGTGGAATGTGTGTCTGATAACAAAATGAAATTTATGCTAAATTGCATTTTGTTGTAGTATGGTAATGCATTTTTAAGTGCATTTGAAATTGAATTGAAAATGTTTTTTGTTTTCAGGGTCATTAATGTGATACATCAATATATTGATGTATTGACCATATGGTCGTGATTCGGAGCATTGGGCACCCGAGTCACAACATATTGACAGTGTTAGCTTGCCTTTTGTTAGCCCTGATTTGATTAATCCTAATCCTTGTACTGGTATTATGAATCTCTTGCTCTTATGTCCTAGCCGCTGGACGCAATCTTCGGTGATGAAGGAAGCCTGCGATCCTGAGTCTACAGCATGCGGCAGAGTAGGAAATTTCCGGTGCTATCCATAACATTCACAAGCGCGGTTGGTAAAATGGTCAATAGGTTGCGATGTCTCTTAAATGAAGTGAGTGAGTGCATTTGCGAATCCCCTATTGTTTGCGGAGTGGGTGTCCTTGGTTCAGTATGTGTGAATGCGGGTGTATGCGTATTAAGACTGCTTGAATTTGGATTTGAGTTTGGGTTTGAATTATGTGAGACGTGTGAAGTAACTCGATTGTTGCGCATTGCCTCGTTCAAATGCAACGAGGAATGGTGTTGTTGTCTGCAAAAGTGACATGAAAACTTTCATTTGCACTTCTGTGCTCGATGGCCTGTGCTCAAACAATTGAAACACAGATTTAGTGTGGCGACAAGACTTCGTCTTGCTTGTACAACTAAAGCCTTGAATCGTGGACATTTAAATATTGGATGTAGCTCAGAACATTCAGGACATTTTACTGTTACGTCGCTGTGAAGTGTGTGGAGTGTGAGTTTAGATGATACTGGTGCCTTTTTGGCTGACGGTTCAACAGTTTCTAACGCATCACAACGCTTACTTAGAAAGTCCAATAATTCTTGTAACGTGGCAAGATCGTTACTTGCATTGGTTTCTGCCCACATCTTTCGTGTCTCAGAGTCGGTTTTATTTAAAATGAAATGGATAAGCCATGGATCTCTGCCTTCAGCTTCCTCCCCTAGTACTGCTATGCCTCTTATAATTTCATCCGATGTGTCAGTAAGGTTACGTAGTTGAGTTGAAGATGATTGGGAAACTGTGGCTTATTAATGAATGTTTTTATATAATCGTTCAAAATATAGCGTTTTTGTCATAGCGAGCAGTCAGCTTAGACAAGGCTTCGCTGTAATTAGCTTCGGTAACAGAAATGTGTTTTATCAAACAGGCAGCTTCTCCCCTTAATAAATAATAGTAATAGTAAAATGAGCGCTATTTAGTTTCTTCGTACTCCGACAAAATATTAATTTAGAAGGCTTATGAAATGGTTTCAAAAAATTAGTATTTAAATACAAGCTTCACTAAAATGCGAGCCGATAGCAACGAAAAACTACGCTGAACAAGAAGCAAAGTTTCATATCATGCAATGAAAAATTTCCATTGACAATAAAATCAGCTGGTTTCCAAAGATAAGAAAAATAATTGGGCCATTTTCTTCTTTGTCACCATCCAATTCATACATAATACGAGCAGAAAGCCATAGATTTTAAAAATTACAACTTTTAAAAAGAGGAAAAACATTGTTAGGAATTAATGTGTAAAAACGGGATGGATAAATCGTTGAGAATTCTATAAAAAGGTGGTATTTCTTGTTTTTGTTTTTTGATTTTGTTTTTTGATTTTAATGAGAAACCTCAAAGAACCGCGCTCCTCTCTTTCACCCCCTAGGAACTTTTTCATGTAGGTACACACCAATTTTTATTATTTTTCGTATATACATATATGAAACTTTCCAGTCATATTTGTAAATTACATCGCGGTGCTATTCCGTATTTGTTAATTTTTTTTATTGTTATACATAATTACTTTTAGATATAGATATAGATATAATAGTATACCTAATATATCCAGCGAACCATTTGGACCACATATGTATCCATCCGATCTATCTAACAATTCTACCAATCTAGTCAATATAATTTATTCACCAAATCCCTTTCAACATATTCCTTTCATGTAGCCGGCCTTCCCATATCCTATTCTTTCCATCCATCCATTCATTTTATCAATAAAAATTATTGAAAATAAGCAGTGGCTTAACTAAGGATGTATGGGCCCCCGCAAATAAATGGAACTAGGCCCCCGGCTAATTTTTTTCATTTTTTTTCTGCATTGATAAGTTTATGACTAATGAGTAAAACTCACCTTCTTCACAACTTTCCGAAGCGCCAATCTTTTGATGACAAGAATTCGTATATGACTCTCTCAATATTAATATTCCGACTTTCCTCATTTTCGATGCTCAATATCGACAGAGAACTCAGCCGTATCTGTGACATGGTACTACGAAGGTTAGTCTTTATAAGTTTTAGCTTACTGAATGAACGTTCGGGTGTTGCTGTAGTGACTGGTAATGTGAGATAGAGTTGTAGAGCTGTACACAGATCCGGGACATTGCTTGTTATAGCAGAGCTATCTACAATTAAGAGCTCAGCTAGTTCCTTAATAGTCGAAATTTTTTGTATTCTTTCCAGCAACACGGATAGCAAACTTAAAAGTTGTTGAAGGCAACTCACTGTCAATTGTTCAATTATGATATCTAGAATTCTGTCTTTACCTATAGCCAAATCATCAAAAAACTTCTTCACATGGCGCTGGCGTGTTTTTTTTTAAAGCTGGATTTACTTTCCAAGATGTGGCGATTTCTTTGGCTTCTTTTAAAACTGTCGGGAAATCTTGTCTGAGCTCCATCATATTTTTCTGAGTTTGCTGCAGAATTGAGGTGACTGTCAATACATCAATGGCTGGGTCTTGTAAATATTTAGAAACAATATTGACTGCGCGGAATATTTTGCTCTGGAACACAAGGGTAATTATACTGAGATACTGCAGCTTCTGTGTATCTGATAACCCTTCTCTCTTATCTACAGATGATAAGAATAGATCTTTAAAGGATGACCACTCCTTATACTCGCCGGAAAAAGGTTGTATATGAATAGTTGGCAATCTAATTTCTAACGAAGATTTTTCATTGGGGTTGTATTGATTAGTTACTGCACCGAAAAAAGCTCGCTGTTCGTCGATAAAATGCGTCATTATAGAATAGAGGTCATCTATGGCTAAATTTTGTGAAGCTTGCAGGTTTTTTGACGCATTTAATTCTTTTACTAACGTAGGTTTTATTGCAAAATATTTATCTTCAATGTCATCAACAAGCGTAAAATCAGCAAACAACTTCTCTAATCGCGATTGGATTTCTTCAATTGGTTTCCTTTCTGAGGGAATATTATCCGCGAATGTCTTAAGTCTAGTTATGGAACCCTTTATTCCACCACTTTTGACCTTGAACTCTCACGATAATGTTTGCTTATGTGATAATTATTCTCACAAGTTGTTTTCTAGTACCGTTAACACGTACAGTTGGATTTGAATTTGTACACAATAGAAAGAATTCACTTGCTTAGCACTCGATCTGCACGATTTCGTATCAAATTCAAATGTAGCAATTTTTTTTTTAAGTTATTTAATTCATGATTTAATACATGTATTGTTCTTTTTGATTAAATATTTTTATGTAAAGCACAACTCTTATCTATCCATCACGTGAACCAAGTTCAGATATCTGATTGCACCTAATTAATTATTTATCGTTTAATTTTAATAATATATATAGAGCAACTATTAAAAATGTAAAGAGGGTACTTATTTGCGGGTAAGGCTTCCAAATTAATCCTGATTTAATGCTGATTTAAATGATCTTTAATATAGTAAGTATACTTTGCACGCTTTTAACTATTGTCTATTGTTCTTGTACATTGAAAAAAGAGTTCCCGGGTTTCGGCACCATTTTTTTATGTTAAGAAATGTACTTGTAAGGTTGTTCAATGAAAACACATTTAATTTGGTTCAACTTCACTTTAATATTAATTGAAACCATTTACTGCACAAACCACAATTATCATTAGTGAAAAAACCAGACCGACTCTGAGATTGACCTTTCTAATGTGAATCCTATAGCAAGATAAAACCAACTGCACTTCTCACCACAAGTTAAATTTTGGCTGACAAACTGATTCAAAACTAACTGTGATTTTACTGTAATATTATGTAAGTTCATATAAAAGTCGTATTTCTAAACTGTGATAACATCTGTCTGGCTGTGTAATACAATGAACTTTTACTTGTCTAGTCTTAATTTATTATATAATGTGTTTTGTGTGTATGAATTCTATTAATGAGCGATTGCATGAAGTGTTGCGTATTGAGTGCGGTTGCTTGTGCAATGACTTCTTTGTTTGTTGTGCTATCTTTATTTCTTACGTATAATGTCGGAAAATGAAAATCTCGAACAGTTTTGAATTAAAAAAAAACTCAATGCTGAACTTATTATACCCTAGATGAAATCTATACGTTATACTAAGTTTGTCATTCCGTTTGTAATGATCGAAATATTGATCGTAGAGCAAAATGGATTGGACACCCACGCATAATATTAAAAGTCCGTCCGTCTGTCCGTCTATGCGCACGATAACTCGAGAACGCTTATACTTAGAGAGCTGAAATTTTGTACACAGACTAAAAAAAAAAAAAGTAAAATTAAGCTCGAAAATGAGATAAATCGGGCAACTTCTTCGTGGGGTTGCCATACAAAAATTTCGTTGTCCACTGGACACTGCCTTAGAACGCATCGACATAGAAGCTGAAATTTGGTACATGGTGTTTTCATAATAATAGCTGTTATGATATCCACGTATCATAACCATATATACATACCATTTGCATATATTCTATATTCATTTGCATATATTCTCACAAAAAAGATCATTTGCCCTATTTCAAGTGCATATATTTTATTCGATTTCATTTCAAATTACTTGAAATGAAATCCCTAACATCCACTTAGATTTGTCAGCATAAACCAAGTTTTCATAAACATAAAGTCCCATAAATCGAAGACTTTATGCAGGCATTTTTCCACTTAAATATGCACTCACTACAATTTCATGAAAATAAAGTGCCTAAATTGTAACTTTGTTGCAATCGTTTTTCCACAACTGGCGTATCAAATAACATGCTCGCTTATCATCGAAAGAGCCCCACGTGATCACGCGATCGTGGGAAGCTTGTGCTGACGGCGCGAGATCGGTAAGATGGAAAAGAAAACGAAAGTAAAGAAAAGCAATCTTAAAAACGTCGCAAGTCAAAAACAAGTTGGTTGGTCCTGAGGAAAATACAAATTTATTTTAAATAGTTTAAAGTCTACAAAAAAAAACACAAAACAAAGGTTGTAAGATAAAGTTTGTAAAAGCCTGATATAGTAAAAGAATAAAAAGTGGTTTAGTTAAAATTCCAATTAACTTGGTTTCTTAATTAAAATTCCTCAGACAAAGCCCCAAGACTTCTCTGGGCTCTCTTCTCCCAATAAGCATGGAAAGCACGGAGCACAGATGTAAATACGACGGAATAATAGGGAACGACTTTCTGCGTGAACATAAGTGTACTATCGACTATGAAAGAAACGTCTTGCAGATTAAACATATCCAACCCTTCAAAAGAGATCCCAAACTGCAAGAAACAGGAATCCTTGAGGGAAGCGTAAGGGAAAACACCCTTTTTTCAAACGCCAATATACCAAATTGCGTTTTATTTCTTTCTTTCTTTTGACGGAAGAGCTGGATGGGAAACGGTACGAAAGTGTGAAGGGAAAATGCGTACAAAAGAAGTTCTCAAATAAAACCTTTTATTTTTTATCTGAAATTAAAAGTTTCCGTAAAGAAATTAGCTTTGTAATAAATCCAATGATTTTTCCTTTTTATTTTCAAATTTAACAAAAATTTTATAAATAAAAAACTACGTGGCGGCATAAAATCCAAATGACCAATATCCGTGAAGACGAGACTCTCTCCAAGCCATTTGTTGGTTAACTTGTTGCAGGTGGATATTATACATTGGGTCAGAAATAATACATATTACCAAACGTGATACAATTAAAACCTCACTGAAATAATTTATGTGTCTACGATTTATGTTTTACACACCAATTTATGATTGATCTTGGTGATAGCGAATTTGCCAATAATGGATGTCCGCATCCTTCTTGACAATTTCTATTTGTAGTTGTCCGTATAGAGGGTACTGTCAAGTATATACATATATATCTTCGTTTTGTGACTTTGAAATGTGTGACCTTGTTATTAGTAAAGTGCTCCAAAGCAACTATCTATTCCAAAACAACATTTTTTAGTAAGACGAGGAATTCATGTTGTCTGTTATGCACGCATTTTTGAATTGAGTCCCTGCAATTTCTCACTCAATCATCCGCTTTCTACTCATCCCTTTCTGTGCACTTCAAAATATATTTTAAGTGAGCAGAATTTTGCTATTTTAACGCGAAATCCCATAAACTTTTGAAAAGGAAAGACACGTTTTCCCAACAAAATTTTAACCCGAAACCGGCGGATCGTTGTGGACTTGTACGAAGAGTTACCTTTCCGCAACATGACTGAAGATACTCCCCAGGATTCCACAGAGATGAAGCTGAGCATATCGGATGTGCACAATTTAGTCCCTACATTTAACGGTGACCCAGGGGAATTAAATAAATTCATAGCATGTGGAAACGTGCTGCTCTCATCTTCGAAATTTGCTGCCGAACAGAAGCTCTTCTTAGAAATTGTAAAGACCAGACTGCAGGGGCCGGCCATTGAGTTAGTCCAGTATAAGTCCTGCGCTAAGTGGAATGACCTAGCACAGGAACTGCAATCTCAATTTCAGGAAAAGCAGTCTAGAGCTGCATTCCAAAATGAAAGTCGGTCTACTAAGCAGAGCCACAGAGAGTTAAGGAGTTCGGTGAAAAACTATGCCAACATCGCCTAACTCAGCTACGTATCAGAGCTCGGAGGAGCGGAACGTACGCGAATATCTGAACATCGAAAATACTCGGCTAAGGCAAGCTTTCGAAGATGGCGTAAGAAATAACAGCCTGAGGCTGCTAGTAAAGGCTCGCGGAGAAACAGATTTGAAAAAGGCAATTTCATACGCCCTAGAACAGGCCTCCCGACTCGAAAGTGACGAGTCAACACTCCCAAACCACGCGAGGAACTTTCCTAAACGCACGCTCACCTGCCAGATATGCCACAAAGAAGGGCATACCAAGGAATCCTGTTTTAGAAACACAAACCTGCCGAATTTTGCTCCTAGACAAGTCAAAAGGGAAGTCCGGTTCCTGACTTGTTTTTATTGCAGGAAGCCAAACCATTTAGCAAGGGATTGTCGATTGCCCAACAGAGGTCAAAACGTACAGAGCAATTTTCCCCAGTACAGCAATACACGCAGTACACCTACGAATCTACCAATAGAGTCTGAAAGGAGACAACGCCAGTTTAACTCGAACAATCCGAACGTTAATTACGTGCGGCGACAAAATCGGACACACGCGAACCCAAATACGAGAAAAGAGTGGGCGGATTCAGAAAACTCGGGAAGAATGGTGGAAGATTCGGGAAACGACATTCCTCAGATGGAAGCAGTTGGCGTTGCATCTCGAGTGAGGTGCGTAGCCGACATTCACGAAGCTTAGATCGTGCGATGTCAAATGACATTAGCATCAAACCCATCAAATTAATGATATCTCTAGATATTTCCAAGGCTGAACCAACTATCTGTGTCCCCTTTGAACCAAATGCAAAGCCATACTCAACATTTCTTATCGATACCGGTGCAGACGTAAGTCTCGTAAAGTCGGACATAAACTATAGGATGATAGGAAAGCCCTCTGGTGGCTGTGCCCTGTTCACTATTTCAGGCGAGTCAGTACCGACATTCGGAATAATTACTGGCACAATGAAATTGGAAGTATCAACCAAAATTTTTTCCTTTAATCACCCTTTTCATTTGCTAGGCCAGCAAACCAACCTTAAATACGACGGAATAATAGGGAATGACTTTCTGCCTGAACATAAGTGTACTATCGACTATGAAAGAAACGTCTTGCAGATTAAATATATCCAAACCTTGAAAAGTGGTTCCAAACTGCAAGAAACAGGAAGCCTTGAGGGAAGCGTAAGGGAAAACACCCTGTTTTCAAAACCCTACCCCCAAAACTATAAAGGCAATTCCAAATTGCAAGAAAACGAAAGTAAAGAAAAGCAGTCTTGAAAAACGTCGCGAGTCAAAAACAAGTTGGTTGGTTCTGAGGAAAATACAAATTCATTTTAAATAGTTTAAAGTCTACAAAAAAAAACACAAAACAAAGGTTGTAAGATAAAGTTTGTAAAAGCCTGATATAGTAAAAGAATAAAAAGTGGTTTAGTTAAAATTCCAATTAACTTAGTTTCTTAATTAAAATTCCTCAGACCAACCCCCAAGACTCCTCTGGGCTCTCTTCTCCTAATAAGCAGGGAAAGCACGGAGCACAGATGTAAATACGACGGAATAATAGGGAACGACTTTCTGCGTGAACATAAGTGTACTATCGACTATGAAAGAAACGTCTTGCAGATTAAACATATCCAACCCTTCAAAAGAGATCCCAAACTGCAAGAAACAGGAAGCCTTGAGGGAAGCGTAAGGGAAAACACCCTTTTTTCAAAACCCTACCCCCAAATCTCTAAAGGCAATTCCAAATTGCAAGAAAACGGGAGCTCCGAGGGGACTGCCAAAGAAAATATTCTGTTTTCAAATCCTCAGTCCCAAAACTCTAAGGAAAAGTCCAAACCAAATTTAAAGGAAACCTGTCCTCTACAACCCCGGAGTAGCAGCACAGGTACCACAGAAGTGCAAAGTGCAATAAATCCCCGAAAACTAATGCACCAATCTAGAATTGGAAATACCGTCGAGATTGAAGACCAAGTCGAGACAATGGAATTGCAGAAAATAGTCACAGATAGGTCTGACACTATTATCCTACCGGCTAGAAGTAGGAAAATTGTCGAAATCCCCTTTTTATATAAAAAAGACATTGTTTTCAAGAAAAAGGAAATATGTAGCCAATGCTCTAGTTATACCACATAGTAAACGTGTCAAATTAATATTGCTAAACGCAAACGAAAACGAAGCGAAGTTACATTTAAATCAAATAAACCTGGACTGCGATGACTTCGACCAATTCGATGTTATCAGAGCCAATCTAGAAAAAGATCCAGTTGTAAATCGCTTGAAGAAATTAGAGGCCCTACTAAGCTTAGATCATTGCAACTCAGAGGAGAAAGCCTCATTACTGGAGATCTGCAGATCTTACAATGATTTATTTTATCTGGAGGGGGACTACTTCACCAACACCGATGTGATCACGCATGGGATTGTGACACAGAACGATAAACCCCCTGTCTACGTACGACCGTATAGACTGGCGGAATCACACCGAAATGAAATCCACAAACAGGTCAATGAAATGCTACAAAACGATATTGTAAGGCCAAGATGGAACTCACCTCTGCTCCTGGTGCCCAAGAAAGCTGATAGCTCTGGCAACAAACGATGGAAAGTTGTCGTGGATTTTCGAAAGCTAAACGATATTACTATTGGAGATGCATATCCATTGCCCAATATAATTGATATATTGGACCAATTGGGCAAATCCAGGTATTTTAGCACACTCGATCTGGCCAGTGGATTTCACCAAATACTCGACGATGAGAAAGACAGAGCAAAAACGGCTTTCAGCACTCCATTTGGACATTATGAATATAATCGAATGCCGTTCGAACTAAGGAATGCACCAGCTACGTTCCAAAGACTTATGAATAATGTGCTGATGGGATTGCAGGGAGTCGAGTGTTTTGTGTATGTCGACGACATAGTTATCTACGGATATGATCAACGAGAACACAATTCAAAATTGGTCAATGTCCTAAATCGCCTCAGGGAACATAAGTTAAAGCTCCAGCCAGATAAATGCAATTTTATAAAACGGGAACTCATCTATCTTGGTCATGTAATCTCTGAAAGTGGTCTTAGACCAGATCCCATGAAAATTCGGATAGTGAAAACTTATCCTAGACCAAAAAAGGCTAAGGACGTAAAATCCTTTTTGAGTTTTGTCGGCTACTATCGTCGATTTATAAACAATTATGCAAACATTGCCAAACCCCTAACTAAACTCTTAAAGAAAAACATCGTCTTCAAGTGGGATTCGTTTTGTGACGAAGCGTTCTTCATTCTCAAGGAAAAATTGATTAACTCTCCTATACTTTTGTATCCTAATTTTAACAAGGAATTCCTAGTAACAGCCGACGCTAGTGACCTAGCAATAGAAATATTGGTGAGGATAGACCTATATCCTTCACGAGCCTTCCACTTAATCCCGCAGAAACAAGACATACCACATCTGAAAAAGAGTTATTGGCAATAGTATTTGCCGTCAAACAGTTCCGTCCATATATGTACGGGAAGCATTTGACGATAGTAACTGATCATAAGCCGCTCCAATGGTTGATGAACCTGAAGGAGCCAACTTCCAGATTGGCCAGGTGGAGGATACTACTCGAAGAATGTGAGTACAAAATCATCTAAAAACCTGGAAAATATAACGCCAATGCAGATGCTCTGAGTAGAATCACTAACCAAGAACACGCTGACCCAAAAATAAACGAGTTATACAACGTGGGTATAGTGACTAGGAGTCGAGCAAAACTAACGCAAGATGAAACCCAGGATAGTACAAATATCAGCGTCAAGGAAGATGAATCCAATAAATCCTCTATGCAATGCAACATCAAGAAGATTAATAACTCAATATTAAAGGACAAAACAACACTGGTAAAGTTTTTTTTGCTACCGCCAATTGAGACAAAAGACGAAATCAAACTAGCTAGACACATAAAAGAATACGAAAACCACGGGTTGGACGAACTTAAAATTTTAAACCATCATTTAAACGCAACCGAGTTCATCGTTGCAAAAACCAAAATACCTCTAAGAACAGAAAGTGACAGGAACATGCTGGCAAACATTATAAAAAAGGTTTGTGATCATTGCGTTAAACACCAGTTAAAGTCTATAGGCATATTGTGCCCTCTTTCAAAGAAGTTACATCAAAGGAGATAGAGCTAAATTTGGCCGAAATTTTCAAAAACATAAATATCACCATAAAGTTATTCGAAAATAATAAGATACACCTAGTTGATCAAGGAGATATCGCGGAAATTATAAAAGGTTATCACAAGACCCCTCTCGGTGGACACCAGGGAGTATCCCGCACCTTAAAGCGACTGAAATTAAGTTACTTTTGGCCAACAATGCTTAAGGACGTGGTCGATTTCATTCGTAAATGCGAATCCTGTCAGAAGAATAAACTCTTAAAAAATCGTTCCATTCCCATGAAGATTACAACAACCAGCACCAAGCCATTCGAAAGATTAGCCTTAGATATCGTGGGTCCGTTGCCGGTAAGCTATGAGGGCAACAAATACCTATTAACGTGCCAGGATGATCTAACCAAATTTTCCCAGGCCCTGCCCATACATAATGCCGAGGCAACAACAGTTCATAGAGCTTTAGTCGAAGGCATTGTCTGTCAGAATGGCATTCCAGAGTCAATCCTGACGGACCAAGGAACAAATTTCCTATGTGACCTTTTTAAAGAAATGTGCAAATTATTGAGAATCAAGAAGATTAACACGACCCCGTATCATCCTCAAACAAATGGGGCTTTGGAACGAAGCCACCGAACACTTGCGGAGTACCTTCGACATTACGTCAACCAGGACCCACTCACTTGGGACACCTCGATACCCTATGCTATGTGCGTGTACAACACTACGCCACATAGTAGCACGAATTATAGTCCACATGAACTTTTATATGGTTATCCAGCTAATATTCCTAACAGCTTAGAACAAAAGCCGCAATTACGAGAATTAAGTAAATGAACTAAAGTCTCGCTTACAATATGGCCACCAAATTGCGAAGGAAACCCTGCACCAGAAGAAAACGCAGTCTAAGAAGCACTACGACAAAATTGACATCATTTTACCCTCGAAATCACGAGTTGCAACGAGCGCTACCGCCCTCTCTAATCATAGCAATTGTTCCTGCTTCTCGATCAATCTTCTAAACCATCCCCAGGTTTTTCTTTGGAATCATTTGATGAATTTTTCTTATTATTAACGAATCTCAGGTTAAGGATGACCCTGTTTCGAGACACGAGTAGGATATCCAACGAAAAAAGGGATTGACCAACCAACACTACAAACATATAATACACACACATGACACACAAAAATTAAAAGCTACTATCTCAATATCATCGTAAACTAATCGAAATCCCTTTCAGGCCATGTGATACTCTACATACTCCATACTGATCTTGGGCCTCATAGGCGCCATCTATGGAAGCAACACTAATATCACATTTATTAACCAAAGTCCTGGAATATATTTTGAGGAATTGGGTAGAGTGAAATTGTACTCAAACGAATGGAAAGTTGCAGTTTTCTACGACTTTGGAAATTCCCATAAGGCATATCACGAGATACACGGCGGAAATAAACGCATTATGCGAAACACTAAGGAACGACACTGGATTTGGAATCATCTGTAACAGTACGTTAGCGGAGGTAAACCACCTACTTGCGGATATGGGACATAAATACAACCTGTTGCAAAGTAATAATAGGAAAAAAAAGAGCCCCCCCCCCTTTTGACGCCATAGGAATGGTGAGCAAAGCGTTAGTTGGAACCCTAAATCAGGAAGATGCAAAATATTATGACAGCCAAATAGAGAAAATGCGATATAACGAAAATCACTTACTATCTCTTATAAAAAAAACAAACGATTATAGTAGAAACTACCGCTAACGTCGTTAAGAAGTCCCAAAAAGCAATTAATAGCCAAATGATTGCACTAAATGCCAGGATCCTTAAAATCAAGGATCTTGTCGACGAAGCTACTAATGCCAGTCACAATCAACGAGCGATTTCTGAAATGGAATCACTCACTTCCCTGACTATTCTGGTCACGGTGCGTTACCAAAATATTCTTAACGATATCATTGACATGGTTACTGATATTCGCCACGGCAAACCTCACCCGGCTATCATAGCGCCAGCGCAGCTGGAAACTATTTTAACCACTATACGTAGAGAAATCTCAAGCGACATTAAACTTCCAGCAGGAGTCAAAGATGAAAACTTCTTGACCCTTCTTCGGATAAGTCAAATGAGTGCCTCAATTCAAAGGAAACGGATAATTTATGAGCTTAAAATCCCCATTACCCTACATAGAAAATGACCAACTATATAAGGTGATACCCTTACCCACGGCGTTCCAGCATAAATCCATCTTCATACAACCAACAATGAACTTCCTAATCATCGATTATAACAGAGAACACTATTATGACCTGATTTCAGAGGAATTGGCAAACTGCATCACTGAAGATCACGACCAATACTTGTGTCGAATGATGCACCCCATCTTCAATATTGACACCAAAAACAATGTCTGTGAATTACAGCTCATAAAAAGGGATAAACTCTTACCCGCCTCTTGCGACATTAGACAATTTAACTTTACTACCGTATGGATCCAATTGTCCCAAGCCAATAAGTGCTGTTTTCTACCCCAGACAGTCTCACAATAGACGAAATTTGCCAAGGCATAATTGAGACCCCATACTATCTCTGGCGTTGGTATAATCGAACTTTCGGGCAACTGTTATCTGCGTACGCCCGACTTAACAATAAAAAGTTATACCACCAGGGTAACGCAGATGAAAAATGCATTCATACCTTCCTTGAACATAACAGAAGCATTATCGAAATTTGGGAAATCGCAGAAAGGCTCTGCGAACCCCACACAAAACATGGCACATATAAAATATTCTGCAAATAGCGATTTTGCATCACTGCCCAAACAAATAAGCCTCTTGAAGGAAGAGGAAGACAAGAACCTGGAACCAGTGGATGTCCACATCATACACCACTATGCACTTGGTTACGTTATATTGGTAATCATTCTTGTAGTAGGCATCTACAAAATATACAGGCGTTGCACTACAAAAACTGGTAAAATCAATCGAACGGCTGCAACTATTAATGTACAAGAAAATGAGGACGCAAAGGACCCAGCCATAGTGTTCACATGCAAATAACTCATTCAATTAATTATCGCATTATCTCTACCATCGTGTGTGTGAAATATTTCGTTTTATTTCCCATACTCTTCCGCCAAATAATGCACACAATGAAATTAAATAAATGTTCAAGTGCACTATATTTATCTAAATTCTTCTTTTATTTTGATTTTTGTATAACTATGCATAAATGTAACGTAATTGTCAATTTCAACAACTAAAATTAGATAAATACTAAATACTAAATTTAGAAAGTATTAGTATATCGCAACTAGCTTTAGTAAAGAAATTTTTTTAAATACTAATAAGATATATGCTAATATGAGATGTATCCAAACTAAATAAAATTCTAAGTTTTAGTAAACGATGGAGAAATAAGAATTTTAAGAACTTTTATTTTTTTAATGATTCTAAATCAAATTTATAAATACAAGAAGAAAAAAACAACCGCCTCGTCCGGGATTTGAAACCGGGACCTTCCGCTTGCCGGGCGACTGCTCTTACCACTGAGCTAACGAGACAGATGATTTTCCTTCTTGCATTTATCAAATTTGTAACTAGCCTACTAAGCCACGTTTTGCTTTCAGCTGGCATTAACCAGTAACGATGAAAGCGCACAAATAAATTGTAAATTCAACTTTATTTATTTTTCCCGCGGACGGGAATCGAACCTACACTTGTTAGAATCGGTCAAATGATGGAGAAATAAGAATTTTAAGAACTTTTATTTTTTTTTTAATGATTCTAAATCAAATTTATAAATACAAGCAGAAAAAACAACCGCCTCGTCCGGGATTTGAAACCGGGACCTTCCGCTTGCCGGGCGACGTTTTGCTTTCAGCTGGCATTAACCAGTAACGATGAAAGCGCACAAATAAATTGTAAATTCAACTTTATTTATTTTTCCCGCGGACGGGAATCGAACCTACACTTGTTAGAATCGGTCAATGATGGAGAAATAAGAATTTTAAGAACTTTTATTTTTTTTATTTTTAATGATTCTAAATCAAATTTATAAATACAAGAAGAAAAAACAACCGCCTCGTCCGGGATTTGAAACCGGGACCTTCCGCTTGCCGGGCGACTGCTCTTACCACTGAGCTAACGAGACAGATGATTTTCCTTCTTGCATTTATCAAATTTGTAACTAGCCTACTAAGCCACGTTTTGCTTTCAGCTGGCATTAACCAGTAACGATGAAAGCGCACAAATAAATTGTAAATTCAACTTTATTTATTTTTCCCGCGGACGGGAATCGAACCTACACTTGTTAGAATCGGTCAATGATGGAGAAATAAGAATTTTAAGAACTTTTATTTTTTTTTAATGATTCTAAATCAAATTTATAAATACAAGAAGAAAAAACAACCGCCTCGTCCGGGATTTGAAACCGGGAAACCTTCCGCTTGCCGGGCGACTGCTCCTACCACTGAGCTAACGAGACAGATGATTTTCCTTCTTGCATTTATCAAATTTGTAACTAGCCTACTAAGCCACGTTTTGCTTTCAGCTGGCATTAACCAGTAACGATGAAAGCGCACAAATAAATTGTAAATTCAACTTTATTTATTTTTCCCGCGGACGGGAATCGAACCTACACTTGTTAGAATCGGTCAATGATGGAGAAATAAGAATTTTAAGAACTTTTATTTTTTTTAATGATTCTAAATCAAATTTATAAATACAACGGTTTCAAATCCCGGACGAGGCGGTTGTTTTTTCTTCTTGTATTTATAAATTTGATTTAGAATCATTATAAAAAAAAATAAAAGTTCTTAAAATTCTTATTTCTCTATCATTGACCGATTCTAACAAGTGTAGGTTCGATTCCCGTCCGCGGGAAAAATAAATAAAGTTGAATTTACAATTTATTTGTGCGCTTTCATCGTTACTGGTTAATGCCAGCTGAAAGCAAAACGTGGCTTAGTAGGCTAGTTACAAATTTGATAAATGCAAGAAGGAAAATCATCTGTCTCGTTAGCTCAGTGGTAAGAGCAGTCGCCCGGCAAGCGGAAGGTCCCGGTTTCAAATCCCGGACGAGGCGGTTGTTTTTTCTTCTTGTATTTATAAATTTGATTTAGAATCATTAAAAAAAAATAAAAGTTCTTAAAATTCTTATTTCTCCATCATTGACCGATTCTAACAAGTGTAGGTTCGATTCCCGTCCGCGGGAAAAATAAATAAAGTTGAATTTACAATTTATTTGTGCGCTTTCATCGTTACTGGTTAATGCCAGCTGAAAGCAAAACGTGGCTTAGTAGGCTAGTTACAAATTTGATAAATGCAAGAAGGAAAATCATCTGTCTCGTTAGCTCAGTGGTAAGAGCAGTCGCCCGGCAAGCGGAAGGTCCCGGTTTCAAATCCCGTACGAGGCGGTTGTTTTTTCTTCTTGTATTTATAAATTTGATTTAGAATCATTAATAAAAAAAATAAAAGTTCTTAAAATTCTTATTTCTCCATCATTGACCGATTCTAACAAGTGTAGGTTCGATTCCCGTCCGCGGGAAAAATAAATAAAGTTGAATTTACAATTTATTTGTGCGCTTTCATCGTTACTGGTTAATGCCAGCTGAAAGCAAAACGTGGCTTAGTAGGCTAGTTACAAATTTGATAAATGCAAGAAGGATAATCATCTGTCTCGTTAGCTCAGTGGTAAGAGCAGTCGCCCGGCAAGCGGAAGGTCCCGGTTTCAAATCCCGGACGAGGCGGTTGTTTTTTCTTCTTGTATTTATAAATTTGATTTAGAATCATTAAAAAAAATAAAAGTTCTTAAAATTCTTAGTTCTCCATCATTGACCGATTCTAACAAGTGTAGGTTCGATTCCCGTCCGCGGGAAAAATAAACAAAGATGAATTTACATTTTATTTGTGCGCTTTCATCGTTACTGGTTAATGCCAGCTGAAAGCAAAACGTGGCTTAGTAGGCTAGTTTCAAATTTGATAAATGCAAGAAGGAAAATCATCTGTCTCGTTAGCTCAGTGGTAAGAGCAGTCGCCGGCAAGCGGAAGGTCCCGGTTTCAAATCCCGGACGAGGCGGTTGTTTTTTCTTCTTGTATTTATAAATTTGATTTAGAATCATTAAAAAAAATAAAAGTTCTTAAAATTCTTATTTCTCCATCATTGACCGATTCTAACAAGTGTAGGTTCGATTCCCGTCCGCGGGAAAAATAAATAAAGTTGAATTTACAATTTATTTGTGCGCTTTCATCGTTACTGGTTAATGCCAGCTGAAAGCAAAACGTGGCTTAGTAGGCTAGTTACAAATTTGATAAATGCAAGAAGGAAAATCATCTGTCTCGTTAGCTCAGTGGTAAGAGCAGTCGCCCGGCAAGCGGAAGGTCCCGGTTTCAAATCCCGGACGAGGCGGTTGTTTTTTCTTCTTGTATTTATAAATTTGATTTAGAATCATTAAAAAAAATAAAAGTTCTTAAAATTCTTATTTCTCCATCATTGACCGATTCTAACAAGTGTAGGTTCGATTCCCGTCCGCGGGAAAAATAAATAAAGTTGAATTTACAATTTATTTGTGCGCTTTCATCGTTACTGGTTAATGCCAGCTGAAAGCAAAACGTGGCTTAGTAGGCTAGTTACAAATTTGATAAATGCAAGAAGGAAAATCATCTGTCTCGTTAGCTCAGTGGTAAGAGCAGTCGCCCGGCAAGCGGAAGGTCCCGGTTTCAAATCCCGGACGAGGCGGTTGTTTTTTCTTCTTGTATTTATAAATTTGATTTAGAATCATTAAAAAAAATAAAAGTTCTTAAAATTCTTATTTCTCCATCATTGACCGATTCTAACAAGTGTAGGTTCGATTCCCGTCCGCGGGAAAAATAAATAAAGTTGAATTTACAATTTATTTGTGCGCTTTCATCGTTACTGGTTAATGCCAGCTGAAAGCAAAACGTGGCTTAGTAGGCTAGTTACAAATTTGATAAATGCAAGAAGGAAAATCATCTGTCTCGTTAGCTCAGTGGTAAGAGCAGTCGCCCGGCAAGCGGAAGGTCCCGGTTTCAAATCCCGGACGAGGCGGTTGTTTTTTCTTCTTGTATTTATAAATTTGATTTAGAATCATTAAAAAAAATAAAAGTTCTTAAAATTCTTATTTCTCCATCATTGACCGATTCTAACAAGTGTAGGTTCGATTCCCGTCCGCGGGAAAAATAAATTTTAGTAAACATTTATATGAAAAAAAAAATAAAAAAATAAAAAAATAAATAAAAATTATATATATATAAATAAATAGGAATACAAAAAAAATCATACATAGGTATATCACGTAGCTAATAAAAAAAAAATATATATATATATATAGTAATAAATATAAATAAATATGTATAGTAATAACAAATATGTAATCATACATACTTACCATAAACACATTAAATCCCAATGTAATCCCAGAACCAACGCCGGCGCGTTCCAATAGAAAATTCGTCATCTCTTCAAGAAACGAATTTTCTTTTTCATAGGGGAATGGTGTTATGATATCCACGTATCATAACCATATATACATACCATTTGCATATATTCTATATTCATTTGCATATATTCTCGCAAAAAAATTCATTTGCCCCATTTCAAGTGCATTGACCGATTCTAACAAGTGTAGGTTCGATTCCCGTCCGCGGGAAAAATAAATTTTAGTAAACATTTATATGAAGAAAAAAAAATAAAAAAATAAAAAAATAAATAAAAATTATATATATATAAATAAATAGGAATACAAAAAAAATCATACATAGGTATATCACGTAGCTAATAAAAAAAAAATATATATATATATAGTAATAAATATAAATAAATATGTATAGTAATAACAAATATGTAATCATACATACTTACCATAAACACATTAAATCCCAATGTAATCCCAGAACCAACGCCGGCGCGTTCCAATAGAAAATTCGTCATCTCTTCAAGAAACGAATTTTCTTTTTCATAGGGGAATGGTGTTATGATATCCACGTATCATAACCATATATACATACCATTTGCATATATTCTATATTCATTTGCATATATTCTCGCAAAAAAATTCATTTGCCCCATTTCAAGTGCATATATTTTATTCGATTTCATTTCAAATTACTTGAAATGAAATCCCTAACATCCACTTAGATTTGTCAGCACAAACCAAGTTTTCATAAACATAAAGTCCCATAAATCGAAGACTTCATGCAGGCATTTTTCCACTTAAATATCACACACTACAATTTCATGAAAATAAAGTGCCTAAATTGCAACTTTGTTACAATCGTTTTTCCTGTTGACCACTTGCATATACACAAGTGGCGTATCAAATAACATGCTCGCTTATCATCGAAAGAGCCCCACGTGATCGACGCGATCGTGGGAAGCTTGTCTAACGGCGCGAGATCGGTAAGAATGGAAAAGAAAACTAAAGTAAAGAAAAGCAGTCTTGAAAAACGTCGCGAGTCAAAAACAAGTTGGTTGGTTCTGAGGAAAATACAAATTTATTTTAAATAGTTTAAAGTCTATAAAAAAAACACAAAGCATAGGTTGTAAGATAAAGTTTGTAAAAGACGGATAAAGTAAAAGAATAAAAAGTGGTTTAGTTAAATTTCCAATCAACTTAGTTTCTTAATTAAAATTCCTCAGACCAACCCCCAAGACTCCTCTGGGCTCTCTTCTCCCAATAAGCAGGGAAAGCACGGAGCACAGATGTAACATAGCAAATAAAATTTCAAAAATGGACTAAATCGGGCAACCCCTTCTTGGTGTTACCATATAAAAAATTTGGTTTTTTACATATACTGTGAGAACGATCAGGCCTAGAAATTTTTATTGTACTAAAAACTTCTTCAGAATATAAAATCCTATAAAATTGCTGATAATCATTTTTTTCTGTCCGACGAACCGCTCTAGAAATATAAAAATTCCCGGAGTACGTACATATGTACATATATATAGTATATCTCCCGGGCTTGATTTTACCGAACTGCACTGTGCTCATGTGATGATATTTCACTTTGCGATGTAAAGTTTGAAAAATGTAACTATGATACGCCTGCACTTTTTCCGAAATTAGGGAATAAATTTCTATAAAACGATGATACACATTTTATGATATGTATTTGAAGCATGTATGACAACTTAGATTTCATGAACTAGAGACAACCAAATTATGTTCCGTTATTTAATTGGAGTACAGGAAAAATTCTCTTTTAAATTACACCATCATTTGAAGAATTTTAACATAAATTTTTCGAACTAATTAAACCCACAATTGAACTTATGGTAAAATATGTATGTATGTGTGCTATTATATACGTAAGATATGCATTCCAGTATTTAAAAAAGGATGTGAGTATCGTAGCTCATTAAACGGTGCTTGAAGTACCTGCCTGTTATAATAATATAATAATTTTTTCGCAGGAAATATCAATCTTCGAACTAGAAAAATTTGTGCAATCAAGAAAAAAATAAATATTTTTCCTCCTATTCAACACTATTTATCACATCGAAGATTCATATTTTTATAGTTCTCCTTTGAGGGCCCCACGTTGGGCGACAAAAACTTATCACGAAGGTTATTGATGCGCGGGTGACAACTAGCTACTGGAGGATTGGGTTCGGTGGATAGAGATATCAGGACTCACATTACAAAAGAGGATATAGGTATAACTTGCAAAATAATTGTTGGGTGCCACGTAGTTTTTTTTTTTTTTGGGAAACCACGA
Source organism: Dioctria linearis (assembly GCA_963930735.1). Lineage (NCBI taxonomy): Eukaryota > Metazoa > Arthropoda > Insecta > Diptera > Asilidae > Dioctria > Dioctria linearis. Next base: position 72,192,350 of record OZ005744.1, on the reverse strand, counting down.
AAACTCCGGTTTTAACTTCTCACCTTTTTTAATTCAGCAATACACGAATAAATTAATCCACACGCGGAATATAAATACTTAATTCAATTTTATTTATTCAGCTTGGATCTAACAAATATAAAAAAGTAATCTTAAAGTGTAATGCAACATGCTTTTTTTTTATTTCTAAATTTTCTATATCCGCATTCCAATTTAAAATTACTGAAGTATGAAAAAAAAAAAACTGAACTTACGTAGTATGAAAGTTATGAAGAGTATTCCCCTCGAATTTATTAGCACTCACGTGGAGTTAGCTAGCGAACGAATTAGGAAAAGCTGTTTTCTCTCGATGTCATCACAAAATACTACTTCTGTAAAGTTTAAATCAATTTTTTTTTCTTCTCGGTCTTATCACATAAAGTATAGTAAGCTTATATTCCCTCCAATACGGTGGCCAAAAAGTGAAGGAGAGGTAGCAAATAGGGTATAGACGTTCTCTCTTGGTAGGGATTTAGATATAAATCAACGTGAGCTTGCATCGGAGTAGATTGTCAAAGATTGTATATTTTATGTACGGACATAAGACAACCTATGGGAGGTGACCTAGTCAGCTTGTCTTTAATTTTGATTTAATCCCCTATGCTTAGTACTCTCTCGTCAAATTGTACATCGACGCTTATTGTGGCCCTTAAGCGGCGTATGTTCATCGTCTTAATAACTCTATGGGGTTGCTTCCGCTCAAGCGCTTGAGCATAGGAATTATACCATAGAGCAACGGGGGTGAATTTAAGATAAACATTCTAATAAAGCTATTCCTATATCACTATACTACGGGGGTGAATTTAGGATAATATAAAACTAACGCAGCTAACAGAACAATTCTGCATTTAATGATAATTACAAAAATTATGTGAAATTTGCTATAGTATGAAGAGCGTGCAAGACGTTTCGTTTTTCTTTCTCTCTCCTGTCCGGGTTTCACTGTATTCACAGGTGAGTAACAAGGGTCATCGTAACCATGTGCTAGCGGTGTCATGGGAGGTCGGGGATGGCGACAAGGATCTTACCAGCTGATCCTTAAGGAAATCTTCAGGTGACTGGTGTATACGGTCCCCTCACGAACAGTGTGTGGTGCTTTCTTCTTTTTGATTTCCGTTTGAATCGACAAGCTCGATGTTTTTGTGGCAGCGGCAGGTATATGCAATATCAACGTTGTCATGGAGTAAGCTGTCAGCTCATGCTGGCAGTATGGATTCAACGTCCAAAGTTACTAGCTCATCTATGTAACCATAACAATCCTCAACTTTAAATTGTTGGCGTAATTTAAAAAGTATAACCAATAAAATAAAAATGTCACTTTTGTTTCGTAGCTGGAAAAAAAAATCTATTTAAATATTTAATAATATGCTCACCGGGGCTCCCATTGGTGACACATCGGACCCTAGTATTATCCAAGCTGCATCAGTTGGTCTTCCTCACAAAAATTTAAAATTAAAACAAAAATCAAATTATTGAAATGTAAACAAATGGTTAAGTCTCAGATCGTTCACGATCTGAGGCTTTAACATGAAAACTTTACTTAGGCCGGTAGTAGCTGCCTGATGCGATGCAATGGTATTCTCCAATTTCTGTCGTCTAAAAATATAAATAAACAATTTTCAATTTTAGGTTTACTCGCGTACTAATTTTTGGGACAATTCAATCCGAACTTACACATTTTCCGTTCGTTTAGAGTACCGTGCAAGAAAATTACATGGGCCTTGCATATATCATAGCTTCCCCTCTCGCATGAATTTAGTTACTGCACCATTCTTGTAAGGAAAATTGACAGCTGTCATAAGAAAAATTCAAGTTTTAAATTTCCTTGAAAGTTTCACCTGTACTCTTGCTAGAGTAAAAAATAAATAAAATAATACTCAATTTACAAATGTTATTTCATACTTCTTCCTTTTATTTTTAACGGCTTTGCAGGAAAAGCGTTGGCGTACTTTTTTATACATTTGACATTCTTCCCTCACCACACGATTAAGTTTATACCCAGAAAGTTTTTGCACGAGACGTATGCGAACAGACCTAATAAACCAACAGACCAAAAAGAAGAAAAATCAGCAGCATATGCCGTCAATATTTCAATGACATTTATATATGCCAAAACTTAGATTATACAACACAAAGACTAGGCATGCTCACGAGTCAACAAATGAGAACCCCAGATTGCTCGTCACTCCTCTACTAAATAAGATATTCTCGCATCCAACGGCCACAACAAAGAGTGCATCAGCTATAAAAAAAAATCACGATTCCACTCAGGAATGCCTGTTCACCTTGGGAAACTTAGGTGTAAACATAGAAAATTGAGATCCACTTTTACTCTACATCCTAATGAAAAATAATAAGTTTTGATTCTTTAAATTAACTTTGTGTGTGAAGGACCACCAGTTCTTACAAGCCGGAGTATTGTTTTATTTCGCAGAATACCCATTTATGAAAATATCTATTACAGAGTGGAGCATCAATGAGTGACTGTGCTACATCTTGCCCCTAGAGAGTCTGTTGCCTGCTCAAAAGTTGCTGACACTGCTTACTCTGTATTACTCCTAATTGAAAATCTAAATTATGTTCTTCCGAGTTCTGTGGAGTAGGTTGGTTTCATGGTCACCGCAAGTATTATTTTGGAATATGAAAGGCCATGTTGACTAGGTGATATCTTCAAACTATTGTTAGGATTCGTCCGCATGCCTTCAAACATTCTTTTGATGTTAACCGTCATAGATTTATAGATACTTATTGCAATCACAGTGACCTGATCAACCTTTCGCTACGCTTCCTAAGACTCTTACTCCAGAGAAGCATGAAAATAACATCGTTATCTAAACACAACAAGCTCTTCGATTCGATGCTGGAATTCAAAAGAACATGATCCGTAGAAAACAAAAATGTGAAAGGATTCTTTAGCACTGGGCGCCTTAACTTAAATGAGCATTTGTAGAATTTACGAGCAGCTTCACCCTTCATGACGTTATGATGTACCGTCTATTACATTCCCCCTTTACCTCGGTAAAAGTTTCAGTCTTTAAAATGAAACTTTCAACTCTCCGAACGAGTTAAAATTGCTAACACATTTCTCCTTCCGAATTAGCTCACACATCGTTGAAACCGAGGTTAGTTCGCTGCGTCTTCAACAACAGCTTTCTAACCAGTTCCTTTTTTCTGCAGTCGGCAGTTGATTCTCACAATATACTAATAGATTCACAAAGACATTACTTTTTATAAAAAATAGCACTCTATTCGATACTTCCTCTGCATGGCCCGGCCCCCCTCCTACAGACCTAGTGACCTAGTGCTAAACCTGTCACCTGCTCAGTTATTATTGTGCTAAACCAGCCATCCAACTAAGTTTCACAACTTGTGACAATTCATGAGATAGCGAGAACTGCCGGTGGTCAACCTCTCATCTACTTAAGTCTTACAATTTAACACCAATTACCGGTAGTGTGGTCTCCCCCTTTAACTGCTGGTCCAGTACTGATCAAATCGACGAGAGGGCGTACCAGAATTATATTTAAAGACTACATTTGTTTATTTATATGTTTGGTAACAAAGGCCATACATTTGGAATTGGTACTCGATTACACCTCCAACGCATTTAAACGCTTTACGTCACGAAGAGTGAAGCGTGTGGCAATATACAGTGATTGCGGGACCAACTTCGTCTGCGCTGCCTCTGAGTTAAAGAAATGGTATAAGAACGTCAGTACAGCCTTACCCGAAGATCGTGCCCACAGATTAGCACATCGTGGCATTTCACACCACCGTCCTCACCGCACTTTGGCGGGCTTTGGGAGATCAACCAAGCGTCATCTCTACGAAATTATTGGCAGTGCACATTTGACATTTTAGGAATATACAACCGTTCTCGATCAAATCGAAGCTACATTGGATTTACGACCGCTTTGTCCATGAAACGAAGCTCCAAGGGATTATGCTGCATTAACCCAAGGTCATTTTTTAATTGGGGAATCATTAATCGCAATACTAGAACCGTCAATTCTAACACAAAATATTAATTATTTGTCTCGTTGGCAGATGACTCAGCGAGTGGTACAACACTTCTGGCGTCGATGGTCAGCAGAGTATCTAACCAGACTTCAAGAACGACACAAATGGTGCACAAAGCAGCCCAATGTTGCTGTCGGCGATTTAGTCATTGTGAAGGATGAACGACTGCCCCCAACAAAGTAGTTATTGGGTAGACTAACTGATGTCCTTTCTGGTTTTGATGGACTGGTACGCGTAGTCAATGTCCGAATCCAGTTCTCAGTACTTAAACGTCCGATAACCAAAATTTGTTTACTCTCTGTCAACTGCACTGATGTCAACTCTGAATCTACCTAAGCAGATGAAGTCCATTCTAACCGAAATGTTCTCGCCATTTGAAATTTTACATAAATATATAGAGATAGATTAATTTAAATTAAATTCATTTTGAATTATAATTAATGTACCTACTTGCAGTAGCAGATATGATAAATTCCATGGAGAAACAAGGCATAATAGAGGAATCTAACAGCCCTTGGATTTCGGCGGTTATTTTGGTCAGGAAAAAGGATGGCATTACCCGATTCTACCGCCAACTAAATAACGTGGCGAGGCAGGATAGCTACCCGTTACCAAGGATAGATGACACTTTGGATACCCTTTCCGGAGCGCAATGCTTTTCCACGCTGAATTTGAAGAGTGGTTACTGGGAAGTGGAAATACATCCCGACGACCGAGACAAAACTGCTTTCTCAGTTGAAAGTGGATTATGGCAATTGAAAGCTATCCCAGTTGGATTATGTAATGATCCATCCACATTCGAGCGACTAATGGAATATGTTTTACGTGGACCTAGTAAACATGTCTTGTCTACTTGGTTGACATAATAGTAATCGAAAGGACATTAAAGGAATATAAAAACAACATACAAGACGTACTTCGAAGACTCAAAGACGCGGAATTGAAGCACAGTGTGAGGAAATAGGCTCTATTCAAAAATGAAGTTAAATATTTAGGGCACATAGTTTCATCATAAGGAGTAAGAACTAATCCTGAGAAGATAGAACCCGTCAAAAATTGGCCAGTTCCACAGGTCAAACATCAATTGAGGAGTTTTGTTGGTTTAGCTATCTACTACAGGAGATTCGTAAGAGGTTTTGGAGATATAGCAAGGATCCTACATCAACTTACAGAAAAGGAATAAATGCAACGAAAGTTTTGAAAATTTGAAGAAACAGCTCTGTGAAACTCCAGTACTTCGCTATCCAAAGCTGGGAAAACAATTATATTGGACACGGATGACAGCAATGATGGTACTGGTGTAGTCTTTTCGCAGGAGGAGGATGGTCAAGAAGTTCCAGTAGATTGCTATAGCAAAGAACTTTCAAAGTCACAGAAAAATTATTGTGCTACTAGAAAAGAGCTACTTGCCATTGTAAAATCAACAAAGCATTTTCATAAATTTCAATACGGGCAGAAATTCTTCCTTCGCATCGAGCATGCAGCGCTTAAAGGGCTTCGGAAGTTTAAGAACCCTGAGGGGCAAATGGCGAGATGGATAGGCCGACTCCAGGCTTATGATTTTGAAATCCAACAGCGAAGAGGTCATATCCATGGAAATTCAGATGCTCTTTCACGACGTCCATGCACAGTTGAATGCAAACAATGCACCCGAGTGGAAGAAACAACAGCAACTATACAGTTGGTAACCATGGAACCATCTACGGATTGGGACAACGAGGACCTGCAAACAGCAAAACGACAAGATCCGGACATTTCACCTATTCTTGCTTGGAAAGAAGGCATGAAAGACCGGACTGGAAGGACATTTCGGAACAGAGCGAGAAGCTGAAAAGTTACTGGGCTCAATGGAACTCTCTTCATGTTGAATGTGGTATTTAAAACCCAATGCAGAGAATCATGCCAGCATTAAACTTCAAAGATGTTCTAGAAGAAATGAACAGTGGAACCTCTGGTTGACATTTGGGAGTGAAGAAAACAATTTCCAAAATACAACAAAGGTTTTATTGGCTACATATACGAGAATATGCAGATACACTGTCAGTGCTACTTGCAAAGGGCCACCACATAGATGCAGACGATAAATGCATAAGTATAATGTCGAAGCCGCGTTTGAAAGGATAGCTGTAGACATCGCTGGACTTTTGTCAGAAATGGATGGGGGTAACCGTTATATATTACTTGCCATTGACTCTTTCAGTAAATGACCTGAAGCTTATGATTTCGCTAATCATGAGGCAACCACTGTTGCGCAACAAATAATAATAAATTGGGTCAGTAGGTTTGAGATCTAGTCTCGAGCGTAAGGGAGGGTGCCGGTTTTGTAAAGGATAACTCAGCTTTAGATTCAGTTCAAATATAAATTTTTATTCATGTAATTAACCTAGATATCACAATTCATTTATTTTACTTCAAACTTCAAATAATAACTTAAAATCTTTAAAACTATTAAAAAATTCAACTAAAATTCAATTAAAATCCAACAACAACAATGCCGACAATTTAAAAATCCAAAATAAAAATTCAATATAAAATCGTGCCGCTTTGCCCACACTCTCTGTCCTTACTTCTGTTCCTGGCAAGAAGAAGAAGAAAGTTTTTATTTCTTCGGAATCAGATATCGACAATTTTAGTAGGAATTTCTGAGAAAGACAGCGACGATGTAGCACAATTAGACTTCGACTGCAACGTGCTGAAGCGTGTAAGCAGAATTATACTTCTATTACAGTGAGTATTGAAATGCGTAGGCAGAATTATACTCCTGCTACAACGTGCTGGGGCGTGTAAGCAGAATTAAACTTCAGTTACAGTGAATGTTAAAACGTCTGCGCAGAACTATACTTCAATCGCAATGTCCTGGAGCGTGTAAGTAGAATTAAACTTCTGTTACACGATTGGGGATCAAGTGTCAGATTTTTGGGAGTGTGGATTTTAATAGAATTAGACTTCTATATGAAGGATAGAGCAAAATTATACTTTTGCTCCTAGGATGGGATTCATATTAGACTCTGATGGAGGATATTTTCAGATTAAAATCTGAAATTATAATATGCTGCAAAATTGGATGTTGGATATAAGTAGAATTATACTTCTACAATAATAGAATTAAACTTCTATATGAAGGAATAAACAAAATTATACTTTTGTTCAAAGGATAGGAAACTGATTAGACTCTGGTGGAGGATGATTTCAGGTTAGACTCTGAAAACCGAATGGAGATTTTGCTGCGGCTCGCCACCTTTTTATAGCCGCCGTGAACAGCTATGTCCCAGCTTCATAATATGTTGCCCTGGCAACGCTTGGTTCGATGGTCCAAATTTGATTGTGGCGACACCACCTGTTTGACGTAATGTCAATAGATGACATTACAAAAATGTAAACATTTTGAGGGAAGTGGAATTTTAGGTAAGTTTGAGCTATTTTTATTTATTCTAAATATTATTAATGACTTTCTATTTAATTTCAGCTCAAAAAATATGTTGGACGGCTGTAGGTAGGATTGGGATGGGATTTGCGGTGGAATAATTAAATAAGTATATTGTGTTATATTGATTGGGAACATGATGCTTTGTGTTTTCTTTTTTATATATTTTTAGGACGATCTGATTTCATCTAGGGATATCATTTGAGGCCGGAATTTCGACGGAGCATTTGTAAATATGGATGTGGACTGAACAGTAGGTTTGGTGTGCGTCACGAACTTCATTCGGACCAAGGTCGGAACTTCAAATCACGGACTTTGCAGGAGATGTGTAAAATGTTGGGAATATGAAAAACCAGAACAACTCCTCTACACCCGCAATCTTAAGGCATGGTAGAGCGCTTCAACATTGATCGAGCATCTAACGAAAGTATTTGACTATCATCAACGCGATGGGGAGCGACATATTCTTATATTCCTAATGGCTTATAGATCAGCCCTTCAGAACACTACCGGACAAACCACAGCTAAGGTCATATTCGGAAGGGAGATGCGTTTACCTAGCGACCTCAAGTTTGGTACACCCAGAAGTGAATAAAATTTCCCAGAAGACTATGTGTCGGAGCTTAGATAAGGCCACGAGTGATCTTGTTTGGCTGTACAACCCGAAACGACGTAAGGGACGTTCTCCAAAGCTACCACAATACTGGAAGGGACCGTATTCAGTAGCAACTAGAATTAGTGACGTGGTATACATGATTCAACGTGGCAGTATAGGCAAGCGAAAATTGTTTATTTGGAGAGCTTTTGTCAATACTACGAGCATTAGGACCGTGGACCACATATTGTTCGGGTCGAACAAATTTAAGAAGGCGACAGTTTTACGTTCCACAAAAAGAGACAAGTGGTGACAGGAATAGAATAGTCAACAAGATTCTGCAATAGAACACTCCAGAAGAATCTGGAGAGATTCTAGGGTATAAATATAATAGTTGTGACCGTCCGAAGAAGAGTCTTGTCTTAGACATTGCAGTGTTAACAAGCGAAAGTAATAAACGGGCGGAAGTGTTCTAATTGGACTACGATAATTGAAAGTACAGTATTAGCGTTGTTAGCACAATAGCTTGAACCCTAAGTTTAACCACTTAAGGGAAACGGTTGGGGTCAATATAGAAAAAACAAGTTACTACGATTTTCACACAATTCCGATTTATTTCTGATTAGATCTTATCACGGTCATCGATCGACTGACCTACAATTATGAAATCTGTGGTGCAAGTTAGAATAACGGGTAGATGTGCAGATGGCTCAAATATACGATTTAAGTCCTTCAAATACAACAACGTTATTCAATTGGAAATATAAACTATAGAAATACATGTGTGTGTATATATATATATAATTGAAATTAAACTAGCAAGATTCCACTGTATGCGCGAGTAAATCAATGAAATATAAGTACATCTGTTAAAATGATTTGTGATGATGATATTTTTACGACCGTGCTCGAACATCCCGGCCACCTTGAAGTATTGACCAATCTTCAACTAATGCAGAGGTAATGGCGCGATTTTGCTGCCCGCTCGACGAATGAATCCCTTCTTAGTTTTAATATCTACGACCCGAAAACGACCATCAGGACCTAGAAGGGTTCTTTCAATTCTTCCTAAAAGCCAGTACTGCGGGGGAAGTTGATCATCTGCTACCAGTACCAACATATTCTGTTTAATGTCCGGAGAGAAGGTTGTCCATTTATACTTTTGTTGGAGTTGGGGAACATATTCACATGACCATCGCTTCAAAAAGTGCTACTGAATCGAACTTAGCAACTGCCGGCTATTGAGTAATGATAACTTCCTTTCAGTAACGTCTGGTTCTGGTATAGATTTTAAGGGACCGTTTACTAAAAAATGACCCGGTGTGAGTGCCGAATCACCATTTGGGCCAGATGACATAGGCGAAATAGGACGAGAGTTAAGCATGGCCTATATTTGGACCGCTACTGTGCCCAGCTCTTCAAATGTTAGTGCCGCGGATCCTATTGTTCTTACCAATTGGCAGACTTCACCACCGCCTCCCACAATCCGCCGAAATGGGGTGACCGCGGTGGAATAAATTTAAAGTCAATTCCTATCTCGGAACAAAATTCTGTGATCTGCTTGCGATGCTGTTCAGTATAAAACTGCTTTCGGAATTCTTCCATCCTTGTCTTAGCGCCCACAAAATTAGTTGCATTATCACATGAGAGCGTTGAGCAAATCCCACGACGAATCTCTTCAGCGCTGCTACAAAGGCTTCTGAGGACAAATCGGAGACCACTTCTAAATGCGTCGCATTCGAAGCAAAGCATATAAATACGGCAATATACGATTTATGTCTTTTGTTTCCTCGCAGTTTGACTGTTGTCCAAAAAGGTCCGCAAAAATCCACCGCAGCATGATTGAACGCACGAGTTGATTGTAAACGAATCGCTGGTAATTGGCCCATAATTTGTTGATGGATTTTTGGCCAATAATGAAAACAATGTATATATCTTCGAACAACGCAATTTACTAGCGACTTAGCATTGACAACCGAGAACTTCTGTCGCAATAGGGCGATCAAAGCTTGACTCCCTGCGTGCAATGAATTTTGGTGAAGATGTGTTGCACATGAGATAACAAACGCATTATCCTTTAGTGGCAGAATAGGATGTTTGACACTATATGGCATGCTTCCATTTTGTAAGCTTCCACCTACTCTAAGGAGGTTTAGTGTGTTGTTATCAAGGAACGGTGATAAACTCTTGATAAAACTCTTTTGGTTAATCTGCTCAGTCTTCTGCAGCGAGTTAATTTCAACTGCAAAGGCACGTCGCTGAATCACAAACACACTTCGTAATACCGTTTCTTCCAATTCCCCCGGCGTTAACTCTTTGCGATGTGGATATGATCTTCCGAAACGTTTTTCTGACACAATTTTATAGAAGCGGATTACATATGCATAAATTCTACGCAATGTTGAAAAGTTGTTCACCAATTTATGATGCGTTATGATATCTCCATTGGTGTTTGGAGCTACTAAACAGTTTTTATTCGTCTTTTCTCTGGTATGTTACTAGCGGACTGGTTGATAACCTTTATCGGGGGCCAAGATTCTTAAGGATGCATTAAGAATTCCGGACCGGACCTGAAAACCATATAGATTCAACTAACTCGTCAACCGTTGCTCCCCTCGAGATAATATCGGCGGGATTTAGTTTAGAGCTAACGTGTCTCCAATTGCCATCCTTTAATGTTATTTCTTGAATTTCTGCTACGCGATGAGAGATGAAGGTGCACCAAGTAGAAGGGGCCCATGCACCCAAAGAAGAACAATCTCAGAATAAGTCCAAAAATAAACCTTTGATAGCGATCCAAAGATCGGGCGGGTGACCTTATATAATCTAGCGAGTAGTACGGCTGCACATAGTTCGAGTCTAGGCAATTTCAAAGATTTGAGTGGTGCTACCCTTGATTTTTCGCAAATCAGATAAGTGGCTATTTTTCCAGATAAGCTTATGCAGCGGATATAGAGACAACCGCCGTATGCGCGACATGACGCGTCCGCGAAACCGTGTAATTCACTTTCGAACAGAGTGGTAGTATTGCTGTAGATATATCGTGCAATCCGAATTTTCTTCACTTTCAAAAGTTGACTTCGAAATTTTACCCATTGCGCAGCGAGATTTGATGGTAATGGTTGATCCCATTCTAACTGCATTGTCCAAAGCTTTTGCATAAACACCATTCCTAGTACGATTACGGGATTCAATAACCCTAACGGGTCGAACAAGCTTGCAAGGTCGGACAGTACGCCACGTTTGGTGGCTTCCGATGAATGGTGGTTAAATGTCCAATTGAATCGAAATTGATCTTCAAAAGGATCCCAAATAATTCTCAAAGTTTTTATGATATCGGCATGGTTTACGCGAAGTGGCTTGTTCATATCATTCTCGTCAATACTATGCCTAAACTCCTCATCATTAGAAAACCATTTCTTTAATTGAAATTTCGCTTGAGCAAGAATTGTTTCAACTTCGACTTTAATTTGCATCAACTGCTCGCCGGTATCTGCTCCCGTCACCGGGTGATCCATGTACATGTCGGATTTAATACTCTGAGATCCGATCGGGTATTGCTTCAAATTGTTCTCTGCCAGCCGATTTAAACAACGAATGGCCTGATAGGGTGCTGAAGAGGTTCCATACGTCACCGTCTTTAACAGGAAAGTTTTGAGAGATAGAGAAGGTGATTCTCTCCATAAAATAGCTTGATAAATCCAATCTTCCTCTGCTATCCAAATTTGACGGTACATTTTTGGAATGTCTGCTACCAGGGAATATTTATGGGAACGAAATCTAAGTATGATGCAAAACAGATCACTTTGCACTGTAGGCCCACACATCAGGAAATCATTAAGCGAAATATTTGAAGTGGTTTTGCATGACGCATCAAAAACGGCGCGAAGTTTTGTACTGGTACTTTCTGGACGAAGTATGGCCTGATGTGGTATGAAATATCGTATGGAGCTGTTATCAAGAGGACTGGCTTGCATATGTCCTAGAGCTTCATATTCCCGCATAAATTGTAGGTATTGGGTTTTCAAATCCGAGTCACGGTTTAGTTTGTGCTCGAGGGCTAATATTCTCCGCTTTGCTATTTCAAATGAGCCCCCTAATAGTGACGCGTCTGCATTAAATGGCAATTTCAGAAGAAATCGGCCATCATTCGTACGCGAGACAGTTTTCCAAAAATGTTTCTCGCACTCCTTCTGTTCTTGCGTCCAATCTAACTGCTTACTTTCAATGTTCTCAATCTTCCAAAATTGTTCTACTAATGATGAAGGATTTTCCTCTACAACCGATGAAGGTCCGCTTGCTGTCAAGCTGCACTCGGCTCTTGGTTGCACTTTATAGCGTCCCCCAACCACCCAGCCAAAGTCTGTATTTTGCAGGATAGGATGATCTACAGAGCTCCTTAATTTGCCTTCAATGAGAGCGCCCAACGTAATTTCGGCCCCCAAAAGCAAACCAATTTTCTTCGGAACATTAAATTGGGGGTCAGCCAAACAAATGTGATTGAGACAGGTCGTTTACGTTAACTTTTCTTTCTGGCTGCGAACTAGTTATACGTGGCAGGACCCAGGCATCCAACTCTACTTCGACGTGGTTAAATCGTGACTTAATCATCGTGTTTGTTTTGAACTGCGCCATTGAGCTTATTTCAGCAATACCACTGATAGTCCTTTCTGCGCGATAACCTTTCAGTTGTAATTTTTGAAGTAAATCTTCCGTTATAAAGTTTAAAGTAGAGCCGGAATCCAACACTGCCCTAGCGAGAACAAAGTCTCCAAATTTGTTTTTTATTTGGACTATAGCAGTTGCTAAAATAACTTGATCCGAATATTCATTAGAGGTTGAGTTATGTAGAGATGTTTGGAACAAGGTTGCTTTCCTATCATACGTTTCCCCATTCGTAGGAGTAGAAGCTGTCAACAAACTGGATTGCTGTCCATTCACCCCTGTTCCAGTATAACGATGCAAGAGAGAATGATGAGGTTCCCCGCAGACCTTGCAACGAGGCGACGTGCAAGCTTCGATAAAATGTCCTTTGTTTAAACAATTCAAACAAAGCTCTAATTTCTTTGCCTCACGATATCTTTCGACAACATTAAATTTTTGAAACTTCCAGCATTTGCTGAGAAGGTGGTTATTTCGCTGACAAAAAATGCAATTTGATTTGGGAACCACTAAACTGGTCGATGAGCGATGAGATACCTTTCCCGCCGTTCTTGCTGATACAGAAGGATGTGAACCCGATGATAAACATGATCTGGACTCAAGCTGCTGGCAACGCTTATCCAAAAAGGTTGCGCATTCTTCCCAAGTGGGTACCCTTTCGAAGTTAAGAGACTCTTCCCATTTAGTATAAGAATTAGAATCGAGTTTAACCTTAACGATGTGTAGCACCATGGTATTTAAAATATCCTCTGCAGTGCCCAAGGATTTAAGTTCCTTTAGATGAACATTAACCCTATCAGTCAATGTTCTAAGTTGTGCCGCTTGGCCCTTTGTTGCTAATGGGACCTCAAATAAGTGCCTTACATGTGCCTGAAAAATAATACACTTGTTGTCATAACGAGACGCTAATATCTCTAACGCGTGACTGTAATTATCATCGGTCATCTCTAGCCCTTCTATCAACTGTAAAGCCTGCCCTTCTAAACATGTGAGTAAATGCTGAAATTTCTGAACCGTACTAAGTTCCTGGCAACTGTCGACTAGAGTCTTAAATGAATTAATAAAACTCATGTACGCCGTATATTCGCCCTTAAATCGAGGAAGTCTTAATTTTGGCAACTACGCACTATTGGCTGTTGATACAACTACGCTGTTGTTTATTGTATCTGCAAACGATGAATTCCCTTGTGTTGACTTGACACCCAATTTGTGCATCAACGTCAGAATTTTTGCCTTGGTAGAACAATAATGATTTTCTATTTCATCTCGTTGTGAGCCCTGATCAGGATCTTCCATCTCTATGTTATCTTGAAATATTAATATTTGTTGGAAATAGCGTTCCAAAAGACTCAAACGACACTCTATCTCTTCTGCCGTAATTGTTTTCTCATTTTGCTCAACAAAGTTTTTAATGCGAGTTATATAGCCCTTTGCCACAGCTCGACGAGTTTTTAAATTCGATATGTCCGCCTCTATCCCCATGATAACAAAGCAGTTGAATTAAGAACAATCGAGTATAAAAGTGTAATGGTACTTACAGTAAACGGTCGCAATAGAATATCCGATGGTAACTAATATTTGTGTTATTCTCAATTCGCTTTTATCTTACCAACAAACCTTTAAAACCACACTCAGCTGCCAAATGCAGAGTAGCAACCACAACCGTAATGTGTATAACTAATTACAGTTATATATGAATTATTTCCACTGATTACACACACGATAACGTTAATTGTCACTACCACTCTTTTACGAATTCGGTACCGGCGACACACTTTTAACAGTCACCCGAAATTTTTCTACAATTTCACTCCGTTTAGGTAATTTCGATTAAGCGATCTCAACTTGCGCAACCGATATTGCACCTGCCTGCACTAATTGTACTGCGACGAGCTTTATATGCGCATCCAATCACTTCATTTATACTTGTCCGCTTGAGTTTGGTGTTAGTTGTTTACTTTAGTATGAGTGCCTGTGGTATGTTGCGCTGGGCTACTTGGTGGCTGAGGAAACCTTACCTAAGGCGTGGATGGATGTGTGCAGCTGTGTATTTATGTGGATAAGAAATGTTGTAAAATTCCCTAAGTGAATTAGTGCAAATTAGTATAAGAAGTAATTCAAGTTAATCCTAGAATATTTTTGTTCATACCAATAGATTCTAGAAGGTGTCAGTGGGGGTCTTAGTTATAGGGGTGGACAAATTTTTTATCAGAAATCCTCTACGGGCAATGGGTTTCGAGATATAAGCGATCTTACCTTTTGAGGTATAATTAATAGTACCTAGTAATACTATACTTTTTTGTCCATGCCAATAGTATTAGTACTAGGGGGGTAAAATTTTCATCAGAAATCCTCTACGGGCTATGGTTCGAGATATTAGCGATCATACCTTCTCAGGTGTACTTAATATTAGTAGCTCAAAAACAAAAAAACAACAACAACTATAACCTAAGTTGTGGATTAAAGATTAGATGATATTAATCTGTCGGTGTCTTTTATAAACAAGATTCCACCATATGATCATATATGTATCTACAAATAGATCAGGCGAAGCTGATTGGGGCGAATGTAGGTAGATATGTTCACTTAGATAGGTAGTGGAAATTAGTAAATGTGTAATTTTGCTCTTCAGGTGGAATGCTTCTAATTTTATTCCTTGCATAAACAAATTCACACAGTCCAGCAAAGTAAACAAATTCGCAGTTGAATAATGTAAACAAACTCGCACAGCACACGAGTAAAGTAAACAAATTGAGCGATTTATGTTTTTTAATGTAAGATTCCCAATTTCTTTACCTGAAAACAACAACAACTGATATTAATCTGTAGGATATGATGTCTTAGATGAGTAGTGGAAGTTATAATTGAAAATTTCTTTTGCCGAAAAACAACAACAACTATAACGTAAGTTGGGGTCTGTAGGTGCCTTTTATAAACAAGAGTGATTATGTTATGATATTCGATGTGTAAAAATTGATCACGGCTGCTTGGGATGGTAAGACACATGAAATCATTAGAATTAATGGAAATTAAAGCATTAGAAAAGGTGGCCAGGTGGCTGGTAATTTGATACCTTGCGTACGCAAATATAGCCGAGTGAAGCAGACAAATTGAGCGACTAATTTTTTTTTGTATCAAGGAGTTTGTATTGAAAAGTCTTACATTTTATGAAGAATTGTTTTTTTATTTTCAATAAAATTTCTCAATCAGTCACACTGTTATGAGATTTGATTAATCCCCGATATCATAGTTGACATGAAGCTGATAAGAATATGATAATTTTATCTTCATGCTATTGGGACAGGTAGATTGTTTAATTACCATTAAGTTGAGAGAGGGTCAAATTAAAAGCGTTGATAGAAGAATGCTGTGTTATGATATTAATGTGGTATGATATGCTGTTTGAGGTGAGTAGTGGAAGTTGTACGGGAGCTATGAATAAGCAATAAAAGCCTAATCAGCAATCTCGCTGGATATTTGATAATTCTCCAAGTCCATAGTGAAGATCGTGGTGGGGGGGAGGGGGGTTGAGAGTAGGTACTGTAAGTTATGTATTAAGTTAAAAGTTTTGAGGGATGTTATTTGGTATTTATCTCCTCGAAATGGTGTTGTATGAGTATCAGGAAGGTCGAAAAAAGTTGATAATGCTTCAAGTTCAATAGTGAAGACTGCGATGTTGAGAGTGGGTATTTGGAATGATATAAGTCTAGTAGGATATGGAAGTATTATTTACTCATCTTTAAATCTTACCATCTTGGTAATACTGGTGTGGGGAGCATAATTTTCTTACTATTAATAAAACTAGTAGAATTTGATTAGTGGTTAGTGTCCTGCCGAATGTTAGACTGCTAAGATGGATATTGAGGAGTTTTAAGAGAATGTAATAACATCTTACTCGATGAGCTTAAAAAACAAATTCAAGAATGCTATAACTTCTTAAAATTATATGAAAATATGGAAAAAGTCGAATCAAAATTTGGTGAGCACTATATAAGCTACCCTTGCTCAAGAGATGATTCAACAGATGAACCAGATACATGTGAATGTTATGATGTTGCCAGATGCCTAAACCAAGTTATAAAACTATATAAATTTTATCAAAGATTAACAAAAAATAATTGCGGGGCATGCCTTAAAAAGTGTAATTTAATTTAGCACTAGAAATACCGATTTTTGTATTCCCGGTCAGCTCCCAAGTGATCGCGGAAACTTATACGGTAGGCAGATGTAGATTTCAATGACATATTCACCATACAGAGGAAATTTGGACACATCTAACATCAAAATTACAGCTCTGTACCATACAATTTTCAAACAGGTCTGATAACAGGTAAACAGCTCAATGCTGCTCGATTGAGGAATTTTGTCACTGTTTTCAGACTTGTGGTTATCAATCGTTTGAAGCATCCTACGACTAGATCACAAGAGGGTCTCGCGAAATATCCATTGAAGTCTCGCGGGCTCGAGAATTGATAGACTTTACGTCCCACCTGAAATACTGTTATCAGAGCCGTTTGAAAAGCTGTTTATCTGTTTTGAAAAGTTGTGTAGAATCTAGAAGAACTAAGGTTGTAGCCTACAAGACACACACACTTCTGGATTAAGGTCAAGGACAAAATGCCCTTCCGGTTTCAAAGGTGATGCCAGAGGTCAAGATCAAGCCCACGTGTCAATGTGCATTCTGGGTAAAAAGGCTCAATCGCCCAATTAAGAGCCCTCTATAGTAGGCCAATTCAGAGCTGTTGGAAAAGCTGTTAAGCTGTTATCAGGGCTGTTTAAAAGCTGTTAAGCTGTTATCAGACCTGTTTGGAAAGCTGTTAAGCTGTTATCAGAGCTGTTTAAAAGCTGTTAAGCTGTTAGCAGAGCTGTTCGAAAAGCTGTTAAGCTGTTATCAGAGCTGTTTGAAAAGCTGTTAAGCTGTTATCAGACCTGTTTAAAAAGCTGTTAAGCTGGTATCAGAGCTGTTTGGAAAGCTGTTTACCTTTTATCAGAGCTGTTTGGAAAGCTGTTATCAGACCTGTTTAAAAGTTGTTTATCTGTTATCAAATTTGTTTTGAAAAGCTGTATAGAGTCCCTGTGACGTAGTTGATTAAGGTTGTAACCGCCAAGACACACACTTCTGGATCAAGGTCAAGGATAAAATACCCTTCCGGTTTCAAAGGTCAAGCCCACGTGTCAACGTATTTTCTCTTAGCATTCTGGGTAAAAGGTTCAGCCGTCCGATTGAGAGCACTCTGTAGTAGGCAAATATTATTAAAGTATACTTTCAGGAGTTCTGGACTTAGTAGGGAAATTTAATAAAAAGAACAACATATATAAAATATCATTATCGATTTATTATAAATTAAAAAAATATTAACATTTATTTCTTAGTATGTATATCATTCTATTGTTGGGCTTCCTTATTTCATATATATCTATAACTATAATATATTCTTTATTTTCCAATAATGTATATCTTAGACTATAATATAATTAAAACAAATTACTTCAATAAATGGAACTGTAACTGTATGTAATACATGTTTTTATTTACAATACACTAGACTTTGGTCATATGTTTTCTGCGGCTGCTCCTTGTTGCTCTGATGGAATTCAGTAATGTTTTCCAATGGTAGAGTATACGCTGTGCTACTAGCATTTAATTCTACGGTTGGGCTTCCTTAATTCAAGATAACTTTTTTGTTTCTCACATTCAGGAATATGTGATTCTAATGCATTAGCAGAATGAAAATAGAAAAAACATCTATCGCATATATACAATCTAACCTTATGTTTTGAAGTTTGTTTCCACGCAAGTCGTGAAAGTTTAATCCAGCAGAAATAAAACCTGGTACTTTCATCATCATTATCATCAACGTCATCATCGTAATCAGCATCATTATTATCATCATCCTGCTCATAGTTATTTTGTATCATTAATAGATTCAGATGTCGCTTCCTATTGTGTTTCGTTGGTCTAACTAGAACAGTGGTGAAGGAACGCTCTTTCTTTAGGATGAATACGCTTATTGATATATCGTTCTGGTCTTCAAATTGTTAAATTTGCTTAAGTGTCATAGGAAATGTTAATCCAGTTAAATTTAGCACAGTAGAATAATGTGGATATGATGAGGTCCTATCGGATTGAACATTTATCGGATATAGCGCTGATGCAACCGCCCAAGCGAAGCATGCTTCATCACTATGTTTTACACTGATGCAAGCTTGCTTTAAAGCAATCTCCTTCGCTAGAGGTATATACGAAGATCCTCGGTGTTGCTCAAATTTGTTGATATGTACTGCTCAATTTATAATGGAGTCCAATGTCCAGCCACTATCTTTTTTCTGAAACTCATCCAGCTGAGTGAGTATTGAATCCAAAATGTTAACTTTATACAAATCATTTAAATTATCGTCCACACTGATTGGAGCAGTACTTGCTTGTAAATATTTAATATCTTTTATAACCTCATTGCCACCGATATCCTTAACAAAATCAGCACACAACTTTGTATTAACTTTAATATTGAGATGGCGTTTTAAAATATTCTTAATATGGCGTATAAATAAATCACAAGCATCCAGTATAAATAGCTTAGGATCTCTATGGTTTATATTTACAATAATTCCTGCTCTAATTCTGTCTGTGAATACTGATTTTATTTCCTCCCACTTTACAAAATCACTCTTTCTTACACGCTGAGTACTTTCTCCACCTCGACTGGTGGCTTTCAATAACACTCTCGGCGATTTAGTCTGTCCAATACAGTTCCCCATATGCCGTTTTGTACCACTCTTTTTAGAAAAACTTTCATTTATTAGCGCGGTTGACATTTTTTATTTGACCTATCGCTGAGGCTCACCAAAACTGACTGATGACTCCTATCATCTTACATTTATATCTACTACCGCCTTCTTTCACCCAAGCCTTAATTGAAACCATTCTCAACCTAATGCTTTCATGTTTTTTTACCACCCCAATAACCTTCATGTGATCTATTTTTAGATATCGAATTTCATAACATGCTGCAATGATCACGATTTCCTCTGCTCATACTCAAAACAAGTATTAACAGGTTCTTGACATCGATTCAACGTTTAAGGTTTATAAGGAAATGCAGGTACCAGATTCTTATAAAATTTCCACCTGTAAGATTATGTATGGAACATACTGTTACCAAAAATTTTCTTCTTTACTGTTTAATTACAGCTAATTATAATCTCCCATACAACTTGCACTACTCATCATCATCATCCAAGTGAACCCAAGAGCAGACACTTTCGGTTTCAAAGGTTAAGGTGACGTCAGAGGTCAAGGACAAATTTCTGCCTCCAAGACCATGTGTCAAATACATATAAATAGTAGTTTCATAACTTGTTTTTTCAGTTGATATTTTGCTCTTTACCCAAGCAGATCACCGTTTCTTGGCAAGCTAATTACGCAATAATTTCAACATGAGTTATAAGGATACTACAAACCTTCTCAAGCCTACGGACGAAAGGAGTAAAGAATATTCATATTAGGCTCAGTCAACATCTATGAAATCGATGCTTTCCAGAATTAAAGAAGAAAGTTTTTCATCCAAAAACGAGTCGACTGTACCCTACCAACAGGTCGAAAAATCAGGATATTCCAACAAAGATCGCAAAAAGTAAAGACGGAGAGATGTTATTTGTGAAAATGGTGCACAAGGAACCTTCTAAAGTCATGTTGGTCTAAAGGCATAAGGAACATGCATATAAGGATCAGTCTATATCTCTATGAAATCTTGGCTTTCCTGAGCTAAAGAAAAAAAGACCTTAGACTAAGCTATAATGTAACTAAAACAAATTATTTCATTAAATGGCATTATAACCATAATACAATTTTTATTTTTTCAACTATGGTAAGATTTAAAGATGATTTAATAATACTTCCATATCCTACTAGACTTATATCATTCCAAATACCCACTCTCAACATCGCGGTCTTCATTATTGAACTTGAAGCATTATCAACTTTTTCGACCTTCCTGATACTCATACAACACCATTTCGAGGAGATAAATACCAAATAACATCCCTCAAAACTTTTAACTTAATACATAACTTACAGTACCTACTCTCAACCCCCCTCCCCCCACCACGATCTTCACTATGGACTTGGAGAATTATCAAATATCCAGCGAGATTGCTGATTAGGCTTTTATTGCTTATTCATAGCTCCCGTACAACTTCCACTACTCACCTCAAACAGCATATCATACCACATTAATATCATAACACAGCATTCTTCTATCAACGCTTTTAATTTGACCCTCTCTCAACTTAATGGTAATTAAACAATCTACCTGTCCCAATAGCATGAAGATAAAATTATCATATTCTTATCAGCTTCATGTCAACTATGATATCGGGGATTAATCAAATCTCATAACAGTGTGACTGATTGAGAAATTTTATTGAAAATAAAAAAACAATTCTTCATAAAATGTAAGACTTTTCAATACAAACTCCTTGATACAAAAAAAAATTAGTCGCTCAATTTGTCTGCTTCACTCGGCTATATTTGCGTACGCAAGGTATCAAATTACCAGCCACCTGGCCACCTTATCTAATGCTTTAATTTCCATTAATTCTAATGATTTCATGTGTCTTACCATCCCAAGCAGCCGTGATCAATTTTTACACATCGAATATCATAACATAATCACTCTTGTTTATAAAAGGCACCTACAGACCCCAACTTACGTTATAGTTGTTGTTGTTTTTCGGCAAAAGAAATTTTCAATTATAACTTCCACTACTCATCTAAGACATCATATCCTACAGATTAATATCAGTTGTTGTTGTTTTCAGGTAAAGAAATTGGGAATCTTACATTAAAAAACATAAATCGCTCAATTTGTTTACTTTACTCGTGTGCTGTGCGAGTTTGTTTACATTATTCAACTGCGAATTTGTTTACTTTGCTGGACTGTGTGAATTTGTTTATGCAAGGAATAAAATTAGAAGCATTCCACCTGAAGAGCAAAATTACACATTTACTAATTTCCACTACCTATCTAAGTGAACATATCTACCTACATTCGCCCCAATCAGCTTCGCCTGATCTATTTGTAGATACATATATGATCATATGGTGGAATCTTGTTTATAAAAGACACCGACAGATTAATATCATCTAATCTTTAATCCACAACTTAGGTTATAGTTGTTGTTGTTTTTTTGTTTTTGAGCTACTAATATTAAGTACACCTGAGAAGGTATGATCGCTAATATCTCGAACCATAGCCCGTAGAGGATTTCTGATGAAAATTTTACCCCCCTAGTACTAATACTATTGGCATGGACAAAAAAGTATAGTATTACTAGGTACTATTAATTATACCTCAAAAGGTAAGATCGCTTATATCTCGAAACCCATTGCCCGTAGAGGATTTTTGATAAAAAATTTGTCCACCCTTATAACTAAGACCCCCACTGACACCTTCTAGAATCTATTGGTATGAACAAAAATATTCTAGGATTAACTTGAATTACTTCTTATACTAATTTGCACTAATTCACTTAGGGAATTTTACAACATTTCTTGTCCACATAAATACACAGCTGCACACATCCATCCACGCCTTAGGTAACGTTTCCCCAGCCACCAAGTAGCCCAGCGCAACATACCACAGGCACTCATACTAAAGTAAACAACTTACACCAAGCTCAAGCTGACAAGTATACAGGCCTGAAATAAATTCGCTTAGATTATTTCACATTATTACTTATACACACAAATAAGCCGTACACATTCTACCCAAGCCTTGGTACAGGTAACGTAGCCCAGTCCAACACACCCCAGGCAGTCATAGTCATAGGATCAGATATTGCAATTAAAGCTCTCAGCCAACTTCCGGTACCCAGGCACAGGAGGGTCAAATTGGAGACTCCAAGACCAGATCAAACTTAACCAGCAACTCCACCAATAAAACTTCCCACCCCTTCAAAAATGTTTAGAGCTACGATCTCCGAGATGAAAAATAAGTGAACTCCAGAAACAAAATCGAAATCCTATGCTATTTCCCTATGCTAGAGAGTGCTGAAAGTCATCTCGTATCCCTAAAGTGATCTCGTATCCCCAAGCCCGAGATAAACAACATATGTAGTACCGGCTAATGCCGTAAAGGAACCTTACTCAATAAATGATGTTTGCACTCGAAAGATCAATACACGCACCCCCTAGACCCAATAATGATTTGCTAAGAAAACATCAAACCAAGGTGATGTCATGTTGTGAAATTCGAATTATGCTGATATCTCCGCTAAGAAAACTTATTTAGGTGCAGCACTTGAAAACAGCAAAAAACCAAGATGATATCATACGTGGTATCTACAACTTCCCCACTAATGGAAGAAAAAAAACTGCAAAACCAAGGCATGCTGGTAGTACTGACTAATGCCACTACGGAGCCTTACTCAAGAAATGATGTCTGCATTCGAATCCTGTAAAAGCCTAGGCGCATGCTAATATCTACAACTTCTCCGCTAATAAAAGAAAACAGCAAGAGCAAGGCATGCTGGTAGTACCGGCTAATGTCGCTAGGGAACTTTACTCAAGAAATGGCGTTTGCACTCGAATCCAAATTATGGAATATGCCAAATTGTATCAGGGCATCGGATGGGAAACATATTATTTACCATTAAATACCCGTAGTACCGACTAATGCCGCTAGGGAACCTTATTCAAGAAATGGCATCTGTACTCGAATCCTGTAAAGGCCGGGGCGCATGCTGATATTTACAACTTCCCCCTAATAACAGAAAACAGCAAAAGCAAGGCATGCTGGTAGTACCGGCTAATGTCGCCAGGTAACCTTACTCAAGAAATGGCGATTGCACTCGAATCCTGTAAAAGCCTAGGCGCAACATTTAATGTTTGACACCACCCCCACTGACATCTTCTAGAATCTGTTCATGGTGATGTCATGTTGTGAAATTAGAATGATGCTGATATCTACAACTTCCCTGCTAAGAAAACGTGCAGTATTTGAAAACTGCAAAACCATGATGGCGTCATGTCGATATCTAGAACTCTCCCGCTAATAAAAGAAAACAGCAAAACCAAGGCATGCTGGTAGTTCCAACTAAGGCCGCCAGGGAACCTTATGCAAGAAATGACGTTTGCGCCCGAACAAATGTCGCTAATATCTCGAAAACCAACGCCCGTAGACGATGTCTGGTGAAAATGTCGTTCCCCTCCTACCACACACCGCCAAGAATCTATTTCCATGAACAAAAAATAACTTGAATTATTAATATGCTAATATCTCGAAAACCAGAGCCCGTAGAGGATTTCTGAAGAAAATTTCATTACCCCCCCCCCCCCTCCCTACCTTTATTATCCCTCCCACATACCCGCCATCTAGAATCCATTGGCATTAACAAAAATTTCCTATTATTAGCTTTAGTTATTAGTTCAAAACAAAAAGCCTACATTTAGGCGCTCAAGAAAAATCATAATAGAAAAGCCTACATTTAGGTGCACCACATATCTATCTAAGAAAACCGTAGTACCGGAACATGCCAAGTGAAGCAAAAAACTTCACACATCCAAGAAAACCGTAGCATGCTGCTACGTATGGGCACAGAATACCGTAGCATGCTGCCACGTGTGGGCCAAAAGTGAAGCAAAAATTTCACATATTCAAGAGAATCGTACTACACATCCAAAGCCGTAGTACCGGAGCATGCTGGTAGTATCGGCTAATGCCGTTAGGGTGTAGTTAAGACCAAATGACACACACACACATACACACACCCAAGAAAACCGTAGTACCGGCTAATGCCGCTAGGGCGCAGTCAAGACCAAATGACACATCCCGGAGCATGCTGGTAGTACCGGTTAATCCCGTTAGGGTGCAGTCAAGACTCAATGGTGCATCCAAAACATAAACCAGTACAGTCAATACACACCGGAGCATGCTGGTAGTATCGGCTAATGCCACTAGGGCGCAGTTGCAGCATAGTACTGAAAGTGATCTCGTATCCCCAAAACTCGAGATGAAAAACTTTATATCTACTTAGAGGCTACGAGTCCGCGATGAAAAATAAGCGAACTCCAGAAACAAAATCGAAATCCTATGTTAATTGCGTATGCTGGAGAGTGCTAAAAGTGATCTCGTATCCCCAAAGTGGTCTCGTATCCCCAAGAGTCGAGATGAAAAATAAGCCAACTTCAGAAACAAATTCGAAATCCTATGCTATTTCCCTATGCTGGAGAGTGCTAAAAGTGGGCTCGTATCCCCAAATTGGTCTCGTATCCCCAACATCCCAGACATAAACCCATACAGCCAAGACACAAACCCACATTTAGTATGGACTCAACCCACCTAGCGACGGTGGCGCCATCTGTGGCGAAATCCTGGAAGTTAAAACAGTGGTCCAGAAATCTCCTAGACCAACTACTCTCACGTTGTTCATTTACCCGGGTTTCCCCGCAGAGACGCCTCCGTGGATGCCCTGCTAAGCTTCTGTTAACAAATTTAATATTCTAATAGATATAAAATTCGGGTTGTTGTCTTATACATAAAGTCCACTACTTATATACATAGGTGTCTAGAGAAACTACTCCTTCAGTACTGCAGTCGATTCCGGTAGGCTTATGTTCAGCTTCGTCCGCTGACGACCAAAAATATGTATCGTTTCCTTGCTTTTAGATTGGTTCCCAGCTCAGCCAACTATGGGTTGAACACCCGCGTGGAGTTTAAGGGCTGTTTTTTGGAATGGCTTTCCCAGAAATTGTGTTGTGCATCCAAAATCCTCAATTTAAAAAGTCATTTGGATGTCTTACATACGTACGTCGACAGTCATCTAGTTTCTCCAAGATAAGGTATACCAATTCTGTTAATTTTATGTTTATCGCATCAAGGCTCAAAATACAATTGCCAGAACCTGTAGCGTGTATACACGAGGATGTGTATAGCGATTACAATGGCGCCGGCTTCTGTGACTAATTGTGGCTCAATATAACCTAGTAGGGGTCACAGGTCCACTCCGTCTGGGCGAATTTATGCGTGATGGTTACCTGTTCACAATTGTTTATGTACTTTCAGCCCACGTTGATAATAATTAGCTAGCTGCTGTGTATTCAATTGCCAATACGCGGACCATATATGCAAATTATTCGCTTAAAAGTCCTAGCTATAATTTCTGTTCGTTGATTAGTATTCAATGGCCAGGATGCACGTACAGCTTGTTGTTTACTTTACGCCACCGTGAATTTTGTTGACTGACCTCCCGATTACAAAAAAAAAATTTGATTCCTTTCTCAAAGATAAAATTTAACTTCTACCCGATTGTCTCCAGTCAAGCAAGCTTGTCACCTCTCTTCTTCTTCCTTCGCGCCCGAAAAAATATTCGTGTTCAGTCCCAGCTGGGGCTTAATCGTGTCGTTCTGTCACTCATAGCAGCACATTCGCTGTGTGACACTATGAACATGACTCTACTACATCAGTCCGCATCATACATGTAGCATGCTGCATGCAACACCCTACGACCCACAACAAAGTTTGTCTATGCCATTATGCTATAAAAAGAAAATACACTTTATTTGTTTATTCTTATATTTGCATCGTGGCTTGATGATCTTATAATACTGAAGTAAATAAGCTATGAGAGTTCTAGCGCCAAATCCCATGTTAATTCTTATGAAGTTCCCAATTTACTTTTCCGCCATCTTAGATTTTGACTAGAAGTAGGGGTAGGGTCTATTCTTTTGTTCCACGCAGTAGTTGTTCTATGACGGTACCAACTCAGAGTTTTTGCTTCCATGATTTCCCCAGAGATGACTCCACCGTCGTTAACGGGTTCTAGACCACGCTAATTCCATGGGTTTGCGCCTTGAATAAAAGCTTCTTAAGTGTTGCTCCTAAATTTGGGCTTTTTCTGGAATACGAGATCACTTTCAGCACTCTCCAGCTTAGGGAAATAGAATAGGTCTTCGAATTCATTTCTGTAGTTCGCTTATTTTTCATCTCGGGCTCGGAGATACGAGATCACTTTCAACAATCTCCAGCATAGGGAAATAGCATCAGTTTTCGATTTTGTTTCTGGAGTTCACTTGTATTTCATCTCCGGCTCGTAGCTCTAAATTGGTGTCAACATTTGTAAAGGGGTGGTAAGCTTTAATGGTGGAGGTTGCTGGTTGAGTTTGGTCTGGTTTGGAGGCTACAATTTGATCTTGAAGTGCCCTCCTGTGTCGTGGTGTTGGGGGGTGACTTTAGTGGCAATATCTCATACTATGACTGTCTGGGGTGTGTTGGACTGGGCTACCTAACCTGTACCAAGGCTTGGGTGGAATGTGTGTGGCTTATGTGGATAAAAAAATGATGTGAAATACCCTAAGAGAATTTAAATCGCGGTAGTATACTTGTCAGCTTGAGTTTGGTGTTACCTGTTTACATTAGTATGAGTGCCTCTGGTATGTTAGCCTTTGCTATTTGGTGGTTGAAAGCGGCATGGTAATGTTACCTGTACCAAGGCGTGGGTGCATGTGTGCAGCTGTGTATTTATGTGGATAAGAAATGTTGTGAATTTCCCTAAGCGAATTAGTATAATTAATATTAGTAATAATTCAAGTTAACCCTGGGATATTTTTGTTTATGTCAATAGATTCTAGAAGGGGTCAGTGGGGGAATTAGTTCTAGGGGGGACAAAATTTTCATCAGAAATCCTCGACGGGCTATGGTGTTCGAGATATTAGTAATCTTACCTTTTCAGGTATAATTAATATTGTTGCGAACGTGGCCTTTGGTTCGTTATTTAAAACCCAATATTAAATATTTAATATACAAGTTCTTTAATTCACTTCTAATCTTATACAATTCTAAAACCTACAATTAATCAACTTAACTTTAATTATCGCTAATACTGTACTTTCAATTATTGCAATCAAATTACAACACTTTCGCCCGTTTATTACTTTTCGCTTGTTAACACGGCAACGTCTAAGACAAGACTCTTTTTTTGGCGGTGACAACTGTTATATTTATACCCTAGAAACTCTCCAGATTATTCTGGAGTGTTCTATTCCAGAATCTTCTTGACTATTCTATTCATTCTATTCCTGAATCTTCGGGAAGATTCCATCATCGATTCCCCGAACCTGAAGTTGTTTACTCTGCATTGCCAGTAGATGTCACCAGTTGTCTCTTTCTGTTGCACGTAACAATATTATATTTTACTAAATTTCGAGGAAGTTGTAGATATAGTAGTGTATCTAGAGGCGGCGGTGGGGGCGGCCCGCCCCGGGCGGCAGATATTTTGGGGCGGCATTTTTTATATTTCGGTCTATGTATTATTTAAAAATAACTAGTGAAAAAGCTAGAATTGGTCTAAGACCAATTCTTATGATACCCTAGATGAATGCACGCATGAAATTTCGTATGGTCACCCATTTGAGCAATTTTTATTTTTTGCATTGCTTTCTCGCATATATTTCTAGAACGGCTCGTCGGACAGAAAATATAGGATTTCTTATTCTGAAGATGTTTTTAGTACAATAAAAATGTCTACGACTGATCGTTTTCAAAGTATATGTAAATAACCAAAAAATTTATATGGCAACACCAAGAAGGGGTTGCCCGATTTAGCCCATTTTTGAAAATTTATTTGCTATTAGTATGAAAACACAATGTACAAAATTTCAGCTTTCTATGTCGACGTGTTCTCAGGTAGTGTCCAAATATATCGTGGAAAACGACATTTTTGTATGGCAACCCCACGAAGGAGTTGCCCGATTTGTCTCATTTTCGAACGTAATTTTACTTTTTTTTTAGTGTCCACGTACAAAATTTCAGCTTTCTAAGTGAACGCGTTCTCGAGTTATCGTGCGCACGGACGGACGGACGGACAGACGGACATGCTAACATCAAAATAACTTTTAATTTTATGCGTGGGTGTCCAATCCATTTTGCTCTACCATCATTATTTCTGTGCGTTACAAACGGAATGACAAACTTAGTATACCCTTTAGATTTCATCTAGGGTATAAAAATTAATAACATAATTACGTTGTAATCCACAGAATCATTTATTATAATAAGTATTTACATAATTTAACAGAACCGGCAGTCCATATCGAAGTTGAGATTTTTAAGCTTAATTCTTTAGCGCCATTATTGTTATTTTAAACAGAACCCCGGTCATGGACATCGCCAATTTAGTAGAGGAATTATCTAAGGTTGAAGCAAATTTAACATAAGAACAAGTCAGGAAATAAGAAGAGATTTCCTTAATACTAGATTGCTTTTTAATTCCTTTTAGAAAAGGATTATGTCTATAACGATAGAATTTCTTAAAATTTGGAGACTTTGTACACATGATATAAATGCATATATTTATAGTTGTATTTACCTCCTTCTTCCTCTTGGTTTCTGATATATGTATGTAATATACCTATGTATATTGCCCAAAGCAGTCATTTTGACTGCTGGAGTAATTTAAATTAATTAAGTGAACGCTATTATTGAATTTCGTAAATTTTTTATATGACAGTATTTGTTCTATGTATGTTCTGGATCACTTTTTCCATACAAAAAGTGTCCGGTAGTCTCCAACTCATTTGCATCTTCTTCTCCCTCTGGAGGTACGGTGAGCAATTTTGAGGTGGTTCTGGGGCCGCTTTTGTACTGAAAATTAACATTATACTATGACAGTACCAGCTCATTTTTTCCCATATAAAAAATTGTCCGGTTAATTCCAACTGTTTTGGTCTACGCCACAGCTGCCTGGGGGAATTCCTTCCCTTCTGGCTGACTAGGGGTGATGACATCAACTGGTTAGCTGGCCCCTGTAAGCTGTTCAAGCTCTTGTCTTAGCTGATTTTTTAATAAAATAACGTTGGATTTTTTGCTGGAATCGAACCGAGCACGCTTGGTTTTGTAAAATTCCAGGCGCTCTACCATGAGACCATGGAGGTGTTGTGTGAATATTCTTTAAAGTTGCTATATATGGGTAGAGTTCTGGACCAGAGCTTTTATCTAGAACTCTCACCCGCAGATGGTGCCACCGTCGCTAGGTTGTTTTGAGTCCATACTAAATATGTGTTTGTGTCTTGGATGCACCATTGAGTCTTGACTGGCTTATATCTTGGATACACCATTGAGCTTTAACTGGCTTTATGTCTTGGATGTATCGTTTGGTCTTGACTGCACCCTAGCGACATTAGCCGGTACTACTAGCATGCTTCGGTACTACGGTTTTCTTGGATAGATATGTGGTGCACCTAAATGTAGGCTTTTGGTTTTGAACTAATATTAGTAATAATTAAAGTTAACGCTACGGGCTTTGGTTCTCGAGATATTAGCGTTTTTACCTTTATAGATATAGTTAATATTAGAAATAATTCAAGTTTTTTTTTGCTGATAGGGGTGCTTTATTTTTATTATGATTTTTTCTTGAGCGCCTAAATGTAGGCTTTTGTTTTGAACTAATATTAGTAATAATTAAAGTTAATAGTAGGAAAATTTTGTTCATGCCAATGGATTCTATATGGTTGGGGTGGGGTCTTAGGGGGATAAAATTTTCATCAGAAATCCTCTACGGGCTATGGTTTTCGCGATATTAGCGATTTTACCTTTTCAGTTATAGTTAATATTATTAATAATTCAAGCTACTTAGGACAGTTTTGTTCATGCCAATAGATTGTAGAAGGTATTTTGGGGGGAAGGGGGTTAGAGGGAGAATAACATTTTTGTTAGAAATCCTCTACGGGCTATGGTTCTCGAGATATTAGCGTTTTTACCTTTTTGGATATAGTTAATATAAGAAATATTTCAAGTTTTTTTTTGCTCATGTGGGTGCTGCGCCTAAATATAGGCTTTTCAGGTTGGTTTTGAATTTATATTAGTAATAATTGAAGCTAATAGTAGGAAATTTTTTATTCATGCCAATGGATCCTAGATCGTTGGGGTGAGAGTATTAGGGGGATAAATAAATGGTGTAATCAATATTACTAATAATATAAGTTACCCTGGGGAGTTGTAGATATCAGCATGATGTTGCCTTGGATTTGCTGTTTTCTTTTATTAGTGGGGAACTGTAGATATCAGAAGCTCTGGATCACTTACTATGGGGATGCTGGGTATCAAATATTAAATGTTTACCAAAAATTAGGCATGCTTCCCCTGTTTATGATGTAATTTGATATCACCGCTGTAAACAAATTCGCATTTAAGCTGAATGGTTCATACACACCTGTGTAAACTTCCTGTTTACAAATTCGCATTTTAGCTGAATGAGTCATGCACACCTGTGTAAACAAATTTAAGCAATATCAGCACATTTATTCTTTTCATGAAATTTGATACCACATTTCCTGTAGGCACCCAACAATTTTATTGTTCCAAGAATTTTACCGATCGAAACGTTTCATTGGAATTCGCATAAAGTAAACAAATTTTCATATTTTCTTCTTATCTTGAAATGCATTCATATGAAATCGATGCTTTCCAGAATTAAAGAAGAAAGTTTTTCATCCAAAAACGAGTCGACTGTACCCTACCAACAGGTCGAAAAATCAGGATATTCCAACAAAGATCGCAAAAAGTAAAGACGGAGAGATGTTATTTGTGAAAATGGTGCACAAGGAACCTTCTAAAGTCATGTTGGTCTAAAGGCATAAGGAACATGCATATAAGGATCAGTCTATATCTCTATGAAATCTTGGCTTTCCTGAGCTAAAGAAAAAAAGACCTTAGACTAAGCTATAATGTAACTAAAACAAATTATTTCATTAAATGGCATTATAACCATAATACAATTTTTATTTTTTCAACTATGGTAAGATTTAAAGATGATTTAATAATACTTCCATATCCTACTAGACTTATATCATTCCAAATACCCACTCTCAACATCGCGGTCTTCATTATTGAACTTGAAGCATTATCAACTTTTTCGACCTTCCTGATACTCATACAACACCATTTCGAGGAGATAAATACCAAATAACATCCCTCAAAACTTTTAACTTAATACATAACTTACAGTACCTACTCTCAACCCCCCTCCCCCCACCACGATCTTCACTATGGACTTGGAGAATTATCAAATATCCAGCGAGATTGCTGATTAGGCTTTTATTGCTTATTCATAGCTCCCGTACAACTTCCACTACTCACCTCAAACAGCATATCATACCACATTAATATCATAACACAGCATTCTTCTATCAACGCTTTTAATTTGACCCTCTCTCAACTTAATGGTAATTAAACAATCTACCTGTCCCAATAGCATGAAGATAAAATTATCATATTCTTATCAGCTTCATGTCAACTATGATATCGGGGATTAATCAAATCTCATAACAGTGTGACTGATTGAGAAATTTTATTGAAAATAAAAAAACAATTCTTCATAAAATGTAAGACTTTTCAATACAAACTCCTTGATACAAAAAAAAATTAGTCGCTCAATTTGTCTGCTTCACTCGGCTATATTTGCGTACGCAAGGTATCAAATTACCAGCCACCTGGCCACCTTATCTAATGCTTTAATTTCCATTAATTCTAATGATTTCATGTGTCTTACCATCCCAAGCAGCCGTGATCAATTTTTACACATCGAATATCATAACATAATCACTCTTGTTTATAAAAGGCACCTACAGACCCCAACTTACGTTATAGTTGTTGTTGTTTTTCGGCAAAAGAAATTTTCAATTATAACTTCCACTACTCATCTAAGACATCATATCCTACAGATTAATATCAGTTGTTGTTGTTTTCAGGTAAAGAAATTGGGAATCTTACATTAAAAAACATAAATCGCTCAATTTGTTTACTTTACTCGTGTGCTGTGCGAGTTTGTTTACATTATTCAACTGCGAATTTGTTTACTTTGCTGGACTGTGTGAATTTGTTTATGCAAGGAATAAAATTAGAAGCATTCCACCTGAAGAGCAAAATTACACATTTACTAATTTCCACTACCTATCTAAGTGAACATATCTACCTACATTCGCCCCAATCAGCTTCGCCTGATCTATTTGTAGATACATATATGATCATATGGTGGAATCTTGTTTATAAAAGACACCGACAGATTAATATCATCTAATCTTTAATCCACAACTTAGGTTATAGTTGTTGTTGTTTTTTTGTTTTTGAGCTACTAATATTAAGTACACCTGAGAAGGTATGATCGCTAATATCTCGAACCATAGCCCGTAGAGGATTTCTGATGAAAATTTTACCCCCCTAGTACTAATACTATTGGCATGGACAAAAAAGTATAGTATTACTAGGTACTATTAATTATACCTCAAAAGGTAAGATCGCTTATATCTCGAAACCCATTGCCCGTAGAGGATTTTTGATAAAAAATTTGTCCACCCTTATAACTAAGACCCCCACTGACACCTTCTAGAATCTATTGGTATGAACAAAAATATTCTAGGATTAACTTGAATTACTTCTTATACTAATTTGCACTAATTCACTTAGGGAATTTTACAACATTTCTTGTCCACATAAATACACAGCTGCACACATCCATCCACGCCTTAGGTAACGTTTCCCCAGCCACCAAGTAGCCCAGCGCAACATACCACAGGCACTCATACTAAAGTAAACAACTTACACCAAGCTCAAGCTGACAAGTATACAGGCCTGAAATAAATTCGCTTAGATTATTTCACATTATTACTTATACACACAAATAAGCCGTACACATTCTACCCAAGCCTTGGTACAGGTAACGTAGCCCAGTCCAACACACCCCAGGCAGTCATAGTCATAGGATCAGATATTGCAATTAAAGCTCTCAGCCAACTTCCGGTACCCAGGCACAGGAGGGTCAAATTGGAGACTCCAAGACCAGATCAAACTTAACCAGCAACTCCACCAATAAAACTTCCCACCCCTTCAAAAATGTTTAGAGCTACGATCTCCGAGATGAAAAATAAGTGAACTCCAGAAACAAAATCGAAATCCTATGCTATTTCCCTATGCTAGAGAGTGCTGAAAGTCATCTCGTATCCCTAAAGTGATCTCGTATCCCCAAGCCCGAGATAAACAACATATGTAGTACCGGCTAATGCCGTAAAGGAACCTTACTCAATAAATGATGTTTGCACTCGAAAGATCAATACACGCACCCCCTAGACCCAATAATGATTTGCTAAGAAAACATCAAACCAAGGTGATGTCATGTTGTGAAATTCGAATTATGCTGATATCTCCGCTAAGAAAACTTATTTAGGTGCAGCACTTGAAAACAGCAAAAAACCAAGATGATATCATACGTGGTATCTACAACTTCCCCACTAATGGAAGAAAAAAAACTGCAAAACCAAGGCATGCTGGTAGTACTGACTAATGCCACTACGGAGCCTTACTCAAGAAATGATGTCTGCATTCGAATCCTGTAAAAGCCTAGGCGCATGCTAATATCTACAACTTCTCCGCTAATAAAAGAAAACAGCAAGAGCAAGGCATGCTGGTAGTACCGGCTAATGTCGCTAGGGAACTTTACTCAAGAAATGGCGTTTGCACTCGAATCCAAATTATGGAATATGCCAAATTGTATCAGGGCATCGGATGGGAAACATATTATTTACCATTAAATACCCGTAGTACCGACTAATGCCGCTAGGGAACCTTATTCAAAAAATGGCATCTGTACTCGAATCCTGTAAAGGCCGGGGCGCATGCTGATATTTACAACTTCCCCCTAATAACAGAAAACAGCAAAAGCAAGGCATGCTGGTAGTACCGGCTAATGTCGCCAGGTAACCTTACTCAAGAAATGGCGATTGCACTCGAATCCTGTAAAAGCCTAGGCGCAACATTTAATGTTTGACACCACCCCCACTGACATCTTCTAGAATCTGTTCATGGTGATGTCATGTTGTGAAATTCGAATGATGCTGATATCTACAACTTCCCTGCTAAGAAAACGTGCAGTATTTGAAAACTGCAAAACCATGATGGCGTCATGTCGATATCTAGAACTCTCCCGCTAATAAAAGAAAACAGCAAAACCAAGGCATGCTGGTAGTTCCAACTAAGGCCGCCAGGGAACCTTATGCAAGAAATGACGTTTGCGCCCGAACAAATGTCGCTAATATCTCGAAAACCAACGCCCGTAGACGATGTCTGGTGAAAATGTCGTTCCCCTCCTACCACACACCGCCAAGAATCTATTTCCATGAACAAAAAATAACTTGAATTATTAATATGCTAATATCTCGAAAACCAGAGCCCGTAGAGGATTTCTGAAGAAAATTTCATTACCCCCCCCTCCCTACCTTTATTATCCCTCCCACATACCCGCCATCTAGAATCCATTGGCATTAACAAAAATTTCCTATTATTAGCTTTAGTTATTAGTTCAAAACAAAAAGCCTACATTTAGGCGCTCAAGAAAAATCATAATAGAAAAGCCTACATTTAGGTGCACCACATATCTATCTAAGAAAACCGTAGTACCGGAACATGCCAAGTGAAGCAAAAAACTTCACACATCCAAGAAAACCGTAGCATGCTGCTACGTATGGGCACAGAATACCGTAGCATGCTGCCACGTGTGGGCCAAAAGTGAAGCAAAAATTTCACATATTCAAGAGAATCGTACTACACATCCAAAGCCGTAGTACCGGAGCATGCTGGTAGTATCGGCTAATGCCGTTAGGGTGTAGTTAAGACCAAATGACACACACACACATACACACACCCAAGAAAACCGTAGTACCGGCTAATGCCGCTAGGGCGCAGTCAAGACCAAATGACACATCCCGGAGCATGCTGGTAGTACCGGTTAATCCCGTTAGGGTGCAGTCAAGACTCAATGGTGCATCCAAAACATAAACCAGTACAGTCAATACACACCGGAGCATGCTGGTAGTATCGGCTAATGCCACTAGGGCGCAGTTGCAGCATAGTACTGAAAGTGATCTCGTATCCCCAAAACTCGAGATGAAAAACTTTATATCTACTTAGAGGCTACGAGTCCGCGATGAAAAATAAGCGAACTCCAGAAACAAAATCGAAATCCTATGTTAATTGCGTATGCTGGAGAGTGCTAAAAGTGATCTCGTATCCCCAAAGTGGTCTCGTATCCCCAAGAGTCGAGATGAAAAATAAGCCAACTTCAGAAACAAATTCGAAATCCTATGCTATTTCCCTATGCTGGAGAGTGCTAAAAGTGGGCTCGTATCCCCAAATTGGTCTCGTATCCCCAACATCCCAGACATAAACCCATACAGCCAAGACACAAACCCACATTTAGTATGGACTCAACCCACCTAGCGACGGTGGCGCCATCTGTGGCGAAATCCTGGAAGTTAAAACAGTGGTCCAGAAATCTCCTAGACCAACTACTCTCACGTTGTTCATTTACCCGGGTTTCCCCGCAGAGACGCCTCCGTGGATGCCCTGCTAAGCTTCTGTTAACAAATTTAATATTCTAATAGATATAAAATTCGGGTTGTTGTCTTATACATAAAGTCCACTACTTATATACATAGGTGTCTAGAGAAACTACTCCTTCAGTACTGCAGTCGATTCCGGTAGGCTTATGTTCAGCTTCGTCCGCTGACGACCAAAAATATGTATCGTTTCCTTGCTTTTAGATTGGTTCCCAGCTCAGCCAACTATGGGTTGAACACCCGCGTGGAGTTTAAGGGCTGTTTTTTGGAATGGCTTTCCCAGAAATTGTGTTGTGCATCCAAAATCCTCAATTTAAAAAGTCATTTGGATGTCTTACATACGTACGTCGACAGTCATCTAGTTTCTCCAAGATAAGGTATACCAATTCTGTTAATTTTATGTTTATCGCATCAAGGCTCAAAATACAATTGCCAGAACCTGTAGCGTGTATACACGAGGATGTGTATAGCGATTACAATGGCGCCGGCTTCTGTGACTAATTGTGGCTCAATATAACCTAGTAGGGGTCACAGGTCCACTCCGTCTGGGCGAATTTATGCGTGATGGTTACCTGTTCACAATTGTTTATGTACTTTCAGCCCACGTTGATAATAATTAGCTAGCTGCTGTGTATTCAATTGCCAATACGCGGACCATATATGCAAATTATTCGCTTAAAAGTCCTAGCTATAATTTCTGTTCGTTGATTAGTATTCAATGGCCAGGATGCACGTACAGCTTGTTGTTTACTTTACGCCACCGTGAATTTTGTTGACTGACCTCCCGATTACAAAAAAAAAATTTGATTCCTTTCTCAAAGATAAAATTTAACTTCTACCCGATTGTCTCCAGTCAAGCAAGCTTGTCACCTCTCTTCTTCTTCCTTCGCGCCCGAAAAAATATTCGTGTTCAGTCCCAGCTGGGGCTTAATCGTGTCGTTCTGTCACTCATAGCAGCACATTCGCTGTGTGACACTATGAACATGACTCTACTACATCAGTCCGCATCATACATGTAGCATGCTGCATGCAACACCCTACGACCCACAACAAAGTTTGTCTATGCCATTATGCTATAAAAAGAAAATACACTTTATTTGTTTATTCTTATATTTGCATCGTGGCTTGATGATCTTATAATACTGAAGTAAATAAGCTATGAGAGTTCTAGCGCCAAATCCCATGTTAATTCTTATGAAGTTCCCAATTTACTTTTCCGCCATCTTAGATTTTGACTAGAAGTAGGGGTAGGGTCTATTCTTTTGTTCCACGCAGTAGTTGTTCTATGACGGTACCAACTCAGAGTTTTTGCTTCCATGATTTCCCCAGAGATGACTCCACCGTCGTTAACGGGTTCTAGACCACGCTAATTCCATGGGTTTGCGCCTTGAATAAAAGCTTCTTAAGTGTTGCTCCTAAATTTGGGCTTTTTCTGGAATACGAGATCACTTTCAGCACTCTCCAGCTTAGGGAAATAGAATAGGTCTTCGAATTCATTTCTGTAGTTCGCTTATTTTTCATCTCGGGCTCGGAGATACGAGATCACTTTCAACAATCTCCAGCATAGGGAAATAGCATCAGTTTTCGATTTTGTTTCTGGAGTTCACTTGTATTTCATCTCCGGCTCGTAGCTCTAAATTGGTGTCAACATTTGTAAAGGGGTGGTAAGCTTTAATGGTGGAGGTTGCTGGTTGAGTTTGGTCTGGTTTGGAGGCTACAATTTGATCTTGAAGTGCCCTCCTGTGTCGTGGTGTTGGGGGGTGACTTTAGTGGCAATATCTCATACTATGACTGTCTGGGGTGTGTTGGACTGGGCTACCTAACCTGTACCAAGGCTTGGGTGGAATGTGTGTGGCTTATGTGGATAAAAAAATGATGTGAAATACCCTAAGAGAATTTAAATCGCGGTAGTATACTTGTCAGCTTGAGTTTGGTGTTACCTGTTTACATTAGTATGAGTGCCTCTGGTATGTTAGCCTTTGCTATTTGGTGGTTGAAAGCGGCATGGTAATGTTACCTGTACCAAGGCGTGGGTGCATGTGTGCAGCTGTGTATTTATGTGGATAAGAAATGTTGTGAATTTCCCTAAGCGAATTAGTATAATTAATATTAGTAATAATTCAAGTTAACCCTGGGATATTTTTGTTTATGTCAATAGATTCTAGAAGGGGTCAGTGGGGGAATTAGTTCTAGGGGGGACAAAATTTTCATCAGAAATCCTCGACGGGCTATGGTTTTCGAGATATTAGTAATCTTACCTTTTCAGGTATAATTAATATTGTTGCGAACGTGGCCTTTGGTTCGTTATTTAAAACCCAATATTAAATATTTAATATACAAGTTCTTTAATTCACTTCTAATCTTATACAATTCTAAAACCTACAATTAATCAACTTAACTTTAATTATCGCTAATACTGTACTTTCAATTATTGCAATCAAATTACAACACTTTCGCCCGTTTATTACTTTTCGCTTGTTAACACGGCAACGTCTAAGACAAGACTCTTTTTTTGGCGGTGACAACTGTTATATTTATACCCTAGAAACTCTCCAGATTATTCTGGAGTGTTCTATTCCAGAATCTTCTTGACTATTCTATTCATTCTATTCCTGAATCTTCGGGAAGATTCCATCATCGATTCCCCGAACCTGAAGTTGTTTACTCTGCATTGCCAGTAGATGTCACCAGTTGTCTCTTTCTGTTGCACGTAACAATATTATATTTTACTAAATTTCGAGGAAGTTGTAGATATAGTAGTGTATCTAGAGGCGGCGGTGGGGGCGGCCCGCCCCGGGCGGCAGATATTTTGGGGCGGCATTTTTTATATTTCGGTCTATGTATTATTTAAAAATAACTAGTGAAAAAGCTAGAATTGGTCTAAGACCAATTCTTATGATACCCTAGATGAATGCACGCATGAAATTTCGTATGGTCACCCATTTGAGCAATTTTTATTTTTTGCATTGCTTTCTCGCATATATTTCTAGAACGGCTCGTCGGACAGAAAATATAGGATTTCTTATTCTGAAGATGTTTTTAGTACAATAAAAATGTCTACGACTGATCGTTTTCAAAGTATATGTAAATAACCAAAAAATTTATATGGCAACACCAAGAAGGGGTTGCCCGATTTAGCCCATTTTTGAAAATTTATTTGCTATTAGTATGAAAACACAATGTACAAAATTTCAGCTTTCTATGTCGACGTGTTCTCAGGTAGTGTCCAAATATATCGTGGAAAACGACATTTTTGTATGGCAACCCCACGAAGGAGTTGCCCGATTTGTCTCATTTTCGAACGTAATTTTACTTTTTTTTTAGTGTCCACGTACAAAATTTCAGCTTTCTAAGTGAACGCGTTCTCGAGTTATCGTGCGCACGGACGGACGGACGGACAGACGGACATGCTAACATCAAAATAACTTTTAATTTTATGCGTGGGTGTCCAATCCATTTTGCTCTACCATCATTATTTCTGTGCGTTACAAACGGAATGACAAACTTAGTATACCCTTTAGATTTCATCTAGGGTATAAAAATTAATAACATAATTACGTTGTAATCCACAGAATCATTTATTATAATAAGTATTTACATAATTTAACAGAACCGGCAGTCCATATCGAAGTTGAGATTTTTAAGCTTAATTCTTTAGCGCCATTATTGTTATTTTAAACAGAACCCCGGTCATGGACATCGCCAATTTAGTAGAGGAATTATCTAAGGTTGAAGCAAATTTAACATAAGAACAAGTCAGGAAATAAGAAGAGATTTCCTTAATACTAGATTGCTTTTTAATTCCTTTTAGAAAAGGATTATGTCTATAACGATAGAATTTCTTAAAATTTGGAGACTTTGTACACATGATATAAATGCATATATTTATAGTTGTATTTACCTCCTTCTTCCTCTTGGTTTCTGATATATGTATGTAATATACCTATGTATATTGCCCAAAGCAGTCATTTTGACTGCTGGAGTAATTTAAATTAATTAAGTGAACGCTATTATTGAATTTCGTAAATTTTTTATATGACAGTATTTGTTCTATGTATGTTCTGGATCACTTTTTCCATACAAAAAGTGTCCGGTAGTCTCCAACTCATTTGCATCTTCTTCTCCCTCTGGAGGTACGGTGAGCAATTTTGAGGTGGTTCTGGGGCCGCTTTTGTACTGAAAATTAACATTATACTATGACAGTACCAGCTCATTTTTTCCCATATAAAAAATTGTCCGGTTAATTCCAACTGTTTTGGTCTACGCCACAGCTGCCTGGGGGAATTCCTTCCCTTCTGGCTGACTAGGTGATGACATCAACTGGTTAGCTGGCCCCTGTAAGCTGTTCAAGCTCTTGTCTTAGCTGATTTTTTAATAAAATAACGTTGGATTTTTTGCTGGAATCGAACCGAGCACGCTTGGTTTTGTAAAATTCCAGGCGCTCTACCATGAGACCATGGAGGTGTTGTGTGAATATTCTTTAAAGTTGCTATATATGGGTAGAGTTCTGGACCAGAGCTTTTATCTAGAACTCTCACCCGCAGATGGTGCCACCGTCGCTAGGTTGTTTTGAGTCCATACTAAATATGTGTTTGTGTCTTGGATGCACCATTGAGTCTTGACTGGCTTATATCTTGGATACACCATTGAGCTTTAACTGGCTTTATGTCTTGGATGTATCGTTTGGTCTTGACTGCACCCTAGCGACATTAGCCGGTACTACTAGCATGCTTCGGTACTACGGTTTTCTTGGATAGATATGTGGTGCACCTAAATGTAGGCTTTTGGTTTTGAACTAATATTAGTAATAATTAAAGTTAACGCTACGGGCTTTGGTTCTCGAGATATTAGCGTTTTTACCTTTATAGATATAGTTAATATTAGAAATAATTCAAGTTTTTTTTTGCTGATAGGGGTGCTTTATTTTTATTATGATTTTTTCTTGAGCGCCTAAATGTAGGCTTTTGTTTTGAACTAATATTAGTAATAATTAAAGTTAATAGTAGGAAAATTTTGTTCATGCCAATGGATTCTATATGGTTGGGGTGGGGTCTTAGGGGGATAAAATTTTCATCAGAAATCCTCTACGGGCTATGGTTTTCGCGATATTAGCGATTTTACCTTTTCAGTTATAGTTAATATTATTAATAATTCAAGCTACTTAGGACAGTTTTGTTCATGCCAATAGATTGTAGAAGGTATTTTGGGGGGAAGGGGGTTAGAGGGAGAATAACATTTTTGTTAGAAATCCTCTACGGGCTATGGTTCTCGAGATATTAGCGTTTTTACCTTTTTGGATATAGTTAATATAAGAAATATTTCAAGTTTTTTTTTGCTCATGTGGGTGCTGCGCCTAAATATAGGCTTTTCAGGTTGGTTTTGAATTTATATTAGTAATAATTGAAGCTAATAGTAGGAAATTTTTTATTCATGCCAATGGATCCTAGATCGTTGGGGTGAGAGTATTAGGGGGATAAATAAATGGTGTAATCAATATTACTAATAATATAAGTTACCCTGGGGAGTTGTAGATATCAGCATGATGTTGCCTTGGATTTGCTGTTTTCTTTTATTAGTGGGGAACTGTAGATATCAGAAGCTCTGGATCACTTACTATGGGGATGCTGGGTATCAAATATTCAATGTACAAAAATAGAATGTTCCCTGTTTATGCTGTAATTTGTTATCACAGGTGTCAAGACTCATTCAGCTAAAATGCGAATTTGTAAACAGGAAGTTTACACTGTAAACTTCCTGTTTACAAATTCGCATTTTAGCTGAATGAGTCATGCACACCTGTGTAAACAAATTTAAGCAATATCAGCACATTTATTCTTTTCATGAAATTTGATACCACATTTCCTGTAGGCACCCAACAATTTTATTGTTCCAAGAATTTTACCGATCGAAA
This sequence comes from Dioctria linearis, assembly GCA_963930735.1. Classification (NCBI taxonomy): domain Eukaryota; kingdom Metazoa; phylum Arthropoda; class Insecta; order Diptera; family Asilidae; genus Dioctria; species Dioctria linearis. The sequence goes on along the minus strand of OZ005744.1, from coordinate 72,150,337 downwards.
CGTTTCATTGGAATTCGCATAAAGTAAACAAATTTTCATATTTTCTTCTTATCTTGAAATGCATTCATGTAAACAATCTCATTTGATATTTGCAATTTCAACCAGCAGAATAAAGTCATCAAATTAATTTGAATGATTTATGTTTTTTTTGCTTATCGTGTAATTCAATATCATCTCAGCCTGTAAGCAAATTCGTTGGAATTCATCTTGTGCAATGATTATTGTAGCAGCAGGATCATTCATGTTTACAAAAAAGCCCCAGCAAACTCTTGGGGAGCATCTGTCAGTTTTAGTGAGTCTCCGTGATAGTACATAAAAAATAAAAATGACAACCGCGCTAGTAAATAAAAGTTCTGAAATAATTAAAAACTTGCGGAAGGATGTGTCGAAGTGTTTAAAAGAAACAAATTCAGTGAATAAAGACAGTATTGTTAAAAAGTGCAATAGAAACATTCATAAATTTCAAGTTGCATTTCGGGAGTGCAATAAGAGTGCTAGGAAACGACATTTCGAGAGCTGTCTCGAGCAAATTAAAGCATTGGGAGCACTATTGAGAACTCCCCGTCGAGGTGGAGGAATAACTCGCGTAAGATGAAGTGATTTTGTAAAGTGGGAGGAAATAAAGACAGCGTTCGCAGACAGAATTCGGCAAGGTGTTATTGCAAATTTAAAACATATCGATCCGAAGCTATTTATGCAAGACGCCGCCAAATTATTTACGCGCCGTATTAAGAACACTCTAAAACGTTATTTTAATATTAAAGTTTCTACAACGTTTTGCGGCGAATTTATTAAACAAAGTGCTGACAATGAAAAGATAAAAGACATTAAATATTTCCAAGCAAGAACTGCACCAATTAGTGCAGATGATAACTTAGAGGAGTGGTTTAAATCAAACATTTTGGATCCAATACACACTCAGCTGGAAGAATTCCAGGAAAAAGACAGTGGCTGGGCACTGCACTCTATAATACATTTAGCGGTACATATCAACAAGTTTGAACAGCTCCGAGGATCTGGATATACCCCTACCAAAGGAAATTGCATCAAAGAAAGCATGCATTAATGTGAAAAATAACATCAGCGCTTTATCCTGCAAATATTAACACCGATAGGACCTCATTATATCCGCATTACTCTACAGAACTAAATTTAACTGGGATAACATTTCCCATGACATTTAACCAGATTAAACAATTTGAAGACCAGAACAATTTATCAATAAACGTGTTCATCCTGGAGAAAGATCGTTTCTTCACAACAGTTCCAGTTAGACTTACGAAACACAGGATGGAGCGACATGTAAATCTCTTAATGCTACAAGATGACTATGACCAGGATAATGATCATATGGATGATGATGATGATGATGCTGGTAGTTATCATTTATACTGGATTAAAGATCTTTCGCGCCCTCGTATCGAAACAAACTTCAAAAAATACTCGTAAGAGGCATATATGTGATAGAAGTTTGCTCTACTTTTACTGTGAAGAAAAATTAGAATCACACACTCCCCGAATGCGAGAAGCAAAATGACTGCAGAATTATGTTCCCCTCAGAGGAAAAGAAATGGTTGGAATATAATAATTATAACCATAAGAATCCAGTCCAGTTTTGTGTGTATTTAGATGTTGAGGTCAATATTGAAGCCGATTCAGGGAAACGATCAAAATACACAGCGAATCCAGGAACATGAAGTTCATAGCATAGGATTCTATTTCCACTGCAAACATGATGCTAAGCTCTCATATTACAGAGCATATCGAGGCAAGGACTGTCAAAAATGGTTTGCATTAGAATTGCAAAAGATTGCATCCATAGCTGTACAGGAAATGCTGAATATTAGACCAATGCAGCCCCTGACTAAAGAGGAACGGCGATCGCATATGGAAAATACTTGCTGCCATATATGTGAAAAAACGTTTGCAGCCGATGAGGAACGAGTCCGAGACCATTGCCACTGAACAGGTAAATACTGAGAATCATAATTAAATTCATTTTTTCATAAATTCTTTTAACAGGCAAATACCGAGGGCCAGCGCACAATGCATGCAATCTGATGTACAAAGATTGCTCCATAGTTCCAGTAATTTTTCACAACTTTATCTGGATATGATGCTCACTTCATTATTAAGGATATAGCTACATCTATTCCTGGGAAAGTGGATCTCCTACCAATAAATAAAGAAAGATATATCTCGTTCACCAAGCACGTTGAAGGCAGTCATATCAAATTCAGGTTCATCGATTCCTTCCGTTTTATGGCAGAATCATTAGATAAGCTATCATTATTGCTACCAATGGATAATTAAATATTACAAGAGCTGTATGGCAGGAATTGGATGATGATGACTTTAAACTACTTACGCGCAAACGTGTCTTCCCATACGACTTCATTGACGATTGGACAAAATTAGATTTCCAACACTTACCGGCACAGGAGCAATTCTATAATAAAATAACTGACAGTGATATATCTGCTGAAGACTACAGCCGCGCAGAAAAGGTGTGGGAGGACGTTTGAAATACAGACACTTGGCGAATATTCCGATCTATACCTGAAAACTGATGTCCTTCTATTGGTCGATGTCTTCGAGAACTTTCGAGATGTCTGTATGAAGACGTACAATTTAGATCCTGCACATTATTACACCATGCCAGGTCTAACATGGGATGTAATGTTAAAATATACCAAGCTGAAACTGGAGCTGATAACTGATGTTGACATACTGCTATTCGTAGAGAGAGGTATTCGAGGAGGTATAAGCCAATGTTCCAATAGATACAGTAAAGCCAGTAATAAATATATGGATGATTTTAACCCAGATGAAAAACAAAAATTCTTGATATATTATGATGTTAACAACCTTTATGGATAGGCCATGTCACAACATTTACCTACCGGAGGATTCAGATGGGCTGATTGTCTCGATATTGATGTTTTCCAAATTCCTGATGATTCACCAACTGGATATATACTCGAAGTTGCTTTAGACTATCCACCACATCTGCATGATAAGCATAAAGACTTACCGTTTTGCTCTGAGCATACAGCACCACCAGGTTCAAAATTAGAAAAACTTTTAACAACATTACACCATAAAGAAAAATATATTATACACTATCGAAATTTGAAGCAATGCTAATCACATGGCCTCATCCTAAAAAAGGTACACCGGATCCTGCAATTCAACCAGTCAGCTTGGCTTAAACCATACATTGATTTGAATACCTCCAAATGGAAACAGGCTACCAGCGATCATGAAAAAGACAGCTATAAAAAGATGAATAATGCTGCGTTTGGTAAAACTATGGAAAATGTACGCAAGTATAGGGACATCAAGCTTTGCGTAAAGTGGGAAGGCCGACATAGTGCCAAAGCTCTGATTGCAGCTCCCAACTTCCACAGTACGAAAATATTTGATGAGAACTTAATTGCTGTGGAATTAAGGAGACTGAAAATGTTGTTAATAAACCACTCTATATTGGAATGGCAGTCTTGGAAATCTCAAAAACATGCCTCTACGACTTCCATTCCAGTTTTATGCAGCGCGAGTTTGGTGATAAATGTAAAGTCATGTATACCGATACAGACTCCCTAATATATGTGATTGAAGAGAGAAGCATATATGTCTTTATGGCTGAAAACATTTCTAAATTCGATACAAGTGATTACCCTGTAAATAATCAGTTCAATATACTACTTATGAATAAAAATATTCCTGGGAAAAATCATGTGTGAATTTGGAGGCCTCCGCTCGAAAAATGTATAGCCTGCGCATAAATGATGGTAAAACTGTAAAAAACGCCAAGGGAATAAAGACAAATGTTGTTCAGAGGCATATAAAGTTCCAAGACTACGCTGAATGCCTGAACAACAAGCATTATGAATGTTTCTATTGCACTTTTTAACAATACTGTCTTTATTCACTGAATTTGTTTCTTTTAAACACTTCGACACATCCTTCCGCAAGTTTTTAATTATTTCAGAACTTTTATTTACTAGCGCGGTTATCATTTTTATTTTTTATGTACTATCACGGAGACTCACTAAAACTGACAGATGCTCCCCAAGAGTTTGCTTGGGCTTTTATAGGAACGGTTTGTAAACATGAATGATCGTGCTGCTTTTGGCTTTGAACTAATATTAGTAATAATTAAAGTTAACGCTAGGAAATGTTTGTTCATGCCAATGGATTCTAGATGGTTAGGGTGGTGGTATTACGGGGGATGAAAATTTTCATCAGAAATCCTCTACGGGCTCTGGTTTTCGAGATATTAGCGATTTTACCTTTTCACATATAGTTAATATTATTAATAATTCAAGTTTTTTCGCTCATGGGGTGCTGCGTCTAAATGTAGGCTTTGTTCAGCAACATTCGAATTTCACAACATGACATCACCATGAACAGATTCTAGAAGATGTCAGTGAGCCGATACTACCAGCATGCTCCGGTACTACGGCTTTGGATGTGTGGTACGATTCTTTTGGAAGATTTTTGCTTCACTTTTGGCCCACACGTGGCAGCATGCTACGGTTTTGGGTAGTTTTTGCTTCACTTTTGCCCACACGTGGCAGCATGCTACGGTTTTGGGAAGTTTTTGCTTCACTTTTTTGGATGTGTGGTGCGCCTAAATGTAGGCTTTTGTTGTTTTCAAGTGTTGCGCCTGGTTTTGAATTAATATTAGTAATAATTGATTTTTCTTGAACGCCTAAATGTAGGCTTTTGGTTTTGAACTAATAATTAAAGTTAATAGTAGGAAATTTTTGTTCATGCCAATGCATTCTAGAGGGTTGGTATGTGGGGGGGATAATAAAGATAAGGAGGGGGTAATGAAATTTTCATCAGAAATCCTCTACGGGCTCTGGTTTTGGAGATATTAGCGTATTAATATTTCAAGTTATTTTTGCTAATGGAAATGGATTCTTGGCGGTGTGGGGTGGGAGGCGGAATGAAATTTTCATCAGAAATCCTCTAAAGGCTTTGGTTTTCGAAATATTAGCGACATTTGTTCCCTAGCGGCCTTAGCTGGAACTACCAGCATGCCTTGGTTTTGCTGTTTTCTTTACTAGCGGGAGAGTTCTAGATATCAGCATGACGTCATCATGATTTTGCTGTTTTCAAATGATGCACGTTTTCTTAGCAGGGAAGTTGTAGATATCAGCATCATTCGAATTTCACAACATGACATCACCTTTGCTTGATGTTTTCTCAGCAAATTAATATTATTGGGTTTAGGGGGTGCGTGTATTGAAAAGTCACAGTTGCTCTTTCGAGTACAAACACCATTTATTGAGTAAGGTTCCCTAGCGGCATAGCCGGTACTTCATATGTTGTTCACCTCGAGGGAAAGTAAGCTTCCCTAGCGGCATTAGCAGGTACTACCACCATGCCTTGGATTTGCTGTTTTCTTTTATTAGCGGGGAGGTTGTAGATATCAGAGTGACGTCATCTTGGTTTTGCTGTTTTCAAGTGGTGTGTCTAAATAAGTTTTCTTAGCGGGGAAGTTGTAGATTATTAACATCATTCGAATTTCACAACATGATATCACCTTGGCTTGATGTTTTCTTAGAAAATTATTATTATTATTATGCATTGAAAAGTCACAGTTGCTCTTTCGAGTACAAACACCATTTTTTGAGCATGGTCCCCTGGTGGCATTAGCCGGTACTACTCCAGCATAGGGAAATAGCATAGGATTTTGATTTTGTTTCTGAAGTTCGCTTATTTTTCATCTCGAATCTTGGGGATACGAGACCACTTTGGGGATACGAAACCACTTTTAGCGCTCTCCAGCATAGATAAATAGCATAGGATTTTCATTTTGTTTCTGAAGTTCGCTTATTTTTCATCTCGAATCTTTGGTTTTGAATTAATATTAGTAATAATTGATTTTTCTTGAGCGCCTAAATGTAGCTTTTGGTTTTGAACTAATAATTAAAGTTAATAGTGGAAATTTTTGTTCATGCCAATGGATTCTAGAGGGGGCGGTATGTGGGGCGGGATAATAAAGATAGGGAGGGGGGGGGTAATGAAATTTTCATCAGAAATCCTCTACGGGCTCTGGTTTTCGAGATATTAGCGTATTAATATTTCAAGTTATTTTTGCTCATGGAAATGGATTCTTGGCGTGTGGGGTGGGAGGCTGAATGAAATTTTCATCAGAAATCCTCTACAGGCTTTGGTTTTCGAAATATTAGCGACATTTGTTCGGCCGCAAACGCATTTCTTTAGTCAGGTTCGCTAGCGGCCTTAGCCGGAACTACCAGCATACCTTGGTTTTGCTGTTTTCTTTTACTAGCGGGAGAGTTCTAGATATCAGCATGACGTCATCATGGTTTTACTGTTTTCAAATGATGCACGTTTTCTTAGCAGGGAAGTTGTAGATATCAGCATCATTCGAATTTCACAACATGATATCACCTTGGCTTTATGTTTTCTTAGCAAATTATTATTATTATTGGGTCCTGCGGGTGCGTGTATTGAAAAGTCACAGTTGCTTTTTCGAGTCCAAACACCATTTCTTGAGGAAAGTACCCTGGTGGCATTTGCTGGTACTACCTATGTTGTTCATCTCGGGTTCGGGGATACGATATCACTTACAGCACTCACCAGCATAGGGAAATAGCATAGGATTTCGATATTTCTCGAGTAAGGTTACCTAGCGGCATTGGCCGGAACTACTAGCATGCCTTGGTGAAAAGGTTTAGGTTTTATGAGAAATTGTTTACTAATTCGTGGCGAAAAAAGCTGGAAAAGTCCATCTATAATATCTTGCAACTGTTATCAGAGCTGTTTTAAAAGCTGTTAAGCTGTTATCAGAGCTGTTTTAGAAGCTGTTAAGCTGTTATCAGAGCTGTTTGAAAAGCTGTTAAGCTGTTATCAGAGCTGTTTGAAAAGCTGTTAAGCTGTTATCAGAGCTGTTTGAAAAGCTGTTAAGCTGTTATCAGATCTGTTTGAAATGCTGTTAAGCTGTTATCAGAGCTGTTTAAAAGCTGTTAAGCTGTTATCAGAGCTGTTTTAAAAACTCGTAAGCTGTTATCAGGGCTGTTTGAAAGCTGTTAAGCTGTTATCAGAGCTGTTTGAAAAGCTGTTAAACTGTTATCAGAGCTGTTTAAAAGCTGTTAAGCTGTTATCAGGGCTGTTTGAAAAGCTGTTAAGCTGTTATCAGAGCTGTTTGAAAAGCTGTTAAGTTGTTATCAGAGCTGTTTGAAATCTGTTAAGCTGTTATCAGAGCTGTTTGAAAAGCTGTTAAGCTGTTATCAGACCTGTTTGAAAAGCTATTAAGCTGTTATCAGAGCTATTTAAAAGCTGTTAAGCTGTTATCAGGGCTGTTTGAAAAGCTGTTAAGCTGTTATCAGAGCTGTTTGAAAAGCTGTTAAGCTGTTATCAGAGCTGTTTAAAAGCTGTTAAGCTGTTATCAGAGCTGTTTTAAAAGCTGTTAAGCTGTTATCAGAGCTGTTTTAAAAGCTGTTAAGCTGTTATCAGAGCTATTTGAAAAGCTGTTTATCTGTTATCAGTTGAATAAAAAGAAGGCCATATATAAAATATCATTTATTAAAAATTAAAAAGTATTAACATATAACTCTTAGTGTATCATTCTATTTCACATCTTATAATCCTATGGGACCGAGCTGTAATCTCGATGTTAGATGTAATCAAAATTTCCTCTGTCTGTCGTTGAAATCAACATCTGCCTACAGCGCAAGTTTCCATGATCTTTTATGAGCTCTCCAATTATACAAAATGAGAATTTCTAGTGCTAAGTTAAATCGCACTTCTTAAGGCATGCTTCGCAATTACTTTGTGTTTGATAGAATTTATATAGCCTCACAACTTCTTTTAGGCATCTAGCAACACCACAACATTCACATGTATCTGGTCCATCCGTTGAATCATCACTTGACCAAGGCCAGCTTATATAGTGCTCACCAAATTTTGAGTCAACTTTTTCAATATTTTCATATAATTTTAAAAAGTTATAGCATTCTTGGATTTGTTTCTTATGCTCAGCGAGTAAGATGTTATTATATTCTCTTAAAAACTCCTCAATATCCATCTTAACAGTCCAACATTCGGGAGGATACTAACCACTAACCAAATTCTCATGCAATTTTCTTTTCCCTTTTTAGATTATTATTAGATTTTGTATAGAACAAACTGCCACCAAATTATTATAGCCTTTCATTTTGCTGCTATCTATTTTCAGATATTATAGAATGTGATTTCATTTAGAACATATGATTTTATATAACGTTTATATACGGTTTATAAGGTTTATAAGGAAATGCAGTTATCAGATTCTTGTAAAATTTTCTTCCCTGTAAAATTACGTATGGGACATATAGTTACCAGAAATCTTCTTGTTTACTGTTTACTCACAGTTAATTATAATCTTCCATACAACTTGCAATACTCATCAGCCAAGTGATTTATTGACAAGTCTTGTTTATTCACTTTCATTAATAGTAAGAAAAATTAGGCCCACCACACCAATATTCCGAAGATAATATTACCATATTCTTATCGAAGGCTCAAGAAATGGTGTTTGGACTCGAAAAAGCAACTGTGACTTTTCAATACACGCACCCGCAGAACCCAATAATAATACTAATTTGCTAAGAAAACATAAAGCCAAGGTGATATCATGTTGTGAAATTCGAATGATGCTGATACCTACAACAGCACTTGAAAACAGCAAAACCAAGATGACGTCATGCTTATATCTAGCACTTCTCCGCTAATAAAAGAAAACAGCAAAACTAAGGCATGCTATTAGTTCCGGCTAATGCCGCTAGGTAAACTTACTCAAGAAATATCGAAATTCTATGCTATTTCCCCAAAACCAAGATGATGCCATGCTGATATCTAGCACTTCCCCGCTAATAAAAGAAAACAGCAAAACCAAGGCATGCTAGTAGTTCCGGCTAATGCCGCTAGGTAACCTTACACGAGAAATATCGAAATCCTATACTGGTGAGTGCTGTAAGTGATATCTTATCCCCGAACCCGAGATGAACAACATAGGTGGTACCAGCAAATGCCACCAGGGGACCTTGCTCAAGAAATGGTGTTTGGACTCGAAAAAGCAACTGTGACTTTTCAATGAAAACCAAGATGATGCCATGCTGATATCTAGCACTTCTCCGCTAATAAAAGAAAACAGATAAGCCAAGGCATGCTATTAGTTCCGGCTAATGCGGCTAGGTAACCTTACTCCAGAAATATCGGAATTCCATGCTATTTTCCTATGCTGGAGAGTGCTGTAAGTGATCTCGTATCCCCAAGCCCGAGATGAACAAAAATTGGTAGTACCAGCAAATGCCACCAGGGGACCATTCGAGATGAAAAATAAGCGAACTTCAGAAACAAAATCAAAATCCTATGCTAATTCCCTATGCTGGAGAGCGCTAAAAGTGGTCTCGTATCCCCAAAATGGTCTCGTATCCCAAGATTCGAGATGAAAAATAAGCGAACTTCAGAAACAAAATCAAAATCCTATGCTATTTCCCTATGCTGGAGAGCGCTAAAAGTGGTCTCGTATCCCCAAGATTCGAGATGAAAAATAAGCGAACTTCAGAAACAAAATCAAAATCCTATGCTATTTATCTATGCTGGAGAGCGCTAAAAGTGGTTTCGTATCCCCAAAGTGGTCTCGTATCCCCAAGATTCGAGATGAAAAATAAGCGAACTTCAGAAACAAAATCAAAATACTATGCTATTTCCCTATGCTGGAGTAGTACCGGCTAATGCACACCAGGGGACCATGCTCAAGAAATGGTGTTTGTACTCGAAAGAGCAACTGTGACTTTTCAATGCATGCACCCCCAAGACCTAATAATAATAATAATTTGCTAAGAAAACATCAAGCCAAGGTGATATCATGTTGTGAAATTCGAATGATGTTAATATCTACAACTTCCCCGCTAAGAAAACTTATTTAGACACACCACTTGAAAACAGCAAAACCAAGATGATGTCATTCTGATATCTACAACCTCCCCGCTAATAAAAGAAAACAGCAAATCCAAGGCATGGTGGTAGTACCTGCTAATGCCGCTAGGGAACCTTACTTTCCCTCGAGGTGAACAACATAAGAAGTATCGGCTAATGCCGCTAGGGAACCTTACTCAATAAATGGTATTTGCACTCGAAAGAGCAACTGTGACTTTTCAATACACGCACCCCCTAAACCCAATAATATTAATTTGCTGAGAAAACATCAAGCAAAGGTGATGTCATGTTGTGAAATTCGAATGATGCTGATATCTACAACTTCCCTGCTAAGAAAACATTTGAAAACAGCAAAACCATGATGACGTCATGCTGATATCTAGAACTCTCCCGCTAGTAAAAGAAAACAGCAAAACCAAGGCATGCTGGTAGTTCCGGCTAAGGCCGCTAGCGAACCTGACTAAAGAAATGGCGTTTGCGGCCGAACAAATGTCGCTAATATTCGAAAACCAAAGCCTGTAGAGATTTCTGATGAAAATTTCATTCCGCCTCCCACCCCACACCGCCAAGAATCCATTTCCATGAGCAAAAATAACTTGAAATATTAATACGCTAATATCTCGAAAACCAGAGCCCGTAGAGGATTTCTGATGAAAATCTCATTACCCCCCCCCCCCCCCCCCTCCCTACCTTTATTACCCCCCATACCAACCCTCTAGAATCCATTGGCATGAACAAAAATTTCCTACTATTAACTTTAATTATTAGTTCAAAACCAAAAGCCTACATTTAGGCGCTCAAGAAAAATCAATTATTACTAATATTAATTCAAAACCAGGCGCAACACTTGAAAACAATAAAAGCCTACATTTAGGCGCACCACACATCCAAAAAAGTGAAGCAAAAAACTTCCCAAAACCGTAGCATGTGCCACGTGTGGGCAAAAGTGAAGCAAAAAACTTCCCAAAACCGTAGCATGCTGGCACGTGTGGGCCAAAAGTGATGCAAAAAACTTCCAAAAGAATCGTACCACACATCCAAAGCCGTAGTACCGGAGCATGCTGGTAGTATCGGCTCACTGACATCTTCTAGAATCTGTTCATGGTGATGTCATGTTGTGAAATTCGAATGATGCTGAACAAAGCCTACATTTAGACGCAGCACCCCATGAGCGAAAAAAACTTGAATTATTACTAATATTAACTATATCTGAAAAGGTAAAATCGCTAATATCTCGAAAAGCAAAGCCGGTAGAGGATTTCTGATGAAAATTTCGTTCCCCCCTCTAACCCTCGCCCCTCTAACACCTTCTAGAATCTATTGGCATGAACAAAACTATCCTAGGTAGCTTGAATTATTAATAATATTAACTATATCTGAAAAGGTAAAATCGCTAATATCTCGAAAACCAGAGCCTACGGAGGATTTCTGATGAAAATTTCATCTCCCCTAATACCCACACCTCAACCATCTAGAATCCATTGGCATGAACAAAAATTTCCTAGCGTCAACTTTAATTATTACTAATATTAGTTCAAAGCCAAAAGCCTACATTTAGGCGCACCTATGTATGTATTTAAGAAAACCTTAGTACGGGAGCATGCTGGTAGTACCTACCACATTTCCCTGTAGGCACCCAACAATTTTATTGTTCCAAGAATTTTACCGATCGAAACGTTTCATTGGAATTCGCATAAAGTAAACAAATTTTCATATTTTCTTCTTATCTTGAAATGCATTCATGTAAACAATCTCATTTGATATTTGCAATTTCAACCAGCAGAATAAAGTCATCAAATTAATTTGAATGATTTATGTTTTTTTTGCTTATCGTGTAATTCAATATCATCTCAGCCTGTAAGCAAATTCGTTGGAATTCATCTTGTGCAATGATTATTGTAGCAGCAGGATCATTCATGTTTACAAAAAAGCCCCAGCAAACTCTTGGGGAGCATCTGTCAGTTTTAGTGAGTCTCCGTGATAGTACATAAAAAATAAAAATGACAACCGCGCTAGTAAATAAAAGTTCTGAAATAATTAAAAACTTGCGGAAGGATGTGTCGAAGTGTTTAAAAGAAACAAATTCAGTGAATAAAGACAGTATTGTTAAAAAGTGCAATAGAAACATTCATAAATTTCAAGTTGCATTTCGGGAGTGCAATAAGAGTGCTAGGAAACGACATTTCGAGAGCTGTCTCGAGCAAATTAAAGCATTGGGAGCACTATTGAGAACTCCCCGTCGAGGTGGAGGAATAACTCGCGTAAGATGAAGTGATTTTGTAAAGTGGGAGGAAATAAAGACAGCGTTCGCAGACAAGAATTCGGCAAGGTGTTATTGCAAATTTAAAACATATCGATCCGAAGCTATTTATGCAAGACGCCGCCAAATTATTTACGCGCCGTATTAAGAACACTCTAAAACGTTATTTTAATATTAAAGTTTCTACAACGTTTTGCGGCGAATTTATTAAACAAAGTGCTGACAATGAAAAGATAAAAGACATTAAATATTTCCAAGCAAGAACTGCACCAATTAGTGCAGATGATAACTTAGAGGAGTGGTTTAAATCAAACATTTTGGATCCAATACACACTCAGCTGGAAGAATTCCAGGAAAAAGACAGTGGCTGGGCACTGCACTCTATAATACATTTAGCGGTACATATCAACAAGTTTGAACAGCTCCGAGGATCTGGATATACCCCTACCAAAGGAAATTGCATCAAAGAAAGCATGCATTAATGTGAAAAATAACATCAGCGCTTTATCCTGCAAATATTAACACCGATAGGACCTCATTATATCCGCATTACTCTACAGAACTAAATTTAACTGGGATAACATTTCCCATGACATTTAACCAGATTAAACAATTTGAAGACCAGAACAATTTATCAATAAACGTGTTCATCCTGGAGAAAGATCGTTTCTTCACAACAGTTCCAGTTAGACTTACGAAACACAGGATGGAGCGACATGTAAATCTCTTAATGCTACAAGATGACTATGACCAGGATAATGATCATATGGATGATGATGATGATGATGCTGGTAGTTATCATTTATACTGGATTAAAGATCTTTCGCGCCTCGTATCGAAACAAACTTCAAAAAATACTCGTAAGAGGCATATATGTGATAGAAGTTTGCTCTACTTTTACTGTGAAGAAAAATTAGAATCACACACTCCCGAATGCGAGAAGCAAAATGACTGCAGAATTATGTTCCCCTCAGAGGAAAAGAAATGGTTGGAATATAATAATTATAACCATAAGAATCCAGTCCAGTTTTGTGTGTATTTAGATGTTGAGTCAATATTGAAGCCGATTCAGGGAAACGATCAAAATACACAGCGAATCCAGGAACATGAAGTTCATAGCATAGGATTCTATTTCCACTGCAAACATGATGCTAAGCTCTCATATTACAGAGCATATCGAGGCAAGGACTGTCAAAAATGGTTTGCATTAGAATTGCAAAAGATTGCATCCATAGCTGTACAGGAAATGCTGAATATTAGACCAATGCAGCCCCTGACTAAAGAGGAACGGCGATCGCATATGGAAAATACTTGCTGCCATATATGTGAAAAAACGTTTGCAGCCGATGAGGAACGAGTCCGAGACCATTGCCACTGAACAGGTAAATACTGAGAATCATAATTAAATTCATTTTTTCATAAATTCTTTTAACAGGCAAATACCGAGGGCCAGCGCACAATGCATGCAATCTGATGTACAAAGATTGCTCCATAGTTCCAGTAATTTTTCACAACTTTATCTGGATATGATGCTCACTTCATTATTAAGGATATAGCTACATCTATTCCTGGGAAAGTGGATCTCCTACCAATAAATAAAGAAAGATATATCTCGTTCACCAAGCACGTTGAAGGCAGTCATATCAAATTCAGGTTCATCGATTCCTTCCGTTTTATGGCAGAATCATTAGATAAGCTATCATTATTGCTACCAATGGATAAATTAAATATTACAAGAGCTGTATGGCAGGAATTGGATGATGATGACTTTAAACTACTTACGCGCAAACGTGTCTTCCCATACGACTTCATTGACGATTGGACAAAATTAGATTTCCAACACTTACCGGCACAGGAGCAATTCTATAATAAAATAACTGACAGTGATATATCTGCTGAAGACTACAGCCGCGCAGAAAAGGTGTGGAGGACGTTTGAAATACAGACACTTGGCGAATATTCCGATCTATACCTGAAAACTGATGTCCTTCTATTGGTCGATGTCTTCGAGAACTTTCGAGATGTCTGTATGAAGACGTACAATTTAGATCCTGCACATTATTACACCATGCCAGGTCTAACATGGGATGTAATGTTAAAATATACCAAGCTGAAACTGGAGCTGATAACTGATGTTGACATACTGCTATTCGTAGAGAGAGGTATTCGAGGAGATATAAGCCAATGTTCCAATAGATACAGTAAAGCCAGTAATAAATATATGGATGATTTTAACCCAGATGAAAAACAAAAATTCTTGATATATTATGATGTTAACAACCTTTATGGATAGGCCATGTCACAACATTTACCTACGGAGGATTCAGATGGGCTGATTGTCTCGATATTGATGTTTTCCAAATTCCTGATTGATTCACCAACTGGATATATACTCGAAGTTGCTTTAGACTATCCACCACATCTGCATGATAAGCAT